>CP125973.1:33982072-36382072 GCA_030063025.1 Avena longiglumis | reverse complement strand
CCGTCTATAAAGCACGGCTTGTCGCAAAAGGTTTTCGACAAGTTCAAGGTGTTGACTACGATGAGACTTTCTCTCCCGTAGCGATGTTTAAGTCCATTCGGATTTTATTAGCAATTGCTGCGTTTCATGATTATGAAATATGGTAGATGGATGTCAAGACTGTGTTCCTCAATGGCAACATTGATGAAGAGTTGTATATGATGCAACCCGAAGGTTTTGTCGAACCTAAGGATGCTGATAAAGTGTGCAAACTTCAGCGTTCCATTTATGGACTGAAGCAAGCATCTCGGAGTTGGAACCTTCGTTTTGACCAAGTGATCAAGAGCTTTGGATTTGTTCCAAATTGCTATGAAGCTTGCATCTACAAGAAAGTGAGTGGGAGCTCGGTGACGTTTCTGGTACTATATGTGGATGACATATTGATTATTGGAAATGACATCAACATGCTTAACGATGTGAAGAGTTATTTGAACAAGTGTTTTTCAATGAAAGACCTAGGTGAAGCTGCTTATATATTGGGCATCAAAATCTATAGAGATAGACAAAGGCTCGATAGCTTTAAGCGAGTACATACCTAGACAAAGTTCAAAAGGTTCGTAATGGATAAGGCAAAGAAAGGTTTAGTGCCTATGTTGTCGTGTAAGATATTGAGCAAGGCTCAAGATGTCCATACGGTAAATGATAGGGAAGCTATGAGCAAAGTGCCTTATGCCTCGACCATAGGTTCCATCATGTATGCCATCTTGTGTACTAGACGGATGTGTCCAATGCTCTTAGTTTGTGACGAGATATCAAAGTGATCCGAGTGGAACCTTTGGACAGCCGTGAAGAACATCCTAAAGTACCTAAATAGGACTAAAGAAATGTTCTTAGTCTATGGGGGTGATGAACAGCTTGTCGTAAAAGGTTACGTCGACGCTAGTTTTGACACCGACAAGGATGATTCCAAATTTCAGACAGGATACGTTTATATTTTGAATGGAGGAGCTATGAGCTGGAGAAGCTACAAGCAAAGCGTGATCGCGGGATCTACAGTGGAAGCGGAATACATGGAAGCGGAATACATGGCAATAATAAAGATGTTATTATTATAATTCTTGTTCATGATAAAGTTTATATTCCATGCTAGAATTGTATTAAGCGGAAACTTTAATACTTGTGTGGTTTGTAAAAAACACCGTGTCCCTAGTACGCCTCTATGGACTAGCTCATTGATCAATGATGGTTAAGGTTTCCTAGCCATAGACATGAGTTGTCAATTGATGATGAGATCATATCATTGGAGAATGATATGGTGGACAGACCCAAACTAAGTGAAGCAATTAGATCGTATCATCGTGTTCATCTTTGCGAAGCTTTTCCTATGTCAAATATTGTATTCCTTAGACCATGAGATAATACAACTCCCTGGTATCGGAAGAAAGCTTTGAGGTCATCAAACGTCATCCTATGAGAGGGTGATCATAAAGGTGTCTCTCAGGTGATCGGAAAGTATCTGTTGGGTTGTATGTATCGATATGGAATTTGTCCCTCCCAAGTTGGAGAGATATACTTCGGGCCCACTCGGTAATCGATATCAACACCGCTTGCAAGCATGTGGTTAAGGAGTTAATCACAAAGTGATATCGGATTACGGAACAAGTAAAGTACTTGCCGTGAGGAACAGATTGAACTAGGTATGACGATGCAACGATCGAATCTCGAGCAAGTAAAATATCGCGAGACGAAGGGAATATATATATGGGATTGATTGAATCCTGACATCGTGGTTCATCCGATATGATCATCGATGAATGTGTGGGAGTCAATATGGGTGCCTAGACCCCACTGTTGATTATTGATAGAAGATCATGTCTGCATATTCTCGAACACGCAGGGTCACACACTAATGTGTCTCGACGCTAGGATAGATTGGATAATTGGTTTATGAGTTTTTGTTCGGAGTCTCGGATGGGATCCGGGTCATCACGAGAGGTTCTGGAGTGGTCCGGAGAATAAGATTCATATAAGGCAGTGCAGTTTTTGGAGTTCGGAATTGTTCCTTGTTAATCGGTATTGTACCGGAAGCTTCTAGAACCTTCCAGAAGGGGACCAACGTGGCCCCACCTTCCGGGAGGGAGCATGGGCCTATGAGGGAGTGTCCTGGCCGCATTGGGCCAGGGTCACAAGGCCCCATAGGACCCAGCCGATCCTATAGAGTTTAAACTCGTTTAAACTAGAGATAGGGTTTCTAGAAGGGGGAGAGTCCTCACCCCCCACTCCTCCCTCCCTTGGCCGCCGGCCCAAGGCTTGGAGGAGGGGCAAGGGCTGGTCGCCCCCCCTCTATATAAAGAGGGCTGGGGCGCCCCCTCCCCCCTACACCTTGCCTCCAAACCCTAGTTGCCCTGCTTCCCTTCCTCTCTCCCTCCCGACTGTTTGTAGGCGAAGCCCTGCTGCAGAAATTCTCCACCATATACACCACGCCGTCGTGTTGTAGATCCAATCTATCTCTCCACCATACTTGCTGGTCCGAGGAAGGAGGAGACGTCGAGGTGCTGCACGTGTGCATCTCACGGAGGGACCGCCACTTGTGGTGCTAGATCGGATCGGATCGCGAGGAGGAGAAGCGAGTACGACTACATCACCCACGTTCGAGCGTTCACGTATCTGAATCTTCAAGGGTATGAAGATCTAATCCAATCTCTCTCGTTGATTGCATCTCCTAGATTAGATCTTGGCTTTCCCTCTGTTCGCATCCGTAGAAAATTCTGATTTACTATGCCGCGAAACCCTTCAGTTTCTCCTATTCTCGTCGTTTCTACGCTGCGGGTTGGGTGGCAGGTTGTGCTCCTGATCCACGTCGCTCTGGATGACTGCGGCACATTGGTAGCGCTCGTAGATTGGATCGCTGCTGCCACAATTTTGGATCCGGAACCGTAGGTCCCTTCCTCCGATGGTGGATCGCACAGATCTGAGTTGCAGCTGCTGCTGTCATAGGACTCATCTGTTGATGGTGATGTGTGTAGCACGGGGTGTGGAGCCCACGAAGCGGTCCTGATCGTTGGCAGGGGCACCCGCTCTGGGAGACGGAGAGTGTCGGTCTGCCCCACCTGGAAGCAGAAGCTCCCGAACAGGATCTCGAGCCCGTCACCAACGGGCTCGAAGTCCTTCAGGGTGGCTGGCAAGTGGGCGGTGAAGTCGAAAGCGCCGAAGAGGAGATGACTCTCCGTCGCCGTGGAGTTGTAGATCGCTTTGGTTGGGACCGTCACGATCGCACAATCAGCGTCCCCAGTTCCCACAGACGGCGCCAATTGACGAGGTTTAATTTCGTCAATGCCCATTGTTATGAGCCTGGGTTTTGGATAAGATGGGGATGATGGAGATCCCGAACGGTTAGCAAACAAGCAACACGGGGACACGAGGTTTACCCAGGTTTAGGCCCCCAGAGGGAAAACCCTACTCCTGCTTGTCTGCTCTTGATTATAGCGGAACCGAAAAGTACAGGGGTGCGCATATGTAAACTAGCGTGGAGGTGTGTATGCGGTGGTATGCGAAGTGCCCTCCTCTTCGTGCCCTCCTAGCCTTTATATAGAGATAGGCAGGTCCCAGGCACAGATCGAGTCGGTTACAGGTTTTAGGGTTTGCCCCTTTGAATATTCTATCTACTCTAGTCTTGTTCTCCAAGGATCCGAAGGCGTCATGGGCCCTGGCCACTCAAAAGTCTTCGTGGGCTAGCACATGTTCTCGTGGGCCTTCCTTGGGCTGGACTAGGTATGCTAAGATCGTGTACCCGTAGGGTATAACCATGTCAACAGGAGCTTTCCCATAACCAAAATGACAAGGCAAGCAGACAATGAGCATCTCAGTAATCTTTTTATTTACTATATGCATAGCTATTTATTGAGGATGCTTCATAGATATCTCACTATGTTGATGCTGCAAGTTTCCACCATGATTAGGCATGGCTTAGGCTAGCGGCCCAGGCATTTCTTTAACACAGGATACAAACTCCATGGACTTACAAGTTCTCTCTTTATTTCACATCGGTGACATCCATAGACAAAAGAGCATGATATCAACTAAGTACAAAGTACAACTGTAATGTTGAAAATGTTCCCCGTGACAGCACGGTTCTGTTAATTCCAACGTATAAGTGCAAGCATATACAACATAGATGTCACAATGGTTCAAGTTTATTAGGGGCAAAGAATATAAAGTGTGTCATCAAGTTCATGAGGGCTTTAATCACTAAGTTTTCACATAGCAAAATAGTTTTTTAATTGAAAGATAGTTGAAAATAAGAATATACTTGGAATGGTGTAACATACCATGCATAGGAGTTTATAGTGGACACTTTGGAATAACTTGGTTTCTTAAGAGTTGGAAGCATGAGTAGAACTTACTCATACAAGTGGAGGCTAGCAAAATACTGGGAGCAACCAACTAAGAGAGCATAATGGCCATAATCATACAGCGCAACAAAGCATTACTAATCAAAGCATAGAGTGGTACTACAAGTCAAGGACTAAATGATCATAGAGGCTAATGGTGACTTGTCATAGTCATAACATGGTGTGAACATGTGCCAAGTCAACCCAAGCAAAGCATCAAAGAAGAATACAACAATACTATATTTTTGCATGCTAAAACAACGCATAATTTTTTTAAGGCACACTAAGCAATCCCAATTGTTTGAAACAAGACATGCTACAACAATAATCACTAAGCATAAGGTCAAAACAACACCTAGTATGTCATGCTAAAGTCTAAGTCACAGTCAATGAAAGCTTCTCTTTCACTTCAAGCAAGAATTTACTACTCCTTTCCAACACCAAGCAACTTATTTGCAACACAACACAGCGAGAACGGGAGTCCAAACTATTTTATTCAAGCAAACTAAACAACCTAAGCAAAGCAAACGAAAACTAAAATGCTCCAAGAACAATATAACTGTACATGAAACAATAAAAACGAAGTGTTTAGAGAGACCTAAGTTTTTTATTGATATAAACGTATAGATAAATTAAAATTAGGGAAAATAAAAAATAGAAGCTCAAGAAAAATAAGAACCCGGTATATAAAGAGGAAAATGAAAAAGTAAAACTTGTAAAACAAGACCTTTTCATTGGCATCATCATTAGTATCATGATCCCTTTTCCTTCATAAGAAAGGAATAAACTCAGGCTCCGGAATATATCCGATTCCAACCTACAACTCGACTCGCCTTCTTTACTGACTGGGTCTAATACGGTCAGATGGGTCTGTCATGCACAGCTGTCATATGTTCGCAACTGTCGCGTCAAACTAATCGATTTCTATCTTTTGGTCAGCTATGTGGCATCGCCCACATCAATCCGTTCACGCGTCGCAAAGTGTATTCTAGTCCTAGTGGTAGATTAGAAAAAAGGAAGGATAGTAGACTTTTAACTAACTACTACTAATAATACAAGGGATATATACAAGGGATCTGGTCATTTGACTGAATGAAAATAAAAAATATGACAGGTTTTGCTAACTTGCAATGTCTCGGATCTGAGATGTTAAAGGGCTTGCCAAGCTAGCTGCTACCAAATACTAAAACTCGGAATTTCCATTAGGTTCATCGGTCTTAATACAGTACCCTCATGCTGTTCTGCCTCTCCGGTTCCCAAATTAGTCATTAGCTTCATTCGCTCTGCATACCTCCTGCTGCTCTTCTCCAAGCACGATAGATGAGAGAAAATCCCCTCAAGGACGTGGGTGCGCATCTGGCTGCCATGTTCCAAGCCCATGCAGAGAGAGGGCAGGACGAGTGGAGCCAAGTCCACCGGAAGCTTGCCGAAGCTGCCGCCATCGTCGACTACAGCCCAAGTTGTGCCGTCGAATTTCTGCTGGAAGTAGTCAAGGACATAAAAAATGCAGCCGAGACCCGAGGTTGGTGGTCAACTTTAATGAGACTCTCAAAGGCAGACCGTCATCAGATCAAAGACCTCGTCCTTTGTGTTGCTCATGAGTTGAGCATGACTCCACTTGCTAACTCGGAGACCATACCGATGGTTAATGCGTACGGTAGCTTCTGCAAAGAAAGCGTGGACCACATCGTCAACCGATCTGCCGAGCTCTCTGCTCCCAACGCTCCCTACTCCGTTATCTCCATTGTCGGCCCCCCGAGCAGCGGTAAGTTACTTGTACTCATTACAATTTTTATTAGAAGGGATTTTGGAATTGATGTTATTTCTTCGGTAAACATATTATTACAGGGAAAAGCTATTTACTGAATCGTCTCTTCGGAACCACGTTTCCAGAGATGGACGTGGCCGTGACCCACGGAAACTTCAGGTACACACGTTCAGATCCTTTTTGTTTTGTATTTTGAAGAGAAGGACACACATTCAACATATGTTCAGATATATTTGCTCTTTTTAAGAACTTCTAGCGTTCTTTCTGATCTGGTTTACGCATATAAGGAATAAGAATACATCTACGCTATTATATTTTGTAGCTCTAAAAGGAACCGCTTATATATTGGCCTGTGCAGGAAACGAAGTTTGACAGGAATAATGATGTCAAGATGCATTAGTCCTTCCTTGTTGCTGCTGGACTTTGAAGGTTTCCACGGAAGAGCAGGATGGCAGGTATGTTTTTATGATATATTTATTCTTTAAATATGGTACTTGGGTTCTCATTGCGCCGTTCTAAGCGCATCTCCAGCGGCGCCCCCTTATCCACATGTTGGCGGTCTGGAAAGAAATTCACACCGACACCCCGAATACCCCAAATATTTGCGATCAGCTCGAGGTGTTCGGATATGTCCACCAGCTAGCCAACTGACTGGGAGGCTTCGCTTGGCAGCAACGAATTCATTTCCCCACCACCCCTCCTCTCTATTGTCTCCGACTCCTCTCTCCCTACCCAACCTTCGGAGCAACCGCTCCATTTCGGCACCGCCATGTTCCCGTCACACTGCTAGCTGACCCTTTGTCGCCCCCACAGATTTTTTTGCCACCTTTTGGCCGCAAGCAAGGTCGGGCACACGGTACCTGCAGCCGATGTATACCGCATCACCGCCGCCGCCGTGAGTACGGTGCTTTGATCTCTCCCTTCTCATCGGCTACTACTCATCCTCCTCGCCTACATTTTCATTGTACTTGTAACTAAATTTCCGAATTTCAATACTTGAAAATAAAATTCCCAAATTTTAATACTTGTAATTGAACTTTCGGAATTTTAGTTTCAGTTTACTTGTTGTATGAACTATATCATTCCAATGTTTCATTTCTTGTTTATTTAATTTGTGTGTTAAGAATTACGATGCATCGAGTTGTTTCATCTAGTATAGGAATATAAAAAATAGATGAAAATAGACAAAATGGAGCTGGGATGGTATAATGCGGAAAACTTTAAGGGCACCCACACCCCGTCGGTCCGGTCATGCTGTGGCCCTACACCCCTAAACATACACAATATATGGGCGTACCAAAAGTTCAATAGGGGAATTGTTATTGTAGATTCTCGAAATCGACTCTTTAAGTGCTTGGCTCCTTTTTCCCTCTTATTATAGTTGATGTTGCAGAAGTGCTCTCTAGATGACCCTTCTCGCCTAAGTAATTGGATGCTTTGTCGAAAGAAAAGGTCAACCTAAAGAGAAGGAAATTTAATATGATTATGTCCATGCCAGCGATAGGTCCACATGAGCCCGGTATTGTGAAAATGTTGGCCCAAATCTTTTCGCACTTTAGAAGAGGAGCTATACAACTAAGAGAACAAAATCGATAAGTAGAAAAAAAGACATGTGGCTCACTGTTCAAAGATAATGAGAGGGAGAGAGATCTTATCAAGGGCTGAAACACTTACGGGTACTCCTTTTTTTTGTAAAACTAAGTAAATGTATGGTTTCAGGATACATTATTTCAGAAGCAAGACGTCCATTTTGCGTTGGCTATATCAGACCTTGTGATGGTCAACATGTATGGTTCTCATGTTTTGTTATTGGTATTCTACCTTCGGAATATACTGACGTGTAAATTTTTCACATTAAAATGGTACAAACTACTGGAATTATTTATTTTATCCTTTTCCAGTACAGGTCTGTACTCGATATTGGCCGAGAGCAAGCAGACTCCACCCTCCTTTTCACAACAATATTTGAGGTATTTTCACATTTCTATTTCTCACATTACTAGAGTTTAGTCTCGCTTGTAACATAAAATGTTTGGTTCGTATTGTTTTCTATAAAACAAACATGTTTGAGATTTCCATACAGAAAGATGATTTCTTTAAAGAATTCCTTAGGGTTGATTGTTTTCAATAATTATGGCAAAATATATACTAGATACATTTTTCATAACCACATTATTTTCTTAATATGTTTGCAAATATTAGTCATCAAAACAACGGTATAAATGTAAGATGTACTTTCCCGCACATGCACATGCACATGCACACGCACACGCACAAACACAATACCTACCCTCCACCGCCAGGTGCGGCCGCCGCACACAATATCTCTCTCTCTCTCTCTCTGACACACACACACACATACCTCTAGGCACCACCAAGTGTCAAAATGATTACTGTTATTTTTTAGCAAAACTCTTTTCTGCATCCGATGGTATCGAATATGTGAAGAGATTATTGACATCTAAAAATTGTAGGGATACGAGTAGGCTACACTAGCGTATATAAAAAATTTCACCATTGAGGAGCACGTGTGTATGTGTCATCTTCTCATGCTCTTACTAGTGGTAAATAACCAACCTATATCTGTATAATTCTCTCTCAACTAGTAATATGGGACCAAAGTTTAGTTCCATCCTTTGCCATGCATGAATGGGCAACTAGATGGAAATAGGCCACCATCAGGTTATCCTCCGACCATCCTTAGTACAATCAAATGAACTAAGGTTTGTTTGTTTAAACTAAAGTAGCTAATTGAGAAACTCATCGGTACAATGAAGGTAGCTACGACATCTATTGATTTGGCATGAATATACGTGCATTCCCAAGTTGGTCCTTAGCTAGTTAGCTATGATGGTAAGGTATTTGTTCGATTCCAAATGTTTTCAAAAGGATCCATCGGCAGCATTGGTTCCATAGGAACAATAGGACCTACAAGAGAGTAAGCTAGATTGTATTAACGCAGGAAACTGGTGTTCCGGTGGTAGTTCTAGATCGTGATCTCCTCTCCTGTCTTGTAGGAGTACATTTTATACCTCGGTGGCCAGGCCGCACATGTTTCGGCTGCCAATTTTTCACGGCTCCATTTCCACGTGTCTTGCTTGCAATTTGGTGAAAATCTGGTACAGCTGCGCCATGAGTCAAAGTTTGTGGCAATCCAAACGGTAGCCAAGAGTCTCGGCGTGACCAGCATTTCTGTAAGGCTACCTATAGTGTATCCATCCAAACACAAACAGCCTTAGAGTCATGGTTATTCGTAAGAAAAAAAAAGGAAAACACTCCTACTTTCTGGCTGATTTGTTACACCACCAGGCATCCCTAAAAAAACAACTGGATTAATTAATTTTTGTTAGTTTTTGTAAGTATTACCTCTGCGCTAAATATAAGATGTTTTGATATGCTAAAATAGTAGTTTTTTGTAGGCAAAATAGTAGTTTAATGCATTAACAACAGGACACCCACCTAGTGTTCTGTTTCCAAAGAAAGAATATTTTTGTGCACTAAATGTCTATATGTACAACGTCTAAGAATATTATTTTTTCAGATGCAGCAAAGAACAAAACTTAATTCAGCAGGCTTCACAAAAATACTAGTTGTTGTTCGTTCCTATGATGAAGAGGTTTGATCTATCACTACAAAAGTGTGAGCCACAACATAATTTATCTTTGTTCTTAATTTGGTGTGATTCGCTTGTAGAAAACGCTTGACATTCTGAGAAGTGCTGTCCTTAAAAGCTTGGAAAAGGTATTATGTTAACTTCACCTAGTCGATCTATAGCACAATATATGATATGCTATTGTATTTTCTAATCAGCTTTGGGAAAGTGTGAACACAAAATATGAGAAATTCAGGGACTGCATTGAGGTTTGGGTCATTGCCGCTCCATGTTCACGTTTGTATAACAACTTATGAAGAAGGCACTAATTAAGTTTATTCACGTCATATCATACTTAGGTAAATATTATTGCGCTACCAGACAATCAGTCATCTGAGTTCCCAAAACAGGTCAGTGACACAAAATTCGCATCATTATTATTGGAATAATTTGGTTGTAATACGTATATTTTGAAACCAATGCAAATCCATGCATCTTTCTATTGGAGAAGGAGCACTTATTAGGGTTTAAGTCACTAGAGTTAAAACAAGAATTAATCCCTTACTTTACTGTGATTCAGGTTGCGGTATTGAGAAAGCTACTCTCAAACAATAGAAGTGCTAAAGTTCTAGCTTCCAACTTCTCGCTCACTTCGAGTACGATTTGGGATACCATTACAAAGAACAAGGTACTTGATATTAACTCATTGGGTATTGCCTTAAGTGAAAAGTATGGAGATTTGCCTTACGCACTGTGACATGAAGTTGTGCATCGGTCCAGGCTTCTTGTAATACCTATTCCTTTTTATCCCCAATGATGTGGGTCGATAAAATACCAAAAATCACTAGTGGTTTTATTATTTCTATAACTTATCTAATCATACACTCAAACAGACCAATTGAAACAAACCATTTGCAAAACAAATAATAGCACATAAGAATTGCTTAAAATAATTATTTCTATGATGGAGCCATAACTAGGTGCACCTATATCGGTCTGGAATTACACCCCTAGTGATTGTCCCCGGGTTTCCCCCTAGTACAGGATGGCTAGAATTGAGACATGGTTTCTATAATCTTTGGCTCCCTCCCTCAACTATTCACCAGCCTACAAACCTTCATCTCAAAAGACTGCTACAAAAGTTTTAGTTAGGTAATAAAAACCTTGTACTTGGAAATACAAAATCATATTACCTAGATAATAGACATTTTCATCTCTAAATTAAGACCGCAAATTTTCTCTTGAAATCACCACCGCTCCAGGAGCTTTGTTGTGAGTATCTCAATATATCCTATCTAACCACTTTGCAATACTAATACAATCATACAACACCGATAGAAGTCTAAGATACAATTCTACAATATGAGATTAGAATTGTAAAAGGAGGCTTGCTCCGGTACAACCCCCTCCCCTAATAAACTCAAAAGAGTAAAAGAGTAATCAAGTCTAATTAATTAATTATCTTAATTTAATTAGGCATGCATACGCAGCGAGGTCCAGATGTAAACTCCCGTGCCCACGTATCCTATTTGACGCCCCTCGTACACACTATACAGTCGCAACCGTCACCCCATTCCCGTCCTCCCAAGTCGTGTTCATGATCAGAGGAGTAGAAGTTGTATTCTGGTGAGGTGTTGATGCTCGCAGCCGACAAGTGTCAGAGGCATCCAGATCTCTAGGAGTTGCCAAGACTTCATCCTCATACTTGGTCTAGAGATATTCTTTGTGATCTAAGATTCCCAGACTCGAATCGTGCCAAAATCATCACTGTTATGTGGGCAATCTAGAATTCGAGAAACAACTAGACCCATGATAAAAGGTTCTTTGATCCAGTTTAGTCAATGAAGATAGCTAAAGAAGCGTTGGCTATGCTTGTTCTTCCCAATAAGCACACCACGACTTTACCTGGACATGGATGGTGACCACCTGATGATGATGATGTTGTCAAAATTAATATTGATGGGGGTTTGTCCTTGGAAGCTCGAAAAGGGGGTGTTGGAGGTGCAGCAAGATCTCAATCCACCTATTTAGGACTTGGAGTAAACCACTTTTGGGAATTACTGATCCTCTAATAGATGAAGCTCCGGCACTCCGGGATGGTGTTCTCTTCGACCATCTTCGAGGGTTCCAAAGAGTGGTGATGGAGACAGATTGCGTGGAGGTTGCCGACCTCTGGAATTCTCGTCATGGTTCCCGTTCAACTATGACACCGATTTTACAAGATATTGGAGAGTTAGCTTTAAATGTTACTCTTTTTGTTATTCAGCATGTGTCAAGATCCGCAAATCATTCCACCCATCTTTGTGCTAAGTATGCTTGCACATTATTGGGAACGAGTAGCTGGCTTGATTGTATTCCTGACTTTCTAGTCATCAACATTCAGGCTGAGCGATCCGGTGTTGTCTTAGTTGAATAAAACCCTCTAATTTCCTCACAAAAAAATAGGAGGACCATACCGATTCATACAAATACATACATACTAATTAAGTGTACAACACACGTATAATTATTGATAAGTACTATTTAATATTGCCCAGAAAAAATGCCCGAAAAATATTACTATTTAATATTTTGGCAATGACTATCATGCCCTTACTTATGAAGGGGTATCGTGGGACCTCGGTTGTTATTGTGTTTAGTTTGGATGAGGGGGTTGAACTGGAGCACTTCTACTATATTGACAATAACAAAACTGTCGATACCGGTTTTGATAACAATCAGGATATGGCTCAACTAGGTCGTGCTTTAATACTGTATCAGTACGGACATGGACGAGGACCAGACACTGTTTCAGTGACAGTAATTTCAATTAGTTTTTATACCCTTGATAAAAACTCGTTTCATTATGGTCAATGAGTTTATACATATCTACATCTACTTGGTTTCTTGATAGTTTGACCACGGAGGATTACTGATTCCTGCCAAGATCAACATCACCTCCGGGCCTTCTTCAGGTTTGTGTGCTGGCTATATCCTTTAAGAAATTACAATGAAAATTAACCTAGATACATTTTACATGTGTGTGTACTTTTTTTACAAGGGCATTCTGAAGCTAGCAGTTCTACTCACTCGAGTAACTACTTATCGGCAACTGAGCCCATGGCTATGACGTACAATAAACTCCTCGAGATGACAGATGATTTCTCTCAAAAGCGATTACTGGGCAAGGGTGGCTATGGAAATGTTTACAAGGTATATAATCCTACTATGGTCAACCAACATTTACATTTTCAGACTATACATCTAAATGTAGCGCCCTGGATCAATAATCTAAGAATCCATTATTGGAGGTGGCGATTCGGCTCACGGTGCATTTGCACCCATCGTGAGAATATATATTTCAAAATGTCAAAAAATTTAAAAGATGTTTATATATACATTTGAACATTTTATGTTCGTCACAAGTTTTCAGGATGAAAGAACAATGGGTGCAAATGCACCCATGAGCCAAATGGGATTTCCGTCCATTATTATCCAAGTGAGATTCCTAAAGAATAGGAAGTCTTTGAGGATGGAGAAATATTATTGTAAGGCTTTTCAGTAGCACACTGTGTATTGCGCAACCATCAACCATCATCGTTTCAAGAATGTGTTAGATAAGACATGCAATGTTCATGTTTGGACATGAAAATATTGTCATATTATCTGGCTACTACTTTAAAAGAAGTTACAATGCGCAACGAAGGATATCTGTACTCCAATGAGGTGCAAATTAAAGGATGTTCTGCTTCGAGCATACGCCAAATTCGTAGATTCCTAGCATTTTTTACATGTGGCACTGCGACATCCATCAATTAATACTCTACTTGAACAAAAGAGTAGCACTTTATTTTAAAATATTACAGACATTATATTTGGTATCCTTTGGCGGCCATTCATGTATTTATGAAACAATACTTTTTAAGAAATACTACCACTATACTAGCTACGAAACCACATATATTATCATAATAAAAAGGGATTTTAACAGGGAGTTGATAATGGGAAAGTGATTGCCGTGAAAAAACTTCATAGCAAGCCTGGACTAGATGACAACCAGTTTGAGAATGAGCTTATCAATCTTATGAAGCTTCACCATCAAAATATCATAAGGTTAGTTGGCTACTGCTCTGAAACACGAGATAGAGTTGTTGAGCACGAAGGAAAATATGTTGTCGCTGGCGTGCAAGAAAGAGCTCTTTGTTTGGAATACATGCAGGGTGGAACCCTTGAGGAGCTTCTTTCTGGTATATACATGATAACCCTTTTATACTTAATTAGCCATGCTATTATGCATCCATAAAGTTGTGTTTTACTTGTACAGATGAATTATGCGGACTAGACTGGGAGGCACGGTACAATATAATTAAAGGGATATGCCAGGGTTTAAAGTATCTTCACACTGGATCCAAAGATCCTATTTACCATATGGACTTAAAACCTGCCAACATATTGTTGGATGAAGACCTGATACCGAAAATTGGAGATTTTGGTTTATCCAGACTTCTTGGTTCAGCGCAAACCTGTGTCACAGAAACAATTTTAGGAACGCGGTAAGTTGTCTTATATATTATGCCTTGTAGCAATTACTGCCTATAACCAGAAACATAGGTCATCATGTGAAAAGGAAATTCATTGTTTTTTTTTTCATATTATAAAATTTCATTTGCCCCAATTGTACGTAGTTAAGTTTCATACAATTACATTTAACAAGTGTACGTAGGCAATTTACATTTCTAGACCGGGGGAGTACTTAGCTTTTTCATATAATTATTATATTATATTTAACACCGTGTGCAGTGGATACATGCCACCGGAGTACATCGACGATAAACAAATATCATCAAAGTTTGATGTGTATAGCCTGGGAGTTATAATCTTGCAAGTAATAGCAGGACGGGAGAACTACTACAGATCCCCATATATGCCTTCTCAGACATTTATTGAACTCGTAAGAAAGAAAAGAAACAGCAACAATTTTCTCTATCATGAACAGCTATCACTCGTTCAATTTTCGGTAATGATATGCTGTGTCATGTACTTTAATTTCATTGTCGCAGGTTACTGAAAACTGGTCCAAGAGGGTACAGGCAGAAGCAATGTCTATGGAAGCATTACTGGAAGTTCAGAAATGCATCAAGATAGCATTACGGTGTGTCGAGGCCAATCGAGAAAACAGACCCACTATGAAGGAGATTGTCGAAGAATTGGACATGGTTGATCTCCACAGGGCGTCCTTCCGTGTTGTTGATCCCCGTGAGGAAACCACTCCTGCAGAATTATCGAACTCTCTTGTAGATGTCATCACGGACAGGGGATCCTGCCTATATGAATAGACTTGCATATGGAAATCTTTGCAAAGCTTTTTGTACTTGTGTGTGACGATTAAAAAGCGGAGATTTATTGCACATGAGTGCGACTTTATCTGTTTCTTTCGCATGAGAACCAGTTGACCCTAGAGCCACATCACCAGACTGATTCACCAACTCATTTGGTGTTTTTATATGTTTTCTGGTACTAACCTACTAACAAGTTGCCACACTGCCAGTTGCATGTTTTCTTGTGTTTTTGGTTCCAGAAAGGCAGAAAATCAATATTCTCGGAATTGGATAGGAAAAAAGCCAAAATCAATATTTTATCGTGGACAACACGAAGCCAGAATACGAGACGGAGGAGGCTCACCAGGGGGGCGCACCCCCTGGCGGCGCGGCCTAGGGATGGGCGCGCCTAGGGGTGCAGCCGCCTTGGTGGCCCCCTGCATCACCTCTTCGCCTATAAAGCCCCCCCCCCCCCCCCCCCCCCGATGCTAAAACCCTAAGCACCCGATCAATATTCCACGAAACCATCTGTAGCCGTCGCCACCATCATCCCTAGATCGGGGGGATCTGAAGATCTTTCCGGCACCCTGCCGGAGGGGATGTAGTAGCCTCCAGTATGAAGTGTGAGTAGTTCCACCTTGGACTACGGGTCCATGTAGTAGCTAGATGGTTGTATCTCCTCCTTGTGCTTTCATGACTAGATCTTGTGAGCTCCGTTCATGATCAAGATCTAACCTATTTGTAATCATGCATGTTGTGTTTACGGGGATCCTATGAATATTGAGATTATTATGTCAGATTGATTAATAGTTTTGTCTATTTGGTTCTATCATGTCTGTGCTATTTGTGATCTTGCATGCTCTCCGTTGTTAGTAGCTATCTTGGCCAAGTAGTTGCTAGTGACTTCAAGAGAGGGTATTTATGCTCGATAGTGGGTTCATGCCTCTACTTATCAAGGTAAGTGACAGAAATCTCTACGGTAGTAGATGTGTTGTTGACACTAGGGAGAAAACAACGGTCTCTTGTTCATGGAACAAGTGGATTGTTTACCTTACACACTTTTCTTAAAGCAGTTGTTTGTTGCTTCCAACATAATACTGGAGGGGGTTCGGATGATAACCTGGAGGTGGACTTCTAGTCATAGATGCAGTTGGATGGAGGACTATGTATATTGTTGTATTGCCCAATCGAATCTCATAGGATCTTTTTGTCTAGTATTGCATTGTTTTGCCTTGCTCAGTCTTGTCAATTGCCCTGCTGTAATTTGTTTACCCAGCATGTCATGTTTGTTTATCTAAGGAGAACACCTCTAGTAAACTATGGACCCTGGTCTAATCTTTACCATTGATACATCTTCCACTGTTACTGTTTACTTGCTGCAAACCATCATCACCTTCCACACCATACAGTTAATCCTCTTTGTTACAGTAACCGGTGAGATTGACAACCTCACTGTTAGTTGGGGCAAAGTCTTGAGTTTGTGTTGTGCAGGTTTCCACGTTGCTTGCAACACCTTTGAGACATTTCCTTCCTCCTATTGGTTCGATAACCTCGGTTTCTTACTAAGGGAAGACTTGATGTTGTGCTGCTTCACACCTTTATCTTGGGGTTTCCCGACGAAGCGCTTCCAGGCGCCATCTCACAAGTTTTCTGGCACCGTTGCCGAGGAGGCTAAGGACGTCTTCACAAGGGGAGTCCTCCTCAACCTTCCTCTTTACTTTGTTTTTAGTTTGCTTAGTTTCTTTTAGTTGGTTTTTTTTGCCTCTTTTTATCAAAAACTTCAAAAAAAATAGTTTAGTTTGGTTTGTTTTCTCTTATCAAAAACACAAAAAAAATTAGTTCCTGCCTTAGTTGCTACCATGTCTGGGTTTGGTCCAATTTCTGTGACACCTATGGAAAAGATATTTACTTTTAAGCAAAAAAAGTGAAGAGAGTTTAAAAGAAGCTTGGTCTAGAATCTCTGCTTTACAAACGGAAACTGAGCCTAAGATGAATCTTAGCTTGGTTATTAATAGTTTCTACCAGGTATTGCTCTTTGTTATAGATATGCTTTGGATGTTGTGGCTGAGAAAGATATTTTTCAATGTACTGGGGATGAAGCTTTTGATGCCATAAAGAAATTGATTACAATTTATAATAGGGTTAATTGGATCTATGCCACTGTGAATTCCATCACTTGGATAAACGCCATTACAAAAACTGGACTTGGAGAAATGCCATTACAACTTGTTGATACCTCTATGTATGCCATTATGTAGACTTAAAGAGAATAACAGTTGGATTAATGCATGTATTTTAGTATGTGTGTCAGTATTTACCATAATACCCCTGATTTCACGTACAACGGCATTTTGGGCTCTTCCGGGCACCAAAAATTTCGAAAAGTTCAAATGTTTGGCCAAAATTTAAACTTCTCAAAAAAATCTGAAAACATTACAGAAAATCAAATACACTAATACGAGTCTAGTGTTCTAATTTGATTTATTTCTGGGCAGATATAGACATCTAAACTGATATTTTAAGTTCTGCCCAGAAATTTGTCAAATTTTGGCCAAAAATTCGAACTTTATAGAAAAATCTGAAAAAATTACAGAAAATCTAATACACTAACATGAGTATACTGTTCTAATATGAGCCATTTCTGGGCACATATAGACAGGTAAACTGATATTTTAAGTTCTGTCCAGAAATTTGTCAAATTTTGGCCAAAATTGGAACTTTACAGAAAAATCTGAAAAAGTTACAGAAAATCAAATACACTAGTATGAGTATACTGTTCTAATATGAGCCAATTCTGGGCACATTTGGGCCCTTAAACTGAGGTGCAAAGTTCTGTCCAGAAACTTTTGACACCAAATGCACACAATTTGAGCAGCATTTCGCCATAAATTATCATAGATTACAAGCATAATAGTCCATATAGCACGTTATAAGAATGATTGAATAGTTCACATAATATATTATAGCGCAGAATAGTTCACATAACTGAAACCAAAAGCTATTAAAAGTGAAATATAACTAAATCAACTACATTAGCCACCAAGCCAGTACAAAAGACTCCTTTTTGCACCAGATGTAGGCTGCACTTCTTGAGGTGGAGGAATAATAGGAGCAAATGGAACATTCTTCTTGGATTTTTTTTCCTTTAGATGAAGGCTTCTTCATCGGGGTCTTTCTCTTGGGCTTCTCTTGTATTGTAGCTTTCTTCACAGGTGTCTTCTTCTTGGGATTTTGTGGAGTTGTCCTAGCCTTTTTCCTGCATTGATAACATGTGGTTTAGATTCAGTAAAAACATATTGGGTAAAGTGCAGAAATTTACCTAACAAGGTTGATAAGGATTTAATCATCTGATGCAACACTATCTGTTGTAGCATCCACTTTCTTCATGCAATATGAACAAGATATATTAATTTGACAATATAAGATATGAAAAAGAAATTCACAAACACAAGTAACCACCGAATCACCTTTTGTTTGTCGGTGTAGATGGATCTGGTATATCTTCATATATATCATCTACTGCCACATACTTAGGATCAGGAATCTTACATGTCTTCTTCAATTAAAAAGCAATGGAAAACTATCTTCATAACTACCATGAATTTGATCGAGTGCTACTTCATACCATACCAAGTCTTGTTGTACTCCAGCTTGATGTTGTACTCATCTTGCAGCTTTGCTCTAGCTTCTTTTGCACCAACATCAGTTCTTCACCCAATCCCCATTCCGATCAGCAATACATCCCTGCGAAGCCATTGTGCAATTTGACAACTTTTGCGTTGGACAATTGTGCTCAAATGGAAGTGTTTTTATCTGCGAAAGATAAAAGGCCAACTACATAAGTATAGTGCAGCTGAAAAATCTTGCAAACAAATAACAAACATGTAAACAAGGAATACCATGATTGTTTTACCATCCTGTAATACCGACGCATGGATACGCCATTTACACGTCGCATGTGCACACCGACCAATAAATCTAGTGCTATCGGTTTTGATTTTAGCCAACTTAAACCCAGCAATAATAGCTCGCTGCATTATAACTTTTCTGCAAGCCACAATGTCAGTAAAACGAGTCCCAACTATAATGTCTGGGTTCTCTGGGTCATGCACCACAATATACCTAGTAGGGTCAATGTCATTCACTTCTTCCTCTTCATGTTGCGCAAACACATCAACATCATCTTCCACCCGAATATCGTCGCCCTCCTCAACACACCTTGCTGAGACATCCACATGGACATCATACATGTACTGATCATCTACCCCAACATACTCCTCAACTATGTCAAATGGATCATGTTCTATAACATCGGAAAATGGCACCACTTGTGCAGATTGCTTTAAGGGCGAGGTGGAATTAGATGATGTGGTCTTACTAGGAGTTAGAGAGCATCCATGGAAACTCACTAGTAGCACATCATTATCAGGAACTGTTGGCACATACACATATACACCATTATCAATCATAGGCACAAGAGTTTCAGAACATGAGTTATCAAGCACAAGAACAGAAAGTGCAATCTTCCTCTCTGTTCTATACATGTCAAACATCACACGAAATCCGTCAGTCTCAGTTAGTCTAATTTCTTGTGCCATTATCATGTTAAAATACCACACGGTGATACTCTGATCCCTTCCGACTCTCAAATCTGCACTTAAACCATCAATAAGCACATCCATTGTGAAATCATACGAGATCACAATCCATCTAATCGTTTTTACCTTCACATATGATTTTCTACCATTCGGTTCCTTCAAGAAAAAACCTTGAACAACAATGTCTAAGCTAAATCGATTCGGCAGTTCAATCCTACAAATTTCAAAGAAATAGAGACATCAAGAGATAGAATGTACAACACTCTGTACATTCACAGAGACATAGGTCGGGAACAGGTGCACTCACACTGGCGAATCGGGAACAGTGGCCTCCATTGCCTCCTGCAGAGCAACATCCGCGTCTCCGACAAGAACCGCTGGCTGCCGGCCGTCGGCCGCCTCCCACCGCAGGATCCTCCCGCCACGGGTGCCTGCAGTCCGTCACGCCGGCGAGCTCGCGGGTTGGGCTCGTCGCGAGCTTCTAGGGTTCGTCCGTGCGGGACTGAGGGCCTGCGGGAGTAAGGTTGTGGCCTCACGGGTTGGACTCGATAGAGTCAGTTTTTTTCCCTATTTGTCTATACTGTCTATATGTACTGGGACTATACATGGTAGTATAACTGAATGTATATGTTATGGTAATGACCATAATGGCATACATAGAGGTATCAACAAGTTGTAATGGCATTTCTCCAAGTCCAGTTTTTGTAATGGCATTTCTCCAAGTGGTGGAATTCACAGTGGCATAGATCCAATTAACCCTTTATAATATGCCTGGCAAGTCTGATTCCTCTTTTATAGATATTTTTGCTAGGTTGAACACTCTTGAGTCCAGTACTGCTGCTTTGAACAGTTGTTATCATACACTTAGGGAATACCATAATTATGTTCCAATAAATTCTGAGCCTTCAAAGTGGTTTTCCACAATCAAAGTCACTATAAATAGTGCAACTTTTGATGCTCGCTGTGATATCATGTCTGAATTTTGTCTTATGCTTAAAGATATTTATGAGTCTTTAAGTCTTTGGGGACTTTCTAAAGGAGGAGAAGAAATATCTATTACTAATAATGCCACCTTATTACCCATTGGAATAGCTGAAAGTGTGTTTACAAAAATCTCAGAAAAAATGGTGTCTACTGATTATCTTGTTATTGAATGTGTAGGCAAAGGACAGATAACACTTGAAAGATCCCTGTTGAAACACCTTGGAGCAATAATAGATGTGGAAAAAGGCATTATGCATTTTTCTCCTCCAGTAAGTAATCATATATTCCCTAAAGTGAAGAAGAAAGGTAAGAAAGGTAGGAGCAAGAGAGTTGATGTTAATGCTTCCTCATTTGAAAATACTTTATTTCTTGCTTCGTGTGCCTAACTTAAAGGCGTTAAAGAAAAGTACTTGTTGAGAGATAACCAAGAGTTTCCTTGAGTCTTAGAAGTTATTACTTCAGTAATGACCTCTCCTTATCCGTTTTGTTTGCTTTTTGTGCCAAGAATAACCTCTAATGAGAGGGAAGTAAGATTTGGGGAGTTGCTGTCCCGAAACAGATTTCTGTCCTCCACCATAAAAATTCTTGAGCAGTCTCTGTAACTCGGATTGAGCTGAAAATTTAATGATAAATCCCCCAGTATGTTAGATAACTTTCGTTAGTTCAACACTTTTTTATTTGAGCAACATAAGGTCTTTGAAAAAAATGGTTTCTACCTGCTGGTCTGTTTTGACAAAAGTTTTCCATTATTTGCATTTGCTTCTTATTGATTTCTTTTTGGGAAATTGAGATTTTTGAAGGAGTTGCTACAGTATCTTGTGTTTTTAGTGAAAAGTTTTGCTGTTTTAAAGCTAAACCTAAGGGTCTATTATCTTTTGAATACACTAATTTTGCTAATGAAGATTGTGTGAAGTTTTGTATGAAGGAAAATTTTCAGATGTAGAGAGAGAATGATGTAATGAGATGAAGGATGGAAAAAAGCTCAAGCTTGGGGATGCCACCCCGGTGTCACCCCAACAAATATCCAAGAGGTACAAGCTTCAAATAAGGATGTCAATTTTACCCATGGGTACGGGTACTCGCGGGTATCATACCCGCATGGGTAGGGTATGTGCATACTTTTATACCCATGGGTAATACCCATACCCTGCCCGTTAAGTCATGCGTATGGGCACGGGTATAGGGTTGTACCCGTAGGTATATCCATACCCTGCCCATTTAGAATGACTTCTAAAACTTGTAGAGTTTCAACCTATGCGTTTGAGTAGCTTAGGGGAAATATGAGATTTTGATTTCTAAACATTGATAATTTGCACGTACTTGTCCACCTATTATTAAGTAGAGATACTTATTTTCTTGACAAATATGATATTTATTAATGTAATCTTGTAAATAACTTGTTTACTATTGGATCTACCCGTCGGGTACCCAACGGGTATGGGTACCTGTCGGGCATGGGTATGGGTAAAGATTTATACCCGCAGGTACGGGTATGGGTAAAGTTTTCTACCCATTGACTACACACGTATGGGTATGGTATTTCTCTACCCTGCCCATACCCTGTCCATTGCCACCCAAGGCATCCCCTTCTTTATCAATAAAAAGCTTCGGTCTTTCTAGACATTTTGTTTTTATTGTTTCATGCACTATTGTGTTGTTCTTGGAGCGTCTTAGTTTTCGTTTGCTTTGCTTAGTTTGTTTAGTTTGCTTGAATAAAGTAGTTTGGAACCCCGTTCTCGCTGTGTTGTTTCAAATAAGTTGATTGGTGCTGGAAAGGAGTAGAAAGTTCTTGCTTGCAAGTGGATCTTGCATTGACTGCGACTTAGACTTTATCATGTCATGCTAGGTGTTGTTTTGACCTTATTCTTAGTGATTATTGCTATAGCATGACTTGTTCCAAACAATTGGGATTGCTTAGTGTGCTTTGAAAAAATCATGCGTTGTTTTAGCATACAAAAGCATAGTATTTTGGTATTCTCCGTTGATGCTTTGTTTGAGTTGACTTGGCACATGCTCACACCATGTTATGACTATGAACAAGTCACCATAGCCTCTATGGTCATTTAGTCCTTGACTTGTAGTACCACTCTATGCTTTGATTAGTAATATTTTGTCGCTCTGCATGATTATGGCCATTATTGCTCTCTTAGTTGGTTGCTCCCAATATTTTTCTAGCCTCCACTTGTATGAGTAAGCTCTACTCATTCTTCCAACTCCCAAGAAACCAAGTTATTCCAAAGTGTCCACTATAAATTCCTATGCATGGTGTGTTACACCATTCCAAGTATATTCTTGTTTTTAGCTATCTTCCAATTAAAAAGTATTTTGTTATGTGAAAACTTAGTGATTAAAGCCCTCACAAACTTGATGGCATACTTTATATTCCTTTCCCCTAATAAACTTAAACCATTGTGTCATCTATGTTGTATATGCTTGCAGTTATACGTTGGAATTAGCAGAACCATGTTGTCATGGAGAACGTTTTCAACATTGCACTTGTACTTTGTACAGACTTGATATCATGCTCTTTTGTCTATTGATGTCGCCGGTGTGAAATAAAGAGGGAGCTTATAAGTCCATGGAGTTATGTATTTTGTGTTAGAGAAACGCCTGGGCTGCTAGCCTAAGCCATGCCTAATCATGGTGGAAACTTGCAGCATCACCATAATGAGAAAAATGTGAAGCATCCTCAATAAAAATCTATACAAATAGTAAATAAAAAGATCGATGAGATGCTCATTGTCTGCTTGCCTTGTCATTTTGGTTATGGAATAGCTCATGTACCATGTGAAAGGGGTACCCCGTTGGCGGTTCTCTATGATACACATGTACTTACTATGAAAAGAACTTACAGGTGACCAAAGTTTAGTAGCATGAGGTGTGGCCCTCGTATTCAAGGGACATGAGATTGCCAACTTATACTTTGTCAAACATATACTGCATAGTTGTTCACTTTAACCTTAATCACTTCAAGATGCTTATGATAGGGGCAATGAGGGCTGAAAGCTAACAAGTACCATAATTTTTGGAAGATCTTTTTGAAACTTGAAATCCCTGCTTCCCTTTATGAAGGGCCTTTCTTCCCCCATTATATTGAGTCTCCACCTTCTACCCATTAAGAGAGCATAGTTGCCATTCTTAGTTCTATGTGCAGTGTCCCAAAACTTAGTGATTGATGCATATTGTGATATTACTTGTTCTTGTGCTATTTGTATCTAGTCACTCTTATGAACTTTGAAGGTGTCATATGTATATATTTTCTACTCTATGAGGGACAAGCTAAATGCCACTATGCCATGTTTTCTATATGTGAAACAAACAAATATTTTTCAATGCATGTTATTCATGATCTTTGTTTGTAGCCTTTCATGTTGCAAGCATAGTTGCTTTGTCTTATTGTTAGAACTCCGTATTTCATGCACATATTTAGAGTTCTATGGTCCCAGCTTTCAATGCTTGCAAATGGTTTGATCTTGGTTTTGATGATGCATGTTACCTTAAAAATTATTCTTTTTATCACTTACCTATTCGAGGACGAGCAGGAGTTAAGCTTGGGGATGATTGATACGTCGAAAACGTTTCTATAATTTTTTATGTTTCATGCTTGTTTAGTATCTACTTTGCTTTGCTTTATCTACACCTTGAGGTGTTTTTATATGTTTTCTGGTACTAACCTATTAACAAGTTGCCACAGTGCCAGTTGTCTGTTTTCTTCTGTTTTTGTTCCAAAAAGGCAGAAAATCAATATTCTCGGAATTGGACGGGACAAAAGCCAAAGTCAATATTTACAGTGGGCAACACGAAGCCAGAATACGAGACGGAGGAGGATCACCAGGGGGCCACACCCCCTGGTGGCACGGCCTAAGGCTGGGCGCGCCTAGGGGGTCCAACCGCCCTGGTGGCCCCCCGCCTCGCCTCTTCGCCTATAAAGTCCCCCCCCCCCGATGCCAAAACCCTAAGCACCCGATCAATATTCCACGAAACCGTCTGTAGTCGCCACCACCATCGTCCCTAGATCGGGGGATCTGAAGCTCTTCCCGGCACCCTGCTGGAGGGGAGATCATCCAGGAGGCCTTCTTCTTCATCATGCCAGCCTCCGATATGAAGCGTGAGTAGTTCCACCTTGGACTACGGGTCCATGTAGTAGCTAGATGGTTGTATCTCCTCCTTGTGCTTTCATGTCTAGATCTTGTGAACTCCGTTCATGATCAAGATCTAATATATTCGTAATCATGCATGTTATGTTTGCGGGGATCCGATGGATATTAAGATTATTATGTCATATTGATTAATGTTTTTGTCTATTTGATTCTATCATGTCTGTGTTGTTTGTGATATTGCATGCTCTGCGTTGTTAGTAGCTATCTTGGCCAAGTGTTGCTAGTGACTCCAAGAGGGGGTATTTATGCTCGATAGTGGGTTCATGCCTCTACTTATCAAGGGAAGTGACAGAAATCTCTATGGTAGTAGATGTGTTGTTGCCACTAGGGAGAAAACAACGGTCTCTTGTTCATGGAACAAGTGGATTGTTTACCTTACACACTTTTCTTAAAGCAGTTGTCTATTGCTTCCAACTTAATACTGGAGGGGGTTCGGATGATAACCTGGAGGTGGACTTCTAGTCATAGATGCAGTTGGATGGCGGACTATGTATATTTTTGTATTGCCCAATCGAATCTCATAGGATCTTTTTGTCTAGTATTGCATTGTTTTGCCTTGCTCGGTCTTGTCAATTTCCCTGCTGTAATTTGTTTACCTAGCATGTCATGTTTGTTTATCTAAGGAGAATACCTCTAGTGAACTATGGACCCCGGTCCAATCTTTACCATTGATACATCTTCCACTGTTACTGTTTACTTGCTGCAAACCATCATCACCTTCCACACCATACAGTTAATCCTCTTTGTTACAGTAACCGGTGAGATTGACAACCTCACTGTTAGTTGGGGCAAAGTCTTGAGTTTGTGTTGTGCAGGTTCCCACGTTGCTTGCAACACCTTTGAGACGTTTCCTTCCTCCTATTGGTTCGATAACCTCGGTTTCTTACTGAGGGAAGACTTGTTGTTGTGCTGCTTCACACCTTGCTCTTAGGGTTTCCCGATGAAGCGCTTCTAGGCGCCATCACGGTAGCCGGAGGTCGAGCGGTGGCGGGGCGGCATCTCGTCAGGGAGGCGGGGCGAGGTGGGAGGCGAAAGTCGAGCAGCGGCAGGGCGGTGGAGCAAGGTGTGGGCGGCGAAGCGACACGCGGGGGATGTGAAACTTCCGTACGGTTAGGTGCACGCGTGTGGCGTCTTAATAGCGCGCGCGATAGTCGACGTGGCAAGTTTGGCGTGCAGGATGACGCAAAAGCGCGTGCGCGGCAAAACTTTTAGCTCGCGCTGCTTTTTCGCGCGTCCGCTAGAGGTTCACGGGCTCCCACGCGCGCCAAATCGGCGGTTTATTTATCGCGCGCGTCTTTTGCCGTGCTTGTTGGAGATGCTCTAAGACCCGTCCATAAACATTGTGAGAGTTGGCCATAAGAGAAATATCCTTATGGTCTCCTTTACCGGTAAGGCCGAGCAATAATAAATATAAAAATTGGTTGCCCTCTTTTCTTTTTTTAGGTAAATTGCTCGGCCGCTTTATTAAATCAAAATATTGTACGGGATACAAAGGCCCTCAGGGGGTTCGAGGAGCCAAACCTAGCGCACAACAGGACTCGAAACAGCTATCGATCTAATCTATGAGGCTCCATATTGGAGGCTCGATTCTGATGCTTAAAAGAAACTGAAACTAGGGTTCTTGACTTTGCTTTGATTTCATCGATAACCATGTTGTAGGTGACCGAATAGGCCTGCTCCATATTGTTGATCAACAAGAAATCCGTCGCCACTGGCACCTTCTACGGGTATAAGTCCTCAACCAAGGCCAACGCTTCGCGGAAGGTGATCGTCCTCCTTGGCCACCGCGGCGTCCACATTGATCTTGTCCTGGGAAATCAACTTTGGATGCACTCTCCATGTACCCCCTTGAACCTTGTATTGGGCATGCGATTTCAGGCAAGAAAAATACTAAAAAAACTGATAACTTGGCTCCGCTTTAGAGCAAGGACAATAGTAGAGCTAGTTGCTGGCTATAAGGCATGTACATATCATTTATAGTCAATCTAATAGCTAACATGTACAATAGATAGGCATAAATTATACTATTTTATTAGTGATATGGTCCACTTTTCATTCTCACATGGTGCCCATGAGCACGTGCTGCAGCTGGCTATTAGCCAAGAGCCCACTCCCCTTATCTTTCGTCTTCTTTCTCCTCCAACTAATCAAGAGTATATTATTTAATCTTTTATAGCTCGCTTACATCAGCTTATTATACTTGCTATTAAGGCCCTGCTCGTCCATAAACATTGTGAGAGTTTTCGTCGGCTATAGCACTGTTGGTGGGCCCTAGGTTATGCCCTACATTGGAGACGCCCTTAGCCCTCAACTCGCGAATGAGGATGGGCCCGCCACTTTGGATGTGTTTGCTTGTTCGGGTCCAAATTTCTTGTTTTTTCTACTTGGCCTGGTGGGTGCTTCATGGGGGAGATTGGGCTTGGGCCAAGTTAGGCAGTTCGTTTGGTTGTCTGTATCTAGTTTTCCTGTAATTTTGGCAAGTTGTTTGGTTTTCAAGATAACTAATTTTGTGTCGTTTGATGCAAATTTCTGCATGTTTGGTTGCCCATGCCATAGTGATGTTCTCACCACTTCTTAGAGCTGGTGATGTTACCACGTAACACCAAATAGGCAAAAAACTGAACTAGCAGTTTCAAACAAGCGGCAAATTAAACTCCTAGTACCCAATTATCACCCTAGCTACTAGCAAATATGAGTTCACGATAATGTTACCTAGCTACTAGCAAATGAAAGTTCACCATAATATTACCTAGCTACTACGAATGAATGTTTTGCACCCACATCAGGGATGGTTCATGGAACACAAGGGCATTACTTCATCAACAAACCATATTCTTCATCTTCTTCAGATCCTGTAGTTGCCTCTCGTCGCCCACATGTCGAGCGCCCACTGCTATCTCCTACTCTTCCAAGTAGCACAATCATTATGGGCAACACCATGGCCACCGTCAATTTCATTATCGTCGGGAACTATATCTTCCTCCTCCGGGAAGTACTCATCGACACCAAATTGCAGGATCCAGTTGTGCAAAATGCAACAGGCAAGAACAAGCTTAACTTGGATGGAGAAAGAGTGGAAAGGCTTCTGATCAAGGATCTTAAACCTGTTCTTCTGAGCAGCGAAGACCCTCTCAATTGTGACTCTAAGGCAAGAGTGCCTAAGATTGAAAAGTTCTTCCGGACTCCTAGGGTAGTTCCTAGCAGAGAAATTGTTGAGATGGGACCTTGTTAATCTGAATGGTGGCAGAATTCTAGGTCGACAGGCATACCCGGTATCTGCAAGGTAGAATTTGCCGTCAGGGAGCTTCATGCCATCAGGTCTGCTAAGGCTGTCTGCCAGAATCGTCGCATCATGGCCAGATCCTTCCCACCTGGCAAGCACATATGTGAACTTCATTCGAAATCAATGGCGGCAAACACATTCTGACTGGTGTAGTGCTTCCTCCCCTATATGCAGCCTGCTCAGATTTCGGCACTCTAGCCATCACATAAGTACCATCAATTGCTCCAATACAATCCTGGCATTACAAGAATGTTAGCCGGCTGTCCAATACAATCATTCAAAGAAGAACATGATAGAGTTACTCACCTTGAAAAAAGGGGAACCATCGACCGTTGCCATGTATCTTCGCGGGGATTTGACCAGATGGTGGCTTGATCATCTCCTCTCTGAGTTCTCCAACAACATACAACACCCGATGGAAATACCAGGAAATTGTCTCGGTTGATCTCCTCCATGTATCGTGCATCACTCAGAATCTCTGGTTATGGCCTAGAACATGAAGAAACAGAGCCACCTGTTCTTTGATATAGCAGTTGATGTTGTCCTTGAGCATCCCCCTAGACTTGAAAGTCTGCACAAGATGGTTAAATGGGGCTCTTCTCATCCTGAGCATGGCGATAACCTCCACATCGTTGTTGTTGTAGATGTAGTTCAGATTTGCCATCCTCTCTCTGTCGCGCTGCATCAGGGGACCATACTTCACGACCGGCATGTTATGCCTAGCAGCCGCTCTTCTGTAGATCAGGAACATCCACAGCGACTAGAGCAGCTGCCTAAATGATAACCTTTAGTTGTTGGCCCTAAACAGAGTGGCCTTGCGTAAGCACGGTGTATGTACTATCCTAATGTCGAGCTAACTACCTTGGTAAAATGGAGAGGATTCATGGTTGGTACCTTCATGCCAGTGGCCGTCGAGGACCTGCCACGGGCGGAGAAGAAGGCAGGGGAGAAGTCGACACCACAGATCTACGAGCCAGCAGATGCCGGAGTCGGGCAGAAAACGCCAGTCGGTGCTGGAGTGTGCTTAGCAGCGGCTGCTAGAGATCTAAATCGCCGCCGCCGCCATCAAAGTCACCTGTGTTTAGGTGGTAGCATAAGAGGGAGATGAGCCTACTTTTCGTGCCATACGCCGCTGCAAAGATTTTGGCTCCCACCATATCCCCGATGTCTCTCCATGCACGCCGTTCCTCCCTTTGCGCTCACCAGGCCTGTCCCGGTGGAAACGCTCACCAGGGATTTCTGTTGTACAGTTCATCTCTCCCATCTTTGAGCACCAAATATTTTTTATCGTTTGTGCAGGCCGCCATACATATCTCTTCTCGGTTAAAATTTGAATGCAGTTAGAACGCATGTTTATGTACATTGTGGATCAAAGTCATATATTTGTAATTTTGTTTGCAAACTTTTTTTGATTTTTCCTACTCAGGCAGGAGCATGTGGGCCCGAGCTGTCATTTAAATTTACAGCTTCACGTTCTGAGAATGCAAAATCAACACCGCAGTACTGCATTACTCGTCTACTCGAGAGATCTTATTACTTACTTACTATCGGGGTAGGCATATTAATACGGATTTGCTAGTTCTCAGATTTCTTAGTTCTCAGTCATCTCTCTCACCATTAGATTTATCTCGCGATTCGTGTAACATGAGACTTTCACATGAGTTGCAACTAGGTTGTAACTGGGATTTTAACAAGTTGCAACTGAGAATTAATACAAATTATAAGTTGTAACTAGATTGTAACTAGTACAAATAGTAGAATAATGTCAGCGACTTAGACATAAGAAATTCTTAGACGCCTGAGATCTAGACACTCTCGTATTAATATTAGTATCCCACCGTTCGAGCGTCGAGAACGAACACTGAATTTCTGCGTTTGAGCTGACATGGAGGCACGGAGATAAGATCCCTTGTTTGTTTGAGCGTCGAGCGAGAACACCGAATTTCTGCGTTTAACCTATCCGTGTACGTTTTGTATTGTCAATTTGTTAGGGTATTTTCATCGGACCGATCCATCCGGTCCGCGCGTCTAAAACTGTCCACGCTGACGTGCGGGGTGTGAATAACGCCCTAGCGGGCCGATCCATCGAAAAAACACGTCCAACTCGATCCAATCCATGCATCTAATTTAAGGCTCGGTTGCGTCGGCCTGGACGCGCGTTTGTCCGAACGCTTCCTCCTTTTATTATTGGCGGTTCCTCCCGCCAGTGGCACAGAAATTACATCACTTCTCCCTCTAAAAAACCTCTTCCAAATTTTCCACTGGCGAGAACGAAAGGGAAGACAATGGATTCCGCCATAGTTGATGTTGCGTTCGCCCCGCCAAAAAGTGTCCAGAAAGTCCACAAAGGACCAGACGCCGAAAGAACGGAAGATCGAGTCGGACAAACGCAGGGACCGGCTATGGGCGACGAGAGATAGGATCCCTTGTCCTTGGCCGGAGGAACAGTATTATGGAAAAGGATAACGCTAGGCGTCCCCCGGACGATGGGGAGTTCCCATCGTCCTCCTTCCCTGCGCGACACGTGTCCACAAAATTGCCCCAAATCCCGCTTTTGCTGCAAAATATCCCGCGTTTGCTGCATATGTTCCCACTTTGCTTAAGCAAAAAAAAACGTTCGTTTAAAAATAGAACGTCTCACGGAGACCTCACCGAAACCTATGCAAAGCAAAAAATTATGCTAATGTAGCAAAACCGACTTCGCCGGAGACATCGTCGGAAAAATTCGCTGGTGATTCTCGCCGGAGACCTTGTAGCAAAATGTTGACACTGTTGTAGCAAAACCACAAGACGGTTGTAGCAACAAAGTTCTTCTAATGTAGCAAAAAATCTACTTCGCCGGAGACATCGCCAGAGAATTTAGCCGAAAGATCTTGTCGGAGAACTTGTAGCAAACTTTTTATAATATTGTAGCAAAACAAAAAAACAGAGATAGCAAAAAAATAATATCAATGTAGCAAAATCTAAGACCAAGTTTTGTAGGCGGCCTTGAGGACTTGCAGGAGCGGCGGCCATGGTGTTCAAGCTTGAATCTCCAGGCATCCCCTGATAGCAGCGGCACCCAGGTGGACAACAACCCATTCATCTGCACGCGGTCCCACGAGAAGTTTCAGGGTGACGCCGGCCGGCGTTGCACGCGACATCGACGCAGCTGTCTCACGGGTGTCATGTTGTCTCGATGAACGCAATGAGCCGCGAGCAGCGGGGCGGCGCTGGAGGCTGTCGGCCGTGGCGCGGCGGCGGCAAAGAACAACCGGTGGAGCAAGGCAGTGCTTCATCGACTGGTTCCATGCAGCGCGGAGGACGAACGGATGTAGTGCGTTGTCCAGATTCATACTGAGGAGGACGAAAGGATGAGAGATAAGGTGAACCCGCTACTGATCGTATGCAGCGCGATGTTGACCCGGACGATGGCATCGTCCGGGGGATTGTGATCATTTCCCTATGGAAAATGATTCCCGTCCTCCGGGGGAGGCGATCCCCCGGTTACCACGTACGTGCTTCCTCCCGTGACGGACGTCTGGATGGTCCCCATATAGTCATCTTCCTAACTGCATCTGCTCTTTTTCCTAACCGAACAAGAGCTTCTGTAAAAAAAACAGCACGAGACCCTCAGATCCCTGCCCGCCCGAGTAGCACTCGTCGCTCCCACCACTGGAACAGACCCGCCGGAGCAGGGATCGGCCGCCGCCACCTGACTAGAACCTCGGCCGCGCTCTTGCCCCTGTCCGTCGCCGGTCCAGTTCCCGGCGTCGTCTCCTGCAGGCGCCCCATCGCTGTGTCCTGCGTGCTCCGACTGGAGCTCGAGCACAGCCATGGCTACATATTGTTCCCTTCTCCATCTCCGATGTGGACCGCGACGATCGTCGCCGGCTGAGCGCTCTCCATCCCCTTGTTGGTGCATCGGCCTTGCTACACACCCTTGGATGCTTGGAGCCGCCCATGTGCATACGTACTGCTACCTAGTGCTACCAACGGCAGCGAGATTTGCTACATGGGGTTAGCGGCGCTGCTACCTACTACCATCGTCGCCGCTACCTACGGCGTCGAGGTTTGCTACGTGCAGTCTGCGATGGTGCTACAAGTGTGTCTTGGATTGTGCTACAATGTCTCCAGCGAGGTGTCCGACGAGGTCGGATTTGCTACGATATGATATTTTTTTGTTACATATATTTTGTGTTTTTGCTACAATAGGATAAAGTTTTGCTACACGGTCTCCGATGAGGTCTACCGGCGAAAGTTTTCGACGAGTCTCTGGCGAGGTCGGATCTGCTACGTTAGCATATTTTTTTTGCTACACGATCGCCGGCGAGGTCTCCGGCGAGATCTAGTCTGTCTATTCTATTTTCTGGACCGAACTGTTTTTTCTACATGTAGCAAAAGCGAGACATTTTATAGCAAATCGGGCTAATTTATAGCAAAAGCAGGAATCTAGACAAAAAAAAAGACACGTGTCAAGCAGGAGACCCATGGGACCGGGGGAGTTATATCCGGGGGCCGCGTAGCGCTGGCCCAGTATTATTATCCCACCGCTTGAGCGTCGAGGCTGAACGCTGAATTTCTTCGTTTGACCTGACATGGAGGCACGGAGGAGATGGGATCCCTTGTTCGTTTCGCCACATCCTCGCGCCTACGTGCTCGACTCTCGCATTCACCCATCCATCATGCGATGCTTCACGCTCCTACATACGTGTCAGCCACCTACAATCGTCTATATAAGACCAAAAGGTTCTAGCTACCTACGTGTGTGAGTCAGTGAGTGTGACTGACACTCGTAGCTCAGAGCAGACATGGCTCGTGCTTGGAGGACTAGTCCTCCTCTGCTCGCCGCAGCAGTCGTGGCGGTGGCCGTGGCCGTGGCGAGCTCCTCGCTTGCTGCGGCAGAGCAATGGGGCGACGACGCCGGCGGGAACTTCGGCGCCCTGAGGCAGAAGCAGCCGCCGGTGGCGCGCGGCCTGTCGTTCGACTTCTACAAGCAGAGCTGCCCCAAGGCGGAGTCCATCGTGCGTGACTACGTCAGGGACGCCGTCCGCAAGGACGTCGGCATCGCCGCGGGACTCCTCCGCCTCCACTTCCACGACTGCTTCGTGCAAGGCTGCGACGCCTCGGTGCTGCTGGATGGGTCGGCGACGGGTCCAGGCGAACAGCAGGCTCCTCCAAACCTCACGCTCCGCCCGTCCGCCTTCGCCGCCATCAATGACATCCGCGACCGCCTCGAGCGGGAGTGCCGCGGCGCCGTCGTCTCCTGCTCCGACATCCTCGCCCTCGCCGCGCGCGACTCGGTCGCCGCCACCGGCGGACCCTCCTACCGCGTGCCCCTCGGCCGCCGCGACAGCCCGCAATTCGCCACCCAGCAAGACGTGCTCGCCGGCCTCCCGGCACCCTCCTCCACCGTCCCCTCCCTCCTCGCCGTGCTCGGCAACCTCAACCTCGACGCCACGGACCTCGTCGCGCTCTCCGGCGGCCACACCGTGGGGCTGGCCCACTGCACCTCCTTCGACGACCGCCTCTTCCCGAACCCGGACCCCACCATGAGCCCGACCTTCCTCGGCAAGCTCAAACAGACCTGCCCGGCCAAGGGCACCGACGCGCGCACCGTGCTGGACGTGCGCACCCCGGACGCCTTCGACAACAAGTACTACGTCAACCTGCTCAACCGGCAGGGCCTCTTCGTCTCCGACCAGGACCTCTACACCAACGCCGCCACCCGCCCCGTCGTCCAGCGGTTCGCACAGAGCCAGCAGGCCTTCTTCGACCAGTTCGGGGTCTCCATGGTGAAGATGGGGCAGATCAACGTGCTCACCGGCGACCAGGGACAGGTCCGCAGGAACTGCTCCGCCCGCAACCCCGGCACCGGTCACCTCTCGTGGTCGTCGCTGGCACAGACCGTCGTCGAGGCTGCCGCCGCCGAGAGCCTCGGGCTCTAGACTACGTATGTACGCACTCGCTTGCCAGCCTCGACGGTGGTTGCTCACCGGAGTAGTACTTAGCAAGGACTAGCTAGTGTGGGCTCTAGCTGTTAATTATGTCCAAATAAAACTTAACCAGGGCTACCAGCGTGGCTGAACCAACAGTTTACATGTTATACACACGGCAGCCAGTTGGTTTAATCTATATATCAATGTTTGTTTTGTCTCTAACTAATCAGTGAAAAATCACGAACCCGATAGAAAGATCGAACAGGCACGGCTGCTGGGTTTTTCTTTTTCTTTCAGAAGATGTGGAACACACAGCAGCCAGGTAAAATGGGCAACTTGTACTACTACATATATTTCTACACACAACTTACAGTAAGTAGCTACACGTACAGTACCAGTATTCCTATGTCAAGAACACTAGGACAAAAAGTACAATCAACACAAGGACCAGGAACAGGATCAGCATCATCTGCCCCTTGATGCCGGCCTTCTTCATTACCGCTGCTACCTTTTTCTGCACAAGGAAGCATGAGAAAAATCGTGTCAGAGATATGCAGCAGGCTCTTCTGTGAAGAAAAAAATTATGCGTGTATTCCTACAATTACAATAACTTGGTTGTGAAGATGGTGAAATAACCTGCACAAAGTCAAGTCTGTTTGAAGTAGTTTCCATCTCAAAGCTTAGGTCGTTCAGGATCCTTTCCTGCAGAAACAGTAGCATGTTCTCCGGTTACTTCTACGCTCCTAAAAAATATATAGATAACTGAACAACTGAAAATCAAACCAAATGACTTGACTGTAGACAATCCGAATAGTTACTAGTTACTAATAAGTAGTAGCGAGCATTTTATACCCACACAAATCTGTCAACCTAGAGCATGCCCTCTGCCAGTAGTAAAATACCTGTCCAGACAGTTCTTCGTGTATGGTTAGCCCTACGCCTCCGATCCTCTGAACGCTCTCACTGAGCTCATCAAGTTCATCATCCTGCTGCCTAAAGGAAATTTGGTACAAGCATCAAAGCAACGCAGACTATATGAACTTTACAGTTACAGAAGCAGAGTATGATCATAACTGATAGTCTGAAAGCATAAGACAAGTATTTCATACTTGCAGAGATAACACTACTTTGGAAAAAACCGTGTAGCCCATGCACAAAAGTAACCTTTTACGGTAAGGCATACTTATGCAGGTTCAGAGGAAAGCACGTGAATGGGCACATACAAATAAGATCATTCAGTTGATTAAAAGGTTGTATTCAGCATGATGAGCACCGAAGACACTAAATAGAATGTAAACACAATACTCATGTGCTGCTTAGGGTGTAATTCTTGTAATGGTTAGCATGCTCATGCTGGCCTAAAACTGGCATTCAGCAGATGTAACAAAAAATGCTGAGCATGCTACTTCCGCTGTTCCGCCAACATTGCTTCAGCTTTGCAAAGAATGCCAATATCTATAAACTGAACACTGCATACTCACAGAAAACACTGCATACTCCTCGTGTTGAACAGATAGACATAAAAGGTAGCATGTTTCTGACTAACACATCTGCACATTACATAAAAAGTAACGAGAAGGCATGCTCACCTCATGAGTAGAAGCTGTCTATCAGATTCCAAGTCAATAAAGTCATCGTTGTCTTGGGAAGAATAGTGATTACTTCTGCTTGTGCCCATTAGGTCCTGATGCCTTGCCATTGCAGAATTGGTCTTCCCCTTTTCAACAGCTCTCCTGACAGTACCAACCTGGATGAGTTTGTCCAAAGATAAGAGGCCCGAACAAATAAACTTCGCATAACCAATTGTAGAGATAAACCTAGTAACATTAAATAGCATTCCAATATGTCTTCTTTTTTCCATACTAACAGGAAATCCTATTCAGCTGTAATGGGGTCACCCACGTATGCTCAAGAGTACTGTATTTTTCATCTAAGAAAAGGAGAGATGTGTCTGATTGGCAATCCTCTGAGATAGTTAGAAGAACAACACTGAAGATAATCCGTAGTGTAACTTTGTTCAGAACAAATCCTCGAACAAGTTCAGTTTTAATAACAATGGCAAAGTAAACCTGAAACTGAATGGCGTTACATCAAGAAATACCTGATTACGAGCAGAACCAACCCAGTTCCGTCGTCTGGAGAGTTCAACTTCATCAAGACCGTAATATGCTGGATCTCTTGATGCGACTGTGATTGTCTTTTCCAACTCATCGACCTTCGACATAGCCAAAAACCCGTCAGTCTAGAATCACTACACGGTTCCCATTCAAAGTTCAGACTCGAGATATTAGATGCGAGACAGATTAGGAAATGATGGGAATCAAAAAAGTTCTTTAAAAATGGCTAATGGCATTGTTTTGCTGTATTGTCATACCTGCCACTCGATGCTTTCGCAGCTGGTGAGAATCTCTTTTGTGAGATGAACATATTCTCCGGTATTTGAAGCAACTTGGTCCCATCGATGGAAATTAGTCTGCAGCTTCCCTATCTGCAAACAAACGTCCTTATCCTCATCAGAACCAAAAAAGGAATACAGATGATACATGCAGGTTGATGATGCAATATGTTACTGAAACCGTGGGAGACTCCTAAGCAGCACAAAAACAAAGGAGGTTTATATTCAGAAATAACAGAACAAGACGGTAAAACCGCATGTTTCTAAAAAGGCTACAAGTATAAGACCCCTTAGCAGCACCGGCACTGTAGTAACAACTAATTCTAAACTACCAATCGAAGAGGCCTCAGATTACCAGGTAAATAGGACAAGTTACGTAGATACATGTGCTCTGGAAGCATGCCTAAAACCTGCATATTCATATATATACGCATATATCCCCATAGTACAGAACTTCTAAATTAACTAGCAACAAATCACTTCAAGACCCTCATTGTCCATGGTACCCAACTCCTCTTCCCTCATCATGTCGCCAAAATGATCACCAATGTGACACGAGACTGGTGTTCACATACAGTGAGAGGGCCTCCCTCACAAACTCATAGGGCAGTGTTTAAATAGGGTAGACTTTCTTCTTTGCTTCGCAACAGAAGATAGCCTGCCTACAAATTCTAACTCCCAACAAGCATCACCTATCCATTTGGCGGTTCAATCAGCCATATATAGTGCTGAATAACCTGTCGGACCACAAACTGCAGAAGTTACAAAACTAATGTTTACTGCATGTTCAGTATGCAACGGACACAGCAAGCACAGACACATGCTCCAACCATCCACTTGTGATCGCCGCATGTACGCATGAACAGAGGACGAAATATGCAAATAACTAACGGGAAGCGGCTGACGAGAAGGGCGAGAGGGGGGAGGCAGAGGAGGGCGAGATGGGGGATGAGGGTGGGGATTACCGAGCCCTGGATCTCCTCCCGGACGATGTAGAACGGATCCTGCGGGGAGCCCATGCTGAAGGGACGGCTACTGCACGGCGGATCGCGGGGAGGCTGGGATTCGGTTCCCCGCCACGACGAACCCTAGCAGCAGGATTCGGGCGAAGGATTTTGGGGGTGCGGACTGCAGAGATCCTTCCTTCGTGCTCACTCCGTGTCTTTCGGTTTGGTCGGGTCGCCGGGTTGGACCGTACACTCGGTGGCGTGTACACAGATGACGTCACATTATCCTCAAATTCAGACGTTCGTCGAAAGAGACGATCTCTCACAGAACTGAAGGTTTTATCCAAGTTATTTAGAGAGTAAATTCTAGTATTATTATTTATTCTTCTTTGAAGAAATAATCGTAGAAACATAAAATTGTTTCGTTGGAAGCAAACGCTATTTTATTGGGAGTAATTGTATTCTATCTTTCTCTAAGCAATATTGATGGGAAGAAATATTTGTTAGTAGTACTAGTATATTGGAAGTAAACACACATATTTGTAGGACAGCAAACTAATGCTATATCGAAAGAATTCTCTGGTCGTTCGAAGGCCATCTTTTCAAAGCTTGAAAACCACTCGGTGGAAACAATCGCCACTTGTCTTGATTCTTGAAAGCAACCTCAATTGTCTAAACGAAGCAAAACATTCTCGGTAGAACTGAAAATTTAGTCGTACTAGAAGCATTTTTTCCTTCATTTAGAAGCAATATAGAAACTTTGGAACACAATAATTTTTATAAATAAGAGCATCTCGAGTCGGACCCCCAATAGCCACCCCAAATGGGCTATGGGGCGCCCGCCATAAAAAATCGCGCCCTGCCGACACCCTACCATATCAAATTTTCAACTGGCATGGCCCAAAACCTTGTCTGGAGCCCGAAGCTAGAGGAGGTCAACAGGGGCGCCAGTAGGCGTGTGGCCCTGCCCTTTAAGCGACATAAGGGCATCTTTGTGTCTCACATGTGTGTCGCCGATTAGCCTTTCTAATGATGGCAGACGAGGCAGGAAACACGTTCCATTGAGGCAACGTGAGGGTACACGGCGTTGTTCTTGCACACAACCACTCATTCTCGTCAATTCACCTTGATGTTGAGGACTCCGAGGACACACCCCCCCCCCTCCCTGGTCCCCCTCGCCCCGGTAAAGGATGAGGAGGACGAGAATCTGCGGAAGCGCTCTAGTGGCGGCGGGATCTCCATCTAGGAGCAGCTGGCACCTTCTCCACCGCGTGGCCGGTAGAACCTCGTAACATCAAAGAGGTAGGCCGATGCTCCGGGACCGAAGAAGGTGATGGCGGAGCCTACAAGCGTCGTCGGAGTACGAATGCCGGCACCTCTAGCTCAAATTTTACAATGACCCGGGGGAGTACCCGAGCTAGAGGATGGTAGAACGCGCCTCCTTCGAGATGGTGATGTCGACGCCAATTCCGAGGAGTTGGAGGTGTCGCTGATACATTGGAAACGTATCTATAATTTTTGATACTCCATGCTTGTTTAGTATCTACTTTGCTTTACGTGTCCACACTTTGAGGTGCTTTTTACATCTTTTCTGGTGCTAACCTATTAACAAGTTGCAACAGTGCCATATGCCTGTTTTCTGCTGTTTTTGGTTTTAGAAAACTTAGTAAAGAAATATTCTCGGAATTGGATGGGACAAACGTCAAAGTCAATCACTTTCCGTGGGGAACAAGAAGTCTAGAGGGGAGCCGGAGAGGCAAGCCAGGGCGGCCAGACCCACCCTAGGCGCGGGTGGGCCCTGCCTGTGGCATCCCGCAAAACCACTACTAGAAAATCGCGTTGAATTTGTGCATTGCATCGTCATCATCATGCATTGTTTGCCAAAACTATGTTTGCAAAGCCCGTGTTGTTTTCTAAACGCCCCGTCTTTTATTCAAACGCCAAAAACCGGGTCTCCGGAATATTTTGTTTTGTCCGCTGTCGGATTGCAAAAGCGCTGTTTGAAAATAAATATTTAAATAATTGTTTTGTGGGGCAGTCGAACGGGCCGAGTAGACCCGAACGACCGCCCCAGGTTTTAAAATCGGTCCAACTACACGCCCCATCTAAATCCTAGTCCTACCTAAAACTCTACCCATCCCTCCCAGCCACCTCACTTCCACCACCCAGAGGCCGCCACCTCACCCCTCCCCTTCCCTCTAGCCTATCCCTGCACTCCACATCACCCAACCCCCCCTTCTCTCTCTCCTCTCAGCCCCCACCCAGCCCCTGGCCCGCCCACACGCTTAGCACGCATGCGCCAAGACAGCCAGCTCAAGAAGGATCCCACCCGTGGGACCCACCTGGGCCCCACGCCCTAACACGACTGGGCCCCCGAGGCCTGTTCTTCCTCCCGAGCTCCAGCACACAGCCCGCGCCTGCCTCCTCCCACTGCATGCCGCCCACTCTTCCGCCGGTTCTCCTCCGCGCCTCGCCCGGTGCTCCCTCTCCCCCGCTCTCTCCCTCGCCTCGCGACCCCCGACCCTCGACCTCCTCCTCCTCACATGGCGTTCACTTGCCACGCCCGCCGCCCTTCGCCTCTCGCCGCCGCTTCCGCTGCCGGACCTCGCGCCGTCGCCCGCCCAGACCACGCCCGCCGCTTTTCCCCGTCCCTCTGCGCCCGCTGCCGCGCCAGCCGCCTTGCCGCTCTCCGCCGTCGCCGGCGAACTCGCCTTGTCGCCTCGAGCCGGCGCCCCGTCAACCCTCGACCCACTGGCTCGTCGCCGCGCCAACCACCTCCGCCACGGCTGCCGCTCGTCCATCGTCAACCGCCATGCAGCCTCGGCCCCGGCCCGCTTCGCCTCGCCCGCCACCGCCCGCCCATGAGTACGCCCACAGGACCCACCTGCAGGCGGGCCCCCTTCCGACGCTGGGCACCCGTCTTGCGCCCGATCACCGTTTAGCCTCGCGTGTGTGCAATGACGCTAAGATCTTCGATGCGTGTCGGCGGAAACGAGCAACCGGTCGTTACAAGTTCTTCATCGACACGAAGTCGGGACAAAGGTCTTTACAACGGAACTGGCTCGTCATCACGGAACCACATGCTCTCCATCTCGGACCCGATGGCAAGCTCTACCGCCGAACCCCGGCGCGTCAAGATCTCCTTCCCGTAAACAGGAACGCCAAGACCTTCTCGGGACATCGAGTCGCCATCACGGACGACAAGCCCGCCTTCATGGAACCGCAGACACGGGAAACCGCAAGACCTTCTGCCCGGAGACTGCAAGTACCCCCCTCGAGGACGCCAAGTGCTTCACCCGAACGCCAAGACCGACCCGACACCCGGAACCCAAGATCATCGACATAGAACCCGAAGGACACATGTGCGACAAGATCTGCCCCGATACCGAGAACAACCCCGGAGTCCGAGAACGCTTCCGCCGAACCCCCCCGAACCCCAGATCCGTCGAACCCTGAGACCGACCCCGAACCCCGGAACCAAGATCGTCGAGCCCCCCCTCCAATGTGTGACCCTTTTCCTCGAACCCTATTTTACAACATAATAACAATTGTTGCATATTTAATTGTCATCTCGCATGCATATCTGTGGTTTGGGGGCCTTATGCCGATTCACCTAATAATTAAATATGGGGCCCATATGCGGGCAAATCTAGCCTTATATTGGCCTCATTTAAACCTGAGTAGCGAACCGGTATCTTATCTTTTGCCATGTAAACAACATTTAAACTGCGGGGGTTTTAAACAACTGGAACCATCTGATAATTGTCGGGACCCCGGTTCCGCTTAATATGACCTAAGTGCATCGCACTTTGCCATGCCATCCATCATACATGCATCATGCCGATCTTCTGCCGTTGTAATGAATATTGCATCCGGTGTTTCTTCTAGTGTTTTGCTTCTTCGCGGATTGGACCGTTGAGTTGATGTGAGCTTCGCCCGATCTTCGGTTGAACCTTCGACAATGTTTTCAGGCGAGCATCTCCCTCTTTCTACCTATCTTACTTTTGTAGAATTTACTTCCCTCCTGTTGATCTTTGCTATCTGTGTTGCGATGCTCTAGATTTCGTACCCGTGATATCCCTTGCAGCCATATATAGCCTTGGACACATCCTATTACCTGTTGTTTGGTAGCTAGTTGGACCCGCGTGTCGTAGTCGCTTGCTCAAGTGTTTGCTTGTCGTCGAGTATCACCTTTGTTGGAGGAATTGCCGCATGTTGAAGTTGGAGATGATCATGGCTTTAATTATTGTTCCACTTTAATTCCTGTTTAACAACTAAAATTGAATTAAGCAGAGGCATCGGTGGGTGATAGGTAAGATTTGGTTTCCGACCGCCCACTTGTGTCCCGTAGGACCCGAGTTCTTGACACCTGTTCCGAGATCGAGCGCGCTAACCACAGGTGGGGAGATATGGGCCCCCCATTGATAATTACCTGATTTCAAAGTATTGTACTGGGGGCCACAAACTAGTTTGAGGTGTTTTTACTATCCTGTACTTATGCCATGCTTTACTGCTTTATTTACGATTGTGCGAGGTACTGCACACTGTACTGTTTAGGATCGGGACACGTTTTCGCGGTGTCGATCCCGTTGGGGATTCTTGTCGCCACCGCCGTCCACCCAAACCCTTAGTCCGGCTCGGAGACCGGCCGACTCCGTTGCTGGTGTCGACTCGGTGGGGTGGCCCCCCGTGCTTGCTTTATGCAGGAACGCCGTGACCTAGGCCCGCCGACATACCGATGGGTGTATGTTAACCGATCCGGCAAAAGGGTCAAGTGCTCGTGGATACTTTGGTGCACCCTAGGTTAAATCTTTTCGAGAAGCCGTGTCCGCGGTTATGGACGACTTGGAGCACAGTGTCTGATCATAGACAACTATAACTAAAGTTTACTGTTTTAAAATGACTTGTTTCCGATATGATTAGTAATCAGCTCCACTACAACAGAATGGCTAAGTAAAAGTATCAACAATTGCTGGGCTTTGGGGTTATCTCATGATAATTGTATCTGACTAGTAAGTGTGGCCATTATAACGGAAGGATTAACTAAAAGTGCCCACTGCTTACTTTATCAGGACGAGTATCTAAACCTGACTAGTAATTGCTGCAACGATAACTGAATAAGTAAAACTGCCAACTGTGTGCGTTCCTCGGTTGACTTCCTCGTTTGGTCTCGAGGGGGAACGCCAGGATGGGTTTGTTTGGTGATAGTCTCAGGTTGGATCCGAATAGGTCTTTCTCACCCCTCTCTGATGACCGCCAGTTGTATCGAGTCTCTATAGGTTGTTTAGTGCTCGCCGCCGCCGATCCACCATACCTATGTAGGCGAGACCGCCAATCTAGCCTCGCCTGTCTTGGCCTCGATCGACGCTCCTTCTTTTTCCTTTGCCCTTTGTCGGCACCCCTTTTGTTTAAGCAGGTTTGAGATCGACGCCGTTAGCAGGGTTACCCTTCCGGCTTGTCCTGGGCAGGGTATGGACGCCATTGGTTATTCTTCAGGGCTCTTAGCCCCATTTGCATCTTGTCCGTAGTCGGACGCCCCATCGTTTTCAAGGTGATTTGGATCTTTGTACCGTATATTTGTATTCTGGACTCTTTGAGTCGTTGTTGTATATATCTGTTCTGTGGGTCCCATCGAGGACTGTTGTGTAATGTTATTACTTTGCTTTCCACCCGCACGAAAGTGCCTGGTGGGCACCTTCGAATCGTTTCTATGCGGGTTTGGCGAGTTTTGCTAAAACTTGCATAGGACCGATTCTGAGGGTGTTACACTGCCCAGCGCCTTGGGAGGGGTGTGGGGCCCCTGGCCGCCGCCTCGGCCTCCCCCTTCGCCTATAAGAAGCCTCTGATGCAGAAACCCTTGGAACCCGATCAAATCTCCACAAAACCGTCTGTAGCCGCCGCCACCATCGTCCCTAGATTGGGGGATCTGAAGTTCTTCTCGGCACCCTGCCGGAAGGGAGATCATCCCGGAGGCCTTCTCTCCGGTATGATGGGTGAGTAGTTCCACCTTGGACTATGGATCCATGTAGTAGCTAGATGGTTGTATCTCCTCTTTTGTGCTTTCATGTATAGATCTTGTCAGCTCCGTTCATGATCAAGATCTAATCTATTTGTAATCATGTATATTGTGTTTGCAGGGATCCGATGAATATTGAGATTATTATGTTGGTTTGATTAATGGTTTTGTCTTTATGATTCTATCATGTTTGTGTTGTGTGTGATCTTGCATGCTCTCCGTTGTTAGTAGCTATCTTGGCCAAGTAGTTGCTAGTGACTCCAAGAGGGGGCATTTATGCTCGATAGTGGGTCCATGCCTCTAGTTTCCAAGAGAAGTGACAATAATCTCTTCGGTTGTAGATGTGTTGTTGCTACTAGGGAGAAAACAATGGTCTTTTGTTCATGAAATATGTGGACTGTTTACCTTACACACTTTGCTTAAATCAGTTGTCTGTTGCTTGCAACTTAATACTGGAGGGGGTTCAGATGATAACTTCAAGGTGGACTTCTAGTCATAGATGCATTTGGATGGCGGTCTATGTATCTTGTTGTATTGTCCAATCGAATCTCATAGGATCTTTCTGACTAGTAATTGCATTATTATGTCTTGCTCAGTTTCTGTTAATTGCCCTGTTGTAATTTGTTTACCCTTCATGCCACGTTGTTTATCTAAGGAGAGCACCTCTAGTGAACTATGGAGCCTGGTCTAATCTTTACCATTGATACATCTTCTACTATTACTTGTTTACTTGCTGTAAACCATTACCTTCCACACCATACGTTTAATTTTTTGTTACAGCAACCGGTGAGATTGACAACCTCACTGTTAGTTGGGGCAAAGTCTTGAGTTTGTGTTGTGCAGTTCTCTGCGTTGCTTGCAACACCTGGGTGATGTTTCCTTCCTCCTATTGGTTTGATAACCTCGATTTCTTATTGAGGGAAGACTTACTGTTGTACTGCTCCATACCTTATTCTTGGGGTTTCCAACAGGCTCACATAAGCTATGCAAGCCATCAGTCGCCATGGGTGCCACTCGAACAGTGGGTGATCAATAGACGTATTCGAGATGGGCATCAGCAAGAGAATCTGCTGCCGCCACCACTCAGAGGGCCAGTTAACAGGACCACCAGCGAGCCTTATGGGTGGGACGTCCTCAAATATGTTTTCCTGCCGAAGCATCTCCGACTGCAACATCTCGACGATGTCCATACGCGTCTCGTCCTGTGCGTAGCGTATATTCCCGGTGACACGAACTTGCGTGCTCGCCGCAACCGAGCTAAGGTGGAGACCGACACTCAGCTGGTGATATACAACTCCCTATTTAAGTTGTGAGGTGTCGACGGATGGCCACCTCCACCGTGCCATCCTGGCGAGAGCAACGCCTCCCACCGCCGGGGGCCTTAGTTTTAGTTCTTGGCTGTTTATGTAAATTTTCCGGCCGGGCCAAAAAATGGACATCGCCGGACGCCATAGTGTATAAACATGTTAGAACTGTCTATAAAATCACCGTTAATTTATATTTTAATGGGCATGTTCGTCCGGTCAGCCACATTCACACATTCACCATCGGCGGGTATGACTGGTCCATCAGATTCTACCCTGACGGAACCGCCGAGTCCGAAGAGTTCATCGTGATCAGTGTCGAACTCGTGAGAAGCAACGCCGAGGTGCGGCCCTATTTTGATGTTGGATTGGCAAAGCACGATTTAGGTGGTTCGCTTAGATGGAAGCCTGGTCTCTTCGTAGTTAGGAGTAGCATCGAGGCGAAACAAACAAAGGTACCTTCACAACGATCTCCTTATCATCAGTGCAGTGACAATCAAGGAAACTCAGGTGTATGAGACCACGGGGATTGAGGTGCCCCCATCAGACATCCTAGAGCATCTCGCAAAGCTGTTAGGCACTCCATATCATGATATTTGTTAGACAAAAGAGATACCTACAAAGATATCAAGGATATAAAAATGGATCCCAGTATATACATATACACCATAATCCATCAGAGTGCCACACATTTAATCTGTGGCCGACATATACGCATTTGTTTTTGTATTCTTATTTCCTTGGTTTTAGAGTAGTCGACTGAATCAAATAAATAGATAATGAATCGAAAAAGACAAAACTAGAAGAAAAAAAATTGTTCAAGTTCACTGAAAGTATAGTTGCAATGCAAGCTAGAGTTGTGTAGCAAAATGTTGATTATTCATCGTTAGCATCATCATTATCATGTAGATAAATTAATTAAGTGCAATAGATAACTATAATGATTAATATTTCAGGAGCCAGGATTGAGTGAGTGGATTATGTAGTAGCATCTAATTTTATGGAGTCAAGTAGTATAGGATCAATGTGTGGAACTGTCATTAGCACATCTACTGCAATGAATCAATGTCAGTTATGAGCAGCATGCCATTGTTTGAACATAACAACATAAATAGCAACTAGTATTATATTATCATATTGTTAACTGCATTATCAGTTTTAAGAAGTATTAAACATCTTTCCCGCTAGCAAGCACTAGTCTTCAATTTAGAATTTAATTTAAGCCTGGTGTAAATTTGAACAACGTTATACATGAATCTCAAGAGTTCCGAGAGCAATACAATGGCAAGATGTTGCTTCTCTCAGTTATCTCTATCGAACAACATGATAAGCTTTATTATGAGCATTCCAGAATAACACCAAACATTGTCATCTTTTCACTAGGAAGCACAACATATAAACTCTCTACTTTGTTAGAACTTTAACATGGAATGCATGGGTGAAAGCCCTGCTTCGTTGTTTCCGTAATTAAATACAAGATCTTGAAAGAAGCAACTTTGTTTTTCTTGTCTGAAATTTCCATAGAACGACAACCGTGCTACAATACAAAAATTGGCCACCGGGTTCCTGGTTTTGTTGGTCGTCAGATAATAAGGTCTGTAATAGAAACATCAGGAGAGAAGTTTGTACTTAAATTCTAGCTTCAGTTTGGTTGGTTTTAAAACTATGTTGCAGCATATGCAGTTGCCTTTGTGTTTTTGTTCAGCTATCATGGGCAACGAGCATGACCATGTGTTTGACCGTTGCTGTGTGGTGTGGAAATTTTGTGCCTCCTAAAATTCAGATTGCATCGGTAGAGTGGCTCTGCTCAGTGCAGTATTATTCATCTCTGTTTTGGTTGCGAGCCAGTCTGTTCCTTTTTTTTAGATCACGGACACTCTGTTCTATCAAGAAATACTCTCAGATCTAGACAAACACGGATGGGCGATGATTGTTAACAAAAAAAGGAAGACAAAACTAAACGAATGGAGCATGTACAATCCAATATTCAAAACAAGCGATACACCTCCCGGTGTAGGGTTCACAGTGGTGGTGGTGTCAAGCCCGCTGAAACCGCAGGCGCTAGTAGCTGTTGAACACGTGGCAGGAGGTCTTGTAGCCGAGGTTGATGCTGAGATTGATGTCGGCGTTGCCGCAGGCATAGCTGATGTTGTTGCCGACCTTCTAGTCCGCAATGTCGGCATCAAGCTTCTGAATGCACCACCGCTGCTTGAGGTACTCGACGCCCGGCACAAGGGTAGTCTGATCGGGTACATGCTGTTGAGGGACGGGAACGAGGGTGAGGATTGTTGGTTTCAGAAAGCACGGGTCGAACTAGGCATCAGTGGAGCGAACCGTCCGAAATGATACGGTAGATTAATTGAAGACCATCTCGTCCCAGGTACTGAACGTGTACCTCGGTCACAATTAATGAATCCCACATAGGAGTGCACATCACAATAAAACCTCGTTTACCATCTGTCATGGGGATTATCTATACACATACTTTTCATTTTTGTTCTCCATTTTAGTGATCCCTTTTTTCTATTCTATATGGCGAAGTGGTGTCATGCTAAATGTGTGTTTCGAGCATATTAAATATATGAGGTCAAACCCTTGCAGTTTGGTAGTATTTTTTTTAATTTAGACTTGCCTAAGTTAGAAGATCATGTACTACATCATTTTTAAATTACTTACACTCTAAGTCAAAAAAACATATACTAAAACATATGCCATTTTTGGAAAGAAAAACACGTGAAGGAGGGCAATATTGTACAAATAGGAACCTATATTCATGTCCATGAGGACTTGAATCCACATGTTGTGGGATTGTACATCGACTCTTCCAACAACATAAGTTAGGCATTTCCTCCATATCATGATATTTTTTAGACAAAAGATATACCTACAAAGATATTAAGGATATTAAAATGGATCACATTATATACATATACACCATAATTCATCAGAGTGCCACAGAAAATTTAATATGTGGACGACATATATGCATTTGTTTTTGTTTTCTTATTTCCTTGGTTTTAGAGTACTCGACTGAATCAAATAAATAGATAATGAATCGAAAAATACAAAACTTAGAAGAAAAATTGTTCAAGTTCATTGAAAGTATAGTTGCAACACAAGCTAGAGTTGTGCAGCAAAATGTTGATTATTCATCGTTAGCATCATCATTATTATGTAGATAAATTCATTAAGTGTAATAGATAACTATGATAATTAATATTTTACTTTTTAAGAATTGGAAGAGTGACATGTATATTAGCGTATGATTTTATAGGTAAAATTCTGGCCATTGTGCTATTTTAACGAATATTACTCAAAAATATACCATGGGTCGATAGATGAAGTTATGCAACTCTACTAAACTTTTCCTAACACACACCGGGTTGTTCGTTTTGATTATAAGTCGGTGATTCCAAGACGTAGGTTCATATATAAAAGCTAATTAGTGTGGATCTGCATAAACATAAATACAATAACACTCATTTCATCTCTCTCTCACTAATCCTCGGATGAATTGGGGGAATATACAACGAATAAACAATCTCGTTTGATCCCTCGCTCACTGTTATGTATGAACTGGAGAAGACAAACAATGAGCAATGTTTGGATTGTTTTAATCTATGAATTTTAATGCAATCTGAACATATATAAGATAAATAATTTGTTACATTTTGAACAATTATAACCACACACAAGTCCTACTTGTTGAACTAAATATTCTAGTCTCTCTGGTCCAAATTAATTATCGCAAAAATGTTTTCCAAAATCTATCTAGGTTCGTTGATTATGCAAAAATAAATTTGGATTAGGGGTAGTAATCGAATTTGTTGCAACCAAACTAAACAAAATTGTAGGGTGCGCACAATAAATCTGTCCAAAAGAACGAATATTCCAACAAGATTCCTTGAAGTCAATGTCTGTAGATTCTATTTACACATCCTAGAATGGCACCATGTCTCTAGTGATGGTGATAGGATCTATAGAAGCACAAATTTGCACAAAGGTAAAGTAATCTCGCAAGTCTAGAAGAGGCGCATGAACAGCTCATCTTAAAAATAGAGAGCTCTTGTAATTCCTAGAGCCAAAATGTTTTGGCTATGCAACTTTAATCTTGTTGCTTCTGTAGTGTTTGACCAATTATTAGGCATATCCAACACACGGACATATATAAATCTACTGATTTTATTTAACAAGTCAAAAAATCCTTTATCATTGATTAAGCAAGAGATGGTTTAAAAGGAAGTTACAAGTCAAACGGCAACAAATAGTCATCTTACAAAGGGATAATGCAATACTCCCTCTTTGACCGCGTTGAGTTTTGTGTGTGTGTGTGGGGGGGGGGATGAGCAGCGCAAGGTGCAATGGATTAGCTGGGAAAATATGTGTGCGCCTAAACGAAAAGGAGGTTTGGGTTTTAGAAATTATGAGGATTTTAACCAAGCGATTCTTGTGAAACAGGCTTGGAGATTGGTTACGAACCCTGGCTCACTTTGTGATAGGGTATTGCAAGAACGGTATTTTAGAGATGGAGATTTCCTAAGCTTGTCCAAAATGAGCCTCTTGCACATAGAAGAGTATTATTCACGGCAAAGATCTGTTGAAGGGCTGGCTCCTCCTGCACCCTAACCATCCTACCGCAACCCCTCCCGCCTGGATCATCATCAGGAAAATCCCTGGTGGCATGATTTGGTGGATCGGTGATGGCCAAGATGTGAGTGTGTGGACTGACAATTGGAACCCACGTGCTGGTGTAAAACGCCCTATAGGTCATCGACCACACAAGGAAGTGACTAAGGTTATTGAGCTGCTGGTGCATGATGGCATGGGTTGGACTGAAGACAAGCTCAATGGTACGTTCTATGAGGCCGGATGTCGAGGCCGTTAAGAAGATTCTTGTAGGTATAGTAGAGCTAGAACTGATGATTACATCACATGGAATTACACCAAAAACGGTATGTATCTTCAGTGTCCAATCAGCGTACCATCTCTATGGACAGTTGAAGCGAGCAAAGTTAGGAATCCCAGGTCCGCCATTCTCATGCGATGAGCACAAAGGTGGCTTGCACTATGGGCGGCAGAGGTGTCGTCGAACATAATCAAAATTCACTGCTGGCGCTTATTGAAGAACGGGTTGGCAGTTGGGGATGAAGTACAGCGAAGACAGATCAAGGAGGGGTGCTATGTGTACCATCTCATGCTGTCGAGGGACGGGAACGAGAGTGAGGATCGCTGGTTTCATAAAGCACGGATCAAACTGGTATACAGAGGTGGAACAAACCGTCCGGTCATGGGAACGTGACCAAGGGAGATTACAGAATGATACGGTGGATCAGCTGAAAGACCATCTGGCCCCAAATCTACTACCTCGGTCACAACTCACACTGAATCGCACATAGGTGTGCACATCACAATAATAACCCATTTACCCTCTGTCATGCGGCTTATCTACGCACATCTTTCCTTTTTATTCCCCACTTTCGTGATCCCGCGTCTTCCGTTCTATGGTAAAGTGGGTCATGCTAAATGTGTGTTTCGAGGAAATTAAACATATGGTGTCAAACTCTTACAGTTTGGTAGTAGTATTTTCTATTTACACTCGCCTAAGTTAGAAAATCATGTACTATATCATTTTTAAATTACTTACACGTTAAGTCAAACAACAAATACTCTATAATCACATTCCGTATTTTGAATGAAAAATAGGTAAAGGAAGACAATATTGTACAGATAGGAACCTATATTCATGTCCACGTGGTATGGGATTGTACATCCACTCTCGAATTAGATAAGTTAGGCACTTCCTCTGTATCATGATATTTGTTAGACAAAAAAGATCCCTACAAAGATATTAAGGATATTAAAATGGATCATAGTATATACATATACACCATAATCCATCAGAGTGCCACGAAGTTAATCTATGGAAGACATATATGCATTTGTTTTTGTATTCTTATTTCCTCGGTTCTAGAGTACTCGACTGAAATAAAAAATAGATAATGAAACAAAAAGGAGAGAAAACTTAGAAGGAAAATTGTTCAAGTTCACCAAAATTATAGTTGCAACGCCACTTAGAGTTTTACAGTAAACTGTTGATTATTCATCATTAGCATCATCATGATTATGTAAGTCAAAGTGTAATAGATTACTATAATGATTAATATTTTAGATATTCACGTCTAATTTTATATGTAAAATTCTGGACAAGTTGTGTTTTCTTAACGAATATTACTCAACAATATACCCAAAGTCGACTGATGAACTTCAACTTTATAAATCTTTTCCCAACACACACCGGATCACATTTGATTATGAAATCGTCGAATCCAAGCCATTGGTTCACATAAAAAAAACAAATTAGTCTAGCTCTTCATAAAGATAAGTTCAGTAATACCCATTTGATTTCTCTCACTAATCCTCGTATGAAATGGGAGAAGACAAGGAAACAACAATCTATTTTGACCCCTTTCTCATTATTCGGGGAAGACAATAAAACAACCAATCTTTGAACTATGTTTATTTTCTGAATTTTAATGCAATCTGAACATATATATGACAAGTAAATGGTTATATTTTTGAGGAATTATAACCACACACAACTCCTACTTGTTAGACTAAATATTTTAGTCCCTCCGATCCAAGTTAATTGTCGCAAAAATGTTGTGTAAATTCTGCCTAGGTTCACTGATTTTGTGGAAATAAATTTAGACCACGGTAGTAATTGACTTTGTTGCAACCAAGCTAAACAAGACTGCATGGTGTGTACAATAAATATGTCCAAAAAGAACAAAAACTGGATCAATATTTCCCGAAGTCAATGTCTCTAGATTTTATTTTCACATCCTAGCATTGCACCATGTCTCTGGACTCTGGTGATGGTAACACGATCTATACAATTTTGCAAGTCTTGGAAGAGCCACATGAACCACTCGAACAATAATGGCATACTAAATTCGAATAGAGTTTCATATTTTCAATATCACAAGCACGATAAATAGAGGCAATAGCCTTGCAAGGATGACCAACCACATTGTTCGCCATCAAGTTTTGATGATCCGGTCTTTGGTCCACGCTTGCATTGGGGCATTCTCCACAAATTGGCAATCTAGACCGCTAAAGATAATCAATTCTACTCACTCCGGTACATAATAAGTGCCGCTCATTTTGTACCAAGTTAGCAAATGAGCGACACTTATTGTGAATCGAGTGAGTAATAAACAACAAGCCGTATGGAGGAATTGTGTTTCGGTGAATCATAAGCATGCTAGTATAAGGCATGCATCGTTGTTGACTTGTTTGATATAGTGGAGTTTTTTCTCTTGCGAATTAACACATACTGGAGTTGGAGAAGCACCATGAGATGGAGTCGTTTTGGTCATCCGCCATGCTAATGTGTTGACGCTCGCATAAAGAAAGCAAAGTCATCTTTTGGGTGTGTTTGCTTGCTTGGTCTGTTTTTTTTTCAAGCAGTGCAAGTTGCATGCACGGAGGGCCCTGGGGCTAAGGGTGTGTTCAGTTGGTGTCACGAAGTGGAATGTAATAGAATAGTTTCACACTTGAGAGCCGTTCTAGTTTTCAGTTGAGAAATGGAATAAAACGAGGTGGTTCCTCAAAATAGAATATTCCCTCTAGATTCAGAATGCAATCATTCCATCAAATTGGTGGAATCTACCTGTTCCTCTATGCTAAAGTTCGTGCGAGCCTAGCTTTATGAAAACATCGCCTTAAAACTCGTGCCATGCAAAAAATAATATGATCCAATATAACAAACGAGTTTATTTCTTTTCGCTGGATGCGAGAAACACGAAAGCTGGCTAGCAAACACGCCCTTGGTTAGCGTGTCGGAAACAGTGTGACATTTGGGTCCATATTAATCTGTAAACCGGCTGGTGGGGTCTACCCATCGAGAGAACGACACTGGAGGTGGCTGGGCCCGGTGCACGGAGCGCACGGAGACCCTACACGACGGACCAGGTCCAGCCGTCCGGTCCAGGTCCACCACGCAGGCGCCGCCGGCCGAATCATCCCTTTCCTTTCCTTTCCTCTTCTTCCTCCCAAAGCTTCGCTCCCAGATAAGAGAAGCGGGTACACCACACGCGCGCCGCCCAAAAACCCTAGGCGCGTGAACCCCATGGCGGCCTTCACCACCACCACAACCGCCGCCGCCGCCGCCGCCGCGCTGGCGTCGCCCTGTCCCTCCGCCGCCACGGTCGCGCGCTCGCCCGCCGCGCGCTGGGCGCCGCTTCGCCGCTCGCCGCCGGCCGTCGGGCTCCGGCGAGCAGCCACCCCGCCTCGCCGGGGAGCAGCCCTCCTGGTCAGTACGTGCTGCCATTCTTCTCATATCCATCGATCCTGGTTAATCAGCGCAGCATTTTTTTTGGCTACTTCCATTAGCTAATGGGTGGAATGGGCGCAAAAGTTATTTTTTCTCCAGACGGTAGAATAGTCGACCTGAGATGTAAACCCGGAGCTATCAGTTATGCATTGGCACTCCTCGAGAATGATGTATTTAGATGGGGTATGGGGTACCTTCCCCTGTGACGGTTCGAAGATAAATTCTCTAAATTCAGTACCATAGTAGAGATGTTATTTTAGCTAATAACTTCTGCTTGCTCATGGGAAGGGACGCCCCTTTTAGAGAGGGGTTTTTAATTTGGACCATATGGTAGGATAGAAACTCGCCCGGTGATATAAATCTGGAGCTGCGAGTTGGACATTGGCGCTTCCCCTTGCCGTGTTTAGGGTTCCAATTCCATTTTCGTAAAAGAAAATTGGATGTAGCAGCACATAGTTTGGTATTCCGCGGGTAATGAATACATAATTTGATAATCCATCAGATAAGAGAAGTGGGTACATAGTTTGGTATTCCCCGGCCAAATCATCTCTTTCCTTTCCTCTTCTTCCTCCCAACGTTTTGCTCCCAGATAAGAGAAGCGGGTACACCACACGCGTGCTGCCCAAAAACCCTAGGCGCGTGAACCCCATGGAGGCCTTCACCACCACCACAACCGCCGCCGCGCTGGCGTCGCCTCGTCCCTCCACCGCCACAGTGGCGTGCTCTCCGGCGCCGAGCCCCTCACGGTGGGCGCCGTCCCACCGCTCGCCACTGGCCGTCGGGCTCCGGCGAGAATCCGCACCGCCTCGCAAGAGAGCTGCCCTCCTGGTCAGTACGTGGTGGCATTCTTCTCATATCCGTTGATGCTGGTTAATTGGCGCAACATTTCTTTTTGGCTACTTCCATTAGCTAATGGGTGGAATAGGCGCAAAAGTTTTATCTAGTTATTAAATTTTCTCCAGACGGTAGAATAGTTGATATGAGATGTAAACCTGGAGCCAGTTATGCATTGACACTCCTTGAGAATGATGTATTTAGATGGGGTACCTTTCCCTGTGGCAGTTCGAAGATAAATTCGTCGTTTAGAATACTAAATTCAGTACCATAATAGAGATTTTATTTTAGCTAACTTCTGCTTGCTCATGGGACAGGGATGCCCCTTTTAGAGAGGGGTTTTAATATGGACCATATGGTAGGATAGAAACTCGCCCTGTGATGTAAATCTGGAGCTGCGAGTTGGACATTGCCGCTTCCCCTGCTATGTTTAGGGTTCCAATTCCATCTTCGTAAAAGCAAATTGGATCTAGCAGCACATAGTTTGGTATTCCGCGGGTAATGGATACATAATTTGATGTCTCCGTTAGCTCATTGTGTCACTCACATCTTTTCCATGGGGGCTGTTTACTTCACGTAGGTGAATCTGTGATATATAACGATCAGTAAGCGTGATTTGACTAGTAAGTAGTCATGACTCATGAGTCACCTATAACATACTTAATCGTGCAACTCTCTTATTCTGCTACAGACATCGGCATAGATCTCAAAATACTCTGTTGGCATCGCTTACCACCTATTGTTATAAAAACAATGTATATTTCTTTCATTTTTTATTGTTTCTATATCTTCCTTTTTTGATAGGTCAAAGCTAAGAAGGAAACATTTTCTTCATTTGACGAGTTATTGGAGAACTCTGAAAAGCCTTTACTAGTTGACTTCTATGCAACTTGGTAAGTAACCAGTAGCGAAACATGTGCACCCAAATATCTATAGTTCTCTCCATTATCGCTGTGTTAAACCTTATAGACTCGAGTTTGATGGTGGAATGTCCTGTTTGGTTGTTCCTACCTAGAAATTACCATCAATAATTTGGGCATTGCACTTGGCTTGGCTCTCTGCTCATGTTCTATGTAGACTCCGTGCAATGTATTCATGTGCTGATTTCCTCCAAAATAGTATACAGTACTGGTCTTTTCTATAGACCCAGAGTTGTTTTTATTCAGTCTTTATTACTTTTAAAGGGAAAAAAGGGTCGTTTGCAGATTCCCTCCCGGGCCTCTTCTTTAGTGTTCATCACGTGGCTCTTAAAATGCTCTACTGTGATACTTCTCCTTTAGTCCAAAACTGAGTGTCATTTAAAAAGTAAATCTTACTAATTTGAATGTTTTGCCTTGCATGGTCAATTACATTTGATGAAGAAGTGCATTTGTTCCTTCTGAAAAAAGAAGAGTCATGGCTATGTTGTAGGGATACATATAAAATCCGTACCATTATGTTGTATATTTGCATTTATTTTTATTCTTTTTGTCAGGTGTGGTCCGTGCCAATACATGGTTCCCATACTTCAAGAAGTGCATGAGAAGATGAGTGAGAAGATTAACATTGTGAAAATTGATACAGAGAAATACACAAGCATTGCAAATCGTTACAGCATTCAAGCATTACCAACTTTCATAATCTTCAAGAATGGGGAACCTTGTTACCGCTTCGTAAGTTTGATGAACCATGTGTTCTCCATGTACATGCGTAGTTGTTCGATTAGTGCTAGTAATAAGTACAATTACGTAAGTAATAACATGGGGCTTTGGGCTCTATTTTTGTTTTTCTGCTGGTATCAGGAGGGAGCGTTGCCTGCTGATCAGTTAATCCTGCAGATTGAGAGTGTGTTGGAGGCCCCAAAGTAGCATGTGCGGCGAGCAGCAAATTTTTCCATGAGATGTATGTTGGTACTTGCTACTCTGACCATCTCTTTAGACCATATTCATTGTTTATTGAAAATAAATATCTCCTCCAAAGCTACAGTTTGGAACTATTGTACCGATTCATGACTAGTCTTTACATCATCTTTATAAATTGGGGTAATTGGTTTGGTCCCAAATGAGAAACTAAACTAACTAATTTCCAGTAGGTCTGAGACATCTTGGGCTGTCGGTTTATGATTGCGTATGTCAATCTCAATTTCTGATTGTGTATATCTGTAAACAAAGTACTCTGTCTTTGTAACTCTGATTGTGGAATCACCAAAGTTAGTCTTGATTCTGTTCTCATGTAGACGGATTTGCCTTTCTTTGACTTCAGTTAGCTACATTTTATCATGAGTAAAACGCCAATTTGGTAAATCAACTTGCCCGAAATGAGAGCATTGGTCACGAAGTTGCAAAACACGAACTATGGGTCACAAAGTTGCCCCACGCGAGCGTTGACGCTAGCTTGCTGATGTGGCGGGCTGTTTTTTTATGAATTAGCCCTTGAAAAGACAAGAAACATAATTTTCAAGGGTTAATTCATAAAAAGACACGAATGTATTTTACTAAAGGGATAAGAAAAAGACAAGAAACATAATTTTCAAGGGCTAATTCATAAAAAAACAGCCTGCTATGTCAGCAAGCTAACGTCCAATGTGACGGAGTGACCAAAACGCTCGCGTGGGGCACAACTTCGTGACCCGTAGTTCGTGTTTTGCAACTTCGTGACCAATACTCTCATTTCAGGCAAGTTGATGTACCAAATTGGCGTTTTTATCTTTTATCATTTCTATACAATTGCCTTATTAGGGCCTTTCATTTTCGTTCTACAACCTCCAACCAGTTACAGTCTTGACCGGCTTGAACTGTTTGAAATCGATTGGAACAGGCGTATCTTAGACTTAATTTGAGTAGTAACAGTGTGTCAAACAAGCTGGGATTTCGTATTGTACCAGACCAAAACTGATCTAGTTTTTTTTTCAAAATATGAATTCTTGTTCTAATCATCACTGTCTACATGGTGAGGTGATACACACTTGGTTTCTGTCGACAAAAGGTATTGCAAGAGTAATACGTATAAAAACATAATGCAGGTAAAATCAAGAAAACTATGTGCATAGATAGTCAGGTCAAACGATTTGGCCACACTTCTCTTGAGCATGAATTTTAATCTGCTCGTCGCTTCACCTTAGCCTTTTTTCTCAGAAAAACTTCAGGTCTGACCCAAGTTTGATGTCTAAAACTTCATAATTCTAGTTGAATGCTCCATATTTCTGTCCGAGAGTAGACAGATCTTGATTACTCTTCAAGTGGAACGTTTCTAATAATTTTTTTAGCGTGTAACGTGTGTTGTATGTTTAACAGAAGGAGAGTTAAGAGTTGTGGTGCATTATAATTGACTCGATGCTTCAAGTAGTGGAGTACTATAAAATTTCTTAATTGCTCTGTCATGGAGTATTGCTGACAGAAAATACTAATAGTTTGTTTTGTGGCTTAACTCGACTATCTCTGTTTTTTTCTTTCTTTACTTCGCTTGTGTGGGAAGAGTGCGGTGCTCATTCTGAAAGATCAAGGACAAAATGACCAATATAAGAAATGATTAGTATGTCTTCATGTAATTTTGTTACTCCTTCCGATCCAAGATAAGTATCGTGGATTTAGTACAAAGTTGTACTAAATCAGCTACACTTATTATGGATCGAAGGGAATAGAAAACTTGTAATGGGTACACCCCTGAAGTGTTCAGTTATTTTTGGACTAGGAACACCATAGCTAGATCATTATACTTAAACTCCAAATTGATTTGTGAATTTCTATGAATGTAGCCTTTTGGATGCTTTTATCTTGGATCCTAGCTGATGCTTGATATTGACATCAGAACAATAACCATTCCTGCGGGCTAAAGCTACTTTTGTTTTTGACATACAGAACATATGTGAAGAATGCTCCCTATGGATTGACCCTCTTCTGAAGCTAAATGTCCTGAAATCTCGGTGTATAAAGATACCAAAGCGCAGAAAGATGCATCTCTTTTAGTATCTTTTCTTTTTGTGTAAATGCTTTGAATGAATATGATTTTGTTGGGGGAAATTCATGTGAGCCTATGATTTTTCCATTTGCTGTATTCGCCATTCGCCATTTGGCATTGATCCATATTTGTCAAATCAAATGTGAACTCTAGGAGCTTACTTCAAGTTGATTGTGACATGACATCTGTATTTTCTTAATCTGCTTCTTAGAAGATAAATTTAATCTACTGTGATCATCTGATGTTTCTTGAGAAAATACAAGAGCTGTTTGTACTGCGTGTTTACATGGCAATAATTTTCTCTCATAAGAACCGAAGTGGCTAATATTTGATATTAGTACTAGGCTAAAATGATAACCTCTCTTTTGGCTTTCTCTGAAAAAAAATAAACAAATAATCTAAAAGATGCAGCAGGTCAAGGGCAACGCAAGTAGCTGTGATTCTGGGTGTATGTTCTTCATGGGTTTATTCACTCAGAGCATGTGACAACAGGGCAGCTGCTCATGGTTCACGCATCCAGTTCAAAGAAATAGCAGAAGTTTATATGTTGAGAGAAAATACCTCGCGGAAGCAAAGCAACGTACCGCCAAAACCATGTAAACAAGTGCTCAATTTTTTTTTTAAATGCAAAAAATTACACATGTTTTCGAAACATTACTCTCTTAGCATATTGTACTTTTGGTAATTTTTTAAAACATCTAAAAATTATTTCCATTGTGTTTTCGCAGTAGTTTAGTTTCCACCAGATGCTTCTTGACATACTATATTTTGGAATTTTCTAAGGGGAGAACGTTTGCTCCGGAGCACCTCAGCGTGAACACCCAGGTAAGTTGCCAGGGAAATTTCATTTTTTTTTATCATGGAAATTTTCCTTTGTTTTTCAGAAATAAACCAGAGACGTAGCTGGCTAGATTGGCGGCCAGGGAGCAGTCGCGCTATCAAAGTCATATTGCCTGTATGCTGCTGAAAGGAGTTTTCATTTGTTTTTTTTTTCACTAAATGTATCGTTAGTGTCGTCTTCATTTTTGAAAAGATTTCGTTTATTTTTTGTTGACGATAAAAAAAAGATTTGGTCTCGTCTCGTGGGATGTCTGATTGCGTGGAAAAATGAGATGGGCCTTGGTTCGGCCATTATGTTTCCAACACGATCTCAAGTTGCATGGGCCTGCCTTGTAATTTGGGCTCACCAAATTGGAAGCGGACACGAACGTACAAACGGGTTCTTATACAACGGAACGGCAGGCAAGGAGAGCCTAGTCAAGGCGATACGACGGCCGGCGGCCAGCCGAGGCCACTTTCGGGTGCTCTATCCAGACATTTTCCTACAGCGATACAAGCGAGTCCTTGAGTGTCTACAAGGCAAGTTTGGCACATAACTGACAGTGGATCTGTTGGGTCTCGTATAGATATTTGATTTTTCTCCACATTGTCCTTTTGGGTCTTAAAGATGCTAGTACCAAACAAGGTAGTGAGGTGTTGATATGGATATGGACCATCTCCTATTCGGTTGTTTTCTTTTTATACATACCATTAATAAGAACAATATTTACATGATTGCCCGAATAGTAAGATTTTGTCCCCTTTTTTAGAGCATCAAGAGGACATTTTCCTCCCGGTTCCATTATGAATAATGAAACCAAGGTAGCACAATGTCCATGATTGTATTGAACAGTATTACTTTGTTCCGTTTTTTAGACCAACAGGAGGGCTCCCCCTCCCGGTTCCATTTATGAATAACGAAAAAAAAGGTAGCACATTGTCACTGGATACATTGGCATAACCATTTCAACTTTCTGCCAGCAGGCCCAAAGACCGAGCACAAAAGCTCTAACAACTAACCAAACCACGAGCAAAAACAAAACAAAACTACACTACAGCAGGTTCCAAACGCCAAAACAGAGACTAAAAATATAGGGGAAACTGGAACTAACACTTTACAAAAGCCCTAGGTGCATCAAACACCGGCCGGATGATTCCAAGGTTGAAGTCCATCTCCAATGTCCAAGTAAGGGTTGTCCATGTTCCTGCGCCCCCAACTCTCTTTGCGTCAGGGGACTTTGGTTCTTCTTCGACAACGCCCGAGGAAGGATCAATCAAACCAGAGCCAGGAAGTTAGTTGATCAAAGTGTCTTCTTCTAGCATCAGAGTTAGCCACTCTCCAACATGGAAGGTTTTCAGAAATTCAAAAAAAGTACAGTACACTGTAAGGGTAGGATTCAATAAACATGAAAAAAATCAAATTCAAATTATCTGAAATGCATGTGTTGGAACTTTAAATTATGCATGTTTCTGGAACATTACTCTCCTAATAACATATTGTATTTTTTGGTATTTTTTCAAAACTTGCAAAAATTGTTCCCACGGTAATAATAATTTCGTTCCACGGGATAGTTTTTTTTTGACCATTGTATGCTACTAAAACGGTTTATCATTTGGATTTGATTTTTTACTCTGAACGTACACTTTGTTTCATCTCCATCTTTTTAGAAGATTCCGATTGTTTTTTCACAGCAACGTTTCATTTGATTATTAAAAATAAATCGAGGCCTACTTGGATACCATGGGCCTTCGTTCGGCCTTCCTTTTCGAGCACAATCTAAATACAATGGGCCAGCCCGGTGATTTTAGTTGATCAAATCTGATCCGGACACGATGCCAATAAACATACGTACGCGCGGCCGGGTTCAAATACAAGAGAACGACGGCGACAAGTAGGGCGTACGGCGCTCAGGGCGATACGACGGCCGGCGGCGAGTTACGTACCAATCGACGTCTGCCGCGCCATTGCCTCTAACTCTAACCGATGGACTTACACCCGGACGCCCTGGTCGAGATCCTAGCGCAGCATCCGCCCAACGACCGCCGCCGGTTCCGCCAGGTCTGCCGGCTCTGGCGGGAGCTCATCGACCAGCACACGGCGACGGACATGCGGAGACGAACCAAAATCATCGCCGTCGTCGGCAAGGGTTTCCGGTCGACCGCCTCCATGGTCGATCTCGGGACGCCGGGCAGCACGCCAGATCCGTTGTGGCGTACAGACAATGCTGCCATGGCTGGATGGTACAATTGTATGAGCATCGTCGGCACCTGCAACGGCCTCGTCTGCCTGTGCGACGACCGAGCGCCCGGAGGGGCCGTCACCGTGGCCAACCCGTCGACCGGCGAGGTTCTCTGTCTCCCATCGCTGCCGAAACCGAGCAACGATGTTCACCTGAACTACAGCAGCAGGTGGAGCTGGCACCAGACGTACGGCTTCGGGTACCACCACGCGACAGGGCAGTACAAGGTCGTGCATGTCCCGTGCCACTTCCAGTACTCCTTCTGGCAGCCTGACATTGTGCACGTGTTCACGCTAGGGGAGTCGTCGTCGTGGCGGGACGTCCACACCAACGCCGTACCAAGGTGTAGACTCGGCGTTAGCAGCTTCGCCGATGTCGACGGCATGTTGTACTGGCTCACGGAGCATGCTGGGAAGATCATGAAGTTCGATCTTGAAACCGAGCACCTCACGTGCACCGAGCCTCTGTCGGCACAGGCCGTGCCAAAGAACTGTCGCCTGACGAAGCTGCAGGGGAGGCTTGGCGTCGCCATCAACGGCGGCGACTCTGTGGCGGTGTGGGTGCTGGAGGGCGAGAGGTGGAGATGCCGGTACATGCTGGAAGCCCATTGGGTGGGGCAGCGGGGGATGGGGTGCGAGCTTGCGACACCGGACCTGGTTCACGGGGACTACTTCCTAACACTAAAACCTGAACCCTCGAGCGGAGTCCATATCTTGTATGGTCACAAGATAAGCGAAGCAGCAAGGTCGCAAGACGGTGTGTTGCACATACGACACAAGGATCAGGGCCAGGAAGTGGCGCGTCTCACGGGCTCTATCTACCAGATGTTTGCCTACGTCGAGACCAAGGAGCCATTGGGTGTTTACAGTGCAGTTCTCGTAGTACAAAATTGACAGTGGATCAGAAGATGTCTATTCTTTCGGCAGTGCTTGGTTCCTAGAGATGTCAGAGGTAGTATGATCGATGATGTGGATATGAACAATATATTACTAAGTTGTCTCATTATTCTCTGACTTAAGCGTGAGATAAAGGACGGATTCTCAGCGTTTTGAGCAGCAGCGTGTGCGTCCTTTCTCTCTGCATGTGGGCCGCGTGGTTATGCCCCTGCTAGGCTTGGACAGGCCGGACCGTGCGTGTTGTGTTTTGTTCCCTCGCTGACATGTGGACCTCTTCTTTAGGGCCTGGTCTGTCAACTACTTGGTGGTTTTTTTTTGGGTGATAAAGGACGGCGTTTTGAGCAGCAGTGTGTTTGTCCTTTCACTCTGCATGTGCGTCCTTTCTCTCTGCGCGACCGTGTGTTGTGTTTCTTTCCTCGCTGACATGTGGACCTCTTCTTTAGGGCCCGGTCTGTCAACCACTTGGGTGGGTTTTATTGTGGGTGATAATTCTATAGTGTAAGCGTGGTTACCTGCAAGTCTTGTGAGGCTATCTGCACGTACGCAATTAAATGCCCACAGTGTGGTCGCTGGTCGTGCTGCTTTGATAGAGACTCTTTTACGTGTCCGTTCTAGATAGTTCGGACGGGTCCTGGCTCTTGACGTGTCGTCAGGCATGTAAATACAGCTGAGCGGCCTGGCTATATCATTTGCATGCAATATGCCCATCTAGCAACCTCCAACCCCCTCTCTCTCCAAAACGGCGATTCTGGAGTGCACGCTATATAGCGTGCATGGCCCCACCCTCTCTCCTCTGTTGCATGCAACCTTTAAGTAGATTAATCCATTTTCTTTCATATTGTGGTATAATTTAAAACGCTTATAGATTTTTAGTTATAAGTTCACTTTAAAAACCGTAGGCACATCTGGGTTTTTAACGGAAAGAGCTTCAAAATAAGACTAATATTAACTATATTTTGACAATATTTAAAAAACGATTTTTGAAATTGATAAAACAAAAGAAAATTATATGAAACTTGGTGGTTTTTTATTGCTAAAACTGTCTCTTTCTTTATGTTTCAAACTTTTTCCATCATAATTAGAAAATAGTTGACAAAATCCTTCGAGTTAAAAAAATAAAATATATTAAAGAAAAACAAGAAACCAATAATACAATATGTTTCATTGTGAATCATGACATTTTATTTGTTTCGAAAATTAAATTTTCAATTTTATAAATTTTGGGCTTGTTTAAAAGATTTAATAAAAATAAATACGTTGGTTCAAAAAGATCTTTAATCAGATAATTATTTCAAATTATATGACTCTTTTAAATCTAGTATTGAGAGTTAAAAAAAGTGTAAGAGAGAGTGTCATAGATTTGTCAGATGTTATACTATGTGCATGCAAAAGATTCTTTTTTATGCAAATCTCAAAGCAAAAAAAGCATATGGACATCTCCACGGGACCTAACGCATGCTAGAGTTGCATTTCTGTCCCTCTCTCCTATCTTTTCCTCCACCTACCACACTCACAACAACCACCCATCGCCTGCTCGCCACCCTGCTCAGTGCTCACCGATCACTTGCCGATGTCCTTGCTCGGTTGGCGAGAGTGTATTGCAGTCGGGCATGGCCCGAGATCGACCGCCGTTCCAACCTCGCCAGCCCGAGGCCGAATCCGACCGCCGTTCCCACCCCGACGGCCTGCCGCGCCTGACCTCCTCCGCCGCCTGCCGCGCCTGACCTCCTTCGCTGCCTTCCGCACCACCGGGAATAGGGAAGCCGCGCCCAAGGCCAGCCCGAGCTCCATAGTCACCACCGACGGGAGGGCCACTCCTCCTCCGCGCCGGTCGGAGCTCGTGGTGTCCGTACGTCCTCTGCAAAAGCAGGTCGTGCACCCGTCAAGCGTGCTCGTGGTGGCCATGCATCCTTAGCGCCGACCCGAGCTCGACCTCCATCGCCACCACGGGCATGGGTGACGCGGGCGGAGCACGCTCGAGGCAGGCATGGCCAGTGCGGGCGGCGCTTGCTCGAGGCAGGCGTGGACGTGGAGGAGCTCCAGGTGGGCGAGGCAGGCGTGGCCTGGGCGGAGCTCCAGGCGGGGCATGGCCGACGCGGGTGGCGTGCGCTTGAGGCAGTGGCATGCAGGCAGTGTGTCGTACGGCCCATGTGCATAGTCGCTCCGCCCATCCGACCCGTGCGCGTCGATGCTCCCGAGCTCGCGTCGGGATGGCATGCATGCGGCGCGCAGGCGCATGCTCTCGAGCTCGCATCGGCATGGAATGCAGCCGTTTCTTGGGCGGCGGCACGGCTAGGAAAAATTTGTCCCTAGCGACCAAAATTCCACTGGCGCCATGCCTCCTGGGGGACACAACTCCTGGGGAACACAACGGCCGGAGATTCTTTTGGTTGTGCCTTCTCCACTATGCTTGGGTATCCGTCCGCTGCCGCCGGCGACCAGCTCCGGCGGACCGGCCGCCGCCACCGACGAATTATTTGCTCCCTTATGATACCTTCTTTCCCGTTGTTTCTCATGTTCAGATCCGTGACCTGTCCCCAAAGTTGATTGCTGATTATCGCTCTCCTAGCGGCAGGTTGCCGGCTGCGTCCATATTTCCCACCGTCCATCTTCCTAAACCATCGAGCTAGACCGTGGTGCTCCCGCTACCTTCATCTTCGTTGCTGCTCCACCACTTTCTGCCACAGCGAGATGGCGCGGCATTGAGGTATGTGTGTCAGAGCCAAAACAGTAGGAGGAGCAGCAACGTAATGACAAGCTCTAGCGACCACGGTTACAAAAGTGCAAGCTATGATACTCCCTCAAATACTTATGTAACTAGATCAATTGTTTTGGTGCATTTGGCACGTAATCTGTATATGATGTATTGAGGATACTTATTTAAAACTAAACCCTAAATCCTAAACCCTGAACGAATTTATATGCTCACTGCCCAGCATATATTTTCTCTTCTTATTGCGACCGCCCATCTTGGTCTCGATATAGTGCCACTGTTGTCATGTAGTCTACCACTGTTGTGTCGAGATCATTGAATTGTTCACTATTTTGTTGGTCAACTAAGCCATAGACTCCAATGGTACTTCTTTTCCCTCTCCTAAGGACGTGGCGCTTATTATCTGGGCCACGTATGTTAAATACTTACTGAATTCATTTGACGGCAAGGTTTTTGGGGTGAACCATATTTGAGCCTCTCATTTCAGTTTGCTATATTCGCCATCTGGCATGGAAAATTACCATATCAATATTTATCAACTTGAAATGTGAAGAACTATAAAGTTTACTTGAAGTTGATTGTGACATGCATGGCATATATGTTTTCTTAGTGTGCATCATGAAAAATAAATTTAATCCCATCGCAATCATATGTTTTTTATCAAATACAAGAGCTATTTGTAAGTAATTTATTTTCTCATGAGAACTGATGTCGCAAATATTTGGGATCTATACTAAGCTAACACGATTTGTTGTCTCTTAATTAGCTTTCCCCGGAAACAAATAGAATTATTGACTAACAAAAATATGCAGCTTGTGAAGCGCCACACAAGTAGTAGCGATTTTGGGTTTACGTTTTTCATGGGTTACTGGGTTTATTCACTCATCGCAACTGACAAAAAGGGCATTCCTCAAAAAAATAACAGTAGTATATATGTTCTAAATATCTGGTGGAAGCAACATACACGTAAAACCACATAAATATGTGTTTAATATTTTCCAAAGAAATCTAAAAAGGTACAATACATAGAAATGGTAGTGTTCTATAAACACATAGGTCTAAAATGAATGAGTTGGAACTTTACTCTCCTAAAACATTGTAGTTTCACCGAGGTTACTGTCATGAGGCCTACAAGCTAGAGGCGAAAAATAGCTTGAATCGGGGCAAGTAGGACAGCGGCCCAGCGGGAGGGAACAACCTCTACCGCCAAAGACAGTAGTCGATCGGACAAGGCGACAGGCACACTAGTCCCCGTTGCGTTTGGCCGGGCCCAGCAGGCCCATAAAGACCCCGCGGGGGCACACCAGTCCGAGTAAGGTCTAGCCAGGCCCGGACCAGGACTGTAAAGCCTGCCACCACGTTGCAACAAGCTGGTCACCATCACCGCTAGCACCCGACCGAGCCACCACGCCGCCTCCTGCAGGATGAGCAGAGCTCGAGGATGTCCTGACCGCCCCGACCCAAATGGGGCCATGCGGGCCCAGATCTGGGCCGCAGGGGCTAGTCCGGCGCCGCCCAACCGCTACCTGCCGCGGCCGCCCCGCGCTTCCCTGCAGCAAGCCCGCCGCACCGCCATGTCGTTGCCTCCTAGCCGGAGCTGGGCCGCCGTCGCCCTAGGATGCACCGCCGCCATGGAATTAGGCCCCGACCTCAACGCCAAGCAGAGGAGAGAGGAGGGTCGTCGCCGCCGGTGGCCTCTGCCGGCGGCAGCGGCGGGGGACGGTTGGAGGCGAGAGATCGGCGGGAGACTATCGCCCCTCTCCCTTCAGTAAGGTTATTACCAGAAATAACTAGTTATGATCAAATCTTAGATATTCATCCTGCAAGATAAGATTATGAACTCCTTCTATACTGACGCCCCCACTAACACCACCTATTCTAACTGATGCGGGTCCAAGTGGAGACGGACTGTGTTGTAATTCTCTCTCCTCTCTTGGGTGAGAGTAAATGAACGAGACAGATCATGGCTGGCCTTCTTGGTGTCTTAAAATAAAGACTTTAGCTTAACATGAGCATTTTCAGTCCTTTGTAAAAGTAGTAACTCGTATGCAGAATAGGGTTACCCACCAAAGTTCTTGCAAAATCTTTTTACCCGAAAATTGAAGTCCGTCCAACCCTACTCGATCGGACACCCGATGGGCTCCGTTTGGCCCTCGATCTTTTTCAACACAATCTGAAGTTAACCAGCCGAGCTTACCAAATCCGAAGAAGACACGAAGACGATGAACCAACGTACAAGCGGGTCCTTTTATTACAGCGGAACCAACGTACGTACAGGCCTCTAGCCAAGGCAATAATACGACGGCCATCAACACATATATACTTACACATATATATACTTATCAACACGGTGTGGTGCAGATAAGACTCAATGATCGTGGCAAGGAAGTAACGTCTTTCGGGACCTCTTTTCAAATATTTTCCTACATCGAGACAAAAGAGTCCTTGAGTGGTAACAGTAATGCAATTTTGGCTCAAAACTGATGAAGGATATGGCCTTTTAGACGTTTGCTTTCTCTCTCGGACATTGTCTTGTTGGGTCTTAAACATGTTATATCACCGAGGTAGTAAGATGATGATATGGATTTAGACCATCTACTATATATTAAGTTGTTTCATTTTCTATCCCTAAAAAAAAAGTTGTTTCATTTTATAGTACATATATACCACTAAAAGCTAGTATTACAGATTCACATGTTTGCCGAACGGTAAGATCTTCTTTGATCCTTATCTCGTATCTTATCTTATCTCGCAACGTGACCCGTCTTCATCTGGATAGAGCGCTACCGCTACTGTTAGGATCCTTGGATAGTTCATTATCCTCTCCATCGACTCTGACGTTACTCATTTTCCTTTCATCACAACGTGGCGCGCGTTTCTTATTACTTTTTTCACTACTCCCTCCGTTTTAAAATATAAGATGTTTTAGGTTTGTGAAGAAAATTATCTAGACTTCTTTTACTGTCTAGATTCACTCTAAACCTGAACGAACCTACATACTAAAAAATAGTCTAGATACATTTGATTCACAAAGCTAAAACATCTTATATTTTAAAACGTAGGGAGTAGGAAACTTTATTTCTAACGGTATATGTAGTCAAGTTTTTAAACCTCTTCGATCGACCATGTCATAGCTAGTACCTCTACACTAATGATCGATAATGGCGTCGGCCAGAATCGGGCCTCGCTGTTGATCTCTCAACACATGAGGCGGTGCGCGGCCGGCCGGGAACTACTGCATGCGTGGCCGGGGATCCGGCTGGCGGCAACGGCGGAGGAGCTACATGTGGTGGGCGGCCGCCGGATCCTACCAGGGAGCTAGGGTTGGCCAACACGTACGTTACAGATTTCCTCGTGTGGTCGTGCCTCCCTCGTGCACTGGTTTGGGTGATATATCAAAACATGGGTGTTGACCTAGATTTTTTTTTGAACCACTTTTGGGTAAGCTCTTGGAGTTGTTTTTTGCACTTTTTCTTTACCACCAGTTGCTACCTATTATAGGTAAGCTTTGGAAAAAATGTTCTTAACCTTCTGTATTGTCTCACTGTTTTGTACGTGTTTTTTTTGTCTTGACCCTCTTTGTAGAACGTGATTCCATTCATATAACGAGATGACCAGTTATCGTCACTGATGCGAGTACCAGAATCGAGTAGCTGAATCGAGCTCAAAATGTCATCGGATCAACAGTCAATTTTCATAACCATAGGATTGGCGTGCACTGTTTAATAGACATGGAATTCACTAGGTTAGCAAGGTCGTTCCCTCTTGCTAGTTGTAACTTTTTTTAACTATTTGTTGAAGGACTAAAGGAAGCAAATACATGCCATTATAGGCTAGCGCCAGAAGCAGCACACGTTGCTAATACTACCAACGATCAGACACAATAATGAGCTGCTTTATAAAATAGTTGAAACCAACGGGACCAATCGTTGAAATCTCTGGAAACCTGAATGGCGCATCATCTTTTCATGATGTTGATTTTTTTATATATTTTCGATGTTCAAAGTGTAGTCTAAAATCTTAAAGTCGTTCGCTACTAATATTGCCGTATTGTTTTTGAGGAAACTAAGCATATCATGGTCGGTTGATTGAAGCCATAATTTATTTTTCTTATTTCAGTTATGTAACAAATTAACATTGAGTTTGTAATTTAGGAAACAGTTCCAAAAACACATCCCACAATTCAGGCTTAAGGGTTTATACTCGATATGTAATTTTGCGGTGCAGGAGCTGCCATCGGAACGATAGGAACATGAAGCAATGTGATAAAATCAAGCAGTAAAAAGAAGAGGAGGTGTAAGTGGGCTTCTAATTGATGCCTTCTAGCTCCTCGTCCGCCTCGTGCGACGACCTGGGGGGCAAACCCCAATCTTCCCGCCTCCCTATCCCATTGCTCCTCCCTTCCTTTCTGCTACCGGTGTGCGCCGCGGGTAAAGTCTGCATGGTACCGGTGGATCTACCTTTCCCCGGCAAGAGGAGGGCCGTGTGGGGCGGCGTTCCTCCTTGGCAGCGGTGTAACTCGGGAGAGGTTGGCGGTGCCAATGGAATCCTCTCAAAGTGTAGGCGGCGGTAAGTGGTGACACTCTCATCAGCTGCAGCATGGGGCGATTCGTGTCACAATGGCGGTTGACAAAGCTCACCCGTAGGATCTCGACCGGTCGCTGCGGAGGAGCATGACAGTGGTGGGTTGGGGGTTGTACGTGGCAAGGCGTGCTCGCAGAACCTGGTGGCAAGGCTTTACGGCCGGATCTAGGCCTAGCAAGGCCTGGTGGGCCTGAAGTGTCCTTGCTGCTGTGTCCACTCGGCAACCACCTATGTCGTTTTACCTTAAGAAAAACCTCCGGTGGTGGAGGATGGACTCCTCCTAGTGGCTACGATGATGCTACCCTCCTACTCCATGGATTCTAGCCAGCTTGATTGGATCTGGAGCTCGCCTAACGCATCCACCACGTCGGTCACACACTGTGTTTTCTCTCGTGCCACGACTCGAGTTCACGGATGCGGGGCCAACTGCTCTGGAAGGATAGGATGGATGGGTGCCCTTAGCAATCAACATTGCAGCAGTGGTGGCCATCCCTTTGTTCATGTGGATGGCGAGGGGCTTTGCAGCAGATGATCCTGGCATCTATGTGGGTGACTCACTTGTAAAGATCTGGAGGCATCGTGTTGGCTTCCCTCGGGTTGTTGTCCCTTGATTTCTCTGGTGGCACGAGGTTGAATTTGATCGAAGCTCTGTACTTTGGCGCCACGGGTACACAATACCAAGTTTTATACCCACGGATACGGTTATGGGTAAGTTTTTATACCCATTGGCTACACGGATATGGGTATGGTATTGCTCTACCCTGCCCATACCCTACCCATTGCCATCCTTAGTTGTTACTGAGAATTTAATAAGTTACAACCTGGTACAAATTTTATCAGTTGCAACTTGGTTGTAAGTGAAAATTAGCACAAAATAGTAGAATAATATTAGCGATTTAGACATAACTAAAAATCACGCGCCGCCTAATACTCCCTTATTTATAGAAGTGAGACGGTATCTAGAATGCTAAATTTAAATCGGTGATGTATGACAGTATGGAAATGGCCGTTGATACTATTCTCTTTTAAGAGAAAATGGCCCTCGATACTATCGAGTATTAGGACGTGTCCGTGTTTGCTAGTTCACCACAGAAGATCCAGAAGCTTATAAGCAGCAGGAGTCACTCATCACTCCTCGCGCTCGCACCCACACCACACACCCGCCCCAAGTCCCACCCAGAGCGCCGAACACCTTCCGCTCGCCGTCGCCATGTCGTCCGCCGCCGCGCCGGAGAATCCGAGGCCGGTGCGCTTCGGCATCATGGGCTGCGCCTCGATCGCGCGCAAGCTGGCGCGCGCCATGCTGCTGGCCGCCCCCGCCGCGGCCGTGGTCGCCGTGGGCAGCCGCTCCGAGGGCAAGGCGCGCCTCTTCGCGGCCGACAACGGCCTCCCGGCCACCACGCGGCTCCACGGCTCCTACGAGGCGCTCCTCGACGACCCGGACGTCGACGCGGTCTACCTGCCGCTCCCGACCAGCCTCCACGTCAAGTGGGCCACCGCCGCCGCCGCGCGGGGGAAGCACGTGCTGCTCGAGAAGCCCACCGCGCTGTGCGCCGCCGACCTCGACGCCATCCTCGCCGCCTGCGAGGAGAACGGCGTCCAGTTCATGGACTCCACCATGTGGATGCACCACCCGCGCACCGCCAAGATGCGCGAGCTGCTGGATGACCGGAGCACCATCGGCGATGTCAGAGTTGTAAGTTCTTCAAACTAATTTAATTTGTTGCTACATTTGGTGGAATCTTTCTAATTGTGCTGTCCTGATAGAGAAATACTATGTGCTTTATGAATCCCATTTCTTGGTACTAAATACTAACTGTGCTTTTCTGCTAGAGAAATTTACTAATATTTATTTGATAGGGCCCTTTTGATTTTCTTAGTCTAGATGGAGACCACGTTAATTGGCATTTTGTCTGCTAGGTTTGTCAGGTTGCCTTAATCTATTGCATCTGCTCAAGCCCCCAAAGATTCTCTACTGATCTCCTAGTGTACCTAACCTGATTGCACATTGTCGTTTTATCCAGCAAGGGCTAGCTGCCTCTTGGTAACAAAATAAAAAATTAGATGGCAGACTTGGACTTGCTTTGCTACTGAAACTATACTGGGTTGTGAGATGATTTTTTACTATTGAACAATTAGAAATATTGTTAAGACACAGTGGTACTTCATTACTGATTCTGACCATGTGTGCGGACTTTATATTCCTTTAGTTCATAAAAAAATCCATGAAAATATGCAAAGTTTTCCATCCAATCTACACATCATTGTAACTAGTACTTAAGATTGCCTAACTACAAAATTGGCCCTGATGGTGATTTATGTTTCAAAAAAAATTCTCTGTCTGTTCACATAATCTAACTTACAGTTACCATCAACTGAATTTGTTATTCCTAGTCAGTTTCCAACAGACTGAATTGTGATATTGGCTTAAGGATATGATTAGATGTCCGTGGCTTCAATGTCTGGTTTAGACCCGAATCTGACTGGTTGTTGTCTTAATAAATTATACACAAGTTACCTCACAAATATGCATTGTTGAAGTTTTTATGGATCATTTAGTTAGCACGGTTGCGTCCATTTTGGAGATATGACTGAATTGTATCAGCACCACTGCAACATGGCAATTCATGAGATTCAATTCACCATTCTGATGTGATTCTTGCATCCTGGTCGTTTGAGGCACCAAAAGCAACCAAAAATCTCCAAAACCAATTACACGTGTACTTCTCACTTTACTCTACGAAAGTTTAAAATGTGAAGCTCAAATTAGTATATTTTAACAGTAACAAAATGGGTAAATTCCGAGAAAGGGGAGAAAAAGGCCACATCTAGCAGAACTTTTCTTTTGTTTATGTAAACACACTTTGAGTTTTTGTATGGAATTCTATAACACTTCATAGAAATTTATATGTTGGAGGCCCCGACTGAAGCGGTATTGCACTATTGCACCCTGAGCCCTATGGCTGTGCTACATTTGCACCTGATTTCTTTTCGTGCATAGACAACAACATTCATTGCTAAATGGCGCTAAAATATGTGAACGCTTCTTTTCTATTCTCACATGTATGCTTTTGTCTCTGAACTTTGTAGTCGTAATGTGAAAAGCGTGGAATTTCACAATTCCAGGTGGTTACCACTTAGCAACTAGAAAATAGATGAATGATTTTTCCATGGTTATTCGACTATAATCCCATTATCACCCAGAACTGGAACCGGGTGAAAGGGAGATTAATTTCAATTGGGTTTTGAGGTCATCCCAAGCGACCATTACAGTTTTCTGAAAATGGCCCTGTGCTGGTTCTTTGTATAGTCTGTTCAACATGGACACTGGTGACAGTGAAACCGACAGCAATCAAAGAAGATTCAATGAAGTTAGCACCATGCAGATTGAATATAGAAAAGTCCTAAAGCTCGAATAACATGTGTTGGGTTAATTTGGACTCATCTACTGTTTCCATATTTTCACCATTAAGATATATAAATAAATGTTTTCTCTCATGTTGTTTCAGATAAATACAGAAAACTCGTAAATATAGATTGGCATGTGTCCACTTAATTTGTCTCTTCTAAATTTGCCATGAGAGATTCACCGTTAAGATTTATCAGTGTTTTTTATCTCTTCTTTCAGATAAACTCAGTGTTCAGCTTCCGAGCAAACGAAGACTTCCTCCACAACGACATCAGGGTAAAGCCGGACCTCGACGCCTTGGGCGCTCTCGGCGATGCCGGATGGTACTGCATCCGCGCCATCCTGTGGGCCGTCAACTACGAGCTTCCCAGGAACGTGATCGCCCTCCGTGACCCCGTCAAGAACCAAGCCGGCGTGCTCCTAGCCTGCGGCGCAACCCTCTACTGGGCCGACGGCAAGATCGCCACCTTCCACTGCTCCTTCCTCACCAACCTCACCATGGACGTCACCGTCGTTGGCACGAACGGCACGCTCCACGTCACCGACTTCATCATCCCGTACGAGGAGAAGTCTGGCCCGTTCAGCGTAGCGTCAGAGTCGAATTTCGCGGAGCTGCATACTGGGTGGGTGCCGCAGCCGAGCAGGCATGTCGTCACAACAGAGCTGCCGCAAGAGGCCCTCATGGTCCAGGAGTTCTGTAGGCTGGTGCAGGAAATTAGAGATGGTGGTGCCGGGGTTGAGAGGAAGTGGCCTGGTATCACCAGGAAGACTCAGATAGTGATGGATGCGGTGAAAACTTCCATTGATGACGGGTTTGTGTCTGTCGATGTTACCAGCTAAATGACACACGTGGATGGTCATTTCGGTACTGCCAACAAGACCATGGCTTATGGTTCCGTTTGTGTATTTCCCAAAACCATGTACTTACTGAAAATGTTTCTTGTCATATTGAGGACAGTATTGCAATTATCAAGTTAAATGTTACTACGAACTTATTCTGTAAGATCCTCGGAAAAAACTGTTCCGTAAGATAGGGAATATGGTATATGCTCAGTGATTTACAACTGGTGTTATTTGCTGTTAACCCAGGTCAATGTCACTGTTTACATGCTCCGTAGGTACACCATGTGTCCAGGCATTCCACTTGATCTACACCCAGACACGCTTCCTTTTTTTTCAAATAACTTGTTTGCTTTTAAAAGTTCCAAAGCATGCAAATGTAAATGCTGAATACGATATTTCCAGCTCAAGGTTTTAGATTAAGATATCATCAAAGAATACCAACATAAATTTCCTAAGATAAATTTCAAATATACCATTCATAAGTGCTATGAGCATTTGAAAGGCCAAATGACGCCACTAGATACTCTTAAATGTCCAAAGTAAGTTGTGAGAAGAAGTTTGCAGGCTTTGAATACGGAAATGATTCCTGAGGGTTGGAACGACACTACCGTGGTTCTTATTCCCAAGATTGATAATCCAGAGTTGGTAACACATTTTCGCCCAATAAGCCTTTGCAATGTAATTTACAAGATTATGTCTAAAATGCTTGCTTTAAGGTTGAAAGAAATTCTGCCAGAGGTTATTTCTCCTATGCAGAGTGCTTTTGTTCCCGGTCGTCTAATTACCGACAATGTCCTTACGGCATATGAGTGTGTTCATGCTATTAAGAACAAAAGACAGGGGAATAATGGATGTTGTGCGGCTAATTTGGATATGCACAAAGCTTATGACAGAGTTGAATGGATTTTTTTGGAGAATATGATGAGAAAACTTGGATTCACAGAAAGGTGGATCACGTTAATGATGGCTTGTGTGAGGTCGGTAAGATTGGATTCACAGAAAGGTGGATCACCGTGCAAATTCAGGACAATTGGTGAGTGTGGCTAAATCTAGTATATTTTTTTCTCCAAATACTAATGATCTTATGAGAGCAGAAATTTGTGAGGCTCTTCACATTGATACGGAAGCATTATCAGATAAATATCTAGGGCTCCCATCACTTGTGGGGGCGGAGAAAAGCGAATGCTTTGAACATTTCATTGAAAGAATAATCCAACGTATTAATGGCTGGAAGGAGAAGCTCCTATCTGTTGGTGGTAAAGAAATTCTACCGAAGGCTGTTGCTCAAGCAATCTCAGTATATGCTATGTCAGTGTTTCTTATCCTAAAAGGTGTTTGTAAGAAGATGATGGATGCAATCTCCAAATTCTGGTGGGAGGACGACGATAATAGCAACAAAATGCATTGGCTAGCATGGTGGAAATTATGCTACCCCAAAAAAAAGGGAGCATGGGATTTAGAGATTTTCATTCTTTTAACCTTGCTATGCTTTCTAAACAGGCTTGGAGACTTGTGAAGGAACCTGACTCCTTATGTGCACGAGTTCTGCGTGCTAAATATTATCCTGATGGTGATATATTGAAAGCTGGTCCTAAAGCGGGATCATCTTTTACTTGGCAGAGTATTGTGGCAGGAATAGCAACTTTCAAGAGAGGTTATGTGTGGAGAGTGGGAAATGGAGAGAATATTAATATCTGGAGTGATCCATGGATTCCTAGTAGCCCCAATTACAGAGTCTTATCCCCAAGAGGAGGATCAGTATATACAAAGGTTAATGATCTTATTGATCCTAATACAGGCGGTTGGGATGAACAGCTTCTCAACGATCTGTTTGGGGGTGTGGATGTTCACCGCATTTTACAAATTCCATTGAATAACCATGGGTTCGAAGATTTTAGTGCTTGGGGAGCTACGAAGCATGGTAAATATACGGTTCGCTTAGGGTATTATCTACAATGGAGGCATCAATTCGGTCTGTCGGTGGGTCAGTTGGCTATGCCTGGGAGTGACTCCCAGACCACTAATCCGGTATGGAGTATACTATGGAAACTGAAGATTCCAAGTAAAGTTAAAATCTTTATATGTCGTACGCTCCATGGAATAATCCCTTTGAAAGCTATTCTCTTCAATCGACACATTGGTTCTTCAGGAGGCTGTCCGGTTTGCAACCAGGGATCAGAGGATGTGATGCATCTTTTATTTCAGTGTCATTCAGCGAAGGAGATATGGAGGGAGCTGGGGTTATCGGACCTTATTTTTGAAGCTACTCTTGAGGACCGTTCTGGCTCAGTTGTGTTGGAAAGCATATTGAGACGTGAAGGTAATACACTGGTGGGGTTTAATGACATCAGACTCAAAGAAACGGTTGCGGTTTGCTGCTGGTATCTCTGGTGGATCAGGCGTCGGCGTACACGCGAGGAAGCTGTTCCTCATGTCTATCAGTGCAAAATGTCAATCCTTTCGATCACGGCCAACGCAGCAAAGTCAATGAAATCCCAATACACGATTTTGAAGTGATGGGAGAAACCTGCACCAAGAACAATGAAGCTTAATGTTGATGTCTCTTTTCATGCAGATTTGCGGGCTGGTTCTGCAGGTGCTGTTATTCGTGATTATCAAGGGAGGTTCGTTGCTGCATCTAGCTTTTTCATATCTCATGTTTCGACGGCAATGATGGCTGAAGCTATCTCTATGAGAGAGGGGGCTGGTGCTGGCCAATAGCCTGGGATTAAGTAGAGTTGAAGCTGAATTAGATTCTATGGATGTTATTGATGCGTGCAATGTGGGTGACGTCTGGTAGAGTGAAGCATCAGTACGCTGATTGCATTGATCTGGTGACCCTCATTGGTACTGTTAATTTTCAACACTGTCCAACGGAGACAAATGAGGTGGCATATGAATTAGCTAGGGTCTGTTATTTACATAAAAATACTTGTAATTGGGCGAATGACCCACCTAGCTTCATTATCCCTAAACTACTAGCTGATATAACTATTGTGAACTGATGGGCTGCAAGTTTCAGACGCACTCTTTTTCCTTATCAGGGTATCTAAGGAGACCGAAAGGTTTTAATGAGGCGGCTTCCATGCTTATTATATATGATGTTTCAAAAAAAAATTGTGAGAAGAAGTTCTGCAAATATTATCTGGGAACATTCTAGTATTGTGATACATAGACCTGAGATCCAGCTTAGAGGATACCGCAGCACCGCATAATTCATCTACGAGATCTTCAATAGCTAAAATTGGGAATTTATTTTGTACTATTAAAACATTCAATTTCTTGTAATCAACACACAATCTCTATGCGTTGTCTTTCTTTCTTAGTACTCCCTCTGTCCCAAATTACTTTGCATTTTAGGTCTGGTCAAAGTCAAACATACTAAAACTTGTCCAAACATATTCTACAAAATACCACCATTTATAAAATCTATTACATACAATATAAAATTATGTTTTATGGCGATTATAATTATGTTTATTTCATATTTTAGATGTTGATATTTTTTCTCATATACATAGTCAAAGTAAATAAAGTTTGACTTTAACTAAACTACACAGAGTAAATTGTGAAGGGTTTCGCAGTATAGTAAATCAAAAAAATTCCTACGGATGCGAACAAGAAAGCCAAGATCTAATCTAGGAGATGTAATCAACGAGAGAGATTGATGAGATATTCATACCCTTAAAGAATCGCACAGCAGAAACGTTCAACAGAACGTGGTTGACGTAGTCGTACTCGTCGTCTCCTCCTCGTGATCCGATCCGATCCTACGCCGCAAGTGGCGGCGCCTCCGAGAGATGCACACATACGGTGCAGCGACGTCTCCTCCTTCCTTGGTCCAGCAAGTATGGTGGAGAGATAGATTGGATCTGCAGCACGACAGCGTGGTGCTTATGGTAGAGAGTTTCTGCGGCAGGGCTTCGCCTACGCGCAGTCAGGAGAGAGAGAGAGAGAGAGAGAGAGAGAGAGAGAGAGAGAGGAGGTGCAGCAGTTGGCGGCTAGGGTTGGAGTGGGGGGAGGGTGCGCCCCCGCCCTCCTTATATAGGGGGCTGGCCGGCCCCCCTTGACTCCTCCAAGCCCTAGGGCGGCGGCCCAAGGGGTGGAGTGGGGGGCAAGTCATCCCCCCTTCTAGAAGGCTCCCCTAGGGCTGGCCGGCTGGGCCTTAGGGGCCTTGTGCCCCTGGCCCAAAGTGGCCAGGGCACTCCCCCTTAGGCCCACGCAGGCCTCCGACAAGTGGGCCCACGTTGGTACCACTACGGAACCTTCTAGAACCTTTCGGTATAATACCGATAAACTCCGAAACGATTCTGAAATCCAAAAACTGCTTTCCTTTATATGAATCTTATTCTTCGGACCATTCCGGAACCTCTCGTGATGTCCTGGGTCTCATCCGAGACTCCGAACAAAAACTCATAAACCAATTATCCATTCTATCCTAGCGTCGATGCACATTAAGTGTGTGACCCTACGTGTCGTGGTATTGCACGACAGATGCTACTGGGGTAGCTTACGTAGAGGGAGCAAGGCGACGTAGGAGAATCCGGGAGCGAGATTGTCACACGATGTACCCAGGTTCACGTCCCCTCGGTGGAGGATCGCTACGTCCTGCTATCAATCCATTATACGATGATATATTGGTTTACATGGGAGCCGCCGTAGACGGAGGGAGAGACTAGATCTAATCTAATGTGGGAGAAGATCTAATGTGACATACCCCGTGGGGGTGCCCTTGGTGGCTTTATATATGCAGCCAACTAGGGTTTACAAGTGCTTGTGTGCTTTGTATACGAGTCGCCGTCTTGGGCCTCCAGTCGGCGCCACTCGTCGTCTGGTCCAAAGATGCGCCGAGCCAGATTAGAAGTCGACCTTCGAGGCTAGGTTTTAGTCGGCTCGACATACCGGTAACCGCTTCGTGGGTATACCCCGATTGGTATTCCCCCATCAGTAGTCCCCGAGCGCGTTGTCGATTTGACGCGGGCTTGAGGCAGGGCGCGGAGAGTCTTGACGATGGGTCGTGGCGAATCGGCGACGAGCTCCTGAACAGAGAAAAGAACCATGAAGCGGGAGGCGGTCGGCGTGAGCCAGTCGGTGATGGCCAGTTGTCGAAATACGCAGGGTGTCGGTGAAGATGCCAGTTGCGGCGAGTCCCCGAACGTGGAGCGTGCCGAGTCGTCGAGCGTGGCGAGGGACGAGGTCGAGCGACCGGCGAGTGCTGAGTCCCCGAGCGTGCCGAGTGGCGAGGTTGGGCAACCGGCGAGTGGCGCTGTCTATAGCACGCCGAGTCCCGGAGCATGTTGAGTACGCGAGGGCGAGTCCGCGGTGGCAAGTCCCCGAGCGTGTTGAGTCTGCGGTGGCGAGTCCGCGGTGGAGAGTCCCCGAGCGCGTTGAGTACGCGAGGGCGAGTCCGCGGTGGAGAGTCCCCGAGCGTGTCGAGTACGCGAGGGCGAGTCCGTGGTGGAGTCCCAGAGCGCGTCGAGACACGGTCGTGGAACCATGCGCACATGCAGTATGCCTAGGAGTAGTCCCCGAGGCTCGAGTTGGCTTGTAGAGGCGACTTGAGGCTCTTTAGAGATGCATATTCTAAAAATAGTAGTGGTTGCTGCCGAGCATGGCGAGTGGCGAGGCCGAGCAACCGGAGAGCGCCGAGTCCCCGAGCGCGGCGAGTGGTAAGGTCGAGCGACCGGCGAGCGCCGAGTCCCCGAGCGCGGCGAGTGACGAGGTCGAGCGACCGGCGAGCGTCGAGGCCGAGCGACCGACAGGCGCCGAGTCCCCGAGCGCGGAGAGTGATGAGGTCGAGCGACCGACGAGCGCCGAGTCCCCGAGCGCGGTGAGCGCTGAGTCCCCGAGCGCGGCGAGCGGCGATGACGAGCGACCGGCGAGCGCCGAGTCTCCGAGCGTGGCGAGCGGCGAGGTCGAGCGACCGGCGAGCGTTGAGTCCCCGAGCACGGCGAGCGGCAAGGATGAGCGACCGGCGAGCGCCGAGTCCCCGAGCGCGGCGAGGGGCGAGGTCGAGCGACCGGCGAGCGCCGAGTCCCCAAGCACGACGAGTGACGAGGTCGAGCAACCGACGAGCGCCGAGTCCCTGAGCGCGGCGAGTGACGAGGTCGAGCGACCGGCGAGCGCCGAGTCCCCGAGCGCGGCGAGTGACGAGGTCGAGCGACCGGCGAGCGCCGAGTCCCCGAGCGCGGCGAGTGACGAGGTCGAGCGACCGGCGAGCACCGAGTCCCCGAGCGACCGGCGGGTGGCGAGAAAGACACCGTTTTGCTGAGAAGGAGAAAAGATACAATTACATTAAGATGTACTTGCATAATACATTGAATAATTGTAAGGCATGCGAATTGTAGACGTTGAAATAAAATGCACTTTTGTTATGTGGATCGATGGGCAGTATGTAAGGTTTATTCGTGTCTTTTCATGAGTAGGCAGACCTCCAGCACCAAACGCTTGTCGGGTAACAGGGACGCGATGCCAGACTGTTAAACCCGGAGACAAGGTCGGCCTTTTGGTACCCAGCCTCACTACTTCGACGGACGCGAATAAACAGCAGACAAAACTGGAACCGATCCTAAATACGATTTTGGTCCCTGAAAGGATCTAATGCGATAACATGGTCGGCTTTAAACAATGAATGGAGATGCATATATATTTTAGGTTCATAGCATGTACGAGTGTAAAGAAACTTAGCTGCAGTATGGCAAGTCTGCGACGGCGAGGAAGTCGCTGAGTGCGGCGAATATAAGGCGGGTGAGTCGCCGAACACGACGAATACGCGGCGGGTAAGTCGCCGAGCCTAGCGAGTCCGCGTTTAAGCGTGTCCGTGTTTAGGCGAGTTTCGGAGCATGGTGAATCCGCGATGGCGAGTCCACGTCGATAGCAAGTTCTATTAGCGAGCTCGATCGGACCATCGGTCGGACAAGTCGCGTAGCTGAATTGCATTGGATTGATGAATCTGCATCTAAAAAATAGTATAATGCTGAAGAAAATATTTATATTTTAAGATTCATAGACCAAGTAAAATAATTAAAACCATAACACCGTATAGTCGTAGCCTCTGTAGTCGTCGGAGATATCTCTGAACGTTGAGCCGACGGTAGATATATTGCAGAGCCATAGACATCTGATTCTGATCTAATTTTGTAGACGGTAGCCAAGTTCGTGCGCTCGACAGCGATGACGACAGAATCGACGCGACGCTGCTATCGATGATGCAGGCGCTAGTCGTAGATGGAGCAATTTACGGACTGTAGTGATAAACTCTGCTCCGACCTATGAATCAATCCTTCAAACGGTGCACATAAACAATAGATTAGATCTAAATATAATAATCAATAGATAGAGTAATAATTAAGAGGGATGAATATCAAATAAAAAACTCATTGGGCATGTGGAGTCGATCCTGTCACCGCCCGTTTCTCTGCTTCTTTTTTACTTTCCATGTTGATAGCTACGACTTGGTGGTAGTATGGTAGGGTCAAGTGCCGCCACATCTTCACCCGCAACATCAATGCAGAAAACAATGATTTGGCTTAGACTGAAGAGCACAAACCGATTCCGGCCAACAGAGTGATGTCGACTGGGGTGTTCCGACGAGATCGTCCACGGCGGCGAAGATTTCTTACGAAGAAACTCCGCGTGCATGATGTAGACGAGTCAGCCAGACGTAATCTGGCTGCCATTGTTGATGGAGGGTCTCGCCCGGATTATCACCCTCCAAGCACCGCTTGCCCCACGTGGGCGCCACTGTCGTGGGAATGACCACGACAGATGCTGCAATCGGCAGCGAGTAGTAAAACCCTGTGTCTCCGCTCTCATCTCGCACCGCAGATGGCTGTCCGCCCTTGCCCCATGTTCTACTACTCGCTGCCGATTGCAGCATCTGCCGTGGTCATTCCCACGACACTACGGGTTAGAGAATATGCAGACATGATCTTCTATCAATAATCAACATCGGAATCTGGAAACCCATATTGACTTCCACATATTCATCGATGATCATATCGGATGAACCACGATGCCAGGATTCAATTAATCCCATATATGTATTCCCTTCATCACGCGATATTTTACTTGCCCGAGATTCGATCGTTGGTATCGGCATACCTAGTTCAATCTCGTTCACATCAAGTACTTTACTCGTTCGGTAATCCGATATCACTTTGTGATTAACTCCTTAACCACGTGCTTGCAAGCGGTGTTGTTATCGATTACCGAGTGGGCCCGAAGTATATCTCTCCGACTCGGGAGGGACAAATTCCATCTCGATACATACAACCCAACAAGTACTTTCCGATTACCTGAGAGACACCTTTATGGTCACCCTCACATAGGATGCCGTTTGATGACCTCAAAGCTTTCTTCCGATACCAGGGAGTTGTATTATCTCATGGTCTAAGGAATACAATACTTGAAATAAGAAAAAGCTTCGCAAAGATGAACACGATGACACGATGCTCTGCTTAATTTGGGTCTGTCCATCATATCATTCTCCTAATGACATGATCTCATTATTAATCGATAACTCATGTCTATGGTTAGGAAACCTTAACCATCATTAATCAATGAGCTAGTCCATAGAGGCGTACTAGGGACACGGTGTTGTTCATAAACCACACAAGTATCAAAGTTTCCACTTAATACAATTCTAGCATGGAATATAAACTTTATCATGAACAAGAATTATAATAATAACATCTTTATTATTGCCTCTAGGGCATAATTCCAACAGTCTCCCACTTGCACTAGAGTCAATAATCTAGTTTACATCTGGCAACAATCTAACACCCATGGAATTAAGGTGCTGATCATGTTTTGATCGTGGAAGAGGTTTAGTCAACGGATCTAAGACATTTAGATCCGTATGTACTTTGCTAATCTTCAGATCTCCATCTGCTATATAATCTCGAATTATATGAAAACGGCGGTTGATGTGCTTGGTCTTTGGATGATATCTTTGTTCCTTAGCCAGTGCTATGGCACCAGTATTGTCGCACAATATCTCCAGTGGATCCAAGGCACTTGGAACCACACCAAGCTCAGTGATGAAGTTCCTGATCCAAACTCCTTCACTTGACGCTTCTGAAGCAGCCATGTATTCCGCTTCTGTTGTAGATCCTGCGATCACGCTTTGCTTGCAGCTTCTCCAGCTCACAGCTCCACCATTCAAAATATAAACGTATCCTGTCTGAGATTTAGAATCATCCGGGTCGGTGTCGAAACTAGCGTCGACGTAACCTTTTACGACGAGCTGCTGATCACCTCCATACACCAAAAACATTTCTTTAGTCCTATTTAAATACTTTAGGATGTTCTTTACGTCTGTCCAGTGTTCCACTCCTGGATCACTTTGGTATCTTCTCGTCAAACTAAGAGCATTGGACACATCCGGTCTAGTACATAGCATGACATACATGATAGAACCTATGGTCGAGGCATATGGCACTTTGCTCATAGTATCTCTATCGTTTACCGTAGCTGGACACTAAGCCTTGCTCAATATCTTACCTGACAACATGGGCAATGAACCTTTCTTTGCTTTATCCATTCTGAACCTTTTCAGAACTTTGTCTAGATATGTACTTTGGCTTAAAGCTATTAGGCGCCTTTGTCTATCTCTATAGATTTTGATGCCTAATATATAAGCAGCTTCTCCTAGGTCTTTCATTGAAAAACATTTATTCAAATAACTCTTCACATCGTTAAGCATACCAATGTCATTTCCAATAATCAATATGTCATCCACATATAGTACTAAAAATGTCACCGAGCTCCCACTCACTTTCTTGTAGACACAAGCTTCGTAGCAATTTGGAACAAATCCATAACTCTTGATTACTTGATCAAAATGAAGGTTCCAACTCCGAGATGCTTGCTTCAGTCCATAAATGGAACGCTGAAGTTTGCACACCTTATTAGCATTCTTAGGATCGACAAAACCTTCGGGCTGCATCATATACAACTCTTCATCAATGTTGCCATTGAGGAACGTAGTATTGACATCCATCTGCTATATTTCATAATCATGCAATGCAACAATTGCTAATAAAATCCGAATGGACTTAAACATCGCTACGGGAGAGAAAGTATCATCGTAGTCAACACCTTGAACTTGCCGAAACCCTTTTGCGACAAGTCGAGCTTTATAGACAGTAACATTACCATCCACGTCCGTTTTATTTTTGAAAATCCATTTGCACTCAATGGCCTTACGGTCGCTAGGAGGGTCCACCAAAGTCCATACTTGGTTTTCGCTCATGGATCCCAATTCGGATTTCATGGCCTCTAGCCATTTCTCAGAGTCTAGGCTCATCATTGCTTCCTCATAGTTCGCAGGTTCACTGTTGTCTAACAACAAGACGGTTAAGACAGGGTTGCAGTACCATTCAGGAGTGGCACGTGACCTTGTCGACCTGCGAAGTTCAGTAGTAGCATCGTTCGAAGTTTTATGATCCTCGTCATTAGCTTCCTCTCTTGTTGGTGCAGACGACACTGGAACAATTTCAGGTGCTGCGCTACTCTCCACCTCGAGAGAAGGTTCAATAACCTCGTCTAGCTCTACCTTCCTCCCACTCACTTCTTTTGAGAGAAACTCCTTCTCAAGAAAGGATCCGTTCTTTGCAACAAACACTTTGCCTTCGGATCTGTGGTAGAAGGTAATACCCAATCGTTTCCTTAGGGTATCATATGAAGACGCATTTCTCCACTTTGGGTTCGAGCTTGTCCGGCATCAACTTCTTGACATAAGCTTCGCATCCCCAAACTTTAAGAAACGACAACTTAGGTTTAGCACCAAACCATAGTTCATACGGTGTCGTCTCAACGGATTTAGATGGTATCCTATTTAAAGTGAATGCGGCGGTTTCTAATGCATAACCCCAAAATAATAACGGCAAATCTGTAAGATACATCATTGATCGCACCATATCTAATAGAGTTCGATTCCGGCGTTCAGACACACCATTGCGCTGTGGTGTTCCGGGTGGCGTGAGTTGCGAAACGATTCCGCTTGCTTTAATATGCGTGAGAAAATCATAACTCAAATATTCACCTCCACGATCGGATCGTAGAAATTTAATTTTCCTGTTATGATGGTTTTCCACTTCGTTCTGAAATTCTTTGAACGTTTCAGATTTATGTTTCATTAAATAGATATATCCATATCTACTTAAGTCATCAGTAAAAGTGAGAAAATAGCGATATCCACCGCGTGTCGAAACACTCATTGGTCCGCATACATCGGTATGTATGATTTCCAATAAGTCCGTTGCTCGCTCCATTATTCCGGAGAACGGGGTTTGATCATCTTTCCCATGAGGCACGGCTCGCACGTGTCAAATGATTAAAAATCAAGAGACTCCAAAAGTCCATCAGAATGGAGTTTCTTCATGCATTTTACACCAATATGACCTAGACGGCAGTGCCACAAATAAGTTGGATTATAACTATCTATTTTGCATCTCTTAGCCTCAATGTTATGGATGTGCGTTTCATTGCTTTCGAGATTCAGAAGAAATAAACCATTCACAACAGGTGCATGACCATAAAAGATGTTATTCATATAAATGGAACAACCATTATTCTTTGATTTAAATGAAAAACCGTCTTGCAATAAAAACGATCCAGATATAATGTTCATGCTCAACGCAGGCACATAATAACACTTATTAAGGTTTAAAACTAATCCCGAAGGTAAAACTAAGGAGAGCGTTCCGACGGCCATCACATCAACTTTTGATCCATTGCCAACGCGCATCGTCACCTCATCCCTTCCTAGCCACCGTCTATTCCGTAGCTCCTGTTTCGAGTTACAAATATTAGCAACTGAACCAGTATCATATACCCAGGCACTACAACAAGCGCTAGTAAGGTAAACATTAATAACATGTATATCAAATATACCTTTAATGGTGCTAGCCTCCTTGTCCGCTAAGTACTTTGGACAGTTGCGCTTCCAGTGACCCTTGTCCTTACAATAGAAGCACTCAGTGTCCGGCTTAGGTCCAGATTTGAGTTTCTTCTCAGCAGGGGCAACGCGCTTGCCGCTGCCTTTCTTGAAGGATTTCTTTGCACCCTTAGCTTTCTTAAAGCTAGTGGTCTTGTTGACCATCAACACATGATTATCTTTCTTGATATCCACCTCCGCAGCTTTCAGCTTAGCGAAGAGCTCAGTGATCGTATCAGTGGAACCAATTTGATTGTGAGTAACTATAAAACCTTTGTAGCTAGGAGGGAGTGATTGCAGAACTCTGTCAATCTTGAGCTCTTCTGGAATCTTGCAGTCCAGTTGCTCAAGACGTTGAGTGTATCCCGACATCTTAATGGCGTGCTCAATAACGGAACTCCCTTCCTCCATCTTGCAGTTAAAGAACTTCTCAAAGATCTCATATCTCTCAGAACGGGCCTGAGTTTGAAACATGGTTTTCAGTTCCTCAAGTATCTCAAAGGGCCCGGCAAACTCCTCAAAACGATTTTGAAGTTCCGGTTCCATAGCAGACAACATGGTACTCTTAATCACTCCATAATCATCTTTGCGTGACTGATAAACAGCTTTTTCATCAGCCGGCGCATCAGTAGCAGGGGCGTCACCTAGCGCTTTCTCAAGTACATAGTCTTTCTGTCCGCCAGCGAGAATAATTCTCAGATTGCGGAACCAGTTGGTGAAGTTAGACCCATTGTTCTTAAGCTTTTCTTTCTCAGCAAAAACGTTGAAGTTGAAGTTGGACTTAGCCATTTGATCTACAAAATTTGAAAATACAATTTAGACTATATTCATGATAACTAGTTCAACTTAATCAAATTACTAGATGAACTCCCACTAAATTCAACATCCCTCAAGTTGTTTAGTGAACACGATCCAAATTCACCACACCTAATCCGATCTTCACGAGAAGAGATGTGGTTTCAATGGTGGACAACAAAGTGTCGATCATATCATTCATATGACTCATGTTTAACCTTTCGGTTCGTGTGTTCCGAGGCCATGTCTGTACATGCTAGGCTGGTCAAGTAAAACCCAAGTATTTCCGCGTGTGCAAAACTGGCTTGCACTCATTGTATGTGAACGTAGAGTTTATAGCACCCGATCATCACGAGGTGCTTGAACACGACGAACTTTCACAACGGTGCATACATGGGGAAAACACAATTTTATCTTGATCTTTAAGTGAGGAATCATCTTATAATGCTACCGTCACGATCTAAGCATAATAAGATACATAAAAGGATAAACATCACATGCATATAATTTTATGTGACATGGTATAGCCAATCTCCGCGCAATGATCTCCATCTTGTACGCGCCAGCATGATCTCCATCATTCCACCATGATTGCCTCCACCACGAATAGCAACTACAATTATTGCTAACTACTTAGCGATAAAGTAAAGCTATTACATGGCGTATAAGAAGTTGACACGCAGATCATACACAATTATAAAGACAACCATACGACTCCTGCCGGTTGTGAACTCATCGACATGCAAGTCGTGAAATATTACAAAACATGATCATTGCATACATCTCAATTCATACACATCATGTCTTGGGCCATACCATATCCTAAAACACTCCCTGCAAAAACAAGTTAGACTCCTCTACTTTGTTGTTGCATGTTTTACGTGGCTTATGGGAGTAACAAGCTAAGAACAATTCTTACCTACGGAAAGCCACAACGGTGATATTATGGTTGCTAACATCCATTGTAAATCCCATGACTACTATAGTGAGAGAAACTGGCATCCATCAGCCGCATGTGTGGAACAAGCCACACGTCAAGTGCGGAGCCGGTCTCGCGAACGAGGTCGCGTAAAGTTGGCCTGGACCGCTTCGATCTCACTATGCCGCGCCATAAGAAATACACAACAAGAGGTTTGCAACAGAAAACATCAACGCCCACAACAAGCATGTTGCGTTCTACTCGTGAAACACATCTACACATAGATCTAGCTCTAATACCACTAAAGGGTTTCGCAGCATAGTAAATCAAAAAATTTCCTACGGATGCGAACATGAAAGCCAAGATCTAATCTAGGAGATGTAATCAACGAGAGAGATTGATGAGATCTTCATACCCTTGAAGAAATCGCACAGCGGAAACATTCAACAGAACGTGGTTGACGTAGTCGTACTCGCCGTCTCCTCCACGCGATCCGATTCGATCCTACGCCGCAAGTGGCGGCGCCTCCAAGAGATGCACACGTACGGTGCAGCGACGTCTCCTCCTTCCTTGGTCCAGCAAGTATGGTGGAGAGATAGATTGGATCTGCAGCACGACGGCGTGGTGCTTATGGTGGAGAGTTTCTGCGGCAGGGCTTCGCCTACGCGCAGTCGGGAGAGAGAGAGAGAGAGAGGAGGGGCAGCAGTTGGCGGCTAGGGTTGGAGTGGAGGGAGGGTGCGCCCCTGACCTCCTTATATAGGGGGATGGCCGGCCCCCTTGACCCCTCCTCCAAGCCCTAGGGCGGAGGCCCAAGGGATGGAGTGGGGGGCAAGTCATCCCCCTTCTAGAAGGCTCCCCTAGGGTTTCCCCTAGGGCTGGTCGGCTAGGCCTTAGGGGTCGTGTGCCCCTGGCCCAAAGTGGCCAGGGCACTCCCCCTTAGGCCCACGCAGGCCTCCGACAAGTGGGCCCACATTGGTCCCACTCAGGAACCTTCTAGAACCTTCCGATACAATACCAATAAACTCCGAAACGATTCCGAAATCCAAAAACTGCTTTCCTTTATATGAATCTTATTCTCCGGACCATTCTAGAACCTCTCGTGATGTACTGGATCTCATCTGAGACTCCGAACAAAAACTCATAAACCAATTAGTCATTCTATCCTAGCGTCGATGCACGTTAAGTGTGTGACCGTACGGGTTCGAGAATATGCAGACATGATCTTCTATCAATAATCAACAGCGGGATTTGGAAACCCATATTGACTCCCACATATTCATCGATGATCATATCGGATGAACCACGATGCCAGGATTCAATTAATACCATATATGTATTCTCTTCGTCACACGATATTTTACTTGCCCGAGATCCGATCGTTGGTATCGGCATACTGAAAGGATAGAGATGTCGCCTAGAGGGGGGGGAGGGGGTGAATAGGCAATTTCAAAACTATTACAGTTTTGTCTTTATAGAATGCGGAATTAAACTAACGTTTATTTTACAAGCACAAAACCTAAATACACTAGGCTCAACTAAGTGCACCAACAATAAATTAAGCTAAGCAAGATAGCACAAGATAAATATCAACAAGTGATAAGCAAGATATAAGTACTTCAAGCTCGATGGCTATCACAAGGAAAGTAAGCTCGGATATAGAGATAACCGAGGCACGCGGAGATGAAGATGTATTCCCATGTTCACCACCTTTGTGAAGGGGGCTACGTCACGTTGGAGAGGTGTGAGGTTCCACGAAGGATTCCTCACGCGCCACAAAGGCTCACCTTCTTCTCCGAGTCTATCCCACGAAGGAATATGCCCTTTCCTTATGGCTAGCTTTTCCTCCACTCCAGAGATGGCAAGCTCCACAACCACTTCACAAGCTCCACGAATGAGAAGCCCGAGTATCTTCACAATCTTACACGTATAGAACACCACGGCACCAACCTCCAAGCCAACTAGGAGGTCATCCTCCAAGAGTAACAAGCTCACGGTCTCTCACTCGAACAAATTGAAATGGAGAGCTCAACACTTATGCAAGAATGCAAAGCAAGAACACCAAGGGTGCTCAAATCCTCCACTCTCAAATCCCACCAAAACAACAAGTGCTAGGGAGGAAGAACAATGGTGGAAATCAACAAATGACTCCAAGATCTAGATCCAATGGGTTCCCCTCACTTAGAGGAGAAATTGATTGGTGGGGATTGTAGATCTAGATCTCCTCTCCCAAAGCCCTCAAAAAGATGCAAGAATCATAGGAGGGAAGGGAGAGGAAGCAAGCTAAAAGGGGTCAAAAATGGTGGTCAAAACGTGCTCAAGAGCCCTAGAACTTTGGGGAAGAAGCCCCCTTTTATACCCCTTCAAGGGGGTGACCGTTGGAAGCAAAACATGCTGGACGGACACGTTCCGGCGGCGAAACTGGCTTTCGGTCAAAACCGGAAGTTCCGACAAAAACCGAAACAGTATACTGGACCGTTTTTCGGCGATTTGACGGAAATTTCCGGCGGTCGCCGGAAATTCCAGCCACAAGCCCGGTCCCGCCGGAATTCCCGACGGAACAAAACAGGGCCCACGAAAACGGCGATAACTTTTGCGTCCGGACTCCGATTTCGATGATCTTGGGCTTGTTTTGACGAGGACAACAATACCTACAAGATGGTGCAGAGAAACATAATATTCCAGCAAATAAGGATAGAACCAAATAAATAAAGGTAAGAAGCCTCCCTACACAAAGAACCGATAAAACCTTTAAACTCGAAAACGCCATAGAAGATGCATACGAATTCTGTTTCGATGAAACTTGGGCTTGTTGAAGAGCTAGAAACAAGCTCAAGAACCTCACATAGAGAAACACCAAGAAGCAACAAAATAGGAAGATGCAAAGTATGTGAAGGATTGAGCTCCCTATGACGATGTGATCAAGTTACCAAACCGAAAGCCCCTCTTAATAGTGCAGCTATGTATCCTATAACCCGGTCTCCCAACAACCACCTTGAGACCGGTAAAAGTAAAACCTAGCAAGTCTATACCTTTGCCTTGCGCATCCTGCTTGATCTTGATGACAACACTTCAATCTCCATCCAAGCCGGAATGCATCACTTGATCATTGTTTCTTCGTGAAGGCTCCTAATTTGCTCTCCCATACACCATTATCGGATAGCTTCATTAATTCATGTCTTCACATGTCCATTATCACCAATATGGACGGCAAGCTTCAAGAAAATTATCTTCTCGAGATGCTTATCTTGAACTTGCCCTTCTCAACCTTGATGACGATCACCACTTGATGGCATCCTCTCATGTGCTATATAAGATCTTCAATTTTGAAGCATGACCATGGAAAGATACCTATCCCATATAGAAAATGCAAAGGCACATATATAATGGGTTAGTTCATGATGCATAATTGACAAGGCTTACCATACCACAACGTCCATGTGGTACATTCTTTATGCTTCATGTGTTGACCAACTTGAAATCACTCTTCACTCTTTGTATAGGTCAACCATATATCTTCTCATGCTCCATCTCAATATCTTGAGGTACATAAAGAAACATTAATTTGATTACATGCTCTAAATCTTAGTTAATCATAGCTCAACTAATGAGGCTATCATGACACCGTCTTAGAGCCATATCTCGAATTCTTCTATTGAGATCACACTCTCAAGATATTGCTCATATCATATTCTTCTCTTTAACTCGATGATCTTGATGCCAATACTCAAGGTATATCTTTATATTCATGGCATCCATACTTGAATCCAATACATAGACTACAAGCATGACCTATGGAATATTCCTTCATATAAAACTCAGTGAAAACATTAGTCCATAGGGATTGTCATTAATCACCAAAACCACACATAGGGGCAATTACTCTTTCACATACCTAGTTCAATCTCTTCACAACAAGTACTTTACTCGTTCCGTAATCCGATATCACTTTGTGATTAACTCCTTAACCACGTGCTTGCAAGCGGTGTTGATATCGATTACCGAGTGGGCCCGAAGTATATCTCTCCGACTCAGGAGGGACAAATTCCATCTCGATACATACAACCCAACAAGTACTTTCCGATTACCTGAGAGACACCTTTATGATCACCATCACATAGGATGACGTTTGATGACCTCAAAACTTTCTTCCGATACCAGGGAGTTGTATTATCTCATGGTCTAAGGAATACAATACTTGACATAAGAAAAAGCTTCGCAAAGATGAACACGATGACACGATCTAATTGCTCTGCTTAATTTGGGTCTGTCCATCATATCATTCTCCTAATGACATGATCTCATTATTAATCGACAACTCATGTCTATGGTTAGGAAACCTTAACCATCATTAATCATTGAGCTAGTCCATAGAGGCGTACTAGGGACACGGTGTTGTTCATAAACCACACAAGTATCAAAGTTTCCGCTTAATACAATTCTAGCATGGAATATAAACTTTATCATGAACAAGAATTATAATAATAACATCTTTATTATTGCCTCTAGGGCATAATTCCAACAAATTGAGACGGAGGGAATAGTATTGTTGTCTGATTTTAGACACCATCTCATCTTTTTTTCTATGTGGAACTTTGCAAAGTCAGACCAAAGGTAGTGTAAAACCTTGATTCAGAGTGACGGTGTGATCACATTGTACGTGGGGGGAAGATCGATGGGATCTTCAAACACATCATTGAATTTCCAGGTCTAGTTGTACTTGTTTCTTCAGGTAAAGTTGTGTCATCAAACATAACTGAATGGCATAACCATCAACCCCCTTCTGCTGGTGCTATAGAGTATAGACCCCATTTCAGGAATTTTGTTGACAACACGGACAATTGCTTTTATTTGTTTTATATTTCTGAAGTTGAGGTACATTAGAACTTCTAACTGGTTGACATGGTTCCATTCCTTAGCTTCCCAGAAAGCATTAGTTAGATTAAGAGCTCTTAATGATCTCAACAAAGATTTTATGGAAAGCCCTCATTCCATTAACATAACATTTAACAATCCTTGCATCAGATAATTTAGGTTTTTTTCCATGTGTGCAAAACCATTAGTCCTTCAATAGAATTGTATATTCAGTTATTGATATGTTATACTGCCTTACTGGACTGAACCTTTCAGGGTCAGCCAATTCACAAGTGACGTCCTATTCTACACAACACCCTCCTGAACAAACCAAAGAATCATGGTGAACCAAAAGGCTCGGCCTTGAAAAAAAAGGGTGAACCAATGACAAACCAGGACAACCGACTGATAAACAAAGACCAGGAGAGATAAGCAACCGATTAGGTTAGATTAGGGGGTGAATTATACTCAGTGAGTTCACACTCTGTACTTATCTCGGTGAGCTCACTCTCTATGCTTTACTCAATGGTAAGGAAATCCCTAAACCCTTCTGCGGCCCATTCATAATTTTTTTTGTTCATATACAAACATAATTGCATTTAATCGGCTCAAGAGATAGCTTCTATTTTTTAAATCTAAAAAATATAGTATCATATTTTTTGTGATGAGAAAAATATGGTAGCATGTTTTAAATAGAACGAACTCCACTTCTTTACTATGTATCTGTGACTGTATTGACCCATCAAGTGGAGTTTCTAATGAAATATCCCATCTAGGAGACTTTAAACACAGTTTTATCCCACTTTGGCATTTAGCTTGTTTTTCCTAGATAGAACTGTAACATCAATATGGCGCCACAAGATGTGCAAAGATCGAAGGGCCTCACTGACGGGCATGTCCGGACTTCTCTCGTATCCATCCGTTTTATTCCTAATCGTTTATTCAGACATTTTCGAACTCCAATCATCATCTCGTACCTTGTTCAACCGACACACGTCAAAAAGTGAGAGTCCAAATCTCCTAAATGGGTAATCTATAAGAACTTTGACTCGACGGTGTATAGTGTTAGAAATAATTTTATCTGTTTTAAATATGAAAATCACTCTTTTAAATATTCCATGTAAGAAAATTATTTTATATGTTTTATGTTCGTATACTCAATACTCTATAGAAAATGTTCACTCATGTTGTAAAAAGGTTAATGTATCATAAAATTAATGTTTTTATATCATAAAACTAAATTTGTTGTGTTCATGCATATATGAAAAATATTGTGTGTATTTTTAAAGAACTCATGTATTTGCAAAAAAAAAGAAGAAATAAAAAGAATAAAAAAGGCAGCATAAAAGGAAAAAAGAAAGAAATATGAAAACCGAAATAAAAACCAAAATAAAATAGGGGAAAACAACCCGAACCCGTCATGTGAAAATATTGTAACAGAGATATAGAAATGAGTCGGACCGTTAGCGCCTTTGCTCGGTGCAGGGAGCTCACATAGATTGGAGAATGTGTCTAGCAAAAATTGTCCTAACAATGCTCCGTACTTCCTCCGTTCCTAAGTATGTGGCATAACTTTATCTAGAAACCTACCTACGCACTAAAACATACTCCATCCGTCTCAAAATAAATATCTTAGATTATATAAATAATGAATCTGACACTATTTAGTATATAGATTCATCTAAATTTTAATAAACATGCGATGTCTAGACAAATAAGGTTAGTAATCAAGGTGTCATGAGAAAAAGAATGATTGTGCGAACCCCCCACCCCCCACCCCCACCCCACCCCACATGATATGGAAAAAGTGATGTATATAGTCATTATTAATACGAGGTTAATAAGCCATCAAAAATGTATTAAATGCATATCTTGTTGATACCGAATCTAAATCGTGGCAGGTATACAAGACAAAGGAAGTAGAAATAATGTGGAAGGAAAATAATAACTACAAAAAGATCTTGTAATTAGGGGTAACATAATAGAACAAAATCAACAATTAACCAGAGCAATATATGCTCCATCAGTAATGCTCCATCAGTAATTCAAGTAGCCTCCATCCCCTGATCTATATATACGGGGCCGTCGGTCCGCGAAGAAGCTACCATCGGAAGAAGAGAAGACGCGATCGAGCTATTGATCTTGACGCAAGAGATCGAGCAGCCAACACTGCGATCCCAAGATCTGGAATCGTCCACGACATGGGGCTGTGCACGAACCGCGTCTACGAAGTGCTGCTGCTGCTTCTTCTTCTCGGATGCTATTCAGGGGCAAAGTAAGTAGTCCACCCAAACATATACTCCCTACTGATTCGGGTGTCTCTATATCTAAATATATCTATACACTAAAATACGTCTAGATATATATTTAAATTTAGATAAACTAAAGTCAGTTATTTATGAATGCAGAAAGTATAAATTTCTCTCTTTGTCAAAAAATATAACTTTGTCCCAAGATAATGTCATAAATTTAGATGCAGCTATATACTAAAACGGGTGTATATTGATATTTGATACGAATCTTGACGCGTGTACAATTTCTCTCGATCGCATGCACACATGCACCCACTTTATAAATTTCTACTTACGTGTTAATCGATCCTCTGCGAATTAATTCCAGAGGCAGAGTCCTAGAAGAAGCCCACACGGACGCTGATGTGTGGTGCTACAAGAGCAGCACTATCCCAATCTGCAACCCGCATAAATACAATTGCTACTGGAAAATGATGGAGATCCCCCGGACGATACGACGCAACCATCGTCCGGGTATCGAGCGTGTTGTGTCTTCTGTCTCCAGGTCACGTCACGCATCCCACGGGCCCACACACCGACCCCCACCTCCTTCCTTATCTTTTCCTCTCCACACGTTTCATCCCGTTGACCTCCACATCCCGCATCGTACCTCCCGCATCTCCAACACATGGCAGCGCCGCCCAACCCACCTATTGCCGCCTCCCAGCCGCTCCTCTCTCGCAGCCGTCTCCTACCTCCGCCTTCCCAGCCATCTCCCTCGACACCTCCACCTCCGCCAGCCGCATCACCGTGAGGGCGAAGCCATGAATCCTCTCTTCCCCTCCTCGTGAGCAGCTCGGAGCGCTCCCAGCAGTGCTTGACCGCCGCCTACTCCTCCAGCTTGGAGTGCCCGCATCGTCTGGTGCGGGACCTGGCGCAGCACGCCGAGAGCATGAGGTGGGCGCTAGCGCTCTGGCTCTGGTTCGAGTCCATGGGGCACGACGACTTCGTCTGCCGCGTCTCCGCGCTTCCGGGCCCCGTCGTGCTTCTTCGTGCTACCGACGGGCGAGGTTGTTGCTACCTACGGCCGACGTCGTTGCTACCTACCTTGGGTGTTGTTGCTACAAATGCTGGCCTTCGGTTTGCTACATTGATACATTTTTTCTGCTATCTCTGTTTCTTTGTTTTGCTACAATACCATGAAAATTTTGCTACAAGTTCTCGGACGAGGTCTTCCGGCTAAATTCTCCGGCGATGTCTCCGGCGAAGTAGGTTTTTTGCTACATTAGAAGAATTTTGTTGCTACAACCGATTTGTGGTTTTGCTACAACAATGTCAACTATTTGCCACAAGGTCTCCGGCGAGAATCACCTGCGAGTTTTTTCGACGATGTTTCCAGCGAAGTCGGTTTTGCTACATTAGCACAATTTTTTTGCTGCATAGTCTCCGACGAGGTCTTCGGCGAGATCTCCGGCGAGACGTTCTATTTCTAAAACGAACCGTTTTTTTTGCTTCGGAAGCAAAAGCGGAAACATACGTAGCAAAAGCGGGATGTTTTGCAGCAAAAAGGGATCTGTAGGGAAAAAACAAGACACGTGTCAGGCAACGGACCAGGACGATGGAAAGCATCTTCCATTGCTACTGTTGTACGGGCAACTGGACCTGCTACAAAACGAGGCAGGAGTGCGATTCCAAGTGCTCGCTTTCCAAATCCTCATCCTCCTCTAATGGAGTACTTCCATGAAACTGGATCCTTCTTATAAGAGACGAAGACAATAAGTTACTACTACTAGTAATCCGTATGATGGGTTTACTCAAGTTTGCATCAGATTTGTTAATTCGGATTTTTCTCTCTCTGCGAAAACATGACGCGGCACCTATGAAAACCACACGTCCATAAGTATTCTTATGTACACTCTCTTTTTTCCACTCTTATCTCTAGCTGAGTTTGCATTTTCAATCTGGACCCGTCATAGTGCAAATTTTCGAACAGATTGATTGGCCAGATTGCCATATTATTGGTGAGTATAATTAGTACATGAAACACTGTTGTTAGACTATTTAAGGAGGAGCAAATCACTTACTGCTGAATTCTTCATAACAAGTAAAATAATGAGTTTTAGAGGCTTTATTGTACGATCATGCATAAGTAATTTGTCATAACACAGTTTTTATCCGACCACGGACTATAGATGGCCATCAGGCCGCCCGGCCCGGCACAGCTGCAGGCAGCCTGTTTGCTTTTCAGGCTAAAAATAATTTACTATTGAATTCACTCAAGTTTGCATCTTTTTCATTGAGAAACTTTTGCGAGCGAAAACATGTAGTTTCACATATGAGAACCACAAGTCCACACGTGTTGGATGCGTATGTTTAACGACTGCATCGCTGATCTCGCTCTCCGCGAGATTGTGCGGGTGGACGCTAGATATACGTGGACAAACAAGCAGCTCCAGCCTATCCGCAGCGTCCTCGACCGCGTCTTTGTTTCCGTTGAGTGGGAGGTGGCCTTCCCCCTGTGTGCGTTGAAGGCGGTCACTAGGATTGGGTCCGATCATACCCCGCTCCTCTTCTCGTCCGGAGGAGGTCGGCCTCCTAGATTGAACCGCTTCCACTTCGAGTCCTTCTGGCTACAGAAACAGGGCTTTGTGGAGGCTGTACGTTCTAGGTGGATAGCTGCGGCCGCCTCGGTCCCACGTGTCTACTGTGCTGTTGACATCTGGCACCATTGTGCCAAGATTTCTCGCCAGTTCATGAGGGGTTGGGGGGCTAATATGGGGGCGGACCTTCGTGCCCAGAAAGCGTCGATTCTAGGGGCGATCCAATACTTGGATCGGGAGGCTGACCTCCGCGGCCTCTCGGCCGAGGAGTGGTCCCAGAGGTACTCCCTGGAGACCTCCATTATGGAGATCTATAAGGGAGAGGGGGCGTTCTGGCGGCAGCGGAGCCGCTAGAACTGGACGGTCCAAGGGGAATCTAACACGACTTACTTCCATGCCGTTGCGAACGGTAGGAGGAGGAAGTGTTCGATCCCCTGCCTCTGGGCGGGCGAGGACCTGTTGGAATCCCCACAGGCACTCTCCGCCCATATTTATTCCTTCTACCGGGGCCTCTTCTCGGCGGCCCAGCTCGCTGGCCCCGGACTTCTGGTCGGAGGCCGCATTGGTCTCCCAGGGGGAGAATGAGGTCCTCACCCGACCTTTTCTCACGGAGGAGGTGATGACGGCCCTGAAGTCCATGAAGGCTGGCTCGGCCCCGGGTCCTGATGGGTTACCCGTGGGCTTCCTCCAGACCTTCTGGCCTCAGCTTCAGCCGGTTGTTCTCCAGATGTTCCAGGAATTCTTTGTTGGAACCCTGGTGATGTCTCGCCTGAACCTCGGCGTTATTACCCTGATCCCCAAAGTAGTGGGGGCCACGGACATCCGCCAATTCCGCCCGATTACTGTGATTAACGTCATCCAGCGCTTGTTCGCCAAGGTCTGTGCTCTCCGTCTCGCTCCGGTATTGGAGTGGCTGACCCACCCCCTTCAGTTCGCCTTCTTGAAGGGACGCCTCATCCATGACGACGTCCTGGCCTTCCATGAAATTATTCATGAAGTCAAGACTCAACGTCAGCGAGGGGTCTTTCTCAAGCTGGACTTCCAGAAGGCCTATGACCGCTTGGATTGGGCCTTCTTGAGGTTGGTGCTGGAGAGGCGGGGTTTTGATGACTGCGTGATCCGTTGGATCATGCAGTTCGTGATGAGTGGGTAGACGGCGATCAACGTCAATGGGGAGATTGGCCCCTACTTTCGCCCATCCAGCGGGGCCAGGCAGGGGGACCCTATTTCCCCCCTCCTGTTCAACGCGGCGGTGGACGCCCTGGCTGAGATCTTGGATAGGTCCAGAGTAGCTGGCCACATCTCGGGGGTGGTGGGCCATCTGATCCCGGGTGGGGGTATTTCCCACCTCCAGTACGCCGATGACACCATGATCATGGTTCAGGGCTCGGACCTGGACATTATTAACTTGAAGTTCCTGCTACTGTGTTTCGAGTCTTTGTCCAGGCTGACGATCAACTTCGACAAGAGCGAGGTGATGATTCTGGGGTACTCCGACTCGGATCGTCAACGGATAGCTGATAACCTGAACTGTAAGCTGGCTGACTTCCCTATTACCTATCTGGGATTCCCCATCCGGGAGACTAGGGTTTTGATCAGGGATCTGGCTCCCTTGGTCTCGAGGGTACGCTCGCGAGCGGAACCTTGGCGGGCACGCCTTACGACCAAGGGGAGCAAGTCCATACTGATTAACTCATGTCTCTCGAGCCTGCCCATGTACCAGATGGGCCTGTACCTTCTGCCTGAGGGGACCCATGCCGACTTCGCCAAGGAGTTGTCTAGGTTCTTTTGGGCCGCAAGGGATGGCCATCAGAAATATCATATGGTCAAATGGGCAGATGTTTGCACCCCCAAATGTCTTGGGGGCTTAGGGATCCTTGACTCGCGGCGCTTTAATGTGGCGCTGATGCTGAAGTGGGTGTGGCGCATCCTTAGGGATGATGGAGGGCTCTGGCTGCAGCTCATCAAGGCCAAGTACCTCCGGGGTCGTCCCCCTTTAGCGTGCGAGAGGCGGGAGGGCTCTCAGTTCTGGAGAGCCATCCAGGAAATCAAACACTTCATTGGCTTGGGAGTGTCCTTTGGGGTGGGGAGTGGCCGTGGAGTGCGGTTCTGGCTCGATCCGTGGCTACTCCCAGTCCGTTGGGGGTCCAGTACCCCGGGCTCTTCGCCATCTCCTCCTCCCCAGCGGCGCTGGTGGCGGAGGCCTTTGGCGGTGGTCACTGGACCCTCCAGTTCCGGCGCTACCTCAGCGTGGACGAAGCCGCGGACCTGCTGCAGCTTCGGGGCTCCCTCCCGGCAGCCTTGGCAACGTCCTCGGATTCGCCCACGTGGCAGCTGCTGCCGTCCGGGGAGTTCTCAGTGAGCTCAGCGTACCGGTCCCTATTCCAGGATCTTCGTCTGACAGCTCCTTCGGGACAGGCTACCCTCGGGGGTCGAGGTGGCCAAGCGCCACAGCCCGGGCTCTGGGTTATGTCCCCTATGTGGGACTCCGGAGTCCTGTTCACATATTTTTTTTCTCCTGCTCGGCGGCGCGGGCTCTTTGGTCCTTTGTCCAGGAGGCACTGGGGCCTGAGTGGTAGGCGCAGGAGCTCGGGGAGTTCCTGCAAACCCAGGCAAACAGGGCAGGAGGAGGGCGCCGCCTCTTCTGGCTCGTGTTTGCAGGCATCTCTTGGACCCTGTGGAATGTGCGTAACAAGATGGTGATTGAGAAGATCTTCCCCTCCCGTGTGACTGACCCAGTTTTCTCCTTTCTTGGATTCCTTCAGCAGTGGTCTCCCCTGGTGTGGCAGCGTGACCGGTCGAACTTCGACGACACTCTTCGGACCTTGAGGACAGCAGCGCTCCCCCTCTCGGCCCCTTCCCCGTCGACCCCTTCGGTGGCTTGAGTGTCCCTCCAGTCGCCTCGTCGTACCTTTTTTGCTTTGCGTTTTGGGCTTTTTTATGCTGTCACTAGTGCACACGTACCCCTCTAACACCGGTTTGGAGGACCCTCTAACAGCGGTTCCACAACCGCTGTTGAGGGTTCGGTGTTAGAGGGGGGGCCCCTTTAACACCGGTTCCTATACGAACCGGTGTTAAAGGGTGGCGCCGGGCTGCTCAGGCCCCTTTAACACCGGTTCAGACTGGAACCGGTGTTAGTTCTGCGGCAGAAAACGGCCTAAATCTCTGCGCGGCAGACCGCCTCTGCCCCGTTACGGCGTATTTCTGCGGAGGGAGGCGGAAATCGATCGGGAGCCGTATACTTATAAATCATCATCGGTACATACGAGTACATGAATAATTAAGCAACTATTATTATACACAAACATCGCCATCGGCACATACATCGCCATCGGCACATACATCGCACATACATCTACATCGGAGGTGGATATCTAAAGAGTTCTCCGAGCGTGTGACCTCATCAAGTATGAACCCGCCAATTCCTCTTGAATGGCTCGTATGCGTTCAAATGGTAGGAGTTGGTCCCATCCGTTCGATCTGAATATATATGAAGAATGGGTCAATATATATATAAGAATAAAACTCAACACAATTGATGGTAATAAAATAATGTTGTGGACTTTGTTTACTTACTCTAAGTTGTTCTAGTGCTTGGCCTGTCACATCGATATCGTGTGCGAATGAATTCGCAAACATAGTACCCACATAAGTTATTGCCGTGTCCTTGATGCGCACTTTACGAGAATAGAGAGTTCAATCAAAATAATAATCAATAAAGCATGATATAATGGAATTGGAAGCTAGCTAGTATTACTTACATTTTGGTCTACAAATTTTAGTTCTTCTCGACCATTCACCACGGCCCTGCCCGTGAACATTTTCAAACCCTGTCCGACAAAGAAAATGGATAAAGGAGTAATTAATTACTTATTGTCACGAAAGTTGCCGATCTAGTGCGATAATATGATTGAAATTACCTGGAGCATCTCTCTAAAGTTTGCCCATAGCTCTTTTTCTTTTCGTAACGAGTCCATGACAAGGACTTTTCGAGTCGGGTTGAATGACTAGCGAATAAAGTGGAACCTGCGACGCATAACTCATCATCAGTTACACTTAACATCGAGTAAGTCAAATGTAATGTGTACAAGAGAGAGGTAAGACTCACGAGAAGTTGTAAGGCAATAGTATTTCCCTTTTGGTTTGTTGTCTCGAAAGACTTTAGCAAGTAATCTTCTGTTTGCGGGTTTTTCTCTTACCACTTCTTCATGAACTCTATTTGGGTCAACGAACCCAATGTCAAAGGCCTCCTTTCCTGCATTCCATAACCTTTTTCCTGCATAATAGTATATACATATATGGTGAGCATATATATATACATGCAATTAATGAAGTGAATGAGTTGAGATAAAAATTACAGAAATAGTACTTACACACAATAAAGGCTGATGGCAGATTTGTCGAGTTCCTTCTGATTGAATAGAAAATGCAAGTCTTGAATGTTGAAGTCGATCGCTGTCTCCGCACAAGAAAATCTCATCTCTTATATGCGCCGTGATCCATTCTTCTTTTCTCGTCTTGCAGAAATGAAGGTACCACTAGTGCAATTTTCGCATCTTTGTTGGTAGATTTTTGAGCTCCTCTTTCTTGACTAGATTCTTCCCATACTTCCATAGCTGTATGGGGTTGACATCGCATTTGGGCAAGTTGTCTCCCATGACGTTCAAGTATGCAATGTAAGTCATCCCCATCTCATTGGCCTTTCTTTGTAGCTCTGCCTCGTAATCATCTACGGAGGAGGCGTCCGCTTGTCAAACATTTGGGCGGGCATGATTGGTTTTCCTGCTCTCCGAGCATGGGAACTGTTTTGTGGGGTGCCTCACGACGCTACTTTCAGTCTCCCTCGCGCCTTGCATCCGCCTTCAAAATCTGGCGCTAAAGTCCGGCACAAGTGGGGTTTCAGGTTTCAAAAGATTTTTGTAAAACTTCTCCACCACCGGATCTATTTTCTCCTTTGGCTCGGCCCGTCTAGGTGCAAAGAATTTCTTGACCTGTTCTCCCGAGATCCTATTGGTCTCCTCGTCTGCGATTCCACGGTAAAACCGGCAATGGCTTGGCGGAAGGCTGCGGGACGTAGTTTTTGAACTCTTTGGCGACGGTTTCCTGCGGATTTCTTTGTGTGGCATACTGATGCTCCTCGTGGCAGTGCTCTTCCGCTTCTGTTGAGGAGATGGCTGAAGCACCGGAGATGGCCGACGGGCGGAGATGGCTGCCGAGGAGATGGTGACGGGCGGAGATGGTACGGGCGGAGATGGCACGGGCGGAGATGGGTGACGGGCGGAGATGGCTGCCAGCCAGAGATGGCTGAAGCGGCTCAGACGTCATGAGAGGCAATGGGGTGCCAGTGACCTCCAATTTGGAAGCACAATGTGTTCCTTCTTCCAAAGAATGGTTGTTTTCAGCATGGTCAAGCTGTGCTTCCTCATATTCCTTCACAACCTCATCCACCCCGACAATAGCATAGCCATCTGGAATCGGTCGGCAGTGGTAAGTTCCACCAGCTACAGGAGGTAAGGCATGGCCGATACCACCTTAATGGATAAGCCCATTAATCTCACATGCAGCTCAGCGTGTTCGCTCTCCGTGATCTCATCAACGGGGTATCGAGGACCGCTATTTCAAGCGTTGGCTGCACGTTCTCCGTGGAAGCCACCTGCGCTTTTCCGATGCAGGCCGGGCAGCTTCCAATGCGGCTCTTCATGCGCTGAGATGGGCCGGTAGCTTGATGGCTCTGTTGTGCATTCACTTGCGTCTGCAGCCCGCAAGTGCATGTTCTATCTGTCATCCGATCTGACGCTCTTTTTCTTCTTACGCGCCATCTGTAAGAGTCGCCTCGGCAAACCCATCCTTCCACGCCATACCCCGTGCCTCGTGCATGTCCGAGTGTTCTTTTTACCGATGGCGGCGTGAGCTGGTCATTCTCTCGGGATGGAAGGTCGGCGGATGTTTCCTCGTATGCCGTGATGAGTTCAAGGACGGGTTTGGCAAGGATGGTTGGGAAGATACACAATCCTGTTCGGGTCCAACCTTGCCCGATTCCGTAGAACCAAGTCTTTGCACGTAGGTCCCACTCATCTGCTGGGTGTGATCCTCTCTCGCGAGGCCCTCTCAGCTTCCTCCCACTTAGGCCTCTGAGATATGTAGCCACCTGACCCCGTCCTCTGGTGATATTCCTTCTTCAGGGCATTAAGCGTATTGGTTTCTGACCTCTTTTTAGCTATAGCACTTTTTTATATGTCTTAAATTCGGGCCAGTGAGGTCTTATCTTCGCATAATATGCGTCTTCGAAATTTGGAGTCTCGCCAGCTTTGACAAATTTGTTCAATTTTGTCTTCCAGTTGCGGAAAGCATCAGCCATCTTCTTTAGAGTCCACTCTTTGACCTTGTTCTCTATAACCGGGTTGTTTTCATCCTCCTCTGGCGGAAGGGTGAAATTTACCAACAACGAATTCCAAAGCGTTTCTTTGGATCTGTCATCGACAAAGGTACCGTCGCCCTTCTTTGGCTTATTCCAATTTTCAATTGTGATTGGGATTTGGTCCCTAACAAGAACTCCAGCCTGACGTATAAATTTGTCTGCGGCCTTCTTGGGCTCCATCGGCCTGCCATCAACACGGACTGCTTCGATCGTGAACTTTGCACGATCTTTCAACCGCTGGCTCGCGCCTCGCTTGCTCTTTTTCGTAGAAGAAGATGGTTGCTGGCTGGTCGATCCAGAGGGCTAAAAGAAGAAAGAAGCGTTAATTAATACATGTAGAAGAAGATTGTTGGTGGAAGTCAGCTGAGGCTTAATCAATGCATATACCTCGCCGGACTTTGTAACCATTAAATTGCGTTCACCGGAGTCTTCATCTTCTCCATGACTAGTACTTGAGCTGTCGTCGTCATGTCCCTCCAAGTTCAGATATTGTGAGGTGTCCTCATCAATAATGTTCTCCATTATTTCTTCTTCTTCAAGGTTTCTACTAAGTGGATCCATAGTTTCTAAAACAATAATATTATCACACAAATATCAGTAATACATCTATTGAAATGCTCAAGCAAGGACGATGATATGACAGGTTAAAAGTATTGAAATGTAACCCTAATACATGCTTGGTCATTTCAAACCCTAATTCGGAGAAACCCCGGATTCATATGAGAGGGTACATTTACTTCTTCTAATTAACTTGTCATCAAAGTTGATTAACATAGCATGGTTATTATAATGCTATATTGACAACGAGAGGTGGCGGCTTAGGCGAGAGCGGGCCGGGTGCGTGGGGTGTGCGTTCAACCAGACGACGTGATGGTCTACCTAAAATGGGCGACACACCCTCGACGCGTGTGTAGGCTCAGCGAGGACATAGGAGGTCAGGGTCGACGGCATAATGGTGGCGGTGGTCGTCGGCGTGGCACAAAATATACACATGCATATACAATACACATACAATACAATATTTCCTATAGGAATCCTTTAGGAATCAATCATACAAATAACACAACCACCATAGGAAAATTTCCTATAGGATTTAATCCTACAAATTTCCTATACAAATCCTTTGAATCAAACATGCCCTTACTTATATCCCGCGGGATGGCGACGGCGAGGGCGACGAAGAGGGTGGTGTGGGCGAGGGCGACGGCGCGGCAGACACGTGGCGCTCACCGGTGGGGTGACGTTGGTCTCGTCGGGCGGCGGTGCTCGTCAGACGGATGCTGGCGGTCTCGTCGGCGGCGGTGCTAGCGCGTTTGGCGTCTATGAGCTCGGCGGCGGCGAGACGCTCCTGCACGGGAAAGAGAGCGAGGTGGTCAGTTAGGGTTTAGGCGTGGCCTATTATAATATCTTTGCTATAAGCTATTTTATTTTTACTCCACATGCTTCTAATTCACATGTGCAAGGATTAAGGCCTAGATCGTGAGTCGATGTCATCTCTACACTTTTCTCTCCTGTCATGGACCCCACCGTCATCCCTAACCTCGACCATCCATCTGAGCAAGCTCACACGCAGGGAGGGAGGCTCGTCGCGCCTCGCCAAGCAACCGAGCTCGCCACGCCACGCCTCGCCCAATCGAGCTCGCCGCTCACGCCCACTGGACCAACCGACACCCTGCCCTCCCTCCTGTCGCTCCCAAACCCACCTGCTCCCTTCCTCTCGCTCCCAATACCGAGCACCGCCTCGAACCGATCCCCGCTAGGACCTCCCTCGCCCTCGCGTCCTCGCCCGCCTCGCCACGGGATCCCTCTAGGGATGGCGGGTCAAGCGGGCGGGTATGGAGGCGGACCCATCCGCAGACGCGGACCCGACAAACCCACTAATTCTTTTTTACAAATTTAAATCTTACTAATTTATCCTAACCTAACACACACCCAACCACACTCGTCCTCAACTCGCCCAACACGTATCTCCTAGTGCCGCCACCGCCTATAGCCGTCAGCCCGCTGCCGCCACTGCAGCCCCAGCTGGCCCGCCGCCAGCGCCGCAGCCACCGTCGCCACATGCCACCTGCCGCAGCCCCCACCGCCGCCCGTCATTGCCCACCGCCAGATCTCCTAAGCGCCGCCGCCAGATTCTCTAAGCGCCTTCATCTCCTAGGGCGGCCGGGCGCGGCAGCAGCGCCGAACGGGAGGAGGAAGGATGCGGGAAGGGCGGCGAACCTCGAGCGGCGGGCGAGACGACGCTGGGGCAGCGAGACGGGTTCGGGCGCGCGCCGCTTCGCCGATCGATCCGGTGGGGAAGAAAGGAAGGGAGGAAGGAAATAACCCCCTTTAACACGGTTCGTGGTGGAACCGGTGTTAAAGAAATTTCTACCCCTTTAACACCGGTTGCAGCCACGAACCGGTGTTAAATGCGTCATCTTTAACACCGGTTCCAAACACGAACCGGTGTTAAAGAAATGTCTTGTGAACGAAATAATGCCCCCATTTAACACGGTTCTATGCGGAACCGGTGTTAAAGGGGGCATTTATTTCATGCATTAAAGGTGCTTTTTAATTCAAAAATATGATATGAATTTAGAAAATTCATATCTTTTCATTTCAACTCGAAAAATATGAATAATATATCATAATTTTCAGAAAAATAATATCTATCCATTCATGTAAATCATTTTATATTTACTTTACATGAAATTTTTAAAATAAATAAACACTTATTTCATGCATTAAAGGTGCTTTTTAATTCAAAAATATGATATGAATTTAGAAAATTCATATCTTTTTCATTTCAACTCGAAAATATGAATAATATATCATAATTTTCAGAAAAATAATATCTATCCATTCATGTAAATCATTTTATATTTACTTTACATGAAATTTTTAAAATAAATAAACACTTATTTCATGCATTAAAGGTGCTTTTTAATTCAAAAATATGATATGAATTTAGAAAATTCATATCTTTTCATTTCAACTCGAAAAATATGAATAATATATCATAATTTTCAGAAAAATAATATCTATCCATTCATGTAAATGATTTTTATATTTACTTTACATGAAATTTTTAAAATAAATAAACACTTATTTCATGCATTAAAGGTGCTTTTTTAAGATATATAAAAGAACTGAAAATTAAGATACATGGCCAGATTAAGTAACAATCGGCTGAACTGGAACTGAAAATTAAGATACATAAAAGAATTGAAAATTAAGATACATCGCCGATTAAGTAACAATCGGCCGAACTTGTTTTAATGTTGGAGTGATTTAGTCATGCTCGCCTACACTGTAATACTCGCCACTGTAGTCGTCGTACGCCGCCGTCCTCGTCGTCGGGTCACCGTAATTGAACCTCTAGAGAGTACGTGGGCTGGACTTGAGGTAGCGCGGGCTGGACTTGAGGGTAGCGCAGACGGGGTTAGAGTCGGCGGTGTCATAGGCCATGACGCTGGAGAGTCCGACCGCGCCACCATAGCCGACGGCGGCCTCGTTGAAGTTAGGAGGAGGTGGGCCGTCCTCCTCGTGCTGGCGCCTCTCATGCCGATCCACGAAGAAGGCTTCCCAAGTAGAGAAATAGTCGGGATGCCATCTGGATTCCTCTCCGCTGCTCGGCGTGAGCTCAAGTAGTAGTGGTTCGTGATGGCCATCCGGGCGCCACCTACAGGACAGGAGGAACGGCACCTCCGGCTCGGCATCCAGCCGACGATGGACACGAGGCGGGCAGGGGTAGTTCGGCGCAGCGCCTCCGCCTCCCGGGGTTAGTGCTACGGTGGAAGCCATGGGAAAGAGTGATGAGGTTGCGATATGAGTCTAGAGATGTGCAATGACAATGGAGGCCAACCCCTACATATATATATAGTGAACTAGCGGGAAGAACTGGAGGAAGAAGAATGGCGGGAAGAAAAATGGCGGGAAGAAAAATGGCGGGAAGAATCAAGGGAAGAAAAATGGCGGAAGAAAATGGCGGGAAAAAATGGCGGGAAGAAAAATGGCGGGAAGAAATCGGGAAGAAAAATGGCGGGAAGAAAAATGGCGGGAAAAAATGGCGGGATGAACCTTTAGTCCCGGTTGGAGACACCAACCAACCGGGACTAAAGATGAACCTTTAGTCCCGGTTGGAGACACCAACCGGGACAAAACACGAGTCAGCACTAATAATAGAGGTGAGTGCATGTCGACATTATGTCGTGCGGCGTGTACCTTGTCCGGATGGTGTCACCAACGGGACTAAAGATGAACTTTAGTCGGTTGGAGACACCAACCGACTAATAATAGGGGTGAGTGTCGACATTATTTTGTAAGTGTCGACACTATGTCGAGCTGCTTGTACTATAAATAGGCATCCTTGTGAGTCCAGTCCTCCAGCCAGTTTGAGGCAGGGACACCACTACGGACAGTTTCAGGGAGATGCCGGAGCCTAGTCCTCCGGCATCTCCGAGAAACTGGTCATAGAGGCACTCCCTAATATGTGAGATTAGTTAGCTCCTTGTATTGATCTAGTTAGACAAGTTACAAAGCTGCAAGATGGTTTTCGAGCAGGACACCACTACGGCCAGTTTCAGGGAGATGCCGACGGAGCCCAGTCCTCCGGCATCTCCGAGAAACTGGTCATAGAGGCACTCCCTAATATGTGAAATTAGTTAGCTCCCTGGTGTATTGATCTAGTTAGACAAGTTACAAAGCTGCAAGATGGTTTTCGAGAGCAGGGACACCACTACGGCCAGTTTCAGGGAGATGCCGACGGAGCCCAGTCCTCCGGCATCTCCGAGAAACTGGTCATAGAGGCACTCCCTAATATGTGAAATTAGTTAGCTCCCTGGCGGGAAGAAAAATATGTGAAATCAGCGGTTGGGAGAGCAGGAGAGAGGTAGCATCCTGCGGGGAGGAGCGCTGTTGGAACGAAAGGCGAAGCTACGGGGTTGAGGCGCGAGAAGGCGGCCATTGGTGGGTGTGCTCTCTTTCTCGCTTGAGGACTAGGAATACTGGGGCAGGCGCTCTACTGAAGAAGAAGCTGCATCACGGTGTTTATAAATAGCAGGAGGGAGGAAGGAGAACGGAGCGGTGGTCTCTGATCCGAAGGATAGAAGGACTACTCTAGTGTAGTCCGAAGGATAGAAGGACTAGGAAGTGCAGTTCGACGGTGAACACACCTGACAGACATAAAACCAACTTCTTCTCATACTCCGGTCCATCCACAAGACATGTATTAATATTAAAACATGAACTAGAGTTACATAATATGAGCATGAACTTCTTGGCATATGCCCTTCCTTATGATCGCTTCAACGTAACCATGGAGCATCTTCTTTACTTAACGGAATGCTTGGGTCAGTTTTCACCGTGAAGGGCGGAATTTCATCAAACTTATTATAATCTTCCGACATGTCATCTTGTCCTCGATTCCCACGATGTTTCTTTTCCTGAAAGAACTATGTGACGCTTTGGCTCATCATATGATGTATTCGTTGCATATTTTTTCTTTTTTGGTCCGGAGGACATGTCCTTCACATAGAAAACACGAGCCACATCATTGGCTAGGACGAATGGTTCGTCTAAGTTCTTCATAAGATTGTTGAGATCCACCGTTGTCATTCCGTACTTCTTGTCTACCTCAACCCCTCCTCCTGTTAGCTTGACCCATTTGCATCGAAACAAGGGGACCTTAAAATTAGGTCCATAGTCAAGTTCCCATATCTCCTCTATGAACCCATAATACGTGGTCTTTTGCCCATTGTCTTCTGCTGCATCGAAGCGGACACCACTGTTTTGGTTGGTGCTCTTTTTATCTTGGCCTATCGTGTAAAATGTATTCCCATTTATCTCGTACCCTTGGAAAGTACATACAGTCGAAGACGGTGTCACAACAACAATGTGATCCCCAACAATGGTGTTATTCGTGAGAAGTCTTTGCAGCCAGCCGCCAAAACTCGCCATGTGTTCACTTATAATCCATTCATCAGACTGCCCCGGGTGTTTGAGGCGTATTAAATTCTTGTGTTCATTGATATACGGGGCAACCAAGATAGATCTTTGTAAAACCGTGTAGTGTGCTTTATTGAAAGAATGCCCGTCCCTACATATCATTGCTTTACATCCTAGGGTGCCTTTTCCACGCAGTCTCCCCTCATGTCGTGATTCCGGAACACCAATCGCCTTAAGGTCAGGAATAAAATCAACACAGAACTCAATGACCTCCTCATTACATAGCCCTTGGAGATGCTTCCTTTCGGCCTAGCACGGTTATGAACATATTTCTTTAAGACTCCCATGTACCTCTCAAAGGGAACATATTGTGTAGAAATACAGGACCGAGAATGGCAATCTCTTCTACTAGGTGAACCAGAGATGCGTCATAATATTGAAGAAGGATGGTGGGAACACCAACTCAAAGTGACAAGACATTGGGCCACATCTGTTTGTAACCTGGTAGGCTTTACGGATCGATTACCTTACGAGATATTGCATTGAGGAATGCACATAGCTTCACAATGGGTACTCGAACATTTTCGTAGAAGCCCCTCAATGCAATCGGAAGCAATTGTGTCATAATCACGTGGCGATCATGAGACTTCAGGTTTTGGAATTTTTCTCTGCCATATTTATTATTCCTTTATATTCGACGAAGCCGACGGGACCTTGATCTGCTCGGACATTCAAAAAGATTTCCTTCTCTGCTTTGGTAAGAGCGTAGGTGGCGGAGTTAAGTGGCATCGTTTACCCTTCTCGTTCTCGGGATGCATAGGCTCTTGAGGGCCTTGACGCGTTCTGGTCTGTCGTGCTTCGGTGTATCTTTTGTCTTCCCATACACTCCTAGAAAGCCTAGCAGGTTCACGCAAACATTCTTCGTCACGTGCATCACGTCGATTGAAGAGCGGACCTCTAAGACTTTCCAATAGGGTAGGTCCCAAAATATAGATTGCTTCTTCCACATGGGGCGTGTCGCATCGTCATTCGAACAGATAGACTGCCAGACCTTTTCCAAAGATTACTTCTAGGTCCTTGACCATACCAAATACCTCCTCACGATGCGGAGGACAGGCTTCCTCCGGGGTTACGCAGACGTTTGAAATGCTTGCCTTTCTTTCTTCTTGGATGCGAGTTCTAAGAAATCGGCGATACCCTAGGTACACAACCTTCTTACATTTATCCAAATATACACTTTCAGTATCATCTAAACAGTGTGTGCATGCATTGTATCCCTTGTTTGTCTGCCTGAAATGTTACTAAGAGCAGGCCAATCATTGATGGTTACGAAAAGCAATGCTCAGAGGTCAAATGGCTCCCCTTTGTGCTCATCCCACATACATTACCTGGTTTGGCCCACAGCTGTAAAAGTTCTTCAACTAATGGCCTTAGGTACACATCAATGTCGTTCTTGGGTTGCCTCGGGCCTTGGATGAGCACGGCATCATAATGAACTTCCTCTTCATACACAACCAAGGAGGAAGGTTATAGATACATAGGGTCACAGGCCAGGTCTGTGACTGCAGCTCTGCTCACCAAAAGGATTCATGCCGTCGTACTTAGACCAAACCTTAAGTTCCTTGCGTCACGTGCAAAGTCCGGGTACTCTCGCGACTTTTCTCCACTGTGACCCATCAGCGGGTGTCTCAACATCGCGTCTTTCTTCTGATCTTCCATGTGCCATCGCAACAACTTGGCATGCTCTTTATTTACGAAGAGACGTTTTAACGTGGTATTATAGGAGCATACCACATAACCTTGGCGGAACCTTCTTCCTAGGGGCCTCGCCCTCAACATCGCCAGGATCGTCTCGTCGATCTTATACTGCATGCAGTGCATACCGGCATGCATCCAAATTCTCGTACTTCTCACCATGTAGAGGATGCATTAATGCAGGCATGTATCTTACGCACGTCTAATCCTAGAGGGCGACAACCTTCTTTGCTTGGTATGTCTTGTCAGCAACTCATTATTTCTTGGAAGAAGATTCTTCATTTTACCAACAACTTTGAAAATCTTGTTCGGTCACACCATTCTCTGCCTTCCATTGCAGCAAATCCAGGTGGCACCTAGCTTTTGTGGCCATCTTCGCAAGTTGGATACAACAATGTTTTGTGATCCTTTAACATCTGCTCCAGCTTCTCCTTCTCCTTTTCAGTTTCACATTCTTCCTTTGCATCGAATGGCCCGACCAAGATCGTCATCAGCCCATCTGCTCCCTCTTGATCTTCATTATCTACCTCCGTTGCATTATCATCATATTCAGGATACATATTATGATAGTTTTCATCATCCTCTTCTTCTTCGTTGTCTTCCATCACAACCCCTTTTTCTCCGTGCTTGGTCCAACAATTATAGCTGGGCATGAAACCAGATCGAGCGGTGGGCGTGAATGGTTCTGGTATTTGAGTAGTCTTTCTTGTTCTGACAGTGAACACACGGACAGCACATAAAACCATTGTGACTACGGTTTGCATTAGCCACAACGATGAAATTTTGGAGGCTCGTAATGTACTCGGAAGTGCGGCGGTCACCGTACATCCATTGCCGATTCATCTGCATTAATATGTAGTATATATCAAAAAATAATAGGGAGATGACCATTTATATATATAGTACATCAATGACACATGAAACTATAGTTGCCGACCTCGACCGAGACGGAAAGAGCAACAAGAAAGCTTATTTTGAGCTCTCGGGCATTTCACCGAACACCTCTAGTGCATATGAAAAAAACACAAACTAGCACTCTTCACACCCTCTTGCTAGGCTCCAAAATGTGAAAGAATGGAAGAGTGGGGTGTGTGTGGGCTGGGGTGGTGTCTTATATAGCCCCCCCCCTTTAACACCGGTTCGTGCCACGAACCGGTGTTAAAGGGGGGGACCTTTAACACCGGTTCGTGGCACGAACCGGTGTTAAAGGGGGGGCTCCTTCAATGCCGCAGATGCCACGCTGGTACGGCCCCCCTTTAACACCGGTTCGTAGAAGAACCGGTGTTAAAGCCCATTTCCGGGATCAACAAAAGCCCGCGTTTCCACTAGTGTGTGGCCCCAGCGGACCGTCATTCCCTTTTCTTTTATGTTTGGCTGCGGCCCTCTTGGTTGTTGTACGCACTTGTTTGTGGACGTTGCTTTATTTATAAAGCGGGGCGAAAGCCTATTTCGAGAAGTCCACATGTGCTATGTTTCTTACCGATGAAGCGACTTGCCACTCTGATTTCTGGCTGGGTTTATTTCAATTTGGACTCGTCTTCTTTTGTCGTGGTGCAAATTTTGGAATAAGGTGACAGGTAAGCTTTGATCTTGTTGCAAAATCAATGTCTTCCTTCATAGATTCGAGAGAATATGTGAACGGTAGCCTTACAAATAGTCGGTTCAGTACAATCCAGGTGTCTAAATAAATAGAACGCTTATGAAATAGAATCCTTATGGATTTGCTAGTTTTTTTTTGCGAAGAATATGGATTTGCTAGTTGATAAGGTAAATATCATCTTTGTGAAAATAATTGCATGAAAAACTTATGGCCGATTTAAGGACCCAATAAATGGTGTACATGGTGATAAAGTAATTTCTTTGTCGTAACTAATACTTTCTCTGTTCCACAATACAAGACTTTTTAGCAAGTTAATAGTACTTCAGAAAATGAAAAATAATGAGTTAATCCATGCACATGGGCAGTAGTAATTCTGTTTTCCAAAAAAATAATAGAAAACCATAGTTCCCAGTTTTAGAAAAAACTGGAAAAATTCTGATGTAGCCAAATAAAAGGCGTCTAAGGATTAATCAAAAGTTTACCTTTTCTAAGTTTGACCAAGTTTTTTTTAGGGGAAAACAGTAGGGAAAAGAACCCCCACTGCAGCTTTTTTCATTATTATAATATCTGAATTACAATAGACAAAAACCCCTAGGACTAGGTGTTACAAGGGGAGGCTATTAAAGAAAAAATTTGGGTTTACAAGTAGTAACCCACTAATACACTTGATTCTGGAACTAGCTATTGAACTAAAGGCCATGCTTCTTTTTTATTCTGAATTTGATCCACTCATTTCTTGCACAAAAAATGCTTTCCAATTAGAGAACTCTGGTGTAACATTTTCAAAAAATTAGTTATTTCTGCAGATCCATATCCCCCATGCAGTTAAAATCCTTATCTCCATGGCAAAAGGGAGATTTAGCTTGCTTTTTATATCTTGACCAAGTTCATACACAAAAATATGAACATTTACAATATTGAATAAGTATTAATAGATTCACCATAACGTATATTTTACTAATATGTTAATTTCATATTGTAGATAGATATTATTTTCTAAATATTTGGTCAAAAGTAGTAAGATTTGATTTTTGACTAATCCTTATGTTTCTTATATTTTTGGACGGAGGGAGTATCTCATAAACATGCGAAATATCAGTTTCAAATACTTTGTATTGTAAGCTAAAGAAAATGGAAAAAGTGTAGATCAGATATACATATTTTCAAATCTCCAACTTTTATCAGATTTTTTCATTTTTGCGTAGCTCACAATATAAAGAATTCCGAGTTGCCATTTTGCATGCTTGTACGATGTTACATTTACTATATCTAGGATTTATTTACAGATAATTTATACCTTGTAAATATGAATTTTGAAACTCTTATGTTATATAAAGGGAGCACGGGAGTCGAATTCACTTTCAGGTTATAAAGGTTTTATAAGTTAGTATTGTACAGGATGAAAATTGGTGCTATTAAGGGAAAAATACTAATTTAAACACTTTTGTTTGGATATTCTCAACTTAATAATGTCTAACAAATTAAGAAAGCTTTTGGATACACGGTAAGTAATCTGTTGTATGGACCACCTATAGGTGGTGGCTATTAGGCCGGTCCGTCCTGGTTAAAAAGGGCTAAAATAGTACGTCCTCTTATTCATAGTAAGTGTGACTAATTTAGTACAAGAGTATTAAAAATGCCAAAAACATTATTATAAAAAATACCAAAAACAGTGCTAGAAAACCAAAATATTGCTAAGAAGGCCGAACAATGATAAAAGGGGTGTGACGTGCCCGGCCTTAGCCCGTGGTAGGACAAAGGCCTACCCGGCCCTTTTGTTTCAATGCTAGGCCCAGAAACCATGCCCGCATGCCACCCCGTGTCACCCCAAGAAATATTCAAGAGGCATTAGCGTCAAAGCTTTGATTTTTCAAGAGGCATTATGTGAAAATTAGTGATTAAAGCTCTTATAAACTTGATGGCACACTTTATTTTTCTTGCCCCTAATAAACTTGAACCATTGTGTCATCTATGTTGTATATGCTTGCACTTATAAGTTGGGAATTAGCAGAACCATGCTGTCACGGGGAACGCTTTCAACACCTGTAAATATCTATTCAGTTGATATCATGCTTTTTTTTATGGATGTCAGCGGTGTGAAATAAAAGATGAGCTTGTAAGTTCATAGAGTTATGCATGTGTGTTAGAGAAACTCCTGGGCCGCTAGCCTAAGTCATGCCTAATCATGGTGGAAACTTGCAGAATAACCATAGTGAGCAATCCATGAAGCATCATCAAAAAAAATATACAGAAAAAAGAGAGAAAAAATATTTATGCACCATTCTCATGGTAAATAAAAGGATTCCTGAGATTCTCTGTTGCCTTGTCATTTTGATATGGGATAGCTCCTATGTCATGGGGACAGGGGTACCCTGTTGGTGGTTCTCTATGATACACATATACTTACAATGACAAGAACTTACCTATAACTAGAGTTAAGTAGCATGAGGAACGCCCCTTGTACTCAAGGGACATGAGATTTCCAACTTATGATTTGTCAAGCATATACTCCATACTTTGTTCATTTTAACCTTAATCACTTCAAGATACTTATGATAGGGGCAATGAGAGCTGAAAGCTAATAAGTATCATAATTTTTGGAAGCTCTTTATGAAACTTGAAATCCCTGCTTTCCTTTATGAAGGGCCTTTCTTCCACTTTTATATCGAGTCTCCACCTTCTATCTTTATGCAGCAATTAGGAGAGCATAAGTGTCATTCTTAGTTCTATGTGCATTTTCCCAAAACTTATTGATTGATTCATAATGTTGATTTTGCTTGTTCTTGAACTATTTGTATCTAGTCACCCTTATGAACTTTGAAGGTTCCTATGCATTTATGTTTTGCTACTCCATGAGGGACAAGCTGAATGCCACTATGCTATATTTTCTATATGTGAAACAAACAAACGTCTTTCAATGCATTGTTATTCATGATTCTTTGTTTGTATCCTTTCATGTTGCAACATAGTTACTATGTCTTATTGTTAGAACTTCATCTTTCATGCTCATGTTTAGAGTACTTTGATCTCATCTTTCAATGCTTGCAAATGGTTTGATCAAGATTGTGACGGTGCATAGAAATTGTACCATTACGCACAGTGCATAATAAGAATAACATTGGGAAAGTGATGTTCAAGCTAATGGATAATGTCGTCCACATAGATGAAAAGTGGTTCTACATGACTAAGGTGAAGAACAACTACTACCTACTCCCCGAAGAAATTGTAACATTACGCACATTGCATAATAAGAATACATTGGGAAAGTGATGTTCTTCAAAGCCATGGACGGGCCTAGGTATGGTGAAGGAGGAGTGTTCACATTTGATGGAAAGATTGGCTCCTGGGCTTTTGTCGAAGAGACGCCAGCTAAAAAAAGTCGACGCGGACCTTGAGGGACAATTGAACTGAAAACATTGAAAGTAACACGTAATTTCATGAGGGAGTTCATTTGCGAGAAAGTAGTTCCAACAATCCAAGACCAGTGGCCCGATGAGGATATAGGAAGAACAATCTTGATACAACAAGATAACGCAAAACATCATCTACTCCCTAGTGATATTTATTTTCAACGGGTCGTGGCAGTGATTGACCTAGACATTCAATTGATGAATTAACCACAAAATAGTCTGTATATGAATATCTTGGACCTTTGCTTCTTCAGGTCACTTGAATCCCTCACTGATAATAGAGCACCATGAACTATCAAGGAACTAATAGAGGGTGTAGAGGAAGAATTCCACAACTACGATGTGGACACTAACGAGGTTCGATCTCGTCAATGCCCATTGTTATGGACTTGGGTTTTGGAGAAGATGGGGATGCTGGAGATCACGGAATGGTTAGCAAACAAGCAACACGGGGACAGGAAGTTTACCCAGGTTCAGGCCCCCGGAGGGAAAACCCTACTCCTGCTTGTCTGCTCTTGATTACGGCGGAAACGAAAAAGTACAGGGGTGCGCATATGCAATCTGGCGTGAGGTGCGTATGCGGTGAGTTGAGGTGCCCTCCTCGCCATGGCCTCCTAGCCTTTATATAGACAGGCAGGTCCCGGGCATAGGTCAAGTCGGTTACAGATTAGGGTTTTCTCCTTTGAAATTCTATCTACTCTAGTCTTGTTCTCCATGGATCCGAAGGCGTCATGGGCTTGGGCCACCCGAAAGTCTCCGCATGCCGCGTATGTTCTTGTGGGACTTCCTTGGATCGGACTAGGTATAATAATATTGTGTAACCGTAGGGTATAACCATGTTAGTAGCCCCTGAGTGTTCAGTCGAATCATAGATTCGGCTAAGGACTCTTCAATCTTTCGAGTGAGCTGGTCCTGTTCATAAGAGAGAGAATGCTTTTAGTTCGTAGGGATTGTTGATGTGTGTGCCTGACTCTCTTGATGGATCAGGGCCAGTTAACTGTCTTAGGACAAAACAACAAGATCTTCCTCAGACTCGAGTCCCCGGACTCGAATTTGGAACGGATGCTGGTGCAATTCGACTCAGGCCACTAAGGTCTTATAGGAGTCGAATCCCAGTAGTTTTCGAGTGATGTACCCAACACGTCCGTCAGGATTTTCATCGTGTCTGTTGGCACGGTATATTACTGGAAGAGCGCAATCAGGTGCGTTACCAGGCCATCGGATGATATCCGTAGGTCTTATATTTGTGTCGCAGACCCATCGTCCAAAATGTTATCACCACGGAGGTGTTTCGTGTGGCCAAAGAAAAGTGTTTTTTCATTTAGCGTTTGTTTGGGAAAAGTTGCCAGAAAAGTTTTTGTATTTTGATCCGAAGGATCGCAGTCGAAGAATTCATAGGGTGCGCGACCAGCGCTCCCTATGGGAGTAGCCCCCGAGTGTCTGTTCAAGTCGTAGACTCGAGCAGAGACTTTAGTTCAGTTGGTTGAGCTTCAGGTCCGTAGGACACTATTTTTTTCGAATGCTTGATTAGTTCTCCCTATGGGAATAGCCCCCGAGTCCTTAGTAGAGTCGTAGAATCGACGTAGGACTCGAAGATAGCGGAGAGTTGTTGCTCTTCAAACGTCTTTCGGGTGCGCGGCCAGCGCTCTTGATAGGAGTAGCCCCCGAGTAGTTGTTTGAATCGTAGATTTGAGGAAGTACTTGTTTTATCAGTCGAAGAATTCCAGTCGTTGCTAGACTGCTTGACGACGTCAGTGCTGATGATGGATGACCTCAACCGTCTGCGGCGCCAGAGGTGACGTAACAGGACGAACATGGGTCCCACTTCCTGAATTGGATTTGACTAGTCATGCGCGAGGTGGCGAGAATTACGGCGTCTCCTTGATTTCCGTGCATAGTGGACGGCGTGCGGGCGATGGTTTGCTGTTGTGCTGACACTGGACGGTTGGATCCGTCCCTAGTATTAGGGCTTCTGGATGAATGGCTCCTGATTATCCTTCCTCAAATGCCGGGTGCAGCTGCTCCAAGCGAGGGCACATCCGATGTTTCTTGACGCTGGCCGCCACGACCCGACGAGGGTGTCGGCTGAAGAGCTCTCCAGGGGCGACCTTGATAGAGTTCTTCGGCTGCTGCTAAAGTACAAGGGTGATGAAGATCTCCCAGGGAAGTCACTGACTGCCCCCCTTCAGCACTTCGAAGCCAGTCCCTCAGGTGTAGAATTATGTTATGCGCGTTGCGCCTTATTATTTTTTGGATGCTGTAATATTGTTGCTAATCACGTATTTTGCATTTGTGTGCAGGAGTTGAAGGTAGCTGACATGATGCCGCTGCTACGTGAGAACTTTCCGGTTGCACCAAACAACGAGGTTGTGGACTCCGAGTCCGAGCTTCCGCTGGCGCAATCTCCAATCCATGAAGCCCTCGAGGAGAGCGAGGGGCAGACCCGCAAGCGTGGACGGAGTCTGAGCGAGTCTTCCGATGCCTCGAACCCGCCGACGCCTAGGGGTCTATCCTTCCTCGAGCGCCATGGCGAGGATGATGGTGCGTCATCCGCACCGATCCTGGCTGTGCCCGTTCGGGCGATGGCGCCGAAGCCGCCGACCAAGAAGAAGGAGAAGGCGCCGCTCGTCTTCAATTTGAGCGACATTGACTCGTAAGTACCTTCAGATGCTTTTTGTCTGTATTTTGCGTGTGCAATGTTTCTTCTTTTCTTGACCAATATTTTCCTTGCAGCCACTCCTCAGAGGGTTCTCTTGATGAGGGCCCTCAGGAGGACGTCGGGGAGTCGAAGCTGATGGCGCCTCCCTCTCAGATGGTGGCCGACTCTAAGGATGATGCTCCAAATCCCTCCCCGCGAGGGGCTCGAGTGGTTGTTACTCAGAAGACCCCTTGTGGACCTTCGGAGTCTCCATCTGAGCACGTAAGTAACTTGCACCTCTTACCTTTGTAGGGGGAGCCCCCGAGTCCCTTTTCGGTTGACCTGTTGGTCGAATTTTCGCTCTTTCGGGGCATAGTCCCCGAGCACTTTGTGATGTTTTTTGTTTCTTTTCACAGCCCTTTGCACGCAGTGCGAACCTTCTTGTGCAGCAGCATCTGGCACTAGAAGCCAGCATGAAGCAGCTGCAAGGTTCTATACCTTTGCTCATTTTTGTTTAATTTCGTCTGTCACATGGACAATTTTTGTGTTTCTCATGTGCTTATTGGTTTGTTTACGGAAGAAAACAATGCGGCCCTCGTCGGCTGGACGCTCTCGACAAGAGCCTCAGTCGAGTAGAGAAGAAGGCTGCGGATGCTGCTGAGGCGAAGGAGCGCCTGGAGAAGGAGGTGGCCGCCGTTGCTGAGGCACAAGAGCGCCTGTGGAAGGAGTCTGCGGATCGCGAGAAGGAGCTTTCTGCTGCATCTGCTGCTCGCGAGAAGGAGATGGCCGACAGGCTGATGGTCGTGGCCAAAACTTTCTCCGGTGAGTTCATTTGATTTGTTTTTGCTTTTTTTGCTCCTCCTTATCTCGTTCTTATTCGGGCCCTTTTCTTCTTTCTTTGTCTCAGATGCTTCAGGCATTGCATTTGATCGCGATGCCCTGGAGCATGGGAGTGCGCTGGATGATGCCACCGTAGCGGTTGAAGATCGCTGCGGCACTGCTACTAGTTCTCTGGCGAAGGCCAAGGGGGTGCTCTGGCGCTTCTACATGGAGATCCTTCCCAAGGGCGCTGCTCTAGAGGATGTCGATGCGCTGGCGGATACCTTATCGGAGGATGCTCTCGCGGCCTACAAGCGCAAGCAGAAAGGCATTGGCGCCTCGATGGGGCTGGCCATGGCATCCGGAGCGGAGCTGGATCTTCCGCATGTCACTTCTCAGCGCCCGATGGCTCAGAGGTAGCCTTTTCTCTCTTCGCCTCTCGCTGTAAGCAGTATGGGTCGAAGCTCATTGACCTGCTAGCTGACTATGCGGCGAAGCAGCAGGGAGATGCCAAGAACAGGCACTCTGGCTCTGAGGCCACTTCGGATGCTGATGCCTAGACTCTGGTGCTGTAGTGTAGGATAGTTTATCTTCTTCCTTTTGTTGTAAGCTTTTGCTGATGAACAACTTCTCTTTGTGCCACGCAGTGGCTTTTGATGTATATAAATTATATTTCGAGCTATCACCAAAGATGTGTGTGATGTTCATATCCTTACTTGTTTTTCTTTAGGGACCTTCAGGTGGGGTTCCCGTGGATACTTCGACTGTCCCTCAGCCGCGACCATCTTTGGATGATGCGTCACATATTGTTTTCCTTCGTGACCGCGTCCACAGCTTGGAGAAGAAGATCCTTGGCGTTCGAGGCCACGCGGACGTGTGGAAGTTGAAGGCTGAGCGGGCTACCGCTAGGGAGGAGTATCTGATGGGGGAGCTGAGGCAGTTGAACGAGAAACTACAATGTGAGTGCTCTTGAACTGCTGTTCGTTTTCGGGTGCGCCTTTTTTGTGTGTCACCTTATTCTGAGTTTTCTGAAGGTGTCAACCTTGTTCCAAGGGAGGAGAAGGAGCGTGTTGTGATTCAGATCAATTGTCTGACCCAACAGGACTTGGAAGCTGGCGGCTTCTTCTAGATGGACCCTGACTGGGCCACCGTCCTTGCGATGGTGCAGGATCGTGTGCATCAGGTTTCGCAGGTGCTGAAGCAGGTGAAAGCATCCATTGCGTCGATTCTGTATGTCATGTTCCCCCTAGACGAGGCACCATCTACTCTTTGGGGTTTCTTATCAAAGTTTCGAGATGTGGGTCACGTGAGGGAGTTGGTGCGGCACCAGCTGGTTGCAGGGGTGAAAGCTGCCCTTTCGCTTGTTCGGCTGCATCGTCCTAATGTTGACCTCACAACAGTGGCGACTGGGCCGCCTCTTCGATTATACGGTATCCTCTGGGATATGCGTCCGCACTATGCGACTGTTAGGCAGTATGCCAAAGAGATCGTGGATCTCTTTGAGCATCGGGCACGTGTGATTCTTCATAATAGATAGACCCTGTAAAAAGATAGATGTAAAACTTGTATATATTCGAGTAGGCTTGTTATGCCCTTTTTTGTAAAGTGTATTTGTGCTAGCACGTGGTGCTTTTGTTGTATGCATGTTCTTTTCGTTAGCCTGACGCGGTCAGTTACTCAGGTTTACATGCGTTATTCTCAGTCGACGAAGTCGTGAGGTGAGGCGGAGCCCCCCGAGTGTGTTACAACGGAAAGTAAATGCAAGGTAAAAGAGATTTTTGGACTGGGGACTTAGCTTTTATTCATATCGTAATGAGGAGGTACATTGTTCGGCTGAGTAGCCTTATTGAAAGTAAAGAGATAGCTAGGGATATAAGCGTCGCAATTGTGCAACGTTCCATGGGTTGGAGTATGCGACTCCTGACTTGACGTCCTTGAGGCGATAGGCGCCACCTGGGATGACTTTAGTGACAATGTAGGGTCCCTCCCAGGATGACTCGAGCTTCTTCGGCCGCTCTTGCTTCAGTCGTAGGATGAGGTCTCCTTCGAGGAAGGACCTTGGGCGCAGCCGGCGACTATGGTAGTTGTGGAGGCTCTGCTGGTAGACTGCTGAGCGAGCCGCGGCGATGTCGCGTGCTTCGTCGAGTGTGTCGACGACGTCTTCAAGTGCGACCGATGATTCGGTTTCGCTATAGGAAATGACCCGTGGGGCCTTATGGCGTACTTCTGCAGGTAGCACAGCTTTGTCTTCGTGCACCATAAAGAATGGTATGTAGCCAGTTGAGCTGTTTGGCGTTGTACGCAGGTTCTAGAGGATGGAGGGTAACTCCTCTGCCCAGGCTCCCGCAAGTCGTTCGAGTGGGCTGAGCAGGCGTTTATTGATGCCACCGCCTACGAGGCTGTTGGCCTTTTCGACCTGCCCGTTGGTCTGGGGTGCGCCACGGAGGCGTATGATATGTTGATGCCAAGGCCCTCGCAGAAGTCCTGGAATTCCTTTGAGATGAAGTTCGAGATGTTGTCCGTGATGATGCTGTGCGGCACGCCGAACTTGTAGACTATAGACTCGAAGAACTTGACAGCCGTTTTGCCCTTTTGGTTGGTGACGGGCATGGCCTCGATCCACTTGGTGAACTTGTCGACTGCGACCAGGAGGTAGACGTGGCATCCTTTCGAAGATTTGGGCAGTTTGCTAATCATGTCGAGGCCCCATTGGGCAAAGGGCCAGGCCAGTGGTATGGGCCTGAGCTCCGACCCTGGTGCGTGTGGCTTGTCCGCAAACCTTTGGCAGCCGTTGCACCTTTGGACGATGTCCTTAGCATCATTCATGGTTGTTGGCCAGTAGAATTCAGCTCGTAGAGCTTTGGCGACGAGGGCACGACTGCCTGCATGATGGCCGTAGATGCCCCAGTGGATGTCTTGGAGGATGGTTTTGCCGTCACCGATGGTGACGCACCATTGGAGTACACCCGAAATGCTGCGCTTGTACAACTCACCATTGATGATGGTGAAGGCCTTGGACCGGCGAGATATGCACCAAGCATTTGTCGGGTCATCAGGCAGTTCCCTATTTATCACGTATCGAAGGTACGGCCGTGTCCATGTTTCTTCGATTGCCATGACCTGCATCAGGCTGACCAACTCGACCTCCGTGTTGACCTTTTCGGTTCCTTCCTGTCCTTCGGGTAGCGCATCCCCCGAGTGCTCTGCTTCTTCAGGTGATCCCTTGGGGAATTTATTTTGATAGAGGGTACACAGATTTGTTCGAGGAACACGCCTGGTGGCACCCGTGCGCAGGTGGAGCCGGTGTTGGAGAGTCTATCGGCCTCCTCGTTGCTTTCCCTTCCAACGTGCCGAAGCTCGTAGCCGTCAAAGTCTCCTTCGAGTGAGTTGTAGAGCACGCGGTACGCGATCATGTTGGCGGCGTGGGCGTCGCACTCGTTCATCGTCTGCTGGAAAACGAGGTTCGAGTCACCTTAGATGACTAGGCGCGTTGCACCACAGATCTTGGCCATCCTCATGCCGTGGATGAGGGACTCGTATTTGGCGTCGTTGTTGGAGGCGTGAAATTTCATCCGAAGGACGTATTTCATCTTATCTCCTTGCGGAGACGTCAGTATGACGCCAGCTCCTGCTCCAGCCTCACGCTTGGAGCCATCAAAATGCATTGTCCATGACTGCGTCATGTCTGGCAGCTGAAGCTCCATCTAGTGGACGAGGAAGTCAGGGAGGACCTAGGATTTGATCGCCTTGCACCGCTCGTAGATTATGTCTAGAGGGGATAGCTCGATGCCCCACAGGGCCACGCGTCCCGTAGCTTCGGTGTTTTTTAGGATATTGGACAATGGTGCCTCATTAACAACCATTATTTGGTGCTCCTGGAAGTAGTGGCTCAGCCGACGAGCCGTCATGAATACGCCGTAGGCGAGCTTCTGGTAGTGAGGGTACCTGTGCTTTGTTGGTGTCAGTACCTTGCCGAGGTAGTAAATTGGGCGTTGGACTCCATGGGTCTTGCCTTCTTCGGGTTGTTCGACCATGAGTACGGTGCTTACCACCTGGTGCGTGGTTGCAATGTATAGCAGCCGAAGCTCGTGTTCCTTTGGCATAACCAGAACAGGCGAGGTGGAGAGAAACCGCTTTAGATCTTCGAATGCATCTTCTGCTTCGGGTGTCCACTCGAATTTGTCTGCTTTGCGTAGCAGCTGGTAGAAAGGCAGAGCCTTCTCACCCATGCGACTGATAAATCTGCTCAGCGCCGCGATGCGCCCAGCTAGCCGCTGGACACCTTTGAGGTTCTTCGGCTTCTCCATGGTCAGTATGGCCTGGATTTTCTTCGGGTTCGCCTCGATCCCTCATTGGGAGATGAAGTAGGCAAGTAATTGGCCAGATGGGATGCCAAAGCTGCACTTTTCTGGATTCAACTTGATCTTGTAGTGATCAAGGTTATCGAACGTCTCGTGGAGATCGTCGATCAGTGTCTTGGCCTCCCTGGTCTTGATGACTATGTCGTCGACATAGACTTGTATGTTTCGACCGATCTTGTTTTTCAAACACCCCTGCATGCATAGCTGGTGCGTGGCACCTGCGTTCTTCAGCCCAAAAGGCATGGTGTTGTAGCAGAATACTCCTAATGGCATGATGAATGTTGTTTTCTCCTGATCTTCGATCTTCAGCCGAATCTAGTTGAAGCCTGAGTAGGCGTCGAGGAAGGATAGTTTCTCGCATCCTGCGGTTGAATCGATGATCTGATCAATCCGCGATAGAGGGAAGTTGTAACACCCTCGGAATCGGCCCTATGCAAGTTTCAGCGCTTCCCGCCAAACCCGCATAGAAACGATTCAAAGGTGCCCACCAGGCACTTGCGTGCGGGTGGAAAACGAAGTAATAACATTACAGAATAGTCCTCGATGGGACCCACATAACAGATATATACAACAGCGACTCAAAGAGTCAAGAATACAGATATACAATACAAAGATCCAAATCACCGTTAAAACGATATAGCGTCCGAGTACGGACAAGATGCAAATGGGGCTAAGAGCCCTGAAGAATAACCAATGGCGTCCATAACCCTGCCCAGGCCAAGCCGGAAGGGTAACCCTGCTAACGACGTCGATCTCAAAACCTGCTTAAACAAAAGGGGTGCCGGCAAAGGGCAAAGGAAAAAGAGGAGCGTCGATCGAGGCCGACACGACGAGGCTAGAATTCGGCGGTCCTCGCCTACATAGGTATGGTGGACTGAAGCGGCAGCGCAGCATGCACTAAACAACCTATAGAGACTCGATATAACTGTCGGCCACCAGAGAGGGATAAGAGAAGACCTATTCACAACCAACCTGATACTACCACCAAACATACCCATCCTGGTATTTCCCCCTCGAGACCATACGAGGAAGTCAACCGAGGAACTCACACAGTTGACAGTTTTACTTATTCAGTTATCGTTGCAGCAATTACTAGTCAAGTATAGATAATCATCCTGTTATAATAAGCAGTGGGAAATTTTAGTTGACCATTCCATTGTAGTTGCGAAACTTACTAGTCAAATACAATTAGCATGAGATAACCCAGCAGTTGTTGGTACTTTTATTTAGCCATTCCGTTATAGTTGCAATATGTACTAGTCAGATAAAATGGTAGCAAGCGACAACCCAATCAAGCAATTGTTGGCAATTTTATTTAGCCATTCCATTATAGTGAAGCTGATTACTAGTCATTATAAAGTCAAATTTATAGCACTACTTTAGTTATAGTTGTCTATGATCGAGATACTGTGCTCCAAGTCGTCCATAACCGCGGACACGACTTTCAGAAAGTTTTACCCTGCAGAGGTGCACAAATAGCAACACACACTCGATCAACCTCGGAAAAACCAAATCAAAACCCAACGAGGCCTTCACGACAAAGCAATCACAAGATTCAGAAATATTTCAGGGGGCCACCCCGTTGAGTACACCCGCAACGAAGTTAGCTAACTCCGAGACGGACTCAAGGTTTGCGTCAGTGGATGTAAACGACTAGGAACCCGAAAATGTGACTAGGCTTGTCGATACCGCGAAAACACTCCGCTTTCCAAAACAGTACAGTGTGCAGTACCTCGCACAATCGTAAATAAAGCAGTAAAGCATGGCAGAAGTACGGGATCGTAAATAAAACCTCAAACTAGTTTGTGGCCCCAAGAAATAAGAATGAATCAAGCTCTGGCTCAGGGGGGTCCCATAATCCTCCCGGATGTGGATAGCGCGAATATTTAAGGAACAGGTATCAAGTACTCGGGGTCCTACGGGACACAAGTGGACGGTTAACAACCAAATAACATCTATTGCCCACCCGTGCCTCTGCATTTACCTACTTCAATATTAGTTGTTAAACAGTAATTAAAGTCTTGATCATCTCCAGCAATAAACACACGGCAATACTCCAACAACTGTGGTACTTGGCGACACTCAACAGCACTTGAGCAAGTGACTACGACGCGCAAGTCCAACTATCTACCAAACAACAGGTAATAGGATGTGTCCAAGGCAATATAAGGCTGCAAGGGATATCACGGGTACGGAAACTAGAGCATCGCAACACAGATAGCAATAGATCAACAGGAGGGAATAAATACTATAAAAGTAAGATAGGTAGAAAGGGGGAGATGCTCGCCTGAAAAACATTGCCGAAGGTTCATCCGAAGATCGGGGCGAAGCTCACATCAACTCAACGGCCTTATCCGCGAAGAAGCAAAACACTAGAAGAAACACCGGATGGACTATTTAATACTACAGCAAAAGATCGGGCATGATGCATGTATGATGTATGGCATGGCAAACATGCGATGCAACTATGCAATATTAAGCGGAACCGGGGTCCCGACAATTAATTACTAAGTTCATATTGTTTAGATACCCCGCAATTTAAATATTGTCTTAACCTGGCAAAATTATATCACCGGTTTGCTACACAAATTTAAATGGAACCAATATGAGACTAGAAATGTCCGCATATGGCCTCCATATTTAATTATTAGGTGAATCGGCATAAGGCCCTCAAACCACACTATATGTATGCAAGCATGGCAATTTAATATGCAACAAGAGATAATGTCATATTATAAAATAATGGGGTCTTGGATAGGGGATCACATTAGGGTTCCGCGAACTTGGGCTCCGAGGGGTTCGGGGTTTGACAGGGTTCGACGGGGCGAGGTTCGATGGGATCGGTCTCGGACAACGGAAGTAGATCTTGTCGCATCCCGGAAGAAGGACTTGGTTCGGCGTCAGGGGCGCATCGGATTCGTCCTGGTCGGTGTCGATCTTGTCGTTGCGAAGATCTTGTCGGGTCCGCGCCATCGAGTCGGTCTTGGCATTCAGGGTGAAGAACTTGGCGTCCTCGAGGAAGTACTTGGCGCATCCGAGTCGACGACCTGGGCGTCCGGTTTCTCGGGCATCAGATCCGGGAAGAAGTACTTGTTGCATCCGGGGTCGTCGGGTCATGTCGTCGGTTTTTTCATTTCACGGCGGAGATCTTGGCGTTCCGGGTCTCGGTGTCTTCGGGTCCGAGAGGAAGAACTTGGGTCGGCATCGGATCGGTCTTGGTGGCACTTGGGTTTCTGCTTCGGGTTCAGTCTTCGGATCGGCGGCCCTGCCTTAGGGTTCCATGTGGATGCCTCGGTGTTCCGGGTGAAGGGTTCGCAGCATAGAAAACAAAAAATTTCCTACGATGGGAACAACTATGTACCAAGATCTATCTACTAGATACAAACAACGGGCGGATGTATATCCGTAGAGAACATACCCTTGAAGACCGACAAAGCTTAACGAGTCCAAACTCGTGGTTGATGTAGACGATCTCTTGCCGATCTCAAGATCGAGAGGAAGTCCTAGCGCCGCAAAACAGCAGCGCATCCGTGCTCGCACACACGTTCGAGGCACCGAGCAACCTCCGCCTCCTCGCTCCAGCGATGCAGCGGAAGCACAACTCTTTCTTGCCGAAAAGCCACCGGGAACATGTATCTCGCTAGTCCGAGACCATGGGGGATAAATTCTAGAGGGGGAGAGAGATCCTTCACGAGGAGGTGTGTTGTGAGAGGAGGAGAGGGGGGCCTTTTATAGGGGAGAGGGGGGCACCCAAGGGGCCATGCGCCCAGCCATGGGGCTGCCCCCACCTCTTCCACATTCATGTGGGTGGAGCTCCCACTCAAAATGAAAAGCCTCCACTCCCATTAAAAAGCCTCCACTCATAAATCCACTCACATGCATTAAATTTCCACCAAATTTAATGCAAGCTCTCATTTAAATAAAACTCTTTTATTTATTTATTCAGAATTTTGTTAATTACTTTAATTAACAAACATTCACATAAAACCCCTTGCTAGTATTCTATTTCACATGCAGAACCAGTTTCAACAATTTCAACCAAAGCAGTTTGTGTCTAGTGAAATAAATTCCTGCGCTTTCCTTTTCTTTTCGGCATGAAACTTTTGCTCCAATTGGATGTCGGTGTCTCTTAAGTGCGTCATCCTACGGTTCGCGAATAATGTGGACATGATCGAGACCCTCTCAGATCAATAATCATAAGCGGGATCTGAGACCCATCTTGACTCCACACATTCAACGATGACTTTCTTGTGATCGTCGGAACCTTTTACGCTAGTACCTTAATCCCTTTGTTTCGCGATATATTACATGTCCGAGATTCGATCATCGGTATCTCCATACCTAGTTTGATCTCGTCGACATGCACTCTTTTCTCGTTCCGTGATATAACATTCTAGTGATCAAATCACTTGCTTGCAAGCTAATCAATGTGATATCACCGAGAGGGCCCGTAGTATATCTATCCGTCATCGGGATGAACAAATTCCACTCGATCCATGGGCCTCAACATAACACTTTAGTAGTTCGAACCCATCTTTATAATCACCCATTACGGTGTGACGTTTGATGTTATCAAGAAACTCTTCCAAAGGTTAGTGATTGACATGATCTCATGGTCTAAGGATTAGGATCACTTAAGTTGTTATAGCAATATAAACTCAATGACTTTGATCGTAATTCTATAATTCGGATGAATGTTCATCACACCATTACACTAATGTTGTGACCTCGTTATTAACAACATCCAATGTCCATGATCAGGAAACCTATGATCATCTTGTTAATCAACGAGCTAGTTTATAAGAGAGGCATAACTAGGAACTACCTTTTGTTTATTAAACACACATGTATTAACGTTTCCGTATTAATACAATTATAGCATGCAAAATAAACATTTATCATAAATAAGGAATACGATAATAACCACTTTATTATTGCCTCTCGGGCATATTCCCTTCACCGGGATGGTGAACTTGTCGTCCCAAAGGATCGGTTTTCCTTGTGGCAGATCTTCTCCATGGGGAGGTTCTTGTCTGTGGTCCTTCGGGTGTCTCCGGGTTTGACCATCGTAGGGCGATGTAGATCTTGGCAACCGTCAGCGCTCACGTGCAGGGACAAACAGACATGGGCTAATGGCCGAACGCAGGAGGAGACGGACACTGGCAACACACGGGGAGCTCGACGATGAACTGCAGTTGCTGCAGGCGGACCACGAGGCTCGCAGAGACAGAGGCGGGGCGGCGGCGCTCGGCAGGGCTCAGGCCGTGACCATAGGGGAAGAGGCCGGAGGACAACGGTGGTGGCGGAGCTCGGTGAGAGGGCGGGGGAGGACGCGGCTCGATGCACGGGACGGGTCGCTGGGAGGAGCCCACGAGGCGGCTGGAGGAGGGACGGGCGCTGGCGGCGGAGGGAGCTCGACGGAGGAGGAAGAAGCGGGGCAGGGGAAGGAGCCGACAGGAGGGCGGCGAGCTCGGGCTCGAGGGGCGAGGCCGATGGAGGTGAGCTCGGGGGACGCGGGGTCGTGGCCGAGGTCGATGGCGAACGGGGGAGCAGAGGAAGGAGGCCGGAGGACAACGTGCTTGAGGCGACGGCGGGAGCAGGGGCCGGCAGCGGAGGAGCACCCGCAGTGGCGGACGGCGGTGAGGAAGACGGGTCGGGGACAGGCGGAGCCGGGTCTCATAGAGGAGGCGGCGGCCTGTGGCCTTGATCCCAGGCGGGGCGAAACAGGGCAGCGTGGTGAGGAGGTCTCGGCGGCTTGAGCAGGGGCGAGGCGGAGGAGGGCAGGGTCGGGGATGGGGAAGAGGAACAGAGGAGAGGATGCTGTCGGGGTGAGGAAGATCGAGAGAGGGGAGCGGGGTAGGACAGGGATCTGTCGGGTGGGCCAGGCGCGGTAGGTGGGGGGAGTGGGCCCATGGTGGGTGGTGGGGCCGGATAGGAAGGGAGAGGGGTGGAGGTGGATCTGGTGGAGAGTGGCCCAGGGGTTGGTGGGTGCTGTGTGTGTTGCGTGTGTGGCGTGTGTGGGCAGGGGGAGAGGGAGGGAGTGGGGTGAGGTGGCGTGATGGGAGAGGAGGGAGGAATGGAGAGGATGAGGTGGCAATTGGCTATTGGGTGGGGTGAGGTGGAGGCAGGGTGGGTAGATTAGGATTGGGTAGTTTTAGGATTAGATATTTTTGACTAGGGTTTTTCTTTTATTTTAAAATAAATTTTGTAAATAGTTTTAGATGAATAAAAGATCCAGCTGGACCGACGGTTTGGTTTGAACAAAGGGGGAGGATATTAATATAGAAAACAAAGTAGGTCTTTTAGCAAAATAGTTTTAATCAATTAGATGCATGCTGATGTCATGATGATGCAATGCACAAAATCAACACGATTTTCTAGTAGTAGTTTTGCGGGATGCCACAATTCGACACCACTAACAATGGATCTCGCCCTCGAGATCCGCCTCATGGTACCGGAAAGAAGGGCGGCGATCTGCGTCTTCTCGCTTCGTGTAGATCCTCGCGACACCACGAACAATAGGTCGTTGTCCGTGATCGTCGAGGGAACACTCCGAGAACCAAAGGTCGAAGGTAGAGGTATCAACAAATAAAGCCACCTCTAGCTTCGATGGAAAGAGGGAACCGATGCATTCTCGTCCACTTCAATGTACACAAGTGAATAGAGTGAGTAGTCGGCATGGGGGCCAATCCATCACGCACCCAAACTATTACTCTGCACAATCAGTAGGAAAGCGTGCAACCATTCTCGAATCGATCAAGATCTCGACAATCGAGGTTCAGAACAAAGGAGTGATGCGACTCGCATCGGATCTGGCGTGGTGGCGTCGCGTTGGAAAACACCGGAAGGCACAAACAAGGAACAAAGAATGGCACCACAAGAGACAGATTCCTCGACAAGATGAACACCGGATGGTAGAACACCGTTATCAAAGGAGGAAGCGAAGGTGCACGACGGAACCCAACCACACGAGAAATCACGGACTCAAGAGAGAGAAGAGAGAGGATTCAAAACGCAGAGGTGAGAGGAGAGCGATAGAGGGTAAGGAGTAAATCAGACCTAATCAGAACTATCCAACCAATTTTCAAAATAGTTTTGACACTCTACTTGGCCGTTAGCTAGGTTATCCTCAGCTGGACTTGTGGGGTATCGCTGAGCTCGATACCACTCTGTAACACCCTCGAATCGGACCTATGCAAGTTTGGCGCTTCCGCCAAACCCGCATAGAAACGATTCAAAGGTGCCCACCAGCACTTGTGCGGGTGGAAAACGAGTAATAACATTACACAACAGTCCTCGATGGGACCCATGAGCAGATATACAATGACTCAAAGAGTCAAGAATACGAGATATACAATACAAAGATCCAAATCACCGTTAAAGCGATATAGCGTCCAGCTACGGACAAGATGCAAATGGGGCTAAGAGCCCTGAAGAATAACCAATGGCGTCCATAACCCTGCCCAGGCCAAGCCGGAAGGGTAACCCTGCTAACGACGTCGATCTCAAAACCTGCTTAAACAAAAGGGGTGCCGGCAAAGGGCAAAGGAAAAAGAGGAGCGTCAGTACTGAGGCCAGTACACGGCGAGGCTAGAATTCGGCGGTCCTCGCCTACATAGGTATGGTGGACTGAAGCGGCAAGGCAGCATGCACTAAACAACCTATAGAGACTCGATATAACTGTCGGCCACCAAAGAGGGATAAGAGAAGACCTATTCAGAACCAACCTGATACTACCACCAAACATACCCATCCTGGTATTTCCCCCTCGAGACCATACGAGGAAGTCAACCAAGGAACTCACACAGTTGGCAGTTTTACTTATTCAGTTATCATTGCAGCAATTACTAGTCAAGTATAGATAATCATCCTGTTATAATAAGCAGTGGGCAATTTTAGTTGACCATTCCGTTGTAGTTGCGAAACTTACTAGTCAAATACAATTAGCATGAGATAACCCAAAACCCAGCAGTTGTTGGTACTTTTATTTAGCCATTCCGTTATAGTTGCAATACGTACTAGTCAGATACAATGGTAGCAAGCGACAACCCAATCAAGCAATTGTTGGCAATTTTATTTAGCCATTCCTTTATAGTGAAGCTGATTACTAGTCATTATAAAGTCAAATTTATAGCACTACTTTAGTTATAGTTGTCTATGATCGAGATACTGTGCTCCAAGTCGTCCATAACCGCGGACACGGCTTTTAGAAAGTTTTACCCTGCAGAGGTGCACAAATAGCAACACACACTCGATCAACCTTGGAAAAACCAAATCAAAACCCAACGAGGCCTTCACGACAAAGCAATCACAAGATTCAGAAATATTTCAGGGGGCCACCCCGTTGAGTACACCCGCAACGAAGTTAGCTGACTCCGAGACGGACTCAAGGTTTGCGTCAGTGGCTGTAAATGACTCGGAACCCGAAAATGTGACTAGGCTTGTCGATACCGCGAAAACACTCCGCTTTTCTAAACAGTACAGTGTGCAGTACCTCGCACAATCGTAAATAAAGCAGTAAAGCATGGCATAAGTACGGGATCGTAAATAAAACCTCAAACTAGTTTGTGGCCCCAAGAAATAAGAATGAATCAAGCTCTGGCTCAGGGGGGTCCCATAATCCTCCCGGATGTGGATAGCGTGAATATTCAAGGAACAGGTATCAAGTACTCGGGGTCCTACGGGACACAAGTGGACGGTTAACAACCAAATAACATCTATTGCCCACCTGTGCCTCTGCATTTACCTACTTCAATATTAGTTGTTAAACAGTAATTAAAGTCTTGATCATCTCCAGCAATAAACACACGGCAATACTCCAACAACTGTGGTACTTGGCGACACGCAACATCACTTGAGCAAGCGACTACGACGCGCAAGTCCAACTATCTACCAAACAACAGGTAATAGGATGTGTCCAAGGCAATATAAGGCTGCAAGGGATATCACGGGTACGGAAACTAGAGCATCGCAACACAGATAGCAATAGATCAACAGGAGGGAATAAATACTATAAAAGTAAGATAGGTAGAATGGGGGAGATGCTCGCCTGAAAAACATTGCCGAAGGTTCATCCGAAGATCGGGGCGAAGCTCACATCAACTCAACGGCCTTATCCGCGAAGAAGCAAAACACTAGAAGAAACACCGGATGGACTATTTAATACTACAGCAAAAGATCGGGCATGATGCATGTATGATGTATGGCATGGCAAACATGCGATGAAACTATGCAATATTAAGCGGAACCGGGGTCCCGACAATTAATTACTAAGTTCATATTGTTTAGATACCCCGCAATTTAAATGTTGTCTTAACCAGGCAAAATTATATCACCAGTTTGCTACACAAATTTAAATGGAACCAATATGAGACTTGAAATGTCCGCATATGGCCTCCATATTTAATTATTAGGTGAATCGGCATAAGGCCCTCAAACCACACTATATGTATGCAAGCATGGCAATTTAATATGCAACAAGAGATAATGTCATATTATAAAATAATGGGGTCTTGGATAGGGGATCACATTAGGGTTCGGCGAACTTGGGCTCCGAGGGGTTCGGGGTTTGACAGGGTTCGACGGGGCGAGGTTCGATGGGATCGGTCTCGGACAACGGAAGTAGATCTTGTCACATCCCGGAAGAAGGACTTGGTTCGGCGTCAGGGGCGCATCGGATTCGTCCTGGTCGGTGTCGATCTTGTCGTTGCGAAGATCTTGTCGGGTCCGCGCCATCGAGTCGGTCTTGGCATTCAGGGTGAAGAACTTGGCGTCCTCGAGGAAGTACTTGGCGCATCCGAGTCGACGACCTGGGCGTCCGGTTTCTCGGGCATCAGATCCGGGAAGAAGTACTTGTTGCATCCGGGGTCGTCGGGTCATGTCGTCGGTTTTGTCGTTTCACGGCGGAGATCTTGGCGTTCCGGGTCTCGGTGTCTTCGGGTCCGAGAGGAAGAACTTGGGTCGGCATCGGATCGGTCTTGGTGGCACTTGGGTTTCTGCTTCGGGTTCAGTCTTCGGATCGGCGGCCCTGCCTTAGGGTTCCATGTGGATGCCTCGGTGTTCCAGGATGGTGAACTTGTCGTCCCAAAGGATCGGTTTTCCTTGTGGCAGATCTTCTCCATGGGGAGGTTCTTGTCTGTGGTCCTTCGGGTGTCTCCGGGTTTGACCATCGTAGGGCGATGTAGATCTTGGCAACCGTCAGCGCTCACGTGCAGGGACAAACAGACATGGGCTAATGGCCGAACGCAGGAGGAGACGGACACTGGCAACACACGGGGAGCTCGAAGATGAACTGCAGTTGCTGCAGGCGGACCACGAGGCTCGCAGAGACAGAGGCGGGGCGGCGGCGCTCGGCAGGGCTCAGGCCGCGATGATAGGGGAAGAGGCCGGAGGACAGCGGTGGTGGCGGAGCTCGGTGAGAGGGCGGGGGAGGACGCGGCCGGCTCGATGCGAACGGGGTCACCGGGGAGGGAGCCCACGAGGCGGCTGGAGGAGGGACGGGCGCTGGCGGCGGAGGGAGCTCGACGGAGAAGGAAGAAGCGGGGCAGGGGAAGGAGCCGATAGGAGGGCGGCGAGTTCGGGCTCGAGGGGCGAGGCCGATGGAGGTGAGCTCGGGGGACGTGGGGTCGTGGCCGAGGTCGACGGCGACCGGGGGAGCAGAGGAAGGAGGCCGGAGGACAACGTGCTTGAGGCGACGGCGGGCAGGCGGCAATGAGGAGCACCCAGATGGCGACGGCAGTGAGGAAGACGGGTCGAGAGACAGTGGGCCGGGTCTCATAGAGGAGCAAAGGCGGCAGGCCTGTGGCGCGATCCCATGCGAGGCGAGGTACATGGCCGGCGTGGTGAGGGAGGTCTCCGGCGACGCTTGACAGGAGCGAGGCGGGCGGAGGGAGGAGCAGGGTCGGGGATGGGGAAGAGGAACAGAGGAGAGGAGGCTGTCGGGGTGAGGAAGATCGAGAGAGGGGAGCGGGGTAGGCCAGGGATCTGTCGGGTGGGCCACGCGCGGTAGGTGGGGGGAGCGGGCCCGTGGTGGGTGGTGGGGCCGGATAGGAAGGGAGAGGGGTGGAGGTGGATCTGGTGGAGAGTGGCCCAGGGGTTGGTGGGTGCTGTGTGTGTTGCGTGTGTGGGCAGGGGGAGAGGGAGGGAGTGGGGGTGAGGTGGCGTGATGGGAGAGGAGGGAGGAAGGGAGAGGATGAGGTGGCAGTTGGCTATTGGGTGGGGTGAGGTGGAGGCAGGGTGGGTAGATTAGGATTGGATAGTTTTAGGATTAGATATTTTTGACTAGGGTTTTTCTGTTATTTTAAAATAAATTTTGTAAATAGTTTTAGATGAATAAAAGATCCAGCTGGACCGACGGTTTGGTTTGAACAAAGGGGGAGGATATTAATATAGAAAACAAAGTAGGTCTTTTAGCAAAATAGTTTTAATCAATTAGATGCATGCTGATGTCATGATGATGCAATGCACAAAATCAACGCGATTTTCTAGTAGTGGTTTTGCGGGATGCCACAGAAGTGGTCCTCGGGATAGTGCTTATTGAGCGACGTGAAGTCCACGCACATCCGCAGGATGTCCGTGTCCTTTTTGGGGACCAGCACGGTGTTGGCCAGCCACTCACTCTCCTTGATTTCTCGGATGAAGTTGGCATCGAATAGTCTATTGACTTTGATTCCAACTGCTTCAGCTCTTGGTTCGGACAGGCGTCAGATCGACTGCTTGACAGGTTTCGTGTCCGGAAACACGTTGAGTGCGTGCTCGGCGAATTCCCTGGGAACTCCTGGCATGTCCGCAAGACACCAGGCGAAGATTTCCCAGCGCTCACAGAGGAATTCGACGAGCGTGCTTTCCTATGCGGGGATGAGGTCGTTGGCGATCAGCGGCAAATTGGAGGCATCCCTTGGGTGGACCTGCACCTTTTTCGTGTTTACTGTAGAGTCAAACGACATGTCGGGTGCGTTTTGCCTGGAGACCGGGGGTTCCCCATTGGCTGTCACCTCTCGGAGCCTCGTAAGCTCCTCCTGCATACCGAACGACTGGGAGAATCTATTGAAGTCTCTATCGCAGTGGTAGGATCAGGTGAAGCTTCCTTGAACCATGATGACGCCCCTAGGTCCTGGCATCTTGAGCAGCAGGTAAGCGTAGTGCGGTACTGCCAGGAATCTTGCGTACGCCACGCGCCCGAGGATGGCATGGTATTGTGATGGCCATCCACCACTTCAAACTCTAGCCGCTCGCATTGGAAGTTGTCAGGCTTGCCGAAGATGACATCGAGCCATATCTTTCCCAGGGGGTATATGCCCTTTCCTGGGACTATTCCGTGGAACGTTGTGTCGGATTGTTCCAGGCTGCACAGCGGGATCCGCATTGCTTTAAGGGTGCTAGCAAACATCAAGTTGATGCTGCTGCCTCCGTCCATGAAGACGCGGCTCATCTCTAACCCTCCGATCTGCGCCTCGAGCACCAGGGCAGCATGACCTGGGCGAAGGATCTGGCGGGGGTGATCCGAACGATCAAACGTGATGCAGGACTCCGAGCCACTAAGGTACTCAGGGATGGTAGGCGGAGAAGTCACGGCCAGGCTAACTTGGCGGGTGATCTTCTTTTGCACCCTGTTTGTTGGGCGCTCCTTCTGGATCATCAGGGCTCCCTTTGGTTGTGGGTATCCTCCTGTACCATTGTTCGGTGCGGGTGCTATTGCCGGATTCGACGGTCCCACGGGTGGTGGTGGAGGAGCTCCGTGGGTGATGTCACCTGGTGCAGTTGTCGGCCCAAACCTAGGGTTCACGATCTGGCGTCGCATCTGGCTGAGGCCCTGGCTGCATTTCTGGAACTCACGGCAATCTTTTAGCATGTGGATGGCCTTCTTTTTGCCATCCTGTTTGTCGATGTAGAAGTGGATGGTGCATGGGTCAGACAACTTTTCGTATGTCGAAGGCTCGTCATCACGGCTGCGGCGTTGCCATGCTTGTGCAGGGCATCCTCCATCACGGAAGTTGCCTCCGCGGTATCCTCCGCTACCGCGGTTGTTGTCGTTGCGGCGGTCGGCGTAGCCAACCGCAACCATGTCTGGTCCATCGCGATCGTCGTAGACGCGTGGCCTTTGTTTACTACGGCGTACGCGCCTGCGGCCATAGTCATCCTCGTCATCCGAATGTGTTTGGTGGAGGGAGTCCTCGCCATCTGCCCACCTGTTGGCGATGTCCATTAGGTGGTCGAGTGTCTTGGGCTTGATGCGCCCAAGTTCTTCCTTGAAGTCCGGGCGTTTGACACCGTCCTTGAAGGCATCGATCGTCCTCTCCTCAGAAATGTGCACCGCAGAGTTCTTAATGTTGGACCAGCGTAGTATGTACGAGGAATGGATTCGCCCGTTCGTTGGATGCAAGCTCGTAGTTCCTCGATCGAGGCTGGCATTTTGCTGGTGCCCTTGAAGTTTCGGATGAAACTGTATGCCAGCTCCTCACAGCTTTGGATGGAGCCTGAAGGCGATTTCTTGAGCCACATTCGAAGGCTTTGTCATTGCGGTGAAGGCATTCTTTGGCGGTGTTCTGTTACCACCATGCAGGACGGCGGATGTGGTGGTGAGCCAGGCTTTCGGGTCCTGTGTCCCATCGAACTTCAGAGTCTCCGAAGGGAGTTTAAAAATTTTCGGCATCCGCGTTCGCCGAACAGATCTGCTGAAGCATCGGGCTCCGCACAGCTCTCCATCGTCTTCTTCCACAGACTCGGTTGAGCACGCGCTCTTGGCACGCGCCTTGTCGACCTGGCGCTGGGCAAGATCGCTTTGAGCGTCGTAGTCGCTGCTGCGACGTCTTGGGCTCTTGCGACGTCGAGGTAGATCGTGTTCGTCTTCGTCGGATGAAGGTGTGGGGCTGCAGTTGAATCTGACCGCAACTTTCTTTTTCGGCTCCGCAGGAGCTTCATCGTGGAGCGCAGCTCCGACTAGTACGAGTCCGGCTAGCACGGACTTGTGCATAGCCTTCTTCGGGTCCCCACCGGAGGTGGATGGGATGCGAGGTACGTGGTGGCTGCCATGATCGTAGCCTGCGGCATTTTCGGTATGACGTTGTCGTTGGCGTCCATCTCCATGAAGGACGCGTTGAGGGTTCTGGTGACCTCGCAACGTGCGGCGGGGTCCATGTGATCTGTGCGAGAGTGAAGCTTGTTGGCATTGTTGCCGTGCGAGCTGGAGCCGCCAGCGGCAGAGAGCGCAGCTTGCCGCGCGCTAGACTGTGAGGCCGCTTGCTTGTGTTTGTCAAGGTATTCCTGCATCTTTACCTGTCGGTTATGCTCGCCGATGAGGAGCAGGTGGTATGCCATCAGCAGATCCCGTGAAGCATTCATAGGCAGGATCCTATTGCCCGCCACGGCTTCGCGTTCCTGGCGCCATCCGTCCTCATTGAGGTTGATCTTCTAGTAGGCCTTAGCGTCGCCTTCGTTCGGCTGGAGGGGCGATTGCCCCCCGTTTCCTTCGTTTCCACCATGTGGGTTGGGTGGTGGTACGTGGGCACCCGAACCTGGTGGTTGTTCCACATTGCTTTGGATGACCACGGCGCACTGATAGCGCTCGCGGATTGGATCGTTGCTGCCGCAGCTTTCGGATCCGGAACCGTAGGTTCCTTTGTCTGATGGAGGGCCGCACATATCTGAGTTGCAGTTGCTGCTATCGTATGACTTGTCTGTCAGAGCCGACATGCGTAACACGCTGGGATGCGGGGCCCATGAAGTGGGCCTAATGGATGGTAGCACCACCCGCTCTGGGAGGCGGAGAGTGCCGGTCTGCCCCACCTGGAAGCAGAAGCTCCCGAACAGAATCTCGAGCCCGTCGCCTACGGGCTCGAAATCCTTCATGGTGGCTGGCGAGTGGGCGGTGAAGTAGAAAGCGCCGAAGAGGAGCTGGCTCTCCGTCGCCGAGGAGTTGTAGATCGCTTTGGTTGGGACCGTCACGATCGCACAATCAGCGCCCCTAGTTCCCACAGACGGCACCAATTGACGAGGTTCGATCTCGTCAATGCCCATTGTTATGGACTTGGGTTTTGTAGAAGATGGGGATGCTGGAGATCGCGGAACGGTTAGCAAACAAGCAACACGGGGACCCGAAGTTTACCCAGGTTCAGGCCCCTGGAAGGGATAACCCTACTCCTGCTTGTCTGCTCTTGATTACGGCAGAACCAAAAAGTACAGGGGTGCGCAGATGCAATCTGGCGTGAGGTGCATATGCGGTGAGTTGAGGTGCCCTCCTCGTCGTGCCCTCCTAGCCTTTATATAGACAGGCAGGTCCAGGGCATAAGTCGAGTTGGTTACAGATTAGGGTTGCCCCTTTGAAATTCTATCTACTCTAGTCTTGTTCTCTAAGGATCCGAAGGCGTCATGGGCTTGGGTCATCCGAAAGTCTCCGCAGGCCGCGTATGTTCTTGTGGGCCTTCCTTGGACCGGACCAGGTATACTAATATTGTGTAACCATAGGGCATAACCATGTTAGACACACTTTCCCGAAGTTTCATCACACTGCAATATATTATGACTGGGCGATGGAAGTTGGAGGAGGCATCGGCTACGTCATGCCACACAATCATAAAGAACGTCGGCAAGAAGAAGGACGACTACCACTAGCTCTATCTATCACGAAAGAGCTACTTGAAAAAACTATGCCCTTATAGAATAAATGGAGTTACAGATGTTAGAAGTTGGTGAGTGTTGTATGTTGTAATTCTTCTTTGGTTATTTTTCCTCGGTTGCTAATTTTGAATTAACTCAATTTATTTCCAGGTACAATGGGATGACCTTCATGCATTCTTTTTTTTCATGTTTCCACTTATGGTTCTGGCAAAGATGAAGGTACACTCTTTCTTTCATACATACATTTTCTTTTAGAATATGTGTCCAGCAGCTATAATGACAACTGAAACAGGAACATGAATGTTGTTTAGTTGTAGTAGCACTACATTACTCAAAGTAGCTTTTCAATTTGCATTAGGAGCTTATCTTTTAATTTGCATTAGGATCTAGCCAATGTCAAAGCTTGAGCTCTGTTATTACTAGTAGCCTCTATCACAAAATGAATTCCTCAATATAATGTTCTCTCTTGCTGGCATTAGGACACAAATGAATTCCTCAATATAATGTTCTCTCAGAAAATGAATTCCTCATTATAAAGTTCCAGGTCTTGCTGATATTTTTAAACTGAAACACGAGCCTGCCAGTTTACATTTTCCCTATCAATTTACTTCATTTACTGTCATTTTACATTTTTCATGTCAGTTTATAGTTTTATCAACTAGCAGACTGAAAATACTTGAAGTGCTTATGAAAGCAATTGGATGGCAAGGTGGAGGTATACTTGAAGATTCATCTTTGTCGTTGCTGGCTGCCTCAGGTATACTTCTCTGAATATTTTTTCCCTGAATATCTTTGTTTCAAGGGCTGAAGATTTCTAGTTTGATACTAGAGTGATTAGGCTCAAAGTAGTAATCAATGTACTCCTGTATACATGTCTGTTGTAGAAATTCTGTTCACACTTTCATTCAGCTTTTGTGCTAGATATTGCTTGTCAAGATAAACTAACTTAAATCTAACTTTAAGGGAAACTAGTGCTCAGGTACTGATAGACCAGCTAGATTAATGACATGGATAAAAAGAGGGAACACATGAGAATATGACCAACTAATTGTATAGTACTGCATTTGATTTGTATTTACATAAAAGGGTACTGCACTGTTTGTGTTGATCATATCATACACAAGTACACACATCTCTGCTATTGATCATATCATACACAAGTACACATACGAGGAATAATTGAACTGATGAGAAGGCCAAGATGACGAGAGCATCTAAATATGATTTCTTCTTTGCTCCAGTTAAGTTCAGGGAGGACATCGACGTAGCAGACTTGCAGGTCTGGAGGAGGAGCAGCGGCTCGCTATCGAAGATGACCAACGGAGCAAAGGAGGACCGGCGACATAGCGGCGCAAGGAGGAGGTCGAGGACGATGTGCACCTCCTCACCCTAGGAGGCGCCGCCATCAGGGCCAAGCTCGACGAGGGAGCCGTCAAGGCCGAGCCCGAAGAGGGAGACGCGTCGGGGGGAGGTGAAGGAGGCAACACCGCCAGGTCCAAGCTCGGCGAGGGAGGCGCATCAGGGCAGAGCCCGATCCCATGCTTTTCAGCGGCGTTTTCCACCGGCATCCGCGGAGCAGGGCGACCCCCGCGGGAGCCCTCCGTCAGCAAGATGGGTTAGGCGCGGCGAAGGACGCGAGATCCCTCACACTAGTGGAGGAGCGGTGGCGGACGCTGGGGACACAGGAATTTGCGGGTCGAGCTCGCCGGACTATGAGGACATCAAAGATGTCAGTTTGAATTGGGAAAATTTGAACAGATTTGAATGAATTCGGGATTTTTCTGTAAAATAGAAATTGAACTATCAGGTGGAGAAACGCTTCGCTCCCGAGCCGCTCACGCGGCCGGCTCCGCGGCGCCCAAACCTAGGCAGAGCAACCCCCAAATACTCGAGCTCCCCAGGGCACCGCCACCGCCGGTGCTGGTGGCGGCGCCCGGCCGCCAAAGGCGGAGGGAGCGGTCGCGAGCCCTGGTGCTCTCTTCTTCGCACGGAGGCGGGGCACTGTGGCTCGCGGGTGGCGCGGTGCTGATTCAGTGTGGGACGATGGACCAGGAGGGGGGCTCATGGCGGTGGTGATGTGGGTGCTGCGTGGCTGCGGCAACACGTGGAGGCCGACGATGGGGCAATGACGACGATGCCCGCGTGGGTCTGATGTGGGCTTGCCCTGGGCCTAGATCTGGAGGCGGCCACTCGGGCCCATCCGGGCCTGACCTGGGCTTCGTGGGTCGCGGCTGAGCACAGAAGCAGCTCTGGTTCGGTGGCGCACCGGATCCCCGCTCGTGCGGCCATCGCGGGTTGACTGCGGCCTAGCTAAGCAATCCCTCCCCTATTGCGAGGTAAGATCCCTGGACCACCGCGGGTAGGTCTGTCGGTGCATCGGCGTCGAAGACCGACGGGGTGATGGTGGATGATGTCGACGAGGCACGACGCAAGGTTGTGCCTTCGCGACCGGCATGCTACCCACGACGGCGGTGTCCCTCTCCTCCTCCCACCTAATGTTCCCCACCGCATGCAGCGGCGACATCGTCCTAGTGCTGCACCACCTCATCGGTGTTGGTGCCGATGGACGGGCGATTGATGGCGCCCAACACTTGTCGTGGAACACTTCGTTGGAAACCCTAAGAGCAAGGTGTGAAGCAGCACAGCAGCAAGTTTCCCTTGGTAAGAAACCGAGGTTATCGAACCAGTAGGAGGAAGGAAACGTCACACATGTGTTGCAAGCAACGCGGAGACCTGCACAACACAAACTCAAGACTTTTCCCTAACGAATCAGTGAGGTTGTCAACCTCACCAATTTTCTGTAACAAAGGATGAAACGTATGGTGTGGAAGGTAATGGTTTGCAGCAAGTAAACAAGTAACAGTGGAAGATGTATCAATGGTAAATATTGGACCGGGGTCCATAGTTCACTAGAGGTGCTCTCCTTAGATAAAAAACATGGCATGACAGGTAAACAAATTACAACAGGGCAATTGACAGGAACTGAGCAAGGCATAACAATGCAATTACCAGTCAGAAAGATCCTATAAGATTCGTTTGGGCAATACAACAAGATACATAGACCACCATCCAACTCCATCTATGACTAGAAGTCCACCTTCAGGTTATCATCCGAACCCCCTCCAGTATTAAGTTGCAAGCAACAGATAACTGTTTTAAGCAAAGCGTGTAAGGTAGACAGTCCACATGTTCCATGAACAAGAGACCGTTGTTTTCTCCCTAGTAGCAACAACACATCTATAACCGAAGAGATTATTGTCACTTCCCTTGGAAACTAGAGGCATGAACCCACTATCGAGCATAAAATACCCCCTCTTAGAGTCACGAGCAACTACTTGGCCAAGATAGCTAACAACGGAGAGCATGCAAGATCACAAACAACACATACATGATAGAATCATAAAGACAAAACCATTAGTCAAACCAACATAATAATCTCAATATCCATCGGATCCCCGCAAACACAACATGCATGATTACAAATAGATTAGGTCTTGATCATGAACGGAGCTCACAAGATCTATACATGAAAGCACAAAGGAGGAGATACAACCATCTAGATACTACATGGACCCATAGTCCAAGGTGGAACTACTCACACATCATACCGGAGAGAAGGCCTCCGGGGTGATCTCCCCTCCGAAAGGGTGCCGGGAAGAACTTCATATCCCCCCGATCTAGGGACGACGGTGGCGACGACTACAAAAGGTTTCGTGGAGATTTGATCGGGTACTTAGGGTTTCTCCATGGGGGCTTCTTATAGGCAAAGGGGGAGGCCGAGGAGGCGGCCAGGGTCCCCACAGCCCTCCCAGTCGCGGGGCAGGGCCCACCCGCGCCTAGGGTGGTTCTGGCTTCCCTGGCTTGCCTCTCCGGCTCCCCTCTGGACTTCTTGTTCCCCACGGAAAGTAATTGACTTTGACGTTTGTCCCGTCCAATTCCGAGAATATTTCTTTACTAACTTTTCTGAAACCAAAAGCAACAGAAAAACAGGAAACTAGCACTGTGACAACTTGTTAATAGGTTAGTACCAGGAAACATGTAAAAAGTACCTAAAAGTATAGACAAAGCAAAACAAAGTAGATACTAAACAAGCATGTAGCATCAAAAATTATAGATACGTTTCCGACGTATCAGCGATGCGCTTTGTGGTGAAAGCAGCTCGGCTTGCCGTAGTCGACGAGATGCAGTCTGCATCGGCATCGTGCTACTATTTTGGGCATCCTTGCTGCAGATCAGTGCTAGCCGATGCATGGGTGCTCATGCGATGAGGTTCCCACCTCGACGGTGCTCTATCACCTTGGAACCTACAACTTGGGGTGGCCTTCGTCGGAAGGATGGTGGGCCAGTCGGGTTCTCAAACTAATGCGGTGTTATCGGCGGCAAGATCTTCTTGTCGGGTCTCGAAGGTTTTGCCGATGCGTGAGTGGTGATCGAGGTGCTTCGGGCGAAAGCTCTGCCTAACCTTTGTTGGTGCCGATGGCGGCGGCGCCCTTGGGCATCGTTTCCCTCTTGGGGGCGTTGTCGAGGAGCATCGCCTAAGCCCCCATCCCATGTGGTCCAGTTCCCCGGGTGAAAACTTAGATCTGCTTGCCAGATCGGATGACGACGGCGTCTTGGACGTCGCTCCCTCCTTGGAGGCGTTGTTCTTGGTGGTATAGACCTGGGTGGCACGCATGGTGATGGCGCATGCTTTGACTCTGGCGAGCAGATCCTTGAAGCTCCGACATCGTGCTAGTTCGGTTACCCTTATGGCAAGGTTTGTGCATTGCGGAGGATCCTCTGTTGCGGTGTTTTAGTTGCATGGACTCACTCGACGGGGGTAGCTGACGGCTGCTGGCTTATCTTGCGACGACGAAGATCGCGGTGGTGGGCGGTGGTGCTGCTTCCTGACCGTCTTCTCCAATCCCGGAGTGGCCCAACTCTGCCCTTATTTGCGGATTTGTTTCTCCCTCCGGTGGCGGGCTCGTGGTCAGTGTGGACATCTAGACTAGGGTATGTTTGGTGGCGTCTGTTGTAATGTTCGCCTAGCGGCCTTAGCCATATACTGTCTTGAGTGTGTCGGATGTGCGCCCTTTGGCGCCTGTATATACTTTGTACAAACTTTTTTCTATCAATAAATCGAAACTTTACGTTTTCACGGAAAAAAACTGTCAGGTGGAGGGCTGGCGGCAACATCCTTTACGGGACAGAGGGAGTAGTAGTTTGTTTTTGCTCCGCGGCTTCCTCCAAGGAAAACGATACGATACCCCCGGGGGATCGCACGTTCCTATCCCCCGGGTCGGTACTCCCGACGCCTCACGAACCCCCACCTACCCCGCATCGTGCGTCGCCCTCTCTCCTCCCATCACCTTCCTCCTACCCCGCCTCGATCCCCATCCCCCAGCGACCGTCGTGCGCCGCCGCTACAGGTGCCCGTCCGACCACTCTCCCCCGAGCCCCTCGCAGGACCCCGCGCTCGCCAGCAAGCTTCGGCCATTCCCCTGCTCGCGCCGCCGTCTCCTCGTTAGCTAGCCCGCCCTCCTCCCCAGCAGCACGGTGGCCGCCGCCCTCGCGAGCACCCTACCCGCCATGGCCACCCGCACCGCCACTTGTTCCTGCGCCTCCGCGTCGCTGCAGCTGCGCTGCCGCCTTGCCCCTGCTGGTCGCCTCGCTGCGCTGCTGGAGCAGGCAGTCACCGCCACCAAAACACGCCGCCACGTCCCCTATAGCTCGCGCCGATTGCCCCTGCTGGTCGCTTCGCCGGAGTCAACAGTCATCGCCACCGCCACCAAAGCATGCTCCGGCTGCCACCAACCACTCCTGTCACCATAGGAGTCCTGTCGCAGGTGTGCCTGGCACCGCACGTAGGATTCGCCTACATGCTCCACCCCCAACCAAGGCCCAGTTCCATGGGCGACGGTGACGTGACCTCGCACATGCTACCTACCACATATAGATTTTGCTACAGACGGTCGACATTTTAGCTACCGACGGTTATCAACGTTGCTAACAACGGTCGATGAATTTGCTACGGACGGGGCGGGAATTATTCGTGTGGAGGACTTTTCGCTACACCGCATGATCTGCTACATACATATACATCTTTTGCTACAAATGTTATTTGTTTTTGTATAATACTGTAAAACTTTTGCGACGGTGCTACAAGCGTGTCTTGAATTTTGCTACAAGGTCTCAGACGAGATCTCCGACGAGATCGGATTTGCTACATTAGTTTATTTTTCTTGCTATTTCTGTTCTATGTTTTTGCTACAATTGCACAAAATATTTGCTATAATATTTTTGAAGAAGTGCTCAGCAAAATCGTTTTGCTACAGTAGCCACCGGCAATATCTCCGGCGAGGTCGTTCTTTTTGCTACATTAGGACAATTTTCTTGCTATCACTGTTTTGCAGTTTGCTACAATAACGTAAAGTTTTTGCTATACGCACTCCGGTGAGGTCTACCGGCAAAAACCTTCGGCGAGTCTCTGGCGATATCGGATATCGGATATGCTATATTAACACAATCTTTTTGCTATGCGGTCGCCGGCGAGGTCTCCGGCGAGGTCCAGTCGGTTTTCTATTTTCTAGACCAAACCGTTTTCTGCTACGTGTAGCAAAAGCGGGACTATTTGTAGCAAAAACACGTAAATTTGTAGTAAAAGCGGGATTTAAAAAAAAAATACGTGGTTGGCTCGAAGGATAAAAAACACAAGTTCCGGCGGACGCCTAGACGCCTAGTACTGCCCTTCCTCCAAAGCGATGGAAATATAGAATTTGCAGAATGCCACCCATCACCAGCGTGTGCCCCGACGGAAATCCGCCCGTGCAAAAAAAAAACCCCCACCTCATCGACCTGCTCCCGACCCGACCTCTAGGGTTCGGCCTCCTCCCTGCCAGCCGAGCTGTTCCCGCCGCACCTCCTCCCCTTCGTCAGAAGTTCTCCCGCCGCCGAGCTACTGTCCGCCCCCTGCCCACCGTCCTAGATCGAGGGGAAGCCCAAATCACCCGAGCTGCTCCCGCCGGCGTACTGCCCGAGCTCCTTCCCGCCGGCTTTCCTCCTCGGCCTTCCTCGTCCCCGGCTCGCTTCCTCCCCAGCCGAACTCGCCCAGTCAGCAGTGAGACCACCTTCCCTCGGTCCTTCAGATCTGATCTCGATTTTGCTTGCTCTGCTACTACTGTGGTGTTTCTGTTATGTTGTTTGCCTGCTGTGATGTTGCTTGCTATGCTAGTGCTGCTAACTATAAACATTGCTACTGATTTGAAGAAAATTATATGCTATACATGTCCATGTGTTTTGCTATGGAAATAAAACATTGCTACTGATTTGTAGATCATTGGAGATGGAATAGAACATGCATGTAACCACCTCAACTGTTTCTACTTCTGAAATTGACTGTGATCTATGAGTATTATTTTGAATTTGGTAATACAGATGTATTGAACTTGTTGATCTGGCTGTGAATGATTCCACTATAGTTTTTTTGTTAAGAAAAGAAATTAGAGTATAGAACTCGTGCATTTAGAAAATGTGAATAATCAAAGTAGAACATCTGTGAATGGTACTGCATATCTTGGAATTCGATGTTTGCGTACATAGCTATATTATCTATTAATTTGGACAAAGTTAATGTCATTGGAACCCATAAGCTAGTTTCTCGAGAAGCATAAGCTAAAAACAAGTGGCCATATTTCTATTATAAAGGTTTTGTTTGATGATTTATTCTATTCACTATTTTATTTAATATAATTTGGTTAATACTTTATTTTACTTTCAGGAAGAAACATGAGCCATACGAACGTGCAGCCGATGGAGATGGCGGGGCCAGGATTGCTTCCAGTGGGGCAGCAGCCAGGAGTCAGGATGCACAACATCCCAGGGAAGCCTGGGACGCTTCTCGGCCTTGTCTTCCGGTGTATACAGTTTGTTTGTGCTATCATCTCATGCGTTGTTATGGCCAACACCAACTTTACACATTCCCCTACCTTTAGGTTAGCATTCTTTTCTTATTTAATCATCATGACATTATTCTTTTCTCATATCAAACTAATTGGTTACTGTTTTGGCCAGTTTTCTTGTTGCAGCTGCTGGGTTGATGTTCCTATGGAGTTTCTCACTTGCCATTTTGGATTTGTATGCATTGCTTGTCAGGCGTCATTTACGACGCACTTGGCTTGATTGTTTCTTCACTGTTGGAGATGCGGTAAGTTCATATTATCTACTATTCTATGTTTTTTTTCCACTTCAAACAATCTATTTGAGTTAATGCTGCTATTTCTTTATAGATCACAGGACTCCTTCTTTACACTGCTGCTAGTATGTCAGGCGGTTTTTCGAGGTTCACGTGCAAGCCAACTGATTGTGCTAGAATCACGACTTCGACAGTATTTGCATACGTATGCGTTGCTGCAGTTTCACTATCTTTTTTTCTGAACTTCAGTTCGTTGGCTTCCTGATCAGGGTGTCTAAAAGCTTGTTTTGTAAATACCTAGATGATGAAATCCTAGTTATGTGCATGTGAGTTGACTTCAGACTTGCATGAAATGCTACCATATGAAAAGCTTAATGTTTTGCTAATGTATCTAAATAGCTTTTGCGGTTTGTAACTGCTCAGTACTATTTCCCTCTGAGTTGTCCACTCCCTTCCGTTCCTCCATTCCCAAGAAATTACTTTTGACTCTCAGTGTAATACGTGCCATAATTCTACTCACATGCACAAATCCAATAGCAACAAGCAGTCTCCTCTCATCAGAAACTCTAATAATTTTCCTCTATATATTATTGAAACAGTGAAGCTCTGGAGCCTGTTATAGTGAGGGCGTGTTCATTATAGCAAGCAGTGCATCACAAGAAACATGTAAAGTTTGTAGGAGTTGCTTGGAGTCTGAAGATGAAGAAACGAAATCTGGGAGGTGTGAGCAATTCCATTATAGGCAGGATTGCTTAGCGTGTCAAGTGGGATCCCACCAAAGTCCCACCTTTAGTTCATTTGCCAAAATCTAGTACAAATTTTGAGGAAAAATTTACACTAGATTTTGACAAATGAACTAGAAGTGGGATTTTGGTGGAATCCCACTTGACACCCTAGGATTGCTGGTCACAGTCTACAGTCTGTTAGACCATTCATCTGTGCTTTCCCCCAATTAGTTTGATGTTATTGTAGATGGCAATGGCTTCACGTTCCTGCAAATAACTCGTAATATGCACTCCTAAATAGCAGCCCTACTGCTTCAGCATGAGAGAACGGATAGCTTCTACTGTAATTTTCCTGGCTAGGATGTTGACAACCTGAAAGGTGGGATTGAGAGCATAATTGCTATGAGGTGGCAAGTGATGAAGCTGTGTGTAAGGCATTGAGAGGCGCATAGCAGTTCTGGCAAGGTGATTTTTCTGTAATAACCGAGGCGTGCTTGTCCCTTCTACATTTTCAGTTTCAATTTCTACATGTGATTTTAAGCAAGCAGCTTTGGTATATATAGGCAGTTTCAAATAACCGAGGTTGTTTGGCACCCATCTATTCATTTCATTTAGTAGAAATGAAATGAATACATAGATTCATTTCATTTATATTATGATTCCAAAAATATCTACATGTTTGGTTGTCACCAGAATTTGAAAATGACGGGTCCGAGATAGAAATCAGGTTTACACATGGGGATATTTCGATGGATTTGCCAAATGAAATGACATCTCAATTCCGTGCCAACCAAACAACATAGGGATAGAATTGCAAAATGAATTCCAGGATTTTAGGACCAAATGATGGATACCAAACTAGCTCTAATTGTTCATCCCTGCTGCGCCTGCTAGAACAAAGTCATACGAAGTGGTACACGCAAAATCATAGTTTGTATTTTAGGTAATATGTTTTTATTCTCCCATGTGGACTTGCTTGGCTTCTAAATATTCCCATGAGTACATTTTTTCCTCAAATATGTTGACTGTTTATGAATAATGTTTATGCATGTCAAATAAAATATTTATGGACGGAGTTAGGATATCCGCAAAATATAGAAAAAAGGTACCATATGGGACGCAACTCACCTATGGTATTAATTTTATAGTACAAAACTGAGAAAGTCAAAGGAATAGATCAAATGATTCTCTACTTTTATTGCAATTTTGGAGACCCGTTTATATACATGGTGAAGAGGTGGGTTGGAGAGACATGTCTTATTTCTCAACAAATTTCACCCTAAAATCAGCAAAGCTAATGTTTTTAGACACATTTAGAGCGATTTTGTCCCGCATCGGTTGTTGATTAGGCGCTTAGTTGGACCAATCACCTAGCGAGTTGTGGGTCCTGGTAGTAAGTGATGAGTGATTGCGGGAGTTGTGAGCCCTGGTAGTAAGTGATGAGTGATTGTGGTTCTAGTACTTAGGGCTTTCACAATGGGGTGTCTCTTAGCTCGTTATCCTAGGTAGTGGTGTATCTTAAGAAACAACTAGTACAATGGATTGTATCTACGTTTAATGATTTTGGGTACATGCATGCATGTGATTGGGCTAACCATGTATTTTGCCTATGATACCGTGCAAGGCTTGTAGCTAAGCTAAGATACAACCTCACCTTCTCTCTTCATTAAGTATAGTGCCATATAAGCAATTTGCCTATGATATCGTGCTAAGAAACACCCATTGGAAAAGGCCTGTGAAATGCATTGATTCTGTCTGTGTGCGACGCCATCATTGGAGTTGTGCCCTTCCTTTCCGCCTTCCTCGATGCCTTTGCACTCTCCATCATTGATGTCTGCCACCGTCACTAGCAATGATGCCTTTGCAATTGCAGACATAGGAGAGGACACTCCACTAGCTATGCCTTTGCCACTGTCTCCATCTTCGTTCGTTGTCGTCTCCATGTTCGTTCGATGACTTCTCCACCTTCTCCCGCGCCGTGTCCCTGCCATCTCAGCCATGAGTGCAGGTTAGCTTTCCACCTCTGTTTTGGTCGATTAACTTTTCCTTACATGTTTTGGTACAATGAAAAAGGGCTTTTTGGATCATCACCTAGTTTCTAGTAGCAGATTTTGTTGTGACTTGAGGGGAGAACATGGTTTAGATGATCGCATGTGTGTTTTATGTTCAGAGGAGAAGATTGATGATGATTTTTTGATGGTTTCAGTTAGTAAAAATTGTAATTTTTCTTTGATTGTGTAGGTTCTCCTCGGCATCCCCCAATCCATTTGATTATTTCTACGAGAGATATCATGTATCAGGGTTGTTCGATAGGACTAGTGAAAGCTTGTCTGAGCTGGAGATAGAGATTTTCATCAAAAGGGAGGATCTTTTTTATGCAGAATTCTTCTTATGTTAAGGATTTGTGTCAAATGGAAAGAGGGTAGGACATAAGAAAATTACAGTTATAAGCTTTACTTGTTAGTTCCACGTAAGAGCATGGATCATGGCCTTTTTGTTTCTTCATGATGATGCTTCTATGAAGAGGATGGACTGTGGCATGGTGAATGAGAGGTTGGGTGGGTTTCTAACATTTTTGTTAAAGAAATATAGAAAAATATGCAGAGGTAACTGATGGCGAAAGAGGGAATGATTTAGAAGACAATGTATCTGAGATAGTGTCTGCTACACCCGTGCAAGTTCGTGATTAAATTGACTGTCTCTCTGCAGATTTCATTCCATTTTCTGCTGGTGAAACATATTATTCTAGGCACATAGGTAGTAAATCTGATTTGATAGATGTGCAAGTTGTTCAAACAGAGGTTGTTGATGATCTGTTCATGTGTACTGATGAGGATAATGCTGATAGCAGTGAACCACCTGATGATGGTGAGATAAGTTGTAGAAATTCAGATGTTACTCTTAAAGAAACCACTGAGACTACGATTGCAATCCATGTACGAGTACCTAAAAATGCTCAAAAGTTTTGGATGATTTCATTGCTCCCTGTTACTCAACTGAGGTTTACAAGAAAATATATTATCACTACTTGGAGCCATTGGAAGCGCAATCAAATTGGCCAATTGTCGATCATGTAAGACCAGTAGAACCTAGTTACATTAAGCTACTAGGAAGGCCCAAAATAGAAAGCACAAGATAGGAACGGGAGAAAAAAGAGACCCATGGGTACTAGCACCCTAGTTATATAAGGGAACCACGAGCCACAAACCCGCGTTAGATGGGAGTCGAACCCGGGTTACAAGGTTGCGAGCGGAACACCTTTTTTTTATCATAATCCACGGCTTTATTAAACAGGACAACGGTTACACTCGGACTGAATTACATCAGCCAGAAATCCAGGTATTACATCAAAGCGATTAAAACTAACTACACTTAAATCTTCCTTGGCACACAAATGCGCCGCTTTATTTGCATCTCTACATATATGAAGAAGCTTGACCGAGCTTGACCTCCTGAAAAGATTTGCATAAATCCTTTATCTCCATCACTATGTGAGCACCTACGAATCTTTGTTCCTTCTCCATCTTCCAACTGTCGACCAGCGTACTGCAATCAGTTTGGATCAGGAGCTTCGGGATTCCTAGTCTCGACACCGCCTCTATGTCGTCATGACAAGCCAACAACTCGCTGATGAATGAATCATCTACATGCCCGTGTTTCCGACAGCCTGCCTCCAAGAAGGTGGCCGATTCATCACGTATCACAATATCCCGACACTGCTTCAGATAAGCAGCTATTGAAAGATCCATCAGTGTTTACCATGCAATAGCCATGTGCTGGTCGCTAGCAACTGATCACAGGATTCGGGTGTGCTAATTTCTTTGGCGGCAGCTCCAGCATGGACATATGTTCTTCGACCAGCTTCATCAAACCCAACGGATGGTACTTCTCCTCCTCATGAACAAATTTATTTCTGCTAGTCCAAATGCACCATAGAATTGTCATTGCTATCGGTATCTGTTCCGTCGAGATAAAGGAGCCCATTAACAGATCTTGCAACCAAGAAGATGGATGCAACCTTGGGAAAGATAATCTGAAGTGGTCATATGCAGTAGCCCAAAACTGCTTCGCATGGTCACGGTGCACTAGAGCATGAAATAACAACTCCTCACTATGCCCACATAGCTTGCACGTACTATTCTCCATCACGTGTCTTCTAGCCAGCTCCGCAAAACATGGTAGGAAACCCTTGATGGCACGCCAACAAAAGACCCGGACTTTCGGTACCACTCTGAGCTGCCAAAAGTTTCTTCCAAAGAATTGCAGAGTTTGAAGATTCAGGGACATCGATCACATCCTGAACTAGCAAGCGGTACGCCGAGCGCACCGTGTAGATGCCTGTCTTCTCCCCATTCTAGGCCCAAAAATCCTCGCCACCTCGCCGAGATCGCGACAAGCGTAAATCTTCTTCCGCATCCATAGGTCTAAGAGTTTGATGCACTAACTCCTCGTTCCAAATGCCCCGTGGACTGATCAATAAGGTCAACCACAATTGTTAGATTTGACTCTAAATTTTGAACAAGAGGTCTATGACCTGGTACACCTGACAACCACTGATCCTTCCACATTAGAGTATTAGCACCATCTCCAACCCGACGAACCAGGCCCATTTTCAGCACCTCTCTTCCATAGATAATTGCCTTCCACACTTTTAAGGCACTGTGTGGACAACCGGCTGGCAGGATGTCACCATTAGGATAATACATCCCTTTTAAAACTCTTGTACATAGGCTGTTAGGATTGACAAGAAGCCTCCAAGCTTGCTTCCTAACATTGCGTCATTGAATTTCTGCAGGTCTCTAAAGCCAAGACCCCCTCTTCCTTGAGCAAATGACATTTTCTCCCATGCCTGCCAATGCATGCCTCTTTTGTCAAGTGATCCACTCAACCAGTACTTGGACGCAATGGCCATTAATTTGGAGCATAAACCTTTTGTGAGTTTTAAACAACTCATAGCAAAGGTTGGTAGGTCTTGGAGCACAGACTTAATGAGCGTTTACCTAGCAGCGAAGGATGCCATTTTCTCACACCATCCTTGCGCACGTGATCTTGAGCCTTCCACTAGATGCTCAAATTGTTTATCAGTGATCCTACCCGAAGGTGTTGGGAGGCCAAGGTATTTCTCAGACATAGCTTCTCTATCAATTTGCATCACATCCTTCATACCGATTCTCAGAGGTTCTGGACAATTTGGGCTAAAAAATGCTGAGCACTTCTGTTTGTTTACACGTTGTCCCGATCCCATGCTATAGATTTCTAGGATATCGTCCAAACGATGGGCACTATGGACGTCAGCTATCAAAAAGACTAGGCATCACATCCTTCATACCGATTCTCAGAGGTGCTTGGTAGCTTTCCCTGATACCCCGATCTATCCATCCGCCATCATAATCCTTTAGAAGACACGAGAGCCCCTCTCACATATAATAAATAAATAGGGAGATATAGGGCTACGAGCGGAACACCTGCATGGCTAGCCACCACCCTCTAGTCGGTCTCAAAGAGAAAGGAGGAGCTCCAAAAGGAATCGTGATGAGAACACTACAAGAAAAAGGCCTATCGCCGGCGCCGGTGGTAAACGAATACCGCCAGCGCACAGGGCCCATGCTCCAGCACTAGATAGACTACCACAGGCGCACCATCCTTGTGCACCGACAGTAATTTGTACTAGTGACACAACACCCTCGTGCGCGCTGGTGGTATGCCATGAAGCTACCGGCGCAGTTGAGTGTGTAGGTGGTAATATTTTAAATTGTTTTTACTACATGTTACACCTCATATTTATATGCAATACAGATTATACATTTACATAGTCAATACATACATACATACATACATACATACATACATACATACATACATACATACATACATACATACATACATACATACATACACTAGTAGAGAAAACCTTATAGCGGGATTCCTTACCGTCGGCGAAGTGGGCCTAGGATTGCCGGTAGTAAGTCCTTCCTCGGGTTACCAACGGCGAATGTACACTAGGTTCGCCGGGGGCTAGCCCATATACCACCGACAAACATATCTCACGCGTGCCGGGGCTGTGGTGGGCTCGCGTGCCCCCGGATGGGCCGCCCTTTAGCGCCGGCAAAATATTGCCCCGTTCGCCGGGGCTAGAGCCCATTACCACCACCGAATAGAGCCCTAGGTGCCGTGGGTAAGTGCTACGGGTCCCACATGTAAGTGGGTGCTCAGCTATCCCCCTCTCTCTGGCGACCCACACCGCCACGCCCCCTCGCTCCGCCATCGTCGTCCCGCACTGTGGAGGAGCAGTCCGTGCCATGGAGGAGCAGTCTGTGTCGAGCCCATCCTCGCCCGCGTCGAGCAAGCCGTAGAGAAGGAGCTTCTTCCCCATAGTTGTCTTCGTCGAGTCTGAGAAGAGCCGCCGTTCGCCGTTGTTCGTCTCCGTTGAGTCCTGAGCAGACCAAGGGCAGCCGCATCATCAGGCTGAGCTCCTCGTTCCCGTACCCTACTCATGTGTCCTGTGCCTTCGTTGTGATTCACCTGCTAGTGCTTCGCTAGATTTTCTGAAACTCTGAAGGTAGCTCTATAAACGGTCCTTTGTGCTTGATAAGCTGATGTTCGTCAGTGCAAACGGTCCTTAATGCTTAGATAGATTTTCTGAAACCTTGACAAGCGGCTGTTCATCGGTGCTTAGCTATATCCTTAGTGCAATTTAGTGTCCCAAGGTTGGATCGCTACACAAATCAGCAAGCAAGGGGGATGAGAATAGAAGTAGTATATGGTACAGAGAATAAATGGGATAATTCAGATTTCATTAACAACATAGCTAATACACGGGGTTGGAATGGATTGAGGGCTAGGCTACCTGATTTCTTTCCACGGGGTTGATTGCTAGATACGATAGACACCGAGTAAAATAATTTCTACTACTAGCAGTACTAACATTTTTATGATGAATTCTTTGAGATAGTGCTTGAATTATCTTTGTATGCCTCCAGACTTATAGCGTATAATATAGTGCTTTGGGGTATCAGGGAGTACTTTTCTTCTCCTTTTTATTTCAAACCATTCCACCATGTGTACATAACCATTGATATATATTATTAAAAAACTTTAATTTAGACAATTGTTCTTGCTAACAACATCTCTGCAAGTTGAGTCAAATATTTTCAAGATTCATATAGCAAAGTGACATTTTCATAATATTTCAGTATATATTTCATCATGGAAGTAAAGTACTCCCTGATACTGTACTAGTTCATGAGTGATGATCATAAATCGTAAGATGCATAACATTTACCTGTCATTATGATGCCAACCATTTGTTAACTAAAGTAAATACATCTACCATATCACTCTTGAAAGTTAAATAAATTGTTAGCATTGATGTTTGGTAGGGGAGACCATGGACACGGCCGCGAGCGCCAGATCTAAAGACCGTGGCCGATAGGGACGAGTACAGGAAACAAGGCAGCTAGGTTTATTTTTTGCAATTGTTAATTGGTACTATATAGTTTGCACTGCCTTGAGTTCAATCGGTCCTACATAGTTAAACTATCTCATTATAGGATTATGGTTTAGCCGGACGACTGTCTTGTTTCATTTAGTTCAAATATCTCATCTCGTAGCCCTAAAGTTGAAAGAGGGCAAATATTTTCGAGATTCATATAGCATAGACATGATATGCCCAGTGGTAAGCCAAGGAAAGGATTCTGGGTCCACGGCAACGACTCCTTTTGACACACCAAACTCGAAATGAGTCATTGTCGTGGAGACCGAATCCTTTCTTTGTCTTACCACTGACATATCATGCCCATGCTGTATAAATCATGGCAGTATTTCTCTTCTTTCATCTTTGGTGATACGAAGAGATTAGATAGCATGAATTAAATGAAATGGTGAACTACGTAGTTTCAAATATCTCATTGTAGCACCAAAATCAAAAGGAAAAATATTACTTCAGTATTCGTATAGCATAGACGACATTGTTATATGAATCGTGGAATAGTTTCTTTCCTTTCATCTTTGACGATACAATGAAATGATAAACTATATAGCCCCAAAGTATAGCATGGTCGTAGAGAAACACTAAGAAAGGAGATCAGGGTCAGCAACCACTCCTCTCGAGCCACTAAACGTTTATTTGAACAGCTGAAGGTTTGGTGGTTCGAAAGGAGTTGTTGCTGTTGAGACACTGCCTCCTTTCCTTGTGTTTTAGTGTTGCCATATAGGAAAGTATTTCTCTCCTTTCAACTTTGACGAGACGAGTTTACCAATTATATGGGGGTAATGAGCAAAAAATAGGATTTTGTTCTCATATAGGAATTTGATCTCATAGGAATTCATTTTCGTTATCATAGGGATGAGCCATGTCCGGGGCTAGGCTCCGCCGGGCTGGCACTTGGAGGTGATACCTTCATCCAGAGCATGCAGGCTAGTAAGGAATCTGGGTCCCGCCGTCGATCTAGAGCTTCTTTGGTGGACGTTGCGTGGTCCACAAGCGGTGTAGAGAGAGCCAACCACCAAGGAGGTGGTACTGTTGGAGATATGCCCTGGAGGCAATAATGTAGTTATTATTATATCTTTGTGTTTATGATAAATGTTTACATTCATGCTATAATAGTATTAACAAGGAAACATTAATACTTGTGTGATTTGTAAACTAAAATAGAGTCCCTAGTAAAGCCTCTTTATAATACTAGCTTGTTGGTTAATAAATGATTGTGGTTTCCCTATCATGAACATTGAGATGTTATTAACAACAAGATCATATCGTTAGGAGAATGATATGGTGGACATACTCCTATAGATAAGCGTAGCATAAATATCAAGTCATTTTAATAGTTCAATTGCTATATGCTTTCTGATACATAGTAACCTCATTCCTTCGACCATGAGATCATGCATATCACCTTCACCGGAAGGATTCTTTGATGACATCAAACACCACACCGTAACTGGGTGGCTATAAAGGTGGCATTGAGTGCTCAGAAAGTATTGGTTGAGACACATGGATCAAGAGTGGGATTTGTCCATCCATATGACGGATAGATATACTCTGGACCCTCCCGGTGAAATGTCAACCAATTAGCTTGCAAGCATGTGACTGGCTCACAAGGGATCACATTTCACGGGAACGAGAAAAGAGTACTTATCAGTAACGAGGTTGAACTAGGTATGCAGAGATAGCGACGATCATAACCTCGGATAAGTAAATTATCGTGAGACAAAGGGAAATTGGTATCGTATGTAAGTGGTTCATTCGATCGCAAAGTAATCGTAGAAATATGTGGGAGCCATATGAATTTCCAGATTCCTCTATTGGTTATTGTTCGGAGAAGTGTCTCGATCATGTCCGCATAATTCACGAACCGTAGGGAGACACACTTAAGGATTCGACGTTGTTTAAGTAGTTATGGAATGATGAGTAAGAGACCGAATGTTGTTCGGAGTCTCGGATGGAATCCGGGATATCACGAGGAGATCCGGAATGGTCCGGAGAATAAGATTCATATAAGGAAAGTCCTCTTTCGGGGTTGGAGAATGGTTCCAGTGTTTTCATCGGGAATGTTCTAGAAGGTTCCGGAATGTCCGACACTCCGGAGGGGAAGGGTACATGAATGTGACATACCAAGTTGGAATGATTGCATCATGTACTAAGTGTCATCGCTGAACAAAATAAAGGGTTTAATCAAATCCTAGTTTGAAAAGTCAAACGCCAATTTGAAAAGTGAAACGGCTATTTTGGGAAGTGGAGGGGAAGTGGGAAACCGAGTTGGGGAGGAGTTCCTCCTCCACCGCCGGCCCACTAGGGATCCGAGTTGGGGAGGGACTCCCTCCCCTTGGCCGACGCCTCCCACCTATAAAGGGAGGGGCAGGGCTGCCCCTCCTAGCACACAAGTTTTCCAGCCCAAAACCCTAGCCCGGCGCCGCCACCTCCTGTAGCTGTCGTCGCCGCCTTGGGCTCCCCTAGCCACCGACTTGGGCAAGCCCCAAGCCCTAGCCGCTGGCCCTAGCACCTCCTCCTTGGTGTATCTAAACCCTAGATCGCCGAGGAGCTCTCTCATAGTCCACCATAATCGCTCCGGCTTAAGGCGAAGTCCTGCGAGATCTTCCCTCTACTTCCGGTACCACGCCGTTGTGCTGCCGGAATCACGAGGAGAGTGCTACAACCTCCGCTGCCTGCTGGAACAAGGGAGAGGAAGGTCTTCGTCGAGTACCGAACGTGTGACCGACTGCGGGAGCGCTCTTGAACACTGTACGGAAGGATCGTCTACGCGATCTTGAGATCGGGAAGAGTACGACTACATCACCCACGAGAATCCGCTCTCATTAAACACTTTGGAATCTTCGAGGGTGAGTTATTCAATCGACTCGTTGCTACAATCTAGTAGATATATCTTGGCTTGTTTGTTTGTATGCGATAGAATTTTTTTGTTTTCCATGCTACGAAACCCTTCAGTGGTATCAGAGCCGTGTCTATATGTAGATCTGTTGCACGAGTAGAACACAATGGTCATTGTGGGCGTTGATGCTTTTATTGTCGATTGCTTCTTGTGTACTTTGCATCTTGCGGGATGTTGGGATGAAGCGGCCCGGGCTAACCTTACATGACATCGTTCATGAGACTTGCTCCATGCTTGACATGCAACTTGTATTGCATAAGTGGCTTTGCGGGTGCCTGTTTCTCCCAGCATAGTTAAGATTCAATTTACAACGGGTGATTAACAATGCTAGTATCAATGTTGTGGTTCTTGTTCGTAAGTTAGAACGACACTTATTGAAAGCCCCAAACCATGTAAAACATGCAAAGAAAGTAGAGGCTCCTAACTTTGTTTTGCAGGGGTGTGCAGTGATGTGATATGGCCATGATTGTGATTATATTTGATGTATGCAATGTTCCTTATTGTAAGTTGGCAACCTGCAGGAGCCATATGGTTGTCTTTAATTTATGTTAAGACCCGCGTGTCTATTCAAAGTAGTTGTAATAGTTGAAGCCGGTGGACGACAACCATGGAGAAGCGTCATTGACCTTGATGCAATGCCGGTGATGATGGATATCATGTTCGTGCTTGAAGATGGAGATCGGAAGCACAAAGAAGAAAGTCCATATCATATCACATATTATGAATTGCATGTGATGTTAATCCTTTATGCATCTTGTATTGCTTAGTTAACAACGGTAGCATTATAAGATGATCCCTCATGCACATGAATTTCAAGTCATAAAGTGTTCACCCTTAGTTAGCACCGTTGCTAAAGCTTGTTGTTTCGAAGCACCACGTGATGATCGGGTGTGTTAGATTCTGCAAGTGTATACAATGTGAGCAAACCAGATTTGCTCATGCGGAAGCTAAGGTTTGACCTTGACGAGCCTAGCATATGCAGACATGGTCTCGGAACATGGATCACCGAAAGGTAAAGCATGAATCATATAGTAGATATGATGAACATGTCGATTGTTCGCCATTGAAACTATATCAACTCTCGTGATGATCGGTGTTGATGTGGTGGATTTGGTTCGTGTGATCACTAAAACAATGTGAGGGATATTGTTTTGAGTGGGAGTTCACCTAGATTAATTTAACTATTAATTAGAACTCAATTTGTCATAAACTTAGTCTAAACTATTGCAAATATGTTGTAGATCAATGGCGGCCCCTACCATCAATTTTAATGCGTTCCTAGAAAAAGAAAAGTTGAAAAACAATGGAAGCAACTTCATGGATTGGTTCCATAATTTGAGGATTGTCCTCACAATGGTAATTTGACCTATGTCTTTGGATGCACTGGGTGACCCACCTGCAGCTACTGCTACCGATGAAGTAAAGAATGTTTACCTCGCTCGGAAGACTCAGTACTCCATAGTTCAGTGTGCTATCTTGTATGGTTTAGAATCGGAGCTTCAGAAAAGCTTTGAAAATTCAGACCCACATGATATTGTCCGTGATCTCAAATTGATCTTTGAGACTCATGCGGAAATTGAGAGCTATGAGGCTTCTGAAAAGTTCTTTAACTGCAAGATGGAAGAGGGCAGCTCCGTCAGTGAGCATGTGCTTAAGATGTCTGGGCACGCAAACAAACTTCAAAGCTTGGGTATAGTGATTCCTAATGCTTTGGGGATTTACCGTGTCCTCCAATCACTACCACCAAGTTACAAGAACTTTGTGATGAACTACAATATGCAAAACATGAATAAGCAGTTGCCAGAACTGTTTGCTATGTTAAAATCTGTAGAAGTGGAGATTAAGAAAGAGCACCAAGTGTTGATGGTCAATAAGACCACCAAATTCAAGAAAGACAAGTCTAAGCAAAAGGGACACTTCAAGAAGGGTGGTAAGAAAGTTACCGCGCCGACGAAGAAGACCAAGGCTGGACCTAAGCCTGATACTGAGTACTTTTACTGCAAGGGAGAAGGTCACTGGAAGCGGAATTGCCCAAAGTACTTGGCGGATTTGAAGAACGACAATATCAAGAAGAAAGGTATATCCGATATACATGTTATTGATGTGTATCTCACTAGTACTCGTAGTAGTGCCTGGGTATTTGATACTGGTTCGGTTGCTCATATTTGTAACTCGAAACAGGTGCTGCAGAATAAACGGAAGCTAGCGAAGAACGAGGTGACGATGTGCGTGGGAAATGGATCAAAGGTTGATGTGATCGCGGTCGGCACGCTACCCCTTCATCTACCATCGGGATTAGTTTGATACTTAAATAATTGTTATTTGGTGCCTGCGTTAAGCATGAACATTATATCGGGATCTTGTTTATTGCGAGACGGTTACTTGTTTAAGTCCGAGAATAATGGTTGTTCGATTTATATGAGTAGTATGTTTTATGCACATGCACCTTTGATAGATGGTATATTCTTATTGAATCTCGATAGTGGAAATACACATATTAAATAACATTGAGGCTAAACGTTTGAAATCGAGCGATAACTCGACCTATATGTGGCACTGTCGTCTTGGTCACATTGGAGTGAAGCGTATGAAGAAACTCCACTCCGATGGACTTCTTGAATCACTTGAAAGATGCGAAGCATGTCTGATGGGTAAAATGACTAAGACTCTATTTTTTGGTATGATGGAGCGAGCTACGGACTTATTGGAAATCATACATACCGATGTGTGTGGTCCAATGAGTGTAGCATCGCGCGGTGGTTATCGTTATGTTCTTACCTTCACGGATGACTTGAGTAGATATGGGTATATCTATTTCATGAAACATAAATCCGAAACTTTCGAGAAGTTTAAGGAATTTCAAAGTGAGGTAGAGAATCAACGTAACAAGAATATTAAATTTCTACGTTCTGATCGTGGAGGTGAATATCTAAGTTACGAGTTTGACGAGCATTTGAAGAAATGCGGAATACTTTCACAATTGACACCGCTGGGAACACCACATCGTAATGGTGTGTCCGAACGTCGTAATCGAACTCTCTTAGATATGGTTTGTTCTACGATGTCACTTACAGATTTACCGCTATCATTTTGGGGTTATGCATTAGAAACAACCGCATTCACTTTAAATAGGGCATCATCTAAATCCGTTGAAATGACACCGTATGAATTGTGGTTTGCGATGAAACCTAAATTGTCGTTCCTTAAAGTTTGGGGTTGCGAAGCCTATGTAAAGAAGTTACAGCCGGACAAGCTAGAACCCAAAGCGGTAAAATGCGTCTTCATAGGATACCCGAAGGAAACTATTGGGTATACCTTCTATCATAGATCCGAGGGCAAAATCTTCGTTGCCAAGAATGGATCCTTTCTAGAGAAGGAATTTCTCTCGAAAGAAGTGACTGAAAGGAAAGTAGAACTCGACGAGGTTGTCGAACCTTCTCTCTAACTTGCGAGTAGCGCAGCACCGGAAGAAGTTCCTGTGGTGCCTGCACCAATAAGAGAGGAAGCTAATTATGATGATCATGAAACTTCGGTTGTATTTGCTATAGAGCCTCGCAGGTCAACGAGAACTCATACCACTCCTGATTGGTATGATCTCGTTATGAATGTCATGTTGGTGAACAACACCGATGACCCTGCGACATATGAGGAAGCGATGATGAGCCCAGATTCCAATAAATGGCAAGAAGCCATGAAATCCGAGATTGGATCCATGTACGAAAACCAAGTATGGACTTTGGTGGACTTACCGGATGGCCGGAAGGCTGTCGAGAACAAATGGATTTTCAAGAAGAAAACAGATGCTGATGGTAATGTTACTGTCTATAAAGCTCGACTTGTCGCAAAAGGGTTTCGACAAATTCAAGGAGTTGACTACGATGAGACTTTCTCACCAGTAGCGAAGCTAAAGTCTGTGAGGATTATGTTAGCAATCGCTGCATATTATGATTATGAGATATGGCAGATGGATGTCAAAACAGCATTCCTCAATGGAGACATTGATGAAGAGTTGTATATGATGCAACCCAAAGGTTTTGTCGATCCTAAAGATGCTAACAAGGTATGCAAACTTCAACGGTCCATTTATGGTTTGAAGCAAGCATCCCGAAGTTGGAATCAACGTTTTGATAAGGTGATCAAAAGTTTTGGTTTTATACAAACTTATGGAGAAGCTTGTATTTACAAGAAAGTGAGTGGGAGCTTTGTAGCATTCTTAATACTATATGTAGATGACATATTGTTTATTGGGAGTGATGTAGACCTTCTTAATAGTGTCATGGAATATTTGAATAATAGTTTATCAATGAAGGATCTTGGCGAAGCAGCTTACATATTAGGCATAAAGATTTATAGAGATAGATCGAGACGCCTAATATCATTGTCACAAAGTACATATTTGGACAAAGTTCTAAAGAGGTTTGGAATGGAAGATAGCAAGAAAGGGTTCTTGCCCATGTTGCCCAATACGACCTTGAGTAAAACTCAAAGTCCGACAACGACAGAAGATAGAGAAAGGATGAGTAAGACTCCCTATGCCTCAGCCATAGGATCTCTAATGTATGCCATGCTATGTACTAGACCCGACATTGCATATGCTGTTAGTTTAACTAGCAGATATCAAAGTGATCCAGGAGTGGATCATTGGACAGCGGTCAAAAACATCCTTAAGTACTTGAGAAGAACTAAGGATATGGTTCTTTCTTATGGAGGTGATGAACAGCTCGTTGTTAATGATTACACCGATGCTAGTTGGAACACCGATCCGGATGATTCTAAATCACAATCTGGATACGTATTTACTTTGAATGGTGCAGCAGTTAGCTGGAGGAGTGCAAAGAAAAAGCGTTGTGGCGAGATCTTCAACTGAACCGGAATACATGGCTGCTTCGGAGGCTTCACAAGAAGCGATATGGATGAAAGAGTTCATTACAGAGCTGGGTGTGGTTCCTAGTGCGCTGGACCCAATGTCTATCTACTATGATAACATGGGCGCCATAGCCAATGAGCAAGAACCAAGGTCACACAAGAAGCTGAAGCACATCAAGCTATGTTTTCACGCTATTCGAGAAAATGTCCAAGATGGGGACATAAAGATTTGCAAAGTACACACAGATCTGAATGTGGCGGATCCGTTGACTAAACCTCTCTCGAGGGCAAAACATGACCAGCACCAAACTTCCATGGGTGTTCGGTATATTACCATGTAATCTAGATTAGATGACTCTAGTGCAAGTGGGAGACTGTTGGAGATATGCCCTAGATGCAATAATAAATGTAGTTATTATTATATCTTTGTGTTTATGATAAATGTTTACATTCATGCTATAATAGTATTAACAAGGAAACATTAATACTTGTGTGATTTGTAAACTAAAATAGAGTCCCTAGTAAAGCCTCTTTATAATACTAGCTTGTTGGTTAATAAATGATTGTGGTTTACCTATCATGAACATTGAGATGTTATTAACAACAAGATCATATCGTTAGGAGAATGATATGGTGGACATACTCCTATAGATAAGCGTAGCATAACGATCAAGTCATTTTAATAGTTCAATTGATATATGCTTTATGATACATAGTAACCTAATTCCTTCGACCATGAGATCATGCATATCACCTTCACCGGAAGGATGCTTTGATGACATCAAACACCACACCGTAACTGGGTGGCTATAAAGGTGGCATTGAGTGTTCAGAAAGTATTGGTTGAGACACATGGATCAAGAGTGGGATTTGTCCATCCATATGACGGATAGATATACTCTGGACCCTCTCGGTGAAATGTCATCCAATTAGCTTGCAAGCATGTGACTGGCTCACAAGGGATTACATTTCACAGGAACGAGAAAAGAGTACTTATCAGTAACGAGGTTGAACTAGGTATGCAGAGATACCGACGATCATAACCTCAGATAAGTAAACTATCGTGAGACAAAGGGAAATTGGTATCGTATGTAAGTGGTTCATTCGATCGCAAAGTAATCGTAGAAATATGTGGGAGCCATATGAATTTCCAGATTCCTCTATTGGTTATTGTTCGGAGAAGTGTCTCGATCATGTCCGCATAATTCACGAACCGTAGGGAGACACACTTAAGGATTCGACGTTGTTTGAGTAGTTATGGAATGATGAGTAAGAGACCGAATGTTTATTCGGAGTCTCGGATGGAATTCGGGATATCACGAGGAGATCCGGAATGGTCCGGAGAATAAGATTCATATAAGGAAAGTCCTGTTTCGGGGTTGGAGAATGGTTTCGGTGTTTTCATCGAGAATGTTCTAGAAGGTTCCGGAATATCCGGCACTCCGGAGGGGAAGGGTACATGAATGTGTCATACCAAGTTAGAATGATTGCATCATGTACTAAGTGTCATCGCTGAACAAAATAAAGGGTTTAATCAAATCCTAGTTTTGAAAGTCAAACGCCAATTTGAAAAGTCAAACGGCTATTTTGGGAAGTGGAGGGGAAGTGGGAAACCGAGTTGGGGAGGAGTTCCTCCTCCACCGCCAGCCCACTAGGGATCCGAGTTGGGGAGGGACTCCCTCCCCTTGGCCGGCGCCTCCCACCTATAAAGGGAGGGGCAGGGCTGCCCCTCCTAGCACACAAGTTTTCCACCCCAAAACCCTAGCCCGGCGCCGCCACCTCCTGTAGCTGCCGTCGCCGCCTTGGGCTCCCCTAGCCGCTGACTTGGGCAAGCCCCAAGCCCTAGCCGCTGGCCCTAGCACCTCCTCCTTGGTGTATCTAAACCCTAGATCGCCGAGGAGCTCTCTCATAGTCCACCATACTCGCTCCGGCTTAAGGCGAAGCCCTGCGAGATCTCCCCTCTACTTCCGGTACCACGCCGTTGTGCTGCCGGAATCGCGAGGAGAGTGCTACAACCTCCGCCTGCTTTGGAACAAGGGAGAGGAAGGTCTTCGCCGAAATCGTAGGAGCGATGTGACCATTGCGAACGCAGCCTTGGGAAGGATCGTCTATGCGATCTTGAGATCGGGAAGAGTACGACTACATCACCCACGAGAATCCGCTCTCGTTAAACACTTTGGAATCTTCGAGGGTGAGTTATTCCATCGACTCATTGCTACAATCTAGTAGATAGATCTTGGCTTGTTTGTTTGTATGCGATAGAAAAAATTTGTTTTCCATGCTACGAAACCCTTTCAGATACGTCGTCGTCTCAGGGAAGAGGACGAGCACATCCTTCGCTACATGGTTGTGTTGGAGGTCAACTTCAACAATACCTGGAGGATTCTTAAGGGATCTCATGTAAGTCATGTTCCCGTGATGGTTCCTACTCTTTGGATGTTGACCACCCGCGACTAAGTAACCCGAAGTGTGTGTGTTTAGAACTCGACATGGATATATGTGTGTTTTTAGAACTTGAGTAATATTATACTGTTATGAATATTGTGTGCTTGTCGATGATGGATGTGGCATTTGGGTACTTCTTGTATATGTTGTGCTACTGTTTCTTATGTTAATATGTATTTTGCTATCTTTATCCTGTATACTGTGTATTCTCCTATATATTGTGTATTCTATCTATTTTCTTATTCTTTTTACTCTGGTACATAATATCCCCGGAGAAATGGGATGGGCGCTGGTGGTAAGGTCACTACCTCCGACGAATAGGCCTACTTGCCGGCGATAACATAGAATACCCCGACGAATTTCGGAATCGCCGGCGATGTGTCCTTACCGCTGGCGAGATGGTTGCCGGCGAGCCCGAACTCGCCGGTAGTAGGCCATTTGGCTCGCCGGTGGTAGGCCATTTTGGTTAACCGGCGGTAGGTTTTCCTCTGCTAGTGATACATACAGGAATTTACAGTATCAATACACAAATAGACAAGTGGACAAATCATTGGTTCATACATACTCCCTCTGTTTCAAAATATAAGATGTTTTAGCTCTGTGAAGCAAATGTATCTAGACTTGTTTTAATATGTAGGTTCACTTAAGTTTGGTGTGAATCTACACACTAAAACGAGTCTAGATACATTTTATTCACAAACCTAAAACATCTTATATTTTGAAACGGATGGAGTAGCATGTTAGAACCGAATTAGATCACAAGCAACAAATATGAGGTGCCATTCAGGCCAAGGCCAATGCGAAGGCCCTCGCCGCGCAGGTCGCCACCTTGATCATGATTAAGGAGCAGCACACAGCTGCTTTGGCGTGGCCGTGGCCGCAGCGAGCTCCAACCGGTCCATGAACAATCCATCGCGTGCCTATGGGGCCTTCTGTGGGAAAGCGGCGCACGGAACAATCCTGCCTTCGCTGGAGATAGGCGAGTCCTTCCCAGCAGTGCCGGTCTTCCCTGGCCTTGACTTGAAATCGGCACCTGGGAGCGACGACTCTTTGTCCAGCAGCAAGGCCGCGGGGACCATGCACGCCGGCAGCATGTCCGCTCCCCGTAACATGTTTGTGAATATACCAACCACAACTCCGCCTAGGTATCAACCTAACCCCATCCCTGGTCTTGTTCTGCCACGGTGTTGTGCATGATGTTGTAGGTCCCAGCCTCGCAGGAGCAACACGGTCCCGACCTTGGTATCCAACAAGATTGGAAATGCACCCAACAAGAGACCCAAGGACATGGATCGAGAGCCTTTGTTTGACGATGAATTAGTCTAACAAATGCAAGGCCATGGCTGAAGGACCAGAGCGTACACAGTCCTCGAGGACGAGATGCTTTGTGAGGCATGGATTGAAATTGGGTAAGATCCAATAACCGGTGCCGAGGAAAAGGGTGGAGCATTTTGGAACCGAATATGGAAGTTCTTCCACGAGCATATACATTTCAATGAGCATCCGTTTGAGAAGAGGTGGGCATTTATCTCCGAACAATGCACCAAGTTTTGTGCTTCGTATGACCATGTGAAGGCAATGCCCGTGAGCGGCATCGGAGTTGGCGACTTGGTATATTTTGTGCTCCATATTACCATGTGTTTTCATTGATACGGGCATGCATGTTGTACCATTGAAACATTGAACTTGTTGTTTAAGTGTGGAAAGCATTGGAGCACTTTAGGACATGCCATGAGAATAAACCTTTCACAATGTTGTATTATTGGGAAAAGCTTAGAGATTGCGAGAAATGGAAGGAGCTCTATGCGGGAAGTGCAAAGGGGAGAGGCCCCGAAATCATCAAGAACGTTGAGGGGCCAACCCAAAGTGGGTCTACGAAAACGCCAAGGCTAAGAGGATGGATAAACTGCAAGCTAGATTCCAAGTGCGAAGCTTCGTCAATTAAAGAGACCCTAAAGGAGTTGATATCCGAGGAGGAGGTGTCCCCGGACAAGAGAGAAGATAGAAAACGCAATAAAAGGGAAGATGCGGCCAAGAACTACTATGAGATGGAAACGAAGTGCCTCGAGATAGAAGAGATCAATGCCCAATCAAGAGCAAGCAAGCTAGATCTCAAGCAAAAGGAAGTCGAGCTCTCCATACTCGTCGAAGAAAATCAGATCATGACTTCGGATCTCACCAACATGGATCAAATTGAACGGGGTTGATATGCAGTGGCGGAGCTACAAACATATCCCTGGGTGGGCCAAATTAAAGAAGAGAAAAAAATTATGTCTTAGCTAGTATTTTTCTAATGTCATCGGGTAATTTGGAGCTACAAACGATTTTTTTCGAATTATCCAATCTCTAGCTAAAATTTTGGGAAGAAAAATAAAATACATGTACTGTGTTCTTGTACTCCCTCCGATCCATATTAGTTGACATGGATTTGTCTATATTCGAATGTATCTAGCACTAAAGCATGTTTAGATACATCCTGAATCTAGGTAAATCCAAATCGATCGAAGGAAGTAATTGAAAGGTAATTAAAGGTGAGCTGCTCAATGAATCTACTGGCTCGCCGTTGCAACTTCTGTGCTGCTGCCAGGTAGCAGGGCCTCGGGTTGGTGCTCGTATGTCTCTTGGAAGTAGGATGTGAGATGCCCGCGATCGGAAGGACTGCTGCTTGTTATGCTGCTGCTCGAAACCTTTCACTGAATTCCCGTTTTTCTTAGTCGGTGGTTGACGGACAAGAATGATATTCTCTCAGTCCAGAAAAAAACTGGCATAGGTTTTTACAATTCAAATTTATCTAGAAGTAGTTAAGTGTATAGATGTATTTGATTTTAAAAAAAATCTAAGTCAATTATTTCTGGAAAGAGGGAGTAGAAATTTTTTAGCGGAAGAAAAATGATACTCTCTTCGTCTTAAAATAGATTTCTTAGATTTGTCAAAATTTGAATAAATCTAAATAATATTTAGTACTCCCTCCGACCGAAATTAGTTGGCTTAAATTTGTCTAAATTCGATTGTATCTAGACATGGTTTAATATTAGATTTATTTGTATCTTGATAAATTTGAGTAAACTAATTTGGATCATAGGGAGTATATAGATTCATCCAAATTTTAATAAAATTGTGACATCTATTTCGAGAACGAAGGGAGTAGATCGTTCTTAACGGAAGAAGAACAATATATTATAGAAGGGAATGGCCTATGACCGACATAGTCTTGTAGATGAAGTGCTTTGGAACGGTCTTCGGTTGCTTGTCTGCTATTCTGCTAGTATCAATGCATACGTATAGGTTTTTTGCCAAATATTGGGCGGGCCATGGCCCGGTTTTGACTCCACTTAGCTCCGCCGGTGTTGGTATGAAAGGAAGAGGAAGTTGATCTATGAACGATATACATAGATCGATCGATCTTATTTATGTTCGTGTGTATGTATGCACTATAGGTATGCACGGGACAGATGCCGCTGAACTGGTATCAAGTAGTCCTATTTTGGTACAATTTTGATGTCATTTTCACCTTTTATCCATTGAGATATATCAAGGTTTCAAAAAAAAAGGCCGGAAAAATGGAGGACACTTGCACCGGTCTAGCCTGCAACGGACAGCGGTCCAGGACCTGTCCTGCCACATAGCGTCATCGTTATTGTTATCACTCCTCCGTGAGCTCAGCGACTCTGACTTCACCAGCGACTTCTAAAACAGAGCCTTATAGACGGTGCCGGAAACCATGTTGACCTATGCCATCAATTGGCCACACGAGCCAAGGGGAGACAACTCTGACTCAGATGACGAGCTTCACTAGGGAACTATGCTGATCTTGCGGTGACCGAGTACCTGCAAAGACCACCGGCGGCCGGCCATCGTCACTGCCTAGACATGGTCCACCACAACTCCGACTCCACAGCAACACAACGAAGCAGAAGAATCATCGGACACGCCGGGAAAACCGACTACCGAAGATCAGCCGCGACCCGACCTCAGATCGAGGCTTCATCTTTGACAAACTTCACCCTTGGACCTTGCATAGCTGCCCAGCAATAACCCCCTTCACCGAACCCCTGGCCGTAGGCGACTCCGAGAAGATGCCCCCAAGAAGAAAAGAGACACAGTAGCACCTCCGTCGTCCAATTCCGGATCTAAGGTTTCCCTCTGAAGTCAAGACCACATAAGGAGGAGTGAGCACCACACATGATGATGCTTCCAAAAAAGTCCGCAACACCCATGGGAGTCACCATCGCCAGCTCTAGCCAAAACCGGAGCAAGGATTTTTCCAGGAGATGCTCAACAACCTTACTCTAAAATGGCTGCCCACAAGCCACCACCATAATCGCACATTCAACATCACAGCCCCCCCGGTTCCCCTCTCTCTAAGCCTTGAGAGTTGCCGCGTGTTCCCGAGCCCTCCTCTGTACTCGCTCCGGCGGCGCTGCCGCCCGGAGTCGGGGAGGAGGAGGTGCTCGGCATGTAGGGAGTAGTAGTAGGTATAGGGTTGTGGGCCTTGTGCCTGTAGTTTGGAGCTGGGTGAAGGATCTGTGCGACGGGATCTGGATCCACTTAGGGTTCTTCTTCTTTGTCTTCCTATGCTCTCTGGCCGGCCATGGTGGCGAGGGGAGAGCAGGGCTGAAGACGCCGGAGAAGACCACCGTCTCCGTTAATAAGCAAGTCGCCTTTGTCCATCTCTCGTGGTGGTGCAGTGGTGTGCTGCAGGGTGCTCCGACCGGCCGTGGAGGCGAGGGGAGTGGCTTCTGCGGGGCGCCGTTGGCTCCCCCTCGTGGGTGGGGAGATCTCCTGCTGCCGATTCGAGCAAATCACATGGCGGCCGTCGTCGTCGCCATGATCTGGAGCCAGAAGGGCGGCCCGATTCGACGCCATGGATGCGTCTCTTCAACCTCCAGAGTGGAGGCCCTCTCTGGAACCTTGGGCCGGAGTTCCCTGCCGTCTCCCCGCCAAGTGGTGCATCCCCGGCGGCGTCATGGCGGCCGGCAGCCAAGGTTCATCATCGGTGGAGAAGATAAAGGACCTGATTGCTTTTCCTGTTTTAGTTTCAGGGTCCTCTTTGCTTATTTGCAGGACTTTAGTGTAATTTTTTTTTTCTTCTTGTCCTGTTGTATTTTATACCCACCGAGTAATATAAGCTGGCAGCCTCGGGGTCCTTCGAGACCCCTCTCACGTTCAAAAAAAAACAAGCCTCCACCATACGCGCCGAAGCCCGCCGCCGGCCGGCCAACATGCCTGCCGAAGCCAATTCCGGCCACCACAACACCTAGCCGCAACTAGAACACTGAGCTGCGGCGTGAAGTGTGGCACCGTGAACCTTGCCATGCAACCAAGCCCGAATAGCTTGACAACACACCACCACCGCTGCTGCCCCTCCCTGCTCTGCCAGCACCAGCACACCCATAGGACGCCGACGCGCCACGCCCAGCAAGCGCACGCCAAGCTGCGGCCCTGGGGCCCAGATCCGGCCCAGTCCGCGCATCCGCCAACTACTAGTAGGTTATTAAAAGAGGATTGCGCAATCTTTGGCAGCAGGGAAAATATTTAAAGGTTATTAATTTGCAGATATTCAAAAGATCAATTATCGTAACTGAGTTATAATTTTCTGATACTCTGCCCAATCCGAGGAAAGTAATTTCCCTAGTACAAAGGAAACTTATGTAGCAGTAGAAGGAAAGTAAGAACAAGAAGATATTGTGCGTATCATTTTTCTTAATTAAGAAGATTTTCATGACCAGCCTGGCCGTTCCTGCCATCTGTAGTCTCCATCCTGCGTATATACATCCTTTCTCTTCCTATATATATGGTCTGGACCATCAGGCCGCAAAGCATCTGAAGACACAAACCCATCGTCCTTTGATCCAAGAGCTACGCCGCAATCGTAATCGATCTCTTACAACATGGGAGATTGCACGAAGCGCGTTCAGGCACTGTTGCTACTTCTTCTCCTAGCATGCTTCGCTGTTCATGGACAATGTAAGCCACACTATGCTCGCACACATCGCACTTTCTTGCCAATAGTACCGTTGCTTTTGTTCTTCTGGATTCTATTTCTTTTACTACTCTCTCTTACCCATATTAATTGACTTAGCTTTATTTAGATACGAATGTATCTAGTAGACAAATTTAAGTCGACTAATATGGATTGGAGGGAGTACTATTAATTAGTTTTTGAAAGCTGATTGTGTATCTGTGCCAATATTTCCACAGGCAGAGGCATAGACGCCGAAGTGACTCCTTTTTGCATGAAGAGTCATACTATCCCAATCTGTAACCCAGATCACCATAGATGCTACTGTTGTGTAGGCAATTGGCAGTGCTACAAGACGATGGATGAGTGCAATGCCAAATGCTCAATTTCGCCTCCGGACTCAGACCCCTCCTAATCTTTCTCTGTATTCCCATGAGACCGGAATCTTACCATTAGCCGGAGAGAATGAATAAGAATGAGACAATAAATAATTACTAGTATGAATATATTTCACACTTTTCTTTGCAAGTTTTGCTTGCGACCTCGGTTCTCGTGTGTGCACCTTTTTGTTCCATGGCGCTGGTTTCCTTCTCTTTTTTTTTTATTTTCTTGTTTTCCTCCCTCTCTTAGTTTTTCAGAGAGAAAAACACCAATTTGGTCTATGAAGTTGCCATAAATGTGCATTTTGGTCACAAATTTGTAAAATCGTAAATTCTGGATCATGAAGTTGACACACACGTATAATCTGGTCAGACCGTGATGGCGCCGTGAAAAATATGACAGAACTTGACGACGTGGCATGTCGGTGCCGTTGTGTCAACACATGTAACGGTACTATTTATGGTGGTAGCTAACACGCTTACATTTTATCTTGTATACATGATTTTCAAGTCATGCATTCCCATTTTATCTTGTTTTCTTAGTAGAACACAAATTTGTGTTGTGTAAAAGTGGTTTTAGAATTTTGGTTTGAATTTATTTTTGTCAAAGTCAACTCATGCGTTGCCTTTTGGTTTTCCGAGTTGACTTTTGGAAAACAGACCAAAAGTATTCAAACCAGGAAATTGAAACCACTTTTCTACACTAGAAATGTGTGTTCTACAACAAAAATAGGCTAAAACATGTTCATTTGGCATGAATCGATGAGATGTACAGATGTGTGTAGCTATCATCCATGACACAGAGTTAAATTCGTTTCAAAAAACACCCTCCCAGATGAATATACGTCTTCGACCAGAGCAGCTTTGGTAAAAAAACACAAGCAGAAGGCCACGCATGAAGAGCAGTTCACATCTAGACGATTCCAGTTCTACCGCCACCCCTCGATAGTTTTGGTGGTGCGCAACCAAATCCAACGGAGGCGCAGCCGAGGCCAATCCCGATTCTGATCCCATGCCCACGCCCACGCATTGAGGCCAATCTGCTCCAAATATCCCATTACATGACTGAATTTAATTTAGATGCAAAAAAATCAAGGGGTTTTCGGTAACATTGCAGCTAGAGATGCCCCATATGTGCGACTCACGTGCTGTCTTAACGGTTGTTTTCGACGGTGCCGTCACGGTCAGACCAAATTGCACGCGTGTAACAACTTAATGATCCGAAATTCAGAATTTGCAAGTTTATAAACAAAACGCACATCCGCGCCAACTTTATAGACCAAATTGGGGTTTTTCTCTTTTTTCAGAATTCCATCAATGTACTGTACTTCTTTGCGACATATATACTGGTCGGTTAATTGGTAAGTGCTGGTTGCTAGAATCAAACTCTTTAGAAGATTTATGCTAGAGTGGTCAAGACTATTATATATCTACCTTAGTTCGCTTATTGCCAACGTTAATCTATCTACTACGCACAAGTTCTATGAAAGTAGAAAATGTCAAATATTTTATACTCAAACACTGGTGAAAAAAGGGCATACAGTCCCGGGCCGCAACTGGCTTTAGTCCCGGTTTTGGGCCCGGGACTGCGAAAACAGGACTAGGCCCTCCTCTAGTCCCCCTCGCTACGGCCCGCGGCTGATAACAGCCACGTGGCTGTTTCAGCGCCACGGGGGGCGGAAATCCTCTAGTCCTGGGCCGTAACACCATCCGGGACTATAAGTTCCCTGTCGCGGCAGAGATTGTGTATTTCCTTTTTTTGCCATTTCATTCCTTTTTCGTTTTGTGTTTCACTATAATTTCAAACATATATTTACGTACACATATTCTATGCTAGTACATACAGAGTCCACGTTGATGCATCTATATAATTAATTATCCCTTGCAAGCATACATTGATGATATATATATCAAAAGGAAGAAATGTTTTGAAATTACATGGTCATTGATGAATATATATATCATATCAGCTACATGGAGATCACTAAGGCAAATTGAGTTCCACGTTATCCGCATAATGCTCTCCATGTACATCAAGGATTTCCTTCATCATAAATCCTGCCAGCTCCTCTTGAATTGCTCTTATGCGCTGGTCTGGCTCTAGTTTCTCCCGCAAATCATAAATATAATGTGAGTCAACTTTCCGTTCACTGGTCAACTCGCGGATGTACTCGCAGACGTAGTATCCATAAATGAGTTCCCGGTGGCTGCTGTAAACTCTTCACCATTTTATAAGTTAGCTCCTCTTTGAATGAACCTGGTATTTTCTGTCTGAACTGTGTTCAACACCTGCTCGGCAAATAAAATGAACAAAGGAGTTATTAGTTACTTGATATCAGAAAATGAATGAAAGAGGACGATATAATGCGATAATGATTGAAATTACTTATGGAGCATTGCTTTCATGTCGCTCCACTGCTCTTGGTCCCAACTTAATGAGTCGTGGACTTCAACTAGGGAGTTGTCAACTTGAATGTTTAGCAAGATCCAGTGGAATCTGCAGACGTTTATATAAGCATACATGCATAGCTCATCGAGTAAGCAAAAATAAAATATGTACAAGATATAAACACTCACTTGAAGTTGTAAGGAAATAGTATTTCCTTAACAAAATTATTCTCGGTTAAGAACCTGCACAAGTCTTCCTCCACGTCCTTGGGGTAACCCAACGTCGTATCTTCTAGCTCTTTTGCATTCAAGCATCTTCATTCTGCAGAATATAATATCATCATACAAAAGGATATATAGTTAGGATAATATATTAAATGCAATGAACGAGCTGAGCTACAAACTTAATTATAGAAATAAATCACTTACAGACAGTAGCAACCAATGATAGATTTGTCGAGGGCGCGCTGGTTGTATAACTGAAACAGTTCGGTCATTTGAACCTGTATCGAGTATGGTTTGAAGTGATGCTCCTTTCTAACGTCCACCGGAAACCAATCTTTCTGATGCTTTTTTCTGCTTGCGACATGTACCATTCGTGCAGATTTCGCATATGTGTGGATAGACGCGCGAGCTCCTCATTACTGACTAGAGGCTCCCCTTGGACATACTGCCGTACTATCTGACCCACTGGCGTATCTTCATAGCCTAAATATTGACCAAGAGACATATTTGCTTCGGTAGCAAGTGCTTTGGCCTGTGATACAGTGATTCCCATTAGTGCAGCATTATTACGGGCTCCGGGGTCCATTATTTGCATGTCCATATCCATTTCAGCTCTGAAGGCCTTGTCGAGGTCTGAAATGACTTTGAGCAGGGCGACCGATTAATTCTTCTGTGCTCCGAGCTGGGCAACTTTCTTCACGCTTTTTGCGCTTGTGATTTTTTGCTTCTGTGCATGATTAATAATCTCCCGGTCATAGTCTGATTCCAGATTCATCGATATCTGGGATGGTTGCTCAAGAAAGGACTTAGCCCACTTTTGAGTTTTTTCATCATATACCGGCTTTGGCTCAGGCTTTTTGGGTGCAAAATGAGCCTTAACTTGGGCAGCCACACCCGCGTTAGTTTTCTCATCGGTCTTGTCATAAGGTCTCTTTGGAAGATCCCGCGGGATGTCGACTATCTTCGCCATTTGACCTTTCTTCCATGCGGGGCGCGGGGGAGCGTCGAACTTCCGTTTCTTCGACGAGGTAGTAGTATTGCACGGAGGTGGAGGCGGAGATCGAGTATTGCGTGGAGGCGGAGATCGAGTTGATGTACTCCTGCTGCGGCGATCGTCAGCGGGGCGGGGTGGACTTGGAGGTTGGCGATAATCGGGTTGGGGTGGACATGGAGGTTGACGATATTTGAGCCGGGGTGGACTTGGATTCCTCGGAGTCGGTGGCCTTGGCGCCGATCCTGGAAACTTGATGTACTTCTTATTCCATAGAATGATGTTGCGCTTGACATCTCCTAGTTTCGTAAGGCCTTCAGGAGTAGCGATTTCAAATCTCTAGGTACGCAAAATCCTCCACTATGTCATCCACCGTGACACGGGCATAGCCTGGTGCAATCTAAAGTGAATGGTGGAGTGCTCCAGGTAGACAAGGTAAAGCAGTGCCGATCACCACCTTGAAGGACAGGTTGTTCATTGGTTGATGTAGCTCACATTGTGCCATCTCTCTGACATCATCCACAGGGTAGTGAGGATACGGTGCATCATCCAATAGTGCTTGATCATCAGCCCGGACCTCCGTCGAAGCCACTCTGCTTCTCCGCTAGCTAAGATCCATTGCAAGATCATCAGCCTGCGGGTGAGTTGACGACGACGACCTTTGGCTAATTTCATGCATGAGGTTCTTCAGATCAGCTAGGTCCTGCTCTACCCTGGAGATACGGTCTGCCTCCCGGTCCTTCTTTCTCTGACGGCTTCTGTAACTGGCATCATACTGAGGAAACCCTTTCTTCCAGGAGACACCGGCGCCTTTGCCTCGTGTTCGTCCTCCCTTTTCAGGATTCCCTATGGCGCGTGTCATCTCGCGTTCTCTCTCTCTCTCTCGGGATGGAACAATCCCAATTGAGCATCGTTCATTGCTTGAATAAGGTCTTGGGAGGGTTTTAGAATTTTTTCATGAAATAATGTCTTCCCTGTTTCTAGGTCCAATGATCCCCCATGCCCGTACCACCAGTGCTTTGACCTCTCGGGCCATCCATCTGTAACAGGAGTGACGCCTCTAGCCCTCATTTTCTTCTCCATAGTTTCCCACTTAGGGATGGCACTCTTGTAGCCACCTGTATCAATTTTATGATGGTATTTATTTTGGGCAGCATTTAACGCGTTCTTTGCCGACTTTGCCTTTGCTTTATCAGATTGCTTGTACTGTACAAAATCGGGCCACTGTTCTCTCAACTTCTTGTTTACTCCTATGAAGTCTGGAGTTTTCTTTTTTGCGACATATTTCGCGTATAAACTTTTCTTGTGGTTCCGGTACAGTTCAGCCATCTTTCTCAGAGCCCACTCCTTGACTTTCGCTCTATTTTCAAGCCCACCCGGCCTTGGGGTAATACCATCTACCTCAAATTCTTCATACTCTGGAGGTAGTATGAAATGCGCTATGAGCTTCTGCCAAAGGTCATCTTTGGCATCATCGGTGACATAGCTGTTGGATTCTTCACCGGGTTTCTTTGACTGATTCCATTCTTGGATGGTGATCGGCAGGTTGTCCCTAACAAGCACCCCGCATTGATTTATAAACATCCTCCGGCGCTTCTCTAGAGCAATCAGTTCACCATCATCATGTATTTCTTCGATGGTGAACCTCTGATTACCATCCAACTTTTTGTTCGTCCCTCGTTTCATTCGAGCTGTCGATTGCTTCGATCCGGTGGGCTAAAATAAGAAGAGAGAGTGACTAATATATATCTAGATCAGTTAATGAATATAGGTAACACGAGTCTTTATATATATATGTACCTCGTCGGATCCTGTCGAGGGGCCATCATTATTGTTGTTATTTGTTTGCCCTTCGTCCATCCGGTCTTCCCCTTGGTACATTAGTTTTTCCTCTAGTCGATCACCGGATGGATTCACATATGAGGATATCTCTTCCTCGAGCAAAATATCTTCACCGGTATTAATATTAAGAGGAATTTCACCTCTTATCATGCCCTGAAGAAAACCTTCACCAATGCGACCATGATCTTCGGATGGATCCATGACTTAATTAACTATAACAAAAAGAGAGTTAAATAGGTTAGAAAAAACAATAACCCTAATAACTAAAATAAATAAAACAATAACCCTAATAACACAAATTAATAACCCTAATAATTATATAATTAATAACCCTAATAACACTAATTAATAACCCTAATAACACTAATTAATAATCTTAAAAAACAACTAAAAACAATTATATATTCCTAAAAACAACTAAAAACAATTAATATTCCTAATAAACCTAATAAACAATTATATATTCCTAAAAAACAATTATATATTCCTAAAAAAACAAGTAAAAACAATTATATATTCCTAAAAAAGAAACTAAAAACAATTATATATTTGTAAAAACAACTAAAAAAAATTATATAAACAATTATATATATATTCCTAAAAAACAATACCCCTCCTCCTATATACGTACTAATTAACCCGGCCAGCAAGGCAATAAAGAAGACGGCAATGGCGAGGAAAAGCCATGTATGGCAAGATGGTCTTGACGGCGCAAGGCGACACGGGCGGGCGACTGGAGATTGGTGGCTACGCTGGAATCAGCGCACCTCCCGCGTCTTCGTCGTTCTCGAGCTCGTCGTCTGTTTGTTTCCACCTCGTCGATTTCGCAGTGTACTTATACCCCCTTTAGTCCCAGCTAAGCCACCGCCCGCGACTAGAGGGTCACTAGTCCCGGGCCGTGGCTTAACCCGAGACTAAAGACCTCCCCTTTAGTCGCGGGTTAAGCCACGGCCCGGGACTAGTTTGTTTTTTCGGCCGCTTCGTTTTCGCGCGCTTAGGCACCCTCTAGTCCCGGGTCGAGCCACGACATGCGACTAGTTTTTTTTTGTAAATTTTTATTTTTAATTCAAATCAAATATAAAACTTTGGAAAATCATATCTTTTATTGTAAAAATCCAAAAAAAATAAATAATAAGTCTATTATTATAAAAAAATATAAAGAATCTTAATATAATATCCATATATCTGTTTGCATCATTTATAAATTATTTCGTTTGTAAATTTTCTTTTTTTAATTCAAATCAAATATAAAACTTTGGAAAATCATATATTTTATTGTAAAAATCCAAATAAAACAAATAATATATCTATTATTATCATAACAATATATAGAATTTTAATATAATATCCATATATATGTTTGCATCATTTATAAATTATTTCATTTGTAAATTTTCTTTTTTTAATTCAAATCAAATATAAAAGTTGGGAAAATCATATCTTTTATTATAAAAATCCAAATAAAACAAATAATATGTTTATTATTATCAGAAAAATATAAAGAATCTTAATATAATATCCATATATCTGTTTGCATCATTTATAAATTATTTCATTTGTAAATTTTCTTTTTTTAATTCAAATCAAATATAAAACTTTGCAAAATCATATCTTTTATTGTAAAAATCCAAATAAAACAAATAATATATCTATTATTATCAGAAAAATTTAAAAAATCTTCATCTAATATCCATCTATCTTTTTGCATCATTTATAAATTATTTCATTGTAAATTTTCTTTTTTTAATTCAAATCAAATATAAAACTTTGGAAAACCATATCTTTTATTGTAAAAATCCAAATAAAACAAATAATATGTCTATTATTATCAGAAAAATATAAAGAATCTTAATATAATATCCATATATCTGTTTACATCATTTATAAATTATTTCATTTGTAAATTTTCTTTTTTTAATTCAAATCAAATATAATATCCATTTAGTCCCGGTCGTAGTCATAAACCGGTACTAAAGATATTTCCCGCCATTTCCTACCGCTTCCCGCCAAGTTTTCCCGTCCTTTCCTTTTTATGAGAGATTTTAGTCCCGGTTGTAGTCACTAACCGGGACTAAAGATATTTCCCGCCATTTCCCAAAGCTTCCCGCCCAGTTTTCCCGCCCTTTCCTTCTATATCTAGGGCGATCGTGCCATGGCTAGCCACACATCCACACATTCCTCTCTTAGAACAATGGACAACGCCTACTGGGCCATTCTGACCCTCGAGGAGACCGAGGCGCACAGCGCCTCTAGCTACCCTTGTCCGCCGGGCTACCGGCCGCCCGTCGGCTGGATGCTGAGCGCTGGAGGGGTTCCTTTCCCTCCTGTCCCTCAAGGTTCCGCACGCCAGGCGGCCGTCACGAACAACTTCTACCACGAGCTCACGCCGGTGCAGCGGATGGATCCCAAGTGGGATTCCAACAACTACGACACCTGCAATGCCTTCTTCGCTAATAGGCGGGAAAGGGAGCTCGCCAAGTACGAGGGTGATGGCCCGCCCCCGGTGAACCAGAACGAAGCTGGCCGCCGTCTGTGGTGGGCGAACCGTACTATCATCAGAGTGATGCGCTACATCATCGGGGGGAGACCATCCTTGCCTGCGGTGCCCACAAGTCCACCCGACACAACCACACCCGCCCGCCAGATGGCGATCGTCTTGCAGGAGACCCTCCTCGCCAGTGAACTGGAGGCCGGAGTGGCCCCTGGTATATGCCATGGCTGGGCTGAGGATCCCCGGAGTGGAAGGTGACGATGACGATGACGAAGAAGACCCTAAAGCTGCGTACTATAGGACTAGGAATGATTACGACTAAAGGGGGTGGCTTTAGTCCTGAGTGTCAGCTGGTCCCGGTTTTTAATATAATTAAATGTCTTGAGTGTTACCTAAATATGAAGATGTTATATTTAGAGGAAAAGGCCTATAAATAGAGCAGCCTATAAATAGAGGAAAATGCCTATAAATAGAGCAGCCTATAAATAGAGGAAATAGAGCAGGCTGGATCGAGCAGCCTATAAATAGAGGGAAATGCATATAAAGAGAGGGTTCATCTTTAGTCCCGGTTGGAGAAACCAACCATGATCAAGGATGCGCAGATCGGGCCAAAGACTAATAATAGGGGTGAGTGTCGACATTATGTCATGCGGCTTGTACCTTGTCCCGGATGGTGTCACCAACCGGGACTAAAGATGAACCTTTAGTCCTGGTTGGAGACACCAACCGAGACAAAACATGAGTCAGCACTAATAATAGGGGTGAGTGTCGACATTATGTCGTGAGTGTCGACATTATGCCGAGCTTCTTGTACTATAAATAGGCATCCTTGTGAGTCCAGTCCTCCAGCCAGTTTGAGGCATCTCCAAGATGGTTTTCGAGAGCAGGGACACCACTATGGCCAGTTTCAGGGAGATGCCGCCGGAGCCCAGTCCTCCGGCATCTCCAAGAAACTGGTCATGGAGGCACTCCCTAATATGTGAAATTAGTTAGCTCCCAGGCGTATTGATCTAGTTAGATAAGTTACAAGCTGCAAGATGGTTTTCGAGAGCAGGGACACCACTACGGCCAGTTTCAGGGAGATGCCGCCGGAGCCTAGTCCTCCGGCATCTCCAAGAAACTGGTCATAGAGGAACTCCATAATATGTGACCTCACGCATTTGGAGATCAGATCTTAATGGTAAGTATGAATCGGGACTAAAGGCCCCCCCTTTAGTCCCGGTCCAGCCACAAAACGAGACTAACACACTCAAGATTGTTTGCAGACAACACTATAAAAATGGACACATGGAGCATCTTCACTCATAAAATGTTACAATTATTACACATCATTTCTTCGCGTGTGTTCCTTTCTGATCCCGCCGTATCCATGGAGCATATTCATTCATTAACATGATGCTTGGGTCATCCTTCACCGCGAAGGGCAGAATTTCATGTAACTTATCACAATCTTCCGACATGTCTGTCTTGTCCTCCACTCCCACGATGTTTCTTTTTCCTGAAAGAACTATGTGGCGCTTTGGCTCATCGTATGATGTATTCTTTTTCTTATTTTTTCTTTTTCTAGGTTTGGTAGACATGTCCTTCACATAGAAAACCTGAGCCACATCATGCAGATGCCATGCACCTTGCCTCTCCTAATGGCATTTCTACCTTAAGTCCTAGATTCTTGGGTAACATGATCATGACACAGTATTTAGCTAATACCTTTCCATCATAGTAACTATAAATCTTGACCAAAAGTCTCTATTCACATTCCAAACTCCATAGAAGTTATCGGAGATTGTCTGTCCAATCCCCTCCATAGTCATCCAACGTCCTGTTCATCACTTGAACACTCTGGGGTGGATATCGAGGTGCCATGTGGAACTGTAGATAAGAAATTATCATCAGTCACATAGAGTTAAAACTCTTGGGTAATGATCGGAATTGCAATCATATAAAAGAGTTATCGCACTAGTAACATACAGGATTATTCTCAATTGAATATCCCTCATATCACAAGAGAACTCTTTATTATCACTTGGATGTGTCCTACAGGTTCTACGCATTTACTAGGTTTCCAACCTAAGGTCAAAGCATATGATCTGATACAAACTGCAGTGACCTAGCATACCACTGCATGATGTAGTATACTATAGTCGTTGACATAACACCAATGAAACACCATTCACTAATATTACATCCCTCAGAATGGCACAACAGAAACACAGCGGGTCCAATACATGGCTAAAGGTTACAACTCACTCCTTACACAAGATCCAAAGAACACTCTAAGTTAAAGAGAGAGAAAGAACTTCTTACGGAGAAGAATCAAAGACAAATAATGCAAGAACAATTATACTATTAAGTCTAGTATTCTGGCTAAGAGGGTGGCATTGCTGCTATTGCAACGCACTACAGAAATAGGTTCTTTGGCTAGAGATTATATTCCTATCTAATCAGTAACTTCGTCTTCACTTGAGTTAAGGTATATGTTGACTTCCTTGTCTTCATTGAAGAGCTTTAGCTAGGCATGATAAGTCCTGGAGCATAAATTGATGTGGTTGTTGCCTATTCCAATTTCAGAATCTAGCAAGGGTTAAGAATATACTTTGAGTACGAGCATACTCAGCAAATTCACTAGAAAAGGAGTGTTTGATGCACTATAACTATAGCCATAGACCGTAGGTCGTAGGCAATGCAAGTTTTCACAAACATTTCTTCAAAGGTTTCTTTTATTCTAAAAATCTATGTCCGTTAGCCTTCACGGGTTTACCAGAACTTTCATGGAGTTCCTTTCCCGCCGCGTTCGCAGCTCCTTCCCGGAACAGGGAGTAACAAGTTATAGTTCTTACACTCTGCGGAGGTGCGTTACTTTACCCATGAGAGATCAACTCTTTGTTGCACAACCGAGCAGCTTATTCCCGTCCAATGTTCCATGATGTGGGGCCCAGAAGATGATCCAAGCCAATCACTGCCCCCTTCGTGACCTCGCATGCCTCCTTGGTGTACACCATGCCCACATATTGGATTACGGTAATGGTTTGTACAAACTGTTAGATGCCAGAATTATCGTGGGACGATGAGGGTTCCCACCCATATGCTGCATATCCTCTATGAATTACCAATTAATATGCATCCTTCGAGGATAACAGCCACGACCTGCACATCCGGCTTCATGCGAGAGGAAGAAGATACAGCTTACTTATCCGTCCCATTCCAAATCTCATGGTCAACACGTAATATACAGCGCAATAATCACTGGCGACATTAGTTGTTAAGTCCTAGGTGATATAGTTCTGATTAGTGGTATTCCAACTGTCAGATTTAATAGATTAGCTGATCACCCTAGATCAGTAACCAATAGTTCACATTATTATCAAAAAATAGTGTTTTAAGACCTTTTTAAAATGCAGGTGATAACAACACTGAATTTGTAAAATACTTTACGGAAAATAAACAAAGGACATGAGCAAGTGTGAACTTGCCTTTTGTGATTGCAAGATTATGCACTCAGTATAAGATCCAAAATCTGAAATCAGCATCATTGGTTCGGTAAGGACTAATGTTTAAAGAAGCAATATGCTTTTATGCATAAGTAATGTGATGCATGTTCTAAACGCAAATCCCGGGGATAACGTTGTCCTAGGGTTTGGATTCCAAAAATGGTTACTTTGGAATGTGTGGTCCGTTTAGATAAGTTTCACATTTGTGCTTCAATTAGAGTTTATAAGTGGTTGTGAGCAACACATATGTAGCAATAAAATATATACTTATGAAATACTAGTCAAAATTACTTATATAAGAGTTCTTGTTTGAAGTGTCAAAAATAATAACCTTCGAAGAAAAGGTTTCTCTTCTAAGGTTTAAACAAGCTTTGGGGTTAGTTGAGTTGGGTAGCTTTTATTTATGTTTGCTCGAATGGTTTGGGTTTGGGATGTTTTTATAACTTAACTACTTCAGACCAAAGTTAACTATAAAATTTATAGTAATGTTTATTGTATTATATTTAAATTTTTGGAGACTAAAGTTAACTTTAAAATATAGATAATTTTGAAAGGATAATACTTATAACATTTGTATCTTGTGTATTTGGAATGTTTCCTTTAGGTTACTTAAAATTGGTTATTCCTTTACTTAGTGTAGTGGTTTCTTGATTTTTATAATGGAGTAGTATCATTTACCTTTTATCAATGAGTGGTAAGGGTTTATAAACCAAAATATAATATTACTTAACTACTTATGGATTTATTATAGTGTGGTGGTAGTTTTTGTAATTTGGTGGTTAAAGTAGATAGGAATGATCTGACTTATTTACAAGTTATTCTTTAAGGTTTTTTACCATGAATTGGAATTCTTTGAGAATATAATCTTCCCTCAAGGTTGAGGACAATTTAAATAAAAGGGTATTTATAATGTTTTAAACCATTATGGCCTTATATTATTAATATTTAAGACTAATACTATTTATTAGACTCATTTGACTCATTTTAGGAATATTAATAAATTTATTTATCCTTATATGAATTATTAATGAAGTAAATAAGTTTAAATTTGAGTTATTAAAATATTTGAATTTTTATTTAACTCAAAAGTACAATATTAGATTTTTAACATGTAAATATTATTTTTGTGATCATTTTGGTATATTACATTTATTTTTATGATTTATAAATAATAAGATATGATTTTTATAATTCTGATTACTTTATAATTACTTAATAAATAATAAATATTTAATTAAGTGAAATAATAATACGTCATTATGGTTTCAAATTATAATTTTTATTTTTCTAAGATTTTTGGTATTTTATTTGTATTATTAAAATTTATCATTATTAAAATATGAATTATCAAAGTTTTATTACTTATAAAACCTTTATTAAATAATATTTATTTAAATAATCATCATAATAATTTTGGATAATAAGTTTAAGTTGTAGATTTTATTTTTCTAAAAAATTTCATATATTATACACATTTTTCTGAATTATAAATCAAAAGTTATTAATTAAACATGATTTAAGTATTTATTTGATTTCTGAAATATTAATAATTAAGTTTATAACATTTTATCTATTTCTTAAACAGGAAATATTTTTTAAACCGCACCTCAATCTAGCCTCAGTCACTGACTAGTGGGCCATTGTCCACTTCAGCTCTCAGGTTAAAGAAAATGCATTTATTACTGACCTTCTCTGTACTCCCAGTCGATGACACATGGGCCCAAGGCCATGTCATCAGCCACGCGAGACAAAGACTAGTCAAACTAGCTGACTGGGTCCAGGGTGGCGTCAGCGTGACGTAACGATGGCGTCAGCACCACCACCACCGCCGTCAGTGGTTGGTCGCCGGCGACGATCTAATGCGTCCTAGCAAACAAAATGATCCTAGTTCGAATCAGTGCAACGTGCTGAGTCCTAAAGTGGCGGTGCCGCTCGGAAATGGTCATCGGAACCTTAGCTCCGTCGAGCTCCGACGGTGGCCGATGGTGGCACACGGTGAGACGGCGATTCCCATTGAGATAAAGCGATTTAAGGATACTCGAAGGTTCAGGAACTCACCCTGATGATGATAGAGAGGTCGGCGAGGACAGGCGCGGTTGGAGGCGAGATCTCTGACAAGATTTCCGATGAACTGCCGCAAGGAAGAATGGCCAAATTTGTCCACTCCAGTGCTCCCCTTGATGCAGGCTTTCTCTCAGAGGATCTATGGAGGACGGTGCTTCTCCTTGGCTGCTTGGAAGGGTGTGGGGAGATGTGGTTCAACGACGAGGTGTGGATCCGGTGAGCTAGGGTTTCGGCCCCAATCAAATCAGAGAGGATAAGGAGGGATTTTGGATAGGGATTGAGGCAGGGCATCGCGGTGGCCTTCTTATCCCTCTCTGGAATGACGGCGAGCATCTTGGCGCACAGCTGACGATGACGACATCGGGCGGCGGCGAGATCCTCCAGCGAGCTGTCTGTGTGCGTGAGGATGACGAAGACGTCACTTTTGTGGAAAACCCCCTGGCGATTCTTTCAGCTCAACCCGTGGTCCTTATTTGGTCCCACTTGTCAGTCACAGGAGAGAAGGAGCTGGGCTGGCTATTGGGCTATTGTGGGCTGCACCTGGGCATCAGACAAGGAAAGAAATGTTGGGCCACGACCAGGTAATGTTTTTTTATTTATTTTACCCTTTTCTATTTTCTGTTTTCCTTTTTAGATTTGAGTTTGATTTATATTTTGATATTTTCTTTGTAATATTTATTTGCTGGATAATTGCAATAATACTAAAATAGATTTAGTATCATTTATGAACTTTTATTATATAATCCTTTGATATTTCTTTTATTTTCTCAATATGAGCCCCCTTTTTAAATATTTTGTAGTAGCTTTTCTTATTATTTTTCTTTCCTCTTTTTATTAGGGTTTATTAAATGATATATTATTATTTGTTTGTAAGACTTGACTCTAGTTGGCTTAGAGTTTGAATATAAATTTTTTATATGTATAATGATCCTATATCATTATTTGTTGCATGAAATATGAAAGAGATTAATATGGTTCTTATTACTCCCATTAATTTGGAAAATGACAACGTATCTATTTTATTATGATAAATAAAGAGGTTTCGGATCTTAAATTATGAGTATTTACCTTTTGGTTTAGGGTTTTTCTTAATATACTTAGACTCCTTTATGGATGTGGTTAAAGATACAATAACTAAACATATTGTTTTCTGTTTGGGATATTTGTTGACATCACCTTTAGTACTTGAAAGTTATATCTTGAATGTTTTATATAAAGGAATTGATAAAGATATACTTAAGTGCATATAGTTATGATGGTTGGAATTAACAGAGATGTTCTTATGTGATTTGTTGTAGGAAAATGTTCCTATCAAGTGATATAGATATAAGATGAGGAATTATTAATATGAAATGGATATTATACTTGGTTTTAAGATTTAGAGTTGATTGTTTACCAAGAATTATTATCTTCCATAATTCATAACTCTAGACTTCTTATTAAGTAATTCCTTTCCTAGATATACTACCTTTTTCTATCTATCATCATGATTAACATGATGAGTTTTACTTCATAGTACTATTCTCATTCACTGATTAACCTTCTAAACTCATGGATGAATCAAATGAGTTTGTTACTACTGTATTTCATAACTTCCTCCTATCCTTGCTTGGTTGTATTTACTACCCTACTGTTGATAGCCTTCCATCCAACAAATAGTTCCTTCGAACTCTACGCATAATCTTCCTTAATCATTCATTACTAATGTATCTCTATTAGTTGTATGCATCCAACTACCTTTCTCTAAAGTTGACTGTCCTTTAAGATGAATAACACCACTTCTATAACTCTATGCTATACTAGCTTTAGTTGAATAGTATCATCCTATATTCACTTTACTCAAATCCTAAATTATATTTATGTGGCTTGCAATAACTACTCTAGTTTAACTTATCTCTTCTAAGATTCCAATTATGTTCTACCCACCACTATTACTTATACTAAAAATAAGAATTCAATATTGGTGGCTGAAGCATCACCATTATGATCCTTTAATCATTTATTGCTTAAGTTCTTAGTTGGCTAAGAAAGGCTTTATTAAACCTACTTTTCCATTATCTTGAAATTATTTTCTTAGTACCTCATATTAGATTAAGGTTATTTATGGACTATGCCCTCTTTAAAAGTTTTATGTAGATGTTATGATAAGATCAAGAAATAATAGATCAAAGATTGATAGCTTAAGAATTTGTGAATCAATGGTTGATTACTCAAAATTGATGAACATCAGATATTAAGATAGGTTCCATAAATATTGATATGGAAAGAAAGATATATGGTGGATGATCCTGACTTAGTCTCTTTCCAACTCCAACTCATTAAAGAGTTTTAAGATTAGGTATTACTATGATACTACTAGTAAGAATAGATAAGAATAAGAAAGTTCAGCATTAATAATTGCATTTTTTATTATTCTAGTGGCAATCTTAACTTAGTATTCATAGGTTGATATGATGAATAGTATGATATGATCCCTTAAGGATCATATATGAATCATTTAAGCAATGTATTATGAATGGCATTTTATTATATCTGGTCTACCCATAGACCTAACCATGTTTAACCAAATAAGGTTTTAGCAAAGGTCATATTGAAACTTATCGCAGTTAACTTGATGATCTACTTCAATTCCATCAAGTTAAGAGAAGCTTCAATCAATTTGACATGTTCTATTTTAAAAGCACGAAAATTATTCAGATTTTCTATGCATGAATGCAATGCACACATCTGGTTTCAGTTTATTTCTAACCTCTAATGCTGGGATGTTGCAAAAACCCAAAATAGTTTTACGATTGAAAAACCGTGGGTTCCAATAGGGAAGATGCTAAGCATCTTAGACTCGATCTAAAGGGGTTAAAAATGGGTGTCAATAGGGTAGGTTGCCTAATGGACACTCATCCATAACTTGGCGGAGCCAAGTTACCCATGCCTTTTATTTGAAACAAACTATGCAATTTAATCGTGCAGTTCATAAACGGGATACAAAACAATTGATAAAAGGAGTAGGTTAATATAGGAGTTCAATAATGGTGGCTTGACTGTGACCAGCGAGATGTCCCTTGACCTTCTTATAATATTAGAATACCAATAATGCCAAAATCAAAAATCAATAGAATAACCCCAATGCTTCCTTCTTCTCAGCGTCTCACAAACAAAACTATCGCCGTAATTGAGCATATATGCAAACAGACAACACCACAATTAATACAAGGCATACAAGCATCAAACCATACAGCAAGCAAATGATAATTACATGATATACATCAGTAGGATGTTGGCTGATTGGGTGATAGGATGGGAAGAAGATTTGGAGGCATAGGAGAAAGGGGTCCTCTTTGGATTTAAAGTCTAGGAACTACCTAGGAGAGGGGTTTTTGCCCAAGGGCTTGACCTGTATGATATCATTGTATAAAAATGATACCATCAGATAGGTATTGATAAAATGAAGTGTCAACACCCGGATTTTTAATCCCAGATGCCTGTTATGCCATACATCGCAATCCCATGATTACCATTTTTGCGAGGCATAACAGATTTGGATATCACAATACATCATCCATTACAAACCATACATAACGTCTTACACAAATAAGGATCTCATGATCCAGTTATTAATACAACTCAAGCAGCGGAATAACGTAATAATAACGATAGCATAGGCGAAGCTCCATCTTTGGGGTCACAGGAAATGCTGACGATGGGAGATGATCCTACTTGTCATAACCTTCCTAGGGTCCATCATCCTGGTACTCCTCTTCATAGTCTTTCCACGGGAATAGCAAGGGACAAAGCCATGAGTACTCTTTAAGTACTCGCAAACTAATAATAACAAGTAAAGGGGTTTTTATAGTAGGACACTAAGCTCTTGGGTTGTTTTGCAAAAAACCATATTTACCTCTACTAAGTTCAAAAGAAAGAAAACTAGTTGAAATTTTATAACACCTAAGTGGGAACTTGAATTTCATATCACAACACCGTTGTGGTCAAGTAAAAATCTCAATTCATTCCACAAGTCATTTTGAAAACATCTAACGTGGGAACAGTATGGCCACTCCAACTGTCCATAACCGTGGACGCGGCTATTCGAATAGTTTGACACTCTGCAGAGATTGTACACTTTCACCACAACAGTCGATACATCCGTCAGGAACAAATCCTGAATTCACCATACCCAGTATGCGGATAATCAATCCTAACCTTTCAATTACACGCCCTAGTATAGGCACTTCTCCTGTGAGTTTGGCCTCCCAACCATGACCAACTGTCATCTTGGGTACTGCACAGGTGGACAATCTTCACAAGGTAGCCTGAGCTCAGACCTTGGCCGTGAGGGAACCCATACTAAGGTATATAAATTTCCGGTCAAGCGCTACCCAATTTTCGGGTATTGTGGTTGTACGGTAAAATTGGAATGGTATCGCATCTAGACAACCATCAGTTTTATAAAGGTCTAAGGCTCACGCCTCAACATTTTCATCGTCAAAATCATCTGGTGTTCGGAAACACGTGTCAAAACATTTCAGTAGAATGACTCATCATTCCAAGGTTTTCATAATCATTTTCACCAAGTATTCCCATCTAAAGTTGATCAAGTTTTATGCTTAGCAGTAGCATCTACAAGTGGGGGTAAGTACTAATGAGGGTGGAAAACAAGTGGGGATTATTGAAGTTCAATCTCATGCCTTAGGATGACATAAAGATTATCTAACTTAGGCCAGATTTAATGATCTTTATGCAACCTTCAATTATCTTCCTAAAATCTACAAGTCACTTAAGTAAACTCTAAGAAAAGCTTTGATAAAGAAATAAAGTAGAAAGCTTGTAAGTAAAACTAGGATTGGGTATTATCAAATGTGTCCAACCAAGCATGCTTAATGCATTTCATAGGTTATCTAACTTTCATAATTGCAAGTGTTAGCTTGCATAGGTAAACTTGGTTAGTAAGGCTTGCCTTGTGCAAAGCAGTGGTTGAAGTTCTCCTCGGCTTCTTCCTCGTAGTATCCTTCTTCCTCCTCGTATCCTTGGTCGGTACTAGCGTCTATAAATAACTACGAGGTACACAATCACCAAACAATACTTAACTATTTTCAATCATCACACAAAGATGTACTATAGATGATCTAGCATCATCACCTATCATTACATGATTAAAGCATTTGTCTTCTTTATTTTAATTTGAGAAAAGTAATTTCTACTCATTGAAAAACTACTTAAGATTTAATATTCTCCAACTCAAACATGGGATCATGTTGACACATGTCATCACCACATATTTCAGTACATGGGAATGTGGTTTAAAGTGGTGTCACAATTTAATAAGGTTTAACCTTTTTATTTTAAATAAATAAAGTGACTAGAAATGCCTATGTGGCATTCTTTTGTTGCTTGAACATTATTTTTGCAAGTAAACCAAAATGTTTTTATATATTCTGAAAGGTATGATCGAATCTGATTTTTGAGAGTTGAAATCAACTCAAAAGCTATTATGGTTGAATTTTTAAAAATGTTTGATTATAGAAAAGCTTCTGACTTGTTATTTTTAGCAAGGTTGATCTACAGATCCAAATGATTTGAATCCAACGGGCTTGGATTAAGCATTTCAATACCTTTCTAACAAAATTAGTTTCATGCATTTTGGTTCACTACATCGAGCTGGGTTGATTTTTGAATATAGGTACAGAACTGAGTTTGAATTAAAATAGAAAAATCTAAATTCAAACGGTTGGGCTGCGCGGGAAAGGTTAATGGGCCAGCCCAATGTCACTTGCATCGCGGGGCTCTGCTCACACGGGGGTTCCACTAGTTAGTGGCTCATAACACGCGAAGCGGTACGGGGATGTGTGGTTTGTTGGATTAGAAGGAAGATCGACGGCTGGGGATCATCGTCGACGATGAACATGTCACCGACGATCTCGAACCCTAGCGGCTCAGTGGGGGTGCATACGGGGCATACCAGGGCTCCGGTGACGACGGCGAGGTGGGCAAACGAACGAGTGGTCGACGGTGAGGTCAGGGACGGTCGAGGCAGCTCCAGGGGTGGTCGAAATCAATGGCCTCCTTCTTCTCTAGAGGCGGCCTGCTCCGGCGCAATTCCTGCGAGCTGCTGGTCCTCATCCTCCGGCTAGAGGGTGGAACGATCAGTGAGGTGAGGGGAGTGGAATGGTGTGCTTCAAACGGCTGGGGGTGGCCTCCTTTTATAGGCTCGACGGCGAGACCGAGAGCGATGGGCAGGCGATGGTGGCGACATGGCTACGGGCTGCTAGAGGTATGGCTGAGGTTGGTGATCGACGGGCGGTCTCCTGACGATGCTCTAGCGCTTAAATGCGCGCTTAGGGGCGGTGGAAATCGGTCGGGAACGTGCGGTGCTCTGCGTGGTACCGACGGTGAACTCTGCGGTGTGCGGAGGCTACGGGGTACGGGCGAGGAAACGATCATGTCTAGTGGTCTCCTGGGACGGTGGAGTTCATGCTGGCAGGTGTCAAGGGCTCGAGGTGGTCGGGTTGAGTGGGAACGGCGCGTGCACGGTGGTGCGCGTCGGCATGGTCGACAGCAGCGCGGGCACGACGTTCCTGGTGATTCCTGTCTGTGACTTTGAGCTAGGGCTGGTCGAGAGGGGGCGGTGAGGCATGGGTTGCATGCTAGACAAGGTGGGCACGGCTAGTTCTTCCTCTAGCTTGCTGTCCACCTTGGGGTGGCATGGTGAGGCTCGGACTGCTCACCATTGATGTCAAGGCAAGCTTACAGTGGTGCTAGAGGTTAGTTAAAGGAGCTAGATGATCTACTAATTAAGGCTAGTTGCAACCAGAGGGGGAACAAGTTAGGCCAAAATTTACTGCACACTATAGTGTTTGTGATCTGTTTGATTTGAATCTGCAAGCTATTTGATGAAATCGCCGCAAGAAACTTACTTTTGAATTTTGAAAAGATTTTTTGTGGGTGTGCTAGGCATGTGCTGAGGATTCTGTGGGTGCTTGGGTTTTGAAAATTGAGCTTGTTTGAGTGGTTTTTGCAATAGTGGGATCTTCCCATATGAGATAGATTCAATTTTAAACTGTCATTTAAACTTAGTGTTTGAACGTTTTTGGATGATCACAAAGTGGGCCTTGGTAACTTATTATGAGTACTAACAAGGGGTGCAAAGAGCCACAAATGTTTCTGTTAAGTTTTTAGAACTAGGGATAGCCAAAGTAGGCATGAGAGTCAATTTGGCAAAAATGACCGTTCACTTCATTTGTTTATTTTGAGTTGTTTGTCTTTGGGAAAAGTTTGGGGATTGTTTAGATGATGTTTATTTCACCTAAGAATCATTTTACAAGCAAATAAACACAGAACCATGGCAATTCAAAAGAATCCAAATTTTGAATACACACACATATGAATGCTTTCATATTTTTTTAGTTGGGAAAGTTTTTGTTAACCCTAATTTTGATGATTAGAGTTTGATGATCCAAGTTTAATATTTTTGGGATGTTACAAACCTTCCCCCCTTAAACAAAATTTCATCCCGAGATTTGAAAAAGGACGAAAACGATTACCTAGGATTTGAAGAGATCGGGAAACTCCGTCCTGATGTGATCTTCGCGCTCCCAGGTAGCTTCCTCATCTGTGTGGTTGCTCCACTGAATCTTGAGAAACTTGATGCTTCGGGTCCTGGAAGTTCTGAAAGCTTCTTCCAAAATACGGATGGGGTACTTCAGGATAGGTCAGGTCATTGTTGATTTCTATGGTCTGATGATCAATGTTCTTGAACACTTCAGTCTTCTCCGGAACTTCGAGGCACTTGCGAAGTAATGAGATATGGAACACATTGTGTACTGCTGACATCTCTTCTGGCAGTTCCAATTGATACGACACTTCTCCTCGACGCTTCAGAATCTTGAAGGGGCCGATATATCTGGGGGCTAACTTTCCTTTCAGTTGGAAACGCTGCATTCCCTTCAATGGCGACACTTTCAAATACATGAACTCTCCGATGTTGAAGGCGAGGTCTCGACGTCTCTTGTCGGCATAACTCTTCTGTCTTGACTGGGCGGCCTTGAGGTGCCCACGAATCTTGTGAACGTTTTCTTCTTCTTCTCGTAGGATGTCAGGTCTGAAAATCTAACTCTCTCCTACTTCCGACCAGTTCAAAGGGGTGCGACACTTCCTTCAATACATGAATTCAAATGGGGCCATTTGCGAACTAGCTTGATAACTGTTGTTGTATGAAAATTCTGCGAACGGCAGACAGTCTTCCCATTTAGATCCATACTCTAACACACATGCTCTCAACATATCTTCGAGTATTTGATTTACTCGCTCCGTTTGTCCGTTGGTCTGAGGGTGATAAGCGGTGCTGAAATCTAGTCGGGTTCCTAAACCTTCTTGGACTTTCTTCCAGAATCTCGAGGTAAACTGAGTTCCTCGATCCGAGACGATGTTCTTGGGCACTCCATGCAAACTGACAATTCTAGCGATGTATAACTCCGCTAGCTTCGAACTCTGATAGGTGGTCTTGACTGGTAAGAAATGGGCGACTTTAGACAATCTATCCACTATGACCCAGATAGAGTCATTTCCCCTACTAGAAGTAGGCAAGCCGATGATAAAGTCCATTCCAACGGAATCCCATTTCCATTCCAGAATCTGCAATGGTTGCAACAATCCTGCGGGTCTTTGATGTCCCGCCTTGACTCTCTGACATATATCACACTTGGCGATATAGCTTCCGATTTCTCTCTTTATCTTATGCCACCAAAATTTCTCTTTCAAATCTTGATACATCTTCGTTCCTCCAGGGTGGATAGAATAAAGAGTATCATGAGCTTCCTTTTAAATAATTTCGTTCAACTTAGAATCTGCTGGTTCACAAAGGCATCCTTTGTACCACAGAACTCCTTCTTCGTCTTTGGTAAATCCGGGTACCTTGCCTGTACCGAATACGACGCTTGATTCCGTCGATACTAGCATTTCCTTTCTATCCTCCTTGATCTGGTTGATCAAAGTGGGTTGAAGTTCTATGCCAGGCAAAAATTATTCACTCACTAATTCCATTCGAAACTCTTCCATCTCTTTGTGCAGACTTGATTGCTCCTTCAAAATCATGCAGTTCAAGCGGCACAGCAATCTGCTAAGGGCATCTGGTACCACATTGGCTTTATCGGGGTGATAGTGAATGTCCAGATCGTAATCCTTGATTAGCTCAATCCATCTTCTCTGTCTCATATTCAGCTCCTTCTGAGTGAATATATACTTTAGGCTCTTGTGATCCGAATAAATCTCACAACGGTTTCCCATCAGGTAATGCCTCCATGTCTTCTGGGCTAGAACTACGGCTGTGAGCTCGAGGACATGGCTTGGATGGTTCTGCTCATGTTGCTTCAGTTGTCGGGATAGATAGGATATAACTTTGCCTTCTTGCATTAGAACACATCCGAGACCGATTTTGGATGCATCACAATACACGTCAAAGGGCTTCGTGACATCCGGCATGATTAAGATTGGAGCTGAAATCAATCTTCTCTTGAGTTCTTGAAAACTCACTTCACATTTGTCCATCCATTCAAACTTCTTATCCTTCAGCAATTGGGTCATGGGTCTGGAGATACTCGAGAATCCTTCTACGAACTTGCGGTAGTATCCCGCCAATCCGAGAAATGCACGAACTTGGGTTTGAGTGGTTGGGGCTTGCCAATCTTCGACATCTCTCACCTTTGCAGGGTCAACGGCAATTCCTCCGGCTGATACAATGTGACCGAGGAATCCTACCTCCTGTAACCAGAATTCACATTTGCTAAACTTGGCATACAACTGATGCTCTCTAAGGGTTCCAAGAATGGTCCTTAGGTGTAGCTCATGTTCTTCTTCTGATTTAGAATAAATCAGAATGTCATCGATGAAAACAACAACAAAATTATCCAGGAAGTCCATAAAAATCTTATTCATGAGATTCATGAAATAAGTGGGGGCATTGGTTAATCCAAAATACATGATAGTATACTCGTATAATCCATATTTGGTTGTAAAGGCAGTCTTGGGGATATCCTCTGCGTGAACCTTGAGTTGATGATAGCCAGTTCTAAGATCAATCTTAGAAAACACTTTGGCACCAGTCAATTGATCAAACAAATCTTCTATCTTGGGCAATGGGTATTTGTTCTTGATAGTGACATCATTCAACTTCCGATAATCCGTACACAAACAGTTACCTCCATCCTTCTTATCCACAAACAAGACAGGTGATCTCCATGGTGACGGACTTGGTTGAATCAATCCAATTTCCAGCATGGCATCCAGTTGCTTCTTCAGTTCTGCTAGTTCAGACGGGTTCATAATATATGTTCTCTAGGCTATGGGTCCTGTTCCGGGGATTAGTTCAATGATAAACTCGATATCCCGATCTGGGGGCATACCAGGCAAAACATCTGGAAATACATCGGGGTATTCACAGACTATCCGGACTTGGTCAATGGTAGGTTGGGCTATACTCTTGTTGCACTTGAATTGACGAGGTAAGGTTTCAGATACATGCTCGACTGATATTCCGGCTGTACTGGTCATGGTGATGGCTTTCTTGGCACAGTCAATTAATCCTTTATGTTTGGACATCCAATCCATTCCTAGTACTACTTCCAAACCTTTAGTTCTGAGTACTATCAGATAAGCATAAAAATCTATGCCATGGATTCGGATAGGGACGACTTTACAAATTTGCCTAGCTTTGGTGGTTGAACCGGGGATTTGAACAATCATAACATGCTTCAGTTTGGTTGGTTGAATCTTACTAGTGCATGCAAATTCTTCGGTGACAAATGAGTGCGATGCACCAGAATAAAACAACACTCTAGCAAGTACTGAATTAACAGAAAACATACCCAGCACGACATCTGGCGCTTCCTGGGCTTCTTCGGCATGCATGAGAAAAATACGACCGTTGCGGTTGAGCGAATTCCCTAGGGAAAACCTTCTTCCGGGCTGAACACGACGCTGCTGCTGAGCTGGGGCATTTGCATTGGGGGCTGAGGCATTCTTCTTGGGACACTCATTGGAGTAGTGATCCTTATTTCCACAATCATAACAATTCACTTGCGACTTGTCCTTTGCTGCAACGGGCACATCATTGCTTCCAGTCCTCGGGGCAGTGTTGGTGTTGGCGGCAGCATTGTTGTTGTTAAACTTGGGTGGGGCACGGTTGAAATTGCCAGAGTTGATGGGGTTGTTGTGATTTCCTTCGGGCCTTGGTTTCCATGGTTAGGATAGGTCGGATGGTTCATCGGGGGTCTGTTGGTCCTCGGGGCAAATTCTGGAGATGGGTTGGGGCGATACTTTGCGGTATGATGGGTTCCTGGCTGATGCATCATGCGACGCTTGCGGTTCTCATTGGCTTGGTTGATCTTTCCTTCCAATTGAATGGCAGAGTCGATGAGGGCTTCAATATCAGAAAAGGGTATATTGACCAATACCGTCTGCATCTCATCGTGCAGACCATTCAAGAATCTGTCTTTCTTCTTGGCTTCAGTGTCGATCTCATCCGGGGCATACCTAGCTAATGACAAGAATTTGTCACGGTATTCCACTACGGTCATCCTTCCTTGCTTCAGTTCTCTGAATTCATCTCTCATTCTCTTGATCAAACCCGGTGGCACATGGGTTCTGCTGAACTTGACCTTGAATTCCTCCCAGGTCATCATCTGTCCTCCGGTCATTGCACGAATGCTGTTCCAGCATGCTCTTGCATCTCCGGCTAGATAGTGTGTGTCGAACAGAACTTTCTTGTTAGCTTCCACTCCGGAGACTTCCAGGTTGTTTTCCATGGTCTGCAGCCAATCATCTGCATCTAGGGGCTCTTCCGACTTAGTGAAAACAGGTGGGTTGGTGTTCTGGAAATTCTTGAGCTTAGATCCATGGTTTTCCTGATTTCCTTGGCCTTGATTGTTGTTGGCCATCTGAGCTATGTGCTGAAGGGTGGCTAGGTTGGCTTGACGTTTGGCTCTTTCAGCTTCGCGGTCAAAAACCAACATTTGCAGGATCTGCGACATTGGGTCCGGGGATGAACCACTTCCTCCGCGAGGCATCTGAAGATTGAGATAGATCATGATAAAAGAGGGAAATTTCTAAGGTTCAAGGACTTTGAAAAGTTTTTAAAGTTTGACTCAGATTTTCTAGCAACTTGCTTTTCATTCATTCATTCATAGCACGCGATACAACACACACCATACTAAAGGAAAAAACAGATGGTTTTAAGAACCATTCTGAAACTACGATACAGTGGGACCGAATACAACTCGCTACACTAGTGCTCAAGTGCTACTACTGCTCGGAGTTGGTGTAATCGTCATCCTCATCATCCTCATCGTCATCTATGAAGGTGAAATCCTCCTCATCGGTGAAGAAGTCCATGGACTGATCCTCCAGAAAATCATCATCATCGCTAAGATAGGAGTAGGGGTCTCCACGAAGATCTTCTCCAGCATTCTCCCTTTCCTCCAAATGCATGTCTCTCTCGTGGATGGTCTCTTCCAAATACGAGATACGGTGACGAAGATGGGCAATGATGTGCTCCTTTTTGTTAAGCTGACATCAACGAGACTGGAGATCCTTCTCTAGCATGGTGATGGTCTGATCCTTCGTCTTCATGATGGCTGACTTGTGGTTGGAGTAGTCACGGGCATTGTCCAGCTCCTGCTGACGATCATACATCATGAAGCTAAGGTGGTCCAACTGAGTCTTCAACTCGTGGTGGTATGGGGCTTCCAGTGGCTGTCCCATAGCATCACGCCTTGGACAAAACTCAAAACGGGTACCCTTGATATGGTTGATACTCTGCCCATGCAGACGGGCAAGAGCTTCCTGCATGGCTCTGGCAAGTCCATCGAGCCAGTTGTTCTCTCTTAAGGTGAACTGAATTCCTTCTGCAGTGGGAGGTTCAATATTTCCTCGGAGACTTGCAACAACTAGCCATTGACGATCTTCTCCTTCCTGATCATTGAGATGAGCTCCGAAGAACTCGGGGTGCGGACGCTCCAGAAGTTCCGAAAGCTGGTCCAGGTCACGCTCAAAGATGAGGTATCCTCCATTCCCCAACTGATAAAACTTGTTGTACTTCATGTCCATCTATAAGAATATAGGATGAGTAAGTTAGTAGAGTGATCAAGTGTGTCAAATTTTATGAATTTTGCAATAGTTTTTTAGGAACATGAATTTTCCTGAAAGAATCAAAGTGATGAGAATGAGAATAAGTTTTTGTAAATACTAGCTTCCTTTGGTTTTGAAACTAAGTTTTTGATTCCAACGTCCAGCCTAACTAGGGTCGCCTATGGTCAGGATGGCTCTGATACCAACTTGCCAACACCCGGATTTTTAATCCCAGATGCCTGTTATGCCATACATCGCAATCCCAGGATTACCATTTTTGTGAGACATAACAGATTTGGATATCACAGTACATCATCCATTACAAACCATAGATAAGGTCTTACACAAATAAGGATCTCATGATCCAGTTCTTAATACAACTCAAGAAGCGGAATAACGTAATAATAACGATAGCGTAGGCGAAGCTCCATCTTCAGGGTCACATGCAATGCTGACGATGGGAGATGATCCTAGTTGTCCTAACCTTCCTGGGGTCCATCATCCTAGTACTCCTCTTCATAGTCTGGCCATGGGAATAGCCAGGGACAAAGCCATGGGTACTCTTTAAGTACTCGCAAACTAATAGTAACAAGTTAAGGGTTTTTTATAGTAGGACACTAAGCTCTAGGGTTGTTTTGCAAAAAGCCATATTTACCTCTACTAAGTTCAAAAGCAAAGAAAACTAGTTGAAATTTTATAACACCTAAGTGGGAACTTGAATTTCATATCACAACTCCGTTGTGGTCAAGTAAAAATCTCAATTCATTCCACAAGTCATTTTGAAAACATCTGACGGGGGAATAGTATGGCCACTCCAACTGTCCATAACCGCGGACGCGGCTATTCGAATAGTTTGACACTCTGCAGATATTGTACACTTTCACCACAACAATCGATACATCCGTCAGGAACAAATCCTGAATTCACCATACTCAGTATGCGGATAATCAATCCAAACCTTTCAATTACGCGCCCTAGTAAAGGCACCTATCCTGTGAGTTTGGCCTCCCAACCATGACCAACTGTCATCTTGGGTACTGCACATGTGGACAATCTTGACAAGGTAGCCTCAGCTCAGACCTTTGCCGTGACAGAACCCATACTAAGGTATATAAATTTCCGGTCAAGCCCTACCCAATTTTCGGGTATTGTAGTTGTACGGTAAAATTGAAATGGTATCGCATCCAGACAACCATCAGTTTTATAAAGGGCTAAGACTCATGCCTCAACATTTTCATCATCAAAATCATCTGGTGTTCAGAAACACGTGTCAAAACATTTCAGTAGAATGACTCATCATTCCAAGGTTTTCATAACCATTTTCACCAAGTATTCCCATCTAAAGTTGATCAAGTTTTATGCTTAGCACTAGCATCAACAAGTGGGGGTAAGTACTAATGAGGGTGGTAAACAAGTGGGGATTATCGAAGTTCAATATCATGCCTTAGGATGACATAAAGATTATCTAACTTAGGCCAAATTTAATGCTCTTTATGCAACCTTCAATTATGTTCCAAGAATCTACAAGTCACTTAAGTAAACTCTAAGAAAAGCTTTGATAAAGAAATAAAGTAGAAAGCTTCTAAGTAAAACTAGGATTGGGTATCATCAAATGTGTCCAACCAAGCATACTTAATGCATTTCATAGGTTATCTAACTTTCATAATTGCAAGTGTTAGCTTGCATAGGTAAATTTGGTTAGTAAGGCTTGCCTTGTGCAGAGTAGTGGTTGAAGTTCTCCTCGGCTTCTTCCTCATAGTATCCTTCTTCCTCCTCGTATCCTTGGTCGGTACTACCGTCTATAAATAAATACGAGGTACACAATCACCAAACAATACTTTACTATTTTCAATCATCACACAAAGATGTACTATAGATGATCTAGCATCATCACCTATCATTACATGATTAAAGCATTTTTCTTCTTTATTTTAATTTGAGAAAAGTAATTTCTACTCATTGAAAAACTACTTAAGATTTAATATTCTCCAACTCAAACATGGGATCATGTTGACACATGTCATCACCACATATTTCAGTACATGGGAATGTGGTTTAAAGTGTTGTCACAATTTAATAAGGTCTAACCTTTTTATTTTAAATAAATAAAGTGACTAGAAATGTCTATGTGGCATTCTTTTGTTGCTTGAACATTATTTCTGTAAGTAAACACAAATGTTTTTATATATTCTGAAAGGTATGATCAAATGTGATTTTTGAGAGTTGGAATCAACTCAAAAGATATTATGGTTGAATTTTGAAAAATGTTTGAATGTAGAAAAGCTTCTGACTTGTTATTTTTACCAAGGTTGATCTACAGATCCAAATGATTTGAATACAACGGGCTTGGATAAGCATTCCAGTACCTTTCTAACAAAATTAGTTTCATGCATTTTGGTTCACTACATCGAGCTGGGTTGATTTTTGAATATAGGTATAGAACTGAGTTTGAATTAAAATAGAAAAATCTAAATTCAAATGGTTGGGCTACGCGGGAAAGGTTAATGGACCGGCCCAGTGTCACTCCGCATCACGGGGATCTGCTGACAGGGGGGTTCCACCAATCAGTGTCTCATAACACGCAAAGCGGTACGGGGTTGTGTGGTTCATTGGTTCGGAAGGAAGATCGATGGCTGGGGATCGTCGTCGACGATGAACATGTCACCGGCGAGCTCGAACCCTAGCAGCTCAGTGGTGGTGCATAGGGGGCATACCAGGGCTCCAGTGACGACGGCGAGGCGGGCAAACGAACGAGTGGTCGACGGCGAGGTCAGGGACGGTCGAGGCAGCTCCGGGGGTGGTCGAAATCAACGGCCTCCTTCTTCTCGAGAGGCGTCCTGCTCAGGCGCAATTCCGGCGAGCTGCTGCTCCTCGTGCTCCGGCTAGAGGGTGGAACGATCAGTGAGGTGAGGGAAGTGGAATGGTGTGCTTCAAATGGCTAGGGGTGGCCTCCTTTTATAGGCTCGACGGCGAGACCGAGAGGGATGGGCAGGCGACGATGTCGACATGGCTACGGGCTGCTAGCGGCATGGCTGAGGTTGGTGATCGACGGGAGGTCTCCTGGCGATGCTCTAGAGATTAAATGCGCGCTTAGGGGCGGTGGCAATCAGTCGGGAATGTGCGGTGCTCTGCGCGGTACCGACTGCGAACTCCACGGCGTGCGATGGTTATGGGGTACGGGCGAGGAAACGATCATGTCTAGTGGTCTCCTGGGACGGTGGAATTCATGCTGGCGGGCGGCAAGGGCTCGAGGTGGTCGGGTTGAGTGGGAACGACGCGTGCACGGTGGTGCGCATCGGCATGGTCGACAGCAGCGCGGGCACGGTGTTCATGGCGGTTCCTGTCTCTTTCTTCGAGCTAGGGATGGTCTTGAGGGGGCGGTGAGGCATGGGCTGCATGCTAGACAAGGTGGGCACGGCTAGTTCTTCCTCTAGCTTGTTGTCCACCTTGGGATGGTATGGTGAGTCTCGGCCTGCTCACCATTGATGGCAAGGCAAGCTTACAGTGGTGCTAGAGGTTAGTTAAAGGAGCTAGATGATCTACTAAGGCTAGTTGCAACCATAGGGGGAACAAGTTAGGCCAAAATTTACTGCACACTATAGTGTTTGTGATTTGTTTGATTTGAATATGCAAGCTGTTTGATGAAATGGATGCAAGAAACTTACTTTTGAATTTTGAAAAGATTTTTGGTGGGTGTGCTAGGGATGTGCTGAGGATTCTATGGGTTCTTGGGTTTTGAAAATTGAGCTTGTTTGAGTGGTTTTTGCAATAGTGGGATCTTCCCATATGAGATAGATTCAATTTTAAACTGTCATTTAAACTTAGTATTTGAATGTTTTTGGATGATCACAAAGTGGACCTTGGTACCTTATTATGAGTACTAACAAGGGGTGCAAAGATCCACAAATGTTTCTGTTAAGTTTTTAGAACTAGGGATAGCCAAAATACGCATGAGAGTTAATTTGGCAAAAATGACCATTCACGTCATTCGTTTATTTTGAGTTGTTTGTCTTTGGTAAAAGTTTGGGGATTGTTTAAATGATGTTTATTTAACCTAAGAATCATTTTACAAGCAAAGAAACACAGAACCATGCCAATTCAAAAGAATCCAAATTTTGAATACACACACATATGAATGCTTTTATATTTTTTTAGTTGGGAAAGTTTTTGTTAACCCTAATTTTGATGATTAGAGTTTGATGATCCAAGTTTAATATTTTTGGGATGTTACAAACCTTCCCCCCTTAAACAAAATTTCATCCCGAGATTTGAAAAAGGACGAAAACGATTACCTAGGATTTGAAGAGATCGGGAAACTCCGTCCTGATGCTTTGATGATCCAAGTTTAATATTTTTGGGATGTTACATGAAGCCAAGAAAAGTGGTTTCACTATTTTATCAATTTCCAATGATTTATGATGGATTTTAAAGCGATTAAAGCTCTAGTTTTAGGAAATAATTTACCAGAACTGTTTTGGAGTTCCAAAAATTATTTCCTTGGGTGGTTATGTATTATTTGATGTACTGATTCAATATGAGTTGGATTCACCTCAAAACAACTAACAGAATGCCCTTGAGAAATTCCCAAAGACATTACTGGATGGGATTTGTCTTTTTCATCATATTTAATTTACGTAATATCTTTAGGTTATTCCAAGGACACATGTTAGGTACTGGGAATACCTTTCTGTAGAAATTGGAATCAACCATTTTCGAGTTACAGAGCTTTTGTGGTGATTTTATTGGTGAATAAACCGTGTACATAACAGTTTAATTCACAAAAATTCAACGGAGGTTTATAAAATTATGGGCTACTGGATTCTGAAATATATGGTTCTGTGTGTTGAAGGGTAGTTGTAATTAGATCAAAACCTCACTTGGTTTGACCTAGGAAATTTTCTAAAGGCAGAAAAGGCTTGATTTTGCTATTTATTCTAACTGCAATCTAGGAAGCAAAAAGATGTGGGGCTAGTGGGATATGAAAGGTATGAATAGTACCATTTAGCAACAATTTTATTTACCCCTTTTGGATTAGTGAACATCCCTGGGGAATTTATTTAGTGCACTGGACAGATCTAGGTAGAAGTTTTATCATAATTATTCTGGATTTTATTAGAGTCAGCTAAGGACACTGCATGTTGGAGAAGATACTCAGGAACCTTAGGAATTTTAGATCTAGTCACTTGCATTTATTTTGCATTTTTTCTACTAACTGGCTAGAAACAGATCTGGTGGAAAAAAAGGGAAAAAGGAGAAAAGGGGCCACCGATCCAGATTTGCTTGGGAGTGGGCCATTGGGGGAGGGATCAGCCCACCAGTTACCAACCGCGCGTGCGGGGCACATCTAACTCCCGGAGGGACGGCTCAGCCTGTCAACGGGGCGATGTCGAAGGGGTACGGGAGCTCCTAGCCACTGGATTAGATCCAGATCAACGGCCAGGGCTCACCGTCTACCTCCCGACGGGGTTTGTGGGATGAAACCCTAGGGGAGGTCGGGGAGGACATGGGGAGGCTCACCTGAGGGCATAGGAGGGCCGAGGAGGGGCCAGGTCTACGATGTGCACGCCGAGATCCCGGGGATGGGCAGAACAGGCGGTTTTGGCGTCGGGGAGGTCCTCGCGCGACGATGCCCGAAGCTTGCTCGCTGGAGCTCATTGTAGACGATGCTGCAGAGGGTACTAGGCATGAACAAGGATATAATTAGATAGATTAGAGGGAGGGGAGCAATGCTAGGTAACATGAAGAGAGAGAGGTAGAGGGAGCAGGGAGTTATGCTTGCGAGAAAGTAGAAAATCGAATCTTCTTATTCTTCTTCTCACGAGCAGGACAGAGTTGGGGAGGGAAGAGGGAGCTCTAGGGAGGTGAGTGGAGGATGTTGGGGGCAAATGAGATCAAATGGGTGAGCTGGGTGTGGCCTTGGGCTTATAAATAGGGGAGGGGGTGGTGTGTGAGGGACCAAGTCCATTTGGACAAGGGCAAGGGAGGGGGTTGTCCATTGGATGCTTGGGGTGGTGCTGGGGGTGTGGTGGGACCAGCAGCTCGACCAGAGAGTGGAGGGAGGGGTGGTGTGGCTGCTGCCCCCTTTTTATTACAAATATTATTTAAGACATACCCCCTCTCTCTCTCTCTTACAAACACTAGGGACAAGGAGGGGGTGTGCTATAGTAGCTTGGCTATAGTGCACGACTAGGGGGAGTGATGGTGCTGTGGAGGATTGGTTGGGAAGATTGTATGGGGTTTTTGGGTTGGTTTGTGACAAGGTTTGACAAGTTTTGCAATTCTCCTAAAATTTGTGCTTATGAAGGAAGTTGAAAATGTTGCATTAGGCAAGGTGAGAAAAACGTATTGGTGTTTGTATAGGGTCATTTCATAATCCTAGGATTTATTTGGGATTTTTCAAGTGATTAAAAACCAATTTAAAGTCATTAAATCAAAAGGTGCAGAAGTGGTTTCTAGAGGCTTAAGTGATATTTTTACAGTGGACAAGATTGGTTTTTGCTGTGATATGGTCCTAAACACCATAACACACATTCGAGAATTTTATTGGAATTTATTGAGGTGGGAAAGTATTTTGAAGGAATTTTTTCTTGTTTCTTCCATTTAAGAAAAAGGGCAAAAATAAAAAATAAAGAATCTCAAAAATATTTATTTTTGAGTTGGAAAGATGGCATATGATAGATAGGAATCAAATGAGCCTTGAGTTGGCAAGGTGATTTGGATAAAAACAAACTTGCCTTAATAGACAAGGATTTTGGGAAATAAGTAAGCAAGGGAAATTAAATAGTTTAATAATCCAAATAATTATGGGAAATTATTTGGGGATGCTTATATCAAGGTAGACGGTGTATACTTAGAATATATAACAAGATCACCTTGGGTATTGACCAACAAGGGGGTATTCTGGGAAGGAGCGGTTGATTTGAGGATCTAGGGTTTTGTTATTTTGATGCCACCTAAACAGGGTTGGATTAGGGAGCTCAAAGCTCACCTTGGTACAAGGGGTATATGGATGGTTAGACCAAGTCATATAGATGATCAAGGAAGCAAGATTTGGGCTTGGTTGGGTTTGAGGTGGTGTAGAGGAGATGGCAAACTTTGTTGAAAATAAGGCTGCCATAGCAGATACATCAGGTAGCCGCCTAAACCATGTGGGTTTAAGAAGTACAAGGCTCCAATGGATACAAATGAAGTGGGGGTTGATAGACCAGGGTTAGTAGATCATAATCAAGCAAAGAGTTGGTCAAGGGTATGTAGCATGTGTAGGGTTCGCGGCATAGAAAACAAAAAATTTCCAACGATGGGAACATCTATGTACCAAGATCTATCTACTAGATACAAGAAATGGGTGGATATACATCCATAGAATACATACCCTCGAAGACCGAATAGCGTTAATGAGGTTGTACTCGTGGATGATGTAGACGAACGCTTGCCGATCTCAAGATCGTGATGAAGTCCATCTAGTCCAGCCGGTTCAGCATGATCAAGTCCAGCACCTCAAAGCAGTGGTGCATCCGTGATCGCACACACGTACGGGTACCCCGACAACCTCCACGCCCTCGCTCCAGCGAAGCAGCGGAAGCAACAAATTGTTGGAGATATGCCCTAGAGGCAATAATAAATGTAGTTATTATTATATCTTTGTGTTTATGATAAATGTTTTACATTCATGCTATAATAGTATTAACAAGGAAACATTAATACTTGTGTGATTTGTAAACTTAAATTGAAGTCCCTAGTAAAGCCTCTTTATAATACTAGCTTGTTGATTAATAGATGATTGTGGTTTCCCTATCATGAACATTGATATGTTATTAACAACAAGATCATGTCGTTAGGAGAATGATATGATGGATATACTCCTATAGATAAGCGTAGCATAAAGATCAAGTCATTTCAATAGTTCAATTGCTATATGCTTTCTGATACATAGTAACCTAATTCCTTCGACCATGAGGTCATGCATATCACCTTTACCGGATGGATGCTTTGATGACATCAAACACCACACCGTAACTGGGTGGCTATAAAGGTGGCATTGAGTGTTCGGAAAGTATTGGTTGAAACACATGGATCAAGAGTGGGATTTGTCCATCCATATGACGGATAGATATACTCTGGGACCTCTCGGTGAAATTTCATCCAATTAGCTTGCAAGCATGTGACTGGATCAAAAGGGATCACATATCACGGGAACGAGAAAAGAGTACTTATCGGTAACGAGGTTGAACTAGGTATGCAGAGATACCGACGATCATAACCTCGGATAAGTAAACTATCGTGAGACAAAGGGAAATTGGTATCGTATGTAAATAGTTCATTCGATCGCAAAGTAATCGTAGAAATATGTGGGAGCCATATGAATTTCCAGATTCCTCTATTGGTTATTGTTCGGAGAAGTGTCTCGATCATGTCCGCATAATTCACGAACCGTAGGGAGACACACTTAAGGATTCGACGTTGTTTGAGTAGTTATGGAATGATGAGAAAGAGACCTAATGTTGTTCGGAGTCTCGAATGGGATTCAGGATATCACGAGGAGATACGGAATGGTCCGGAGAATAAGATTCATATAAGGAAAGTCCCGTTTCGGAGTTGGGGAATGGTTCCGGTGTTTTCATCGGGAATGTTCTAGAAGGTTCCAGAATGTCCGGCACTTCGGAGGGGAAGGGTACATGAATGTGTTATATCAAGTTGGTATGATTGCATTATGTACTCGGTGTCATCGCTGAACAAAATAGAGGGTTTATTCAAATCCTAGTTTGAAAAGTCAAACGACTAGTTTGAAAGTCAAACGGCTAGTTTTGGGAAGTGGAGAGGGAGGTGGAAACCGACTCGGGGGAGGAGTTCCTCCTCCCACCGCCGGCGCACCACCAAGCTGAGTTGGGGAGGGACTCCCCTCCCCTTGGCCGGCCCCCTCCACCTATATAAGGAGGGCTCCCTCCCAGACACACAAGTTCCTACCTCTAAACCCTAGTACCAAGCCGCCTCCATAGCCGCCGCCGCCCTAGGGCAAACCGTCGCCTAGCTAAACCCTAGCACCGGCTTGCCCTCCTCGGCGTGTCTAAACCCTAGATCGAGGACTCTCTCATACTCCACCATACTCGCTCCGGCTTAAGCCTCATGAGATCTCCCTCTACTTCCGATTGTCACGCTGCCGCTGGAATCGCGAGGAGTGCTACAACCTCCACTTCACTGGAACAAGGAGAGGAAGGTCTTCCGAGTACCGAACATGTGACCGATCGGGAGCGCTGCTTAACCAGCGCCGGAAGGATCGTCTACGCGATCTTGAGATCGGAAAGAGTACGACTACATCACCCACGAGAATCCGCTCTCGTTAAACACTTTGGAATCTTCGAGGGTGAGTTATTCTATCGACTCGTTGCTACAATCTAGTAGATAGATCTTGGCTTGTTTGTTTGTATGAGGTAGAAAATTTTTGTTTTCCATGCTACGAAACCCTACACAAATCCTTCCAGAAAAAGCCACCGGGAACATGTATCTCGCTGATCCCAGACCATGGGGAAATTCTAAAGGGGAGAGAGAGATCCTTTTATAGGGGAGAGGGGGGCACCCAAGGGGCATGGCGCCCAGCCATGGGGGCTGCCCCCACCTCTTCCACATTCATGTGGGTGGAGCTCCCACTCAAAATGAAAAGCCTCCACTCCCATTAAAAAGCCTCCCAAAAAAATCCACACACATGCATTAAATTTCCACAATTTAATGCAAGCTCTCATTTAAATAAAACTCTTTTATTTATTTATTATTATTTTTTTTATTAATTAGTAATTAACAAACATTCAAAAAAACCAACATTCAATTTTCAACACACATCCGATTTGTTTCAATTTCAGCATTCCGGTGTCTCCTTGTCTAGTGAAATAATTCCTTTCTTTTTTTTTCTTTTTAAAGCATATCATTTGCTAATAGTGTCCCCGTATCCCTTAAGTACGGTTCGCGAATAATGCGGACATGATTAAGACCCTTCTCCGATCAATAATCAGTAGCGGGACCTGGAGATCCATACTGACTCCCACACATTCAACGATGACTTATGTGATCGTGTGAACCTTTTATGCTAGTATCTTAATCCCTTTGTTTCACGATATATTACATGTCCGAGATTCGATCATCAGTATCTACATACCTAGTTTGATCTCGTTACCGACATGCACTCTTTTCTCGTTCCCGTGATATAACATTCTAGTGATCAAATCACTTGCTTGCAAGCTAATCAATGTGATATCACCGAGAGGGCCCAAAGCATATCTATCCGTCATCGGGATGAACAAATTCCACTCTCGATCCATGGGTCTCAACATAACACTTTAGTAGTTCTGAAGCCATCTTTATAATCACCCAGTTACGGTGTGACGTTTGATGTCAACAAGAAACTCTTTCGGTGTTAGTGATTGACATGATCTCATGGTCTAAGGATTAGGATCACTTCGTAAGTTGTTATAGCAATATAAACTCAATGACTTTGATCGTAATGCTATACTTCGGATGAATGTTCATCACATCATTACACTAATGTTGTGACCTCGTTATTAACAACATCCAATGTCCATGATCAGGAAACTTTGATCATCATGTTAATCAACGAGCTAGTTTATAAGAGAGGCATAACTAGGAACTTCCTTTTTGTTTATTAAACACACATTCATTAACGTTTCCGTATTAATACAATTACAGCATGCAAAATAAACATTTATCATAAATAAGGATTACGATAATAACCACTTTATTATTGCCTCTCGGGCATATTCCCTTCAGTCTCCCACTTGCACTAGAGACAATAATCTAGTTTGAAAACTTTGCGTATTGAACACCTATGGCTCGGTGTTCCATATCATACGCAAGTGGTTAACATAATCTACGGACCTGATGCTTTCAGGTCCGTGTGTATTTGCATGTCTTTGCGTCTCCACGCATCACTCATTCTCTAATGAGATGGCGTTGTATAAATTTGGTCTTTTGGTGAGACCTTTAGTTCCTTGGGGTTAAAACACATCGATACTATTGTCACACAATATATCTTTAGTGTTAGCCCGTTGCGAACCACACCTTAGTTTGATAACAAACTACTTGACATAAATTCCCTCCTTTGCTGCTACTATAGCAGTCATATACTTAGCCTTTTGTTGTAGTATTCGTCCCAATGTCTTAACTTTGGAAATCTTCCAAATCCATCATGGAATCTCCTTTCCATTACATTGTGCCACCCATAGTTTAAATTGAGATAAACTAAATTTGTATCTTGTGACAAAACTAGTATCAATGTAACGCTTTACAATGAACTATTTGTAATTGTTTGTCACCTCTACACAAATATATTCTTAGTTCTTCCAAAAGATCATAAGAATATCCTTACTATCGTCCAATGATCATTTTATGATTCATTCTGGTATATGCTCATAACACTTAGAGCATAGGACTTATCTGGATGTGTACATATCATGGTATGATTGATCAAAATATTCTCGTGATTTCACTCATCAAGTGTCAAAGCACTTGAATCTTGTTTCACTTATCAAGTGTCGATACACTTGAATCTTGATTCAATTCCTTTCCATGCGACAAGAACCGTTTCTTGTTGTTTCTATATTGAACTCCTTCAATATCTCATATATGTACGTTTGACACAACCATATTAGCGACACAGTCTATCCACTATAGACATTCATGCTAAATATTCGGGTTTTGCCTAAGTCTTTCATCGAAATGAAATTCTTAACCTTTGTCAATAAAATATACATCATTTCTAATCAACAAGATGTCCTCCACATAATGTATTAGAAATATGTCTTAGCGCTCCCACTTAATTTCTTGCAAATGCAAGCATCTTCATCGTCTCCTGATGAAAACTCTTTTTCATCACGGTGAAGATTCCAACTCCGCGATGCTTACTTCAACCATTGAAGTTTGCATGCCCTTTTAGCATCCTTTGAATTTAACAAAACACTTTGGACCGTGTCATGTACACGTCCTAGGTAACCATTCTATTAGAAGAACTTTATTTTGTTTATTCATCTACCATATACCAAATTATATGTAGTGGTTGCTACTTTAATCCGTCCAGACTAAATATCGCTATGAAAGATCAAATCTTGTCATAGTCAACTCCTTGAACATTGTCATAAAATACTTTACGACATGTCGACTATTTCATAGATGTGAAACATCCATGTCTGTTTCTTTATAGATCCAAATACGACCGATAGGTTTTTACACCGTTCTGGAGGGTCTTCCAAGTTCAAAACTTGATTTCTCGTGTATGGAACTATCACGGATTTTATGGCTTCAAGCCATTTGACGGAGTCAGGGCCCATCATCGCTTCTTTGTATGTATTCGGTTCATCATTGTCAACCAATAATGATTTACTCTCAAATCTTAGCATTTGATTGTTTAACCGACCTACTTGGTTCAATAGGAACTTAGATCTCCATGACCACAACCTTTGAGGCACATAAGCTATGAGCATTATGGCAGCCTTCAGAACGATTTCTGGCGCTACGCAACTCAGCACATATAGCTGAGGTTCGTTAACCTTATCAAAGTTCTATTGTCCTCCCACTTAACTTTTATGAAAAAATCCTTCTTCAAGAAACTTCACGTTTCAAGCGACAAACCCTTTTTTTCCTTGGTGTTATGGAGGAATAACCAATAGTTATTCGAAATAACCTACAAAGACATGCTCATCCGACTTCGGTTGTAAACATCTTACTTATGTTTAGCATACCAAAATTTAAGAAATGACAACTTGGGTTTTACCCCAAATCATAACTTCCATGGTGTCATTTCAACGGATCAAGATGGAGCTCTTTTCAGTGTAAAAGCGGAAGTCTCTAAAGCTTTAATATTTTAAAACATAATGGCAGTTTTATGAATAACACCTTTGATCCAACCATGTCAAACAAGGTTTCATTACAAATCTCAAACACTCCATACTCCTATGGTGTTTAGGGAGATTTAAATCTAGGTGTTTTGCTAAACTTGCAACTCAAATAAATCCCTTTATGATAAAATCATAATTCATTTATTTTCTTCTTACACTTGTAACTCAAATAAATCCCTTATGATAAAATCATAAACCATTTATTTTCTTGTTACAATGATTTTCACTTCATCTTGAAAGTCTTTGAACATTTTCAAATATTTCACACTTCTTTCTCATTAAGTGAATATTCACTCAAATTTCCGGAGAAAGTATATGAAGTTGAAACTCATCGCTTACGACTACACATAATGGACTACATACATCGATATGTATAAATTCCAATATTTTAGTTGTTCGTTCTTCTTTGGCCTTTGAACAAAGTTTTAATTATCCAGAGGAAAATATCACAAGCGTCACTTGATCAAATCACAGACTCCAAAAATCCATGAAAATGGAGTTTCTTCATGTTTTATTTCCAATAAAATTTAAACAGCGATGTCACTTCATAAGTGATCTTTCAATCATTTGTCTTGTGACATTTTAGCATTAGGCTTTATGTATGTGATTTCTCCAACTAGATTTGTAAATCATCCATCTTATATGGAATACGGTAATTATTTGAACAACCTTTGTTCTCATAATACCTGATTAAATAACAATTATTAAAACAAATCTTGAAGTCAAGCTTTGATGTCAACGAGAAATACAAACAACGGTTTGTTTGTTTTCGATGAACATCATCACATATTATCATGCTAGTTACTTAGGCCATTGTGGTTCATGAATTGCGTCGTTTCGTATGAATTTTCATACCAACCAATTCGGTATCCAATACCCAAGAACCACATTGTTTAACAAGCAAAGAATACAACCATAACCTGTATATCATCTATATACCTAAATTGGATGTAACACCCTCAGAATCGGACCTATGCAAGTCTGAGCAAAATTCGCCAAACCCGCATAGAAACGATTCAAAGGTGCCCACCAGGCACTTTCGTGCGGGTGGAAAACGGAGTAATAACATTACACAACAGTCCTCGATAGGACCCACAGAACAGATATATATATAACAGCGACTCAAAGAGTCAAGAATACAAAAATAATATACAAAGATCCAAAACACCTTGAAAATGATAGAGCGTCCAGCTACGGACAAGATGCAAATGGGGCTAAGAGCCCTGGAGAATAACCAATGGCGTCCATAACCCTGCCCAGGCCAAGCCGGAAGGGTAACCCTGCTAACGGCGTCGATCTCAAAACCTGCTTAAACAAAAGGGGTGCCGACAAAGGGCAAAGGGAAAAGAGGAGGCCGATCTTGAGGCCGATGCAGCGAGACTAGAATTCGGCGGTCCTCGCCTACAAAGGTATAGTGGACTGAAGCGGCAGCGGCAGCACACGCTAAACAACCTATAGAGACTCGATACAACTGGCGGTTATCAGAGAGGGATGAGAATGACCTATTCGGATCCAACCTAAAGCTAACACCAAACAAACCCTTCCTGGTGTTTCCCCCTCGAGACCAAACGAGGAAGTCAACCGAGGAACTCACACAGTTGGCAGTTTTACTTATTCGGTTATTGTTGCAGCACTTACTAGTCAGGTTTAAATAATCATCCTGATAACATAAGCAGTGGGCACTTTTAGTTAATCATTCCGTTATAGTTGCATCAGTTACTAATCAGATACAGATGGCATGAGATAAACCCAAAACCCAGCAGTGGTTGGTACTTTTATTCAGCCATTCCATTGTAGTTGCAATACTTACTAGTCAGTTACAATGGTCGCAAGCGACACTCCAAACAAGCAATTGTGGGCAGTATTATTTAGCCATTCCGTTATAGTGAAGCTGATTACTAGTCATTATAAAGTCAAATTTATAGCAATGAACTTTAGTTATGCTTGTCTATGATCGAGATACTGTGCTCCAAGTCGTCCATATCCGCGGACACGGCTTTCAGAAAGTTTTACCCGGCCGGGGTGCACCAATAGCAACACACGCTCGATCAACCTCGGAAAAACCAAAACAAAACCCAACGAGGCTTTCATGACTGAACAATCACAGGATTCAGAAATATTTCAGGGGGCCACCCCTTGGAGTCTACCCGCAACGAAGTAAGCAAGCTCCGAGACGGACTCAAGGTTTGCGACAATGGCTGTAAACGACTGGGAACCCGAAAACTCGGGGTGTCGATACCGCGAAAACATTCCGCTTACCTAAACAGTACAGTGTGCTCCTCGCACAATCGTAAATAAACAGTAGCATGGCATAAGTACAGGATAGTAAATAAAACCTCAAACTAGTTTGTGGCCCCAAGAAATAAGACTGAATCAAGCTCTGGCTCAGGGGGGTCCCATATACCTCCCGGATGTGGATAGCGCGATAAATCAAGGAACAGGTATCAAGTACTCGGGGTCTTACGGGACACAAGTGCTCGAAACCAAATATTTTCTATCACCCACCGATGCCTCTGCTTATTTCAATTTTAGTTGTTAAACAGAAATTAAAGTGACGATAAGTAAAACTAGAATCATCTCCAACATCAACATGCGGCAATACAAGAATCGTGGCATATGGCGACACATCAGACTTGAGCAAGCAACTACGACGCCAAGTCCAACTATCTACCAAACAACAGGTAATAGGGTGTGTCCAAGGCAATATAGGGCTGCACGGTATATCATAGGTACGGAGACTAAAGCATCGCAATACAGATAGCAATAGATCAACAGGAGGGAATAAAGACTATAAAAGTAAGATAGGTAGAAAAGGGGGAGATGCTCGCCTGAAAACATTGTCGAGGTTCAACCAAGATCGGTAAGCTCACATCAACTCAACGGCCTTATCCGCAAGAAGCAAAACACGGAGGAACACCGGATGCACTATTTAATACCACGCGAAGATCGGCATGATGCATGTATGATGAATGACATGGCAAAGGGCGCAATTAGGTCATATTAAGCGGAACCGGGGTCCCGACAATTAGTTAGGTGGTTCATGTTATTTAGAAACCCCGCATTTTAAATGTTGTGTTAACCTGGTAAAAGATAGCACCGGTTCGCTACACAAGTTTAAATGAGGCCGATATGAGACTAGATTTGCCCGCATATGGGCCCCATATTTAATTATTAGGTGAATCGACATAAGGCCCCCAAACCACAGACAAGGATGCATGCAAGGACAATTCAATATGCAACAAGTTGTATATATTATAAAATAGGGTTTACGGGAAGGGGTTCACACGTTAGGGTTTTCGACGGTCTTGGGGTTCCGGGGTTCGGGGTTTGACAGGGTCCAGGGTCCGGTCTCGGGGTCCAGGGTTCGACGGGATCGACGAGGTTCGACGGAAGCGTTCTCGGACTCCGGGGTCGGACTTGGTTTGGTGTCGTTCTTGTCACATTCGCGGTCTTCGGGTCATGTCGGCGGTCGTGGCGTTCGGGATGAAGTACTTGTCGCTCAGGGTCTCGATGTTCGGGGTGAAGTACTTGGCGTCCGCGAGATGATCTTGTCGCATCCGCGATCGTCGGGTCAGGTAGTCGGTCTTGTTGCTCCACGGCGGAGAGCTTGGCGTCCCGGTTCTCGACGATCTTGGATCGGGGAAGAAGCACTTGTCGCACCGGGGTTCGCGTCCGTGTGACGATCTTGTCGTACCGTGAAGTAGAGCTTGCATCGATTCGTCGATCTTGTTGTTCCACGTTGACGATCTTGGGGTCCAAATACAGAGGAGGCGGTCTTCGGATCCGTGACGGCATTCATCGAGCTCTAACTTCGATTGTCGGTGGTGGTCTTACGTTTGCTTCAGTGGTCTCCGGATGAAAACATCTATCGGGGCCGTCTTCGGACTCGGCACCTCGTGGATTCGGTCGGTACCCGCGGATGAGGGCAGAGGCGAGCTTGGCCACAGGAGTAGGCGACAAGGGTAAGCCACGCCAGCAGGGCCCTTAGCGCCAGAGGCCTTCGAAGCCGGGAAACGGGGCCACACAGGAGGTCGACGGAGGCTCGCAGAGCTCCAAGCAGCGGGGCACCATGCGGCCAGAGAAGAAGGAGACCGACGCGGAAACGGGCGACCGGCAGGGAGGTCGACGAGCGGGGCAGCGGAGGCGGAGCGAGGTTGAGAGGATGGGCGGCGCACGGCGAGCTGTGGCGGCGGGAGGGGCGACCGGTGGATGCGGAGGCGCGGAGGCGACGGCGAGGCGGCGGAGAAAGCTTGAGGGCCGGCGGTGAGCGTGGCGACGCGGGAGGTCGACGAGCGGGGCAGCGAGGCGGCGCGGCGGGCTCCCTCTTGGGACGCGGGCGCCGGGCGAGAGGGTCGGGACCGACCGAGGCGCGGGCGGTGCCGGGTGCGGGTCGCCGGAGGAGGTTGGGGGCGCTGGTTGGTGGCCGGGCTCTGGAGGCGAGGTGAGCGGGCGGGCGGAGCGCGCCGAGCGACGGGGAGGTGAGGGAGGAGCGGGCCTGGGGGATGCGGCGCGGCCGAGCGCGCCTGGGGAGAGGCGGAGGGCGACGCCGGCGCCGGGGACGAGGTGGGAGGAGGGTGGCCGGACGTGGGGAAGAGTGATGGGGATACGCCTACTGGGGTATACTCAGCGGGACGTTTCCGACTGGCCCAAGGGCTGGCGAGTGGGCCTGCGTAACGGCGAGTGGATCAAAGCCCAGCAAGGTACTGGGCGACTGGAAGTTGAAGGCCCAGGCGAGTAGATAGGCCCAGTCGGACTAGGTTAAACGTTTACCAAAGCTGTAACCGAATCGGTTGAGATATGTAAACCCTAGGGGAGGTGAGTCTATATAAACCTCCCTATGGGGTGAGTAGAGACACGTTCCCTCATACACCCAAGCAACTCGCCGCCTAGTCGCCGAGTTCGCCCATTGTAAACACATCCATAATACAATCTAGCAGGAGTAGGTCTTTACCCTCCGGGGGGCCGAACACAGGTAAAACCTCGTGTCTGCGCCTCATCTCGCACCGCAGATGGCTGGCCGCCTTGCCCTCGTTCTACTACTGGCCGATTCAGATTCGCCGTGGCCATTCCCACGATGGCGCCCACCGTGGGGCCTGGCCGTCCGCCGGTGTTCGCGGCGATCCAATCTGCCCATCAACGAGACGGTCGCCACCGCCGTATGATAGCGATCGGCGAGATGCTCCAGATCTTGCCGAGCAGCCCGCCGGGCGCGACCCGTCACGCACAGCGTAATCCTGCCAATCGGCACGATCAGCCTCTTCGTCGGCCTCACCGACGTCATCACCTCGGAGGACTCGTCTCACATCCGCGAGTCGCCACCACGCGATCGGCTCTTTGAGAGCCAGGTCCGCACGATCCACCGCCTCGCCTCCGAGTACAACTCGGCCCACAGCAACGTGGCCGGGAACTCAGCGGCCGCAGAAGATGCGGCCCTCACCGACGACGCCGACTCGGCGACCCCGGCGTCACTCGCCGGATCCATCACCACGGCCTCGTCCGCGGGCTCCATCGCCCAGGTCTCCAACGCGGGAGATTTCGAGGACCCCTCCATCCTCGGGATCTTCGAATTCGACTCCGGGTCGGAAAACTCCGCCGACCTCCACGACGGAACCGGTCGCCATGCCGCGACCTACATGGCCACCGACGCCGATCCGCCGGAGGATCCTTTCTCCACCCCAATCCCTCCTAACGCCACGGCAACGGAGGTGAAGAACTCACTGAAATTGGCGGAGGCATAAGAGCAGGCCGAGCGCGAAAAATTTCGCCGAGCAAGTGACAAGCAGAAGCATCACGCTACCACCAGCAGCGGATCAGGTCACGCCTGAACCCCACCGTTCAGGGGCGCGCCCTGAACTTCGACGACGAAAACGACCCGGCTCGCATAGCCGAGCGCGCGATCTGCGAGAACGCGCCACCAGGAGGAAGCGCCCGGCCCCCGCCAGGATCGACGGCGATGGGTGCCCCACCACCACCCAACCGCACCCCTCCCAGGGACCAGCCGCGGATAGTCGTCTCCTCACGGGAGCGAGACGCGAACGGCCTCCCACTGTTCTCCACCCCGATGGACAACCTCGTGGCAGGCCGAGCAGCAGCCGATAGCATCACGGCCACCGGCGACGGCGCCTTACAAATCCAGTACGTCAAGGCCCTGCTCGCAAAGGCCGTGGAGCAGCAAAGAGCGGGCGCCGACTCGCAAGGGCGAGTATACTCGCGCTCCTCGGGAAGCAGGGCGGCCTCAAGCGGCCGCCCAGCGGCGGCAAACACCCTCAATTGCCCGCCACCAGAGCCACTGCAGCTCCAACGCCGACCCGCGAACGCGGCACTCTCCACCAACGATCCCAGGCCGGCGACCAACTTCGTCGCCGCTAACGGAGAACCCATCGACGCCCGCACTCACATCATCAACAACCAAAACTGGCGCGCACGCCAGCCCGACGACTTGCGGCACACCCTAACTAACCGCCGCGATGGCGAGCCTATGGGGTCGCTCAGTCGACTAGGGCCTAAGTGCTTCGGACCAATGATCCGAGGCGAAAAGTACCCGCCAAACTTCAAGGCGCCAAAGGAGATAGAAAAATACGACTCCTCGTACGACCCCGCAGTCTGGCTCGACACATACCTCATGGCAATGGGGATCGCGGGTCACACTGACCTACTCGCCGCCCGTTACCTCCCACTGATGATGGAGGGGACGTGCAGGCAATGGATCAACACGCTCCCCCAGGACAGTATCGACTCCTGGGAGGAAATGCGAGACGCCTTCGTCAGGCACTTTGAGTGCTCCTACACCCGCGCCACCACCATCGAGGACCTGGAACGATGCGTCCAGGGACCTCGCGAGTCGACTCGCAACTGGGTCCAACGGTGGCAAGAGCTCTGGTACAACGCGGTCGGCATCCACCCGGACACCGCGATCCATTGCTTCAAGACCTCGTGTCGCTACGAGCCTCTAGTCGCCAAGCTCAAGCGACACGCCCGCACACTCGACAACATCCCCGACCTCCTCGAGATCGCCAAACGGTACGCCGAGGAGGACCCCAACCAAGAAATCGACGACGAGTCAGGAGGGCAACGCCGCACGGGCGGCAACGACGGCGGACGCCGAACCGACCTACGCTATAGCGGCACCCGCCTCACAGGCAAGCGCCGCAACGACGGGCGAGTCGACTTCGTCGCCAACGCTGGGCACGCACAACGCGAGCCCAAGAGCTACCGCCGCGACGGAGGGCAACGACGCGATGGCGGCAACTACAAGAACAAGCCAAGGTTCGATCCTGCGGCCCTCCTTAACCAACCATGTGCGTTTCACAGAAGGGAAGGAAAGCCCGCCACGCACACTACCGCCGACTGCCACACCCTCAGGGAAATCGAGAAGGCACGGCACGCGCGGGAGGACCCCGACAACGACCCGCCAAATGGCGGAAAATTCGGCAAAGTAGCCGGCTCGCTCCACACCTTCACAGGCTTCAACACGAAGCGCGAGAAGAAATTCATCGCCCGCCGCCAACGCGGTGGCCCAAACAGACGTCCCCGCCTCAACTGGTCGGAACAGCCCATCACCGAGCCGCAAGACCACTCGCCACGCATCGAGTACCCAGGACGAGTCGCCTTGGTGGTCAAGCCCAAGGTCGGCGACTACTGGCTCCCCAAGAGACTAATGGACGGCGGCAGCTCCATCAACATCCTCTACCTCGACACCTTCAGGCGGTTACGGCTCCCGCAGTCGATGATCGAGACAACCCACACCACGTTCCACGGCATCGTCCCGGTCGGAAGGCGTACCCGATCGGCAAAGTCACGCTACCCGTCACCTTCGCAGCGGCAAACTTCCGCACCGGCGGATCGTCTTCGAGCTGGTGCCCTTGACAGCCCTTACCATCGCTGCTGGGGCGCCAGCGTTCGCCAAATTCATGGCGCCCACTACGCGTACAACGCGATGAAGCTCCCCGGGCCGTGCGGCGTCATCACCATCAAAGGCGACCCCGACATGGCCGCCGAATGCGAGGCCAAAGGAGCCGAGCTCGCCGACGCCGTCATCGCGGCAGAAGCCAACCACGCCGACGAGTTTGCCAAATACGCGAGCGGGGTCAACAATGACGACCCCACAATACTCAAGAAGCCCAACTCAGAGGGCACGAACACCTCAACCTTTGAGGCCACGAACACCCGCACCGTCGAGCTGGTCCCAGCGACCCACCAGACGGTGACGATCGGATGGCATGAGCCCAGCATAGGAAGGCGCTCATCGAGTTTCTTCGTGAGAATAGGGACATCTTCGCATGGAAACCCTCCGACATGCCTGGTGTCCCTAGGGAGCTCGCTGAGCACAAACTAAACACCGACCCCAAAGTACGACCTGTCAAGCAGTCGCTACGGCCCTTCAATGAAGAACGCCGCCGAGCAATCGCCGAGGAAGTGCAGCGCCTGCTCGCCGCTTCATCCGCCAATCAAATACTCAAGTGGCTGGCAAACCCAGTCGGTCGAGAAGAAAACGGACCGGAGAATGTGTATCGACTACACAAACCTGAACAGCGCCTGCCCAAAGGAGCAGTTCGTCCTCCCACGGATCGATCAGATAATCGATTCAACCGCGGGTTCGGAGTCGCTATGTTTCCTCGACGCCTACTCCGGGTACAACCAGATCAAAATGGCTGTCGAGGATGAGGAGAAGACGGCGTTCATCACGCCATTCGGAGCCTTCTGCTACACCGCCATGACCTTCGGCCTCAAGAACGCCGGGGCAACCTACCAGCGGTGCATGCAAGAATGCCTCGCGAGCCAAATTGGCCGCAACATCCACGTCTACATCGACGACGTGGTCGTGAAATCCGCTCGCCAAGGCGACCTACTCGCCGACCTAGCGGAGACCTTCGCCAATCTGCGGAGGTACAAGATAAAGCTCAATCCAGGCAAGTGCACCTTCGGTGTACCCGCCGGGCAACTACTGGGATACGTCGTCTCCAAACGAGGAATCGAGGCAAACCCAACGAAGATCGACACGATCGCCCGGCTCGGCAAACCCGAGTGCCTACGCGACGTCCAGAAGCTGGCCGGGCATGTAGCGGCTCTCAGTCGCTTCATCCCCCGCCTGGGCGAAAAGGCGATGCCCCTATACCGCTGACAAGCAAGAACCCCACCTTCCGATTGGGACAAGGAGGCGGATGACGCTCGCGACCTTAAAAGGTGCTTGCCGCACCACTACCGCCGCACCACCGACAAAGAGCCCATGCTGGTTTACGCCGCGGCGTCGGCGTCGTCAGTGCCGTAATGGTTGTCGAACGACCAGAGGAAGGAAAGGAGCGCCCGGTCCAGCGGCCGGTGTACTACATCAGCGAGGTCCTCACCGAGTCGCGCCAGCGATACCCACAGTATCAAAAGCTGGTATACGCGGTCTTCCGGGCTCAGCGGCGCCTGCCACACTACTTCCAGGAGCACCCGATCACGGTCGTCTCCTCAGCACCACTACAAGACATCATCCGCAATCGCGAGGCGACCGGGCGGGTCGCCAAGTGGGCCGTCGAGATCGGCGTCCACAACATTAAATACGAGCCACGAAGGGCGATTAAGTCACAGGCATTGGCAGACTTCATCGCCGACTGGGAAGAGGCCCAAGAGCGGAGAAGCCGCATTACCTCCATTATCGAGCCTGCACTTGACGGGTCCAAGAACGCGGACGGCGCAGAGCGGGATAGTGCCGACCTCACCAAAGGGCGACAAGCTCCGCTACATCCTCCGCCAATTCACGCCCGCACCAATAACATGGCTGAATACGAGGCCCTACTCACGGCATGCGAGCCGCAAGGAGATGGCGTCAATCGCCTTCGATGCTACGGAGACTCCGACCTCGCTATGAAAACCATGGCGGCGACGCCAAGAGGTGGATAAGCTGGCGGCCACTTCATCGGTTACTCGTCGAGTGGATCGACAGCGGAAAACGAGGAGGCCGACGCCTCTCTCGAATCGGGTCGGCTCGACTCGCACCACCGGGCGTGTTCCTCGACACAATCTCCAAACCATCGCCTCCCGAGGGAGATCGACATCGAGTCCCACTCCAACCAGAGGCAGCCTTGGTCGCACTCGTCACCGAGCCGAACGACCGACCAAGCCATACATCGCCACCGAAACCGCACCGCCAGCAGACGAGACAACGCTCGAATGATTGCTCGCCGATGCAAGTCCTACACCATCATCGACGGCGAGCTACACAAGCGCAGCGTCACCGGCATCTTCAACGTTGCCCAACCGATCAAGGACGCAAAATCCTCCACGACATCCACTCAGCGATCGCGCCACCACGCCGCTGCCCCTGATCGCCAAGGCTATGCGACACGGCTTCTACCGCCCACCGCACACGCCGACGCCGATATAGTCCAGCTATGCGCCGGTGCCGGCACGCCAACCGCACGTACCAAGTTCGGCGCCAAAACAATCCCCATCACCGCCATTCGCTGTGTGGGGCATGGACATGGTAGGCCCTTCAAGAAGGCCCCTCTGGCTACACCCACTTGCTAGTCGCCGTCGACAAATTCACGGCGGGTGGAGGCCAAGCCAGTCCGAAATGCGACGGAAGACCGCCACTAAGTTCCTACGCGAGCTCATATACCGCTACGGGTTCCCAACAGCATCATCACGGACAACGGCACAAACTTCGCCAAGGGAGCAATGGCGAATTGCGAAGAGCACCACATCCGCTCGACCTCGCGTCGACACCCGAGTCCAACGCCAGCGGAACGAGCTAACCAAAGCATCCTCCACGGCCTGAAGCCGCGACTCCAAGTACCACTCGAGCGCACCGCCGGATGCCGGGTCGAAGAGCTCCCCTCCGTCATCCAGCGAATCCGCACCTCGGTCAACCGGGCGACGGGATTCACCCCCTTCTTCATGGTCTACGCGCCGGGCGTCATGCCCACCGACCTCGAACACGACTCGCCGCTGGTCGTCCACTATACGGAGGTCAGAACGAGTTGGCCCGCCAAGATGGGCTCGACCAACTCGACGGCACGCGACCGCCGATCGCGTCCGCCATTTATCGCCAAGGGCTCCGCTACCACAGCCGACGGGTGAAAACCCGCACCTTCCGTGAAGGCGACCTGGTGTTACGCCTCATCCAGACAAGAAGGGCACGCACAAGCTCTCCTCCGTGGAAGGCCCGTTCGCTATCGGGCGCGTACTCGGCAACGACGCCTACTACCTCATCGACGTCCGCGGGGACGGCGAACTCGACGTCAAGCGACCATGGAATGTAAATCTCCTCCGGAAGTTCTACTCCTAGAACCCCACACATGTACTCTCCAGTCGCTATGAAATAAAAGAAACGGTTACTGCAAATCGCGTCTACTCTCCATGCCTTGTGCCACTCGCACTCGTAATAAACAGCGCCATGCTAAAATGCAGAAGTCAACCTTTGGTACAGCGACCGGCACGGCTAAGTAGTGCGATGCAAGAGCACTGAGTCATTTCAGGTCTTGCGTCGTCCACGAAAAACGCCAAACCGGAGCCCCATTGGAGTCGCCTAGCTCGACTGGTTTTGCGAACCAAGACAACTGCCCTCGCTTATCACGGTGACCTCGGTCCTCCGGATCCTCGGCATAGCGACTCGAACGGCTAAGTACCACGCTCAGGGACTGAATACCAGTTCGTCGCGATCGGTCAGGGAAAACGCGAAGTAAGAGAGCATACCCAGGACTCGCCACGCGACTGACCCTCCGGTCCAGGCAGGAGTGACGCGCTCACACCAACGCGCTCAGTCCTCCACCACCCTCGAGTTGCGCCTCGAACTACCAAGTACCACGCTCGGGGACTCGGCCACCCGACCCCGTTCGCGTACGGGAAAACGGTAAAGTACAGAGCACTCAAGGGAGTCGCCAGGATCGGCTCTCCGAGCTCGGGCGAGTCGACTAAACTAACAAAACACATGATAACAACAAACATCATATACGAGGTGAACCCCACAAAAGGGCGGACGCGCTCGGGGACTCATCCAAAATCAATCCAAAACACACAAACAAATAAGCAAAATGAACACAACGTTCCATTCAATCGCATATCGCATTGTCTTATATTACAAATTATGCCCGCATGGCAGAACTGCTGCTAACACATCTAGGCAAACTATCCTATTCTGCAGGCTTCGATGACGACGCGCCAGAATCCCGGCGCCTACGGATGAACGCGGTGTACGGGTTTGACGGATACGTCGTCAGCTCGCCCGCCATCGCCGAGCGGAAAGGTTGCTCAACCTTGAAGTCACGGTGCGGCGGCTCGGGGTCGTTTGGCGCGACGACCGTTTCCTGGTAGGGAAGGAGGTCGCCCATCGCCCAAACACGCTCCGAGTACGCGGCGGCACGTTCTTGCAACTTGAGAACCTCGGACAGATCCACTACGCCAGTCGACGAAGGATACCCACTCGTCACATCGTCGAGGTCGAAATCCTCGGGGAAGTGGGCGAGTCCAAGGCTCAGCGCTGTCGACGCTCCACGCCGAAACGCCGACCGCGTCATGAACTCTACGACCGCGGGCGCCTTCTCCAAGTACTCCCACACCTCAACGAGGTCACTGGGAATAACCTCCGTGGGCGATATCTCTTGAAGGTAGGCGGATGCATCGCCGACAAGCGCCGAAGTCGACGAGCATGCTTACGCACTCCCTCACAAGAGAGCTCGCTTCTTCTTGGCTACCAATAACACGACCTGCGAGAAGGAGACAATTATGAGTACCATGGAAACCACAAACAATACAACTGAAAGACAGGGAAGACGCACTCACCAAGCAACGGGCGGGCGAGTCCCGTGATGAAGCACTGAAGCGACGTATAATCGTCCTGAAGCCCAACAACGAGGGCTTCCGACACCTTGCGGTCTTCCTCCGCGGCCGCAATGGCGGCCTTAGCTCGCCCGTTCGCCGAGCTTGCTTCTTCTTTTGCCTCCCGCAGTTCGCGCTCGAGGTCGGCGACCCTCTGCTCAGCAGCACTTAACGCAGATCGCACCGCCACCAGCTCACCAGCAGGGACAAGCTCCTGGCGAGCCACCTCCTTTCTGCAGCAACAGCCCAAGCTCCTTGTTTACTTCTTGGATAGTGGCCAGCTCATTCTCAAGACGCCAGCAGCCAATCGCTTCCGCCGACCATTGCAGACCACGCATCATCAAAGTCAGCAAACACGAAAATTACTCAGTGCCCACCCGCTAAAATTTAGCGAGTGCGCACTCGGGGACTGGCGATCACGAAAATTGCTCAGTGCCCACCCGCTAAAATTTAGCGCATGCGCACTCGGGGAATGGATGCGAAAGTACAAAACGAGAAACTATAAGAATCAAGCCGCTGCTAAGCACCGACCTGATCCTCGGGGACTGGAGGTACCTGGATGGCTGCGCCAAGCATGCCATGGAGTTGCATTGCGTCCACAGATGCAAGCAGCGCCGGCGTGTGCCCGCGACGTTGGTCGACTTCAGCGTCGGTGGTCCCCGGAGCGAGGCTCGGGGGCGCAGCCCCGCTTGCCGTGGCCGCCTTGGTTACGAAGCGGGGGAAGGTAGCGGTCGAGGCACCCGCCCCAAAGGAAGTCGCTTCCTCCGGTCTAGGCAAGGAAACGCCATCCTTTGTAGATGCGCCGCTTCCATCGCGGTCCGGCCGGCGGCCGTGTCGCCGAGAGATGAACGGCGACGCCGCCTTGGCCTTCTTGCTGCCTTCTGCTGAGACAGTGACCTCGTCCACTTTCCTCTTGCGGGAAGGATCCTCCTTGCTCGCGGTGGAGGGTACCTTGGCCACGGTCGGGTGGCCCATCTTTTTCACTCCGGTCCTGCATATCAGATCAAATCAATAAAAGATAATCGAAGTATTTACAGAAAATAGAGAAGGCCGAATGCGCTCACTTGGCGACTGGAATGAAACGCAGCCCTGTACGAAGGCCGGCCGGTTTTTCCATCTCGGGGCCCAGCTGGCGACTAAGCCCCAGTTCTAGGACGTCGTGGGCCCACGACACGGACAGCTTCTTCGTCGTTGAGGTCGCGGCTGGCGCCACTGGGACGCCTTCGGCGGGGGTCTCCTCGCGAATTGGAGCCGCTGCGGCCGGTGCCTTCTTGCGGGGCGAGACCGCCACGCTCGGGACCTCCTTGCGAGGCGAAGTCGCCACGGCCGGAGCCTTCCCTAGCCCAGAGACCGGCGTGAATGGCGGGGGCATTGAGGCCAGCGGCACTTCCACAGATGGCGCATCCAGCGCGGTTGTCGTCGGGGTTGCACCGTCGCCGGCCGAGTCGTGAGCATCAGAGCTGCTCGTTGAATGCGGCGGCGAGGCCTTCGCGCTTCGCTTCCTCTTCGGGGCCTCCTTTTCCTTCTTCTTCTTCTTCGAAGGAGTGGCCTGGCGGCACGAGGTGGTCTCTGGGAGCTCGTTGTCATCATCATGACGCTCGAGGCTCCGGCTCGCTTCGATTTCACGCTGACGTTGCCCGCGGGTCTTTCGGACCAGTGGGGCAATGTCCTCTTCGGACTCGTCCTCTTCGTCCTCGTTGCCCTTGGCGGGTGGCGATTCGCTTGTATCCTGGGCGGACGGCCCCGGACTCTCGTCGTCGGCGGGTGGGAGCCACCCTTCCACCACTTGGAACAGCTGCAATGAGTACGAAACGGAGTTAGAATTACCGCGACTGCACATGCTGCGACTGCGAACAAGATAAAGAAATTACCGTCGGAGACGGACGCTTCGCGGTGTAGGGGGCGACCCCGGCCTGCGCATCCGCATATACCGCCTGGGTGATCTTCTTCAATGCTGGGAGGTAATCTTCCAGCTTCCACTCGTCGAGGCAGGCTTTAGTTGAGTCTCCCCGACCCGTGTACTGATACATGTAATGGTCGCGTTGGGCGAGCGGGACGAGCCGCCGCCCGAGCCAACAATTGTACAAGTTTATCGTCTGGAGCCCCTTCTTCTTCAGACCGCGGATGGTCTGGAGCATCTCATCGACGACCATCCGCTGGTTGTCGGGAAGCTTGCCGACCTGGAGGTGGCGTGGCTCGGAACGGTTGGCCGAATACCGCGGGATCGCCGCCTCGTCCTCCGGAGTCGTCTCGGTCACGTAGAACCATGACTTCTTCCCCGCCGCTGCTTTGGCCGGCAGATCGTCGAAGAAGGAAGCTTTGGACTTGAGTTGAATGTCAAGCCGCCGCGGCTAGCATTGGGCCGCCCGCCTCGCGCTGATCCGTCCATGGAATGATCTTGCCACAGGGAAAGTAGGGCGGTAGCCAAGTAGCACTAACGCCACGAAGATGGCGAGCTGCTCGATGTGGGGACCCAGATCCGAGGGCTGGATCCCGTAATAGGCGCAAAAACGCGGAAGAACAAGGATGGGAAACCCTAACCCCGCCGAGATGACGGTGAAATGCAAACTCTCTCTCTCTCGGGTTCGGGTCGTTTCTCGCTGCGGGATACGCCCCAAAGCTGCCCGAGGATTCCAGCCTCCTCAAGGAGGCTAGCTGCGCCTGTGCACTTGGATCTGCCCAAGGTTCGTGGAGAGGGCCATGGTCGAGAGGTTGGTTGGAGATCGGAGGATTTCGGTCGATTGGATCATGCGCGAAGGAAGGAAGATGTGCGCACTCGGAAGAAATGGTGGGCGGTTGGTTTTGCGATAGCCTACCATTCCTCTTATATAGCGGGAGTTGCCCGCCAAATTAGGGGGCCGTTACCGCACGATGGTTACGCCAAAAGTTACCGTTGAGTTACCTTAACGGCTAGTTTGACTACGCCTGACGGTCCAACTCCAGCCACTCGGCTCGCTAAGTCGCTCACCGAGACCGCGTCCGTTGGCTCGACTCGCCCAAGACGCGATTCGGTTCGCCAGATCTTTTCCTTCGTGCAGGAGCCCGCCGACGATTCGACTGGATGCCTACTTGAAGCCGTATACTCCGACTGCCAGCAGTAACTCATGCCTAATCAACGACGGCCTCGGGGACTACTGATGGGGATACGCCTACTGGGGTATACTCAGTGGGACGTTTCCGACTGGCCCAAGGGCTGGCGAGTGGGCCTGCGTAACGGCGAGTGGATCAAAGCCCAGCAAGGTACTGGGCGACTGGAAGTTGAAGGCCCAGGCGAGTAGATAGGCCCAGTCGGACTAGGTTAAACGTTTACCAAAGTCAGAACCAATCGGTTGAGATATGTAAACCCTAGGGAGGTGAGTCTATATAAACCTCCCTATGGGGTGAGTAGAGACACGTTCCTCATACACCAAGCAACTCGCCGCCTAGTCGCCGAAGTTCGCCCATTGTAAACACATCCATAATACAATCTAGCAGAGTAGGTCTTTACCCTCGGGGCCGAACTGGTAAAACCTCGTCTCTTCCCTCATCTCGCACCGAGATGGCTGGCCGCCTTGCCCTCGTTTCTACTACTGGCCGACAGCAAGATTCGCCGTGGCCATTCCCACGACAAAGAGGGAGGAGAGCGGGGAGGAGCCGGCGGCGATGGGAGGAAGAGGAGGCTACGGGCGGGAGGTAGGAGACGGGGGAAGGGGCAGCGCGTCGGGTGGGGCCCGGCTGCAGCGGGTCCACGCGGGAGGCCGGAGGCGGTCTTGTGCAGCGTGTAGTGTGTGCGTTTGGGTGGGGACAGCTGGGGTTGGTGGGTGTGTGGGGCTGGGTTGAGAGGAGAGAGAGGGGAGTGGGTGAGGCTGATGTGGCGGGTTTTGATAGGCTAGAGGGGAGGGGAGAGGTGAGGTGTCAAACAGGGATTGGAGGGGGGGACGTGGCCTGTAGGGTGGGTAGAATTTTAGGTGGGATTAGGATTTAGTCAATGGCAGGATGGACCGATTATTATTCCCGGGTGGTCGTCGAGCTGGCCTGTTCATTGCCCCGCTAAAATAATTTAACTTTTTATTTAATTTGCGATAACTTTTGCCAGTGGTTTTTAGACAAATAAAATATCCGGCAGCACCCGGGGTTTGGCGTTTGAATAAAGATGGGGCGTTTTTAGAAAACAAAACGGGCTTTGCGGGATAGTTTTGGCAAACAAAGCATGATGATGACGATGCAATGCACAAATTCAACGCGATTTTCTAGTAGTGGTTTTGCGGGATGCCACAATTCGACACCACTAACAATGGATCTCGCCCTCGAGATCCGCCTCATGGTACCGGAAGGAAGTTCGGCGATCTGCGTCTTCGCGCTTCGTGTAGATCCTCGCGACACCACCAACGATGGTTCCTTCTTCATCTTGAAAACGGCGACACCACCAACAAAGGGTCGTGGCTCCTGATCGTCGAGAGAACACTCCGGGAACAAAAGGTCGAAGGTAGAGGTATCGCAGATAAAGCCACCCCTAACTTCCGTGGACGGAGTAAAATTGCTGGATCCACTGATTCGACATACAAGAGCGAATGATAAGAGCAGTGGTAGGGTAGCTACTCCATCCCGCACTCAAACCATTACTCTGCACACGAATAAGCGGATTAAGCATCCAACTCTCGGAATTAGACTGAAGATCTCGACAAGCGAGGTTCGGAAACAAGGGAGTGTTGCCAGCAGAAATCGTATGAAAGACACACTGATTAGGTTTCGCGGTGGTTCCATTGGCATGAACAACACATGCTCAAGGTTAACCCCAACTTCACCAAAGCTCGTCCTTCTCATATGTTTTTCAACGACACTGATATCCAGCAAGGGACACATGTGGATAAGGAGCTCAAGAACAAAAGATTGGAGGAAGGGTACAACAGACAAGTTGCCGATTGATGATCGTAGCACCTCCGTTACAAAAGGGAGAATTCGAAACCCTGAAGGTACGACGGAAACCCAACCACGAGAAATCCTGGACTCGAAGAAAGAGAAGAGAGCGGATTTAAAACACGTCGAGATAAGAGGAGAATAGCAGAGGGTAAGGAGTAAAATCAGACCTAATCAGAACTATCCAACCGATTTTGCAAAATAGTTTTGGACACCCTATTTTGGCCGTTAGCTAGGTTATCCTACAGGCTGGACTTGTGGGGTATCGTAACTGCTGAGCTCTGATACCACTCTGTAACACCCTCAGAATCGGACCTATGCAAGTCTGAGCAAAATTCGCCAAACCCGCATAGAAACGATTCAAAGGTGCCCACCAGGCACTTTCGTGCGGGTGGAAAACGAAGTAATAACATTACACAACAGTCCTCGATGGGACCCACAGAACATATATATATATAACAGCGACTCAAAGAGTCAAGAATACAAAAATAATATACAAAGATCCAAAACACCTTGAAAATGATAGAGCGTCCAGCTACGGACAAGATGCAAATGGGGCTAAGAGCCCTGGAGAATAACCAATGGCGTCCATAACCCTGCCTGTGCAAGCCGGAAGGGTAACCTCGCTAACGCGCCGATCTCAAAACCTGCTTAAACAAAAGGTGCCGACAAAGGGCAAAGGAAAGAGGAGCGTCGATCGAGGCCAAGACACGGCGAGACTAGAATTCGCGGTCCTCGCCACAAAGGTATAGTGGATCAAAGCGCAAGCGACACGCTAAACAACCTATAGAGACTCGATACAACTGGCGGTTATCAGAGAGGGATGAGAATGACCTATTCGGAACCAACCTGAAGCTGTCACCAAACAAACCCATCCTGGTGTTTCCCCCTCGACCAAACGAGGAAGTCAACCGAGGAACTCACACAGTTGGCAGTTTTACTTATTCAGTTATCGTTGCAACAATTACTAGTCAGGTTTAGTTAATCATCGATAACATAAGCAAAGGCACTTTTAGTTAATCATTCCGTTATAGTTGCATCGCCACTAATCGACATGTATGGCATGAGTTAAACCCAAAACCCAGCAGTGGTTGGTACTTTTATTCAGCCATTCCGTTGTAGTTGCAAATACTACTAGTCAGGTACAATGGTCGCAAGCGACACTCCAAACAAGCAATTGTGGGCAGTATTATTTAGCCATTCCGTTATAGTGAAGCTGATTACTAGTCATTATAAAGTCAAGTTTATATCAATGAACTTTAGTTATGCTTGTCTATGATCGAATCATGCTCCAAGTCGTCCATATCCGCGACACGGCTTTCAGAAAGTTTTACCCGCCGGGTGCACCAATAGCAACACACGCCGATCAACCTCGGAAAACCAAAACAAAACCCAACGAGGCTTTCATGACTGAACAATCACAGATTCAGAAATATTTCGGGGCCACCCTTGGAGTCTACCAACGGTAAGCAAGCTCCGAGACGGACTCAAGGTTTGCGACAATGGTCTGTAACGACTAGGAACCCAAAACTCGGGGTGTCGATACACAAAACATTCCGCTTACCTAAATAAAGACAGGTGCTCCTCGCACAATCGTAAATAAACAGTAGCATGGCATAAGTACAGATAGTAAATAAAACCTCAAACTAGTTTGTGGCCCCAAGAAATAAAATGAATCAAGCTCGCTCGGGGTCCCATATACCTCCGGATGTGGATAGCGATAAATCAAGGAACAGTATCAAGTACTCGGGGTCTTACGGACACAAGTGGGCTCGAAACCAAATATTTTCTATCACCCACCGATGCCTCGCTTATTTCAATTTTAGTTGTTAAACAGAAATTAAAGTGACGATAAGTAAAACTAGAATCATCTCCAACATCAACATGCGGCAATACATCAAGAATCGTGGCATATGGCGACACACATCAGCACTTGAGCAAGCAACTACGACGCGCAAGTCCAACTATCTACCAAACAACAGGTAATAGGGTGTGTCCAAGGCAATATAGGGCTGCACGGTATATCATAGGTACGGAGACTAAAGCATCGCAACACAGATAGCAATAGATCAACAGGAGGGAATAAAGACTATAAAAGTAAGATAGGTAGAAAAGGGGGAGATGCTCGCCTGAAAACATTGTCGAGGGTTCAACCGAAGATCGGGGCGAAGCTCACATCAACTCAACGGCCTTATCCGCGAAGAAGCAAAACACTGGAGGAACACCGGATGCACTATTTAATACCACGGCAGAAGATCGGCATGATGCATGTATGATGAATGACATGGCAAAGGTGCGATGCAATTAGGTCATATTAAGCGGAACCGGGGTCCCAACAATTAGTTAGGTGGTTCATGTTATTTAGAAACCCCGCATTTTAAATGTTGTGTTAACCTGGTAAAAGATAGCACCGGTTCGCTACACAAGTTTAAATGAGGCCGATATGAGACTAGATTTGCCCGCATATGGGCCCCATATTTAATTATTAGGTGAATCGGCATAAGGCCCCCAAACCACAGACAAGGATGCATGCAAGGACAATTCAATATGCAACAAGTTGTATATATTATAAAATAGGGTTTACGGGAAGGGGTTCACACGTTAGGGTTTTCGACGGTCTTGGGGTTCCGGGGTTCAGGGTTTGACAGGGTCCAGGGTCCGGTCTCGGGGTCCAGGGTTCGACGGGATCGACGAGGTTCGACGGAAGCGTTCTCGGACTCCGGGGTCGGACTTGGTTTGGTGTCGTTCTTGTCACATTCGCGGTCTTCGGGTCATGTCGGCGTATGTCGGGATGAAGTACTTGTCGCCGTGGTCTCGATGTTCGGGTGAAGTACTTGGCGTCCGAGATGATCTTGTCGCATCCGCGATCGCCGTCGTAGTCGGTCTTGTTGCTCCACGGCGGAGAGCTTGGCGTCCCGGTTCTCGACGATCTTGGATTCGGGAAGAAGCACTTGTCGCACCGGGGTTCGCGTCCGTGTGACGATCTTGTCGTACCGTGAAGTAGAGCTTGCATCGATTCGTCGATCTTGTTGTTCCACGTTGACGATCTTGGGGTCCAAATACAGAAGAGGCGGTCTTCGGATCCGTGACGGCATTCATCGAGCTCTAACTTCGATTGTCGGTGGTGGTCTTACGTTGGCTTCAGTGGTCTCCGGATGAAAACATCTATCGGGGCCGTCTTCGGACTCGGCACCTCGTGGATTCGGTCGGTACCCGCGGATGAGGGCAGAGGCGAGCTTGGCCACAGGTGTAGGCGACAAGGGTAAGCCACGCCAGCAGGGCCCTTAGCGCCAGAGGCCTTCGAAGCCGGGAAACGGGGCCACACAGGAGGTCGACGGCGGCTCGCAGAGCTCCAAGCAGCGGGGCACCATGCGGCCAGAGAAGAAGGAGGCCGACGCGGAAACGGGCGACCGGCAGGGAGGTCGACGAGCGGGGCAGCGGAGGCGGAGCGAGGTTGAGAGGATGGGCGGCGCACGGCGAGCTGTGGCGGCGGGAGGGGCGACCGGTGGATGCGGAGGCGCGGCGAGGGCGAACGGCGAGGCGGCGGAGGAAGCTTGAGGGGCCGGCGGTGAGCGTGGCGACGGCGGGGAGGTCGACGAGCGGGGGCAGCGGAGGCGGCGCGACGGGCTCCCTGCTGGGGACGGGCGCCGGAGAGGGGTGCGGACCGACGCGAGGCGCGCTGGGCGGTGCCGGGTGAGGGGTCGCCGGAGAGGAGGTTGGGGGCGCGCTGGTTGGTGGCCGGGGCTCTGCGGGACGACGAGGTGAGCGGCGAGCGGCGGCGGAGCGCGCGGCCGAGCGACGGGGAGGTGAGGGAGGAGCGGGCCTGGGGGATGCGGCGCGGCCGAGCGCGCCTGGGGAGAGGCGGAGGGCGACGCCGGCGCCGGTGGGGACGAGGTGGGAGGAGGGTGGCCGGACGTGGGGAAGAGGGAGGAGAGCGGGGAGGAGCCGGCGGCGATGGGAGGAAGAGGAGGCTTCGGGCGGGAGGTAGGAGACGGGGGGGAAAAGGGGCAGCGCGTCGGGTGGGGCCCGGCAGCGGGTCCACGCTGGGAGGCTGAGGCGTCTTCGTGTGCGTGTAGTGTGCGTTTGGGTGGGGACAGCTGGGGTTGGTGGGTGTGGGGCGGGGTTGAGAGGAGAGAGAGGGGAGTGGGTGAGGCTGATGTGGCGGGTTTTGATAGGCTAGAGGGGAGGGGAGAGGTGAGGTGTCAAACAGGGATTGGAGGGGTGAGGTGGCAGGTAGGGGTGGGTAGAATTTTAGGTGGGATTAGGATTTAGTCGGCTGGCAGGATGGACCGATTATTATTCCTGGGGGTGGTCGTTCGGGTCGAGCTGGCCCGTTCGACTGCCCCCGCTAAAATAATTTAACTTTTTATTTAATTTGCGATAACTTTTGCCAGTGGTTTTTAGACAAATAAAATATCCGGCAGCACCCGGGGTTTGGCGTTTGAATAAAGATGGGGCGTTTTTAGAAAACAAAACGGGCTTTGCGGGATAGTTTTGGCAAACAAAGCATGATGATGACGATGCAATGCACAAATTCAACGCGATTTTCTAGTAGTGATTTTGCGGGATGCCACATTGGATATTTCCAATCTTTTCTTTTCTGCCAAATATATTTTATAGATTCTCTTTCAGCATTTCCTTTTCCTTTTTAAAAGAATCTATCAACATCAAATGTGGCACCATATACATGACACGTAGTCCAAAGCGTGTATATTCAAATAATAATACCTTTGGACTTGCACTTTGAAGTAGATCACCATCATCAAAATGATCGGTATTCTTTCAAAATCCATTCTTTAGTAATCTTTTAGTGTAGTTAACACTTTACATACATCTTCTATTCATCCTTATCATGACGACTTTCATGATCAAGCTACTTTAGCTTATAAAGAAGAATCGTGAGTATAACATTACTTTCCAAAACCCTTTTGGATGATTAGGATGTCTAGCATCTCCAACCTTCGTAAATTCTCATCCAATATGAGAACATATATTATACTCTATCATATTGCAACCAAAACATTGTTTCAGATATCGTTATATCTGCCACACATGATGGTTTCTGAAACAATTCTTTCAGCTCCTAGATAAACTTGATATTAAAACAATCAAGAATCATGGAGGCAAACATGATACTTAAGATACTAACACTGGAATTGTTACTCTCGATTCAATACCAACTATTAAATTTCACGGAGTAAATAGAGTTTGCTGAAAGTTTGCAATAGGACTTTAAACTTTAGATTGACACTCAACACAATACGATACCATTTCGTAAAGTATATATCCAGAATTCTATAGTTCTATTATCTCAATTACAACTATGCATAAGGTGGTGAACGAATGCCAATGACTACAACAAATTATGCAAATTCACTTTGATTTAATTTATGATAAATTGAGTTCTACTAATCCAAATTAGAAATGAACTCCCACTCAAAAACGACATCCCTCGTGCCCTTTTGGTGATTACATGAACCAAATCCACTACACCAAGTCCGATCATCACGTGAGTCGGTGTAGCTTCAAAGGCGAGCATCAAATGGTCATCATATCAAAACATATGACTCATGCTTAACCTTTCGGTCCGTGTTCCGAGGCCATGTTTGTACATGCTAGGCTCGCCAAGTAAGAACCTTAGTATTCGCGTGTGTAACTGTCTTACAACCGAGATATGCTCGTGGATTCAAGTACACCCGATCATCACGTGATGCCTTGAAGCGACGAAACATTGTCGGTGCATACTTAAGGAAGAACACATTCTTATCTTGATATTTAAATGAGGGATCATCTTATTATGCTAATAAAACGCCAAACAAGCAATATAAGATGCTATCAAACATCACATGTTTATTAGTGGAATGATGTGGTTCCCGCATATCATCTCTATCATGTGCACCGTGGTATGATCACTATCATACCTATATGTGTAAGTCCAAGGTCTATGGAGATTACACGTTATGTGTGTTGTAAGAGTATCATCTCATACTTCTACTTACAACATCACCATATCATAACACTAGCCCAGCAACAATCTAAACTAGACGCCTCTAATTTATCCATTGCAAATTTTACGTGGTTTAGGGCTTTCGAAGATAGAACCGTTCTTACCTACGAACATGAACCACAACGAGGATAACCAAATTATTGACAACTCGTTGCAAATTAGATATTGACTATAGTAGGAGAGACAGACACCCGCTAGCCACTTATGCAAAACTAGTTGCATGTCAAGCGTGGAACAGGTCTCATGTGCGAGGACATGTAAAGTTTGTCAGGGCCGCTTCATCCCACTATGCCACCAATATCCAAAGTACAACTAAGAAGCAATAAAATGATCATCATCGCCCACATACTCATATGTGTACTACCCGTGCAAAGTATCTATGCATAGATCCGGCTCTGATACCACTGTAGGGTTCGCAGCATAGAAAACAAAAAATTTCCTACGATGGGAGCATCTATGTACCAAGATCTATCTACTAGATACAAGCAACGGGTGGATATACATCCATAGAATACATACCCTCGAAGACCGAATAGCGTTAACGAGGTTGTACTCGTGGATGATGTAGACGAACGCTTGCTGATCTCAAGATCGTGATGAAGTCCATCTGGTCCAGCCGGTCCAGCATGATCAAGTCCAGCACCTCAAAGCAGTGGTGCATCCGTGATCGCACACACGTACGGGTACCCCGACAACCTCCACGCCCTCGCTCCAGCGAAGCAGAGGAAGCAACAAATCCTTCCAAAAAAATCCACCGGGAACATGTATCTCGCTGATCCGAGACCATGGGGAAATTCTAACGGGGGAGAGAGATCCTTCGCGAGGAGGTGTGCTTTGAGAGGAGGAGAGGGGGGCCTTTTATAGGGGAGAGGGGGCACCCAAGGGGCATGGCGCCCAGCCATGGGGGCTGCCCCCACCTCTTCCACATTCATGTGGGTGGAGCTCCCACTCAAAATGAAAAGCCTCCACTCCCATTAAAAAACCTCCACTCAAAAATCCACTCACATGCATTAAATTTCCACCAAATTTAATGCAAGATCTCATTTAAATAAACCTCTTTTATTTATATATTCATATTTTTGTTAATTACTTTAATTAACAAACATTCACATAAAACCCCTTACAAAATTTCAATTTCACATGCGTAACTGGCCAGCAATTTCAATTTCAAAAAATATGTGTGTCTAGTGAAATAAATTCCTGCGCTTTCCTTTTCTTTTTCTGGCATATAATTTGCTTCGAATGGTGTCGGTATCCCTTAAGTGTGTCACCCTAAGGTTCGCAAATAATGCGGACATGATCGAGACCCTTCTCCGATCCATAATCAGTAGCGGGACCTGGAGATCCATACTGACTCCCACACATTCAACGATGACTTATGTGATCGTGTGAACCTTTTACGCTAGTATCTTAATCCCTTTGTTTCACGATATATTACATGTCCGAGATTCGATCATCGGTATCTACATACCTAGTTTGATCTCGTTATCGACATGCACTCTTTTCTCGTTTCGTGATATAACATTCTAGTGATCAAATCACTTGCTTGCAAGCTAATCAATGTGATATCACCGAGAGGGACCAGAGCATATCTATCCGTCATCGGGATGAACAAATTCCACTCTCGATCCATGGGTCTCAACATAACACTTTAGTAGTTCTGAAGCCATCTTTATAATCACCCAGTTACGGTGTGACATTTGATGTCAACAAGAAACTCTTCCGGTGTTAGTGATTGACATGATCTCATGGTCTAAGGATTAGGATCACTTCGTAAGTTGTTATAGCAATATAAAATCAATGACTTTGATCGTAATGCTATACTTCGGATGAATGTTCATCACATCATTACACTAATGTTGTGACCTCGTTATTAACAACATCCAATGTCCATGATCAGGAAACTTTGATCATCATGTTAATCAACGAGCTAGTTTATAAGAGAGGCATAACTAGGAACTTCCTTTTTGTTTATTAAACACACATGCATTAACGTTTCCGTATTAATACAATTATAGCATGCAAAATAAACATTTATCATAAATAAGGAATACGATAATAACCACTTTATTATTGCCTCTCGGGCATATTCCCTTCAGCATGTGGATGCGAGCTTCCACCAAAGTAGGCAAGATGATAAGATTTGCAGAAAAGATTATTTTCTTGACTACAAAACCATCATGGATGAGTGGTAAATATACTGGCTTAGCCAAGGCAAAGTGTGGTCTTTTGTAGTACTAAATATGTACTACAATATGGTTCAAGTACATTCTCAAGAATGCACATAGATTTGGAAAAGGTAGAGCTCCAAAGATTGAATCTAGATAAGAAATCCAGACACCCGTTTTGCCAGTTTTGGAGATTTTGACTAGTAGGCAAGAGGAAAACATTTGAGAGGGTGGCAACGGTTTATCCTTTCCATTAAGTGGTTGATGTTGAGGTATATATTGGATGGAGGGGATCCATTCTTGGACTGGGTCTCCACTGAGTTGGAAACCATCAAGATGGGGTTATCCTTGGATTGATCTGAGCAGGAGAGGAGATGATCACTTGAGTGGCTTGGGTTGATCTAGATTTGGATGCTTCGTTTGAGATTGATGATAACAAACAAGGATTGGGTTCTAAGGGGTGAGCTACTAGATTATCTCACTCTAGTTCCTAAGTAAACAAGGAAAACAACAGATCAAGGAAATTCATCAAACATCAGATCAAGGCAATTCATCTTACCACTTATCCAACTACTACTACTATGGTTACCTACAAGCCTAGATTGAGGTAAGGGTGGGTAATTTGAAATGGGTTGTGCTTTGAAGTAAGATAAGGACCATCTTGGTATCTCTACCAAGATTGAGATGAAAAGGTTTTAAGTAAAGATTTTAGAAAAATCTAGGGGTAAGAGTAGCTAGGAGTTTTGTCTTGAAAACATAAGGAGATAATATATAGGTCTCCATAGTTTTGTTAATAGAAACTAGTAAAGTATTTTTGTTGTGTCAAAGTCATCTTGGCTCAGGTTTTTAAAATCCAAAACATTTTAGAATATGAAAGATGAGCCAGGACATCTCTTTTGTAAAATAGTTTTTGTAAACTAGTGTTGAGATGAGGAGTACACCACTTGATACACAAACATTTATATGAGCACAAGAAAACACTTAACAAGAAAAAGTTTTTGTCCCCCCTTATTTTTTCCTTTTGGATATTAAATCAGGGTTGCTAAAATTGGAATGTTACAGACCTTTCCCCCTTAAAATAATCTCGTCCCGAGATTAGGGAGGAGTAGGGTTGGGTGATAACATCCGCTTAACAATTTCAGCGGTGGAAATTATTAGGCGCTACAAGTTTTACAACTAACCGACGGGGTCAGTTACAAATCAGAGCTGCGGCTTCGGATCGAGCAGTTTATTTTTAAATTTTTTTGGAAAAGATGTAGTATTTTCCCCTTAGGATAAGTCTAGGTAGGTTTAGCGTCGACGGGGTACTTCCTTCTTGAGGCGATACGGTGATTTGAGTCTTCCATATTCCTTCGCCTCGCGGTAAACTTTTCTCTCTTCAAGGTCTTGATACACCGGGGTGTTTGGCTAGACGGCGATCTTGGAGGGGAGTACTTTACTAAAGTACCTTCTGATTCTGGAGAAGTGTCGTTTGTCGTCCTTCTGGCACGGTCGATGATTCAGAGTTGGAGGGTGGTCATCACTTAGTGCTAACTAGTCTTCGACTCCTGGGGTCTATAGGGTTTTGGGCGGGAAACACGTAGTATTTCCCCCTTAGAGCGACACTAGGGGTCTTTTGGTGGAGTCGTATGCTGATGTTGGGTTATGGCGCTACACCTTTCGTCCAGAGGTGGTTATCTTATGTTGTCGTTGGAACTGCTTCATGAGGTGGAGGGTTTATCGGAAAGGGCGTCTACTAGCTTCCGGGTAGTTAGTTCTTAGCTAAATAGGGATCCGACGGTTGGAGGATACCATTGGGGTTTGGTGGTCTAGAAAGCGAGGTCCATTGGAAAGAGGTCATTCCAGGTTTGGTCTGATGCAACGTCATGGGTAAAACAAGCAAAGAAGGATATCACACTTTCATATCATCCATACATTTAGCAGGTTCAAGTCGGTCGGTGCTGGAGGTGCTTAAGGGGTTACAAAACAGGTCTATGCTGCAGGGCGACAAGGCACTTAGAGTTTTACAAAACAGGTCTTGGGATGATACATAGGTACCACACTAGGCTAGTTGCCGCTTGCAAACGATCCTGGAGAATCCTCTTTGGCTTCATCTTCGCCTCTAGGGAGGTGGGTGGAGGATCCTTGTATTTCTTGGGGTGGCTTAAACCTCTGGAGATACTGCCGAGTGGAGACACACTTCATTCTTCCTTTGAGGATGCGGCTTCCAGAGGCTTCTTCCGGTTCCTTGATTATGGATTGATTCATTTACTGGACTTCTAGAGCTTCTTTGCGATGCATGATAGCTTGCAAACAATGAAGCACCATTTGGGTGCGGTGGTACTCATCAACAACTGCAGTGAGAAGCTCATTTCCAGCATAACTATAACAGGCTTGCAGCTGCTGGGCGGGGTAGGTTAAGCGAGGATTTTGGGATTGTTCGGATGAATCTACATTTCTTTTGATGGGTAGATAGAAGGTTGTGGGTTGCCTCATTTCAGGAAGGACATCCCGAATGCGAAACAGTGCTTATCTTGCCGCCATATTCAGAGCCAGATCTAGGGTTGGCATTCGAAATCCCGTGGCACGAATGGGTTCTCCTGGTGTTCCATACTTTGGGGGAATGGTAACTTGTCCCAGATATAGCCTGGTTTCCAATCCTTTGTGGATATTGAAGGTGGGAGGTTGGGTGTATCCGCAAAGCTGCAGGGAGTCCTAGAGAATCATGGGGAACCCTGTGCTTAGCCGTGCTTCATCAGTGGGTTCCATATGCACATAGGAGGGTTTGTGGTTTAGGGGTGAGATAACACAGATAGGTGCAGATTTATGAGGGTACACAGTTAGTACTAAATGCAGTTATGGCTTGGTTTTCCTCTGACGACTCTCAAGTAGAGGATGGGCGGTTTATTGGGGTTGAGAGGAAAGACGCAGTCTTTCCACCTTAGAGTTTTGCTTATGGTTGTCAAGGTCTTCTTATGTGGCCATCCTGCTGAGGAGAGGTTTCCGGCGGTGGGGTTGCGAGGGTTAGCGTTGGGGTACGCCAGCCAGGTAGTCAGAACTTTAGGATTGGATGATCCAGGGCAGACAATCAACACTCTTCAAGCATCATACATGCACATGACAAGCAAACAGGGCATACCATAAGTACTAAGGAGGTGACTACACGCCATAAAGGTAATTCTATTTTAGGGATGCTAATCCTAAGTACAGACGTTATGGGGGTCTTAACATCTGTCCTGTCGTTATTTGTCATCGATGTCGTACTTGATTGTTTGGGGGGCGATGAAGGACTCCGTTGGTAGGGCGATCTTGTAGTGTCTTTCGTCGTTGGTGGCTCCTTTGGGTTGCTTGTCTTGGTGACTCTTCATTCCAGGATCTCCGTCTTCATAGTCTCTGAGTCAGACTTTGTTTTTGAAAACAGATCAGTTGAAGTAGACGAGATATAGAGTAATCCATTTTCAAATTGTCTAAGTCAAAGAAGATGAGATAAGAAATCCTTTGAAAAGCTTTTGAGAAAATAGTTTGCGAAAACCAGTATTTTCATAAATAGGGGTTGTCCTGTCTAACGTCCATGATAACTAAGGTCTCCTACAGTCAGGATGGCTCTGATACCATGTCTGTGGCACCCCGGATTTTACGGTCCGAGAATGCCCGTTATGCATACAATTCATGTTCCCATGATCAGTGAGCCGTGAGCATAACCGACTAGTATCATTATAACATCCATAAAGTAACGATTACAAGAACTTACAAAGAGTCCATTATGGCAATTAAAATACAAGTAGCGGAAGTCTTCAAACATAGAGCCCATGTCATGCCTTAACCTACAGGAAACTGACTAGGAAGACGGCCTAGCTCGCATAGACGTCAGCACCTTCATCACTTCGTAACATCTGCAATCTGGCCAAGTAAATAGCTAGGGACATTGCCCGTGAGTACTTTGAATGTACTCGCAAACCACCGAGGCAAGGTAATAGAATAATGTAGGTTTGGCTGTGGCGAGATAGCTCTACACTATAGTTGTTTTCTGGAAAATTCTAACAATGGCATCTCTATATCTTTGTTGAAAAAGAGTTTTTGGAAAATATGCCTCCTTTTAGAAAATTCGGACATCTCCACATCCTTGTTAAAACTTTTGAAAACAGTTTTTATAGTAAAACCCTTTAAAACATCTTCTACCATCTCTAGTCAGAACCAAACGCGTTCTCATCTTGCCTCGTGACCAAGTCACATCCATTTTTATTTATATCAACATGTCCTAAGGGTACTCCTAGAAATCACCTTTCCAACCATCCTTGACCGCGGACATGGCTATTCGAATAGATTAGACTCTGCAGAGTTTGTGCACTTTACCCACAAGAATCAATACATCCGCTGGGATTCAACCACGACCCGCTACACACGGTAGATGGGGGTTCGGATAATCAAACCTAACTTTTCATTTGTCCATCCCTAGAAAATACGGCTTTTCCTTTTGGGTTGTTCTCTCTGGTACGAGTATGTGGCATGACAACCATAGTCCTTCCTCCCGTACCCTCTACCCCCCAGACCGTAGTTTGGCAGATAGCAAATTTTAACTTCACTTCCATCCATACTTCCTCAAGTCATACCGTGCGCGAGAGACCCAATTTTTGCACCGGTACCTTGTCCCCGACAGTTTGGATTTTATGGGATTTCTCCCCTTTAGCGAGTACAAGAAGCCCCAGCTAAAGACCACAAACTTCGAGTTAAGCCCCAGCGACTGGGGTAGTGTGGTTGCACGGATAAATTTTTCCGGACATTGGCGTAGAACATCCCTTCTCTTTTTCTTGCTTGACTTTCTCTTCATCCTCCTTATATCTTCTTTAGTAAAACTTCCACTCAGAAATGATGCCTCTTTCCGAGGGTTTTATTTTGAAAATTGTTTAGTAGGGTAAAACCCAAAATAGTTTTAAAATTGAAAAACCATGGGTTCCAAGAGGGAAGATGCTAAGCATCTTAGCCTCGATCTAAAGGGGTTAAAAATGGATGTAAATAGGGTAGGTGTCCTAATGGACACTCATCCATAACTTGGAGGAGCCAAGTTACTCACGCCTTTTATTTGAAATGAACTATGCAATTTAATCGTGCAATTCATAAACGGGATACAAAACAATTGATAAAAGGAGTAGGTTAATATAGGAGTTCAAGAATGGTGGCTTGCCTGTGACCAGCGAGATGTCCCTTGATCTTCTTATAATACCAAAATACCAATAATGCCAAAATCAATCATAAATAGAATAACCCCAATGCTTCCTTCTTCTCAGCTTCTCACAAACGCAACTATCTTTGTTATTGAGCATACATGCAAATAAACAACACCACAATCAATACAAGGCATACACGCATCAAACCATACAGCAAGCAAAGGATAATTACATGATATACATCAGTAGGATGTTGGCTGATCGGTTGATAGGATGGAAGAAGATTTGGAGGCATAGGAGAAAGGGGTCCTCTTTGGATTTAAAGTATAGGAACTGCCTAGGAGAGGGGTTTTTGCCCAAGGGCTTGACCTGTATGATACCAGGAACTAACTAGGAGAGGGGTTTTTGCCTAAGGGCTTGACCTGTATGATACAATTGTATAAAAATGATACCATCAGATAGGTATTGATAAAATGAAGCCAAGAAAAGTGGTTTCACTATTTTATCAATTTCCAATGATTTATGATGGATTTTAAAGCGATTAAAGCTCTAGTTTTAGGAAATAATTCACCAGAACTGTTCTGGAGTTCCAACAATTATTTCCTTGGGTGATTAGGTAGTATTTGATGGACCGATTCAAGAGGAGTTGGATTCACCTCAAAACAATTAACATAATTCCCTTGAGAAATTCCCAAAGACATTACTGGATGGATTTGTCTTTTTCATCATATTTAATTTACAGAAGCTTTTTAGGCGATTATAAGGACACATGTTAGGTACTGGGAATAACTTTCTGTATAAATTGGAATCCACCATTTTGGAGTTACAGAGCTTCTATGGTGATTTTATTGGTGAATAAACCATGCACATAATCGTTTAATTCACCAAAATTCAACAGAGCTTTATAAAATTATGGGCTACTGGATTCTGAAAGATATGGTTGTGTGTGTCCAAGGGTAGTTGGAATTAGATAAAAACCTCACTTGGTTTGATCTAGGGAATTTTCTAAAGGCAGAAAAGGCTTGATTTTGATATTTTTGCTAACTGCAATATAGGAAGCAAAAGAATGTGGGGCCAGTGGGATATCAAAGGTATGAATAGTACCTTTCAACAATAATTTGATTTACCCCTTTTGGATTAGTGAACATCCATGGGGAATCTATTTAGTGCACTGGACAGATCTAGGTAGAAGTTTTATCATAATTATTCTGGATTTTATTAGAGTCAACTAAGGACACTGCATGTTGGAGAAATACTCAGGAACCTTAGGAATTTTAGATCTAGTCACTTGCATTTATTTTGCATTTTTTCTACTAACTGGCTAGAAACAGATCCGGTGAAAAACAAAAGGGAAAAGGGGCCACCGGGCCAGATCTGCTTGGGAGTAGGCCGTTGGGGGAGGGATCGGCACACCAGTTATTACCAACCACATGTGAGGGGTGCAGCTACCTCTATGAGGGCCGGCTCGGCCCGTCAACGGGGCGATGATAAGGTGTACAGGAGCTCCTGGCACTGGATTATATCCAGATCGACGGCCAGGGCTCACCGTCTACCTCCCGACAGGGTTCGCGGGATGAAACCCTAGGGGAGGTCGGGGCGGACGTGGGGAGGCTCATCTGAGGGCGAAGGAGGGCCGAGGAGGGGCCAGGTCAACGCCGTGCACGCCGGGGGTCCCGGGGATGGGCGGAACGGGCGGTTTTGGCGTCGGGGAGGTCCTCGCGCGACGACGCCCGAAGCTTGCTCGCCGGAGCTCGTTGTAGACGACGTTGCGGAGGGTCTTGGGAATGAACAAGGATACGGTTAGATAGATTAGAGGGAAGGGAGCAATGCTAGGTAACATGCAGAGAGAGAGGTAGAGGGAGGAGGGAGCTGTGCTTGCGAGAAAGGATAAGGCCGAATCTTCTTGTTCTTCTCTCTCTCTCTCTCTCTCTTACAATCACTAGGGACAAGGAGGGTGTGTGCTACAGTAGCTTGGCTACAATGCACGACCAGGGGGAGTGATGGTGCTGTGGAGGAGTGCTTGGGAAGATTGGATGGGGGTTTTGGGTTGGTTTGTGCCAAGGTTTCACAAGTTTTGGAATTCTCTTAAAATTGGTGCTTGTGAAGGAAGTTGAAAATGTTGCATTAGTCAAGGTGATAAAAAGGTACTGGTGTTTGTATAGGGTCATTGCATAACCCTCAGATTTATTTGGCATTTTTCAGATGATTAAAAACCCATTTAAAGGCATTAAATCAAAAGGTCCAGAAGTGGTTTCTAGAGGCTTAAGTGATATTTTTACGTTGGACAAGATTGGTTTTTAATGTTATATGGTCCTAAACACCATAACACACATTGTAGAAATTTATTGGAATTTATTGAGGTGGTAAAGTATTTTTAAGGAATTATTTGTTGTTTCTGCCATTTAAGAAAAAAGGCAAAAAGAAATAATAAAGAATCTCAAAAATATTTATTTTTGAGTTGGAAAGATGGGATATGATAGATAGGCACAAATGTACCTTGAGTTGGCAAGGTGATTTGTATAAAAACAAACTTTCCTTAATAGACAAGGATTTTGGGAATTTAGTAAGCAGGGGAAATTAAATAGTTTAATAATCCAAATAATTATGGGAAATTATTTGGGGATTCTTATATCAATGTAGATGATGTATACTTGGAATATATAACAATATCACCTTGGGTATTGACCAACAAGGGGGTATTTTGGGAAGGATAGGTTGATTTGAGGATCTAGGGTTTTGTTATTTTGATGCCACCTAAACCTGGTTGGATTCCGGAGCTCAGAGCTCACCTTGGTACAAGGAGTATATGGATGGTTAGACCAAGTCATATGTATTATCAAGGAAGCAAGAGTTGGGATTGGTTGGGTTTGAGGTGGTGTAGAGGAGATGTCAAACTTTGTTGAAAATAAGGCTGCCATAGCAGATACATCAAGTAGCCTCCTAAACCATGTGGGTTTCAGAAGCACAAGGCTCCAATTGATACAAATGAAGTGGGGGTTGATAGTACATGGTTAGTAGATCATAATCAAGCAAATATTTGGTCAAGGGTAGGTAGCTTGTGGATGTGAGCTTCCGCCAAAATAGGCAAGATGATAAGATTTGGAGAAAATGTTATTTTCTTGACTACAAAACCATCATGGATGAGTGGTAAATAGAATTTATTATCCAAGGGAAAGAGTGGTCTTTGGTAGTACTCAAGATGTACTACAATATGGTTTGAGTACATTATCAAGAATGCACACATATTTGGAAAAGGTAGAGCTCCAAAGATTGATCCATACTTAGCCGTTCTGACAGTTTTTGAGATTTCGACTACTAGGCAAGAGGAAAACATTTGAGAGGGTGGCAAGAGTTTATCCTTTTTATTAAATGGTTGATGTTGAGGTATAGATTGGAAGGAGGGTATCCATGCTTGGATTGGGTCTCCACTGAGTAGGAAACCATACAGATGGGGTAATCCTTGGATTGATCTAAGCATGAGAGGAGATGATCACTTGAGTGGCTTGGGTTGATCCAGATTTGGATGCTTAGTTTGATATTGATGATCACAAACAAGGATTGGGTCCTAAGGGGTGTGCTACTAGATTATCTCACTCTAGTTCCTAAGCAAACAAGGAAAACAACAGATCAAGGCAATTCATCAACCAGCAGATCAAGGCAATTCATCTTACCACTTATCCAACTACTAGTAGGATTACCATCAAGCCGAGCTTGAGGTAAGGGTGGGTAATTTGAAATGGGTTGTGATTTTAAGTAAGATAAGGACCATCTTGGTATCTCTACCAAGATTGAGATGAAAAGGTTTTAAGTAAAGGTTTTAGCAAAATCTAGGGGTAAGAGTAGCTAGGAGTTCTGTCTTGAAAACATAAGGAGATAATATATAGGTCTCCATAGTTTTGTTAATAGAAACTAGTAAATTATTTTTGTTGTGTCAAAGTTATCTTGGCTCAGGTTTTTGAAATTCCAGAACATTTGAGAATATGAAAGATGAGCCAGGACATCTCTTTTGTAAAATAGTTTTTGTAAACTAGTGTTGAGATGAGGAGTACACCACTTGATACACAAACATTTATATGAGGACAAGCAAACAAGTAAGCAAACATTTCAACACTTAACAAGAAAAAGTTTTTCTTCCCCCTGATTTTTGTCTTTTGGTCATTAAATCAGGGTTGCTGAAATTGGGATGTTTCAGGGGCACCCTCTATGGCCGGCATCCATGCCCCCTTGGACTGACCCCCTCCCCTATATAAGGACCCCTCCCCTCACTTCTCACTCACACCTCCTCGTGAAGGATCTCTCTCCCCCTTTAGTCTCGGATCAGCGAGATACATGTTTCTGGTGGCTTTTTCTGGAAGGATTTATTGCTTCCGCTGCTTTGCTAGAGCGATGGCGCAGAGGTTGTTGGGTACCCCAATGTGTGTGCGATCACGGATGACCACTGCTTTGCGGTGCTGGACTTAATGGTGCTGTACCAGCTGGACCAGATGGACTTCATCATGATCTTGAGATCGGCGAGCGTTCGACTACATCATCCATGAGTACAACCTTGTTAACGCTATTCGGTCTTCGAGGGTATGTATTCTATGGATGTATATCCACCCATTGCTTGTATATAGTATATAGATCTTGGTACTTAGTTCCCATCGTAGGCAAATTTTTGTTTTCTATGCTGCGAACCCTACAGGCAGGGTGCCGGAACAGAGACTTATGTACCCTGAATCTCCCCTTCGGTGGCGGCGGTGCTGCGAAACTTTTTCTGGATGTCTGATGGATGATTTAGGGTTTTCTCCCAGGGAGCTTCTTATAGGCGAAGGGGCAAGGCGAGGAGGCGGCCAGGGGGGCCACACCCCATAGTGGCGCGGCCTAGGTAGGCCCGTGCCACCCTAGGGTGTGCCCACCCTGGTACCTGTAACATCCCAGCATTAGAGCCCAAAAATAAGTTGAACCCAGATGTGTGCATTGCATTCATGCATAGAAAATCCAAATAATTTTCGCTATTTTGAACAAAACTTGTCAAAGTGATTGAAGATTCTCTTAACATGATGGAATTGAAGTAAATCATCAAGTTAACTGCGATAAGTTTCAATATGACCTTTGTTAAAACCTTATTTTGGGTACACATGGTTTGATCTAAGGGTAGATCAAATGCAGTAAAACTAAAACCACCAACATATTACTTAAGGATTGATGTTAATATTTAAGAGATCATAACCTAGTATTCATCACACAACTCGTGAATACCAAATTGTAAATATAAAATAAGTAATAGGGATGAAACAACTAAATGTTGACCTATCTTAATCTTGTCTACCTACACCATGAGTATCATGGTAGCACCTAACATTAACTTTTAAGTGAGATTGAGTAGGAAAGAAACTAAGACAATATAATTCATCATATATATTTCTTTCCACCTCAATCCTTATCATATCTATTGAATCAATATGATAGTTGGTGGAGTTAACTCACTCCTAAATGGATAGAAGAGTTATCATGATTATATATTTATATGGTTACCAAGAAGATTACAAGGATGAATTATGAAGATAGTTACCAAGGAGTAATCCTATTGAATCAAGTAGGTTTAGTCAATAAACAAATCTCCTAGTAAAAATTAAGATACTAGAAAGAGAATTATATACAACTATAACATTGTATTGATAAAGCCTTAATTAGTCAATTGGAAATCTAAGACATAAATTATACAAGGACTATAATGATCATGCTTAAGACATTAAGACAGGATGATTATATGAAGTATAAATGGCATTGGTGATTGGAACTTAATTACCCTCCAGTGTGAATATGTTATCTTAAGTTAGTAATAACAAGGCACCATAATATGGTGTGTGATTTGGATATAAGTTATTGGAGTTTAGTAGTCTTAAGATAAGATGACTAAGCTGAAGTTAGAATAACATGGAGTTATTGAAGTAGTGTTATTCTTCTTACAAGATATTAAACACTTGAGGAGAGTAGGTTTTGGTAGATACACCTAATGGAATAATGTTAGTAATAGAGGATAAAGGAATTATACCAAGGGAGTTAGAGCAACTACCAAATGAATTAGAGGATGATCATTCAAGTGAAATTATATTCATAAGAAAAACACTTTAAAGAAAAGTATGATCCCTATGGGGACATCATGTTAAGCTTAGTGTCAAGCTCCTTGGATTACAAATGGATTTAGAAGGTGGAAATGTTGGTAATAATTTTATTGTGAATTAAAACTTATCATGTTAATCCATGATGATGAATTTGAAGAAGTAAATATCTAAGAAATTAATTCCTTAATCAGGAGTCCCAACTCATGAAAAATGGAAGATAGGAATTCTTGGTAAATACTCAGTTTTAAATCTTTAACCACACATATTATCCATCTTATCTGATTGATTTGTCATCCTATTTCCATAATGCTTTATAGGGATATCTTCTTATAACAAATTCCTAAAATATGTTTTGTCACTTTCCAAACATTTAAACCATATAGCCTAGGAACTTTAATTATTAAACCTTACTTTCAAGCCATTATAAAAGAATAATTCCATTACTTTACCTCAAATAATGGTATCATTGCTAATCATGAGCATAAATTCAATAAGTTTTAAACCTTAAATGATATCCAACCTAAATTCTATGCAAGTTATAACCAACCAATTATCTTAATATCATTTAAGTCTATGAGGATAGCACTAGCCACATTAGTTCTCAAGAATTTTATGTGTCATATAATAAGATGGATCACTATGTAAAAATTTCTTTAATGATAAGTTGATAACAATCAAATCTCATGAATTAATAGTAATGCTTTCCCTAATAAATTATGGTTTATTTAGGTAAATTAAATTCATAACAAAAACCTCTACAAAATATTAATAAAAGAATGACTTATATGAAAGGAAATAAAGAATACATATAAACCATATATCATAAAGGTTCACAAAATAAATCTCAATACATATCATTTGTTGCTGCAAGCATTCAACAACAAAACCTTAGAAATAAAATTCAAATCAAATGAGTAAATTCAAATCTGAAATCACAACAGAAAATAGAAAAAGGAAATAGAAAAAAAGAAGGATCTGCCCAGCGAGCAAACATTTCCCAAGATTTCCTCCGCCATCCATCGTCATGAAGTGTCAATTTTCTCCGCTCGGTTCATCAAAGCCCAACAACAGCCCAGGCCCACGTACGCCTTTGTCCACCTAATCACCGTCGTCTACCTCGTGCTCACCCCGAAGCAGCTCGCTGGCAGCAGCGCCACCGCTCGCCGGCATGGATTCGTGCTGCCGCCCGCCAGAGGGGATAAGGAGGCCACGACGATGCATCTCTGCCTCGTCCTCATCCACTCCCTCTTCCTCTGAAGCTCTCTCTCTCTCTCTCTCGATTTCTTCCTTGAGGCTGAAACCCTAGCTAACCTCGCCGTCCTGCTACACCTCCCCACTCCTTTCCATGTATGCATGGAGAAGACCGTGCTCCGTAGATCCTCTCGGAATGGCAAATTTTGTCGTTCCTTTCCGTGGAGATTCGTCGGAATCCTCATTGGAGAGCTCGTCTCCGACCGCACCAGTCCTCACCGACACCACCACTGTAACAAGGGTGAGTCACTGATGCTCAAGCATCTTTCCTCTACCCTATCGAACTCTCTAGCATGCTCGCACCGTAGCGCCGCCATATGCTGTCGTCCGTCGTCGTTATAGTGGTTCCGATGACCAATCGGGGGTGGCACCACCACTAGTAGACTCCCCGTGCAATACTCGTTTGACCATGTGGTATCGCTCGACCGCGTGCGCTCGCAAACGCCTACTCCGACGACCATCTGGTGGTGGCCGACAAAGTGGGGCCGCGCTGACATCATCTTGATACCATGCTCGTGTCACACTTGACCCAGTCCACTAGTTGACCAGTCCATGCCTAGGTGACATACTGACGTGGCCCTGACCCCACTGGTCAGTGACCTAGGGTAGCTCTGGATGTGGTGTTAAAAAGTTATTTCCTGTTTAGAAAAATAGATAAAATGTTATCAGTCCAAATATAAATATTCTACAAATTTAATAAAATCATTAAATCTTGTTAAATCAATAACTTTTATTTTATAATTCAGAAAAATATGTGTAATATATGAAAATGTTTGAAAAAGAAAATATATAATTCAATTATGTCATCCAACATCATTATATTAATTATTTTAATAAATATTACTTAATAAAGATTTTATAAATAATAAAACTTTGATAATTCATATTTTAATAATGGTAAATGATAAAAAATATAAATAATATTACCAAATTATTAGAAAAATAAGAAATAAAATTTAATATTATAATCATGTATTATTATTTCACCTAATTAAATATTTATTACTTATTAATTGTTTATACACTATTAAATCTTATAAAAATCGTATCTTATTATTTACAAATCACAAAAATAAATATAATATACCAAAATGATCACAAAAATAATACCTAAATGTTAAAAATATAATATTCCACTTTTGATGTAAACAAAAAAATTAAACAACTTAATAACTTGAATTTAAACCTATTTCCTTAGTTGATAACTCATATAAGGGTAAATAAAAATTGCTAATATTTCTAAACTTAGCCAATTGAGTTTAATAAATAGTATTAGTCTTAAATATTGATAATATGAAGGCAAAATGGTTCAACACATTTTAAATGCAATCTTATTGAATTATCATTCAACCATAAGTGTAGATTATTTTCTAAAAAAATCGTTATCAAATATAAAATCTTTAAGAATAAAATTGTGACTAAATTAAATCTTTTCTCTTACTACTGTTATCACCGTATTTTGGCCAAAGACGGAGATGGGCCGTGATCAAGATGGGCTTGGAAGATACATATATTCAACATGTTGTTGGATCGGCCTAGTGCGTAGATTTGGGCTGAATTGCCCGTGTATCTTGTATCATAGTAGGATTCGTGTTTGTTTAGGTTCCGTTTATGTTTAGGTAAAGATAGAGTTGTAGAGTTATTCCAAAAGTAGAGAGTCTCCGGACTATAAATATGTACCTAGGGTTATTGAAAGAAAACAACAACCACGTTCACGACAAACACAATCTCGGCGCATCGCCACCCCTTGTTCTTAGGGTTTCTTTCGGGTAAGTGCCATCTTGCCTAGATCGCATCTTGCGATCTAGGCGATATCTACTTATTCACCCGGTTTACTCGTCAAGCGTTGTTGATGGCGAGTAATACCATTATCTCGTTGTTTGAGGCTAGCATCGGCACTGTTTCATTATTATCGCCGGGTTATGTTACCTCTAGCTATCTCGCTATCCTTGCACCGTGTCCCAAAGTGCAAGGGTAGCACCTTATGATCTTTATTTAGTCGATTCGATATGTTATAGTTGTGCCTTGTTCGTCAAGGTTTAGTTTAATATCTACGTAATCAGGCCTTACAAACGGGTTGAACGATCCGGTAATGCATAAGGATGTGGCTTATTCGTCCTAGAGAGGATGTTCCGTAATTGGCTTTATGTTGGTTATTAGGCCTTCTAGGATTGATATTCTTAATCTTTTATGCGTACTAGGCTCAATTACGCCGTAGGACGTTCCGATTACGTGGTGAAAACGTTAAACTATCGTGAGACCGATTTAACTTGTAGTGATCAAGCAAAACCCCATGTCATCATAAATCTAACGAGAACCATGGGGCAATCGGCTTTAAGAGCCGATTTACTGTGAAACACAGAGCCGATCACGCTCGAATTTTACGATACTTGTTTATCATGCAGAAATCAATCGAGCAATCCTTCACCTTCGACCAGGTATAGGGTGTGGCATCTCGAACCAAGCCGGGGCGTGTCGGAGCTTTTGCGGGCCGTCGCGAGGGACCAGGCCCACCAGCGATCTGGAGCCTCGGCTCTGTAACACCCTCGAATCGGCCCTATGCAAGTTTTAGCAAAATTCGCCAAACCCGCATAGAAGCGATTCAAGGTGCCCACCAGGCACTTTCGTGCGGGTGGAAAAACAAAGTAATAACATTACACAACAGTCCTCGATGGGACCCACAGAACAGATATATATATAACAGCGACTCAAAGAGCCAAGAATACCAATATACGGTACAAGATCCAAATCACCTTGAAAACGATAGAGCGTCCGTCTACGGACAAGAAGCAAATGGGGCTAAGAGCGCAGCAGAATAACCACTGGCGTGCATAACTGCCCAGGCCAAGCGGAAGGGTAACCCGCTAACGGCCGATCTCAAAACCTGCTTAAACAAAAGGGGTGCCGACAAAGGCAAAGGAAAAGAAGGAGCGTCAAGATCGAGGCCAAGACACGCGAGGCTAGAATTCGCGGTCCTCGCCTACATAGGTATGGTGGATCGAGCGGCGGCAAGATGCACTAAACAACCTATAGAGACTCGATACAACTGGCGGTTATCAGAGAGGGATAAGAAAGACCTATTCGGATCCAACCTGAAGCTAACACCAAACAAACCCATCCTGGTGTTTCCCCCTCGAGACCAAACGAGGAAGTCAACCGAGGAACTCACATCGTTGGCAATTTTATTTATTCAGTTATCGTTGCAGCAATTACTAGTCAGGTATAGATAATCGTCCTGATAAAATAAGCAGTGGGCCCTTTTAATTAACCATTCCGTGATAGTTGCAACAATTACTAATCAGGTACAGATAGCATGAGATAAACCCAAAACCCAGCAGTTGTTGGTACTTTTATTCAGCCATTCCGTTGTAGTTGCAATAATTACTAGTCAGATACAATTGTCGTAAGCGACAACCAAACAAGCAATTGTGGGCAGTATTAATTAGCCATTCCATGATAGTGAAGCTGATTACTAGTCATTATAAGTCAAATTTATAACAGTAAACTTTAGTTATGCTTGTCTATGATCAGACACTGTGCTCCAAGTCGTCCAGAATCATGGACACGGCTTCTCGAAAAGATTTAACCCTGAGGTGCACCAAAGTATCCACAGCACTTGACCCTTTTGCCGATCGGTTAACATACACCCATCGGTATGTCGGGGCCTAGGTCACGACGCTCCTGCACCAAAGCAAGCACTCGGGGCCACCCCTAAGTACACCCACGAAGTCGGCGGTCTCGAGACGGACTCAGGGTTTGCGACAATGGCTGTGAACGACAGCAGGTCCCCAATCGGGGACTGTCGACACCGCGAAAACATTCCGCTTCCAAAACAGTACAGTGTGCAGTACCTCGCACAATCGTAAATAAAGCAGTAAAGCATGGCATAAGTACAGGATAGTAATAAAGCCCCAAACTACTTTGTGGCCCCCAGTACAATACTTTGAAATCAGGTAATTATCAATGGGGGGCCCATATCTCCCCACCTGTGGTTAGCGCGCTCGATCTCGAAGTGTCAAGAACTCGGTCCTACGGACACAAGTGGTCGGAAACCAAATCTTACCTATCACCCACCGATGCCTCTGCTTAATTCAATTTTAGTTGTTAAACAGAATTTAAAGTGAAACAATAAGTAAACCACGATCATCTCCAACGTCAACATGCGGCAATTCTCCAACAAGGTGGTCCTTGACGACAAGCAAAACACTTGAGCAAGCGACTACGACACGCGGGTCCATCTATCTACCAAACAACAGGTAATAGGATGTGTCCAAGGCTATATATGGCTGCCAGGGATATCACGGTACGAAACTAGAGCAACGCAACACAGATAGCAATATATCAACAGGAGGAAAGTAAATACTATAAAAGTAAGATAGGTAGAAAGGGGGAGATGCTCGCCTGAAAACATTGTCGAAAGGTTCCACCGAAGATCGGGGCAAAGCTCACATCAACTCAACGGCCTTATCCGCGAAGAAGCAAAACACTAGAAGAAACACCGGATGCGATATATAATACACGGTAGAAGATCGGCATGATGCATGCATGATGTATGGCATGGCAAGGTGCGATGCAATTAGGTCAGATTAAGTGGAACCGGGGTCCCGACATTTAATTAGGTGGTTCATGTTATTTATCTACCCCGCAATTTAAATGTTGTTTAACAAGGCAAAAGATAGCACCGGTTCGCTACACAGATTTAGATGAGGCCAATATGAGACTAGATTTGCCCGCATATGGGCCCCATACTTGATTATTAGGTGAATCGGCATAAGGCCCCCAAACCACATGAATGTATGCAAGATGAATGACAATTCAATATGCAACAAGTTGTGATTATGTTATAAAATAGGGTTTCGGAAAGGGTTCACACATTAGGGGTCTCGACGATCTTGGGTTCCGGGGTTCGGGGTCGGTCTCAGGGTCCAGGGTTCGGCGAGGGGGTTTGGCGGAAACGTTCTCGGACTCCGGGGTCGTTCTCGGTATCGGGGCAGATCTTGTCGCTTGACATCCGTGAAGTAGAACTCGTAGTCCGTCTTTAGTCGGTGGCGAACTTGGTTCCGGGTTGGAGTGCTTGTCGCACATGTGGCCTTCGGGATCTATGCCGACGATCATGGCGTCCTGAAAGAAGTACTTGGCGTTCCGTGATGATCTTGTTGATTCCATGGCGGAGGCCTTGGCGCTTCGAATCGGCCTTCGGATCGGGGCTTCGGTCCGAGTACGAGTACTTGTCATCCATGTGGAAGATCAGGGCGTTCCGTGTAGGAGTTCTTGCCGACCTTCTCGGAATTCCGAGGTTACATCTTCCCGCGTCGATGGCCTTCGAGGTCTCGCCCGGCGGATCCGTGATGTAGATCTTGGCGTGATCGGGTCATTAACTCCGGGAAGGGGATCTTGGAGCGGCGCCGGGTTCGGTCTTCGGGTACCGTGGGTTCTCGACGTCTAAGAAGATCTTATCGTTCCCTAGTCATCGCCTTCGGGTTCCTTGTCGGCGGCCGGGGTGGTTCCGATTTCATTGTCGGGGGAGGTCTTGAACGGATGGCGACGATGCTCGACGTGGGGCCCGCGGCCGGTGAGGAAGCGGGGCCCGAGGAGGCGCTGGCGTCGGAGGTCACTGGCGCCGCGGGAGGAGGTGGGTGGCGGTGTCTCGGGGTCGGGCAGGTGGCAGCGGCTCGGGGAGCTTTAGGCGGCGCGGAGGGCAGCGGGCGGCAAGCAGGTGCCGGCAGTGCGGGGTCGCGGTGAAGGGCCTGGCGGAGCGCCCATGGCCTGGCGAGGACGGCCGAGGCAGAGCGGCGGGAGGAGCCAGCAGGGCGGCGGTGAGCCTGCGGGCGAGGCGAAGGCGGCGGAGAGGGCACGGGCGGGTGGCGAGGTCGAACCACGCTTGGCGGGCGGCGAGCCGGGCGAGCTGCCAGGCGCCACGCGACCGAGGAGGGTGCTTGGGCGGAGCGGTGAGAGGCAGTGAGCGGGCGAAGGGAGCTGGCGGGCGGAGGTCGCAGTGATGCAGGAGGGCTCTGGCGATGGTTGGGGCTAGGCGGTTGCTGGACGGGCGTGGTCGCGCGGCTGGCGAGGGGCTTGGCGCGGGGGAAAGCGAGGAGGCGGCCTGGGGGAGGCGGATGGAGGTGGCGGGCGCTGCTGGTGCTGAGGCGAGGAGGGAGAGCGGGCAGCGGCTCCGTGGGTCGCCAAGTAGAGGAGGAGGCGGGGTCACTAGCGGGTGAGGGAGCGCGCTCGCTGGTGGGGAGAGAGGTTGGGGAAGAGGAGCAGTGCGTGGTGGGGCCGGGGGGTGGGGTCAGGCAGGTCGGAAGGTGGTCTGGGAGGCGTCTGGCAGGTTGACCGTGTGGGAGGAGGGGTTGGCTGCAGGTGGGGCGTGACCTGGCGGCGGGCCCACGGCAAGGGAGGAGCCGGGGAGGCGGGTGGGCTTGTGGGTGCTTGCGAGGAGTGGGTGGGCTGGTTGGTGGGGGATTGGGTGAGAGAGGGAGGGTTGGTCATGTGGCACTGCGTGAGTGGGTGAGGGGTGGGCAAGGGTGATGTGGCGTGTTAGGATAGGTTGGGGTGATGTGGAAGGAGGGGGTGGGTAGAGTTTTGGGTAGAATAGGATTTAGATGGGGCGGCAGGTTGGACCGTTTAGTTTCCTGGGGCGGTCGTTCGGGTCGCTCTGGCCCGTTCGACTGCCCCTATTAAAATACTTTAAATTTTATTTATTATCAAATAACTTTTATGCTAAGTTTTAGACAAACAAATTATCCGGAACATCCGGGGGTTTGGCGTTTGAATGGAGACGAGGCGTTAGGGAATTCAAACACAGGTTTTCGAAATTAGTTTGTGACAAACAATTCATGATGATGACGATGCAATGCACAAATTGAACGCGATTTTCTAGTAGTGGTTTTGCGGGATGCCACACTCTCCGTGTTGTCAGTCGCTGCTCGTCGGTGGGTTTTGGCAGGCAACACATTCTGGCACGCCCGGTGGGACCTTCAACAACGTCTACATCAACACCCGACGCCGCGATGGAGAACAGACCCGTCACTTACGACGATCTGCCTGGCGAGCACAAGGCCAAGTACGACGAGATCAAGGCCCTCTTCGAGGAAGACCTCATCAGCTCTTTTGAGAGGACCCGTACGCATGGCATCAGGTGGAAAGGGTTCTCCCCCGAGGGCGCTCTTAATGAGGTGGATCACATTTCCTTCGAGGAGCGCACAGGCTCTCGACGAGAAGTCAACTACATGGTGGCTCATTCCTTGCACCGCCATTCCGAGAGCACGTGAACGCTGATTCGCGGTGTCCGCGTAGTCCAGGAGATCATGAAGCATCAGTACTCCCCGTCGGGACCTACTTTAGGGACTCACCAGGGGGAAAGACCGCTCCAGACCAGGCCGCAGATCCCGTTCGCACTTGCCGCTCCAGAACCGCCGGGGGCAGCGGCTTACGTCGTCTACAAGGCTGGAGGCGACCCAGGCGATTGCCAATTCCTGTTCGAGCCACCTAAGGAGATCCCACACGGATATATATGCGCCTACGTGCCGGACTGCAATACCCTGACACGCACCAAACAGATTGCAACCGCAGGAGTTTCTGCGGCAGGAACCCTTGGGCCAGGATCTTCCGGCGGCGTGTCGGAGCGATGGCTGGGATGGACGCTGACAAACAGGCGTGGCTAGCAAAGTATGCCACTGGAGCAAGTCATGATAATCTAGCCCCTACAGCTCAAACAGTGGAGCAAATCGGTACCATCGAGAGACTGGTTAAACCGTCGAAGAGAAGGACAATCGGCTATTCAAAGCCGTACCCCAACGAAGTTTGATCGATTCGCTGCCACCCAAGTATAAGCTCCCGAGTTCTCAAGATTCAATGGTCAAGGGTCAAGCTCGATCGAGCACATAAGCCGATACCTAGCACAACTAGGCATGATTTGACATCGGATCGGATGCGCGTAAGATTCTTTGCGCAATCTCCGACAGACCGCCTTTGGGTGGTACACCTCAGCCACCGATTCAATTCATACCGAAGCAACGGAAGAGCGGTTCCACATCCAGATTACCATTCGAGGCTAAAGGCTGGCATTGCGGACTGGCAGTCTGGCGAGCGAGGAGAAGCGTAGCAGTACATCCGGTAACCAGATCGTCAAGAACCGATGTTGCTCGGCTTGTTTAATCGAGAAGGAAGCCGCCGAGCTGGCAGCGTGGGTCTCTCGGCACCATCAAGGACTTGGCGTTCTGTAGATTACAACTCATTGGCGCACATGGCCCGTAGACGATGTATGAACAGCGCCACCACAGTTGTACCAAGACAAATTCAACGTCCGATAAGCCTGGTCGATGCGAGAAGAAGAAGATCCGACGCAGACCAGGAGGTGGCCGTAGCTGAATGGGCTCGGGGCAGATCCCGTGGCTGCAAATGGGTGAAAGCAAGGGCCTGCGAAAGGGTTCGACTTGATGTGAGCAAAGCTGGCAGATATTCGATCTCTGCTGAAGGAGAAGCGGTGAGATTACCGAAGGCCACAAAATCCCTACGGCTCAGGAGATGAACGGGAGACCATATTGCAAGTGGCATCATTCGTTCACTCACCCCACCAATGAGTGCAAGGAGCTTCGCCGCCAAATCCAAATGGCGATAGAACAAGGTCGTCTGATCCTTGGGCAGTTCGCCATGAAAGTGGACACAAACCCATTTCCCGGCGTCAACATGGTAGAACTCGATTGCTCCATGGCGTAAGCTGGATTTCTCGTTCGGTGTTAACATGGCAGGGTCTGGATACCACCATGACACGTACAAGGAGAACGGTGTTCGCTCCCGGGGCAAGGAAAGAAAGGAGGCTAGTCCGTGCGACCGGCCCAGCCACAATGACAGGCGGTATTTAATAGAGGAACAAGTGAGGAGAGTGCGATATCAGAAACCACATTCCACGCATCTCCTTAACAAGTATGAGCGCCAGTATGACCAACGACGCCAGCACGACAGAGACGACGGAAGATATGAGCACCTTGCCAGGGGGACCGTCGAAAGAGAAAGAAGGCGCAGCTAGGCATTGGGATTGTCCTTTCTTCAAGTATTGCTGGGGCACCGGAATGAGCCGATTGCCTACAATGACAAGCTGCGGAATGCAACCAGCAGAAAGAGGACACGAGGCCAGTGTCAGTATTCAACCGCCTAGGGCCTCTCCCGTCCCAGAGCCAACACAAGGAGTCCGCTCGAGCAGGAGACCTCGAGGAGCCGAAGGATGACAAGGTCAAAGATAGGTGCCACCGTCCGAGGTGGTGCCCCGACGGACTCAGACATACCCAGAAGCGTAGAGTGCAGCGGCTGCGTAATCTAGAGGAAGCTGAAGCGCAGTATCTCAACGCTTTGAAGAAAGCACGGCCTGATCTGGCCGTCAAAGTGAGACAGGATGTGGAAACGGAAGACCGCCCGACCAGGAAAGAGTGGCGCCCCAAACCGGTAAGAGCCGATGCAAAGACATCGGCTAGCACAAACATGGTGTTCGTGCTCCCGTCAGAATTCTGCGCGCCAAGAACCGATGAGCTACTCGTGCAATTTGATCGCGCCCACGGCGGTTATCTTTGAGAAGCCACGTGAGAAGGGTTACAAACATCCGAAAGCCACACACTGCGAGGTTACATCAATGGGCAACTGTCGGCAAGATGTTGGTGGACACCGGGCGGCGATCAATATCATGCCATACTCCATGCTACGACGTTTGGGACGCTCCATCAAGATCTGATCAAAACCAACGCCACGTTGAGCGACTTCAACGGTCGGTCTTGGGAACACAAGGCGTCTTGAACGTGGACTTGCGATGGGCAGGAAAACCGTACCCACGTCATTCTTCGTGGACAGCAAGAGCACTTACCTTTGTCTTACTAGGAAGGATTGGATTCATGCTAATTGCGCATCCGTCCACAATGCATCGATGCTCGATCGGTGGGACGGGAGGCAAGTGGAGGTCATCCACGCAGCGATTCCATCGAGATTTCCATAGCTGGCATGAACGTCGGGAGGCGAAGACCAGAGCCGATCTGGGATCAATCTAGACGGCTGCGAACGTATTGAAGCTACAAAAAACGGGGTGAGGCTGGTCTTATCCACTGGCCTTACAGAGTAGAGGAGTCCACGATCACCCGTGGCACGGCCGATCCCTGCGATCGGCCACAAAAAATAAAAAGCAGCAATCATACGACAAGCAGTTCATGTAGTCGTAGCAGAGAGATGCTCTGCCACTGTAAAATAATAAGGTGTAAACCGTCCTTGACGGATGCAAGCAAAAAGGGGGCCGATTCAGGCGATCGGCCCAAATTATTTTTGTTGTCCTCACCCACCGTTTGCCCTGTGTTTAGCGTCGATTTGACAGGTGACGGAAAGCTAGGGTACGGGTTTACATCCGCTGATGAGCTAGAAGAGATCGACATTGGTCACGGGATAAGCCACGACCAACATTTATCGCCAAAGTTAGAGCCCGGTCTGCGGGGCCCGATGATAGCCTGTTGAAACAATATCCAGTTAGCTTCGGGACTACATGAGATGCTGGATTGGACAGAGCATCATCGAGCATCGCTCCGCTCAAAAAGGATTTCGCCGTTTCAGAGCGAGCACGACAAATGAAGGCGAAATTCGGAAGAAGTCAAAAAGAGGTCGAAAAAATGTTGACGGCCAATTTGATCGCACCATGCGGTATCTTTGAGTGGATTTCTAGTATCGTGCATCGAGAAGAAGGGCGGCCAATGGCGGGTTGCTATAGATTTTCGAGATCTAAACAGAGCTACCCCAAAGGATGAGTATCCGATGCGGTGGCGAAACATTAATCAATGCAGCATTGGTCATAAAGTTTTGAGCTTCATGGACGGCAATGCGGTACAACCAGATCTTTATGGCTCGAAGACATACACAAGACTGCATTCGAGTCCGTGGTCCGTGGGGTTATTTGAATATGTGGTCATGACGTTTGGACGAAAAATGCGGCGCCACGCGTACCAGGCCATGAATTATATCTTCCATGATCCGATCGGCAAACTGGTGGAAATCTACATCGATGACGTGGTGGTCAAGTCTCCGCTTCGCACGGACACTTGGACGATCTGCACGCGTCTGGACCGAACAAGAAAATTGACCTGGATGAATCCAAAGAAGTGCGCTTTTGGGGTGACGGCGGTCAGTTCTTGGGTTTTGGTCCATGAACGCGGGATCGAGATCGGCTGAAAAGTCGAGGAGGCGGTCACGAACAATGAAGCCACCCACCACCAAGAAAGAACTGCGATCCCTTATCGGCAAGATCAACCGTCGGACGATTCATCTCCAATCTATCGGGAAGGATTGAGCCGTTCATGGGACTAGTTAAAATCAAATCGAGGAATTCCGCCGGGGGCGAGCAACAACGAGCCTTTGACGAGATCAAAGAGTACCGACAAAGCCGAGTGTTAGTTCCACCTCGGTGACAGCCATTCTACATTTACTTGTCGATGGTGACACGTCCATCGCCTCGGTAGTGGTGCAAGTTTATGATGGGCTGGAGCGAGTCGTCTTTACATAGCGAGGAGGATCTTTGGGCCGCAGACAAGGTACCCGATATCGATAAATTGTGCCTCTGCCTGTTTTCACCTGCACAAGTTGCGACACATTTTGCTATCGCGAAATCATCATCATATGCAAATCGACGTCATAAAGCACATGCTATCGGCTCCTATGTTAAGAGGCCGGCTGGGCAAATGGATGTTTGCATTGTCAGAGTTTGACATACGGTATCAACCCGCGAAAGCAGTTAAGGGACAGGCCCTGGCTGACCTTATCGCTGAAAGGATCACCACTAACATAGCCGCTTGTCCATAGGCGTGGGCTATGTTTTTCGACGGATCAGTTTGTGACGATGGCTGCGGCATCGGCATTTTACTCGTGTCGCCCCGGGGGGCAACAGTTTCCTTCTCCATCAGATTGTCTACCTCTCGCACTAACAATGTAGCAGAGTACGAGGCGATACGCAAGGGGATGGAGTTACTCCTCGGCCGAGCGGTGGAAATTTTGGAGACTCCAAGTTGGTGATTTCCCAGCTCACGGAGGACTACAAGTGCGAGCGAGTCCCTCTTCCCATTATGGCTGCCTTGCGCGAGCTAATGACGCAATTCGACGTCAACTTCACTTGGATCCCACGAACGCAGAATCGAGGCGACGATCTTGCGCAGATAGCTTCAGTGGTACAAGGATGTGGTAGAAGGAGCCGATGTTCGTGCAGTTCCTAGAAGCGAGACGATCGAGAGCGGTATCTTCAATTACTTGAAAGATTCGGCTCGGGGCACCTAAACGGATAAGGTACAAAGCCATGAAGTACGTGCTTATTGGGGATGACATGTTTTAGGACTTTGGAAGGACTATTGCTCAAATGCAGGGACAGCCGAGGCCAATCAGCTCCTACACGAGGTACGAAGGCACGTGGAACTCACCAATCGGCTCACAAGATGAAATGGTTGATCGGCGATCGGGGTTTTATTGGCCCACTATGCTTGAGGACTGTTTCAACTACTACAAAGGGTGTCAAGCATGTCGAAATTTGGAAAAATCCAGATGGTACCACGTCGAGAATGAACCCCATCATCAAGCCTTGGCCATTCGAGGATGGGGCATGGACATGATCGGCAAGATCAATCCTCCATCAAGCAAAGGCCACATGTGGATTGGCTATCACCGACTACTTCACTAAATGGGTAGAGGCTGTCCCTATGAAGTCGATGACTCGAAGGATGTTATCAATTTTGTGAAGGAACATGTCATCCATAGATTCGGGATTCCCAAACTATCACGACCGATGGAGGTTCGGTTTTATTTCTCAGAGTTTAGAAAGTTGCGAGGACATGGGGATTAAACTGATTAGATCATCCCCATACTATGCTCAAGCAAATGGGCAAGCGGGCGTCAACGAGCCTCATCAAACTGATCAAGAGGAAAGTCGATGAGCACCCAAGACGCGTTACGAGGTTTTGTCGAGGCGTTATGGGCTTATCGCATGTCATGTCATGGAGCAATAAAACATCACCCTACCATCTAGTATATGGACAAGCCGTCCTACCGTGGGAAATTACGGCTGGATCGAGACGTGTTACTTTTCGGGACGATCTAACAATGAAGAGTACACCACGATGAGTGACAGTGTGGAGGATTTAACCGAGCTCAGGTTATGGGCACTGGAGAAAATCAAAGAAAACAAGGCCAAGGTAGCTCGTGCATACAACAAGAAAGTGAAGCCAAAGGAGTTCCACGTTGGTGATCCGTGTGGGAAGTCAGTGTTGCCCTTGGGGACTAAGGATGCAACATATGGTAAATGGTCTCCAAATTGGCATGGTCCGTACAGGGTCGACCAAGTTTTAAGGAAACGCATACATGCTCGAGCTATTGGATGGAGTAAAATTCCCAGTGGCAGTCAACGGACAACATCTCAAGAAATATTTCCCAAGCATGTGGGATGTTGGACAAGAAATCGAAGAGCCACGTGAAAACGCTAGGTAGAGACACGAGAAGCGGCGGATGATAATATAAATATGGGGGCCGATGCTGAAAATCGGCCGAGTAAAAAAAATAAATAAATAATATATGCATATATGTAGCCGATGCACGGTCATCGATGCTAGAGGTTCACACATGTTACAAAAAGGGCCACCTCGACGGTCTTAGCCTCGTCATCTTCGCTCGCAAGGGCACGTTTTGGGCAATTGGAGATTTGGGTCGTTTGTGTTTGAATCCACCGTGTTGAGAAAGGTCGCAGGTTGTCATTTGAAACCAAGAAATGGCCGTTGTGATGTGTTAAAGATTCGACTGAAGGTTGACCCTATCAAACGTTGTTTAGGAGGAGCCGATGGGTGGTCATCGGCTTTGTGCAATTTAACTTGTTTGACTATATGCATGCAGCATGATGAAAGCCGATACAGTGTCATCGGCTTATGGAACATCGACCTGTTTCGGTTATCGGCAAAATTGAAGCAAAAGGAAGCAACATTTGGGAAACAGAGTTTCATTCATTCAAAAGATCATTGCTTACAGGATGATCGATTAAAAGGGCGCCATCGCTACGGCCATTACTACTGATTCCTAATCTAAGCCGAGGTCGTCGCCGCCGTCCTCTTCGCTGTCTTCGGCGCTGCTCCCGGCGTTGTCCTCGCTGCTGCTGCTGAAGAAGCCAACAGGAACCTCTTCGTCCTCGTCGTCATCTTCAGTATCCTCGCTGGACCCGTAGCGGAAGCGCTTCGTCGGCGGATACCCGTCGGAGGAGGTGTCCTCCTCCGATTCCTCCTCCTCGGCGGACGAGTCGACGCCGTCCCACGACCAGTTGTCGCTGCTCTTCGCCTCCAGTTCCCGTCGGCGAGGAATGAGGCTCTCTTCGCCCGCCGTGGACGCATCGTCCTCTGACCAGACGGCGAAATCCCAGTCCCTTTCGTCCCACCATCGTGGGGCGAAAGTACTGTATGTCGCCGTGGGTGGGTGCTCTGGAGTTGGTTCTCGCTCGCTAATCGAGTTGGAGGCGTGGGAGGACGACGGAGGAAGCAGAGGAGGCCATGGCAAGAAAGAGGGTTTTCCGGTGATGGGAGAAGGGTTTTACGCTCTTTGGAGGAAGATGGGGACCGCGAACTGTTCAGCTGATTTAAATAAAGGGATAGTGGATGACGGTTCAATGCCATGGCGGTTTCCAGTTACCGCCAAAATCGTCAAATCACACGCTGCGCAGGAGTTGAGAAGACAGGGCATCATGATGAAGGGGTAGCGTGACGGTGCTGTTCTGCCACGCATTCTGTCGACGCGCAGCCCGATAAAAAAAAGGAGCAGAAGAAGAGGAAAAAACGCACAGAGTGGTTTTGGAATTATCATTGCCAAAACCAGGGGTGCATGTGTTATCACCGTATTTTGGCCAAAGACGGAGATGGGCCGTGATCAAGATGGGCTTGGAAGATACATATATTCAACATGTTGTTGGATCGGCCTAGTGCGTAGATTTGGGCTGAATTGCCCGTGTATCCTGTATCATAGTAGGATTCGTGTTTGTTTAGGTTCCGTTTATGTTTAGGTAAAGATAGAGTTGTAGAGTTATTCCAAAAGTAGAGAGTCTCCGGACTATAAATATGTACCTAGGGTTATTGAAAGAAAACAACAACCACGTTCACGACAACCACAATCTCGCGACGCCACCCCTTGTTCTTAGGGTTTCTTTCGGTAGTAAGTGCCATCTTGCCTAGATCGCATCTTGCGATCTAGGCGATTCACTTATTTCACCCGGTTTTACTCAGCATCAAGCGTTGTTGATGGCGAGTAATACCATTATCTCGATTGTTTGAGGCTAGCATCGGCCTTTGTTTCATTATTATCGTCGGGTTATGTTACCTCTAGCTATCTCGCTATCCTTGCACGTGTCCCAAAGTGCAAGGGTAGCACCTTGCTTGATCTTTATTTAGTCGATTCGATCTGTTATAGTTGTGCCTTGTTCGTCAAGGTTTAGTTTAATATCTACGTAATCAGGCCTTACAAACGGGTTGAACGATCCGGTAATGCATAAGGATGTGGCTTATTCGTCCTAGAGAGGATGTTCCGTAATTGGCTTTATGTTGGTTATTAGGCCTTCTAGGATTGATATTCTTAATCTTTTATTGTACATTTAGGCTCAATTACGCGTAGGGACGTTCGATTCACGTGGTGAAAACGTTAAACTATCGTAGATCGATTTAACTTGTAGTGATCAAGCAAAACCCCATGTCATCATAAATCTAACGCAGAACCATGGGGCAATCGGCTTTAAGAGCCGATTCTGTGGAAACCAGAGCCGATCACGGCTCGAATTTTACGATACTTGTTTATCATGCAGAAATCAATCGAGCAATCCTTCACCTTCGACCAGGTATAGGTCAGGTGGCACGCTCGAACCAAGCCAGACGTGTCGGAGCTTTTGCGGTCGTCACCGAGGGACCAGGGCCCACCAGCAGTCCTGGGAGCCTCCCGGCTCTCCGTGTTGTCAGTCGCTGCTCGCCGGTGGGTTTTGGCAGGCAACAACTACAACCACAACTTTATCAATATACAAGACACTACAGTGAATTCATAAGTAGTTAAGCAATATTAATTCTTTGCTCACAAACCATAACCACTCTTTTATAAGAGATAAACATTCTTAATCCATTATAATAAGAAAACATTATTCAAATAAAAGTAATATCACTATAAAGTAACTTTAGAGAAACATTACAAAATAAACAAGTACAAATACCATAAGCACTACACTTTAAGTCCATTAATGTTTTTAAAGTTAACTTTAGCCTACAAGATTTTAAATATAATGCTAAAAACTTTGTTATGTATTTTATAGTTAACTTTGATCTAATTTTAATTAAGTCATAAAGCATCTCAAATCCAAAACATTCAAGCAAAGAATAGACAACATCAATCACATTCTATCAATCATATTCTAAAAGACATGAAGGTTGCTTAAACCTTAACAAAGAAATCTTTTCTTCAAAATGTTATTCTTTTTGCCACTTCAAATAACAAATCTTAAGATAATGTATCCAACACTTAATAACTAAACTTAAAAACTTTCATCATCATCAACAGATGACAATTAGTCACAATCACATTATTTTATACCTTACTTATATACTTTGGATTGTAACACCTAAGTTCCTTATAAATATTATTACTGAAAAAAAATTTCAAAGATAAAACAATTCTTATATAAGAAGTATTGTATAACATTCCTCATATGTATACCTTATTGGTTGTGTGGTATTTTAAATACACATTGTTCTACACACCCTCACCACCCTCAATAAGAAGCACAAATGCGAAACTTATCCAAAAGTGTAACACATTCTAAAGAAACCTTCCCATTTTCCAAACCCTAGATCAACGCTTATTCGGGGAATATGAACTTATCAAATTGCATTACATCACTTATGCATAGTAGCATTCTGCTTCTTTAAACATTAGTCCTTAACGGACCAATGATGCTAATTTCAGATATTGGATCTCATATTGTCTTGAAGACCGTGAGTGCATAATCTTGCATTCACAAAAGGCAAGTTCACACTTGCTCATGTCCTTTGATTATTTTCTGTAAAGTATTTTGCAAATCCAGTGTTGTCATCACCTGCATTTCAAAAAAGTCAAAAAACACTATTTTCATAATAATATGATTATAGGTTATTTACCATGAGGTAATAACCAACTATGAAAAGTTCTGGTGGTAAAGGAACATATTATCTAGGACTTAACAACCAATGTCGCCAGTGATTCTTGCGCCGTATATTACGCGTTAACCATGAGATTTGGAATGGGACGGAGAAGTCAGTTGTATCTCCTTCTCGCATGTAGCCGAATGTGTAGGTCGTGGATGTTATCCTCGTAGCGTTCTTTTAATTGGTAATTCGTAGAGGATATGCAGCATATGGGTGGGAACCCTCATCGTCCCACGATAGTTCTGGCATCTAACGGTCTGTACAAACCATTGCCATAATTCAATGGGTGGGCATGATGTACACCAAGGAGCATGCGGGGTCGCGAAGGGGGCAGTGATTGGCTTGGATTATTTTCTGGGCCCCACATCATGGAATTGTGGACGGGAATAAGCTGCCCGGTTGTGCAACAAAGAGTTGACCTCTCATGGGTAAAGTGACACACCTCTGCAAAGTGTAAGAACTATAACTTGTTACTCCCTATTCCGGGAAGGAACTGCGAATGCGGTGGGAAAGGAACTCCATGAAAGTTTTGGTAAACCCGTGAAGGCTGACGGACATAGCTTTTCAGAATAAAAGCAACCTTTGAAGAAATATTTACGGAAACCTGCATTGCCTACGACCTACGATCTATGGCTATAGATATAGTGCATCAAACACTCCTTTGTTGTGAACTTGCTGAGTATGCTCGTACTCAACGTATCTTCTTAATTCTTGCTAGATTCTGAAGCCATTAAGACGATGTCTACATCAAGTTATGCTCCAGGGATCATCATCAAAAGCTCAAGCTCTTCAATGAAGTAAAGGAAGTCAACGTATACATCAACTCAAGTGAGGACGAAGTTGCTAATTAGGTATAAATATAACCTCTAGCCATAGAACCTACTTATGTAGAAGGTTGCAATAGCAACAATACCAGCCAAATAGTTTGGTGATAACCTTATTAGCATATTAGCTTTGAGTTATTTATTTCTGATTCTTTTTTGAAAGAAGTTTCTTTCTCTCTCTTTAACCTAGAATGCTCTTTGGATCTTATGTAAAGAGTTGAGTTGTAATCTTTAGCCATGTCTTGGACCCGTTGTGTTTCAGTTGTACCACTCTGAGGGATGTAATACTAGTGAACGGTGTTTTATTGTTGTTATGTCCACGATTATAGTATACTATATCATACAGTGGTATGCTGGGTCACCGCAGTGCCCTACTTCGTCTCTGCTTCGATTTTCCGTATCGTTCCGAGGAAAATATTAAGATTGGATTTTGTCCCGTCTAATTCTGAGAATATTGATTTTCTATTTTTTCTGGAACCAAAAACAGAAGAAAACATGCAACTGGCACTGTGGCATCTTGTTAATAGGTTAGTACCAGAAAACATATAAAAATATCTCAAAGTGTAGACAAAGCAAAGCAAGGTAGATACTAAACAAGCATGAAACATCAAAAATTATAGATACGTTTCCGACGTATCAGGTACCATCATAATAGCATTGTTCATGGTAACGAGAAGGCCTCAGTTACTGCTTCTGCATCCTTCCTAACGAACTATATGTCTACCTTTTCCATAGTGGTGACTGCGAGGACTGACGCTAAAGGAAAAAACAAATATTCCCTCTGAACTTCAAGTGCCTAAGGATTTAACGGGACCTTCCGGTTGGATAGAACCAGATGAGGGACATGTAAAAGTTAATGTAGATGCTGGGTGGGATCCAATCACAAGGAGAACGACATTGGTGTTATAGTGAGAGATCATAATGGCCAAGCTCTATTGTCAGAATAGAAGTTTATACCATCCTATGCTAGTGCTGAAGAAGCGGAGGTTCTAGCCTGCCCTGAGAGCCTCGGTCATTTAACTCTGAATTTTGGAGGGCAAGGTATCCTCGAGGCTAACTATTTACGAGCGGTTCAGGCAATCAATGATCCAGGAAAGGATAGATCGAACTGCTGGAGCCTCTATCTTCAAACGAAGGATATCCTTAGGGTTTATGGTGGTATCACGGTAGTACAAATTGGTCGTTTGAGTAATTTCGCAGCGCACTATCTAGCTCTATTAGGCAAGACAGGTGTTAGTGATTCTCTTTGTAATGCAGCACCATCCTGTGTGGAGGAGGTCGTTGCAAACGATGTAACCAAACTTTGATCAAGACAGCAAGTTTCAGACGTACTCCTTTTCTTACCAGGATAACTAATGGGAATGAAAGATTTTTAATGAGACGGCTTCTTTATCTAATATATACTGTGTTTATTTCAAAAAAAAACATTTTACATGACCTTAGGGTTTGCACTTTGACAGGTTTCCCTTCGCAATAACATGGAGGAAGGTGGGATACGGTGGCGGGATGCCAAAATAGAGGCAGGATTGAAGATTGCCGTTGCGATTGTTTCCTATTTTTTTGCTCCACTCATTGCTCTTTTCCTTGCTGGCTCTCCTCTCAGGTGGTTTTGGATGGTCGGATAGTGAAGTTTAGAGATCAGATTTAGAAAAGGAGTTTTAATATTTTCTCTGGTTCAAATTAATGTTCTTAGATTTGTCTAGATTTAGATGTATCTAAACATATTTTAGTATTTGATATATAAATCTAAACAAATCTAAAAATATTCATAGGTAGTAGGATTTTTATAAAAACCAGATTTACTGAATTTTTGGTTAAGAATAGGTTTACAGAAAATCATGTTTTGGAAGCATCGAGAATAGGAAGGAGCTGTTTTGCATACATGAGTAGGAACGCAATGGAAACAAGATTTAACCACCTTTTCTGACGTCCTTTGGCGGCATCACTGGCGAGACAAAGGCATAGAACTCGCCATCCTCATCGAGCGCCATGTTATTCCGAAAGAGTGAGCTTGGCGTCGGGAGGTTCGGGCGTCCAGCGGCACGGTGGCCAAAACCCGTCGTCAGGGCGAGCTCTCCGCGTCCAGCAAACTTCTCGGCCTTGCCGCCATTGTTGTTGGATCCTGTAGTAGCATCCAACGAATCAAAGTCTCACTAGTAGAAAACAGGCCATCCGTCCACGCCCCCTCAGAGCACTAGTCCCGGTTGCGCCACCAACCGGGACTAATGCCGCACGTCCGGTTGGAGCGGCACGGCCGGGGCATGGGTCCCGGTTGGTAAGGGCATGCGTCCCGGTTGGAGCCACCAACCGGGACTAAAGGTTTGGCCACACCACGTGGCGTACGCATCTTTAGTCCCGCTTTGGCTCCAACCGAGACTAAAGGCCCTTGCCCTCTATAAATGCAACGCCCAGCCCCGCCTCCACTGCTTTTTTAATGGTGTAAGGTGTGAGGTGTGTGCTAGTTTTTCTCATGCATGCATTGAAGGTGTTTGTTGAAATGTTTGAGTGAAAAATCCAGCTTGAATTTCTCATAGAACAAAAATATAGAAGGTGTCCAGACGCACTTGAGCTTTCTCCTCTTTATTTCCCTCGATCGAGGTTAGCAATCCTATCTTTTCTAGGTCATTGATACAATTCATGTGTCGGTGTGAATTGGTTATTTCACTATTTACGATGTCCTGTTTTTGATAAACTTACTTATATGATGCGATGAACGGTCGGAATGGATGTACGTGATCGGGTAGCCGGGTATATCAAAGGCGTGGATAAATTTATCGATGTGGCTACGGCAAACAAAGAGAATGGATTTATACGTTGTCCATGTGTTCAATGTCGAACAACAAGGAGTACTCTTCCTCGAAAATCATTCATGCCACCGATTATGAAAGGTTTCATGCCCAACTATAATTGCTGGACCAAGCACGGGAAAGAGGGGTTATGATGGAAGATGGTGAAGAAGAAGATGATGATAACAACTATCATCATATGTTTCCTGAATACGGTGATACGCAATGGAAGATAATGGAGAGGAAAAGGTGAAGAACGGGCATCGATGAGCCGATGAACTTGGTAGGGTCATTTCGATGCAAAGCGAGACTGAAATGAAAATGAGAAGTTGAAGTTAGAGGGCATGTTAGAAGATCACAAGAAATTGTTGTACCCAAATTGTGAAGATGGCAGCACAAAGCTCGATTTATTAATCGAATTGCGATGGAAGGCGAGTGTGGTCTAACTGACCTCATTTGAAAAGATGCTGAAAATAATGAAGCCAAGTTTCCAAAACATAACGAACTTCCCGATAGTACCTACGAAGCAAAGAAGACTCTCTCCGGGATTAGATGTGCAAAAGATACATGCATGCATTAATGATGCATCCTCTACATGTAAGGAGTATGAGAATTTAGATAAATGCCCGGATGCAACGCTGCGGTATAAGATCGACGAGATGACCTGGTGATGTTGAGGGAGAGCCCTCCAAGAGGGTTCCTACTAAGGTTATGTGGTATGCTCCTATAATACCAAGGTTGAAACGCATGTTCGTAAACAAAGAGCATGCCAGTTGTTGCGATGGCACAAAGAAGACCGTAAGAAAGACGGGAGTTGAGACACCTGGCGATGGGTCACAAAGTGGAGAAAATCGAGAGAGACTTCCCGGACTTTGCGGTGACGCAAGGAACTTATGGTTTGGTCTAAGTACGGATGGCATGAATCCTTTTGGGGAGCAGAGCTGCCACAAAGACCTGCCCGTGACTCTATGTATCTACAACCTGCCTCCTTGGTTGTGCATGAAGCGTAAGTTCATTATGATGCCGTGCTCATCCAAGGCCCAAGCAACCGGCAACGACATTGATGTGTACCTTAGGCCATTAGTTGAAGAACTCTTACAGTTGTGGGGCAAACCAGTGTACGTGCATGGGATGAGAACAACAGGAGCCATTTAATCTACGAGGGTTGTTATTCAGAACCATCAATGATTGGCCTGCTCTTAGTAACCTTCGTGATGCATAAACAAAGGATATAAGGCATGCACCCACTGTTTAGATAAGACCGAAGGTACATATTTGCATAAATGCAAGAAGGTTGTGTACCTAGCGAATCGACGATTTCTTCCGACCAATCATCCCGTAAGAAAGAAAGGCAAGCATTTCAAAGGTGAGGCAGATCACCGAAAGAAGCCTGAACTCCCTGGTGGTGATGATGTATTTGGTATGGTCAAGGACATAGAAGTAATCTTTGGAAAGGGTCCCGGCGGTCAATCAGTTCCGAACGACGTCGCTACAGGACACGCACCCATGTGGAAGAAGAAATCTATATTTTGGGAGCTGCCATATTGGAAAGTCCTGCGTGTCCGTTCTTCAATCGACGTGATGCACGTTACGAAGAATCTCTGCGTGAACCTGCTAGGATTCCTAGGCGTGTATGGGAAGACAAAAGATACACCTGAAGCACGGGGGGACCAACAAATTATGAAAGACCCAAAGAACATGCATACAGATAACAAGACGGATAAAGGGCGTCACTTAAGTCGTGCCAGCTATGCTCTTACCAAAGCAGAGAAGGAAATCTTTTTTGAAGTCCTTTACAGTATCAAGGTGCCGGGCTTCTCATCTAATATAAAGGGATAATAAATATGGCAGAGAAAAGTTCCAAAACCTGAAGTCTCATGATCACACGTGATTATGACGCAGTTGCTTCGATTGCATTGAGGGGCTTCTACCGAAAATGTTCGAGTACCCATTGTGAAGCTGTGCATTCCTCAATGCAATATCTCGTAAGGTAATCAATCCAGATATTCTGCCAAGGTTCTGAAGGATGTGGTACAATGTCTTGTTAGTTTTGAATTGGTGTTCCCACCATCCTTCTTCAATATTATGACGCATCTCCTGGTTCATCTAGTGGAAGAGATTGCCATTCTCGGTCCGTATTTCGCACAATATGTTCCCTTTGAGAGGTTCATGGAGTTTTAAAGAAATATGTTCATAACCGTGCTAGACTGTAGGAAGCATCTCCAAGGGATATGGAAGAGGAGGTCATTGAGTTTTGTGTTGACTTTATTCCTGACCTTAAGCCGATTGGTGTTTCGACTCATGGCATGAGGGAAGACTAAGTGGAAAAGGCACTGGGAAAGAAAGCACGATATGTAGGACGGGATTCTTTCACTAAAGCACACTACACGTTCTACATAATTCCACCTTGGCAGCTCCAGATATGGAGGAACACAAGAATATTGTACGCCCAAAAACCCGGGAAGCTTTGAATCATGGATTACGATGAACACATGAAGTCTGGGTGGTTGGATGCGACACATCTCTTGAATGACACCAGTTGGAGATCAGCTATACTTGTTGGCCGCGTCACCATCTTCTACCGTATTGAATTTCCAAGGGTACGAAATAAATGGGAATACATTCTACACGATCGCCCAAGATAAAACGAGCACCAACCAAAATAGTGGTGTCCGCTTTTATGCAATGGACGAGAATGTACAAAAGGACACATATTATGGTTACATAGAGGAGATATGGGAACTAGACTATGGAGTCTCTTTAAGGTCCCTTTGTTTCACGCAAATGGGTCAACCTGAATGGGGAAGGGTAAAGATAGACCAGTTGTGGAATGACAACAAAGTGGATCTCAACAATCTTGGTTATAGAGATGAACCATTCGCCCTAGCCAATGATGTGTCTCAGGTTTTCTATGTGAAGGACATGTCCTCCGCATCGAAAAAAGAAAAATATGCAAACGAATACATCATATGATGATCCAAAGCGTCACATAGTTCTTTCAGGGAAAAGAAACATCGTGGGAATCGAGGGCAAGATGACATGTCGGAAGATTATAATAAGTTTGATGAAATTCCGCCTTCACAAAGGAAAACTGACCCAAGCATTCCGTTAAGTAAAGAAGATGCTCCATGGTTACGTCTGAAGCGGTCATAAGGAATGACATATGCCAAGAAGTTCATGCTCATATTATGTAACTCTAGTTCATGTCTTTCGCGGTTTGTGGCTTGACCAAGGATATCTTTCGCGGTTTGTGGCCTTTAGTCCCGGTTTTGTAGTCTCAGTTTTAATATTAATAAATGTCTTGAGTGTTAGTCCCATTTTGTGGCTGGACCGAGTGCCTCTATGACCAGTTTCTCGAGATGCCGGAGGACTGGGCTCACGCAGCATCTCCTCGAACTGGCAGTGGTGTCCTCGCCTCGAAACCATCTTGCAGCTTGTAACTTCACTAACTAGATCAATACGCCGAGCTAACTAATTTCACATATTAGGAGTGCCTCTATGACCAGTTCTCGGAGATGCCGGAGGACTGGCTCGTCGGCATCTCCTCGAAACTGGCCGCAGTGGTGTCCTCGCTCGAAAACCATCTTGCAGCTTGTAACTTCACTAACTAGATCAATACGCCTCGAGCTAACTAATTTCACATATTAGGAGTGCCTCTATGACCAGTTCTCGGAGATGCCGGAGGACTGGGCTCGCCGCCATCTCCTCAAACTGGCCGCAGTGGTGTCCCTGCTCTCAAAACCATCTTGCAGCTTGTAACTTCACTAACTAGATCAATACGCCTGAGCTAACTAATTTCACATATTAGGAGTGCCTCTATGACAGTTTCTCGGAGATGCCGGAGGACTGGCCCGCTCATCTCCCCGAACTGGCCGTAGTGGTGTCCTCGCTCTCTAAAACCATCTTGGAGATGCCTCAAACTGGCTGGAGGACTGGACTCACAAGGATGCATATTTATAGTACAAGCAGCTCAGCATAATGTCGACACTCACGACATAATGTCGACACTCACCCCTATTATTAGTGCTGACTCATCTTTAGTCCCGGTTGGTGTTTCCAACCGGGAATAAAGGTTCATCTTTAGTTCTGGTTGGTGACAGCATCCGGGCCTAGGGACAAGCCGCACGACATAATGTCGACGCTCACCCCTATTATTAGTGTTTCCTGGCCCACTCTGCCGCAATCCCTTTAGTCCCGGTTTGTGACTACATCCGGGACTAAATGTGTCAACAATGATCATGTGTGTGTGGAGGAAGTTTTCCTTTTGTCGACGGAAGTTTTCCTTTTGTCGCACGGAAAATCCTTTTCCATTTTCCGAGCGCAAAAACGGGTCGCTTTGTGAAGTAACCACCAAAATACCGTTTCAGAATGCTCCCGTCCTATTTTCCTAAAATACTAGACCACCTTACATGGACTATATCCCAACCGGTACATCTCAAACCTTTTCGCCCATCCCTGGTAAAAAGGACAAATGTCTGCCGAATCGGTAGGAAGTGGGTCCGGTTTGTACTACAGGTACATGATCTATCGCCCGTGATTTTTGAAAAATCATATTTAGACTCGCAATATGTGGTTTCTTCAGAGATCCAATGCAAGTTCTAACGATGCCCGTCCCCTATCTTCATGCACACCAGTTCGACCATAGTTAGAAATTCAAATAATTCAAAACGGGCATAATAAATTCAAAAAAAATCCGAACAATGAAAATCCTTCGCGTGGTGTCATATTATGTTACATAGTTGAAAGGAAAAATACCAGACTTGGTATATTGATCATGTTTCGAAAAAACCTTCACAAAATGACCTATCATGTTCGAGGTTTCATGGCTTTCGGTCCAAATGACCGATGTTATGTGCTGAATCACGGCATAGTTTGTGATGTTGTGCCCATATTATGCATGTGTGGACATTGGTATGGAGAACAATGTTGCAGGAGGAAGTTTTCCTTTTTGTCGCACGGAAAAGCCCTTTTCCATTTCCCGAGCGCAAAAAACGGGTCGTTTTGTGAAGTAACCACCAAAATGCCGTTTCAGAATGCTACCGTCCTATTTTCCTAAAATACTAGACCACCTTACATGGACTATATCCCAACCGGTACATCTCAAACCTTTTCGTCCATCCCTGGTAAAAAGGACAAATGTCTGCCGAATCGGCAGGAAGTGGGTCCGGTTTGTACTACAGGTACATGATCTACCGCCCGTGATTTTTTGAAAAAATTATTTTGATTGAACTATGTTCTTGTGAAGTGCCTGACACAGGGACCAGGTAACAATCTCTGTGGATACTATGTTTGCGAGTTCATCCGGCAGACGTGCGATGAGAAGGGCAGAAATTTAGAGCAACTCCACGTATGTAAACAATTTCTATAGTTTTATTTTCAAACAAATTGTGTTTAGTTTCATTCATATAGACTGACTCCTTTTTTAAATCAGATCGAACGCTCACGGGACGGTCTTCGCCAAAGGATCGCGAGCAATTCAGGAGGAATTGGCGGATTCTTGGATGCGAAGTCCTAGACCCGAAAGGGGAGTACTATTCTGCTGTATATAGACAATAGGGATTGTAAAAATAGCAACTCGGTCCGTGTATAGACAAGGGAATACTTTTGTATGTAGTGCATGAACTCAATCCGTCTATTGAATGTAATATTGTCGATGATCTTGTGTAATATAAGGTTCCTTCATTGATAAGTGCAAAACACTAAATAAACAATAAAACAACCTAAATGAATTCTTCCGCGGCACAAAAGTGGCGAAAATGCTGCCGCGGCAACCAAATGTGCAAAATGAATTCTCTGCCATGAAGAAATGAGCTAAATCTCTGCGGCAGCAGGTTATTAGTCCCGGTTCGTTACGAACCGACTAATATGCTCCACCCCTCGCTTTGCTGCTGCCACGCGTGCACCCATTTGTCCCGGTTGGTGGGGCAACCGGGACTAATGGTTAGAGCTTTAGTCCCGATTGCCCCGTCCCGGTTGGGCAACCGGGACTAATGGCTCTTACCAACCGGGACGCATGGGCCGTTCTGCACTAGTGTCTAGAAATCACACGTACATTAGCACTAAGTCACACAAGCAATTTCCATTCATCGCAGTGGCAGAGCCAGGATTCAAACCATGTGATGTCAAGCTCTACTAACGTGACAAAAAAAAATCTTTGAGAACACACTTTGTAGAAAAATTAGGAGCACAAAAATCACACTTCATTGCAACAGAATTATGATAGCAGCTCTTTGCGATCATGCTTACCTTGATAGGTATGCATAATAGCATCAGTACTAATAGACTGGAATACGTCATTTTCAACATAGGTAATAAGACAATGATACAAGAAATCATCGCCTATTCTATTACGCAAATCAGTCTTGATAAGTTTCATTGCAGAAAATGCTCTCTCAACTGTTGCTGTCGCTACCGGAAGAATCAATGCAAGCTTCACCAAAAGAAATACAAGAGGAAAACTAATATGCTTTTTTGTTTGAACTAGTTTTCTGCAAAGTTCACTAACCCCTTTCAAATTGGAGAGTCTTGAATCATAACGAATATTTTCAAGGAAGTTGTCAAGTTGGACGCTAAGATCTTCCATCTTGCTTTCACTGTTAAAATCATCCGGATATAACCGAGCCATTGCTAGTACTTTTTCTTTTTCAAAGTTAGAGAACGAATCAGAAGGATCCAAACAAGCCATCCCAAGTAGCAAGGTCGTGCTGCTCTCACTAAAGCGGTCATCTAGCTCTACACGTAGTAGATCAATAACAGCATACATAACCCTTTGATAGTAAGTCATATTTGATATGCCATCAGTTTGAGCTTTGTGCTTTGATATTGATCCCTGAGGAATATGCATAGCATTCATATCATGAAGTTGAATATCATGTGCCAGACAAAAATCATTAACCGTTGTAAACATACCTTCCCAGCCTTGGTCTCTCATTCCTTGTAGCCTTTTTTCGGTTGTACCGAGAAATGACACATCATTCACAATATCTTGATCCTTTCTTTGCAAAGCAAGGTTCAGCTTATTACTAATCCCGAGTATAACCTTCATCAAGTGCAGCATTCACTCTATCTTAGATTTATTTGTTTGCTTGCGTACAACAACTGCAATGGATTGGTTCTAGTTCATTAGATCTTCACATCTTTTCATGTTTTGATTATGTGAGCTAGAAGGACCACCAACATGAGTATCTAGTCTCTTGAGGTTATTCCAACTTTTCCACCCCTTGGATTCCACCTAGACTTTCACTTTAAAACAAGTAGCAGCAAAGACAAAATGATGCATCTTCTTTTATACTATACTCTAGCCAAGGCTTATATGTCTTGAACCAATCTTCAATAAAAGGGCGCTTAATTCTGAAATCTGTTTGAGAGATAGGTTGAAATGGGTCTTTCTGTAGGTACGTTCTCCGCACGTCATCACGAACTTTGGCTGTCTTGTACTGAGAAATAGGCTTTCGTTGTGGATCTGCTGGAAGTTTTGATAGATCAACTACTTCAGTTTCTTCGGTTGATCGTGGCCTTGCATTGCTATTGACTAACACCCTTTCCAAAACAGCTCTAGCATCAGTAGGACTCTGCTCCTCATTTTAGCTGATTCTTTGCGAAGAATTTGCAACATTTAAGTCTGTCGACTGCCACTTCTTGATAAATCTATCCATTCGCCAAACTTAAGACCTACCAGTGAAAAGGTAGTGCTATAAGAAAGCAGTATAAATAATTCTTAAACAATGACCAGTTCTCAGATTCAAAACTAGACTAATCTTTTGAAAATTGGAAGAGAAGGAAACGGAACTTACAAATATAAGAGGATGCGCCTAGTCCTCCACTCCTTGTCTTGAACTGACGTCGATGGACGAACGGATCGACAAATACAAAAGAGACTGTCCTTCACCAGCGATTGCCGAGTTGTCTTAATGGCCGTTGTGCGCCTGGTCGCTTTACGGCCGGAAGTGGCCGTGTCTGGCTGCCTGGTCGCTGCCCTCGGCTCGCGTACTGTGCCTGATCGCCGGAGGTGCTCATCTCCAATTCCCCATGGTGTTTTTGGCAATCAAGAATCTCAGATTGATTCAGGGGTTACCGATGTAGGAGAGGAACAAATTGAGGATTTTCACAAGATTACAAGGAAGGTGAAAACAGAATAGGAGAAGTCTATGTGCAGGAATCGTGGGATCAGCCGAACAGGGGAATTTACTAGCGTTTTCTTTCCTTCTTTTTGCAATACACCCTGCCACACGTTACCCATTGAAGATGACTAGTGGGCCTAGATATTAAACTTGCCAAAAACCTGTGTAGTGGCTTGACTACCCAACCATAACGTGGCTCCGCCACTTTTCATCGTGTACAAGTTTCTGAGCGAATGGCAGAGGGTAGCTGCCGGGAAAGACACGGACATCTGTCTAGTGTCCTGGAAGATTTTTTTTTAATGGGTGCTTTGTTTATACCTAGCCTCTGCCTAGGATATATACAGGGGATCAACCATACACTTGTGACCAAAGCAAAAGTACAGTATTACAAAACATGTTAATAAATAAAAAACCTCAAGCTATGGCAGATCTATTCTTAGATCACGCTGTCATCCATATCGGGAGAAAATATCCCTCGCGATGTTCTCCAATCACGTACGCCACTTCACAAGAAAGTCGCGAAACTTCAAACATTATAGAGTAGTTCATGATCGGAGGATAGCCGTGGCCCGATAGATAACCTACAGGGGAGAAGACACAATGTTATAAAAATCTTGTCATTTTTACATAGCCAAAGCGACCAAATAATGGCAAGCACTCTCACCCTAAACAAAGTCCTGTATTTATCCTCAATCTCGTATAACCAGTTGCCAAATACATGGCTACCCAACGTGGAGGAGAGAAACCAGAGGCTACTTAAATGATTGACCATATAGCACTAACAAATTTACACTTGAAAAATAAATGCCAGATTGTCTTATTATGGTGACAAAAAACGCATTGTGTACTTCAATGCCAATTCCTCTTAACAAGATTATCTTTTATAAAAGGATGACCCCCTTACGGAGATACCAAGCGGATATCTTTGTTCTAAGGGGCATTTTCATCTTCCAAATTTTACTATTATCATCGACTGTAATATCAAGTTGGATTAAAATTCTATACATTGAATCAACAGAAAATTTACCACTATGTAGCAATTTTCATTTGAATTCGTCCACACCCTCCGACAGTTGTACCGTGGATAATCTTAATAAAAGATTGTTTCAAGATACCAGTCTAGGACATATGAGACTTCGTCTGAAAGACACATTAGGAGGGTTGGATTCCATTACCGTGGAAAGTGTACCTCCTTTATGCCTAAAAATCGAAAATAAAGCTAGATATTGTTCACGAAGAGAAGTTTGACCAAGCCATTTATCCTTTCAGAACCTAATCTATGATCTATCCTTAATATTAAAAGCACCAAACTAGAAGAAATGTTTTTTGAATTGCATTAGCCCAGTCCAAAAGTGTGAGTCACCCCAAAAGTTTGAATCACCGTGTTTCCAAACCACTTGAGACACAACTTTGTAGCCAACATACTTCCTCCATAGAATGGTTTGTCAGACACCATCTTCTGTAAGTAGTTTGAAAAGCCATTTACCTAGAAGAGCGGTGTTTTTGACTTGCAAATCATGTATGTCTAGTCCACCGTATTCTTTCGGTCGGCAAACCATATTCCATCTGGTCAGTCGATATTTGTTTTTATCACTATCTCCTTGCCAGAAGAATCTTGATTGGAAATAATCCATTTTATTTAAGAAACCTTTTGGTAGCTGGAACAACGAGATCATATACAGTACCATGTTGATGAGTACTGAATTTATGAGTACAAGTCTTCCGCCAAGGGATAGTAATTTACCTTTCCAACTATTAAGATGTTTTTGGAGTCTTTCCTCAACGATTTTCCATTCAGAAATCATGAGACGTCGATAATGGATCGATATTCCCAGATAGTTGATTGCAAATTGCCCCTGGCCACAGCCGAATAGCTCAGTGTAAAGGTGAGCCTCGTTTTGAGCCTCGCCAAAACAATACAAATCACTCTTATGGAAGTTTATTTTTAGTTCGAAGAGTTGCTCAAATGCTGATAATATTAATTTCAGATTCTTAAATTTCTCCAAATCATGTTCCATAAATAAGATTATATTGTCAGCGTTTGAAGAATGGAGAGACCACCATCAATCAGATGGGGAACTAATCCTTCAATTTGGCCATCAGCCTTAGCTCTCTTAATAAGGATGGCCAACATATCAGCCACTATGTTAAATAGTATAGGCGATAATGAATCCCCTTGTCTTAGTCCTTTTTTAGTCTGAAAATATTTGCCAGTGTCATCATTGACATTTATGGCAACACTACCACCAAACACAAAATACTGTATAAGAGCACGCCACTCTCTCCTTTGAAAAGCCTTTCATATGGAGTGTTTACTGAAGAAAAGACCAATTAACTTTATCATAAGCCTTCTCAAAGTTAATCTTGAACAAAATAGCATTTAATATCTTTGAGTGTAGTTCATGGATCGTTTCATGCAAGATTACTACACCATCTAGGATGTTGCTTCCTTGCATAAAAGCAGTTTGAGACGCGCGAACAACATGATCAGCTACAGAATTTAGTCTAATCATAGATTAAAACTAACGTTAAGAAGACAGATTGGACGATACTATTTTATACATTCTGCATTATTAACCTTATAAAGTAAAATCATATTGCCAAAATTTAGTCTAAAAATGTCTAGCTGACCTGCTTGCAAAAACTCGAACAATTACATCCGATCCACCTTGATGACTTCCCAGAACTTTTGATAAAATTCCGCTGGAAATCCATCAGGCCCTGGCGCTTTATTATGTTCCATTTGGAGAACAGCTTTCTTAACCTCCTCCTCCATATAAGGAGCGGTTAGAAAGTCATTTTCTTTAACAGAAACCTGAGGAATATTCGTTGTCTGAGACTCATGTCGTCGGATTGTCGACAAGTACGCCATATGGGGTCCTGATGGTGTTGAGAAGATGGGGTGTGAGACGTCGGATGTTCCGGAAGCGGTGAGCACAAGTTTACCCAGGTTCAGATCCAACTACGGTGGTCGGATCCTACTACTGCTAGCAACCCATTAATATATCGGCGTGAGCCGAATGTTACAACGGATTACAAGAGAGATTCGACTATGCGGGTTGGTTGTGGTATTGTTGCCCTAAAGGCTCCCATAGGGACGGTTTATATAGTCATCGGGACCTAGGTTTCAGGAGTGACCTATCCGGCAATGTTACATTGTCGGTAACTAGATACAACTTGAACTACAAGTAATACTACATACCTAAGTCGGTAACTATTTTGGGCCTTGTCGTAGATGAAAGTGGCTCGTACTCTTTCTATGGATGGGCCGCCCGTGAAGCAAAGCTCTAACCCGTTGATGCGGCTCAATAGTAGAGCTTCGTTGGGAGACCCCAAGAGGAAGGTATGATGAGCACATTAGCAAATTTTCCCTCAGTTATGAAACCAATGTTGTCGAACCAGTAGGAGCAAGGAAACAACTCCAAGATGTTGCTAGCAACATGGAATCGTACACAACACAAACTCAAGATTTTGCCCCAACTTACAGTGAGGTTGTCAATCTCACTGGTTTGCTGAAAACAAAGGATTAAACGTATGGTGCGGAAGGTAATGGTTTCTTGCAGAAAGTAGACAATAACAGAAGATGATGTAACAATGGTAAAGATTGGACCGGGGTCCACAGTTCACTAGAGGTGTTCTCCTTAAGATAAATAACATAACATGTTGGGTAAACAAATTACAGCGGGACAATTGACAGGACTAAGCAAGACATAACAATGCAATACTAGACATTCATGATCCTATGAGATTTGATTAGGCATTACAACAATATACATAGAACTCCATCCAACTGAATCTATGAATAGTAATCCACCTTCAGGTTATCAGCCAAACCCCCTCCAGTATTAAGTTGCAAGCAACGTATAACTGCATTAAGCAATGTGTGTAAAGTAAAGAATACAATTGTTCCATGAACAAAAGATTGTTGTTTTCTCCCTAGTAGCAATAGCACATCTACAATATTAGAGATTTCTCTCACTTCCCCAGATTCAATAGAGGCATGAACCCACTATGAAGCATAAATACTACCTCTTGGAGTCACTAGCATCTACCTGGCCAAGATAGCTACAATAAACGGAGAGCATGCAAGATCTCAAACAACACAGACATGATAGAATCAATAAGATATAATCATTAAGAAATCTAACATAGTAATCTCAATATCCATCGGATTCCCACAAAAACAACATGCATGATTACAAATAGATGATCTTGATCATGAACGGAGCTCACAAGATCTAAACATGGTATCACAAAGGAGGATAAACAACCATCTAGCTACTACATGGACCCGTAGTCCAAGGTGGAACTACTCACACATCATACTGGAGGCTGGCATGGTGATGAAGAAGGCCTACGGGATGATCTCTCCCCTCCGGCAGGGTGCCGGGAAGACCTTTAGATCCCCCCGATCTAGGGAGGATGGTGGCGGCATCTACGGACTATTTCGTGGAGATCTGATCGGGTGCTAAGGATTTTGGCATAGGGGCGCTTATATAGGCGAAGAGGCGAGGAAGGAGGGAGGCCAGGGGCCCACACCCTTCCCAGGCGCGGCCCAGGCTGGGACCGCGCGGGGGAGGGGGGGAGGGCGGGGTGGGGTGGGGGGATTTGCCACCCTGTGGCTCCCCACCGACTCTCCTATGGACTCTGTGTTTTCCTCGGTGTAATATTGACTTTAGCTTTTGTCCCGTCCAATTCCGAGAATATTTCCTTACTAGCTTTTCTGAAACCAGAAACAACAAAAAATAGGCAACTAGAACTGCGGCATCTTGTTAATAGGTTAGTCCCAGAAAATGTATAAAAATACCTCAAAGTGTAGACAAAGCATACGAAAGTTGATACTAAACAAGCATGGAACATAAAAAATTATAGATACATTTACGATGTATCAAGCATCCACAAGCTTAACTCCTGCTCGTCCTCGAGTAGGTAAGTGATAAAAAGAATAATTTTTGAGGTGACATGCACTAGCACAATCATGATCAAACCATTTGCAAAGCATTGAAAGCTGGGATCAAAGTACTCTAAACATGAGCATGAAAGATGAAGTTCTAATGATAAGACATAGTAACTATGTTGCAACATGAGAGGATACACATGAAGATTCATGAATAACAATGCATTAAAATACGTTTGTTTGTTTCACATATAGAAAACATAGCATAGTGGCATTCAGCTTGCCCCTCATGGAGTAGCAAAACAAATGCATAGGACACCTTCAATGTTTATAAGGGTGACTGGATATGAATAGTTCAAGAACAATCAATATCAACATTATGAATCAATCAATAAGTTTTGGGACTATTCACATAGAACTAAGAATGGCAACTATGCTCTCTCAATCGGTGCCTAAATATATAAGGTGGAGACTCAATATAAAAGTGGAAGAAATGCCCTTCAAAGGGAAGGAGGGATTTCAAGTTTCATAAAGAGCTTCCAAAAACTATGGTACTTGTTAGCTTTGAGCTCTCATTGACCCTACCATAAGAATCTAGAAGTTATTAAGGTTAACGTGAACAAAGTATGGAGTATATGCTTGACAAAGTATAAGGTGGCAATCTCATGTCCCTTGAGTACGAGGGTCGTTCCTCATGCTACTCAACTTTAGTTACCGGTAAGTTTTTGTCATTGTAAGTATATGTGTATCATAGAGAACCACCAACGTGGTACCCCTTGCCACATGACACAAGAGCTATCCCATATCAAAATGACAAGGAAACATACAATGAACATCTCAGCAATCTTCTTATTTACCATGGGAAAATGTTGCTTTTTTCTCTTCTTTCCGCTTTTTTTATTTTTATTTTTCTCTATCTCTCTCTCTCTTTTTATAAGAATAATTCTTCATAGATTGCTCACTATGGTGATGCTGCAAGTTTCCACCATTATTAGGCATGGCTTAGGCTAGAGTCCCATGCATTTCTCTAACACATATGCATAACTCCATGGACTTACAAGCTCCCCTTTTATTTCACACCGCCGACATCCATACACAAAAGAGCATGATATCAACTGGGTAGATATTTATAGGTGTTGAAAGCGTTCCCCGTGACAGCACAGTTCTGCTAATTCCAACTTATAAGTGCAAGCATATACAACATAGATGACACAATGGTTCAATTTTATTAGGGGCAAGAAAAATAAAGTGTGCCATCAAGTTTGTGAGAGCTTTAATCACTAAATTTCACATAACAAGTTTAATTTGGAAGATAGTTAAAACAAGAATATACTTGGAATGGTGTAAGACACCATGCATATGAATTTATAGTGGACACTTTGGAATAACTTGGTTTCTTGGGAGTTGTATGCATGAGTAGAGATTACTCAATACAAGTGGAGGCTAGCAAAAGACTGGGAGTGACCAACTAAGAGAGCAATAATGGCCATAATCATGCAAAGAGACAAAACCTTATCAACTAAAGCATAAAGTGGTACCACAAGTCAAAACTAAATGATCATAGAGACTAAGGTGACTGGTTCATAGTCATAACATGGTGTGAGCATATGCCAAGTCAACCCAAACAAAACATCAAAGGAGAATACCATAATATTATGCTTTTGTATGCTAAAACAACACATGATTCTTTCAAGGCACATTAATCAATCTCAATTATTTGGAACAAGTCATGCTACATAAATAATCACTAAGCCTAAGGTAAAAACAACATCTAGAATGATATGATAAAGTCTAAGTCACAGTCAAAACAAGATCCCTTTGTACCACTATAAGCAAGAAACTTTCTACTCCTTTCCAACACCAATCAACTTATTTGAAATAACACAGCGAACGCGAGGGTCCAACTACTTTATTCAAGCAAACTAATCAAATGAAAACTAAGATGCTCCAAGAACAACACAACAGTGCATGAAACAATAAAACAAAGTATCTAGAAAGACATGGGATTTTTATTGATGAAGAAGGGGATGCCTTGCGCATCCCCAAGCTTTGACGCTTGTACCTCTTGAATATTTCTTGGGGTGACACGGGGTGGCATCCCCAATCTTGAGATTCTTTCCATTCTTCATCTCATTACATCATTCTTCCTTTACACCTGAATATTTTCCCTCATACAATACTTCACACAATCTTCATTAGCAACATTAGTGCATTCAAAAATAAATAAACCTTTGGGTTTAATTTCAAAACAGCAAAAATTTAATTAAAAACACAAGCTACCGTAGAAATTCTTTCAAAAAGCTCAATTTACCAAAGAGAACCCAAAAATAAATCGATAAAGAGGCAAATGGAAATAATGGCAGAAATCTGTCAAAACAGACCAGCAGGTAAAAACCGATTTTTTTAGAAGACCTTATGTTCATCAAATCAAAAAGTGTTGAACTAACGAAAGTTAGCTAAAAACTTGGGGGATTTATTCAGAAAATTACATCTCAATCCGACATAGAGAGATTTTTGACAAATTTTTACAGTGTAGCACAAAAATCTGTTCGGGACAGCAACTTACCCAAATCTTACTTCCCTCTCATTAGAGGTTATTCTTGGCACAAATATCAAATAAAAATGATAAGGAGAGGTTATTACAGAAGAATAACTTCCAAGACTCAATAAAACTATTGGGTTATCTCCCAAGAAGTATTTTTCTTTAAAGCCTTTAAGTTAGGCACAAGAAGCAAGGATCACATATTTTCAAATGAGGAAGCATTGACATCAAATTTTGCTTTCAAAGGAGGAGAAAAAGGTAACTTCTCTCTCCTCATAGGGAAGTGTTCAATACCTTTCTTGAATGGTAATTGAAATTTAATGGTGCCTTCTTTCATATCAATAATGGCACCAACAGTTCTAAGAAAAGGTCTTCCCAAAGTAATAGGACAAGAAGCATTGCGTTCAACATCCAAAAGATAGAAATCAACAGGGACATAGGCATTGTTAACCATAATAAGAACATCATTAACACTCCCCATGAGTTTCGTTTTAGCATTATCATCAAGTGGGATATCCAAATAGCAATCTTCCAAAGGTGGCAAATCAAGCATTTCATAAATCTTTCTAGGCATAATAGAGACATTAGAACCAAGTTCACATGAAGCTTTGAGATCAAAGTCATTCACTTGCATATTAATGATGGGTTCCCAACTATCTTCTACCTTCCTAGGAATAGAAGCTTTGTGTTTCAATTTTTCTTCCTTAATTTTAATGAGAGTATCTGTAATGTGTTTTGTGAAAGCCATATTCATAGCACTAGCATTAGGACTTCTAGCAAGATTTTGTAGGAACATAATCACTTTAGAAATATTACATCCTTCAAGATCAAAATCAAACTTAGCATCACAAGTGGTAGACTTATTAAGTTTAGGAATTGTTTAGGAGGAATGGGGACTTCTTGTGGTTTGCTAGCATCAACATTGGTGGTAGTAATAGTACAAATACTATTGTTTCTAGCAATTTCAGCTTCTCTTTCCCACTTAGCATGTAATTTAGCTAACAGTCTAACATTTTCATCAATAGTAACTTGTATGGCATGAGTAGCAGCAAAGGTACTTTCCAAGGTTTCAGGTTTAGCAGCCATTTTATTAATCAAGGAGGATTGTGCTTCAGACAAAGATGAATATTTTTCTCAACACTCAAAACCTTTTCCTCCACAGTATTATTGAAAGTAGTTTTGTTTACTAATAAAGTCTTTAAGCAAGACTTCAAGTTTAGAGGAGCACTTCTATTATTGTTGTAGGAATTTCCATAAGCATTACCATTATTGGGAGGATAAGGCCTATAACTATTATTACCAAGATTATTCCTATATGCATTGTTGTTGAAATTGTTATTTCTAATGAAGTTCACATCAACTTGCTCTTGTTGAGCAACCAAAGAGGCTAAAGGAACATTATTTGGATCAATATGAGATTTTCCATTAACAAGCATAGCCATGATTACATCAATTTTATCACTCAAAGAGGAGGTTTCTTCAACATAATTTACCTTATTACTAGGTGGAGCTCTCTTAGTGTGCCATTCAGAATAGTTGACCATCATATTATCAAGGAGCTTTGTTGCAGCACCCAAAGTAATGGTCATAAAGGTACCTCCAGCAGCAGAATCCAACAGAATTCTTGAAGAGAAGTTTAACCCTGCATAAAAAGTTCGGATAATCATCCAAGCAGTAAGTCCATGAGTGGGACAATTATTTACCAAAGATTTAATTCTTTCCCAAGCTTGAGCAAAATGTTCATTATCAAAATGTTTAAATTTCATTATTTCACTTCTCATATATATAATCTTAGCAGGAGGATAACATTTTCCCATAAAAGTATCTTTGCATTTAATCCAAGAATCAATACTATTTCTAGGCAAGGATAGCAACCATTCTTCAGCTTTTCCTCTCAAGGAGAAAGGAAACAATTTGAGCTTAATAATATCTCCATCTACATCCTTATATTTTTGCATCTCATAAAGTTCAACAAAGTTATTAAGGTGGGCAACAGCATCATCAGAACTAGCACCAGAAAACTGCTCTTTCATCACAAGATTCAACAAAGCAGGCTTAATTTCATAAGAGCAGGTGGAGCAATAGGTGTACTCAGGAAATCATTGTTGTTTGTGCTAGTGAAGTCACACAACTTGGTGTTCTCATCAGAATTCATTTTTGCAAAGGTGAAGCAAGCTAACAACAACAGCTAGAGTAGGAACTATTTTTTGTGTGTTTTTTATAAGAAAAAGGCAAAAAACGAAACTATTTTTTTTAGAATTTTTGATAAACATAAGCAAGCAAAACAAAGAAAAAGAAACTAAGAAAAACAAAAAAAATTAAGGAGAATGGCTGTGAAGGACTCCCCTTGTGATGCCGTCCTTAACTCCCCGGCAACGGCGCTAGAAAATATCTTTGATGCGGCTCAATAGTAGAGCTTCGTTGGGAGACCCCAAGAGGAAGGTATGATGAGCACAACATCAAGTTTTCCCTCAGTTATGAAACCAAGGTTATCGAACCAGTAGAAGCAATGAAACAACTCCAAGGTGTTGCTAGCAACTTGGAATCCTGCACAACACAAACTCAAGACTTTGACCCAACTTATAGTGAGGTTGTCAGTCTCACTGGTTTGCTGAAAACAAAGGAGTAAACGTATGGTGTGGAAGGTAATGGTTGCTTGCAGAAAGTACATAGTAACAAAAGATGATGTAACAATGGTAAATATTGGACCGGGGTACATAGTTTACTAGAGGTGTTCTCCTTAAGATAAATAACATAACATGATGGGTAAACGAATTACAGCGGGACAATTGACAGGACTAAGCAAGGAATAACAATGCAATACTAGACATTCATGATCATATGAGATTTGATTGTGCATTACAAAGATATACATAGACTGCTATCCAACTGCATCTATGAATAGTATTCCCCTTTCAGGTTATCATCCGAACCCTCTCCGGTATTAAGTTTTAAGCAATGGATAACTGCATTAAGCAATGTGTGTAAAGTAAACAATACAATTGTTCCATGAACAAAAGATTGTTGTTTTCTCCCTAGTAGCAACAACACATCTACAACCTTAGATATTTCTGTCACTTCCCCGGATTCAATAGAGGCATGAACCCACTATCGAGCATAAATACTCCCTCTTGTTGTGTCAACTCCCGGATTTTTGCCTGTTATGCCATACATCGCAATCCCAGGATTACCATTTTTGCGAGACATAACATATTGGATATCATAGTACATCATCCATTACAAACTATACATAAGGTCTTACAACAAATAAAGGATCTCATGATCCAGTCTTAATACAATCAAGCAGCGAAATAACGTAATAATAACGGTAGCGTGGGCGAAGCTCCATCTTCATGGTCATAGGAAATGCTGATGATGGGAGATGATCCTAGTTGTCGTAACCTTCCTGCGTTCCATCCTCCTGATAGCCCTCTTCAAAGTCTGGCCACGGGAATAGCCAGGGACAAAGCCATGAGTACTCTTTAAGTACTCGCAAACTAATACAAACAAGTAAAGAGGTTTTGAGTATGAAGTACTAGGCTCTAGGTTGTTTTGCAAAAAGCCAGATTTATCTCTACTAAGTTAACAAGCAAAGAAAGCTGTTGAAAGTTTTATACACCTAAGTGGGAACTTGAGTGTTCATATCACAACCTTGTTGTGGTCAAGTCAAAGTCATGATTCATTTCACAAGTCATTTTGAAAAAACATCTGACAACGGAACAGTATGGCCACTCCAACTGTCCATAACCGCAGACGTGGCTATTCAAATAGTTTGACACTCTACAGAAGTGTTACACTTTCACCACAATATTCGATACATCCGTCAGGAACAATCCTGAATTCACCATACTCAGCATGCGGATAATCAATCCTAACCTTTCAATTACACGCCCTAGTATAAGCACCTCTCCTATGAGTTTGGCCTCCCAACCATGACCAACTGTCATCATGGGAACTGCACAAGTGGACAATCTTCACAAGGTGGCATCAGCTCAAACCTTGGCCACAAGGGAACCCATACTAAGGTATATAAATTTCTAGTCAAGCCCTACCCAAATTCGGGTATTGTGATTGTACGGTAAAATTGGAATGGTATCGCATCCAGACAACCATCAGTTTTATAGGGCTAAGGCTCATGCCTCAACATTTTCATCATCAAAACCATCTGGTGTTCAAGAACACATGTCAAAACATTTCAGTAGAATGACTCGTCATTCTAAGGTTTTCATAACCATTTTCACCAAGTAATCCCATATGAAGTGATCAAGTTTTATGCTTAGCACTAGCATCTACAAGTGGGGGATAAAAACTAATGAGGGGTGGTAATCAAGTGTGAAATATCTAAGTTCAATCTCATGCCTTAGGATGACATCAAGATTTATCTAACTTAGGCTAGGTTTTATGCTCTTTATGCTACCTTTAACATCTTTCTAGAATCTACAAGTCACTAAGTAAACCAAACTAAGGAGCTTTGATAAAGAAATAAAATAACTAAGCTTGCAAATAAAACTAGTGGGTATAATCAAAGGGATATAATCACATATGCCTAAGTCATCTAGTTTGCTTAGTTATCATGCAAGTTTCAGCTTGCCTTGGGCAGAGCAGTGGTTGAAGTTCTCCTCGGCTTCTTCCTCGTGGTATTCTCCTTCCTCCTCGTATCCTTGGTCGATACTAGCGTCTATAAATAAATACGAGGTACACAATCAACAAACAAGTCTTAACTACTCTATTTAGCACACAAAGGTTCACACTAGATGATCTAGCATCATCACTATTAACACAAAGATTAAAGCTCTTGTCTTATTTATTTTATTTTAAAAAAGTAATTTCTACTCATTGAAAAACTACTTAAGATTTAATATTCTCCAACTAAAATAGGGGATCATGTTGACACATGTCATCACCACATATTTCAGTACTTGGTAATGTGATTTAAAGTGGTGTCACAATTTAATAATGTTTAACCCTTTTATTTTAATTAAATAAGTGACTAGAAATGCCTATGGGGCATTCTTTTATTGCTTGTAACATACCACCCTTCCGTGCAATATAAATAAGATGTGTCTGAGCATTTCATGCATGCATTACACTTGCATTTTGGTTTAATCAAGAAAGAACAAATCAAACCCTAAACCCTAACTTACCCCTCCATTTGAAAACCATTCAAATGAGTTTTGTATTTAAACAACTAATTACATGAGTTGAGCCCAAAGTGTATAAAAGAGTCTCACACTATTTCTATACTTTATAAAAGTTTCTGTAAGTTGAAAAGATTCAAAAAAGATTTGAAATTCAAATTACAAAAGGGAAACCAGAAATAGATATAGAAAAACATTTCTGGAAATAAAAATGTATCTAACCTAGCTACTGGGCCGAGCCCACCTCTACTTCTCTTTCCCTGGCGCTAGCAGAAGCCCACCCGGGGCCCAAGAGCAGCCCAGCCAAGCCCGTACCCCTTCGGCCTTTCTGTTTCTGTCTTATTCCTCCCCGACGCAAGCAGCTCGGTGGCTCGCCGCCGTCCACCCGATGCTCCGCCGTGTGCCGCGATCAACGCCGCCGCCCCCGAGCGTCTATTTGAAACCCAGAGCCACTGCGGAGAAACCCTAGCCCGCCATTTCCCCCTCTCCCTAGCTCTCCAGCGCCATGGACGAACCCTAGCTCGCCAGGTCCTTCTCCTCCCCGTCGTCTCCGTCCACCCCAGCTGAAGCCGACACCACCGTTGGATGCGCCTCGCCGCCCTCGTCCTTATCCTCGAAGCTTGCGTCTGGGACGCCCTCTTCTCCCCGGAATCAAGCTCGAAGCACCGACGGCCGCCGCCGTTCACATCGTCAATTCATCTCCGTCCGGCCTCCCCAAGCCTCGCCACCACCTCTGTCGTGCTCGTAGTGAGGTTGTGGTGCTCTAACACACCTCTGTTTGCCCCCTCTCCCTCCGTATCTTCCTCCCCGAGTGAGCCCGAAGCCGCCGTCGTTGCTCGCCGTCGCGCCACCGTCTCCGGTGACCAATATTGGGCGGCGCCGCCACTATCTAGCTCCCCGCGACGCCCTCTCTCTCTATCGTGCCCCTCCGTGCATCCAGGCGAGCACGGGATCGTTGGATCCTTGCTCGATCTGAGGGTGAGCTCCCTTGCTGATGTCATGCTGACATCAGCATGAGGCAATAACTCATTTTATTTTATTAATTATTTTGTAAATAATTTTTGTAAATAGAAAATAATATGACAGGTGGGCCATACCTGTCAGGATTTTAATAATTTCTGTAAATATTTTCTGAAATGAATAAAAGTCTGACATGTGGGCCCAAGTTTGGAAATTAATTTAAATATTCCAAAAATGTTTAAAATGAATTAAAATTTGGGAAATTCATAACTAATTCATTTTAAATCAGAAAAATACAAATAATATACCAAAATGTTCAAAAAATGAAACCTATCCAACTAAGCTATAATCATACATTGTTAATCAACTTTGACATCAAGTTTAATTATAAGAACCAATTGAACCCCATAGGTGATTCCGATGATTTCCCTGTTTTAGGGTTTGGATCTTCGGAACCCCCTTTAAAGTGATCAAGCATGCCTTAGGGTTCAATTCAACACTATTTAACTTGTCATATCATCCATATTGTATGAGAATTGCTCATGCCATGTGTTGAGTGTTGATTTATCTTTTTCGGTGATTGGTTCTCGGGAATAGGAACCGAACCTGAAGCTGAAGTCAACGCCACCGAAGAGCAGTACCAGTCCAACAACGGACAAGGCAAGTGAAGCTCCACTCATACATATGAATCCTATGATTACAAAGTATTTCATTCTCGTCATATGCATTCGGTTCAAATAGTTTTCTGTCTGTATACAGAGTAATCCTATCTGATGCATGTTGTCCTTTGTGAACTATATTACCTGATCCACCGCTCCTAGCATAACTAGGGTCTGGCTTATGAGGGTCGCTAGTGCCACAGTTCAGTCAAGCTTAGCCATGCTTAGTGGTCTGATGCTGATTATTCAAGTGATGCACCGGAGGTGCGAATGAATCTAGTATGGTAGGTTGTGGTGATGTGCTCAGAGATGAATGATAAACATGTTAAGGCTCGTATGGGAGGCCACGTGGGTTGTGGTTTTTGTAGTCCCATACTTGCCAACCCTAGGACCCGATGTTCTTGCCTCTTGAACCAAGACGAGCATACAACCACACGGGGGCCTGGAAACCCCCTCGACCAACTAACTTGCCTAGTAGATTCCATGAGTCACATAGTTTGGGCTTTCCATTCGACATACGCATCTTGGTTGTTCTTGAATGGAGGTGAAGGAGGTGCATTCATAACAGGTAGGTAAGCGTGGACGGGAACAAGAGATGCCCGGCATCCGTAATCTTGAACCTTGCACACATCGTTAGGGACCGACTTCGGGACTTGACCCATTATGGCGGCATCTCCCTAGTGCGTGACTCATGGTCTCGGCGAAAGCAAGGTAAAGGTCATGGTCAACCACTCTCTGCTGGCCTTCCAAGGAAGAGGGCTAATAATTTGGCATTAAGAATCGGTTGGTACGTGTGGGTAAAGTTGTGCACCCCTGCAGGGTTATTAATCTTTTCGAAAAGCCGTGTCCACGGTTATGGACGACTTGGGAACGGACGTGAAGATCATAGAGAACTATAACCGAATGTTAAAACTTTTCAACTAAAGTGAGATCCGGAATACTTCCTCGGGGTTGTTGAGGGGGTAGTCCGGGAAGAGTGGCTCAGTTGATGGTGGTTCTTGGTGGATATCAAAGATGAACTTAAGGTCTAGAGTTGAAGTCTTCTTATCCCCTTTTGAAAATGATCTGACTAGACGAGTTTCTTCTCCCTCTCGGTTTGAAAACAAAAGATGGCTTTATGCAAAATAAATCCACTAGCCATAAGTCTTGCGGAGTACACCCTGTACTCAGCCTTGCTTCGTTGATGTTTTTCTACAGATGATGCTATCCCAACTGAAGGTGGTTTCGATGTCAAAGTCGATGAGTAGTCGGGGTTCCCGGGCAGCAGCCTAGGATCTATGGAAGGGTCGCTACTTTTGTTATGGCTTCTTAGGCCCTTGCTAAGTTTGTTGTTTAGAACAACTTGTTTGCTTCCGTTGTTTGATGTAATGATGGGTCTGTGACCCCTGTCTTGTATGACTGGTTTGTAACTGTCTTAAGAGTTTACCTTATTAATGTATGGTTTGTATGTTCTCTAATGTTACCGATCTTCCCTGCGCTTTTTGGAATTTAGGTTAGGCTTATATCGGATGAGGATCTGGTATTTGTCTAGACCTGATACCGGGTCGTGACATTGCTTGTCCATTATTTCTGCAAGTAAACCAAGATATTTCTATATATTTAGAAAGGTATTGTCAAATGTGATTTTTGAGAGTTGGAATCAACTTAAAAGATTTTGTGGTTGAATTTTGAAAAATGTTTGAATGCAGAAAAGCTTCTGCCTTGTTATTTTTACTATAGGTGATTTACAATTCCAATTGATTTGAATCCAACGGGCTTGGATTAATAATTCTAGTACATTTCTAGCAAAATTGTTTTCTTGCAATTTGGTTTAGTAAATCTCTCTGGATTGATGTTTGAATCTAGGGACAGAACTAAGTTTGAAACTAAATTTATAAATCTAAATTTGAATTACTGGGTCGCCCACGGTGCACAACGTGCGCGCGGGTGAGTATAAGTGGTTGTCCCCTCCAGTCAGCTAGGCAGGGGCTGTGAAGCGGTACGGGGCAATCTAGACCATACGATCAACATCTAATCAAACGTTTGTGGCTTGTCATCTCCGTCGGGTAACGCTGGTGAGACTAAACCCTAGCGCGGCTAGTGGGGGTCGTGTGAGGCTCACCGGGGCTCAGACGAGGGTTTGTGATGGGGGCGAACGATGAAGTCGACGACGGCGAACCTCCTGGTACCGGTGGCTTCTCCTGGGGCGGCTCCAATCGACAGCTCCTCTTCTCCTCCTCCACCGCAGACTCCGGAAAAATTCCGGTGACTTGCTGCGCGCCTTTCTCCGAGGATGAGGTGGGGTGGTTCTGAGAGAGAGGGGAGTGTGTTGGTGTGAAGAAATCGAACGACGGTGGCCTCTATTTATAGTGCACCGAGGGGATCGAAGGGCGCGGGCTGAGCTCGTCGGGGTCGGTTGCACAACCCAAGACTTTCCCTGAGTCTTGGATGTTACTACTTCTGTAATGACCTCTCCTTATCCTTTTTTGTTTGCTTTTTGTTCCAAGAATGACCTCTAATGAGAAGGAAGTAAGATTTGGGGAGTTGATGCCCCGAAACAGATTTCTGTCCTCCACCAAAAATATTCTTGAGGAGTCTATATAACCCGTATTGAGCTGAAAATTTACTAATAAATCCCCCATTATGTTAGATAACTTTAGTTAGTTCAACACTTTTTGATTTGAGAAACATAAGATGTTCTAAAAAATCGGTTTCTACCTACTGGTCTGTTTTAATAGATTTCTGCCATTATTTGCATTTGCTTCTTATTGATTCCTTTTTCAGTTCTCTTTAGGTGAAATGAGCTTTTTGAAGGAGTTACTATAGTAGCTGGTGTTTTTAGTGAAAAGCCTTGCTGTTTCAAACCTTTGCCAGAGGTCTAATATCTTTTGAATAAGCTAATGTTGCTAATGAAGATTGTGTGAAGTTTTATGTGAAGGAAAAATTCCAGGTGTAGAGAGAGAATGATGCAATAAGATGAAGAATGGACAAAAGCTCAAGCTTGGGGATGCCACCATGGTGTCACCCCAATAAATATCCAAGAGGTACAAGCGTCAAAGCTTGGGGATGCCCAAGGCATCCCCTTCTTCATCAATAAAAAGCTCAGGTCTGTCTAGACACTTCTTTTTATTGTTTCATGCACAGTTGTGTTGTTCTTGGAGCGTCTTAGTCTTTGCTTAGTTTGTTTAGTTTTCTTAAGTAGTTTGTACCCCCATTCTCGCTGTGTTGTTTTGAAAATAAGTTGCTTGGTGTTTGGAAAGGAGTAGAAAGTTTTTGCTTGAAGTGCAAGAGGAGCTTGCATTGACTGTGACACTAGTGGAAATGAGGCCTTTGGTTGAGGTCGGAAATGGGCTTTAACACCGTTTCTTCTACGAACCGGTGTTAAAGGGGGCACCCGTACCAGCGTGGTCCAGAAATCAAAAAGGCGAACACCCTTTAACACCGGTTCGAGCCCTGCACCACCGCCCTGCGCAGCCCCCCCCTTTAACATCGGTTCGTGGCTTGAACCGGTGTTAAAGGGTGGGGCATTTATTTCGTACATTAAATGGGTGGGGGCATTTTTAATTCAAAAAATAGGATAGAATTTAGAAAATTCATATCTTTTTCATTTTAACTCGGAAAAATATGAATAATATATCATAATTTTCAGAAAAATAATATCTATTCATTCATATAAAATCATTTTATAGTTACTGTAGATGAAAATTTTCAAATATTAAGAAATATAAGAAATTTTATTAGAGACTTTGAACATAAGAAATATTTTATGTTAAGAAATATTAAGCATCTGAAAAGGAATCTAACCCTATTTTATTAGACCAAATCATATTTTATTTCGTATTAAAATTTTTGAATTGTTTGGATATTTAAATTTAGCATCTTTTGTATACTTTGGAATCTGACAATTCTTCCCGCCATTTTTCTTCCCGCCAGTTTTCTTCCCACCATTTCTCACTATATGTATGTAGGATTGGCCTCCATTGTCATTGCACATATCTAGACTCATACCTGTAACCTCATCACTCTTTTCTATGGATTCCACCGTACCACTAACCCCCGGGGAGGCGGAGGCGCTTTGCGCCTCGAACTACCCCTGCCCGCCAGGCTACTGCGTCCCCGCCGGCTGGATGCTGAGCGCCGGAGCCGTGCCGGTTCCTCTTGTCCCTCTTGGTGTGGCCCGCCGGATGGCCATCACAAACCACTACTACTTCGAGCTCATGCCGGAGCAGTGGAGGAATCCCAACTGGCATCCCGACTATTTCACGACTTGGGAAGCCTTCTTTGGGGATCGGCGTGAGAGGGAGCTCGCCAGGCACGAGGAGGATGGCCCACCTCCTCCGAACTTCAAGAAGGCCGGCCGTTGGCTGTGGTGGCGTGTCCGGACTCTCTAGAGTGTCATGTCCTATGACACGGCCGCCGACTCTAACCCCGCCTGCGCTACCCTCAAGTCCACCCCACACGAACTCAGCCTTCAAGGTTCAATTACGGCGACCCCGAAGACGACAGCGATGACGGCCGCGGCGAGTATGACGACTACAGTGGCGAGTATTACAGGTGTAGGCAGGATCATAACTGAATCACTCCAACGTTCCAAAACAAGTTCGGCCGATTGTGACTTAATCTGGCCATGTATCTTAATTTTCAATTATTTTATGTATCTTAAGTTTTAGTCGTGCTTTATGTAACTTACTTTTAGTTGCATTGTGTACTTTAATTCCAGTTTTATCGTAATAAAAATTTCTCATTGGTATATTGATCATGTCTCAAAAAAACCTTCACAAAATGGCCTATCTCATTCGAGGTTTCTTGGATTTTGGGTCAAATGACCAATGTTATGGCTAGAATCAAGGCATATTTTGTGATAATGTGGCCATATTGTTCATACATGTGCATCATGGGATGGAAAACAATGTTGCAAGAGGAAGTTTTCCTTTTTGTCGCACCAAAAAGGCATTTTCCATTTTCCGAGCATAAAAACGGACGGTTTCGTGAAGCAACCACCAAATGGCTAATTCAAAATACTACCACCACATTTTACAAAAATACTAGACAAACTTATCTGGACAATGTACCAACAGGGGGATTTGAAACCTTTCCGTCCACCTCTAGTGAAAAAAACAAATTCCTGCCGAATCGGTAGGAAGTGGGTCAGATATAAACTACAGGTACATGATACGATGCTCATATTTAAAAAAAATCATTTTTAGGTTCAAAATATGCTATTTTATCAAAAATCCAATGCAAGTTTAGCGAGGCTTGGCCCCGAGCTAAGAATCTTCATGCCCGTTGTTCGACAAAGTTTGACGATAGTTTAAAACGGGGATAAAAAATTAAAAAACGATCGAAACAATGCGAAACCTTCGTGTGGTGTTATATTATGTGACATAGTTAGAAGGAAAAATATCAAACTTGGTATATTGATTATGTCTCAAAAAAACCTGCACAAAATGTCGTATCTCATTCGAGGTTTCTTGGCTTTCGGGTCAAATGACCAATGTTATGGCCAGAATCAAGGCATAGTTTGTGATAATGTGGCCATATTGTGCATACATGTGCATCATAGGATGGCAAACAATGTTGCAAGAGGAAATTTTCCGTTTTCCGAGCATAAAAAACGGACGGTTTTGTGAAGCAACCACCAAATGGCTAATTTGAAAAATGTTACTAGTTTGAATAGTTAGAATTAAAAAAACAAAAAATGTTTTAGAATTAATTATTCAAATGCAAACAATTTTCATGTTGAAATTTTTGTCAGATTCCAAAGTATACAAAAGATGCTAAATTTCAATATCCAAACAATTCAAAAATGTGATACAAAATATAATATTATTTGGTTTGATAAAATAGGGTTAGATTCCTTTTCAGATGCTTAATATTTCTTATGTTCAAAGTTTTAGGGTTTGACTATTTTATTTTTGTTTTAATTGAATAATCAAAATTTATATGTAAGTGTTTTAATCATTTTGAAAATTTTCATCTATAGTAACTATAAAATGTTTTTATATGAATGGATAGACATTATTTTTCTGAAAATTATGATATATTATTCATATTTTTCTGAGTTGAAATGAAAAGGATATGAATTTTCTAAATTCTATCCTATTTTTTCAATTAAAAATGCCCCCACCCCATTAATGTACGAAATAAATGCCCCCCCCGCTTTAACACCGGTTCCAGCCACGAACCAGTGTTAAAGGGGGGGTGGGGCTGCGCGCGAAACGAAATCCCCCCCTGAACACCGGTTCGTGGTTGGAACCCGTGTTAAAGGGGGGAGAGGCGCGCGAAACGAATCCCCCCCTTTAACACCGGTTCCAGCCACGAACCGGTGTTAAAGGGCGGGGGATTTATAACGCGCGCCTCTTCGTTCTCCCCCCATCCAGATCACGAGCGCAGAGGAAGAAATTGCAGAGGACTGCCGCAGCGTGTCGCCATCCATGCCCTTGCCGTCGCCGCCCTCGCCGTCGCCGTCCCGCGGGAGCGCATCGCCGGGACTGCCGCCACTGGCCTGCTGCCTCGACCCCGCGCCTCTGCCCGCGCGCACCGCCACTCCCCGCACCATAGCCACCGCGCGCCACAACCACCGTGCGCCACCGCATGCGCCGCTCCCCGCACCACAGCCACCACAGCCACCCACGCCGCGCCGCCCGCCCCGTCGGTGAGCTTCTCGGTGGCCGCCCCTTATTTTATTTTTGTTTAATTAGTTAGTGATTTTGGGTTAATTAGTTAGTTATTAGTATTAGTTTTAGGGTTAGGCTATTTTACTATTAGTTTAGTGATTTTTGGTTAATTAGTGTTAGTATAGTGTTAGTTAGTGTTAGTTAGTGATTTTTGGTTAATTTGTATGTGTATGTGTATATATGTATATATTTGTATGTGTATGTGTATATATGTATATATTTTTTGTATGTGTATGTATATGTATTTATATATATTTTTGTATGTGTATGTGTATGGTGAGGAGCAGGCCAATTGCATGTGGTTGGCTTAGGGCTCACTTTTTCAATCGGTTTGCACTTGACCGATTACTTTTCCAATGTTGTGGACCCTGACATCCTCTGCCCTCGCTGAGCCTACACACGCGTCGAGGGTAAGTCGCGCATTTTAGGTAGCCCATTTTAGGTCTGCCCTAGTACACCTCTCGTTGTCAATATAGCATTAGGGTTGCTCTGAATGTATACTCTCATATGAATCTGGGGTTTCTCTAAATTAGGGTTTGGAATGACCAAGCATGTATTAGGGTTGCATTTCAATAATTTTAACATGTCATATGATCATCCTTGCTTGAGCATTTCAATAGATGTATTACTGATATTTGTGTGATAATATTATTGTTTTAGAAACTATGGATCCACTCAGTAGAAACCTTGAAGATGAAGAAATAATGGAGAACATGATCCACGAGGACACCTCACAATATCTGAACTTGGAGGGACATGACGACAGCTCAAGTAGTCATGGAGAAGATGACAGACTCCGGTGAACGCACTTTAGTGATTACAAAGTTCGAGGAGGTATATGCATAGATTAAGCCTCTGCTGACTTGCACAAACTGATTTGTATATATGTACATGTATTAATTAACGTTTCTTTCTTCTTTTAGACCTCCGGATCGACCGGCCAGCAACAATCTTCTTCTTCAAAAAAGAGCAAGCGAGGCGCGAGCCATCGGTTGAAAGATCGTGCAAAGTTCACGATCGAAGTAGTCCGTGTTGATGGCAGGCTGATGGAGCCCAAGAAGGTCGCAGACAAATTTATACGTTAGGCTGGAGTTCTTGTTAGGGACCAAATCCCAATCACAATTGAATATTGGAATAAGCCAAAGAAGGGCGACGGTACCTTTGTCAATGAAAGATCCAAAGAAACGCTTTGGACTTCGCTATTGGTAAATTTCACCCTACCGCAAGAGGAGGATGAAAATAAACCGGTTATAAAGGAAAAGGTCAAAGAGTGGACTCTAAATAAGATGGCTGACACTTTCCGCAACTGGAAGACAAAATTGAACAATTTTTTCAAAGCTCGCGAGACTCCAGATTTCGAAGATCCATATTATGCGAAGATAAGACCTCACTGGACCAAATTTGTGGCGTACAAGGAAGGTTCTATAGCTACAAAGAGATCAGAAACCAATACGATAAATGCCTAGAAGAAGGAATATCACCAGAGGACGGTGACGAGGTTTAATCTCATCAATGCCCATTGTTATGGAGAAGATGGGGATGCTGGAGATCGTGGAACGGTTAACAGACAAGCAACCAGGGGACATGAGATTTACCCAGGTTCAGGCCCCCGGAGGGAAAACCCTACTCCTGCTTGTCTCCTCTTGATTATGGCGGAACCGAAGGTTACAGGGTGTGCAGATTCGATCTGGCGTGGAGGTGCGTGTGCGAAAGTATGAGTCGATAGATCTAGGACGTGCCCTCCTGGCCTTTATATAGACTTAGGCAGGTCCCGGGCATAGTCCTAGTCGGTTACAGGTTCTAGGGTTTTACCCCTTTGAATTTCCTATCTACTCTAGTCTTGCTCTCCAAGGATCCGAAGGCGTTATGGGCCTGGGCCACCCGAAAGTCTTCATGGGCCGGCGTACTTCCGCCGTGGGCCTTCCTTGGGCTGGACTAGGTATGCTGAGGTCACGCACCCGTAGGGTACAACCATGTCAGTAGCCCCCGAGTGATCAGTCGAATCGTAGATTCGGCTGAGGACTCTTTAATCCTTCGGGTGCAACTATGTATTAACAGTATATGTGTAGGGATCGTTGATGCGTGTTCCTGACTCACCCAACGGATCAGGGTCAGTTAACTGTCTTAGGACGAAACAACACGATCTTCCTCAGTTTCGAGTCCCTCAACTCGAAACTGGAACATGTGCTGGCGTAATACGACTCAGGCCGCAGAGGACTTATAGAAGTAGAATTCCAGTGATTTAATTGATGTACCCAACGCGTCCGTCTTGATTTTTCGTCGCACCTGTTGGCACGGATTCATACTAGCAGAGCGCAGTCGGGTGTGTTGCCAGGCCACCAGATTATATCTGTAGGTCTTATCTTTGCGTCGCGGACGCAGCATCCGAACATTTGTCACCGCGGAGGTGCTTCGGGTGGCCAAGGAGATCGTTGCTCACTCAGCGTTTTGTTGGGGCAGAGTTGCCAAAAAGCTTTTGCATGCTGATCCGAAAGATCACAGTCGAAGATTTCATAGGGTGCGCGACCAGCGCTCCCTATGGGAGTAGCCCCCGAGTGTCTGTTCGAGTCGTAGACTCGAGCGGAGACTTTAGTTCAAACATTGCTCAATTGTTAAGTCCGTAGGACACAAAAAAATTCGGATGCTTAAATCCATCCTCCCTATGGGAGTAGCCCCCGAGTCCATAGTGGACTCGTAGACTCGACGTAGGACTCGAAGATATATCTTGTCTTTATTTGTCTTTCAGGTGCGTGGCCAGCGCTCCTAATAGGAGTAGCCCCCGAGTATTTAGTCGAATCGTAGATTCGAGTGAGTACTCTTAGCTGTGGAGCCGAAGAATTGTAGTTGGTGCTAGTATAGCTTTTGATGACATCATTGCTGACGATCAATGACCTCAAGCGTCTGCTACGCCAGAGATGACTTGACTGGACGAAACGTGGGTCCCACTTGCTGACCTTGAATTGACCGATCACGCGCGGCGTGGAGATAATTACGGCATCTCCTCGATTTCCGCGCGTAGTGGATGGCGTGGTGACGACGGCTCGTTGTGATGCTGACACGTGTACGGTCAGATCTGGTGTTGGCGTTAGGTCTTATGGATGGACGGCTGCCGTGCGTCATCTTCGTTGTTATAATCATTGGGGAAAGCCGCGGTTTGTTTTCACCGCATCAGTTCTTGTTTTCACTACCTCCTTGTGCTCTAGCGATTCTTGCTGCGCGCTGGGATTTCCTTCCACATTTCCATCTTCCTTTCTGCGCTTTCACTGCCGGCGCCGCCGTAGCGCAATGGGGAAACCGAAGAAATCGTCATCTGCGGTTGGGACCAGCGCCACCGGAGGAAAGAAAGGCGCCACCGCTACCCGTGTCACCGATGGCGGCTGGCGGTGATCCGAGACGCAGGAGAGCGATCTCCGCAAGCTTCGCGAGCGGGGTATGATCCCGCAAGATAGGGAGGCCGTCAAACTCTCCGGCAACGAGGTAATCCCCCGTCCCCCATCTGGGTATCGGGTTATGTTTCTAGCCTTCGTTATGCGTGGGTTTTCTTTTCCAGTCCACAACTTCCTCTGTGGATTTCTCTTTTTCTATGGCATTCAGCTTCACCATCTGTCGCCCAACTCTCTTCTCCACATTGCTTGCTTCATCACTTTTTGCGAGTGCTGGCTTGGCATTGAGCCGCATTTTGTCCTCTTCCGGAAACTTTATTCCGTGAAGAGGCAGTCTAGTTCGGATGGTTTTATCCCATTGGGGGTTGCATCATCTCCCTTAGTCCCAATCTTCTTTTCTTTTCCTTTTCCATGTCCGAATCTGTCCAGTACTGGCGGAGGCGATGGTTTTACATCCGAGACTCCGTAGTGCCTGGGCAAGATTTTGCTCTTGTTCCTTTTGACCCCTCCCAAATGATTGTGCCGAAGAGGTCTTGGAAAAACAAAATCTTGGATCGCGAGGTGGCGGCAATAGAGGCCCTTTACCGTCGGGTGGAGGATCTCCAGCTGATTCCGGAGAAGGAGGTGAATGGCGTGGACATCATCCGGACGTTTCTTGAGCGTCGGGTGCAACCTCACCAAGCGAGGGCGCACCCGATGTTTCTTTATTCTGGGCGCCGTGATCCGACGAGGGTTTCGGCTGAGAAAATCTCCGAGGAGGATCTTGACAGGACCCTTCGCGCGCTGTTGAAGTTCAAGGCCGGAGAAAAAATCCTGGGGAAGTCGCTAACTCCTCTGTTTTCTTCGACGTTGGCCGTTCCGCAGGTGTAGATTCGTGCGCGTAGCGTTTTTCTATTGACTGCGTGTTTATTTCCTTTGTTTGCTAACAAAGTCCCTTCTGGTTTTGCAGAGCTTCAAAGTGCCGGGCATGGCGCCGCCATTGCCCAAAAAGTATCCGAATGCTCCGGATAATGAAGTGGTGGAGTCCGTGTCCGAACTGCCTTCGGCGCGATCTCCGGCGGAGGATGCTGACGAGTCGAGTGAGGACCATACACGCAAACGATCTCGGAGCTCCAGCGAGTCTTTGTATGCCTCGACTCCTCCTCCTCTGGGCCTTGAGCGTCATAGTAACGGGCATGGAGGCTCTTCCTCTCCCATTCCTGCCATTCCTGTGCGGGTTGTAGCACCGCACCCTCCAGCGAAGAGGAAGAAGGAAGAGAAGAAGGAAGAGAAGAAGGAAGAGAAGAAGGAAGAGAAAAAGGAGGAGAAGAAGGAGGAGAAGAGAGCCCGAAAGACTCCTCCTGTCTTCGACCTAAGCTCACTAGACTCGTAAGTTTCTTATTGTACTATTTTCCTTTTTCCTTCATGATTTTTGCACTTGTGCTGATTGCTTCGTATGCAGGCATTCCTCCCACAATTCCTCCAGTGATGGTGCGCGGGAAATGATGGGGTAGTCGAAAATTGCATCTCCTCCTCATACGGTGGCGACTTCGGGTGGCGCGGCTCCGGATCCTCCGTTGCAGGAGGTGCAGGTGGTTGCGCCTCAGAATTTCGCCAGCGAGCCTTCGGAGTCGCCATCAGAGCATGTAAGTACCTTTTCTTCGTACCACGGGGGGAGCCCCCGGGTGTCTGAAAAATTACTTGTCTTGTTCTTTTTGTGAATCTTCGGGGTGAAGCCCTCGAGTGTCTTCGCGTTCGAGTGTTGCCTTTATTCCTTAATGCTGGGCACAACCCCCAAGTCCTTTTTCTTACTGGTGTTTCTTTTTCTGCAGCCTTTTGTACAGGAGGCCAAGCGACTGGTGCAGGAGCGCCTAGTGTTGGAGGCTAACCTTCGGCAGCTTCAAGGTACCTGTTTGCCTTTTGGTGTTTTTTTCGTTTATTCCGGTCCTGCTTTCTGACGTTTGCTTGTTTTGAATGCAGAGGAGCATAATACTTCCCTCCGTGAGGTCGACGCTCTCAATAAGAGCCTTGGTCAATCGGAGCAGAAGGTCGAGGCCGCCGTTGGCGCGAAGGAACGCCTCGAGCTAGAGCTGACTAAGGCAGCCGAAGCGAAGGAGCTTCTGCAGCAGGAGGCCGCGGATCATGAGGAGCAGCTGGCCGCTGTTGCGGCTGCTCGTGAAAGAGAGGTGGCGGGGAAGCTCATGGCTGTTGCCAAGGCTATTTCGGGTAAGTGCTGGATTTGTGCTTGTTTCTTCGTGCTTCCTGTCTTCTTCTGTGCTGCTTTTCTTCATGTCTTCTCTCTTATTTTTTGTCTCAGATGCCGCAGGCATCGAGTTTGACCGCGGTGCTCTAGAGCACGGGAGTGCTCTAGATGATGCTACTGTGGCGGTCGAAGATCGCTGCAGCACCTTCGTCAGCTCCCTTACCAAGGCGAAGGAGGTCCTTGGCCTCTTCTACAAGGAGCTTGTTCCTAAGGACGTGGCCTTTGATGATGTGGATGCCCTGGCGGAGGCGTTATCAGCCGAAGCGTCTGCGGCGTATAAGCGCAAGCAGAAGGGCATCGGCGCGTCCGTCGGGCTGGCGATGGCCTTGGCGGCTGGAGCGGAGCTGGATCTGCCCCAGATCACCTCCCGGATGCCGACGACTGCAGATGGATCCGAGGTAGCCTTTGCTGCCTACTCTGCTCGCTGCAAGCGATATGGGCCCAAGCTCATTGATTTGCTGTCTGAGTATGCACTGCGGCAGCCGGGCGGGGTCAAAGCTAGGCAGTCTGGCTCCGAGGCGACTCAGGGTGACGCGTCTTAGGCGTTGTAGACGTAGGATAGTTTGTAGTCTGTTTTTGTTGTAAATATTTTGAAGAACACAATCCTTGTGCCACGTAGTGGCCTTATATGTTTAATGAATTCTTCTGAGTTGTGCTCTACCATTGTCTGAATGTTTGTGTTCCTTTCTTTTTCTGCTGCTCTAGATTCCTTCGGGTGCTGACCCTGTTGACACCTCGACCGCAATGCCGCTGCGGCCATCTTCAGATGATTCCTCGCAACTCGCTTTTCTTCGGGATCGTGTGCGTAGTCTTGAGAGGGAGTTGCTTGGGTTGCGCGGTCACGCCGATGTGTGGAAGTCCAAGTCGGATCGTGGTGCATCCAGAGAGGAGTACTTGATGGCGGAACTGGTTCGGCTATCCGAACAGATTCAATGTAAGTTTTTCTTTGGTTCGAGCTGTAGCTCAGTTCTTCGGATGAACCTGCTGACCTTGCTCTTATTTTTTGCAATTGTCGCAGGTGCAAACCTTGCTCCGAGGGAAGAGAAGGAGCGTGTCGCTGTTCAGGTCAATTGTTTGACTCAACAGGACATGGAGGCCGGTGGCTTCTTCTGGATGGATCGTGACCGTGCCATGGCTCTGGCGACGGTGCAGGATCGTGTGCACCAAGTTTCGCGGGTGCTTCGCCAAGTGCAGACGTCGCTTTCCTCGGTGTTGCACGTCATGTTTCCTTTGTATGCCGTACCGACGAGCCTTGCGGGTCTTCTATCGAAGTTTCGAACCGTGAGCAATGTCAAGGAGTTGGTGCGGCAACAGCTCGTCGCCGGAGTCAAGGCTGCGTTGTCTCTTGTGAGGCTGCACCGGCCTGATGTAGATTTGGCTTTTGTGGCAGCTGGACCACCTCTTCGGCCGGATGGTGGTGAGTGGGACATGCGGCCACATTACGCAGATGTAAGGAAGTATGCCGAACAGGTCGTAGATTTGTTTGAGCAACGTGCTCGGATTATTCTTCAGAATAGGTAGTACCTGAAAAAAGAGATAGATGTAAATTTTGTATATTTCGGCTGGGTGTGTTGTGCCCTTTGTTGTAAAGGTTTGTTTGTTGTGAGCACGCAGTGCTTTGATTGAGTACGTGTCCTTTGAAGGGTTCGCAACATAGAAAACAAAAAATTTCCTACGATGTGAACTATATACCAAGATCTATTTATACTAGATACAAACAACGGGCGGATGTATATCCGTAGAGAACATACCCTTGAAGACCGACAAAGTTTAACGAGTCCAAACTCGTGGTTGATGTAGACGATCTCTTGCCGATCTCAAGATCGAGAGGAAGTCCTAGCGCCGCAAATCAGCAGCGCATCCGTGCTCGCACACACGTTCGAGGCACCGAGCAACCTCCGCCTCCTCGCTCCAGCGATGCAGCGGAAGCACAACTCTTTCTTGCCGAATAGCCACCGGAAACATGTATCTCGCTAGTCCGAGACCATGGGGAATAAATTCTAGAGGGGGAGAGAGATCCTTCACGAGGAGGTGTGAGTGAGAAGTGAGAGGGGGGGCTCCTTTTATAGGAGGAGGGGGGGAACCCCAAGGGGGTGGCCGGCGCATGGGGCTGCCCCCTTGCCCTCCCCTCTTCATGTGGGTGGACACTCCACTCACAAAACTCCTCCAAATTCCTCCACTCAAAATCCCACTCAAAGATCCCATTAAATTTCCACCAAATTTAATGCAAACTCTCATTAAATCAAACTCTTTTATTTTATTCAGAATTTTGTCAATTACTTTAATGACAAACATTCACACATCAACCCTTGCTAGCATTCTATTTCACATGCATAACCACTTTATGCAATTTCACCCGAAAACCTGTTTCGGTATCTAGTGAAATAAATTCCTGCGCTTGTTTATTCTTTCGGCATGAAACTTTTGCTCCAATTGGATGTCGGTGTCTCTTAAGTGTGTCACCCTACGGTTCGTGAATAATGCGGACATGATCGAGACCCTCTCGATCAATAATCGAAGCGGGATCCGAGACCCATCGACTCCCACACATTCAACGATGACTTTCTTGTGATCGTGGAACCTTTTACGCTAGTATCTTAATCCCTTTGTTTCACGATATATTACATGTCCGAGATTCGATCATCGGTATCTCCATACCTAGTTTAATCTCGTTCGACATGCACTCTTTTTCGTTCGTGATATAACATTCTAGTGATCAAATCACTTGCTTGCAAGCTAATCAATGTGATATCACCGAGGGCCCGAGTATATCTATCCGTCATCGGGATGAACAAATTCCACTCTCGATCCATGAGCCTCAACATAACACTTTATTAGTTCCAACCCATCTTTATAATCACCCTGTTACGGTGTGACGTTTGATGTTATCAAGAAACTCTTCCGGTGTTAGTGATTGACATGATCTCATGGTCTAAGGATTAGGATCACTTCGTAAGTTGTTATAGCAATATAAACTTAATGACTTTGATCGTAATGCTATACTTCGGATGAATGTTCATCACATCATTACACTAATGTTGTGATCCCGTTATTAACAACATCCAATGTCCATGATCAGGAAACCTTGATCATCTTGTTAATCAACGAGCTAGTTTATGCGAGAGGCTTAACTAGGAACTTTCTGTTTGTTTATTAAACACACATGTATTAACGTTTCCGTATTAATAAAATTATAGCATGCAAAATAAACATCTATCATATACTTGGAATACACATAATAAACAATTTATTATTGCCTCTCAGGGCATATTCCCTTCAGTCTCCCACTTGCACTAGAGACAATAATCTAGTTACATAGTGATATATCTAACACCCATTGAGTTCTGGTGTTGATCATGTTTTGCTCTAGGGAGAGTTTTAGTCAACGGATCTGCTACATTGAGATCCGTATGTACTTTACAAATCTTTATATCTCCATCCTTGACATGCTCGCGGATGGAGTGAAACCGGCGCTTAATATGCTTGGAATGCTTGTGAGACCTTGGCTCTTTGGCATTGGCAATGGCACCATTGTTGTCACAATAGATCACCATTGGGTCCAACGCGCTTGCCACAACTCCTAGTTCGGATATGAACTCCTTCATCCAAATCGCTTCTGGAGCCGCCAGCGACAACATATTCGGCCTCCGTTGTTGATCCCGCTACCACAGGTTGTTTGGAGCTCCTCCAACTAACCGCTCCGCCATTCATGAGAAAAACGTATCCGGATTGAGACTTAGAGTCATCCGGATCGGTGTCAAAGCTAGCGTCGACATAACACTTAGCGACGAGCTCTTCTTCACCTCCGTATGCAAGAAACATATCCTTAGTTCTTCGTAAGTACTTAAGGATATTCTTGACCGCTATCCAGTGTTCCGAACCTGGATCCCATTGGTACCTACTAGTAAAACTAATAGCGTGTGCCACATCCGGTCTTGTACATAGCATGGCGTACATTATAGAGCCTATGGCTGAAGCATAGGGGACTTTGTCCATTATCTCTCTTTCTTCCGCCGAAGCCGGACTTTGAGTCTTACTCAATGTCTTGCCTTGCAACATAGGTAAGAACCCCTTCTTACTTCCGTCCATTTTAAACTTCTTTAAAATCGTATCAAGGTATGTACTTTGCGATAGCCCTATTAGGCGCCTAGATCTATCTCTATAGATCTTTATGCCTAATATGTATGACGCTTCACCTAGGTCCTTCATTGAAAATTTGTTTTAGATAACTTTTAACACTGTTTAAAGTTCTATATCATTCGATCAATAATATGTCATCCACATATAATATCAGAAATGCCACATTGCTCCCACTCACTTTCTTGTAAATACAAGCTTCTCCATAAGTTTGGACAAATCCAAACTCTTTGATCACCTCATCAAAGCGGAGATTCCAACTTCGTGATGCTTGCTTCAATCCATAGATGGATCGCTGAAGCTTGCACACCTTGTTAGCATCCTTAGGATCGACAAAACCCTTTGGTTGTATCATATAAAACTCTTCTTCAATATTACCATTGAGAAACGCGGTTTTGACATCCATCTGCCATATTTCATAATCGAAATATGCAGCAATTGCTAACATAATCCTAACTGACTTTAGCATCGCTACGGGAGAGAAAGTCTCATCGTAGTCAACTCCTTGAATTTGTCGAAACCCTTTGACATAAGTCGAGCTTTATAGATGGTCACATTACCATCAAGACAGTTTTCCTTTTGAAAATCCATTTGTTCTCCACGGCCTTTCGGTCGTGAGGTAATTCAACCAAGTTCCAAACTTGATTTTCATACATGGATTCCATCTCGGATTTCATGGCTTCTAACCATTTGTTGGAATCGGGCTCATCATCGCTTCTTCATACGTCACGTGGTCATTATTTTCATCAACCATGAAATTTATGACAGATTTCCGTCTGACTCGGAGCTGCAGCGTCTGTTTGACTGCGAGGTTCGGTAGTATTCTCTTCGAGTTTCATGATCATTATCATTAGTTCCCTCTTCAACAGTGGAGTCAACTCCGAAACAACTTCCGTGCTGCGCGACTCGCCATACTTGGAAGAGAAGGTTCCACAACCTCTTCGAGTTCTACCTTCCGACTACTCACACCTTTCGTGAGAAACTCTTTCTCTAGAAAGGATCCATTCTTGGCAACAAAAACCTTGCCCTCGGATCTGTGATATAAGGAATACCCAATAGTTTCTTTAGGGTATCCTATGAAGACGCATTTTTCCGCTTTGGGTTCGAGTTTATCCGGTTGAAGTTTCTTCACATAAACATCGCAACCCCAAACTTTAAGAAATGACAGCTTAGGTTTGTTTCCAAACCACAATTCATACGGTGTCGTTTCAACGGATTTAGATGGTGCCCGATTTAAAGTGAATGCAGCAGTTTCTAGTGCATAACCCCAAAATGACAACGGCAAGTCCGTCAGAGACATCATAGATCGAACCATATCTAATAAAGTACGATTACGACGTTCCGACACACCATTTCAATGTGGTGTTCCGGCAGGTGTGAGTTGTGAAACAATTCCACACTCTTTCATGTGAGTGCTAAACTCGTAACTTAGGTACTCACCTCCACGGTCAGACCGAAGAAATTTGATCTTTCTATTACGATGATTTTCCACTTCATTCTGAAATTCCTTGAACTTTTCAAAGGTTTCAGACTTGTGTTTCATTAAGTAGATATAACCGTATCTACTCAAATCATCCGTGAAAGTAACAAAATAACGATATCCACCTCGGCAAACACACTCATTGGACCACATACATCGAATGTATGATTTCCAATAAATCATGCCGTTCCATTGAACCGAAAACGGCGTTCTAGTCATCTTGCCCATAAGGCATGGCTCACATGTATCAAATGATTCATAATCAAGTGATTCCAAAAGTCCATCCGAATGGAGCTTCTTCATGCGTTTAATGCCAATATGACCTGAGCACGGTGCCACATATATGCGGATATATCATCATCAAGTTTAATCCTTTTAGCATCAACATTATGAATATGTGTAACATTATCATCGAGATCCAACAGAAATAAACCATTCAACATTGGTGCATGACCATAAAAGATTTCATTCATATAAATGGAACAACCATTGTTCTCGATTTGAATGAAAAACCACTTTGCATCAAACATGATCCGAATAATGTTCATGCTCGGTCAGGCACCAAATAACAGATTATTTAAGTTTATGACTAATCCCGACGGTAAGTGGAGAGGTAGCGTTGACGCGATCACATCAACACTTGATCCATTGCCGACACGCATCTTGACCTCACCTTGCTAGCGGTCGCTTTTTCATGACCTCGATTCGAGTTACAAATATTAGCAACCGGTATCAAATACCCAGGTGCTACTGCGAGCACTAGTCAAGTACACATCAATAACATGTATATCATATATACCTTTGTTTGCCTTGCCGGCCTTCTTGTCTGCCAGATACTTGGGGCAGTTGCGCTTCCAGTGGCCAGTCCTCTTACAATAGTAGCACTCGGTATCAGACTTAGGTCCAACTCGGGGTTTCTTTTCAGGCACGGCAACAGGCTTGCCGCCCTTACTTCCCTTCCGTTTTCCCTTCTTGTCTTTCTTGAAACCAGTGTTCCTATTGATCATCAACACTTGATGTTCCTTTTTGATCTCCACTTCTGCAGTTTTAAGCATTGACAGAAGCTCGGGGAGACTTCTTCATGCCCTGCATATTATAGTTCATCACGAAGCTCTTATAGCTAGGTGGCAGAGACTGCAGAACACGATGGATGCCTAAGTCAATGGGAATCGTTATTCCCAAGGACACAAGCTTATCGAATAACTTGACATCTTGAGTACATGCTCACTAACGGATGTTCTCTTCCATCATGCAGCTAAAGAACTTTTCAAGCATTGTAGCTCTCTACAACAGCATGTGTGTCGAAAATCATTTTCAACTCACCCATTGTATCAAAAGCATTGCGTTTTCAACGCTTTGAAGTTCCGCTCTAGCCCATACAATATGCCGCAATGAACTAAGTTGTGGTCCTCCCGACGAGTCGATAGACATTCTTCTCCTCGTCGGGGCATCATCAAAGGTGGGGGCCTAATCGCTTCTAGCACATATTGCTTTTGTGCAGCAGAGAGGAGAATCCTCAAATTCATGGCCCATTCAGTAAAGTTGCTACCGTTCGTTGCTAGTTTCTCTTTCTCCATGAACGCATTGAAATTAAAAGCAGGTGGTGCCATCTACAACAGAATTTGTAAAGTTTTAGACTAAGTGTATGATAGATTGAGTTCAACTAATCTATATTACGAATGAACTCCCACTCAAAAGCGACATCCCTCGTGTCCTTTTGGTGATTACATGAACCAAATCCACTACACCAAGTCCGATCATCACGTGAGTCGGTATAGCTTCAAAGGCGAGCATCAAATGGGCATCATATCAATTATATGACTCATGCTTAACCTTTCGGTCTGTGTTCCGAGGCCATGTCGTACATGATAGGCTCGCCAAGTTAGACCCCTAGTATTTTGCGTGTGTAACTGTCTTACACCCGAAGTATGGTCGAGGATCCAAGTACACCCGATCATCACGTGATGTCTTGGAGCGACGAAAACATAATCGGTGCATACTAAAGGAAGAACACATTCTTATCTTGATATTTAAATGAGGGATCATCTTATTATGCTTAACAAAGCGCTAAATAAGCAATATAAGATGCAATCAAACATCATATGTTTATTAGTGAAATTATATGGTTCCCGCAGATGATCTCTATCATGTGCATCGTGGTATGATCACTATCATACCTATATGTGTAAATCCACGCCTATGGATTTTACACGCTATGTGTGTTGTAAGAGTATCATCTCATACTTCTACTTACAACACTACCATATGATAACACTAGCCCAAAGAACAATCTAAACTAGGCCTCTAATTTATCCATTGCAAGTTTTACGGTGAGGGCTTTCGAGATAGAACCGTTCTTACCTACGAACATGAACCACAACGAGGATAATCAAATTGTTGACAACTCGCTTGCAAAATAGATATTGACTATAGTAGGAGAGACAGACACCCGCTAGCCACTTATGCAAACTAGTTGCATGTCAAGCGTGGAACAGGTCTCATGTGCGAGGACATGTAAAGTTTGTCCGGGCCGCTTCATCCCACTATGCCACCAATATCCAAAATCACAAGAAAGGAGCAACAACATGATCATCATCGCCCACATACTCATATGTGTACTACCCGTGTAAAGTATCTACGCATAGATCCGGCTCTGATACCACTGAAGGGTTCGCAACATAGAAAACAAAAAATTTCCTACGATGTGAACTATATACCAAGATCTATTTATACTAGATACAAAAAACGGGCGGATGTATATCCGTAGAGAACATACCCTTGAAGACCGACAAAGTTTAACGAGTCCAAAATCGTGGTTGATGTAGACGATCTCTTGCCGATCTCAAGATCGAGAGGAAGTCCTAGCGCCGCAAATCAGTAGCGCATCCATGCTCGCACACACGTTCGAGGCACCGAGCAACCTCCGCCTCCTCGCTCCAGCGATGCAGCGGAAGCACAACTCTTTCTTGCCGAATAGCCACCGGGAACATGTATCTCGCTAGTCCGAGACCATGGGGAATAAATTCTAGAGGGGGACAGAGATCCTTCACGAGGAGGTGTGAGTGAGAAGTGAGAGGAGGGGCTCCTTTTATAGGAGGAGGGGGGAACCCCAAGGGGGTGGCCGGCGCATGGGGGCTGCCCCCTTGCCCTCCCCTCTTCATGTGGGTGGACACTCCACTCACAAAACTCCTCCAAATTCCTCCACTCAAAATCCCACTCAAAGATCCCATTAAATTTCCACCAAATTTAATGCAAACTCTCATTAAATAAAACTCTTTTATTTTATTCAGAATTTTGTCAATTACTTTAATGAAATACATTCACAATAACCCTTGCTAGAATTCTATTTCACATGCATAACCACTTTATGCAATTTCACCCGAAAACTTTGTTGGTATCTAGTGAAATAAATTCCTGCGCTTGTTTATTCTTTCGGCATGAAACTTTTGCTCCAATTGGATGTCGGTGTCTCTTAAGTGTGTCACCCTACGGTTCGTGAATAATGCGGACATGATCGAGACCCCTCTCGATCAATAATCGAGCGGGATCTCGAGACCCATCGACTCCCACACATTCAACGATGACTTTCTTGTGATCGTCGGAACCTTTTACGCTAGTATCTTAATCCCTTTGTTTCACGATATATTACATGTCCGAGATTCGATCATCGGTATCTCCATACCTAGTTTAATCTAAATTCTGACATGCACTCTTTTCTCGCTCCGTGATATAACATTCTAGTGATCAAATCACTTGCTTGCAAGCTAATCAATGTGATATCACCGAGAGGGCCCAGAGTATATCTATCCGTCATCGGGATGAACAAATTCCACTCTCGATCCATGAGCCTCAACATAACACTTTATTAGTTAGTTCAACCCATCTTTATAATCACCCTGTTACTGTGTGACGTTTGATGTTATCAAGAAACTCTTCCGGTGTTAGTGATTGACATGATCTCATGGTCTAAGTATTAGGATCACTTCGTAAGTTGGTATAGCAATATAAACTTAATTACTTTCATCGTAATGCTATACTTCGGATGAATGTTCATCACATCATTACACTAATGTTGTGATCCCGTTATTAACAACATCCAATGTCCATGATCAGGAAACCTTGATCATCTTGTTAATCAACGAGCTAGTTTATGAGAGAGGCTTAACTAGGAACTTTCTGTTTGTTTATTAAACACACATGTATTAACGTTTCCGTATTAATACAATTATAGCATGCAAAATAAACATCTATCATATACTTGGAATACACATAATAAACAATTTATTATTGCCTCTCAGGGCATATTCCCTTCATCCTTTTCGTTTGCCTGACGTTGTCAGCTACTCAGGTGTACACGTTTGATCCTCAGTCAATGAAATCGTGAGGTGGGGGAGCCCCCGAGTGCGTTTGTAGCATGAAGTAAAGTTGCAAAATAGCGAACTGAAGTTTGGGGCGAGACACTTATCTTTATTTATATCGTAATGGAGGAAGTACATTGTTTGGCTGAATAGCCTTGGCTGAAAGCCTTATTGAAAGTAAAGGGGGTAGGTTGCTAGGGATAGAATTGTCGCAGGTGCGAGATGTTCCATGGGTTGGAGTATGCGGCTCCAGACTCCACGTGCTTGAGGCGGTAGGCGCCACCTGGGATGACTTCGGTGATGACATAGGGTCCTTCCCATGGTGAATCGAATTTCGCCGGTCGCTCTTGCTTGAGTCGCAAGACGAGGTCTCCTTCGACGAAGGACATTGGGCGCAGCCGGTGGCTGTGGTAGTTGCGGAGACTCTGCTGGTACACCACTGATCGAGCTGTTGCTATGTCGCTTGCTTCGTCGAGTGTGTCAATGGCATCTTCGAGTGCAGCCGTGGATTCGGCTTCGTTGTAAGCGACGAGCCGAGGGGCCTGGTGGCGTACTACGGCTGGCAGCTCGGCTTCGGCTCCATGTACCATGAAGAACGGTGTGTAGCCTGTAGAGCTATTTGGCGTGGTCCGTAAGCTCCATAGGATGGATGGTAGCTCTTTCGTCCAGGGTTCTGCTTTCCGTTCGAGTGGACTGATGAGGCGCTTCTTGATGCCCGCGCCGATTAGGCCGTTGGCCTTTTCCACTTGCCCGTTCGTTTGCGGGTGTGCCACTGAGGTGTACGTGATGTTGATCCCGAGGCCTTCGAAGAAGTCCTGGAACTCCTTGGAGATAAAGTTCGATCCATTGTCGGTGATGATGTTGTGCGGTAAGCCGAATCTATAGACAATGGACTCGAAGAACTTGACGGCAGTTTTGCCTTTCTGGTTGGTAACCGGCATGGCCTCGATCCACTTGGTGAACTTGTCGACTGCGACCAGGAGGTAAACGTGTCCCCCTTTTGAGGACTTTGGTAGTTTGCCGATCATGTCGAGGCCCCATTGAGCAAAGGGCCAAGCTATAGGTATGGGTCCAAGCTCTGACCTGGGTGCGTGCGATTTGTCGGCGAACTACTGGCATCCATTTCATCTTTGGATGATGTCCTTTGTGTCGCTCATGGCCATTGGCCAGTAGAATCCGGCCCGCAGAGCTTTGGCGACTAGGGAGCGGCTGCCTGCGTGATGGCCGCAGATGCCCTCGTGGATGTCTTGGAGGATGGCCTTCCCGTCACCGATGGTGACGCACCTTTGCAGTACACCCGTAATACTACGCTTGTACAGCTCGCCATTGATGGTGGTGAAGGCTTTCGACCGACGAGATATGGGCCGGGCATCTGTCGGGTTGTTAGGCAGTTCTCCGTTTATCAAGAACTGTAGGTATGGTCGCGTCCAAGTTTCTTCGATTGCCATGACCTGCATTAGGTTGATCATGGCTACCTCTGTGTCCAGTTTTTCGGGTCCTTCATGTCCTTCAGGCAGCGTGGCCCCCGAGTGTTCTGCTTCTTCGGGTGATCCTTTAGGGAATTTCCGCTTGATGGATGGCACGCAGATCTGTTCGAGGAACACACCTGGTGGCACCTTCGCGCAGGTGGAGCCGATGTTGGCGAGTCTGTCGGCCTCCTCGTTGCTTTCTCTTCCGACGTGTCGAAGCTCACAGCCATCAAATTCTCCTTCGAGTGCGTTGTAGAGCGCGCGGTACGCGATCATGTTTTCGGTGTGTGCGTCGCACTCATTCATCGTCTGCTGGACAACGAGGTTGGAGTCATCGTAGATGACCAGGCGCGTTGCGCCGCATATCTTTGCCATCCTCATGCCGTGGATGAGGGCTTCGTATTCGGCCTCGTTATTAGAAGCTCGGAATTTCATCCGAAGGACGTACTTCATTGTGTCGCCTTGCGGGGAGGTCAGTATGACTCTTGCCCATGCTCCAGCTTCTCGCTTAGAGCCGTCGAAGTGCATCGTCCATGACTGCGACATATCTAGGGTGTCTGGCAGCTGCAGCTCCATCCAATGTACCAGGAAGTCCGGAAGGACTTGAGATTTGATTGCGAGTCGCTTCTCGTAGACGATGTCCAAGGGTGACAGCTCGATGCCCCATAGGGCCACGCGTCCTGTGGCCTCTGGATTATTCAGGATGCTGTTCAGGGGTGCCTCGTTGACGACCATCACCTGGTGCTCCTGGAAGTAATGGCTCAGCCGTCGAGCCGTCATGAACACGTCGTAGGCGAGCTTCTGGTAGTGAGGGTACCTCTGCTTTGTTGGTGTCAGTACCTCGCTGAGGTAGTAAATTGGGCGCTGGACCCCGTGGGTCTTGCCTTCTTGGGGTCGCTCGACCACGAGTACGGTGCTAACCACTTGGTGTGTGGCTGCTATGTACAGCAGCAGAGGCTTGCGCTCCTTTGGCGTGACCAAGACGGGCGAGGTGGAGAGGAGCCGCTTGAGGCTTTCGAATGCATCGTTGGCTTGTGGTGTCCATTCGAATTTGTCTGCCTTACGCAGCAGTTGGTACAATGGCAGGGCCTTCTCGCCCATGCGGCTGATGAATCTTCTTAGCGCCGCTATTCGCCCTGCGAGCTGCTGGACGCCTTTGAGGTTTTTCGGCTTCTCCATTGCCATGATGGCTCTGATTTTCTTCGGGTTCGCCTCGATCCCTCGCTGAGAGATGAAGTACCCAAGCAGTTGACCCGATGGGACGCCGAAGGCGCACTTTTCCGGGTTGAGCTTGATCCTGTAGCGATCAAGGTTGTCGAACATCTCGCGGAGATCGTCGATAAGTGTTCTTCCTTCTTTGGTTTTTATCACTATGTTGTCAACATAGACTTGGACGTTGCGACCGATCTGGTCCTTGAGGCAGGCCTGCATGCATCGCCGGTATGTAGCACCTGCGTTCTTTAGCCCGAAGGGCATTGTGTTGTAGTAGAATACTCCGAACGGTGTGATAAACGCCGTTTTCTCCTGATCTTTGACCTTGAGTCGAATCTGGTTATAGCCTGAGTAGGCGTCGAGGAAGGAGAGTTTCTCACAACCTGCTGTCGAATCGATGATCTGATCAATCCGAGGAAGAGGGAAGTGGTCCTTTGGGCAATGCTTGTTTAGTGACGTGAAATCCACGCACATCCGCAGGATGTCCGTGTCCTTCTTTGGGACCATGACTGTGTTTGCCAGCCACTCGTTTTCCTTGATTTCCCTGATGAAGTCTGCAGTGAGTAATCTGTTGATTTCCTTGCCGATGGCTTCGGCTCGTGGTTCGGACAGTCTCCGGATGGACTGCTTGACTGGCTTGGTGTCTGGAGAGACGTTGAGTGCGTGCTCGTCGAATTCCCTGGGAACTCCTGGAATGTCCGCAGGACACCAGGCGAAGATTTCCCAGCGCTCACGGAGGAATTTGACGAGCGCGCCTTCCTATGCGGGGCTGAGGTCGTTGGCGATCAGCGCCGTCTTGGAGGCGTCAGTCGGATGGACCTGCACCTTCTTTGTGTTGACGGTGGAGTCGAAAGACATGTCGGGTGCGTTTTGCCTTGTGACTGGGGGTGCCCCATTATCCGTCACCTCGCGGAGCCTTACGAGTTCGTCTTGCATGCCGAAAGACTGGGAGATTTTGTTGAAATCCCTGTCGCATTGGTCCGATCGGGTGAAGCTCCCGTGGACTGTGATGACGCCCCTTGGTCCTGGCATCTTGAGTAGTAGGTATCGTGGTGTGGGAGAGCTAGGAACCTTGCGAATGCTACGCCCCGGATGGCGTGGTATTGCGACGGCTACCCACCACTTCAATTGTCGCTCTGCCGGAAGTTGTCCGCTTCAAGATGACGCCGAGCCCTATTTTTCCTGTGGAATATGCCCTTCCCGAACGATGCCGTGGAACGTTGTGTCGATTGTTCCAGCTGCATTGCGGGATCCGCATTGCCGCTAGAGTGCTTGCGAACATTAGGTTAATGCCGCTGCCGTCCATGAAGCGACTCATCTCGAAGCCTCCGATCTGCGCCTCCAGCACTGTGGCAGCATGACCGGGCGAGGGATCTGGCAAGGGTGATCCGCGCGAGTGAATGTGATGCAGGACTCCGATCCACTGAGGTACTCAGGGATTGCGGGCGGAGTTGCCACGGCCAAATTGATTTGTCGGGTGATTTTGTTCTGCACCCTATTCGTGGGGCGTCCCTTCTGGATCATGTTTAGTGCTCCTTTCAGTGGGGGGTACCCGTTCCCAGCGTTGTTTTGTGCTGGTGCGACTGGTGGGTTTGGGCCTCCAATAGGTGGCGGTGGAGGAGCTCCGAGCGCTATTTCGCCTGGCGCAGGTGGGTTTCCGAACGCAGGTATTGGGGCTTGTTGCTTCATCTGCACCATGCTTTCGCGGAGTTTCTGGAACTCGCGGCAGTCTTTGAGCATATGGCAGGCTTTCTTTTTGCCATCCTGCTTGTCGATGTAGAAGTGGATCGTGCATGGACCCGAAAGTTTGTCGTATGCTGAGGGTCCGTTGTCGCGGTCGCGGCGTTGCCACGACTGTGCTGGGCGTCCGCTATCGCGGAAGTTTCCTCCGCGGTATCCTCTGCTATTGCGGCTGTTGTCGTTGCGGCGGTCGGCGTAGCCGGCCACGACCATGTCGGGTCCGCCGCGGTCCTCGTAGACGCGCGATCTCCTCTTGCTGTGGCGTTCCCGTCTTCGGCCGTAGTCGTCCTCTTCGTCCGATTGTGCTCGGTGAATGCAATATTCGCCGTCCGCCCACCTGTTTGCGATGTCCATGAGGTGGTCGAGTGTCTTGGGCTTGATGCGCCCAAGTTCCTCCTTAAAATCTTGGCGTTTAACGCCGTCCCTGAAGGCGTCGATGGCCCTCTCTTCGGAGATGTGTGCTGTGGAGTTCTTGGTGGTAGACCAGCGTAGTATGTACGAGCGAATAGATTCACCCGTTCTCTGAGTGCAGGCTCGCAACTCTTCGATTGAGGCGGGCCTCTTGCTGGTGCCCTTGAAATTTCGGATGAAGCTGTAAGCTAGCTCCTCCCAACTTCAGATGGATCCTGATGATAGGCTGCTGAGCCAGACCCGCGCCGCGCCTGTCAGCTGCAGCTGAAGGCATTGCATGGCGGTTTCTTTGTTGCCGCCGTGCAGCTTGACGGATGACAGATGGTCACTGAGCCAGGATTTTGGATCTTGCGTGCCGTTGAACTTCGGAGTGTCCGAAGGAAGCTTGAAATTGCGTGGCATCTGCGTTCGCCGAACAGATCTACTGAAGCATCGAGCTCCGCAGAGTTCTCCTTCGTCTTCGTCCATCTCGGATTCAGACAAGCATGCACGTTTGGCTCGTGCTTTGTCGATTTTGCGCTGTGTAAGCGCGTCTCTGGCGTCATAGTCACGTTTATGGAGATGCGAGCTCTTCTTCCTTCGAGGAAGATCGTGTTCCTCTTCCTCTTCGGATGAAGGGGTGGGGCTCCGGTCGCGCCTGGCCGGAGCTTTCTTCTTCGGCTCCGCAGGAGCGTCTTCGTGGAACGCAGCTCCGACGAGTCCGAGTCCGGTGAGTGCGGATTTATGCATGGATCTTTTCGGGTCCCCCTCCGGAGGTGGGTGGGCCACGAGATACGAAGTGGCTACCATGATCACAGCTTGCGGTGTCTTCGGGATGATGTTGCCGTCGGCATCCATATCCATGAACGATGTGTGGAGAGTTCGGGTCACATCACGGCGTTCCCTGGTATCCATGTTCTCCACCCGAGAGCGGTGTTTGTTTTCCTGGTTTCCGTTTGTGCTAGAGCCGGGTGCCATGGCGGAGAGCGCAGCTCGTCATGCCGCTGGACTCGTGAGGCTGCTTGCGTTTGTCGAGCGTCTCCTGCATCTTGACTTGCTTCTTGTGCTCCTCGATGAGGAGGTAGTGGTATGCCATCTGTAGTTCACGTGGGGAGTCTACAGGCAGGACTTTGTCGCCTGCTATGGCACGGCGTGCCTGGACCCATCCTTCTTTGATAAGTTGGATGAGGTGGCCATTGTTTTCCCCGTTGGGTGGGGGGACTGGCTTCTTCTGTTCCCGTCGGTTTCGCCGTTTCTGTCCTGCGGGTTGGGGTTTGTGTTGGACGGCGAGTTAGGCGTTTGCTGTTCCTGGATGACTGCGGCGCATTGGTAGCGCTCGTAGATTGGTCCGCTGCTGTCGCAGCTTTCAAATCCAGAACCGTAGGTCCCTTCATCCGAAGGTGGATCGCATAGATCGGAGTTGCAGCTGTTGCTGTCGTAGGACTCATCTGTCGATGGTGATGTGCGTAGCACAGGGTGTGGAGCCCACGAGGCGGGCCTGATTGATGGTATGGGCACCCGCTCAGGAAGGCGGAGGTGCGGTTGCCCACACAAGCAGAAGCTCCCGAACAAGATTTCGAGTCCATCGCCTACGGGCTCGAAGTCCTTCATGGTGGCCGGCGAGTGGCCGGTGAAGTCGAAAGCGCCGAAGAGGAGGTGCCTCTCTGTTGCCGCAGATTTGTAGATCGATCGGGTCGGGACCGTCACGACCGCACAATCAGCAGCCCCGTTTCCCACAGACGGCGCCAATTGACGAGGTTTAATCTCATCAATGCCCATTGTTATGGACTTTGGGTTTTAGAGAAGATGGGGATGTTGGAGATCGTGGAACGGTTAACAGACAAGCAACCAGGGGACACGAGATTTACCCAGGTTCAGGCCCCCGGAGGGAAAACCCTACTCCTGCTTGTCTGCTCTTGATTACGGCGGAACCGAAGGTTACAAGGTGCGCAGATTCGATCTGGCGTGGAGGTGCGTGTGCGAAAGTATGAGTCGATAGATCTAGGACGTGCCCTCCTGGCCTTTATATAGACTTAGGCAGGTCCCGGGCATAGTCCTAGTCGGTTACAGGTTCTAGGGTTTTACCCCTTTGAATTTCCCATCTACTCTAGTCTTGCTCTCCAAGGATCCGAAGGCGTTATGGGCCTGGGCCACCCAAAAGTCTTCATGGGCCGGCGTACTTCCTCCGTGGGCCTTCCTTGGGCTGGACTAGGTATGCTGAGGTCACGCACCCGTAGGGTACAACCATGTCAGACGGGGTCAGGTGGCTACATATCTTAGAGGCCTAAGTGGGAGGAAGCTGAGAAAGCCATGCGCGCTAGAGGGATCACACCGCAGACACATGTGTGGGACCTACGTGCAAAGACTTGGTTCTACGGAATCGGGGAAAGGTTGGACCTAGAAACGGGATTGTGTATCTTCCCAACAATTCTTGCCAAACCCGTCATTGAACTCATCATGGCATACAAGGAAACAGTTGCTAGGACCTTCCATCCCGACAGAGAGAATGACCAGCTGACTCGCTCCATCAGTAAAAAAAGAACACCCTGGACTTGCACGAGGCACAGGGGGTATGACGTGGAAGGATGGGTTTGCCGAGTGGGGCGACTCTTACAGATGGCGCGGCAGAAAAGAAAAAGAGCGTACAGACTGGATGACACAGATAGAACATGCACTTGTGGCGCTGTAGTCGCAAGTGAATGCACAAAAGAGCCAGCAATCTATCGGCCCATCTCAGCGGCACGAAGAGCCTGCATTGGAAGTTGCCGGCTGCCCAGACTCTGCGCGGAAAAGCAGCGTGGCTTCCATAGAGAACGTGTAGCCCACGCTGTTCCGCAGCGTCAGCAGTCAAAGTCGCCTCAGCCGTCTCCAAGTCATCAGAATACTCCCCTGTCGTCTCCGGCGCTTCAGCCATCTCATGCGCGGCAGCCATCTCCGGCGGGCAGCCATCTCCTGCGCGGCAGCCATCTCCGGCACTTCAGGCATCTCCTCAGCGTAAGCGGAAGAGCACTGCTATGAAGAGCATCACTAGCACTACCACGAAGAAATCCGTAGGAAACCGTACGCCAAAGAGTTCAAGAAACTACGTCCCGCGGCCTTCCGCCAAGACATTACCGGTATTATCGTGGAATCGCAGCGACGAGGAGACCAATAGGATCTCGGAGTAAGAGGTCAAGAAATTCTTTGCACCTAGACGGGCCGAGCCAAAGGAGAAACTAGATCCGGCGGTGGTGGAGAAGTTTTACAATAATCTTTTGAAACCTAAAACCCACTTGTGTCGGACTACGAGTGCCAGATTATGAAGGGGGATGCAAGGCCGAGAGAGTCTGAAAGTAGCAGTCGTGCGGCACACCAGAAAACAGTTCCCATGCTCGAAGAGCAGGAAAACCAATCATGCGCCCCGCTCCAAGTGTTCGACACACGGATAGCTCCTCCTGTAAATGATTAAGTGGCAGAGCTACAAAGAAAGTCCAATGAGATGGGGATGACTTACATTGCATACTTGAACATCATGGGAGAAAACTTGCCCAAAGGCGATGTCAACCACATACAGCCATGGAAGTATGGGAAGAATCTTGTCAAGAAAGAGGAGCTCAAGAATCTACCAAAAAATATGCAAAGATTGCATAAGTGGTACCTTGATTTCTGCAAGACGAGAAAGGAAGAATGGATCATGGCGCATATAAGAGATCATATTTTCTTGTGCAGAGACGACGCGATCACCTTCAACATTCAAGACTTGTATTTTCTATTCAATCAGAAGGAACTCGACAAAGCTGCCATCAGCCTTTATTATGTGTAAGTACTATTTCTGTAATTTCTATCTCATCTCATTCAATTCATTAATTGCATGTATATATATGCTCACCATATATGTATATACTATTATGCAGGAAAAAGGTTATGGCATGCATGAAAGGAGGCCCTTTTGACATTTGGTTCTTTGACCCAAATAGAGTTCATGAAGAAGTGGTAAAACACAAACCCAGGAAAACAGAAGATTTCTTGCTAACGTCTTTACTGAGACAACAAACCAAATGGGAAATAATATTGCCTTACAACTTGTCGTGCGTGTTGCCCTCTCTTGTACACATTCTGTTTCGGCTTACTCGATGTTAAGTGTAACTAATGATGAGTTATGCTTGTGTAGGTTCCACTTTATTCTGCTAGTCATTCAAGTTGACTCAGGAAAAGTCCTTGTCATGGAATCATTACGAAAAGAACAAGAGCTATGGGCAGACTTTAAAGAGATGCTCCAGAGGTAATTTCAATCATATTATCACACTAGATCGGTAACTTTCGTGACAACAAGTAATTAATTACTCCTTTATCCATTTTCTTTGCCGGACAGGGTTTGGAAAAGGTTCATGGGCAGGGCTGTGGGTGAATGGTAAGAAGAACTATAATTTGTAGACCAAAATGTAAGTAATACTAGCTAGCTAGGTCTGTGTATCTCTTTGATTCTGCTTCCAATTCCATTATATCATTCTTTATTGATTATTATTTTGATTGAACTCTCTATTCTCGTAAAGTGCGCGCATCAGGGACCCGGCAATAACTTATGTGGATACTATGTTTGCGAGTTCATTCGCAACACGATATGTGCGACGGGCCAAGCCGCACTAGAACAACTTAGAGTAAGTAAACAAAGTACACAACATTATTTTATTACCATAAGTTGTGTTGAGTTTTATTCTTATATATATATTGACCCCATTCTTCATATATATTTAGATCGAACGGATGTTGGCCCAACTCCTACCATTTGACCGCATACGAGCCATTCAAGAGGAATTGGCGGGGTTCAAACTTGATGAGGTCGTCACGCCTGGCGGAGAACTCTTTAGATATCCACCAAAACGAACATGTACGGAGATGTTATATTGTATATATGCTTGAACGTGTTTGTCTTGTACTTGATACTTCAACGTATACGGAAAATACCACAATGACGATGTTTGTGTATAATAATAGTTGCTTAATTATTCATGTACTCGTATGTACCGACGATGTATGTGTACACCTCTCCTGATCGATTCCCCCTCCCCCCTCCCCATTCCTGCGTGCATGAAATACACCGAGCAGGCGGTAGAACTCATCAGCGCAGATTTATGTCGTTTCTGTGGCGAAGATTTATGTCGTTTTCCTGCCGCGGTAGAGAACCTTAAACACTAGTTCGTGTTAGGAACCGGTGTTAAAGGGGGGCCCCTGAGCGCTGCGGCAACCCCACGTGCGCCACCTTTAACAGCAGTTCGTATAAGAACCGCTCTTAAAGGGGGGCTCTAACACCGAACACCCAACAGCGGTTCTGGAACCGCTGTTAGAGGCCTCTACGAACCGGTGTTAGAGGCCTACCTATGCACTAGTGTGACTTAGACTTTAGCGTGACATGCTAGGTGTTGTTTTGACCTTATGCTTAGTGATTATTTCTGTAGCATGTCTTGTTCCAAACAATTGGGATTGCTTAGCGTGCCTTGAATAAATTATGTGTTGTTTTAGCATGCAAAAGCATAGTATTGTGGTATTCTCCTTTAATGCTTTGCTTGGGTTGACTTGGCACATGCTCACACCATGTTATGACTCTCACAAGTCACCATTGGCCTCTATGATCATTTAGTCCTTGACTTGTAGTACCACTCTTTGCTTTCATTAGTATGCTTTGTTGCACTGCTTGATTATGGCCATTATTGCTCTCTTAGTTGGTTGCTCCCAGTCTTTTGCTAGCCTCCACTTGTATGAGTAAGCTCTACTCATGCTTCCAACTCCCAAGAAACCAAGTTATTCCAAAGTGTCCACTATAAACTCCTATGCATGGTGTGTTACACCATTCCAAGTATATTCTTGTTTTCAACTATCTTCCAATTAAAAACTATTTTGTTATGTGAAAACTTAGTGATTAAAGCCCTCACGAACTTGATGGCACACTTTATATTCTTTGCCCCTAATAAACTTAAACCATTGTGACAACATTGTTGTATATGCTTACACTTATAAGTTGGAATTAGCAGAACCGTGCTGTCACGGGGAATGTTTTCAACATTGCACTTGTACTTTGTACTCAGTTGATATCATGTTCTTTTGTCTATGGATGTCACCGGTGTGAAATAAAGAGGGAACTTGTATGTCCATGGAGTTTGTATCATGTGTTAGAGAAACGCCTGGGCCACTAGCCTAAGCCATGCCTAATCATGGTGGAAACTTGCAGCATCGCCATAATGAGCTATCTATGAAGCATCCTCAATAAAAAAAGCTATGCATATGGTAAATAAAAAGATTGTTGAGATGCTCATTGTCTGCTTGCATTGTCATTTTGGTTATGGGAAAGCTCCTGTACCATGTGCAAGGGGTACGCCGTTGGCGGTTCTCAATGATATGCAAATACTTATAGTGACAAGAACTTACCTAGACCCAAAGTTGAGTATGCATGAGGTGTGGCCCTCGTATTCAAGGGACTTGAGATTGCCAACTTATACGTCGTCAAACATATACTCCATCTTTTCCACTTTAACCTTAACCACATCAAGATGCTTATGATAGGGGCAATGAGGACTGAAAGCTAACAAGTACCATAATTTTTGAAGCTCTTTTTGAAACTTTTAATCCTTGCTTCCTTTACAAAAAGGTCTTTATTCCACCATTATTGAGTCTCCACCATCTACCTTTAGGCACCATTAAGAGAGCATAGTTGTCATTCTATGCGCAGTGTTCCAAAGCTTATTAATTGATGCATATTGTGATATTACTTGTTCTTGTGCTATTTGTTTCTAGTCACCCCTTCTGAACTTTGAAGGTTTCCTATGCATCTATATTGCTACTCTATGAGGACAAGCTGATTGCCACTATGCTATGTTTTTCATGTGAAACAAACAAACATTTTTCAATGCATGTTATTCATGATCTTTGTTTGTAGCTTGCCATGTTGCATGCATAGTTACTATGTCCTATTGTTAGAACTCCATCTTACATGCACATGTTTAGAGTTCTTTGATCCCAGCTTTCAATGCTTGCAAATGGTTGTATATTTATTGTGAGGGTGCATGTCACCTCAAAAATTATTCTTTTATCGCTTACCTACTCGAGGAAAAGCAGGAGTTAAGCTTGGGGATGTTGATACGTCGGAACCGTATCTATAATTTTTGATGCTCCATGCTTGTTTAGTATATACTTTGATTTACTTGTCTACACTTTGAGGTGCTTTTTACATGTTTTTGGTACTAACATACTAACAAGTTGCAACAGTGCCAGATGCCTGTTTTCTGCTATTTTTGGTTTCAGAAAAGTTAGTAAAGAAATATTCTCAGAATTGGACGGGACAAACGTCAAAGTCAATTACTTCCATGGGGAACAAGAAGTCCAGAGGGGAGCTGAAGGGGCCGGCCAGGGCAGCCAGACCCACCCCAGGCGCAGGTGGGCCCCACCCCGCGCCTGGCTAGGGTTTGGCCACCCTGGTCGCCTCCTCGGCCTCCCCCTTCGCCGATAAGAAGCCCCCGATGCAGAAACCCTAAGCACCCGATCAAATCTCCACGAAACCGTCTGCAGTCTCCGCCACCATCGTCCCTAGATCGGGGGGATCTGAAGTTCTTCCCGGCACCCTACCGGAGGGGAGATCATCCCGGAGGCCTTCTCTCCAGTATGATGCATGAGTAGTTTCACCTTGGACTATGGGTCCATGTAGTAGCTAGATGGTTGTATCTCCTCCTTTGTGCTTATATTGAGTTTATATTGCTATAACAACTTACGAAGTGATCCTAATCCTTAGACCATGAGATCATGTCAATCACTAACACCGGAAGAGTTTCTTGATAACATCAAACGTCACACCGTAACAGGGTGATTATAAAGATGGATTCAGAACTAATAAAGTGCTATGTTGAGGCCCATGGATCGAGAGTGGAATTTGTTCATCCCGATGACGGATAGATATGCTTTGGGCCCTCTCGGTGATATCACATTGATTATCTTGCAAGCAAGTGATTTGATCACTAGAATGTTATATCACGGGAACGAGAAAAGAGTACATGTCGGTAACGAGATAAAACTAGGTATGGAGATATCGATGATTGAATCTTGGACATGTAATATATCGTGAGACAAAGGGATTAACATACTAGCATAAAAGGTTCACACGATCACAGAAGTCATCGTTGAATGTGTGGGAGTCAGTATGGATCTCCAGGTCCCGCTACTGATTATTGATCGGAGAAGGGTCTCGATCATGTCCGCATTATTCGCGAACCGTAGGGTGACACATAAGGGATACCGACACCATTGAACAAATGATATGCCGAAAAAAGAAAAGGAAAGCGCATGAATTTATTTCACTAGACAGAAATTGTTTGGTTGAAATTGCTAAAGCGGTTCTGCATGTGAAATTGAAATGTTGTAAGGGGTTTTATGTGAATGTTTGTTAATTAAAGTAATTAACAAAATTCTGAATAAATAAAAAAGTTTTATTTAAATGAGAGCTTGCATTAAATTTGGTGGAAATTTAATGCATGTGAGTGGATTTTTGAGTGGAGGCTTTTTAATGGGAGTGGAGGCTTTTCATTTTGAGTGGGAGCTCCACCCACATGAATGTGGAAGAGGTGGGGGAAGCCCCATGGCTGGGCTCCATGCCCCTTGGGTGCCCCCCTCTCCCCTATAAAAGGCCCCCCTCTCCTCCTCTCAAAGCACACCTCCTCGCGAAGGATCTCTCTCCCCCCTTTAGAATTTCCCCATGGTCTCGAATCAGCGAGATACATGTTCCCGGTGGCTTTTTCTGGAAGGATTTGTTTCTTCCGCTGCTTCGCTGGAGCGAGGGCGCGGAGGTTTTTGGGGTACCCGTACGTGTGTGCGATCACGGATGCACCATTGCTTTGAGGTGCTAGACTTGATCGTGCTGGACCGGCTGCACCAGATGGACTTCATCACGATCTTGAGATCGGCAAGAGTTCGTCTACATCATCCCCAAGTACAACCTCGTTAACGCTATTCGGTCTTAGAGGGTATGTATTCTATGGATGTATATCCACCCGTTGCTTGTATCTAGTAGATAGATCTTGGTACTTAGTTGTTCCCATCGTAGGAAAAATTTTGTTTTCTATGTTGCGAACCCTACAGTGGTATCAGAGCCGAATCTATGCGTAGATACTTTGCACGGGTAGTACTCATATGAGTATGTGGGCGATGATGATCATTTTATTGCTTCTTAGTTGTACTTTGGATATTGGTGGCATAGTGGGATGAAGCGGCACGGACAAACTTTACATGTCCTCGCACATGAGACCTGTTCCACGCTCGACATGCAACTAGTTTTGCATAAGTGGCTAGCGGGCGTCTGTCTCTCCTACTATAGTCAATACCTAATTTGCAACGAGTTGTCAACAATTTGGTTATCCTCGTTGTGGTTCATGTTCGTAGGTAAGAACGGTTCTATCTTCGAAAGCCCTAAGCCACGTAAAATTTGCAATGGATAAATTAGAGGTGTCTAGTTTGGGTTGTGTCTTGGCTAGTGTGATGAGATGGTGATGGTGTAAGTAGAAGTATGAGATGATACTCTTACAACACACATAACGTGTAATCTCCATAGACCTTGGACTTACACATATAGGGATGATAGTGATCATACCACGGTGCACATGATAGAGATCATGTCACGGAACCATATCATTCCACTAATAAGCATGTGATGTTTAATAGCATCTTATATTGCTTGTTTGGCGTTTTATTAGCATAATAAGATGATCCCTCATTTAGATATCAAGATAAGAATGTGTTCTTCCTTAAGTATGCACCGACAATGTTTCGTAAGCTTCAAGACATCACGTGATGATCGGGTGTACTTGAATCACGAGCATATCTCGGGTGTAAAGGATTACACCTTGAATACTAAGGTTCTTACTTGGCGAGCCTAGCATGTACAGACATGGCCTCGGAACACGGACCGAAAGGTTAAGCATGAGTCATATGTTTTGATATGATGACCATATGGATGCTCGGCTTTGAAGCTACACCGACTCACGTGATGATCGGACTTGGTGTAGTGGATTTGGTTCATGTAATCACCAAAAAGACACGAGGGATGTCGTTTTTGAGTGGGAGTTCATTTCTAATTCGGATTAGTAGAACTCAATTTATCATAAATTAAATCAAAGTGAATTTGCATAATTTGTTGTAGTCATTGGCATTCGTTCACCACCTTATGCATAGTTGTAATTGAGATAATAGAACTATAGAATTCTGGATATATACTTTCTGTTGGTATCGTATTGTGTTGAGTGTCAATCTAAAGTTTAAAGTCCTATTGCAAACTTTGACAAACTCTATTTACTCGTTAAATTTAATAGTTAGTATTAAATCGAGAGTAACAATTCCAGTGTTAGTATCTTAAGTATCATATTTGCCTCCATTATTCTTGATTTAAATATCAAGATTATCTAGGAGCTGATAGAATTGTTTCAGAAACCATCATGTGTGGCAGATATAACAATATCTGAAACAATGTTTTGGTTGCAATATGATAGATTATAATATATGTTCTCATATTGGATGAGAATTTCTGAAGGTTGGAGATGCTAGACATCCTAATCATCCAAAAGGGTTTTGGAAAGTAATGTTATACTCACGATTCTCCTTATAAGCTACATTAGCTTGATCATGAAAGTCGTCATGATAAGGATGAACACTACAAGGAATGGCTATATATGACCCTCCATTTTCGTCACAAAATCGTCATAGTAGTTCGTTTATGGCGATTCTATGACGATTTTGAGATCGTCGAAAAAGTGGCAAATGAACTATAACGACGTTTTGGTAAAATCGTCATAACCGCTTATGACGATATTAAATCGTCATAATGTCTATGACGATCTAATATCGTCATGGACCATCTAGCCAAGCCAGCTCGGATCCTCGTGGCCGATCCTCGTGGCAAAATTGTGACGAAATGAAATCGTCTTAAATCAAAATCAGCCCGATCCATTTTAGTGATCTAAATGGTGGCCCAATAATCTTGGACTTTTTTTCTTTTGGGCCTAGGCCATTTGTAGAGCATTTTATTTTATGTCGTGTCTATGGGCCATGGCCTTTTTTAGGGTGTATTCGACTTTTAAGATCTAGTACGGACCCAAATGTACAAACCAGCCCAACAACATTTTCAAATATATAGTTCACAAAACAACAGATATAATCCGAATTTAAACATAACAGACGAGGCTAATAAGTAACACTATTACATGACATGATAGCTAGATCATCATAATAGATATAGATATCGATACAATGGATATAAACATGATAGCGAGAATGACCAAATTTGAGACACAATAACCAAAAGAAAGCAAATACAGATGTAAACATGACAGATTAAGCTACTCGTTGTCGACTTCATCATCGGTATCTCGAAACCAAATTCCTCTTCCAAGGCCATCACAACCTCCATTGCATCGAGACTATCCAGACAAGATCATCCTTGAAGTGGGCATCTGGTTTCACATATAGAACGATAAGTTAGGCAAAATAAACATAGAAATGATTTATATTCGCATACATACCGGTCAAAGCCATCTCTTGGACTAACTCTCGTCACAGTACATGCACGACAACTATCATCATCTGATTCTCATCTTGCACACGATTTTACCCATAATAATGTCTTCATTACTACTGGATTACTAGAAGCTTCCCATGTACTCTTGGCTTGTTAAGAGGCTGGTTAATATGGTGTTTACGTATTTCTATGGTTTTCTTGCAGATGTAAAGCGGCGTTATTCTTTATTCAGATGCAGCCATAAGTTTGGTCTCAAGAATCAATCACTAGGCGAGGCATGCGAGTACTGACAATACTCGAGGATAACATACATATTATTTAGGAAATATCCAGAATAACACACAAGGAAATATATTGAGAAGGTTAAGCAATACTCCAACTATTTCGATCTGACAAGTTTCGTAAATTATTTGGAGATCAAACTAATTTACACAAGATGCACAAACTGCTCCAACTCGACCAAACAATTGAATCACGATATCTACTCCTATCACAATCTTATTTAAAGTCGAGTCTTACGATTCTTCCGGATGCACTATTCCAGCTCCTCGCCTTCCATATCAAAGTTGCACAAGAGACACACGGAGAAGAAATTGGGAGCTTTGCATTAAGAGAAATCAATTGGGCATGCATTTCAATTCTTGACAATATCTCCATGTTACTTCCACTATGCGAAAGTAATGTATGATTGTTTTCTTGAGGAACTAACAACGTGTGTTCCTCCCTTGATTCTGATTGCCATGGGAGTTCCACAGCGGAGGCAAAGAAGTGCGGGCGTGCGGCGGCGACCATCTGGATCTTGTCGTTCTCGATGATGAAATGGTAGCGCTTCCGGACACCGGTGGCTACTCCATCCTACAACCGGACGAATCTGAGATGAATTAGAGACCGAGATTACATCACGGTCTGTTCCGGCGCTCCTAGGCGCAGACAGCGTCCTCCCGCTCCTCCAGCACTCTAGACGGAGGGGCCGTCCTCCCACTGCTCTACAAGGTGGTCACGGGACTGTCTTTGCGAGAGGGCTTGTTTCAGATGTATCACATCCATTGGTCTGTTGGTTTCTTATGCTTTGAACCCGACACGCAATTACTGAGAATAACATAATAAAAAAGGTGGAATAGATATGGTAAAGCGGTATGAGTACCTATGTAAAGGATTGCTTTATTGAGCAACACGGTGACAAATTATATGACCGGATGTGTAATATAACATAGATCAAATCTACATATCACTTCTATGATAAGAACAAGATCATACCAAGACTATGATCTTCTATTGATAATTTATTTATTGGAAATTTTATATAAGTAAAATGTGTACTAATAGCAACTATTTTCTAATTACTTTCATAAATTTCTACAAGATGCAAGAAACATCTTTCTACAAATGAGCACCTAAGACAGGATGGGGCAAAGTTCGGGGTAGACTAGACTGGGTACCCTAAGTTGTATGATGCTGCCAAGACATGTTAGACAGTTAGCAGGTCAAAGCGGCGTGCAGCAACAAAATTCTTGTATCACACTACTGCAACCTCCCTAGTAGATATGCTAATCTGAGCTGCGTAATGGTTAGCAAAGAATAAACACATGTTCCAATGTTCCAAGAAGTGAAGTGAAGCGACCATAATTCGGATGAAATTATAACATATGGATTGGCATGTTACCTACCTGTGCTTTTGCTTCCCCAAACCGAAGTAATTTTCCAAGCTTGCCATCTATGGATACAACAAACGAGATAATAACATCATAATATTACTTTGTCACAATAAGAAGGAACGGCCAGCTGTTTATTCCTGTGACCTTTCAGTAAAAGATCACATGTTTTCAGAATATTACTTTGTCACAATAAGGTCGCATCGCATACCTTCATGTCCCCTGCTCTCCTCCCGAACCGCTGGGTAAGCAGAGGCAATGTGTCGATCGTCCCCTTGGGCTCCGTAGGTGACCGGCCAATCTCGTTGAACGCTTCCCTTATTCTTGGAAAATCAAACCTCAGGATGTTGTGCCCAGCCCAGACCCTCCCTGTACAAAATTGACAAAGGCACACATTTAGGTTCAGACCTCGTAAGCAAAGAGTATGCTTGTAACTTGACCCTTGTGTATTTCGTTTCTATATGATGATACGAGAGTTAAAAAGGAAACAGAATTTTCACAACATTTGCACCTATCTTCAGTATTTGCACATAAGTATCTTTCCATCTAAGGAAAAATATAATATTCAGTTGTAAGCCATAGGCAACAAGAACTGCAGACTGATTCACTGGTCACCCCCATCACAATACGGTATAGACCTCTTGCGACACTACATTCTATACTGCAATTAAATCACAGATAAGTCGTTTATACCTCAACTAAATTCCACCGGACCCCTTGCGTTGAGAGAAGAGGAAAAAAAAGGGGGGAATTGCAGAGTCGACAGGAACACCCGAGCGGAACTCACCGTGCAGGATGTGGTAGACGGCGTCGGCGACGTCGAGGAAGGAGGGCGCGGTGGCGACGGCGTCGCGCGTGATGCCGTTGCAGCGCACGGTGGCGGCGGAGATGACGGCGAGATCGGGGGTCGCCTGGCGTGGCGCGTGAGCGACCTCGGCAAGGCGTGAGCGAGGATGGCCCGAACTCGGCGGTAGCGTAGCCCTGCCCGGCCCGCTGCGGCACCGAGGTCTCCAGGTCGAAAAAGGCGATCTCGGGGCCCCGCGCCGCTATCGCTGGCCTCGACCCCTGGCCGGGGAAGGAGGAGATAAGCCGACGGTGTGATCAGTAGAAGCCGGGGAAGGAGGAGATGGCGAGGGGATCGTATCAAGGTGGAGTGTACGCGGGGCTCGTGGGTGGGTGGGAGAGGAGAGGAGGGAGGCGGCGGAGCTCGTGGGTGGGTCTGGCTGTGCGAGGGAGTGGGGATCTGCTGCGTGGTGGGCATCGGAGCGGAAGGAGGTGGGCATCAGCGCGAGGGACCTGCTACGAGGTGGTGGCGGCGGTAGAGGGGAGGATAGGGCCTAGGGTTTCTGCTGTGGATGTGGAGTGAGGTAGGAGGTTGCGGGTGCAGGGAGTGGGGACTTTGTGATGCTGGGCACGGTGGGATGTGTGTGTGTCTTCAGAGAGACTAAGCTGTTGGATGAGCGATGAGCAGTTCAGATTAAATAAGAATGGACGATCTATGGGAGGTGATTTGCTGTGATTTGATTGGTTGTGGAAAAGTTTCCATTTTCTAAGTGCCAAAAAGAGGGCATAGGACAGTTATGGCCAGAATCACGACATAGTTTGTGATAATGTGTTCATATTATGCATCCATATGTATCATGGGAGGGAGAATAATGTTGTAGGAGAAAGTTTTCCTTTTCAACGCACGGAAAATCCATTTTCCATTTTCCGGCAAAAAGCAGGCGTTTGTGAAGCAACCACCAAATGACAGTTTTAGAATGGTACCGCCACATTTTGTAAAAATATTAGACCACATTACATGGACAACGTCCCAGCGGGTATCTCAAACCTTTCCGTACACCTGGCGAAAAGACAAATTCTGCCGAATCGGGAAGTGGGTCCGTTTGAACTACGGTACATGATCCGATGCTCATGATTTTTGGTAAAATCATTTTAGACTCATAATATCATGTTTCTTCAGAGATAAAATGCAAGTTTAGCGAGGCTCGGCCTCTAGCTAAGAACCTTCATGCCCGCTTTTGACCATAGTTTGAAAGCGGGCATAAAAAAATAAAAACGGTCCGATCAACGCAAATCCTTGGCGTGGTGTCTTATTATGTGACATAGTTGCAAGGAAAATATCAAACTTGGTAAATTGAGTATGTCTCAAAAACCCTTCACAAAATGACCTATCATGTTCGAGGTTTCGTGGCTTTCGGGTCAAATGACCAATGTTATGGCTAGAATCAGGGCATAGTTTGTGATAATGTGCCCATATTGTGCACGCATATGTATCATGGCATGCAGAACAATGTTGCAAGAGGAAGTTTTCCTTTTCGACGCACGAAAAATCCATTTTCCATTTTCCGAGCGCAAAAAACGGGGCGTTTTGTGAAGCAACCACCAAATGAAAGTTTTATAATGGTACTGCCACATTTTGTAAAAATATTAGACCACCTTACATGGACAATGTCCCAACCGGGGTATCTCAAACCTTTCCGTGCACCCCTCGCGAAAAAGACAAATTCCTGCCGATTCGGTAGGAAGTGGGTCCGGTTTGAACTACAGGTACATGATCCGATGCTCATGATTTTTGGTAAAAATCATTTTTAGACTCATAATATCATATTTCTTCAGAGATAAAATGCAAGTTTAGCGAGGCTCGGCCTCTAGCTAAGAACCTTCATGCCCGCCGTTTTGACCATAGTTTGAAACGGGCATAAAAAAATAAAAAACGGTCCGATCAACGCAAATCCTTCGCGTGGTGTCTTATTATGTGACATAATTTCAAGGAAAAATACCAAACTTGGTAAACTGAGTATGTCTCAAAAAACCCTTCACAAAATGACCTATCATGTTCGAGCTTTCGTGGCTTTCGGATCAAATGACCAATGTTATGGCTAGAATCAGGGCATAGTTTGTGATAATGTGCCTATATTGTGCACACATATGTATCATGGCATGGCGAACAATGTTGCAGGAGGAAGTTTTCCTTTTTGACGCACGGAAAATCCATTTTCCATTTTCCGAGCGCAAAAAACGGGGTGTTTTGTGAAGCAACCACCAAATGAAAGTTTTAGAATGGTACCGCCACATTTTGTAAAAATATTAGACCACCTTATATGGACAATGTCCCAACCGGGGTATCTCAAACCTTTCCGCACCCTCATGAAAAGACAAATTCCTGCCGATTCGTGAGAAGAAGTCCGTTTGAACTACGGTACATGATCCGATGCCCATTATTTTTAAAAATGTGTTTTAGACTGAAATATGCTATTTATTTAGAGATCCAATGCAATTTTAGCGAGGCTCGGCCCGAGCTAAGAACCTTCATGCCGTTTTGACCATAGTTCGAAACGGGCATAAACAATTCAAAAACGGCCCGATCAATGCAAATCCACCGTGTGGTGTCTTATTATGTGACATAGTTGCAAGTAAAAATACCAAACTAGGTATATTGCAAGTGTCTCGAAAAAACATTCTCAGAAATGACCTATCATGTTCGAGGTTTCATGGCTTTCGGGCCAAACGACCAATGTTATGGCCAAAATCGTCGCATAGTTTGTGATACTGTTCCCATATTATGCACACATATGTATCGTGGGATGGAGAACAATGTTGCAGGAGGAAGGTTTCCTTTTCGTCGCACGGAAAAACCATTTTCCATTTTCCGAGCGCAAAAAACGGGCCGTTTTGTGAAGCAACCACCAAATGAAAGTTTCAAGATGCTACCATCCCGTTTTTCAAAAATAATAGTACACCTTACATGGACAAATTTACCAACCAGGGTATCTCAAACCTTTCTGTCCACCCCTGGCGAAAAAGACAAATTCCTGCCGAATCGGTACGAAGTGAGTCCGATTTGAACTACATGTACATGATCCGATGCCCATTATTTTTCGAAAAAATGATTTTTAGACTCACAATATGCTGTTTCTTCAGAGATCCAATACAAGTTTAGCGAGGCACAACCCCGAGCTAAGAACCTTCATGCCCGCCATTTTGACAATAGTTTGAAACTTCATGATATTTTCCATACTATGAACTAATGTGAGATTAGTAAATCCACTACTTTAAAAAATTAAAGTATTGATAATTAATACCCTAAGATGACCTACTAAATTTTATAAAAAATTAGAGACAAAAATCATTTGTTTTAGACTTCTTATAAAAAAGATATAAAAGAATTAAAAATACAAAAAAGAAAAAAAAAGGAAAAAAAATCTTCTAACCGGACCAACAGAGTTAGCCCGGACCGAGTCAAGGCCAGCCCAAGCATAGCTAGGCTCCCTTCCCAGGCAGCGAAAAAACTTATGAAGAAAAAAGGACGAGAACTGGAGTCCATCTGCTATGGCCCAGGCCCAACTTCGTGAAACGAAATAATAAAATTCGAGCGCACTATACTGTCAACTATCCTCAAGTGGTGTGGTGGTTAGGCACGGTGGTAGTTTACGCCATGGTTGCTGGTTGTGGGTTCGAATCCCCGGCTGGATCCTTTTTGCGAAAATATTCATGAAGCCAAAAATCAACTTCTACTAATCTCAGTTAAGAGATGGGACCCACGTGTCAGAACAAAAATGCCCCAGTTAAGAGATGGGACCCACGTGTCAGAACAAAAATGCCCCGCATGTCAGTTTGTTTGTTCCCTCGGTGAGATAATGTATGGGTCCTCGTAGTAGATTCCAAAAGTGCCACATAGGTTGATATTTGACACATGGATATGACACATAGTCAAAAACTCACACATAGACATGACACGTAAGCGCAATTGCTGATGTGGTCGACAATCCATTTCAACGTATCCTAATTTGGACGCAATGACGATTTTAAATCGTCGTAGTAAGCTACAAATAATGTCGTAGACTGGATCCGTCAGATTATGACGATTTTAGTTAATAAAACTATGACGTTTATTAGCAAAATCGTCGTAATTTTCTAAGGCTTTGAACCTTCCGAACAGCTTATGACCATCTAGTGCGAAATCGTCATAATTTTATGACGATTTTGTACGATGTCACTATTAGAAGGTCATAAAATAACACATTCCTTGTAGTGTAATAGAAGATGTATGTAAAGTGTTTACTACACTAAAAGATTACTAAAGAAAGGATTTTGAAAGAATACCGATCATTTTGATGATGGTGATCTACTTCAAAGTGCAAGTCCAAAGGTATTATTATTTGAATATACACGCTTTGGACTATGTGTCATGTATGTGGCGCCACTTTTTATGTTGATAGATTCTTTTAAAAAGGAAAAGGAAATACTGAAAGAGAATCTATAAAATATATTTGGCAGAAAAGAAAATATTGGAAATATCCAATTTAGGTATATGGATGATATACATGTTATGGTTGTATTCTTTGGTTGTTAAACAATGTGGTTCTTGGGTATTGGATACCGAATTGGTTGGTATGAAATTTCATATGAAACGACGCAATTCATAAACCACAATGGCCTAAGTAACTAGCAAGAGAATATGTGATGATGTTCATCGAAAACAAACAAACCGTTGTTTGTATTTCTCGTTGACATCAAAGCTTGACTTCAAGATTTGTTTTAATAATTGTTATTTGAATCAGGTATTATGAGAACAAAGGTTGTTCAAATAATTATCGTATTCCAAGATGGATGATTTACAAATCTAGTTGGAGAAATCACATCCATAAAACCTAATGCTAAAATGTCGCAAGACAAATGATTGAAAGATCACTTACGAAGTGACATCGTTGTTTAAATTATATTGGAAATAAAACATGAAGAATCTCCATTTTCATGGATTTTTGGAGTCTTTGATTTGATCAAATGACGCTTGTGAGACTTTCCTCGGGATAATTAAAACTTCGTTCAAAGGCCAAAGAAGAACGAACGACTAAAATATTGGAATTTATACATATCGATGTATGTAGTCCATTATGTGTGATAAATGGCGATGGGTTTCAACTTCATATACTTTGTCCGGAAATTTGAGTGAATATTCACTTAATGAGAAAGAAGTATGAAATATTTGAAAAATGTTTCAAAGACTTTCAAGATGAAGTGGAAAATCATTGTAACAAGAAAATAAATGGTTTATGATTTTATCATAAGGGATTTGTTTGAGTTACAAGTGTAACAAGAAAAATAAATGAATTATGATTTTATCATAAAAGGGATTTATTTGAGTTACAAGTTTAGCAAAACACCTAGATTTACATCTCCCGAAACACCATAGGAATATGGAGTGTTTGAGATTTGTAAGGAAACCTTGTTTGACATGGTTGGATCAAAGGTGTTATTTATAAAACTGCCATTATGTTTTAAAAGATTAAAGCTTTAGAGACTTCCACTTTTTCACCGAAAAGAGCTTCATCTTGATCCGTTGAAATGACACCATATGAGTTATGGTTTGGGGTAAAACCCAAGTTGTCATTTCTTAAATTTTGGTATGCTAAACATGAGTAAGATGTTTACAACTGAAGTCGGATGAGCATGTCTTTGTAGGTTATTTCGAATAACAATTGGTTATTCCTTCATAACACCAAGGACAAAAGGGTTTGTCGCTTGAAACGTGAAGTTTCTTGGAGATGGAATTTTTCGTAAAAGTTAAGTGGGAGGACAATAGAACTTTGATAAGGTTAACGAACCTTAGCTATATGTCTTTGAGTTGTGCGGTAGGAAAATGTTCCGAAGGCAGCCAGAATGCTCATGGATTACGTGCCTCAAAGGTTGCGGTCACGGAGGTCTAAAGTTCCTATTGAACCAAGAAGGTCGGATAAACAATCAAATGATTAAGATTTGAGAGTAAATCGTTATTGTTTGACAATGATGAACCGACTATATGCAAAGAAGCGATGATGGACCCTGACTCCGTCAAATGGCTTGAAGCCATAAAATCCGTGATAGTTCCATATACGAGAAATCAAGTTTTGAACTTGGAAGACCCTCCGGAAAGGTGTAAAAACCTATCGGTCGTTTTTTGATCTATAAAGAAACAGACATGGATGTCTCACATCTATGAAATATTCGACATGTCGTAATGTATTTTATGACAATGTTCAAAGAGTTGACTATGACAAGATTTGATCTTTCATAGCGATATTTAGTCTGAACGGATTAAAGTAGCAACCACTACATATAATTTGGTATATGGTAGATGAATAAACAAAACAAGTTCTTCTAATAGAATGGTTACCTAGGACGTGTACATGACACGGTCCAAAGGGTTTTGTTAAATTCAAAGGATGCTAAAAGGGCATGCAAACTTCAATGGTTGAAGTAAGCATCGCGGAGTTGGAATCTTCACCATGATGAAAAATTAGTTTTTCATCTGGAGACGATGAAGATGCTTGCATTTGGAAGAAATTAAGTAGGAGCGCTGAGACATATTTCTAATACATTATGTGAAGGACATCTTGTTGATTAGAAATGATGTATCTTTTATTTGACAAAGGTTAAGGATTTCATTTTGATGAAAGACTTAGGAAAAACCCGAATAATTAGCATGAAAGCCTATAGTGGATAGACCGTGATGCCAATATGGTTATGCCAAACGTACATATATGAGATATTGAAGGAGTTCAATATAGAAACAACAAGAAACGGTTCTTGTCGCATGGAAAGGAATTGAATCAAGATTCAAGTGTATCGACACTTGATAAGTGAAACAAGATTCAAGTGCTTTGACACTTGATGAGTGAAATCACGAGAATGTTTTGATCAATCATACCATGATATGTACACATCCAGATATGTCCTATGCTCTAAGTGTTATGAGCATATACCAGAATGAATCATAAAATGATCATTGGACGATAGTGAGAATATTCTTATGATCTTTTGGAAGAACTAAGAATATATTTGTGTAGAGGTGACAAACAGTTACAAATAGTTCATTGTAAAGCGTTACATTGATACTAGTTTTGTCACAAGATACAAATTAAGTTTATATCAATTTAAACTATGGGTGGCACAATGTAATGGAAAGGAGATTCCATGATGGATTTGGATGAATTCCAAAGTTAAGACATTGTGACGGATACTACAAAAAAGGCTAAGTATATGACTGCTATAGTAGCAGCAAAGGAGGGAATTTGTGTCAAGTAGTTTGTTATCAAACTAAGGTGTGGTTCGCAACGCGCTAACACTAAAGATATATTGTATGACAATAGTATCGACATGATTTAACCCCAAGGAACTAAAGGTCTCACCGAAAGACCAAATTTATACAATGTCATCTCATTGGAGAATGAGTGATGCGTGAAGACGCAAAGACATGCAAATACACACGGACCTGAAGCGTCAGATCCGTAGATTATGTTAACCACTTGCAATTGCGTATATGGAACACCGGAAAGCCATAAGTGTTCAATACGCAAAGTTCTCAAACTAGATTATTGTCTCTAGTGCAAGTGGGAGACTGAAGGGAATATGCCCGAGAGGCAATAATAAAGTGGTTATTATCGTATTCCTTGTTTATGATAAATGTTTATTTTGCATGCTATAATTGTATTAATACGGAAACGTTAATACATGTGTGTTTAATAAACAAACAGAAAGTTCCTAGTTATGCCTCTCTTATAAACTAGCTCGTTGATTAACAAGAAGATCAAGGTTTCCTGATCATGGACATTGGATGTTGTTAATAACGGGATCACAACATTAGTGTAATGGTGTGATGAACATTCATCCGAAGTATAGCATTACGATCAAAGTCATTGAGTTTATATTGCTATAACAACTTACGAAGTGATCCTAATCCTTAGACCATGAGATCATGTCAATCACTAACACCGGAAGAGTTTCTTGATAACATCAAACGTCACACCGTAACAGGGTGATTATAAATATGGATTCAGAGCTTATAAAGTGTTATGTTGAGGCCCATGGATCGAGAGTGGAATTTGTTCATCCCGATGACGGATAGATATGCTCTGGGCCCTCTCGGTGATATCACATTGATTAGCTTGCAAGCAAGTGATTTGATCACTAGAATGTTATATCACGGGAACGAGAAAAGAGTGCATGTCGGTAACGAGATAAAACTAGGTATGGAGATACCGATGATCGAATCTCGGACATGTAATATATCGTGAAATAAAGGGATTAAGATACTAGCTTAAAAGGTTCACACGATCACAGAAGTCATCGTTGAATGTGTGGGAGTCAGTATGGATCTCCAGGTCCCGCCACTTATTATTGATCGGAGAAGGGTCTCCATCATGTCCGCATTATTCGCGAACCGTAGGGTGACACACTTAAGGGATACCGACACCATTCGGAGCAAATGATATGCCAGAAAAAGAAAAGGAAAGCGCAGGAACTTATTTCACTAGACACCGAAATTGTTTCGGTTGAAATTGCTAAAACTGGTTCTGCATGTGAAATTGAAATGTTGTAAGGGGTTTTATGCGAATGTTTGTTAATTAAAGTAATTAACAAAATTCTGAATAAATAAATAAAAGAGTTTTATTTAAATGAGAGCTTGCATTAAATTTGGTAGAAATTTAATGCATGTGAGTGGATTTTTGAGTGGAGGCTTTTTAATGGGAGTGGAGGCTTTTCATTTTGAGTGGGAGCTCCACCCACATGAATGTGGAAGAGGTGGGGGCAGCCCCATGGCTGGGCGCCATGCCCCTTGGGTGCTCCCCTCTCCCCTATAAAAGGCCCCCTCTACTCCTCTCAAAGCACACCTCCTCGCGAAGGATCTCTCTCCCCCCTTTAGAATTTCCCCATGGTCTCGGATCAGCGAGATACATGTTCCCGGTGGATTTTTCAGGAAGGATTTGTTGCTTCCGCTGCTTCGCTAGAGCGAGGGCGCGGAGGTTGTCCGGGTACCCGTACGTGTGTGCGATCACGGATGCACCACTGCTTTGAGGTGCTAGACTTGATCGTGCTGGACCGGCTGGACCAGATGGACTTCATCACGATCTTGAGATCGGCAAGCGTTCGTCTACATCATCCACGAGTACAACCTCGTTAACGCTATTCGGTCTTCGAGGGTATGTATTCTATGGATGTATATCCACCCGTTGCTTGTATATAGTAGATAGATCTTGGTACTTAGTTGTTCCCATCGTAGGAAATTTTTTGTTTTCTATGCTGCGAACCCTACAACATCTGTAAACACGCTCTGTGAGGACCCCTCCATGGCGTACTCATCGACAATACCACAACAATATCCGTGCAACGAAGCCATGCAGCCTTTTCATGTCAACAAGATTTGGAGGAAGAAAGAAGAGAAGCCCGTGAGGAGGATCAAAGAAGTAGAACCTAAAGAAGCATCATAGCCATCCAGCCTGAAGATCAAGCCTCTCCCAAATTGGGAGGACATGTTCCCGCAGAGGATGGAGATGATGAGGCAGGCAGAGCAGAGAAAGAACCAGGATGAGTATCCCCCTAAACCTTATCGTTATAACATAGGATCTTATTATAAACCTCCTCTAGGTATGTCACCTCTTAAGCCTCGGAAGGTGCAGCAAGATGAGATTCATGATAAGATCTATCAATTGGTAAAAGATTCGAAAGCATGTGTTGAAACTATTAGAGAAGGGATTGACTCCTACTGGATGGTGAGCAAATACATTGAGAAAAAGTTCAATGACATCGATGGTAGAGTTGGTTTCTTGATTAAAACTGTTTTTGAGCTGACAGATGAGAAGAAATTCCTCTAGAAGAAAATTTTGACGCTTCAATTCGACATGGTAGATCACAACAGCCACCTTGCAAGCATAGCTAAGGTTTGCAACACAGAGGAAGAAGGCGACATTCTTCTCACCCATGAGAAGGAATAGGTACCAACAAGGACTTATTTGATCCCGCCTGGCTTGATTCCAAGCTTGGAGAGACGTTTAAGACCTTGTTATCTATATTATAAGTTTTATATTACTATTTTAGTTTTGCATTAGTTCAACCTTAGAAATAAAGTTTGCATCATTAGAATTCCCTTCAGGAATAATTGATCCCTTTTATGAAATTCACGATTTATTATCATATATGGAGCGTTATTGAGTTTGTGCTTGTCTTATCAAATATATGAACGGCTTGAGTATAATTTTACTTGCACTTGATGATATCAATAGGACTCTTCCACACCATTGGCATTAATGGAACATACAAATATAATTTAGTCAATATGTTGTAAGTTCATGGTTTGATTTACAAAAGGAAAAATTATCTAACCAGTCAAGTTGAGAAAGAAACCTTGAACAAATGAAAATTAAAAGTGCTATCAAATTAGAGTGAGAACAAGACGAGGCTATCAAATTAGAGTGAGAACAAGACGAGGTAGAATATCCAAGCTATAAAGATGCTGCATATACAATTGGAATTTGATAATTGAGATCACCAATCTTTGAATTCCCTCATGGAGTGGAATGTACAGCTAGCTCCTTTTCACATCACTTAAACAAAAGTGTGAGCATATATAAAAAAAGATAGGAAAAAAGAAAATGTGCAAAGATCAAATAGGCATACACCATTATCTTGTGGTGAGACATAACGTTTGACATTTTAAATCCCAAGTGAATATGTTAATCCTAAAACACTTGGGACTACCTCGCTAACTCATTCGGTCGAACCAAAACACGTTTACATCATATTGAGAGTAATCTTTTATGAACTGTTAAATGCTTAGGTGTGGAAGCCTGCTAATATTATTCGGATGGTTCGAGTAAGGTACTATTAATGAACTTATTCATATGTATCATATATGATAAACACATGCTGCAACTTCCCCATTTATTATATTGACTCAACTTCATGAACATGAGGATCACATTCATTAAGCTAGCCTTGTTCCGGACGAGCAAGAGTCTAAGCTTGGGGAAGTTTATGAGTGCATATTTGCATCATGTTTTATATTGTTATTTTGCACTATAGTGGTGGGATCTTGGTATTTTACGGCGTTCGCGCTCATCTTTTATTTCTATTTTCACCAGGATTAGAACAGATGATGGATACGATGGACACAATCCTTCGACCAGTTATATTGGAGCGAAAAGGAGTCAAAAACAGCGGAAATTTATTATTTAGGAAATATCAATTACCCCAGAAGAAAACCCGAAGGGATCGTAGGAGGCATAAGGTTTAACGACCAACTATACGACGGGAAGAATTTCTCTGGCCATATAGTTCCCGCCGTATAGTTGGCGCCACCACCGCCTCTTCAAGTAGTTTCGCCCCGTGCAATTGGATCGGGGAGACGGTATACAAAACACCCAGAAATCGCCAAAAACCTCACCTCGGAAGGGATCTAGAGGGGAACTTGCCCAAGGGATCCATCTTTGCCCTCTGCAGATATGGGAGGCCAAGGCATCGATCGTTATCTTTATCAACCGCTGCATCACCAACATCAATATCCAATCTAGATCTTGTTGTAATTCTTGTACTAGTTGTGTATTTATACAAGAACTATTCATCTATAATTGTATCCATTATCATTCCCATGATGCTGCTTGCCTCCATGTCTAAGTAGATCATTAGTTCTTGGGGAGATGGAGAAACCCTAGCATATGATTGAGATAAGATAGAGATTATTATGTTATGCATCATTATGTGTATGTGTTACTTGTCTTCATCTTGATGTTGAGAGTTGTGCACCTCTTAATATTTGCCTCTTATGGAGACTCGATGAAGGGGATTACTTGTTGGTAGACGGAGGGATGATAGCACTGACTATTACTATAAATTTGTTGTCATTCTTTACGTACTAACTTGGGGACACAAGGAGAACTCATTAAGCCATGTTCATGCCACGGGAGAAATCCCTTAATAGCGAGGTAATATGATTGATGTCGTTTACTGGTCAGCTGTGGTTACGATGGATGATGTGAGTAGCGGTTGCTGCCTATTCGTCCATATATGGAGCTCCTCCCACATACATACATATCATAAGAATATTTGCTATGATAATCTTGACTACTATGTCTATATTGCTAGAGGTGTATCCACCACTCCCCGAGAACGCCTTTTTCCTATTATAGTTCTCATGTCTATTACATACGCGATTTCTACTTTCTACGTGAAGTTTTACTTTAATTCATTTAATTTATTTGCCCAATCAAAACCCAAAACAATTCTTACAACAATTCTACTTTTCTTGCATCTTAAAATTATTCCTTAAGTATTTCGTTTAGTTTTATTTAAAAGCATTCTAGTTTTTTGCCCTCTTGCTCCATTTGGGATCGATATCTTCATTTTGAAACTAGCTACAAACAATCTATGCACTTGCAGGTCATCGGACTCGAAGAAGAAGGTGTTGCGGATGGAGTCGTCATCACTGGGCTGTCTAACTAAGCTCCTGCCTAGTAGGCGGTGGCACCAAATCCCCTGTCGAGCACAACCAAGGAAGAACCAGATCCAGCATCCTGCAAACCACCGAACAAATCATATGTATCCATATCATCCTTAGAGGGCTTCTCATTAGCATCATCATCAGGATCATCATCCCTCTTTCTCCACAAGGAAGGTTCAAACTTAGGATCTAGAACATAACCCTCACACTAGTGGAGAAGGGGCCTCTAGTCCCGTTCCAAAGGTCCTCTAGCCCCGTTTTCGAAACCGGGACTAGCCATGCGGGACTAGAGGCCTAGGCATTAGTCCTGGCTCGGTCACTAGCCGGGACAAATGATCCTCCACGTGGCCGTCGCGGCGCACGCGGGGTGCACCCCCATTAGTCTCGTTTGGTGTTACGGACCGCGACTAGTGGTTATCTGCCACGACAGAGAATTCATTTTGTATTCCTTTATTTATTTCTTTTTATTAAAAAATAGTTTTCGAATATTTCTACGCTACCACATATCATACACGTTCATGTATATATAAGACAACTTGTATTACGATATCAAGCATACAAATATATACAATTTTATAGGTACATGGAGATCACAATTACGAGGACTAGAGCATGTCTATTCGATTACACGGACAAGGATCATCAGTAGCGCCTATTCACATTAAATTCTCCGGCATCGTCTACCATATCTTTCAAAATAAATCCCGCCAGTTCATCTGCAATTCCTAGTACGCGTTGCTCTGGTAGGAGTTGATTCCGCATGCCCTCGAACTATATAAGAAAAGGAGATCAATATGAATATCAATCTTGATAACAAAAAGTGACGGTAATAAAATGATGTTGTGAATGTATTGCTTACGTCGACTATATAATCTTTGTGCTTGGTGGTAATTGTGTGAATGAACTCGCAAACATAGAATCCACATAGATTCGTCTCCTTTGGCTGCCTCGCACACTTTACAAGAATATAATTCAATCAAAATAATAATCTAGCATCATAATTGCATTGAAACTAGAAGTAAAGAGATGCGCGGACAGTCTCCGGATGGACTGCTTGACTGGCTTGGTGTCTGGAGAGACGTTGAGTGCGTGCTCGTCGAATTCCCTGGGAACTCCTGGAATGTCCGCAGGACACCAGTAGATTTCCAGCTCACGGAGGAATTTGTGGCGCGCCTATGCGGGGCTGAGGTCGTTGGCGATCAGCGCCGTCTTGGAGGCGTCAGTCGGATGGACCTGCACCTTCTTTGTGTTGACGGTGGAGTCGAAAGACATGTCGGGTGCGTTTTGCCTTGTGACTGGGGGTGCCCCATTATCCGTCACCTCGCGGAGCCTTACGAGTTCGTCTTGCATGCCGAAAGACTGGGAGATTTTGTTGAAATCCCTGTCGCATTGGTCCGATCGGGTGAAGCTCCCGTGGACTGTGATGACGCCCCTTGGTCCTGGCATCTTGAGTAGTAGGTATGCGTAGTGTGGGACAGCTAGGAACCTTGCGAATGCTACACGCCCCAGGATGGCGTGGTATTGCGACGGCCAGTCCACCACTTCGAATTCGAGTCGCTCCTGCCGGAAGTTGTCCGGCTTTCTGAAGATGACGTCGAGCCCTATTTTTCCCAGGGGAATATGCCCTTCCCTGGAACGATGCCGTGGAACGTTGTGTCTGACTGTTCCAGGCTGCATTGCGGGATCCGCATTGCCGCTAGAGTGCTTGCGAACATTAGGTTAATGCCGCTGCCGATGTCCATGAAGACGCGACTCATCTCGAAGCCTCCGATCTGCGCCTCCAGCACCAGGGCAGCATGACCTGGGCGAGGGATCTGGCAAGGGTGATCCGCGCGAGTGAATGTGATGCAGGACTCCGATCCACTGAGGTACTCAGGGATTGCGGGCGGAGTTGCCACGGCCAAATTGATTTGTCGGGTGATTTTGTTCTGCACCCTATTCGTGGGGCGTCCCTTCTGGATCATGTTTAGTGCTCCTTTCAGTGGGGGGTACCCGTTCCCAGCGTTGTTTTGTGCTGGTGCGACTGGTGGGTTTGGGCCTCCAATAGGTGGCGGTGGAGGAGCTCCGAGCGCTATTTCTTGGCAGGTGGGTTTCGACGCAGTATTGGGGCTTGTTGCTTCATCGCACCATGCTTTCGCGGAGTTTCGGAACTCGCGGTCTTTGAGCATATGGCGGGCTTTCTTTTGCCATCCCGCTTGTCGATGTAGAAGTGGATCGTGCATGGACCCGAAAGTTTGTCGTATCTTTGAGGTCCGTTGTCATGATGGCGTTACCCGCTTGCTTTGCGTCATTCGCGGAAGTTTCCTCCGCGGTATCCTCCGCTATTGCGGTTGTTGTCGCGGCGGCGTGGTAACCACGACCATGTCGGGTCCCGGCGGTCCTCGTGAACCAGCGATCTCCTCTTGCTGTGGCGTTCCCGTCTTCGGCCGTAGTCGTCCTCTTCGTCCGATTGTGCTCGGTGAATGCAATCTTCGCCGTCCGCCCACCTGTTTGCGATGTCCATGAGGTGGTCGAGTGTCTTGGGCTTGATGCGCCCAAGTTCCTCCTTAAAATCTTGGCGTTTAACGCCGTCCCTGAAGGCGTCGATGGCCCTCTCTTCGGAGATGTGTGCTGTGGAGTTCTTGGTGGTAGACCAGCGTAGTATGTACGAGCGAATAGATTCACCCGTTCTCTGAGTGCAGGCTCGCAACTCTTCGATTGAGGCGGGCCTCTTGGTGGTGCCCTTGAAATTTTGGATGAAGCTGTAAGCTAGCTCCTCCCAACTTCAGATGGATCCTGATGATAGGCTGCTGAGCCAGACCCGCGCCGCGCCTGTCAGCTGCAGCTGAAGGCATTGCATGGCGGTTTCTTTGTTGCCGCAGCGGATGACAGATGGTCACTGAGCCAGGATTTTGGATCTTGCGTGCCGTTGAACTTCAGAGTGTCCGAAGGAAGCTTGAAATTGCGTGGCATCTGCGTTCGCCGAACAGATCTACTGAAGCATCGAGCTCCGCAGAGTTCTCCTTCGTCTTCGTCCATCTCGGATTCAGACAAGCATGCACGTTTGGCTCGTGCTTTGTCGATTTTGCGCTGTGTAAGCGCGTCTCTGGCGTCATAGTCACGTTTATGGAGATGCGAGCTCTTCTTCCTTCGAGGAAGATCGTGTTCCTCTTCCTCTTCGGATGAAGGGGTGGGGCTCCGGTCGCGCCTGGCCGGAGCTTTCTTCTTCGGCTCCGCAGGAGCGTCTTCGTGGAACGCAGCTCCGACGAGTCCGAGTCCGGTGAGTGCGGATTTATGCATGGATCTTTTCGGGTCCCCCTCCGGAGGTGGGTGGGCCACGAGATACGAAGTGGCTACCATGATCACAGCTTGCGGTGTCTTCGGGATGATGTTGCCGTCGGCATCCATATCCATGAACGATGTGTGGAGAGTTCGGGTCACATCACGGCGTTCCCTGGTATCCATGTTCTCCACCCGAGAGCGGTGTTTGTTTTCCTGGTTTCCGTTTGTGCTAGAGCCGGGTGCCATGGCGGAGAGCGCAGCTCGTCGCGCGCTGGACTCAGAGGCTGCTTGCTTGCGTTTGTCGAGCGTCTCCTGCATCTTGACTTGCTTCTTGTGCTCCTCGATGAGGAGGTAGTGGTATGCCATCTGTAGTTCACGTGGGGAGTCTACAGGCAGGACTTTGTCGCCTGCTATGGCACGGCGTGCCTGGACCCATCCTTCTTTGCTAAGTTGGATGAGGTGGCCATTGTTTTCCCCGTTGGGTGGGGGGACTGGCTTCTTCTTTTCCCGTCGGTTTCGCCGTTTCTGTCCTGCGGGTTGGGGTTTGTGTTGGACGGCGAGTTAGGCGTTTGCTGTTCCTGGATGACTGCGGCGCATTGGTAGCGCTCGTAGATTGGTCCGCTGCTGTCGCAGCTTTCAAATCCAGAACCGTAGGTCCCTTCGTCCGAAGGTGGATCGCATAGATCGGAGTTGCAGCTGTTGCTGTCGTAGGACTCATCTGTCGATGGTGATGTGCGTAGCACAGGGTGTGGAGCCCACGAGGCAGGCCTGATTGATGGTATGGGCACCCGCTCAGGAAGGCGGAGGGTGCCAGTTTGCCCCACCTGGAAGCAGAAGCTCCCGAACAAGATTTCGAGTCCATCGCCTACGGGCTCGAAGTCCTTCATGGTGGCCGGCGAGTGGCCGGTGAAGTCGAAAGCGCCGAAGAGGAGGTGCCTCTCTGTTGCCGCAGATTTGTAGATCGATCGGGTCGGGACCGTCACGACCGCACAATCAGCAGCCCCGTTTCCCACAGACGGCGCCAATTGACGAGGTTTAATCTCATCAATGCCCATTGTTATGGACTTTGGGTTTTAGAGAAGATGGGGATGTTGGAGATCGTGGAACGGTTAACAGACAAGCAACCAGGGGACACGAGATTTACCAGTTCGGGGCCCGGAGAAAACCCTACTCACTGCTTGTGCGCTCTTGATTACTGGCGGAACCGAGGTTACAAGGTCTGCAGATTCGATCTGGCGTGGAGGTGCGTGTCGAAAGTATGAGTCGATAGATCTAGGACGTGCCCTCCGGCCTTTATATAGACTTAGGCAGGTCCGGGCATAGTCCTAGTCGATTCTGAGTTCTAGGGTTTTACCCTTTGAATTTCCCATCTACTCTAGTCTTGCTCTCCAAGGATCCGGCGTTATGGGCCTGGGCCACCCAAAAGTCTTCATGGGCGTGCTTCCTCCGTGGGCCTTCCTTGGGCTGGACTAGGTATGCTGAGGTCACGCACCCGTAGGGTACAACCATGTCAGACGGGGTCAGGTGGCTACATATCTTAGAGGCCTAAGTGGGAGGAAGCTGAGAAAGCCATGCGCGCTAGAGGGATCACACCGCAGACACATGTGTGGGACCTACGTGCAAAGACTTGGTTCTACGGAATCGGGGAAAGGTTGGACCTAGAAACGGGATTGTGTATCTTCCCAACAATTCTTGCCAAACCCGTCATTGAACTCATCATGGCATACAAGGAAACAGTTGCTAGGACCTTCCATCCCGACAGAGAGAATGACCAGCTGACTCGCTCCATCAGTAAAAAAAGAACACCCTGGACTTGCACGAGGCACAGGGGGTATGACGTGGAAGGATGGGTTTCTTGAGTGGGCGACTCTTACAGATGGCGCGAGAAAAGAAAAAGCGTCTGGTGGATGACAGATAGAACATGCACTTGTGGCGCTGTAGTCGCAAGTGAATGCACAAAAGAGCCAGCAATCTACCGGCCCATCTCAGCGGCACGAAGAGCCTGCATTGGAAGTTGCCGGCTGCCCAGACTCTGCGCGGAAAAGCAGCGTGGCTTCCATAGAGAACGTGTAGCCCATTCGCGTCGGCGATCAAGTCGCCTCAGCCGTCTCCAAGTCATCAGAATACTCCCATGTCGTCTCCGGCGCTTCAGCCATCTCATGCGCGGCAGCCATCTCCGGCGGGCAGCCATCTCCTGCGCGGCAGCCATCTCCGGCACTTCAGCCATCTCCTCAGCGTAAGCGGGAGAGCACTGCTATGAAGAGCATCACTAGCACTACCACGAAGAAATCCGTAGGAAACCGTACGCCAAAGAGTTCAAGAAACTACGTCCCGCGGCCTTCCGCCAAGACATTACCGGTATTATCGTGGAATCGCAGCGACGAGGAGACCAATAGGATCTCGGAGTAAGAGGTCAAGAAATTCTTTGCACCTAGACGGGCCGAGCCAAAGGAGAAACTAGATCCGGCGGTGGTGGAGAAGTTTTACAATAATCTTTTGAAACCTAAAACCCACTTGTGTCGGACTACGAGTGCCAGATTATGAAGGGGGATGCAAGGCCGAGAGAGTCTGAAAGTAGCAGTCGTGCGGCACACTGAACAGTTCCCATGCTCAAGAGCGGAAAACCAATCATGCGCCCGCTCCAAGTGTTCGACACGGATAGCTCCTCCTGTAAATGATTACGTGGCAGAGCTACAAAGAAAGTCCAATGAGATGGGGATGACTTACATTGCATACTTGAACATCATGGGAGAAAACTTGCCCAAAGGCGATGTCAACCACATACAGCCATGGAAGTATGGGAAGAATCTTGTCAAGAAAGAGGAGCTCAAGAATCTACCAAAAAATATGCAAAGATTGCATAAGTGGTACCTTGATTTCTGCAAGACGAGAAAGGAAGAATGGATCATGGCGCATATAAGAGATCATATTTTCTTGTGCAGAGACGACGCGATCACCTTCAACATTCAAGACTTGTATTTTCTATTCAATCAGAAGGAACTCGACAAAGCTGCCATCAGCCTTTATTATGTGTAAGTACTATTTCTGTAATTTCTATCTCATCTCATTCAATTCATTAATTGCATGTATATATATGCTCACCATATATGTATATACTATTATGCAGGAAAAAGGTTATGGCATGCATGAAAGGAGGCCCTTTTGACATTGGGTTCTTTGACCCAAATAGAGTTCATGAAGAAGTGGTAAAACACAAACCCAGGAAAACAGAAGATTTCTTGCTAACGTCTTTACTGAGACAACAAACCAAATGGGAAATAATATTGCCTTACAACTTGTCGTGCGTGTTGCCCTCTCTTGTACACATTCTGTTTCGGCTTACTCGATGTTAAGTGTAACTAATGATGAGTTATGCTTGTGTAGGTTCCACTTTATTCTGCTAGTCATTCAAGTTGACTCAGGAAAAGTCCTTGTCATGGAATCATTACGAAAAGAACAAGAGCTATGGGCAGACTTTAAAGAGATGCTCCAGAGGTAATTTCAATCATATTATCACACTAGATCGGTAACTTTCGTGACAACAAGTAATTAATTACTCCTTTATCCATTTTCTTTGCCGGACAGGGTTTGGAAAAGGTTCATGGGCAGGGCTGTGGGTGAATGGTAAGAAGAACTATAATTTGTAGACCAAAATGTAAGTAATACTAGCTAGCTAGATGTGTATCTCTTTGATTCTGCTTCCAATTCCATTATATCATTCTTTATTGATTATTATTTTGATTGAACTCTCTATTCTCGTAAAGTGCGCGCATCAGGGACCCGGCAATAACTTATGTGGATACTATGTTTGCGAGTTCATTCGCAACACGATATGTGCGACGGGCCAAGCCGCACTAGAACAACTTAGAGTAAGTAAACAAAGTACACAACATTATTTTATTACCATAAGTTGTGTTGAGTTTTATTCTTATATATATATTGACCCCATTCTTCATATATATTTAGATCGAACGGATGTTGGCCCAACTCCTACCATTTGACCGCATACGAGCCATTCAAGAGGAATTGGCGGGGTTCAAACTTGATGAGGTCGTCACGCCTGGCGGAGAACTCTTTAGATATCCACCAAAACGAACATGTACGGAGATGTTATATTGTATATATGCTTGAACGTGTTTGTCTTGTACTTGATACTTCAACGTATACGGAAAATACCACAATGACGATGTTTGTGTATAATAATAGTTGCTTAATTATTCATGTACTCGTATGTACCGACGATGTATGTGTACACCTCTCCTGATCGATTCCCCCTCCCCCCTCCCCATTCCTGCTGTGCCGCAGAAATACACCCAGAACAGGGCGGCGGTAGAACTCTGTCGCGGCAGAGATTTATGTCGTTTCCTGCCGCGGCAGAGATTTATGCCGTTTTCCTGCCGCGGTAGAGAACCTTTAACACTAGTTCGTGTTAGGAACCGGTGTTAAAGGGGGGCCCCTGAGCGCTGCGGCAACCCCACGTGCGCCACCTTTAACAGCAGTTCGTATAAGAACCGCTCTTAAAGGGGGGCTCTAACACCGAACACCCAACAGCGGTTCTGGAACCGCTGTTAGAGGCCTCTACGAACCGGTGTTAGAGGCCTACCTATGCACTAGTGTGACTTAGACTTTAGCGTGACATGCTAGGTGTTGTTTTGACCTTATGCTTAGTGATTATTTCTGTAGCATGTCTTGTTCCAAACAATTGGGATTGCTTAGCGTGCCTTGAATAAATTATGTGTTGTTTTAGCATGCAAAAGCATAGTATTGTGGTATTCTCCTTTAATGCTTTGCTTGGGTTGACTTGGCACATGCTCACACCATGTTATGACTCTCACAAGTCACCATTAGCCTCTATGATCATTTAGTCCTTGACTTGTAGTACCACTCTTTGCTTTCATTAGTATGCTTTGTTGCACTTCTTGATTATGGCCATTATTGCTCTCTTAGTTGGTTGCTCCCAGTCTTTTGCTAGCCTCCACTTGTATGAGTAAGCTCTACTCATGCTTCCAACTCCCAAGAAACCAAGTTATTCCAAAGTGTCCACTATAAACTCCTATGCATGGTGTGTTACACCATTCCAAGTATATTCTTGTTTTCAACTATCTTCCAATTAAAAACTATTTTTTTATGTGAAAACTTAGTGATTAAAGCCCTCACGAACTTGATGGCACACTTTATATTCTTTGCCCCTAATAAACTTAAACCATTGTGACAACATTGTTGTATATGCTTACACTTATAAGTTGGAATTAGCGTAACTGTCATCACGGGAATGTTTTCAACATTGCACTTGTACTTTGTACTCAGTTGATATCATGTTCTTTTGTCTATGGATGTCACCGGTGTGAAATAAAGAGGGAACTTGTATGTCCATGGAGTTTGTATCATGTGTTAGAAAGCGCTGGGCCACTAGCCTAAGCCATGCCTAATCATGGTGGAAACTTGCAAAGATCGCCATAATGAGCTATCTATGAAGCATCCTCAATAAAAAAAGCTATGCATATGGTAAATAAAAAGATTGTTGAGATGCTCATTGTCTGCTTGCATTGTCATTTTGGTTATGGGAAAGCTCCTGTACCATGTGCAAGGGGTACGCCGTTGGCGGTTCTCAATGATATGCAAATACTTATAGTGACAAGAACTTACCTAGACCCAAAGTTGAGTATGCATGAGGTGTGGCCCTCGTATTCAAGGGACTTGAGATTGCCAACTTATACGTCGTCAAACATATACTCCATCTTTTCCACTTTAACCTTAACCACATCAAGATGCTTATGATAGGGGCAATGAGGACTGAAAGCTAACAAGTACCATAATTTTTGAAGCTCTTTTTGAAACTTTTAATCCTTGCTTCCTTTACAAAAAGGTCTTTATTCCACCATTATTGAGTCTCCACCATCTACCTTTAGGCACCATTAAGAGAGCATAGTTGTCATTCTATGCGCAGTGTTCCAAAGCTTATTAATTGATGCATATTGTGATATTACTTGTTCTTGTGCTATTTGTTTCTAGTCACCCCTTCTGAACTTTGAAGGTTTCCTATGCATCTATATTGCTACTCTATGAGGGACAAGCTGATTGCCACTATGCTATGTTTTCTGTATGTGAAACAAACAAACATTTTTCAATGCATGTTATTCATGATCTTTGTTTGTAGCTTGCCATGTTGCATGCATAGTTACTATGTCCTATTGTTAGAACTCCATCTTACATGCACATGTTTAGAGTTCTTTGATCCCAGCTTTCAATGCTTGCAAATGGTTGTATATTTATTGTGAGGGTGCATGTCACCTCAAAAATTATTCTTTTATCGCTTACCTACTCGAGGAAAAGCAGGAGTTAAGCTTGGGGATGTTGATACGTCGGAACCGTATCTATAATTTTTGATGCTCCATGCTTGTTTAGTATATACTTTGATTTACTTGTCTACACTTTGAGGTGCTTTTTACATGTTTTTGGTACTAACATACTAACAAGTTGCAACAGTGCGGATACTGCATTTCTGCTATTTTGGTTTCGAAAAGTTAGTAAAGAAATATTCTCAGAATTGGACGGGACAAACGTCAAAGTCAATTACTTCCATGGGGAACAAGAAGTCCAGAGGGGAGCCGAAGGGGCCGGCCAGGGCAGCCAGACCCACCCCAGGCGCAGGTGGGCCCCACCCCGCGCCTGGCTAGGGTTTGGCCACCCTGGTCGCCTCCTCGGCCTCCCCCTTCGCCGATAAGAAGCCCCCGATGCAGAAACCCTAAGCACCCGATCAAATCTCCACGAAACCGTCTGCAGTCTCCGCCACCATCGTCCCTAGATCGGGGGGATCTGAAGTTATTCCCGGCACCCTACCGGAGGGGAGATCATCCCGGAGGCCTTCTCTCCAGTATGATTGATGGGGATATGCCTACTGGGGTATCCTCAGCGGGACGTTTCCGACTGGCCCAAAGGCTGGCGAGTGGGCCTGCAGAACGGCGAGTGGATCAAAGCCCATCAGGGTACCAGGCGACTGGAGGTCGAAGGCCCAGGCGAGTAGATAGGCCCGTCGTCTGAGTTAAGCGATTGACAAAGTTGTAACGAATCGGTTGAGATATGTAAACCCTAGGGAGGTAAGCCTATATAAACCTCCTAAGGGGTGAGTAGAATCGTTCCCTCATACACCCAAGCAACTCGCCGCCTAGTCGCCGAGTTCGCCCATTGTAAACACTTCCATAATACAATCTAGCAGAGTAGGTCTTTACCCTCCGGCGAACCTGGGTAAAACCACGTGTCTTTGCCCTCATCTCGCACATGAGATGGCTGGCCGCCCTTGCCCGTTTCTACTACTGCCGATTGCGGCATCTGCGTGGTCATTCCCACGGCGGTGGCGCCCACCATGGGGCCTGGCGGTCGGCGGTGTTACGGCGAGATCAATCTGCCCATCAGCGAGGCGTCGCCACCGGCGCATGATAGCGATTGGCGAGATGCTCCAGATCTTGCCAGCAGCTACGTCCGTGGCGCGACCGTCACGCCGCGTGATCCTGCCGATCGGCACGATCGGCCTCTTCGTCGGCTTCACCGACGTCATCACCTCGGAGGACTCGGCTCGCATCCGCGAAGTCGCCCACCGATCGGCTCTCCGGAGCGGTCCGCACGATCCACGCCTCGCCTCCGAGTGCTCGGCCACAAGAACGTGGCGAGAACTCGGCCGCGGAAGACGCGACCCTCACCGGCGACGCCGACTCGGCGACCCGGCGTCACTCGCCGGATCCATCACCGCGGCCTCGTCCGGGCTCCATCGCCAGGTCTCCAGCGGGAGATTTGAGGACCCCTCCATCCTCGGGATCTTGACTTCGACTCGGTCGGAGAACTCCGCCGACCTCCGACGGTGCCGATCGCCCACGCCGCGACCTACATGGCCACCGGCACCGATCCGCCGGAGGACCCTTTCTCCACCGATCCCTCCTAACGCCACGGCGGCGGAGGTCGAGAACTCCGCTGGCGGCGGAGGCAAGAAGGAGCAGGCGGCGCGAAAAATTTCGCCTCGGCGGTGACAGCGAGAGGCGTCACGCTACCACCAGCGGGATCAGGTCACGCTGAACCCCACCGTTCGAGGCGCCACGAACCGGCGACGAGAACGACCGGCTCGCGCGGCGCGATCTGCGAGAACGCGCCACCGGAGGAAGCAACCGCCTCCGCCAGATCAACGGCGATGGTGCCCCACCACCACCCAACCGCACCCTCCGAGGACCAGCCACGGATAGTCGTCTCCTCACGGGGCGAGATGCGACGGCCTTCCATCGTTCTCCACCCGATGGACAACCTCGTGGCAGGCGAGCCGCGGCAAGACGACATCACGGCGGCCGGCGGCGCCTTACGATCCAAGATGTCGAGGCCCTACTCGCGAAGGCCGTGGAACAGCAAGCGGCGCCGACTCGCAGGCGAGTGTACTCGCGCTCCTCGGGAAGCAGGCGGCCTCAGCGGCCGTCCGGTGGCAAACCCTCAATTGCCGCCGCGAGCCACCGCAGCTCCAACGGCGACCGCGAATGCGGCCTCTCCACCAACAATCCCGGGCGGCGACCAACCTGCCGCCGCCAATGGAAAGCCGATCGGCCTTCGCACTCACATCATCAACAACCAAAACGGCGCGCCGCCAGCCCGGCGACTGCGGCACACCTAACTACTCGCGCGATGGAGAGCCTATGGGTCGCCAATCGACTAGGGCCCAAGTGCTTGGACCAATGATCCGGAAAAGTACCCACCAACTTCAAGGCGCCAAAGGAGATAGAAAAATACGACTCCTCGTACGACCCCGCAGTCTGGCTTGACACATACCTCATGGCAATGGGGATCGCGGGTCACACTGACCTACTCGCCGCCCGTTACCTCCCACTGATGATGGAGGGGACGTGCAGGCAGTGGATCAACACGCTCCCCCAGGACAGTATCGACTCCTGGGAGGAAATGCGAGACGCCTTCGTCAGGCACTTCGAGTGCTCCTACACCCGCGCCACCACCATCGAGGACACTGGGCGATGCGTCCGGGGACCCCGCGAGTCGACCAGCTGGGTCCAGCGGTGGCAAGAGCTCTGCAGCCTGGCAGTCGGCATCCACCCGGACCGCGATCCATTGCTTCAAGACCTCGTGCCGCTCTGAGCCTCTAGTCGCCAAGCTCAAGCGACACGCCCGCACACTCGACAACATCCCGACCTCCTCGAGATCGCCAAACGATCGCCGAGGAAGATCCCAATCAAGGCGTCGACGACGAGTCCGGCGGAAAAGCGGCGCCGCAGGCGGCAGCGGCGGCGCGGCAGACCTCGCTACTGGCGGCACTCGCCTCACGAGCAAGCGCCGCAACGATGGGCGAAGTCGACTTGCCGCCAATGCTGCACGCAACGCGACCCCAGAGCTACGCGACGGAGGGCAACGGCGGCGGCGGGAACTACAAGAACAAGCCAAGGTTCGATCCGCGGCCCTACTTAACCAACCATGCGTTTCACGGCGGAAGGAAAGCCCGCCACGCACACCACCGCCGATGCCACACCCTCGGGGAGATCGAGAAGGCACGCACGCGCGGAGGACACCGACAACGACCCGCAAAATGGCGGAAAATTCGGCAAAGTAGCGGCGCTCCACACCTTCACCGGCTTCAACACGAGCGCGAAGAAGGTCATCACCAGCTGTCGCCGTCAACGCGGTGGCCAGACAGACGTCCCCGGTTCCTGAACTGGTGGAGCAGCCCATCACGGAGCCGGCAAGACCACTGCCACGCGCCAGTATCCGGGGCGAGTCGCCCTGGTGGTCAAGCCCAAGGTCGGCGACTCTGGCTCCCAAGACTCGATGGGCGGCGGCTCCATCAACATCCTCTACCTCGACACCTTGAGGCTGCGGCTCCCGCGATCGATGATCGAACCCACACCACGTTCCGGCATCGTCCCGGTCGGAAGGCGTACCCGATCGGCAAGGTCACGCTACCCGTCACCGGCACTCCGGCGAACTTCCGCACCGGCGGATCGTCTTGCTGGTGCCCTTGACCACCCACCATTGCGTCACTGGGGCGCGGCGTTCGCCAAATTCATGGCGGCACCCCACTGCGTCTGTGCGATGAAGCTCCAGGCGTGCGGCGTCATCACCATCAGCGGCGACCCGACATGGCCGCGAATGCGAGGCCAAAGGCCGAACTTCGCCGGCCCGTGATCGCGGCGGAAGCTAGTCACGCCGATGAGCTCGCCAAATCTGGCGGGGTCAACAACGACCCCACAATACTCAAGAAGCCCAACTCGGAGGGCACAAACACCTCAACCTTTGAGGCCACGGCCTTTCCCGCACCGTCGAGCTGGTCCCAGGCGACCCCCGAGACGGTGGCGATCGGGACAGGCATGAGCCCAGCATAGGAAAGCGCGCTCGCCGAGTTCCTCCGTGAGAACAGGGACATCTTCGCATGGAAACCCTCCGACATGCACGGTGTCCCTAGGGAGCTCGCTGAGCACAAATTAAACGCCGACCCCAAAGTGCGACCGGTCAAGCGATCGCTCTGCCATTCAACGAAACGCCGTGGGCAATCGCCGAGGAAGTGCAGCGTCTACTCGCTGCCGGCTTCATCCGGCCAATTAAATACTCAAGTGGTGGCAAACCCAGTCCTGGTCGAGAAGAAACGGGACATGGAGAATGTGTATCGACTACACAAACGAGCAGCCTGCCCAAAGGCGATTCGTCCTCCAGCGGATCGATCGGATAATCGACTCTACCGCGGGCTCGGTCATGTTTCCTCGGCGCCTACTCTGGTATAACCAGATCAAAATGGATGTCGAGGGCGAGGAGAAGACGGCGTTCATCACGCCATTCGAGCCTTCGCTACACCGCCATGACCTTGGCCTCAAGAACGCCGAACAACGTACCAGCGGTGCATGCAAGAATGCCTCGCGAGCCAAATTGGCCGCAACATCCACGTCTACATCGACGACGTGGTCGTAAAATCCGCTCGCCAAGGCGACCTACTCGCCGACCTCGCAGAGACCTTCGCCAACCTGCGGAGATACAAGATAAAGCTCAACCCAGGCAAGTGCACCTTCGTGTACCGCCGGGCAATTACTAAGTGCGTCGTCTCCAAGCGAGGATCGAGGCAAACCCACGAAGATCGACACGATCGCCCGGCTCGGCAAACCCGAGTGCTGCGCGGCGTCGAGCTGGCGGTGTGGCGGCTCTCGGTCGCTTCATCCCCTTTGGGCGAAAAGCGATGCCCTATACCGCCTGATGCGCAGAATCCCACCTTCGATTGGGACAAGGGCGGACGCGCTCGCGACCTCAAAAAGGTGCTACCGCCGCACCACTACTCGCCGCACCCGTCGACAAGGAGACCATGCTGGTTTACGTCGCGGCGTCCGGCGCGTCGTCACGGCTGTAATGGTCGTCGAAAGACCGGAGGAAGGAAAAGCGCCCGATCCGGCGGCGGTATACTACATCGGCGAGGTCCTAACCGAGTCGCGCCAGATACCCACAAGACCAAAAGCTGGTATCGCGGTCTTGAGCTCAGCGCGCCGCACTACTTCCGAGAGCACCCCATCACGGTCGTCTCCTCGGCTCCACTACAAGACATCATCCGCAATCGCGAGGCGACGGGCGGAGTCGCCAAGTGGGCCGTCGAGATCGGCGTCCACAACATTAAATACGAGCCAGGCGATTAAGTCGCAGGCATCGCCGACTTCCTCGCCGACCGGGAGGAGGCCCAAGAGCGAGAAGCCGCCAGACCTCCATTACTAGAGCACAGTATTGACGGGTCCAAGAACGCGGACGGCGCAGAGCGGGAATAGTGCCGACCTCACCAAAGGCGACAAGCTCCGCTACATCCCTCGCCAATTCACGCCTGCACCAACAACATGGCGAATCGAGGCCCTACTCCACGGCATGCGAGCCGCAGGAGATGGCGTCAATCGCCTACGATGCTACGGAGACTCCGACCTCGTTGCGGTCAAGTCGCCCGGCACTGCGACGCCGTCTCCCCTACCATGGCGGCATACCGCCAAGAGGTGGACAAGGTGGGCGGCCACTTCACGGCTACTGTCGAGTGGATCGACAGAGGAAAACGAGGAGGCCGACGCCTCTCGCATCGGGTCGGCTCGACCGCACCACTGCCGCGTGTTCCTCGACACCATCTTCACGCCGCCGCCTCCCCGAAGAGATCGACATTGGAGTCCCGCTCAACCAGAGGCAACCTTGGTCGCACTTCGTCACCGAGCCGCACGATGGACCAAGCCCTACATCGCCTACAGAGACAGCAACCTGCCCTTGCAGACGAGACAAGCGCCGAATGATCGCTCGCCGATGCAAGTCCTACACCATCATCGACGGCGAGCTACAAGCGCAGCGTCACCGGCGTGTTCCAACGCTGCCCAACCACCAAGGACGCAAAATCTTACATGACATCCACTCAGCGATTGCGGCCACCACGCCGCCAGCTCCTCTGATCGCCAAAGCCATGCGACACGGCTTCTCTTGGCCCATCGCACATGCCGACGCCGATATCGTCCAGCGATGCGCCGGTGCGATCGGCACGCCAACGCACGTTCAAGTTCGGCCAAAACAATCCCCATCACCGCCATTCGCCGTGGGGCATGGACATGGTAGGCCCTTCAAGAAGGCCCCTCGGCTACACCCACCTGCTGGTGCCGTCGACAAATTCACAAAGTGGGTAGAAGCCAAGCCAGTCCGGAAATGCGACGGGAAGACTGCCACTAAGTTCCTACGCGAGCTCATATACCGCTACGGTTTCCCCAACAGCATCATCACGGACAACGGCACAAACTTCGCCAAGGGAGCAATGGCCGAGTTCTGCGAGGAGCACCACATCCGGCTCGACCTTGCATCAGTCGCACACCCGGAATCCAACGGCCAAGCGGAACGAGCCAACCAAAGCATCCTCCACGGCTGAAGCGCGACTCAAGTACCACTCGAGCGCACCGGGATCTTTGGGTCGAAGAGCTTCCCTCGTCATCGGGAATCCGCACCTCGGTCAGCAGGTCGACGGATTCACCCCTTCTTCATGGTCTCTGGCTGAAGCTGTCATGCCAACCGACCTCGAACACGACTGCGCGGATCGTCCACTATACGGAGGCCGCATAAGCGAGGCCCGCCAAGATGGGCTCGACCAACTCGGAAGCGCGCGACCTCGCCCGATCGCGCCGCTATCTATCGGCAAGGGCTCCGTCGCTACCACAGGTGGTGAAAACCCGCACCTTCCGGGAAGGCGACTTGGTGTTACGCCTGATCCGGGACAAGAAGGGCATGCACAAGCTCTCCCCTCCGTGGGAAGGCCCGTTCGCTATCGGACGCGTGCTAAACGACGCCTACTACCTCGTCGGCGTCCGCGGGGCGGTGAACTCGGCGTCAGCGGCCGTGGAATGTAAATCTCCTCCGGAAGTTCTATACCTAGAACCCACATATGTACTCTCCGGATCGCTATGAATAAAAAGCAGTTCTTGCAACATTCGTCTACTCTCCATGCCTTGTGCCACTCGCTTTTCGTAATTAACGTCATGCTAAAATCTGAAGTCAACCCTTGGTACAGCGGCGACCGCAGCTAAGTAGTCGATGTAAGAACCTTAGTTATTTCAGTCTTGCATCGCCCACTTAAAACGCCAATCCGGAGCCCCATCGAAGTCGCCTAGCTCGACTGGTTTCTGAACCAAGACATCTCCTCGCTTCCCACAGCGACCCGGTCCTCCGCATCCTTGGCATAGCGACTCGAGCGGCTAAGTACCACGCTCGGGGTGGATACCGGTTCGTCTCGATCGGACAGGAAACGCCAAGTAAGAGGCGTGCGGGACTCGCACGCGAATGACCCACCGGGCAGGAGGCGGCAGCGCTAACACAAAGCGCTCGATCCTCAACCACCCTCGAGTCGCGCCTTGAACTACCAAGTACCACGCTCGGGGACTCGGCCACCGGCCCCGTTCGCGTCTGGGAAAAGCGGTAAAATCTGAGCACTCGAGGAGTCGCCTTGCGGCTCTCCGAGCTCGGCGAGTCGACCCAACCAACAACACACATGATAAACAACAAAACATCATATCTAAGGTGAACCCCGCAAAAGGCGGACGCTCGGGGACTCACCAAAATCAATCAAAACACGCAAACAAATAGCAAAATGAACACAACGTTCCATTCAATCGCATATCGCATTGTCTTACATTACAAAATATGCCTACTCGGCAGAATGCTACTAACACTATTCCGCAGGCTTGACGATGATGCATCGGCGTCCGGCGCTTCCGGATGAATGCGATTATGCGGGTTCGATGGATAAGTCGTCGGTGGCCCGCCATCGCCGCGCGGAAGGGCTGCTCGACCTTGAAGTCGCGATGCGGCTCGGGGTCGTTCGGTCGACGACCGTTTCTGAAACGGAAGAAGGTCGCCCATCGCCCAAACGCTCCGAGTACGGCGGCACGTTCCTGCAGCTTAAGAACTTGACAGATCCACCGCCGGATGATGAAGGATAACCACTCGTCACGTCGTCGAGGTCGAAGTCTTCGGGAAGTGGCGAGTCCGAACTCGAGCCGTCGGCGCTCCACGTCGAAAAGCCGACCGCGTCATGAACTCCACGCATCAGGGCGCCTTCTCCAAGTACTCCCACACCTCAACGAGGTCACTGGGAATAACCTCCGTGGGCGACATCTCTTGAAGGTAGGCGCGGCTGCCCGACGCAGCAAGCGTCGCCGAGACGACAAGCAAGCTCACGCACTCCCTCGCATCAAGAGAACTCGCTTCTTCATGGCTACCAATCACATGGCCTGCTAGGCGGAAGCAGTTGTGAGCACCACGGAAACCACAAACAATACAAGCACAAGGCGGGAAGACGCACTCACCGAAGCAGGCGGGCGAGCCCGTGATGAAGCTTTGAAGCGATGTTTTATCGTCCGAAGCCCAACGATGAGGGCTTCCGACACCTTCCGGTCTTCCTCCGCGGCGTAACGGCGGCCTTAGCTCGCCGAGCTCGCTTCTTCTTTCGCCTCCGCATTCGCGCTCGAGGTCGGCGATCTTTTGTTCAGGATGCAGCGAATCTCGCCGCCGGCTCGCCAGCGAGGACAAGCTCTGGCGAGCCACCTCTGCCTGCAGCAATTGCCAAGCTCCTTGTTTACTTCTTGGGCGCCCAACTCCTTCTCGACGCCCGCAGCCAATCGCTCTGTCGACTCGGTTGTAAACCGCAAAGTTTCAAAGTCGGTTCACACGAAAACAACTCGGTGCCCACCGCTACAATTTAGCGGGTGCGCACTCGAGGGACTGGCGGCTCGAAATTACTCGGTGCCCACCGCTACAATTTAGCGGAGTGCGCACTCGAGGGCTGGCGAAAATCACCCAGCGCCCACCGCTACAATTTAGCGGGTGCGCACTCGAGACTAGCGGCTCGAAAATTACTCGGTGCCCACCGCTACAATTTAGCGAGCGCTTTTCGGGGACTGGACTCGACGCACAAAACAAGTAACTATAAAGAATCAGGCTGCAAAACACCGACCGATCCTCGGGGCGGAGGTACACGGATGGCAGCGCCAAGCATGCCGTCGATTGCGCGCGTCCACGGACGCAAGCAGCGCCGGTGTGTGCCCGCGACGTTGGTCAATCTCAGCGTCGGCGGTCTGGGCGGGGTTGGTCGCAGCCTCACTCGCCGTGGCCGCCTTGGTCATGAAGCGGGGAAGGTAGCGCGCCCGCCCCAAAGGAGCTTCGCTTCTTCCGGTCTAAACGAAATGCCTCTCCCTTCGTGGGCCGGTCGCTTCCACAGCCGGGGCCCGCGGCTGCCGTGTCGTCGAGAGGCGGTGTGTTGTCATCGCCCTTGGCCTTCTTGCCTTCCGTGGAAGCGGCGACCTCATCCACCTTCCTCTTACGGGAAGGGTCCTCCTCGCTAGTGGCGGAGGGCACCTTGGCCACCGTCGGGTGGCTCATCTTCTTCACTCGGTCCCTACGACGAGACAATTCAGGAAAAACATTCAAAATACTAAGAGAGAAAGGCGGCCGAGTACACTCACTTGGCGGCGGAATGAAACGCAGCCCTGCGAAGGCGGCCGGTTTCTCCAGCTCGGGCCAAGCCGTGAGCCCAGCGCCAGGCGCCCGTGAAGCAGACGGTTTCTTTGATGTTGAAGTAGCGGTTGGCGCCTCAGGCGCCTTGGCGAGGTTTCCTTGCTAGGAGCTGCGGCCGGAGCCTCCTTGCGGCGAGACCGCCACGTCGGGACCCCTTTGCGGCCAGTCGCCTCGGTGGAGCCTTCCTAGCCCGGAGATCGGCGCGCGAAGGAGGGGGCATCGAGGCCAGCGGTGCCTCCATGGATGGTGCATCTAGCGTGGTTGTTGCGGGCCGCCCGTCACCGGCCGATCTGTGGGCATCGGAGCTGCCGGCTGGCCGGGTGAGGCCATCTTGCGGCCGTCCTCCTCCTTAGGGGCCCCGCCTCTTTCTCCTTCTTCTTCTTGGCGGGAGTGGCACTGCGGGCGAGGTGGTCTCGGGAGTTCCTCGTCATCGTCATGGCGCCGAGGCTCTGCTCGAGTTGGCCAGCGTTGCCAGCGGTCTTCGGACGATGGGCGATCTCCTCTTCGGATTCGTCCTCATCGTCCTCATTGCCCTTGGCGAGGCGACTCGCTTGTCTGGGCGGATGGCCCGGAGCTCGTCATCGGCGGGTGGGAGCCACCCTTCCACCACTTGGAATAGCTGCGTTTAACATGGAACAAAGTTAGAATTACCGCGGTTGCATATGCTGCATTGCGAACAAGATCAGGTTATTACCGTTGGGAGCGGACGCTTCGTGGTGTATGGAGGAGCCGGCACTGCGCATCCGTGTATGCTTTGGGTGATCCTCTTGCGCCAGAGGTAGTCCTCCGGCTTCCACTCGGCGAGGCAGGCCTTCGTCGAGTCTTCTCGGCCTGTCTTTGGTACATGTAGTGCTCGCGTTAGGCGGCGGGCAATCGCCGCCAGCCAACAGTTGTACAGGTTCACCGTCTGGCCCCTTCTTCTTCGGACCGAATGGTGCAGAGCATCGTCGACGACCATCCGTGATCGTCGGGAAGCTTGGCGACACAGATTGCGCGGCTCGGGCGGTCGGCCGAGTACCGTGGGATCGCCGCCTCGTCCTCCGGGGTCGCCTCGGTCACATAAAACCAAGACTTTTCGATCGCTCATTGCTTTGGCGGCATCAAGTCGAAGGAGGCTTTGGATTTCAATTTGGAAGGTTAAGCCGCCTGGCTAGCATTGGGTCATCGCCTCCTCGCGCGGTGATCCGTCCATGGAAGATCTTGCCACAAGGGAAAATAGGGCGGCAGCCCAAGTAGCACTCATGAGCCACAAAGATGGCGAGCTGCTCGATACTATGGGGACCCGGATCCGAGGCTGGATCCGTAGTAAGCGCAGAAGTTACGAAAGAAAAAAGTGGGAAACCCTAAACCCGCTCGAGGTGACTAGTGAAGCAGATGAACTCTCTCGCGGGTTGAGTCGTTCTCGGCTGCGAGGATTCGCCAATGACGGCCCATGATTCCGGCCTCCTCGAAGGAGGCCATTGCCTGGTGCACTTGGATCTACCCAAGGTTCGTGGAAGGGCCATGGTGAGGATTTGCTTGGAGGTCGGAGGATTGCGGGTCGGATCGCGAGATCAGCAGGCGAAAGATGTGCGTACTCGGAAGAAATGGTGGGCGGTTGGCTTTCCGATGGCCAACCATTCCTCTTATATAGCGAAGCTGCCCGCCAAATTAGGGGCCGTTACTGCGCGATGATTACGCCGAAAGTTACCGTTAAGTTACCTTAACGGCTAGTTTGACCACACCCGACGCCTCACCTGCCACTCGGCTCGCTGAGTTATTCGCGGCCGCGACCCGTTGGTTCGATTCACCCAAAACGCCTCGGTTCGCGGATTTTTTCCTTCAGTCAGAGCCGACGATTATTTGGATGCCAACTTGAAGCCGTATACTCCGATGCCAGGCCACCACGCGCCTAATCAACGACGGCCTCGGGGACTATTGATGGGGATATGCCTCTTGGGGTATCCTCGTGGGGCGTTCGATCGCCCAAAGGCTGGCGAGTGGGCTGAGCAGCGAGTGGATCAAAGCCCATCAGGTACCAAATTTGGAGGTCGAAGGCCCAAGCGAGTAGATAGGCCCGGTCGATGCAAGTTAAGCGATTGACAAAGTTGTAACCGAATCGGTTGAGATATGTAAACCCTAGGGAGGTAAGCCTATATAAACCTCCCTAAGGGTGAGTAGAGATACGTTCCCTCATACACCCAAGCAACTCGCCGCCTAGTCGCCGAAGTTCGCCCATTGTAAACACTTCCATAATACAATCTAGCGAGTAGGTCTTTACCCTCCGAACACAGGTAAAACCCTGTGTCTTTGCCCTCATCTCGCACCGCAGATGGCTGGCCGCCCTTGCCCTTCGTTCTACTACTCGCTGCCGATTGCAGCATCTGCCGTGGTCATTCCCACGACAATGATGCATGAGTAGTTTCACCTTGGACTATGGGTCCATGTAGTAGCTAGATGGTTGTATCTCCTCCTTTGTGCTTATATTGAGTTTATATTGCTATAACAACTTACGAAGTGATCCTAATCCTTAGACCATGAGATCATGTCAATCACTAACACCGGAAGAGTTTCTTGATAACATCAAACGTCACACCGTAACAGGGTGATTATAAAGATGGATTCAGAACTAATAAAGTGCTATGTTGAGGCCCATGGATCGAGAGTGGAATTTGTTCATCCCGATGACGGATAGATATGCTTTGGGCCCTCTCGGTGATATCACATTGATTATCTTGCAAGCAAGTGATTTGATCACTAGAATGTTATATCACGGGAACGAGAAAAGAGTACATGTCGGTAACGAGATAAAACTAGGTATGGAGATATCGATGATTGAATCTTGGACATGTAATATATCGTGAGACAAAGGGATTAACATACTAGCATAAAAGGTTCACACGATCACAGAAGTCATCGTTGAATGTGTGGGAGTCAGTATGGATCTCCAGGTCCCGCTACTGATTATTGATCGGAGAAGGGTCTCGATCATGTCCGCATTATTCGCGAACCGTAGGGTGACACACTTAAGGGATACCGACACCATTCGGAGCAAATGATATGCCAGAAAAAGAAAAGGAAAGCGCATGAATTTATTTCACTAGACACCGAAATTGTTTCGGTTGAAATTGCTAAAACTGGTTCTGCATGTGAAATTGAAATGTTGTAAGGGGTTTTATGTGAATGTTTGTTAATTAAAGTAATTAACAAAATTCTGAATAAATAAAAAAGTTTTATTTAAATGAGAGCTTGCATTAAATTTGGTGGAAATTTAATGCATGTGAGTGGATTTTTGAGTGGAGGCTTTTTAATGGGAGTGGAGGCTTTTCATTTTGAGTGGGAGCTCCACCCACATGAATGTGGAAGAGGTGGGGGCAGCCCCATGGCTGGGCTCCATGCCCCTTGGGTGCCCCCTCTCCCTATAAAGGCCCCCTCTCCTCTCTCAAAGCACACCTCCTCATGAAGGATCTCTCTCCCCTTTAGAATTTCCCCATGGTCTCGAATCGTGAGATACATGTTCCCTGTGGCTTTTACGGAAGGATTTGTTGCTTCCGGCTTACCGGAGCGAGGCGCGGAGGTTTTTGGGGTACCCGTACGTGTGTGCGATCACGGATGCACCATTGCTTTGAGGTGCTAGACTTGATCGTGCTGGACCGGCTGCACCAGATGGACTTCATCACGATCTTGAGATCGGCAAGAGTTCGTCTACATCATCCACAAGTACAACCTCGTTAACGCTGTTCGGTCTTAGAGGGTATGTATTCTATGGATGTATATCCACCCGTTGCTTGTATCTAGTAGATAGATCTTGGTACTTAGTTGTTCCCATCGTAGGAAAAATTTTGTTTTCTATGTTGCGAACCCTACAGTGGTATCAGAGCCGAATCTATGCGTAGATACTTTGCACGGGTAGTACTCATATGAGTATGTGGGCGATGATGATCATTTTATTGCTTCTTAGTTGTACTTTGGATATTGGTGGCATAGTGGGATGAAGCGGCACGGACAAACTTTACATGTCCTCGCACATGAGACCTGTTCCACGCTCGACATGCAACTAGTTTTGCATAAGTGGCTAGCGGGCGTCTGTCTCTCCTACTATAGTCAATATATAATTTGCAACGAGTTGTCAACAATTTGGTTATCCTCGTTGTGGTTCATGTTCGTAGGTAAGAACGGTTCTATCTTCGAAAGCCCTAAGCCACGTAAAATTTGCAATGGATAAATTAGAGGCGTCTAGTTTAGATTGTTGCTGGGCTAGTGTTATGATATGGTGATGTTGTAAGTAGAAGTATGAGATGATACTCTTACAACACACATAACGTGTAATCTCCATAGACCTTGGACTTACACATATAGGGATGATAGTGATCATACCACGGTGCACATGATAGAGATCATATGCGGGAACCATATCATTCCACTAATAAGCATGTGATGTTTAATAGCATCTTATATTGCTTGTTTGGCGTTTTATTAGCATAATAAGATGATCCCTCATTTAGATATCAAGATAAGAATGTGTTCTTCCTTAAGTATGCACCGACAATGTTTCGTCGCTTCAAGACATCACGTGATGATCGGGTGTACTTGAATCCACGAGCATATCTCGGGTGTAAGACGATTACGCGAATACTAAGGTTCTTACTTGGCGAGCCTAGCATGTACAGACATGGCCTCGGAACACGGACCTAAAGGTTAAGCATGAGTCATATGTTTTGATATGATGACCATATGGATGCTCGGCTTTGAAGCTACACCGACTCACGTGATGATCGGACTTGGTGTAGTGGATTTGGTTCATGTAATCACCAAAAAGACACGAGGGATGTCGTTTTTGAGTGGGAGTTCATTTCTAATTTGGATTAGTAGAACTCAATTTATCATAAATTAAATCAAAGTGAATTTGCATAATTTGTTGTAGTCATTGGCATTCGTTCACCACCTTATGCATAGTTGTAATTGAGATAATAGAACTATAGAATTCTGGATATATACTTTACGAACTGGTATCGTATTGTGTTGAGTGTCAATCTAAAGTTTAAAGTCCTATTGCAAACTTTCAGCAAACTCTATTTACTCCGTTAAATTTAATAGTTAGTATTAAATCGAGAGTAACAATTCCAGTGTTAGTATCTTAAGTATCATATTTGCCTCCATTATTCTTGATTTAAATATCAAGATTATCTAGGAGCTGATAGAATTGTTTCAGAAACCATCATGTGTGGCAGATATAACAATATCTGAAACAATGTTTTGGTTGCAATATGATAGATTATAATATATGTTCTCATATTGGATGAGAATTTACGAAGGTTGGAGATGCTAGACATCCTAATCATCCAAAAGGGTTTTGGAAAGTAATGTTATACTCACGATTCTCCTTATAAGCTACATTAGCTTGATCATGAAAGTCGTCATGATAAGGATGAACACTACAAGGAATCTGGCTATATATGACCCTCCATTTTCGTCACAAAATCGTCATAGTAGTTCGTTTATGACGATTCTATGACGATTTTGAGATCGTCGAAAGCTGGGCGTCGCAAATGAACTATAACGACGTTTTTGGTAAAATCGTCATAACCGTCTATGACGATATTAAATCGTCATAATGTCTATACGTCATCTAATATCGCCATGGACCATCTAGCCAAGCCAGCGGATCCTCATTGGCCGATCCTACGTGGCAAAATTGTGACGAAATGAAATCGTCTTAAATCAAAATCAGCCCAGTCCATTTTAGTGATCTAAATGGGCTGGCCCAATAATGCTGGACTTTTTCTGTTTTGGGCCTAGGCCATTTGTAGAGCATTTTATTTTATGTCGTGTCTATGGGCCATGGCCTTTTTTTAGGGTGTATTCGACTTTTAAGATCTAGTACGGACCCAAATGTACAAACCAGCCCAACAACATTTTCAAATATATAGTTCACAAAACAACGATATAATCCAGAATTTAAACATAACGACCACGAGGCTAATAAGTAACACTATTACATGACATGATAGCTAGATCATCATAATAGATATAGATATCCGATACAATGGATATAAACATGATAGCGAATCTGACCAAATTTGAGACACAATAACCAAAAAAGACAAATACAACAGATGTAAACATGACGATTAAGCTACTCGTTGTCGACTTCATCATCAGTATCTCAAACCAAATTCCTCTTCCAAGGCCATCACAACCTCCATTGCATCGAGACTATCCAGACAAGATCATCCTTGAAGTGGGCATCTGGTTTCACATATAGAACGATAAGTTAGGCAAAATAAACATAGAAATGATTTATATTCGCATACATACCATCAAAGCCATCTCTTGGACTAACTCGTCACAGTACATGCACGACAACTATCGCATCATCTGATTCTCTGTCTTGCACGATTTTACCCATAATAATGTCTTCATTACTACCTGGATTACTAGAAGCTTCCATGTACTCTTGGCTTGTTAAGAGGCTGGTTAATATGGTGTTTCTGTATTTCTATGGTTTTCTTGCAGTATGTAAAGCAGCGTTATTCTTTATTCAGATGCAGCCATAAGTTTCATCTCAAGAATCAATCACTAGATCGAGGCATGCGGAGTACAGCAATACTCCAGGATAACATACATATTATTTAGGAAATATCCAGAATAACACACAAGGAAATATATTGAGAAGGTTAAGCAATACTCCAACTATTTCCGATAGAAGTTTCAGAATTATTTGGAGATCAAACTAATTTACACAAGATGCAAACTGCTCCAACTCGACCAAACAATTGAATCACGATATCTACTCCTATCACAATCTTATTTAAAGTCGAGTCTTACTGATTCTTCCAGATGCACTATTCCACTCCTCGCCTTCCATATCAAAGTTGCACAAGAGACACACAGAAGAAATTGGGGAGCTTTGCATTAAGAGAAATCAATTGGGCATGTATTTCAATTCTTGGCAATATCTCCATGTTACTTCCACTATGCGTAAAGTAATGTATGATTGTTTTGCAGAACTAACAACGTGTGTTCCTCCCACCTTGATTCTGCATTGCCATGGGAGTTCCACAATGAGGCAAGAAAAGTGACGGGCGTCGACGGCCAGCCATCTGGATCTGTCGTTCTCGATGATGAAATGGTAGCGCTTCCTTGGTGGTGGCTCCATCCTACAACCGGACAGATCTGAGATGAATTAGAGACCGAGATTACATCACGGTGCTGTTCGGCGCTCCTAGGCGCAGCGATCCTCCCGCTCCTCCAGCACTCTAGACGCAGGGGCCGTCCTCCCACTGCTCGACAAGGTGGTCACGGGACCTGTACTGCGAGAGGGGGCTTGTTTCAACAGTGTATCACATCCGCTGGTGCGACTGGTTTCTTATGCTTTGAACTGACCTGGCAATTACAGAGAATAACATAATAAAAAAGGCTGGAATAGATATGGTAAAGCAGTATGAGTACCTATGTAAAGGATTGCTTTATTGAGCAACACAGTGACAAATTATATGACACAGATCGTGTAATATAACATAGATCAAATCTACATATCACTTCTATGATAAGAACAAGATCATACCAAGACTATGATCTTCTATTGATAATTTATTTACTGGAAATTTTATATAAGTAAAATGTGTACTAATAGCAACTATTTTCTAATTACTTTCATAAATTTCTACAAGATGCAAGAAACATCTTTCTACAAATGAGCACCTAAGACAGGATGGGGCAAAGTTCGGGGTAGACTAGACTGGGTACCCTAAGTTGTATGATGCTGCCAAGACATGTTAGACAGTTAGCAGGTCAAAGCGGCGTGCAGCAACAAAATTCTTGTATCACACTACTGCAACCTCCCTAGTAGATATGCTAATCTGAGCTGCGTAATGGTTAGCAAAGAATAAACACATGTTCCAATGTTCCAGGAAGTGAAGTGAAGCAACCATAATTCGGATGAAATTATAACATATGGATTGGCATGTTACCTACCTGTGCTTTTGCTTCCCCAAACCGAAGTAATTTGCCAAGCTTGCCATCTATGGATACAACAAACGAGATAATAACATCAGAATATTACTTTGTCACAATAAGAAGGAACGGCCAGCTGTTTATTCCTGTGACCTTTCAGTAAAAGATCACATGTTTTCAGAATATTACTTTGTCACAATAAGGTCGCATCGCATACCTTCATGTCCCCTGCTCTCCTCCCGAACCGCTGGGTAAGCAGAGGCAATGTGTCGATCGTCCCCTTGGGCTCCGGAGGTGACCGGCCAATCTCGTTGAATGCTTCCCTTATTCTTGGCAAATCAAACCTCAGGATGTTGTGCCCAGCCCAGACCCTCCACAACAAAATTGACAAAGGCACACATTTAGGTTCAGACCTCGTAAGCAAAGAGTATGCTTGTAACTTGACCCTTGTGTATTTCGTTTCTATATGATGATACGAGAGTTAAAAAGGAAACAAAATTTTCACAACATTTGCACCTATCTTCAGTATTTGCACATAAGTATCTTTCCATCTAAGGAAAAATATAATATTCAGTTGTAAGCCATAGGCAACAAGAACTGCAGACTGATTCACTGGTCAGCCCCATCACAATACGGTATAGACCTCTTGCGACACTACATTCTATACTGCAATTAAATCACAGATAAGTCGTTTATACCTCAACTAAATTCCACCGGACCCCTTGCGTTGAGAGAAGAGGAAAAAAAGGGGGGAATTGCAGAGTCGACGGGAACACCCGAGCGGAACTCACCGTGCAGGATGTGGTAGACGGCGTCGGCGACGTCGAGGAAGGAGGGCGCGGTGGCGACGACGTCGCGCGTGATGCCGTTGCAGCGCACGGTGGCGGCGGAGATGACGGCGAGATCGGCGGGTCGCACGAGCGTGGCGTAGCAGGCGACCTCGACGAGGCGGCGCGGGCAGACGAGGATGGCCCCGAACTCGAAAGCGCAGAGCCGCCTGCCCGCTGCACCGAGGTCTCCAGGTCGAAAAAGGCGATCTCGGGGCCCCGCGCCGCTATCGCTGGCCTCGACCCCTGGCCGGGGAAGGAGGAGATAAGCCGACGGTGTGATCAGTAGAAGCCGGGGAAGGAGGAGATGGCGAGGGGATCGTATCAAGGTGGAGTGTACGCGGGGCTCGTGGGTGGGTGGGAGAGGAGAGGAGGGAGGCGGCGGAGCTCGTGGGTGGGTCTGGCTGTGCGAGGGAGTGGGGATCTGCTGCGTGGTGGGCATCGGAGCGGAAGGAGGTGGGCATCAGCGCGAGGGATCTGCTACGAGGTGGTGGCGGCGGTAGAGGGGAGGATAGGGCCTAGGGTTTCTGCTGTGGATGTGGAGTGAGGTAGGAGGTTGCGCGGGTCTGGGGAGTGGGGACTTTGTGATGCAGTGGGCACGGTGGGATGTGTGTTTCTTCACTGAGAGACTAAGCTGTTGGATGAGCAGTGAACGGTTCAGATTAAATAAGAATGGACGATCTATGGGAGGTGATTTGCTGTGATTTGATTGGTTGTGGAAAAGTTTCCATTTTCTAAGTGCCAAAAAGAGGGCATAGGACAGTTATGGCCAGAATCACGACATAGTTTGTGATAATGTGGTCATATTATGCATCCATATGTATCATGGGAGGGAGAATAATGTTGTAGGAGAAAGTTTTCCTTTTCAACGCACGGAAAATCCATTTTCCATTTTCCGAGCGCAAAAAACGGGGCGTTTTGTGAAGCAACCACCAAATGACAGTTTTAGAATGGTACCGCCACATTTTGTAAAAATATTAGACCACATTACATGGACAACGTCCCAACCGGGGTATCTCAAACCTTTCCGTACACCCCTGGCGAAAAAGACAAATTCCTGCCGAATCGGCAGGAAGTGGGTCCGGTTTGAACTACAGGTACATGATCCGATGCTCATGATTTTTGGTAAAAATCATTTTTAGACTCATAATATCATGTTTCTTCAGAGATAAAATGCAAGTTTAGCGAGGCTCGGCCTCTAGCTAAGAACCTTCATGCCCGCCGTTTTGACCATAGTTTGAAACGGGCATAAAAAAATAAAAAACGGTCCGATCAACGCAAATCCTTCGCGTGGTGTCTTATTATGTGACATAGTTGCAAGGAAAAATACCAAACTTGGTAAATTGAGTATGTCTCAAAAAACCCTTCACAAAATGACCTATCATGTTCGAGGTTTCGTGGCTTTCGGGTCAAATGACCAATGTTATGGCTAGAATCAGGGCATAGTTTGTGATAATGTGCCCATATTGTGCACGCATATGTATCATGGCATGCAGAACAATGTTGCAGGAGGAAGTTTTCCTTTTCGACGCACGAAAAATCCATTTTCCATTTTCCGAGCGCAAAAAACGGGGCGTTTTGTGAAGCAACCACCAAATGAAAGTTTTATAATGGTACTGCCACATTTTGTAAAAATATTAGACCACCTTACATGGACAATGTCCCAACCAGGGTATCTCAAACCGTTCCGTGCACCCCTCGCGAAAAGACAAATTCTGCCGATTCTACAGGAAGTGGGTCCGGTTTGAACTACGGTACATGATCCGATGCTCATGATTTTGGTAAAATCATTTTAGACTCATAATATCATGTTTCTTCAGAGATAAAATGCAAGTTTAGCGAGGCTCAGCCCCTAGCTAAGAACCTTCATGCCCGCCGTTTTGACCATAGTTTGAAACGGGCATAAAAAAATAAAAACGGTCCGATCAACGCAAATCCTTCGCGTGGTGTCTTATTATGTGACATAATTTCAAGGAAAAATACCAAACTTGGTAAATTGAGTATGTCTCAAAAAACCCTTCACAAAATGACCTATCATGTTCGAGCTTTGTGGCTTTGGATCAAATGACCAATGTTATGGCTAGAATCAGGGCATAGTTTGTGATAATGTGCCTATATTGTGCACACATATGTATCATGGCATGGCGAACAATGTTGCAGAGGAAGTTTTCCTTTTGACGACGGAAAATCCATTTTCCATTTTCCGAAGCAAAAACGGGGTGTTTTGTGAAGCAACCACCAAATGAAAGTTTTAGAATAGTACCGCCACATTTTGTAAAAATATTAGACCACCTTACATGGACAATGTCCCAACCGGGGTATCTCAAACCTTTCCGTGCACCCCTCGCGAAAAAGACAAATTCCTGCCGATTCGGCAGGAAGTGGGTCCGGTTTGAACTACAGGTACATGATCCGATGCCCATTATTTTTTAAAAAATGTGTTTTAGACTCGAAATATGCTATTTATTTAGAGATCCAATGCAATTTTAGCGAGGCTCGGCCCCGAGCTAAGAACCTTCATGCCCGCCGTTTTGACCATAGTTCGAAACGGGCATAAACAATTCAAAAACGGCCCGATCAATGCAAATCCACCGTGTGGTGTCTTATTATGTGACATAGTTGCAAGTAAAAATACCAAACTAGGTATATTGCAAGTGTCTCGAAAAAACATTCTCAGAAATGACCTATCATGTTCGAGGTTTCATGGCTTTCGGGCCAAACGACCAATGTTATGGCCAAAATCGTCGCATAGTTTGTGATATTGTTCCCATATTATGCACACATATGTATCGTGGGATGGAGAACAATTTTGCAGGAGGAAGGTTTCCTTTTTGTCGCACGGAAAAACCATTTTCCATTTTCCGAGCGCAAAAAACGGGCCGTTTTGTGAAGCAACCACCAAATGAAAGTTTCAAGATGCTACCATCCCGTTTTTCAAAAATAATAGTACACCTTACATGGACAAATTTACCAACCAGGGTATCTCAAACCTTTCTGTCCACCCCTGGCGAAAAAGACAAATTCCTGCCGAATCGGTACGAAGTGAGTCCGATTTGAACTACATGTACATGATCCGATGCCCATTATTTTTCGAAAAAATGATTTTTAGACTCACAATATGCTGTTTCTTCAGAGATCCAATACAAGTTTAGCGAGGCACAACCCCGAGCTAAGAACCTTCATGCCCGCCATTTTGACAATAGTTTGAAACTTCATGATATTTTCCATACTATGAACTAATGTGAGATTAGTAAATCCACTACTTTAAAAAATTAAAGTATTGATAATTAATACCCTAAGATGACCTACTAAATTTTATAAAAAATTAGAGACAAAAATCATTTGTTTTAGACTTCTTATAAAAAAGATATAAAAGAATTAAAAATACAAAAAAGAAAAAAAAAGGAAAAAAAATCTTCTAACCGGACCAACAGAGTTAGCCCGGACCGAGTCAAGGCCAGCCCAAGCATAGCTAGGCTCCTTCCCAGCAGCGAAAAACTTATGAAGAAAAAGGACGAACGGAGTCCATCTGCTATGGCCCAGGCCCAACTTCGTGAAACGAAATAATAAAATTCGAGCGCACTATACTGTCAACTATCCTCAAGTGGTGTGGTGGTTAGGCACGGTGGTAGTTTACGCCATGGTTGCTGGTTGTGGGTTCGAATCCCCGGCTGGATCCTTTTTGCGAAAATATTCATGAAGCCAAAAATCAACTTCTACTAATCTCAGTTAAGAGATGGGACTCACGTGTCAGAACAAAAATGCCCCAGTTAAGAGATGGGACCCACGTGTCAGAACAAAAATGCCCCGCATGTCAGTTTGTTTGTTCCCTCAGTGAGATAATGTATGGGTCCTCGTAGTAGATTCCAAAAGTGCCACATAGGTTGATATTTGACACATGGATATGACACATAGTCAAAAACTCACACATAGACATGACACGTAAGCGCAATTGCTGATGTGGTCGACAATCCATTTCAACGTATCCTAATTTGGACGCAATGACGATTTTAAATCGTCGTAGTAAGCTACAAATAATGTCGTAGACTGGATCCGTCAGATTATGACGATTTTAGTTAATAAAACTATGACGTTTATTAGCAAAATCGTCGTAATTTTCTAAGGCTTTGAACCTTCCGAACAGCTTATGACCATCTAGTGCGAAATCGTCATAATTTTATGACGATTTTGTACGATGTCACTATTAGAAGGTCATAAAATAACACATTCCTTGTAGTGGAATAGAAGATGTATGTAAAGTGTTTACTACACTAAAAGATTACTAAAGAAAGGATTTTGAAAGAATACCGATCATTTTGATGATGGTGATCTACTTCAAAGTGCAAGTCCAAAGGTATTATTATTTGAATATACACGCTTTGGACTATGTGTCATGTATGTGGCGCCACTTTTTATGTTGATAGATTCTTTTAAAAAGGAAAAGGAAATACTGAAAGAGAATCTATAAAATATATTTGGCAGAAAAGAAAATATTGGAAATATCCAATTTAGGTATATGGATGATATACATGTTATGGTTGTATTCTTTGGTTGTTAAACAATGTGGTTCTTGGGTATTGGATACCGAATTGGTTGGTATGAAATTTCATATGAAACGACGCAATTCATAAACCACAATGGCCTAAGTAACTAGCAAGAGAATATGTGATGATGTTCATCGAAAACAAACAAACCGTTGTTTGTATTTCTCGTTGACATCAAAGCTTGACTTCAAGATTTGTTTTAATAATTTTTATTTGAATCAGGTATTATGAGAACAAAGGTTGTTCAAATAATTATCGTATTCCAAGATGGATGATTTACAAATCTAGTTGGAGAAATCACATCCATAAAACCTAATGCTAAAATGTCACCAGACAAATGATTGAAAGATCACTTACGAAGTGACATCGTTGTTTAAATTATATTGGAAAGAAAACATGAAGAATCTCCATTTTCATGGATTTTTGGAGTCTTTGATTTGATCAAATGACGCTTGTGAGACTTTCCTCGGGATAATTAAAACTTCGTTCAAAGGCCAAAGAAGAACGAACGACTAAAATATTGGAATTTATACATATCGATGTATGTAGTCCATTATGTGTAGTCGTAAGCGATGGGTTTCAACTTCATATACTTTGTCCGGAAATTTGAGTGAATATTCACTTAATGAGAAAGAAGTATGAAATATTTGAAAAATGTTTCAAAGACTTTCAAGATGAAGTGGAAAATCATTGTAACAAGAAAATAAATGGTTTATGATTTTATCATAAGGGATTTGTTTGAGTTACAAGTGTAACAAGAAAAATAAATGAATTATGATTTTATCATAAAAGGGATTTATTTGAGTTACAAGTTTAGCAAAACACCTAGATTTACATCTCCCGAAACACCATAGGAATATGGAGTGTTTGAGATTTGTAAGGAAACCTTGTTTGACATGGTTGGATCAAAGGTGTTATTTATAAAACTGCCATTATGTTTTAAAAGATTAAAGCTTTAGAGACTTCCACTTTTTCACCGAAAAGAGCTTCATCTTGATCCGTTGAAATGACACCATATGAGTTATGGTTTGGGGTAAAACCCAAGTTGTCATTTCTTAAATTTTGGTATGCTAAACATGAGTAAGATGTTTACAACTGAAGTCGGATGAGCATGTCTTTGTAGGTTATTTCGAATAACAATTGGTTATTCCTTCATAACACCAAGGACAAAAGGGTTTGTCGCTTGAAACGTGAAGTTTCTTGGAGATGGAATTTTTCGTAAAAGTTAAGTGGGAGGACAATAGAACTTTGATAAGGTTAACGAACCTTAGCTATATGTGCTGAGTTGCGCAGCGCCGGAAAATGTTCCGGAGGCAGCCAGAATGCTCATGGATTACGTGCCTCAAAGGTTGCGGTCACGGAGGTCTAAAGTTCCTATTGAACCAAGAAGGTCGGATAAACAATCAAATGATTAAGATTTGAGAGTAAATCGTTATTGTTTGACAATGATGAACCGACTATATGCAAAGAAGCGATGATGGACCCTGACTCCGTCAAATGGCTTGAAGCCATAAAATCCGTGATAGTTCCATATACGAGAAATCAAGTTTTGAACTTGGAAGACCCTCCGGAAAGGTGTAAAAACCTATCGGTCGTTTTTTGATCTATAAAGAAACAGACATGGATGTCTCACATCTATGAAATATTCGACATGTCGTAATGTATTTTATGACAATGTTCAAAGAGTTGACTATGACAAGATTTGATCTTTCATAGCGATATTTAGTCTGAACGGATTAAAGTAGCAACCACTACATATAATTTGGTATATGGTAGATGAATAAACAAAACAAGTTCTTCTAATAGAATGGTTACCTAGGACGTGTACATGACACGGTCCAAAGGGTTTTGTTAAATTCAAAGGATGCTAAAAGGGCATGCAAACTTCAATGGTTGAAGTAAGCATCGCGGAGTTGGAATCTTCACCATGATGAAAAATTAGTTTTTCATCTGGAGACGATGAAGATGCTTGCATTTGGAAGAAATTAAGTAGGAGCGCTGAGACATATTTCTAATACATTATGTGAAGGACATCTTGTTGATTAGAAATGATGTATCTTTTATTTGACAAAGGTTAAGGATTTCATTTTGATGAAAGACTTAGGAAAAACCCGAATAATTAGCATGAAAGTCTATAGTGGATGTAATCGTGATGCCAATATGGTTATGCCAACGTACATATATGAGATATTGAAGGAGTTCAATATAGAAACAACAAGAAACGGTTCTTGTCGCATGGAAAGGAATTGAATCAAGATTCAAGTGTATCGACACTTGATAAGTGAAACAAGATTCAAGTGCTTTGACACTTGATGAGTGAAAACACGAGAATGTTTTGATCAATCATACCATGATATGTACACATCCAGATATGTCCTATGCTCTAAGTGTTATGAGCATATACCAGAATGAATCATAAAATGATCATTGGACGATAGTGAGAATATTCTTATGATCTTTTGGAAGAACTAAGAATATATTTGTGTAGAGGTGACAAACAGTTACAAATAGTTCATTGTAAAGCGTTACATTGATACTAGTTTTGTCACAAGATACAAATTAAGTTTATATCAATTTAAACTATGGGTGGCACAATGTAATGGAAAGGAGATTCCATGATGGATTTGGATGAATTCCAAAGTTAAGACATTGTGACGGATACTACAAAAAAGGCTAAGTATATGACTGCTATAGTAGCAGCAAAGGAGGGAATTTGTGTCAAGTAGTTTGTTATCAAACTAAGGTGTGGTTCATAGCTAACACTAAAGATATATTGTGTGACAATAGTTTCGACGTGTTTTAACCCCAAGGAACTAAAGGTCTCACCAAAAGACCAAATTTATACAATGCCATCTCATTGGAGAATGAGTGATGCGTGAAGACGCAAAGACATGCAAATACACACGGACCTGAAGCGTCAGATACGTAGATTATGTTAACCACTTGCAATTGCGTATATGGAACACCGGAAAGCCATAAGTGTTCAATACAAAAAGTTCTCAAACTAGATTATTGTCTCTAATGCAAGTGGGAGACTGAAGGGAATATGCCTGAGAGGCAATAATAAAGTGGTTATTATCGTATTCCTTATTTATGATAAATGTTTATTTTACATGCTATAATTGTATTAATACGGAAACGTTAATACATGTGTGTTTAATAAACAAATGTAAAGTTCCTAGTTATGCCTCTCTTATAAACTAGCTCGTTGATTAACAAGAAGATCAAGGTTTCGATCATGGACAATGGATGTTGTTAATAACGGATCACAACATTAGTGTAATGGTGTGATGAACATTCATCCGAAGTATAGCATTACGATCAAAGTCATTGAGTTTATATTGCTATAACAACTTACGAAGTGATCCTAATCCTTAGACCATGAGATCATGTCAATCACTAACACCGAAGAGTTTCTTGATAACATCAAACGTCACACCGTAATGTGGTGATTATAAATATGGATTCGAGCTTATAAAGTGTTATGTTAAGACCCATGGATCGAGAGTGGAATTTGTTCATCCCGATGACGGATAGATATGCTCTGGGCCCTCTCGGTGATATCACATTGATTAGCTTGCAAGCAAGTGATTTGATCACTAGAATGTTATATCACGGGAACGAGAAAAGAGTGCATGTCGGTAACGAGATAAAACTAGGTATGGAGATACCGATGATCGAATCTCGGACATGTAATATATCGTGAAACAAAGGGATTAAGATACTAGCTTAAAAGGTTCACACGATCACAGAAGTCATCGTTGAATGTGTGGGAGTCAGTATGGATCTCCAGGTCCCGCCACTTATTATTGATCGGAGAAGGGTCTCCATCATGTCCGCATTATTCGCGAACCGTAGGGTGACACACTTAAGGGATACCGACACCATTCGGAGCAAATGATATGCCAGAAAAAGAAAAGGAAAGCGCAGGAACTTATTTCACTAGACACCGAAATTGTTTCGGTTGAAATTGCTAAAACTGGTTCTGCATGTGAAATTGAAATGTTGTAAGGGGTTTTATGCGAATGTTTGTTAATTAAAGTAATTAACAAAATTCTGAATAAATAAATAAAAGAGTTTTATTTAAATGAGAGCTTGCATTAAATTTGGTAGAAATTTAATGCATGTGAGTGGATTTTTGAGTGGAGGCTTTTTAATGGGAGTGGAGGCTTTTCATTTTGAGTGGGAGCTCCACCCACATGAATGTGGAAGAGGTGGGGCAGCCCCATGGCTGGGCGCCATGCCCCTTGGTGCTCCCTCTCCCTATAAAGGCCCCCTACTCCTCTCAAAGCACACCTCCTCGCGAAGGATATCTCTCCCCCTTTAGAATTTCCCCATGGTCTCGGATCAGTGAGATACATGTTCCCGGTGGATTTTTCTGGAAGGATTTGTTGCTTCCGCTTCGCTGGAGCAAGAGCGCGGAGGTTGTCCGGTACCCGTGCGTGTGTGCGATCACGGATGCACCAGCTTTGAGGTGCTAGACTTGATCGTCTTTGGACCGGCGGACCAGATGGACTTCATCACGATCTTGAGATCGGCAAGCGTTCGTCTACATCATCCACGAGTACAACCTCGTTAACGCTATTCGGTCTTCGAGGGTATGTATTCTATGGATGTATATCCACCCGTTGCTTGTATATAGTAGATAGATCTTGGTACTTAGTTGTTCCCATCGTAGGAAATTTTTTGTTTTCTATGCTGCGAACCCTACAACATCTGTAAACACGCTCTGTGAGGACCCCTCCATGGCGTACTCATCGACAATACCACAACAATATCCGTGCAACGAAGCCATGCATCCTTTTCATGTCAACAAGATTTGGAGGAAGAAAGAAGAGAAGCCCGTGAGGAGGATCAAAGAAGTAGAACCTAAAGAAGCATCATAGCCATCCAGCCTGAAGATCAAGCCTCTCCCAAATTGGGAGGACATGTTCCCGCAGAGGATGGAGATGATGAGGCAGGCAGAGCAGAGAAAGAACCAGGATGAGTATCCCCCTAAACCTTATCGTTATAACATAGGATCTTATTATAAACCTCCTCTAGGTATGTCACCTCTTAAGCCTCGGAAGGTGCAGCAAGATGAGATTCATGATAAGATCTATCAATTGGTAAAATATTCGAAAGCATGTGTTGAAACTATTAGAGAAGGGATTGACTCCTACTGGATGGTGAGCAAATACATTGAGAAAAAGTTCAATGACATCGATGGTAGAGTTGGTTTCTTGATTAAAACTGTTTTTGAGCTGACAGATGAGAAGAAATTCCTCTAGAAGAAAATTTTGACGCTTCAATTCGACATGGTAGATCACAACAGCCACCTTGCAAGCATAGCTAAGGTTTGCAACACAGAGGAAGAAGGCGACATTCTTCTCACCCATGAGAAGGAATAGGTACCAACAAGGACTTATTTGATCCCGCCTGGCTTGATTCCAAGCTTGGAGAGACGTTTAAGACCTTGTTATCTATATTATAAGTTTTATATTACTATTTTAGTTTTGCATTAGTTCAACCTTAGAAATAAAGTTTGCATCATTAGAATTCCCTTCAGGAATAATTGATCCCTTTTATGAAATTCACAGTTTATTATCATATATGGAGCGTTATTGAGTTTGTGCTTGTCTTATCAAATATATGAACGGCTTGAGTATAATTTTACTTGCACTTGATGATATCAATAGGACTCTTCCACACCATTGGCATTAATGGAACATACAAATATAATTTAGTCAATATGTTGTAAGTTCATGGTTTGATTTACAAAAGGAAAAATTATCTAACCAGTCAAGTTGAGAAAGAAACCTTGAACAAATGAAAATTAAAAGTGCTATCAAATTAGAGTGAGAACAAGACGAGGCTATCAAATTAGAGTGAGAACAAGACGAGGTAGAATATCCAAGCTATAAAGATGCTGCATATACAATTGGAATTTGATAATTGAGATCACCAATCTTTGAATTCCCTCATGGAGTGGAATGTACAGCTAGCTCCTTTTCACATCACTTAAACAAAAGTGTGAGCATATATAAAAAAAGATAGGAAAAAAGAAAATGTGCAAAGATCAAATAGGCATACACCATTATCTTGTGGTGAGACATAACGTTTGACATTTTAAATCCCAAGTGAATATGTTAATCCTAAAACACTTGGGACTACCTCTCTAACTCATTCGGTCGAACCAAAACACGTTTACATCATATTGAGAGTAATCTTTTATGAACTGTTAAATGCTTAGGTGTGGAAGCCTGCTAATATTATTCGGATGGTTCGAGTAAGGTACTATTAATGAACTTATTCATATGTATCATATATGATAAACACATGCTGCAACTTCCCCATTTATTATATTGACTCAACTTCATGAATATGAGGATCACATTCATTAAGCTAGCCTTGTTCCGGACGAGCAAGAGTCTAAGCTTGGGGAAGTTTATGAGTGCATATTTGCATCATGTTTTATATTGTTATTTTGCACTATAGTGGTGGGATCTTGGTATTTTACGGCGTTCGCGCTCATCTTTTATTTCTATTTTCACCAGGATTAGAACAGATGATGGATACGATGGACACAATCCTTCGACCAGTTATATTGGAGCGAAAAGGAGTCAAAAACAGCGGAAATTTATTATTTAGGAAATATCAATTACCCCAGAAGAAAACCCGAAGGGATCGTAGGAGGCATAAGGTTTAACGACCAACTATACGACGGGAAGAATTTCTCTGGCCATATAGTTCCCGCCGTATAGTTGGCGCCACCACCGCCTCTTCAAGTAGTTTCGCCCCGTGCAATTGGATCGGGGAGACGGTATACAAAACACCCAGAAATCGCCAAAAACCTCACCTCCAGAAGGGATCTAGAGGGGGAACTTGCCCAAGGGATCCATCTTTGCCCTACGCAGATATGGGAGGCCAAGGCATCGATCGTTATCTTTATCAACCGCTGCATCACCAACATCAATATCCAATCTAGATCTTGTTGTAATTCTTGTACTAGTTGTGTATTTATACAAGAACTATTCATCTATAATTGTATCCATTATCATTCCCATGATGCTGCTTGCCTCCATGTCTAAGTAGATCATTAGTTCTTGGGGAGATGGAGAAACCCTAGCATATGATTGAGATAAGATAGAGATTATTATGTTATGCATCATTATGTGTATGTGTTACTTGTCTTCATCTTGATGTTGAGAGTTGTGCACCTCTTAATATTTGCCTCTTATGGAGACTCGATGAAGGGGATTACTTGTTGGTAGACGGAGGGATGATAGCACTGACTATTACTATAAATTTGTTGTCATTCTTTACGTACTAACTTGGGGACGCAAGGAGAACTCATTAAGCCATGTTCATGCCACGGGAGAAATCCCTTAATAGCGAGGTAATATGATTGATGTCGTTTACTGGTCAGCTGTGGTTACGATGGATGATGTGAGTAGCGGTTGCTGCCTATTCGTCCATATATGGATCTCCTCCCACATACATACATATCATAAGAATATTTGCTATGATAATCTTGACTACTATGTCTATATTGCTAGAGGTGTATCCACCACTCCCCGAGAACGCCTTTTTCCTATTATAGTTCTCATGTCTATTACATACGCGATTTCTACTTTCTACGTGAAGTTTTACTTTAATTCATTTAATTTATTTGCCCAATCAAAAACCCAAAAACAATTCTTACAACAATTCTACTTTTCTTGCATCTTAAAATTATTCCTTAAGTATTTCGTTTAGTTTTATTTAAAAGCATTCTAGTTTTTTGCCTACTGCTCCATTTGGGATCGATATCTTCATTTTGAAACTAGCTACAAACAATCTATGCACTTGCAGTCATCAGCGGACTCGAAGAAGAAGGTGTTGCGGATGGAGTCGTCATCACTGGGCTGTCTAACTAAGCTCCCTGCCTAGTAGACGGTGGCACCAAATCCCCCTGTCCAGGCACAACCAAGGAAGAACCAGATCCAGCATCCTGCAAACCACCGAACAAATCATATGTATCCATATCATCCTTAGAGGGCTTCTCATTAGCATCATCATCAGGATCATCATCCCTCTTTCTCCACAAGGAAGGTGCAAACTTAGGCTCTAGAACATAACCCTCACACTAGTGGAGAAGGGGCCTCTAGTCCCGTTCCAAAGGTCCTCTAGCCCCGTTTTCGAAACCGGGACTAGCCATGCGGGACTAGAGGCCTAGGCATTAGTCCTGGCTCGGTCACTAGCCGGGACAAATGATCCTCCACGTGGCCGTCGCGGCGCACGCGGGGTGCACCCCCATTAGTCTCGTTTGGTGTTACGGACCGCGACTAGTGGTTCTCTGCCACGACAGAGAATTCATTTTGTATTCCTTTATTTATTTCTTTTTATTTAAAAATAGTTTTCGAATATTTCTACGCTACCACATATCATACACGTTCATGTATATATAAGACAACTTGTATTACGATATCAAGCATACAAATATATACAATTTTATAGGTACATGGAGATCACAATTACGAGGACTAGAGCATGTCTATTCGATTACACGGACAAGGATCATCAGTAGCGCCTATTCACATTAAATTCTCCGGCATCGTCTACCATATCTTTCAAAATAAATCCCGCCAGTTCATCTGCAATTCCTAGTACGCGTTGCTCTGGTAGGAGTTGATTCCGCATGCCCTCGAACTATATAAGAAAAGGAGATCAATATGAATATCAATCTTGATAACAAAAAGTGACGGTAATAAAATGATGTTGTGAATGTATTGCTTACGTCGACTATATAATCTTTGTGCTTGGTGGTAATTGTGTGAATGAACTCGCAAACATAGAATCCACATAGATTCGTCTCCTTTGGCTGCCTCGCACACTTTACAACAATATAATTCAATCAAAATAATAATCTAGCATCATAATTGCATTGAAACTAGAAGTAAAGAGATGCGCGGACATATCACGTACTACTTACCGAGACTAGCTTAAACGTCAACTTCTTACTAAAGGAACCCGTAACTTGACGCTTGAACCGGTTCCAAACCCTGCCCGGCGAATAAAATGAATGAATGAGTTATTCATTACCTGATATCTCAGTAAATCAACTAAAGAGACAGATATAGCGCGAAAATTACCTCTGGAGCATGTCCTGCATGATGTGGATCCCTTCCAGGTTTCTCTTTAATGGGTCCATGACTTTAATTCTTCCCTTATCAACTTGAATGTCTAGCACAATCCAGTGGAATCTGCAAACGTTTATATATACATCAGTAACTCATCAGTTACACTTAACGTCGAGTAATCAAAAGTGAATATGTACAACAGAGTAAGACCCTCACTTAAAATTGTAAGGAAATAATATGTGGTCACAAAAATTTTGCTCCATTATAAACCTTAGAATGTTTTCCTCCGTCTCCTCGGGTTTTTCGTTCGCATTTGTATATGTACTTTATCTGGGTCAATGAACCCAACACTATAGAGTGTCTTTCTTTTACATTCCTGGATCTTTATTCTGCATAATAATAGAGTACATAAGGATATAATGAGGATACTTACATGCAATGAACTAAACAATTGAAAAACTGAACATGTAGACAATGAATTCAACAACTTACAGCTAGTAGCAATTGAGGATGGATTTCTCGAGGGCGTCGTAATTGTATAACTGGAAGAGTTCTGAAAACTCAACATGGACCTCGTCGGGTCTGAAGTAGTCATGTGGGATGTCACATCCCAAATTTTAGATTTGGTTCAGCATATCATTCATGGCATTGCATCATAATCATCCATGCAAAACTTTCGATTGAATTGATTCGGCAAAACACTACTTTCAAAACCCTATTTTATTTTACTCAAATGCTCCTACTGGAGGCTTACTAGGACTTGTGTTTTCCACCCTTGTAGACTAGTGGAATCAAATACCACTTGATCCTAGATTGATCTCCTAGATTTTAGAAAAATTTAGGAACAAGTTTCACCCAATTCGGAGCTCGTTTGAAAAAGTTACGGTGGCAATACTAAACAGAAATTAGAAAAAAATAAAAAGAACAAAAAAAAGGAGCGACTGTTGGGCAGCTGCCCAGCCAGTTCTAACAAGACGCTACAGCCTGGCCAGCTGCCACCGGCAGGTGGGCCCACTGTCGGCGCCGACATCGCCGCGTGACCGGCCCTGCCTCCGCAACGCCACGCCAGATCCGCCTCCAACTCATGCGGGACCCTCTCCCTTCTTAGCCCGCGCACGCACCCTCCTGCCCCTCCTATCGCGCCGCCCCTCACCCCTCTCCTCTTCTTTCCCCATGAGCCGCGACCCATGAGCCCCCCGCGAGCCCGCGACCGCCTGACCCCTCTCCTCTCCTCTCCCCGCAGGTCGTCGCCGCCGCCACACCTCCGGAGCTGCCGTCTGAGGCCGTAGCCACCGCCGACCGCCCCACGTGCAGCCGCCTCTCCTCCGCGTCGAAGCCGACGACTCCGCTGCCGCACCGACCGCCCACCGCCGCCAGGAGACCCCGCCGCCGCCGGAGAACCTCGCTGCCGACGCCGGTGAGCACCACCCCGCCGCCTTGCTCGCTGGCCGCACGATCTGCCGCGAACGGCCCAGATCGGCCGTTGACCGGTCAGCTCAGGCGCTGACTGGTCAACCCCCCAGTCAGCGCCCAGTCAGCCGCCACGTGGGCCAGTCAACAGTCAAAGTTGACTGGGTATTTTCCTTAATTGAATTAAATGGCAGAAACTTGTATAAACTTGTAAATTGCGTAGAAATTAATCTACTAGGCCAAAAATTGCAAATAAAATATGTGTAGATTCAGTAAGTCGTGTAGAATCTTGCTGTACTATTGTTTTACACTTTTGCAGCAAGATTTTGTCCAGATTAATTAAAAAAGTTAATGGCTTTTTCGGAGTATTTAATTCGTAGAAAAAGATCTGTAACTCCAAAAATTACAAATAATATGTCCCTGGATTTAGTAGAACAAGGGGAATCTCAAAGTGGATTAAAAGAATAGGCTTACAGTAAAAGCTTTTGCAGAAACTATTTAGTGGCTTTCTGCAGTATTTTAATTCCTCAGGGAGTTTTATAATTCGTTTTTGAGTAATTCCAAATGGTACTGTTCCTAAATAGCAATGCCTATACAGTAGAGTTTTCCCAAGATTTTAAAAACAGTATGCTATCAGTAGTGAATTATTCGGTATCTAGCTCTAGTTTTGAGCGTTATAAATTGCATAATAGTTTCACTTGCGCTAAAAAAATTATTTTCCATGCATGCATTCTGACATGGTTATACCCTACGGGTACGTAACTTCAGCATACCTAGTCCAGCCCAAGGAAGGCCCACGGCAGACATACGCTGGCCCATGAAGATTTTCGGGTGGCCAAGGCCCATGACGTCTTTGGATCCTTGGAGAGCAAGACTAGAGGTGATGGGAAATTCAAAGGGGTAAAACCCTAGAACTTGTAACCGACTAGGACTACGCCTGGGACCTGCCTAAGTCTATATAAAGGCCAGGAGGGTACGTCCTAGGAAAACTCGACTCATACTTTCGCACACGCATCCACGCCAGATCGAATTTGCGCACCCTGTAACCTTTGGTTCTGCCGTAATCAAAGAGCAGACAAGCAGGAGTAGGGTTTTCCCTCCGGGGGCCTGAACCTGGGTAAATCTCATGTCCCCTGGTTGCTTGTCTGTTAACCGTGCCACGATCTCCAGCATCCCCATCTTCTCCAAAACCCAAGTCTATAACAATGGGCATTGACGAGATTAAACCTCGTCAATTGGCGCCGTCTGTGGGAATTGGGGCTGCTGATTGTGCGGTCGTGACGGTTCCGACCCGATCGATCTACAACTCCGCGTCGACGGAGAATCACCTCCTCTTCGGCGCTTTCGACTTCACCGCCCACTCACCGGATACCATGAAGGGTTTCGAGCCCGTAGGCGACGGACTCGAAATCTTGTCCGGGAGCTTCTGCTTCTAGGTGGGACAAACTGGCACCCTCCGCCTCCCTGAGCGGGTGCCCGTGCCATCAATCAGGCCCGCTTCGTGGGCTCCACACCTCGTGCTACGCACGTCACCATCAACAGATGAGTTCTACAGTAGCAGCTGCTGCAACTCCGATCTGTGCGATCCACCTTTGGATGAAGGGACCTACGGTTCCGGATCCGAAAGCTGCGGCAATAACCAATCTGCGGCGCTATCTGCGCGCATCATCCAAACCGACGAGGAACGCCTAACCGCCGCTCAACCCCAACCGCGGGCGAAGCGAAACCGGTGGAACGGCGAAACGGGAAAAGCGGTGGCCACCTCATCCAACTTAGCAAAGAAGGATGGGTCGAAGCACGCCGCGCCGTCATAGCGAAATAGTCCTACCTCTGGACTCCCCATTGATCTGCGAGGGCATACCACTACCTCCTCATCGAGGAGCACAAGAAGCAAGTCAAGATGCAGAGGCGCTCGACAACGCAAGCAAGCAGCCTCTCCAGTCCAGCGGACGAGCTGCGCTCTCCGCCATGGGACCCGACTCTAGCACAAACGGAAATCAGGGAAACAAGCACCACTCTCGGGTGAAAACATGGACCCCAAGGAGCGGCGTGACGTGACTCGAACTCTCCATACATCGTTCATGGATATGGACGCTGACGGCAACATCATCCCGAAGACGCCACAAGCTGCGATCATGGCAGCCGCTGCGTATCTCGCGGCTCACCCACCTCCGGAGGGGGACCCGAAAAGGGCCATGCATAGGTCCGCACTCACCGGACTAGGACTAATTGGAGCTGCGCTCCACGAAGACGCTCCTGTGGAACCGAAGAAGAAAGCTCGGCCAGCGGCCGAGTCCCACCCCCTCATCCGAAGAGGAAGAGGAGCACGATCTTCCTCGAAGGAAGAAGAGCTCGCACCGCCATAAAAGCGACTACGACGCCAGAGACAAGCTTACACAGCGCAAGATCGCTAAAGCACGCGCTAAACGCGCATGCTCGTCTGAATCTGAGATGGATGAAGACGAAGGAGAACTCTGTGGGGCTCGATGCTTCAGCAGATCCATCCGGCGAACACATATGCCACGCAACTTCAACCTTCCTTCGAATACTCCGAAGTTCAACGGCACGCAAGATCCAAAGTCCTGTCTCAGTGACCATCTGTCATCCGTCAAGCTTCACGGAGGCAACAAAGTAACCGCCATGCAATGCCTTCACCGCGGTGACAGCGTATGCTGTCCGCTTAGCAGCCTATCATCAGGATCCATCCAAAGCTAGGAGGAGCTCTCTTACAGCTTCATCCGAAACTTCAAAGGCACCAGCAAGAGGCCCGCCTCAATCGAAGAATTGCGAGCCTGCACTCAGAGAACGGGTGAATCTATTCGCTCCTACATACTACGCTGGTCTACAACCAAGAACTCCGCAGCACACATCTCCGAAGAGCGGTCCATCGATGCCTTCAGGGACGGCATCAAACACCCAGACTTCAAGGAGAAACTTGGACGTGTAAATCCCAAGACACTCGACCAGCTCATGGAAATCGCCAACAGTTGGGCAGACGGGGAAGATTGCATCCAACGGGCACAATCAGATGAAGAGGACGACTACGGCCTAAGACGCGAACGCCGCAGCAAGAGCAGATCGCGCGTCTACGAGGACCGCGACGGACCCGACATGGTCGCAGCCGGCTACACCGACCGCCGTAACGACAACAGCCCGCAACAGCGGAGGATACCGCAGCGGAAACTTCCGCGATAACGGACGACCAACGCAGTCGTGGCAACGCCGCGACCGCGACAACGGACCCTCAGCATTCGACAAACTTTCGGGTCCATGCACCATCCACTTCTACATCAACAAACAAGATGGCAAAAAGAAAGCTAGCCACATGCTCAAGAACTACCGCGAGTTCCAGAAACTCAGCGAAGGCATGGTGCAGATGAGGCAACAAGCTCCAATCCCTGCGTTCGGAAACGCACCTGCGCCAGGTGAAATAGCACACGGAGCTCCTCCACCGCCGCCTATTGGAGGCCCAAATCAATCAGTCGCACGGTATCAAAACAACGCCGGTCGCATACCCCCACCAAAGGAGCACTCAATACGATACTGAAGGATGCCCACAAATAGGGTGCGAAGAAAATCACCCGACAAATCAACTTGGCGTGGCAACTCCGCCTCAATCACAGAGTACCTCGGCGGATCGAGTCTGCATCACATTCACTCGCGCGGATCACCCTTGCGGATCCCTTGCCCAGTCATGCTTCCTGGTCTTTGGGCGCAGATCGGAGGCTTGAGATGAGTCGCGTCTTCATGGGCGGCAATGGCATCAACCTAATGTTCGCAAGCACTCTAGCAGCTATGCGGATCCGCAATGCAGCTGGAACAATCGACACAACGTTCCACGGCATTGTCGAGGAAGGCATCTTCCCACAGGCAAAATAGGGCTCGGCGTCATCTTGAAGCGGACAACTTTCGGCGGGCGCCTAGAATTAAGTGGTGGTGGGCCGTGCAATACCACGCCATCCTGGGGCGTGTAGCATTCGCAAGGTTTCTGGCCGTCCCACACTATGCGTACCTACTACTCAAGATGCCAGGACCAAGGGGCGTCATCACAGTCCACGGGAGCTTCACCCGATCGGACCAATGCGACAGGGATTTCAACAAAATCTCCCAGTCCTTCGGCATGCAAGACGAGCTCGTAAGGCTCCGCGAGGCGACGGACGATGGGCTACCCCCAGTCACAAGGCAGAACGCACCCGACATGTCCTTCGACTCCACCGTCAACACCAAGAAAGTGCAGGTCCATCCGACGGACGCCTCCAAGACGGCGTTGCTCGCCAACGACCTTAGTACAGCATAGGAAGGCGCGCTCGTCGAATTCCTCCATGAGCGCTGGGAAATCTTCGCCTGGTGTCCTGCGGACATGCCAGGAGTTCCCAGGGAATTCGCCGAGCACGCACTCAATGTCTTCCCAGACACCAAGCCAGTCAAGCAGTCTATCCGAAGACTGTCGGAGCCATGAGCCGAAGCTATCGGCAAAGAGATCAACATATTACTCACAGCAGACTTCATCCGGTAAATCAAGGAAAGCGAGTGGCTGGCAAATACGGTGATGGTCCCGAAGAAGGACACGGACATCCTGCGGATGTGCGTGGACTTCACAACACTAAATAAACACTGCCCAAAGGACCACTTCCCTCTTCCTCGGATCGACCAAATCATCGATTCAAATGCAGGTTGTGAGAAGCTCTTCTTCCTCGACGCCTACTCAGGCTATAACCAGATTCGACTCAAGGTCGAAGAACAAGAGAAAACGGCGTTCATCACACCATTCAGAGTATTCTGCTACAACACAATGCCCTTCGGGCTAAAGAACGCACCAGCGATGCATGCAGGACTGCCTCAAGGACCAGATCGGTCGCAACGTCCAAGTCTATGTCGATGACATAGTCATAAAAACCAGAAAGGCAAGAACACTTATCGACGATCTCCGCGAGACGTTCGACAACCTTGATCGCTACAGGATCAAGCTCAATCCAGAAAAGTGTGCCTTCGGCGTCCCCTCGGGCCAGCTGCTCGGGTACTTCATCTCTCAACGAGGGATCAAAGCGAACCCGAAGAAAATCACATCTATCATGACAATGGAGAAGCCGAAAAACCTCAAGGGCGTTCAGCAGCTCGCAGGGCGAGTAGCGGCACTAAGCAGGTTCATCAGCCGCATGGGCGAGAAGGCCCTACCATTTTACCGGCAACTGCGCCGGCGGAACAAGTTCGATGGACACGAAGCCAGCACGCGTTGAAAGCCTCAGCGGCTCCTCCACCTCGCTGTTTGGTCACGCCAAAGAGCGCGAGCCTCATTGTACATAGCAGCCACACACCAGGTGGTCAGCACAGTACTCGTGGTCGAACGACCCGAAGAAGGCAAGACCCACGGGGTCCAACACCCAATTTACTACCTCAGCAAGGTTCTCACTCCAACAAAACAGCGGTACCCGCACTACCAGAAGATAGCCTACGGCGTGTTCATGACGGCTCGACGACCGAGCCACTACTTCCATGAGCATCAGGTGATGGTCGTCAACGAGGCACCACTGAACAACATCCTGAATAACCCAAAGGCCACAGGACGCGTGGCCCTGTGGGGCATTGAACTATCACCCCTGGACATCGTCTACGAGAAGCGACACGCAATCAAATCTCAAGTCCTTCTAGACTTCCTGGTACACTGGATGGAGCTGCAGCTGCCTGACAACCCAGATATGTCACAGTCCTGGACAATGCATTTCGACGGCTCCAAGCGCGGCAGCAGGCGAAGTCATACTGACCTCCCCGCAAGGTGACAAAATGAAATACGTTCTTCGGATGAAATTCAGAGCCTCCAACAACGAGGCCGAATACGAAGCCCTCATCCATGGCATGAAGATGGCAAAAATATGTGGCGCAACGCGCCTCCGGCGGCGTTGGTCCCAACCGCAGATGAGGATTTCTTTGTCTTCCCCATAGCGCTACAGCGGTGGTGGCGTTGGCAACGACGAAGGACAAAGGAAATGTGGAGGAAACTCTCAGCGCGCAGCAAGAATAGCTCAAGAACGAAGAGGCAGTGAATAGATGAACTGCTGCGGTGAAAAACAAACCACGATTTCACCAGAGATTATAACAGCGAAGACGACGCACGCTGGCCGTCCATCGAGAAGACCTAACGCCAACGGTAGATCTGGCCGTGCGTGTCGACACCAAAGCGAACCGTCGTTACCACGCCCGTCCACTACGGCGGAAATCGAGGAGACGCCAGTAATCATCTCACGCCCGCGTGACGGTCAATTCAAAGTCAGCAAGTGGGACCCGCCGTCGATCAAGTCATCTACGGCGTAGCGAGCGCTTGAGATCATCGATCGTAAAGCAGCGTCATCAAAAGCTATACTAGCACCACTTGGCTCCGGCTAAGAGTACTCACTCGAATCTACGATTCGACTAAATACTGGGCTACTCCTATCGGAGGCGCTGCGCACCCGACAGACAAATGAGGACAAAATTACTTCTCTGAGTCCTACGTCGAGTCTATGACTCCACTACGGACTCGGGGGCTACTTCCATAGGGAGGAGGGATTTAAGAATCCGAAAATTTTCGAGTCCTGTGGACCTAATGATTGAAACAATGCTTGAACTAAAAGTCTCCGTTCGAGTCTACGACTCGAACAGACACTTGGGGGATACTCCCATAGGGAGCGCTGGTCGCGCACCCTATGAAATCTTCGACTGCGATCTTCCGGATTCGCATGCAAAAACTTTTTTGGCAACTCTGCCCCAACAAAACGCTAAGTGAGTAACAATCTCCTTGGCCACCCGAAGCACCTCCGAGGTGATAAATGTTCGGATGCTGCATTTACGACGCAAAGATAAGACCTACAGATATCATATGATGGCCTGGCAACGCACCTGACTGCGCTCTGCTAGTATGAATCCGTACCAGCAGGTACGATGAAAAATCCCGACGGACGCGTTGGGTACACCAATTAAAATCACTGGAATTCCACTCCTATAAGTCCTCCGCGGCCTGAGTTGAATTACGCCAGCATATGTTCCAGTCCCGGGTTAAGGGATCCGAACCTAAATAAGATCGTGTTGTTTCGTCCTAAGACAGTTAACTGACCCTGATATGTCGGGTGAGTCAGGCACACGCATCAACAATCCCCACACACATATACTATTAACGTATAGCTTCTCCCGAAGGATGGAAGAGTCCTCAGCCGAATCTACGATTCGACTGATCACTCGGGGGCTACTGACATGGTTATACCCTATGGGTATGTAACTTCAGCATACCTAGTCCAGCCCAAGGAAGGCCCACGGCAGACATACGCTGGCCCATGAAGATTTTCGGGTGGCCAAGGCCCATGACGTCTTTGCATCCTTGGAGAGCAAGACTAGAGGAGATGGGAAATTCAAAGGGGTAAAACCCTAGAACTTGTAACCGACTAGGACTACGCCCGGGACCTGCCTAAGTCTATATAAAGGCCAGGAGGGCACGTCCTAGGACAACTCGACTCATACTTTCGCACACGCATCCACGCCAGATCGAATCTGCGCACCCTGTAACCTTCGGTTCCGCCGTAATCAAAGAGCAGACAAGCAGGAGTAGGGTTTTTCCCTCCGGGGGCCTGAACCTGGGTAAATCTCGTGTCCCCTGGTTGCTTGTCTGTTAACTGTGCCACGATCTCCAGCATCCCCATCTTCTCCAAAACCCAAGTCCATAACAATGGGCATTGACGAGATTAAACCTCGTCACATTCAGTAGGTTTACTGAATAGGGTTATGTGGTGTTGTTGTAGCATCAATCCACTTGTCATGCATGCATCTTGCATCATCTTTGTTTGCATATGCTTGTGGATGGTTTGTTTATGGTTGCAATTGTATCGTGTAGATTATGACGAGTGCAACGCTTGCTCGTGTGTGGATTGTTCTTCCGACCGCTACAACCAAGGCAAGTAGATGCTACTTTGTTCATGATATTGTCCTACTATTTTCAATGCATTGTCGTGTATTTTTGTAGATGCAAGTGTAGGATGATACTATCACTATGCTATGTCCTATTATATGGTAGGGCTTTCCTTGTAGATGAACCACCGTTGGTAGATGTGCTTAACCATGCTATGATGAACGAGGGTTGGGTTATATCACTGAAAGTTGTTTCTAAATGTGTTGGTTTGTGAAAACTAAAACAACTTAATTAATGAATCTCCTGGGTGTGATGGGATTGATAAATTTTGGTGGTATCATTGCGGAAAGGCACCCAGGTATCGAGAGAAAATGATTGGCTTCTTTATTTTGCAGCTTACGTGTACAACCATGTGCCAATAATGAAATGGGCGGTTGGTTGGACTTAGTAGGTTGTGGTAACTCGAACCCGCGTATCCAGAGATTTAGAATTTTGGTAGGTTGGACCGGTGCGCGTCGGGATTGGGGAGCTACTTCCCGAACGGTCTCTTCTTGGACTTCTCCCTATCATCACCCAAAATGAGAGTGATGGTACGAGATGGGCTGGCCAAGTCACATGGGTAAATTGTACTAACCCCTGTAGGGTGTATAATCTAATCGATTAGTCGTGTCCCCGGTTATGGACGTCTGAGTTGCTTGATATTGATTCCATGACATGTTTCTCGCTCATTCTAATTTCATAATTGCTTTAATGTTGTTGGGTTAACTTAATTGGGATTTTTTCAAAGAAAATCAAAAACTGTTTATGAAAGTAGGACAAAGGTATTTGCAAATGCAAGCTAGCCACAGCTCCACCTGCCAAATATGCATGTAGATGTTGGCATTATTGTCTCCTTTACTAGCTCTACTTGCCATACATTCCATGTATTGACCCTTCGGGGCTGCTACGTTTCATGTTGCAGGTTATTCCGATTCTGAGTAATCGATATAGGCCACGGTACTCCACTCGGCACTTGTTCACTTGTGGGCAATTTTAAGAATGGAGAATTTACTTTATTTATGCTGCTACCTGAATAATTTGAGCTAGCCTTGGGATAAGATTTTATTGTAATAATGGTACTCTGGATCTTTGTTATTTATGATACACGGATATTTTGCTATGTTATTCATCTTATTCTATTGTGGGCCATTGAACCGATCCAGGGATTGGCATGTCACATAGAATCGACGGTCTTTTCAGAACCGTGGTGTTACAAGATGGTATCAGAGCCCATGTGTCGACTGTAGGATCGTGACCTAGGATTGGATTAGGAAGCCATAGAATTACTAAAGCTTATATTAACTATGTCTTTCATCTTATGCCTTTCACTCTCGTAAATTCTTACCATATGATATTCTCACACTTTCCTCTTTTAATTGATAGATGGGAGAAGTCAGGACTGAGTATGAAACCATGGAGTCACCAAGGCCCTTTGCAAGACAGTTACCGCAGCTCCCGCAGTCATTGGGATTGCCACTGCCCATGTTCAAGGGAAAAAGGCTGTACACCTATGGATATGGTGAGGATGCATGGGATATCACCACCTTCATATTCAGAGATGCCGCCTTGCCAAACCCTGTGCATCTGATCTACACCAAGACATACTGCAACTGGGGGCTTGGAATAAACTTGGCCATGCATGAAGCCCTGTCTACTTGATTGCCATCATGTCCAAACACCTCTTTGCCAGACTCACCCCTACGACTATGGAGGCGTGATGAAGATGGGCACATTGTGGTTACCGGGCGGCAGGAACAACATGCCGCCCGTCGGAGGCACATAGAGGACATGGAAAGGAGAATGGAGCTCTAGCGATAAGGTGATGATGGTAAAGGAGATTGCAGATTTTGCCGAGAATGGTATGGTGGTCCAAGGACAGGAGATTGACACCTTGCATGAAGCTGTGGGAGTTCTGGAAAATGCCCTGATAGGCAGGGATGCAACCATATCTCATCTTAATGGGACTGTGCAGGATAACACCCAGACCATACAACAGTTGCAAGGGACCGTCCAGGAAAGGGATCAAACTATTGAAGTTATGGCAACCCAGATTGCCGCTCTCCAAGTACAGCTGAATCCACCCTCTGATGATGACAATGGAGATGGTGGCAACAATGATGATGATGATGACAGTGGGAACGATGATGATGATGAGGACGAGGATGATGATGGAGACGATGATGGTGGAGGAGATGAAGTTGTTGCAGTTGCAGCAGAGAGTGAAGAAGAAGAGGAGGATCCAGAAGAAGTGGAGTTTGAGATCTCAAGTGATGACTCAGGAGAGGTGTACACTCCGCCGCCATGGTTGAACCGTGGACAGAAGCGCCAACGCATGAGTGCAAGGACCTACCGCAACCTCTTCAAGAAGTAGATAGAAGTCCACCAATTAGTCCTCGTTAGGAAAAATCGTTAGGATTAGTCTCGATCGATGTAAGACTTAATTACTGTTAGCTTAAGAGTGTTTAGTTGCTTATTTGTGTACTCCAATATCCCAGGAATTATTTGTGCCAATTTTATAAAAGAGTTATGGCAAGTTTGGTTAATATTTGTGTTATTTTCGCTGTAGTTTTCTGCTGATACAGCAGTACTGTATGATTTTTTCATATTTTAATGGTATCTGGGAAAAATCTGAAAACAATAGGGCTGGTGCGAAACTCTCTGTACTGTATGTGCAAAAATCAGCATAAATTCCTGACGAGTTTAAGTCAGGCAGAAAAATTCATGAACACTCCTGGACTGTTCTGGCAGATTGTTGATTTAATGCTTTGTTGATCAACTGTTTATATAACCATTGTCAACTCTTCTAAAACTATTTCAGTAGATATATACTGCTAGGATAACCCCTGGGATGTTGCTGGATCACTTGTTTATTGATGTGTTGCGTGCTTGAGATTGTCTGCTATTGTTTGTTGTTGTTTGATCATAATGCATGGGTAGAATCTTGTTTTCGTAGTTGATTATTTCTGAGCTTACTTTGAACCCATGGATGCCTCCCAACTCAACTCAGAGTTGGAGCAGCTCATGGAAGCTCGAGCACGGTGACCCAAGTTATAACCCAGTTCATGGAAGCTCGAACAACAACAACAACAACAACAACAACAACAACAACAACAACAACAACAACAACAAAAACAACAACAACAACAACAACAACAACAACAACAACAACAACAAAAACAACAACAACAACAACAACAACAACAACAACAACAACAACAACAACAACAACAACAACAACAACAACAACAACAACAACAACAACAACAACAACAACAACAACAACAACAATGGGAACAACCAACCTCAGGGAGATGCTCTCACCAGGTTTGTGAGGCTAAGGCCAGCTAAGTTCTCTACTGCAACGGAACCAATGGTTGCTCTCGACTGTTTGCATTCAGTCAACAAGGATCTGGTAACTGTTGGATGCACTGATGCTGAGAAGGCGAGGTTTGCCGCTCACCTACTGGAGGGACCAGCCGCTTCTTGGTGGGACACTTTTCAGATCACCCACCCGCTGGACACCATGACTTGGGCAATGTTTGAGGAAGGTTTCAGGACCAACCACGTGTCTTCAGGAGTTCTGAGCCTGAAGAGGAAGGAGTTTCGCAACTTGCGCCAAACCAACCGCACCGTGGCTGAGTACATTGAGGAGTTCAACAACCTGTCCCGTTATGCACCTGAGGATGTTGACACCGATGCAAAAAGGAGGGAGAGATTCCTGGATGGCCTCAGTGATGAGCTTTCAGTGCAGCTACTGGTGGTTTATTGCCCCACTTTCCAGGAGCTTATGGACAAGGCCAGAATCTTGGAAGGAAAGCACAAGCAGGTGGAAAACCGCAAGAGAAAGAGCAGCAATCACCACTCTGGTTCTCACCACAAGTTTCGCACTTCTTATGATGGATACTCCAAGCATGGAGGGAATGACCATGGGCACCATGGGAGCCATGACCGCCACCACCATGGCGGCGATGGACATCGCCATGACAACCACAAGAGCAGCCACCACACCCACAAGGTAGGACACTCTCACCATTCTGGAGGACACGGTGGACATGACCGCAACCGTGATCGCATATTTGTGAAGAAGGATCTGAGTGAGGTGACATGCTTCAAGTGTGGTCAGAAGGGACATTATGCGGACAACTGTCCGGAGAAGAAGGTGTTGAAGCCAACCAACAACCAGAAGGCTACAGTGAACCATATGAATGTGGAGGAGATCCCAGATGAGCCTGACCTTGTGATTGGTAAGTTTCCAATCAACACTCACCCTGCACTTATACTTTTCGATACTGGTGCATCGCATTCATTCATATCAAGGGCATTTGTGGATAAGTATAAGCTACCTACTGAGTCTATGAAAGAGTCTATTAGGGTAAGCTCACCTGGAGGAGATGTGATAGCTAGCGCGGGATGCCGCGGCTTAACTGTGAGGATTGGAGCACACAACTTCATTGCACATCTGGTAGTGTTGGAATCACAAGGGTTAGATGTTATTCTGGGTATGGATTGGATGTCTATGCATGGGGGACACATAGATTGTGCACAGCGAGCTATTTCACTCAAAATCCCGGATGGTAAGAGAATTAGGTTCAAGTCGGCTGTACGACCGGGAAGGTGTAAGCTGAATTCTCTTAAGGGGGTTAGCATGGATACTGTGCCTGTGATTAAGGATTACCCTGATGTGTTTCCGGAAGAGCTGCAGAATGCCACCGACAGGAAGTGGAGTTTCTCATCGACGATCTTGGAGCAGGGCCTATAGCAAAGAGACCATATAAGATGGATGTGGGCGAGTGAAGGAATTGAAGAAGCAGTGAAAGAGCGGTTGGACAAGGGATTCATTCAGCCTAGTTAAATCATGGGGTGCACACATTACATTTGTGGAGAAGAAAGACAACAGCAAGAGATTAGTGGTGGACTATCGCTCACTGAATGAAGTAACCATCAAGAACAAGTACCCTCTGCCGAACATAAATGATTTGTTTGATCAACTGGAAGGAGCAAAGGTGTTCAGCAAGATTGATCTGCGATCAGGCTACTTTCAATTGAAGATCCGGGAGGAGGACGTACCAAAAACCGCCTTCACCACTAGGTATGGTTTATATGAGTATACGGTTATGTCTTTTGGACTAACGAATGCCCCAGCATATTTCATGACCATGATGAACAAGGTATTTATGGAGTACTTGGACAAGTTCGTGGTGGTGTTTATTGATGACATACTGATATATTCCAAGGATGATGCTGAGCATGAGAAGTATCTGCGACTGATTATGGAGAAGCTGAGGGAACACAAGCTGTATGCCAAATTCAGCAAGTGTGAATTCGGCTTAACACTTCTGGATTTCTTGGACACGTGGTGTCGGGAGAAGGAGTCATTGTTGATCCAAGCAAAGTGAATGTAATGGCTGAGTGAAGCGCCCAAGAATGCGGAGAGATTCAAGATTTTTGGGACTTCTTTGGATATTACAGAGGTTCATTGAAAACTTCTCCAAGATTGCTAACCCGATGACTGAACTTCTGAAGAAGGAGAGGAAGTTTGAATGGACGGATGCGTGTGAAGCCAGCTTTCGAGGCCAAGCGTCGACTAGTGACCGCTGTTACATGTTTACGGATCTTGAATGATTTCCAAGTGTACTGTGATGCTTCTCGACAGGGACTTGGCAGTGTGCTGATGCAAGATGGGAGAGTGGTGTCATATGCCTCGCGGCAACTTAAACACCATGAGAGGAATTATCCCACACACGACTTGGAAATAGCATCAGTTGTTCATGCGCTCAAGGTATGGAGGCATTACTTAATGGGAAAACACTGTGATGTGTACACCGACCACAAGAGCCTGAAGTACATATTCACATAGAAGGAACTGAATATGAGGCAAAGGAGATGGTTGGAACTTATCAAGGACTATGATATGAATCTGCAATACCACCCAGGAAAGGCCAATGTAGTAGCAGATGCTGTGAGCTGGAAGGTTTATGCCAATGGATTGACAATTAGGGAATTGCCCGAGGATTTGTGCAAGCAATTCAAGGACCTTAGACTGGAGGTAGTATCTAAAGGATACTTGGCAGCAATGGAAGTCCAACCAACGCTACAGGACAGAATAAGGAAGGCTCAAGTGGGAGATAAAGAGATTGATGAAGTAAAGGAAAAGATGAAGGAGGATCGAGCAAGGGAATTTCGCGAGGATGAACAAGGAACCTTGTGTTATGGAGATCGTTTGTGCGTCCCCAACGATCCGGAGATAAGGAAGTTGATTCTGCAGGAAGCTCATGACTCGCCGTATTCCATACATCCGGGCAATACGAAGATGTATATGGAACTAAAGGACAGATTCTGGTGGAACAACATGAAGGGAGACATCGCGGAGCATATTGCCCTATGTGATGTATGTAGCCGAGTGAATGCGGAACACCAGAAGCCAGCAAGACTGCTACAACCATTGCCCGTGCCAGATTCACTAGTGCAGAACGGCCCATGCGTCCCGGTTGGTAAGAGCCATTAGTCCCGGTTGCCCAACCGGGACGGGGAAATCGGGACTAAAGCTCTAACCATTAGTCCCGGTTGCCCCACCAACCGGGACAAATGGTGCGTGGCAAAGCAGCGAGGTGGAGCATTAGTCGGTTACGTAACCGACGGGACTAACTCTTCTTGCCGCGAGATTTAGCTCATTTCTCTGCCGGCGAGAATTCATTTTGCACATTTGGTTGCCGGCAACATTTTCGCCACTTTTGTGCCGCGGAAGAATTCATTTAGGTTGTTTTATTGTTTATTTAGTGTTTTGCACTTATCAATGAAGGAACCTTATATTACACAAGATCATCATGACAATATTACATTCAATAGGCGGATCGAGTTCATGCACTACATACAAAAGTATTCCCCTTGTCTATACACGGATCGAGTTGCTATTTTACAATCCCTATTGTCTATACACGAGAATAGTACTCCCTTTGGGTCTAGGACTTACGCATCCAAGAATCCCGCCAATTCCTCCTGAATTGCTCGTCGCGATCCTTTGGCGTAAGACCGTCCGTGAGCGTTCGATCTGATTTAAAAAGGAGTCGATCTATATGAATGAAACTAAACACAATTTGTTTGAAAATAAAACTATAGAAATTGTTTACATACGTGGAGTTGCTCTAAATTTCTGCCCTTCTCATCGCCGTCTGCGGATGAACTCGCAAACATAGTATCCACAGAGATTGTTACGGTCCCCGTGTCGGGCACTTCACAAGAACATAGTTCAATCAAAATAATAATCAAGCATGATAATAAGCGTATCAAAACTAGAATCAAAGAGATGCGCGGATATAGCTAGTGGTGCTTACATCTAGTGGTTGAAATGTAAGCTCCTCTTTCCAAACACCCCTAGCCTTCTTGGTGAACCGTTTCCAAGCGCTGCGTGAAGAAAGCGAATAAAGAAGTTATTAAGTACTTGATATCATAAAATTCACGAGCGTTGCCGATATAGTGTAGTAATGATTAGAATTACCGTTGGAGAAGTATCTGCATGTCCTTCCACGTCTCAAGGGTTTATGTTTTGAGTCCATGACTAGTACCGCCCTTTGTCAAGTTGAATGATTAACGAATATAGTGGAAGCTGCGAATGCATAACTAATCAATTATATACTTAACATCGAGTAAGCGAAATAGAAAGTGTATACAAGACAATAACACTCACTCGAAGTTGTAAGGAAAAAGTATTTCCCTTTTGGTTTCTTGAAACCTTAACGCGTGTACTATATTATCCTCCGTATCACAGGGGCTTATTTTGAGATTAGCTTCATGAACCCAATATGGGTCAATGAAGCCAATATCATAGATTTGTCTCTCTGCATTCGAGAATCTTCATTCGCATATTACGTATGATTATATACATGCAATAAACAAAGTGAGATAGCTGGAGACTAAGTTGATTACGAATTAGTACTTACGGACAATAGGCAGCGATGAGCGATTTGTCCAAGGCGTCTTGATTGAATAATTGAAATAGCTCAACAAATTCAATGGATATCATGTCATCACTTTCTTTCCCATGATGCTTTTTGTAACCCTCGGCACTATCCAGATTAGCCCGGCACTTGTGGCGTGCATGTACCGATTATGCAATCTTCGCATTTTTGTTGAAAGATTATTTACCTCCTCGGGTTTGACGAGAGGTTTGCCGTCTTGGTATTTGTATGCTACTTCACTCACGGGAAGAACTCTAAGCGGGATAAGTCTTGGCAATACTCATACCTTGAGCAGCGGCGCTTCTCCGTGTGCAACTACCTCTGGATCATCTTGCTCTTACCCCATATTTGCTCGACCCACATTGGTTTGAGAAATCACCTTGAGAGGCGCAAGTCTTTTGCTTGTTCTCCGAGCTGAGCAGATTTCCGCTTGCATCGATCTTGCTCTTGAGGCTTTTGTCTGCATGTGACTTGAGAATAGAACGCTCATAGTCGATGGCGGCTTTGGCTCGGGTTGATGAAGAGTCTTTAGCATTTTCAACACTTTGGCTTTTCTTCTTTGGTCTTTGGGAACTCTGGCTCTTTCGGCCGCCTCGACTTAGCAGCAACTGTCGTTTCGCATCAACGATCGCCATGGTCTCCTCTTGATCTGATCATAAGCTCTCTTGGGAGGAACCGTTGGTACTTTTGGAAGAGGCTCTTGTTTACGTTTGGCGATCGCTTACGGCCTTAGCGATGCGCTTACGCTTTTTATCTGGCGCGGCGATGGCTCCATGGCGATGGCTGCCGGAGATTGGTGAGGCGGCGGGCGGGTGAGCGGCGAAGGCGGCCGCATGGCGGCGACCTCGGAGCGGGTGAGGCGGCGGCGAAGATGGCCTTGGCGTGTGATTTGAAGCACGATACAATCCTTGACCATAGAATGGTGGCGTTTTGCGTCACCCGACAGATCATCCCCTTCACCAGCGGTAGTGAAGATCCAAAACCTCAAAGGTGGGCATGATTTCATCCACGCCGACAACAGCGTAACCCTCTGGAACCGGACGGTTGTGGTAAGTTGGTGTGGGTCCAATTGGTAAAGGCATAGCCGACCGCCACCTTCATTGATATGTTCACAACTTTGACATGTAGATCGCGATGTGTCATCTCTGTGATATCATCCTTTGGGTAGCCAACAGAGCCATCGTCGGTGCATCATCGGCATCGCCATTGTCATCACCGGGACCTCGGTGGAAGCCACTGCTTTTTCGATTATTCGATAGGCGGTAGCATCGAATGCGGTGTCTTCTTGAGATGGGCGCCGGTAGTACTGCTCTTTAAGTGAGTTAATTTCATATTGTTGTTGCTTTAATCGTTCTTCAATTAAACGCATTCGCTCTTTTCGACTTTACCTTCAACCGCCTGTCCTTACTCCTCGACGGCTTCTATCGGGATATTTCTTCCTCTCTTGAAACCAGTCCTCCATGATTGGGAGCCTATTGTGCCTCGTGTTCGTCCATCATGTTCCTTATTTCCAAGGCGAGTGTGAGCTCATCATTCTCTCTATCGGGAATGAAGTCCCCATCTTTAACAGCCTTCTTGCTTTTCTCATCCTCTCGATTGGCAAGGGTCTTCTTTATGTCGTATGGTATATATACACCTCCTTCCGAGTCCAACGTGCCCCCATGCCCGTAAAACCAATTCCTTGCGTTCTACCCAATACGTCTCTCTGGGTGATATTTTTATCACGCAGTTCTGCTCAAGTTTCTCCCACTTAGGAATGCCAGCCAGTAGCCACCTTGCCCCATATTATGGTGATACTTCTTGTTAGCGACATTCACTTATTCTTTTCGACATTTCCTTAGCTTTTTCGATGTCTTGTATTCCACAAACTCAGCCCGAATGGTTTTATCTTACGAACCGAGTCTTCTTGAAATCCAGTCTTCTCTTTCACGACATAGTCAAGGTGCAATCTTTTCTTCCAGTTGGTGAAACACTGGGCCATCTTCTTCAAAGCCCACTCCGACCTTAGCCTCCATGGCTCTCCCATGTTGTAAAGGCGTCCTCAATGGATCCTCCGCATTTGGATCCAGCTCTATCTTCGAGTTTGAAATTAACCATGAGCCTCTTCCACGGTAAATCTTTGGCGTGGTTAGGGACAAATAAACATGTTCCCTCTTCATCCGCATTAGCAGGCCTATTCCAATTTCTAATGGTGATCGATTAAGTCCCTAACGATTACTCGCATTGTGCCACAAATTTGGTTGCGACAACTTCGGGAGCGGTCTGCCGTCTGCGGCGACATCTTCGATCTGAACCTCTCATGGTCTTCCAACTTTTTGGTTGGGCCTCGTGCGCTCATTTCGTAGATTCCTTCGATCAGGAGGGCTAAAAGAAGAAAGATCGTCGTTACTATTTCTATATAGATAGCGGATGATTAATTAATGAATTGATTTATATTACATGCACCTTGCGGGCGGTAGTCTTCTCGATTACACAAGGCATCGCCTTCTCCCTCATGAAGGCAACACCTTCAACCTCAAACAAGTTGTCTACTCCGGTAAAGAGGATCACCCTCACGGAGTTGTTCGAAACGTTGATACGTCTAAATTATCTTCCCCACGGATCACACCTTGGATCAACTCTTCCTTTTCTTCGTCTCGGCGTGTGGATCCATATTTTACGCATAGGTGGAAAAAGCGAATAAGTCAAAGCGGCTAAAGGAGAAAGTTAAATGCGGTGTTGAGAGATATAAACCCTAATTGGAGAAACCCTAATATATACATACACAATAATAAAAATGAAGAAAGGAAACCGTGTAGTAGATAGGCACATCGTCGAACCCACATGACAAGTTAATTTGCATTGAATGTAACCCTAAGACATGCTCGACGATTTCATCGGGGTTCCGAGGGTGAAAATCTAACTCGGGAAACTCTAACATATGAGAGGGTGCATTTGTTCTTCTAATTATACTTGTCATTTAAGTTGTTGAACAATGCATGATTATAGTTTAGATAGATAGGTTTCATTTTTACGAACAATTTGATATATTATTTGTATTTTTTACGACTTATAAACAATAAGTTATTGATTTTACAATATTAAATCATTTTCTGGAATTAAAAACAAAAAGGCAAATAGTTTTTTACACCGGGGCGCCCCTAGCCAGTGAGACTGACAGAAGGGCCCCAGTGCCAACTTAGCCTCCACGCAAGCAGGCCCCACCGGCCTGATCACATCGCCGGTGAGCATGCGGTGGCGCAACGTTGCTAGAGGCTCGGGAGGCGTCGTGGGTTTGTTCGAAAGAGGGTGTCGGCGAACCTAACTAGTAGGGGACCTTTAGTCATTTAAATTGTTGAACTTGCATTTTGGTTTAATAAAGAAAGAACAAATCAAACCCTAAACCCTAACTTCCCCCTCCATTTGAAAACCATTCAAATGAGTTTTTTATTTAAACAACTAACTACATGAGTTGAGCCCAAAGTGTATAAAAGGGTCTCACACTATTTCATATACTTTATAAAAGTTTCTGTAAGTTGAAAAGATTCAAAACAGATTTGAAATTCAAATTACAAAAGGGAAATCAGAAATAGAAATAGAAAAATTTTGAAATAAAAATGTATCCAACCTAGCTCTTTGGCAGCCCATCTCTCCTTCTCTCTCTGGCTGGCTAGCGAAAGCCCACCCGGGGCCCAAGAGCAGCACCGGCCCGTACCCTTCGCTTCTGTTTCTATCTTCTTCCTCCACGCCTAAGCGACTCACGGTGGCTCACCGGCCACCCGATCTTGGCCGCATGCCAAGATCATCGTCGCCGCCCATGAGCCTATAAAACTCAGTAGCCTAGCTTCTCTTCTTCCTGTTTTCCCCTTTGCGAACCCTAGCCCGACAACAACGGTGGCGCGGTGGTGGCGAGTCGGAGGAGGATGAACGAGGCGAGAGGGCGAGAGAGGTCCACGAGGACCAGCGACATACAGTGTCGCGGTGGTGGTGTCGGGAGGCAGCGAGGTCGAGATCCGGCGATTCGGCGGCGATCGTCGGGCTCGAGTCGTTGGCGGCGATTGGGAAGCGGGGGCGATTCCTTGAGGAGAAGCCTCGGGCGGCAAGCTTCTGCACTTGCTGGGCGGCGGCGGAAGGCGTGCAGCAGTGACTGACGGCGTCGTCGCGAGAAGAGAAGAAGTGAGATGGAGGAAGAAGAAGAGGTGTCTTGATTATAAAGGAAGGACCTTTAGTCGGTTGGTGGCTCAACGGGACTAAAATATCGTCGGTTGGAGCCACCAACGGGACGTATACTCCACTTTTTCAATTTTCAAAGCTGGAGGGGCGCGGATTTAGTCGGTTGGTGGCTCCAACAGGACATATTCCCTGTTTTCAAAAATTCAGGTTTTCTCTCTTCATCTTATTTTTTATTTTGGGGTTTAAATTTGTATTGTTTTTAAATGATAACTAATTTGGAATTTAGAAAAACTTTAAACATAAAAAGTGTTTGGATTTGAATAAATAATTCAAAACCATTTTCATTTAAAAAATAATTAATGTAACCATTTAAAATATGAACCATTTACAATTAGAAATGAATTAACTTTTATTTTTTTAATATCAATTTGGAATTTAGAAAAACTTTAAACATAAAAAGTGTTTGGATTTGAATAAATAATTCAAAACCATTTTCATTTTAAAAATAATTAATGTAACCATTTAAAATATGAACCATTTACAATTAAAAATGAATTAATTTTTATTTTTTTAATATCAATTTGGAATTTAGAAAAACTTTAAACATAAAAAGTGTATGGATTTGAATAAATAATCCAAAACCATTTTCTATTTCTAGAAAATAATTAATGTAACCTTTTAAAATGAATTAACTTATATTTTTTAATATTAATTTGGAATTTAGAAAAACTTTAAACATAAGAAGTGTATGGATTTGAATAAATAATCCAAAACCATTTTCTATTTCTAAAAAATAATTAATGTAACCTTTTAAAGTTAATTAACTTATATTTTTGAATATTAAGTTGGAATTTAGAAAAAATTTAAACATAAAAAGTGTTTGGATTTAAATAAATAATTCAAAAACATTTTCTGTTTTAAAAAATAATTAATGTAACCATTTAAAATATGAACCATTTACAATTAAAAATGAATTAACTTATATTTTTTTAATATCAATTTGGAATTTAGAAAAACTATAAACATAAGAAGTGATAGGGGATGGCCATTGTTCGGATTTTTCCTTTCGAAACATGATCAATATACCAAGTCTGGTATTTTTCCTTTCATATTGTTAGAACTTGCATTGGATCTCTGAAGAAACCACATATTGCGAGTCTAAAATGATTTTTCAAAAATCACAGGCGATAGATCATGTACTGTAGTACAAACCGGACCCACTTCTGCTTGGATTCGAGACATTTGTCCTTTTACTAGGGATGGGCGAAAAGGTTTGAGATGTACCGGTTGGGATATAGTCCATGTAAGGTGGTCTAGTATTTTAGGAAAATAGGGCGGTAGCATTACGAAGCGGCATTTTGGTGGTTACTTCACAAAGCGACCCGTTTTTGCGCTCGGAAAATGGAAAAGGGCTTTTCCGTGCGACAAAAGGAAAACTTCCTCTGCAACATTGTTCTCCATACCAATGTCCACACACATGCATAATATGGGCACAACATCACAAACTATGCCGTGATTCACACATAACATCGGTCATTTGACCGAAAGCCATGAAACCTCGAACATGATAGGTCATTTTGTGAAGGTTTTTGAAACATGATCAATATACCAAGTCTGGTATTTTCCTTTCAACTATGTAACATAATATGACACCACCGAAGGATTTTCATTGTTCGGATTTTTTGAATTTATTATGCCGTTTTGAATTATTTGAATTTCTAACTATGGTCGAACCGGTGTGCATGAAGATAGGGGCGGGCATCGTTAGAACTTGCATTGGATCTCTGAAGAAACCACATATTGCGAGTCTAAAAGCGATTTTTCAAAAAATCACGGGCGGTAGATCATGTACCATAGTACAAACCGGACCCACTTCCTACCGATTAATGAGACATTTGTCCTTTTACGAGGATGGGCGAAAAGGTTTGAGATGTACGGTTGGGATATAGTCCATGTAAGGTGGTCTAGTATTTTAGGAAAATAGGGCGGTAGCATTCGAAGCGGCATTTTGGTGGTTACTTCACAAAGCGACCCGTTTTTGCGCTCGGGAAAATGGAAAAGGGCTTTTCCGTGCGACAAAAGGAAAACTTCCTCCTGCAACATTGTTCTCCATACCAATGTCCACACACATGCATAATATGGGCACAACATCACAAACTATGCCGTGATTCAGCACATAACATCGGTCATTTGGACGAAAGCCATGAAACCTCGAACATGATAGGTCATTTTGTGAAGGTTTTTGAAACATGATCAATATACCAAGTCTAGTATTTTTCCTTTCAACTATGTAACATAATATGACACCATGAAGGATTTTCATTGTTCGGATTTTTTGAATTTATTATGCCCGTTTTGAATTATTTGAATTTCTTACTATGGTGAACGGTGTGCATGAAGATAGGGGCGGGCATCGTTAGAACTTGCATTGGATCTCTGAAGAAACCACATATTGCGAGTCTAAAAGCGATTTTTCAAAAAATCAGGCGGTAGATCATGTACTGTAGTACAAACCGGACCCACTTCCTGGATTCGAGACATTTATCCTTTTACCGAGGATGGGCGAAAAGGTTTGAGATGTACCGGTTGGGATATAGTCCATGTAAGGTGGTCTAGTATTTTAGGAAAATAGGACGGTAGCATTACGAAGCGGCATTTTGGTGGTTACTTCACAAAAGCGACCCGTTTTTTTCGGAAAATGGAAAAGGGCTTTTCCGTGCGACAAAAAGGAAAACTTCCTCCTGCAACATTGTTCTCCATACCAATGTCCACACACATGCATAATATGGGCACAACATCACAAACTATGCCGTGATTCAGCACATAACATCGGTCATTTGGACCGAAAGCCATGAAACCTCGAACATGATAGGTCATTTTGTGAAGGTTTTTTCGAAACATGATCAATATATCAAGTCTGGTATTTTCCCTTTCAACTATGTAACATAATATGACACCACGCGAAGGATTTTCATTGTTCGGATTTTTTTTGAATTTATTATGCCCGTTTTGAATTATTTGAATTTCTAACTATGGTAGTCACAAACCGGGACTAAAAATATTTTCCGCCATTTCCCACCTCTTCCCGCCAAGTTTTCCCGCCCTTTCCTTTCTACTAGAGCTTTTAGTCCCGGATGTAGTCACTACAGGGACTAAAGATATTCCGCCATTTCCACCTCTTCCCGCCAAGTTTTCCGCCTTTCCTTTCTACTAGAGCTTTTAGTCCCGGATGTAGTCACTAAGGGACTAAAGATATTCCGCCATTTCCCAAAGCTTCATGCCAAGTTTTCCGCCCTTTCCTCTATATTTAGGGTGATCGTGTCATGGCTATCCACATCCACACCTTCCTCTCTTAGAACAATGGACAACGCCTCTTGGGCCATTCGACCCTCGAGGAGACCGAGTGCGCCTCAACTACCCTTGTCCACTGGGTACCGGCCCCGCCCGGCTGGATCTTGGCTGGAGGGTTCTGTCCCTCCTCCCTCAAGGTTCCGCCTTGCCAGGCCATCACAAACCACTTCTACCACGAGCTCACCTTGGGCGGCGGATGGATCCCAGTGGGATCCCGACAACTATGACACCTGGAATGCCTTCTTCGCTAATAGGCGGGAAAGGAGCTCGCCAGTACGAGGGTGATGGCCGCCACCGGTGAACAACAACGAAGTCGGCCGTAAATGCGTGGTGGGAGAACCGTACTATCATCAGTGATGCGCTACATCGCCGGGAGACCATCCTCGCCCTGGTGCCCGAGTCCACCCGCCACAGGCCCCACACTGACAGTGGCGGCATCGTCTTCCAGAGACCCCTCTCCCACCGCCGTGAATCCAAGGCTGGAATGGCCCTGTATATGCCATGGATGGGTGAGGATCCCGAGTGGCGGTGGCGATGGCGATGATGATGGCGGCGGCGATGAAGACCACGAGCTGCGTGCTATAGGACTAGGCATGATTATGACTAAAGGCGGCTTTAGGCCTGAGTGTTAGCTAGTCGATTTGTCGGTTTTAATATTAATAAATGTCTTAAGTGTTACCTAATAAATAGAGGAAATGCCTATATAAAGAGAGGGTTCATATTTAGTCCCGATTTGTACGGTTGGGATATAGTCCATGTAAGGTGGTCTAGTATTTTAGGAAAATAGGACGGTAGCATTACGAAGCGGCATTTTGGTGGTTACTTCACAAAGCGATTGTTCTACATACCAATGTCCACACACACATGATCATTGTTCGGCACACATTTAGTCCGGATGTAGTCACAAACCGGGACTAAAGGGATCTTGCAGTGGGCGGACAACACTAATAATAGGGGTGAGTGTCGACATTATGTCGTGCGGCTTGTACCTTGTCCGGATGGTGTCACCAACGGGACTAAAGATGAACCTTTAGTCGGTTGGAGACACCAACCGACTAAAATAGTCGGCACTAATAAGAGGGGTGAGTGTCGACAGTAGGTCGTGAGTGTCGACATTATGCCGAGCTGCTTGTACTATAAATATGCATCCTTGTGAGTCCAGTCCTCCAGCCAGTTTGAGGCATCTCCAAGATGGTTTTAGAGCGAGGACACCACTACGGCCGATTTCGGGAGATGCGGAGCCCAGTCCTCCGGCATCTCCGAGAAACTGGTCATAAACACTCTAATATGTGAAATTAGTTAGCTCAGGCGTATTGATCTAGTTAGTGAAGTTACAAGCTGCAAGATGGTTTTCGAGGGACACCCACTGCGGCCAGTTTAGGGAGATCTTGCGTGGAGCCCAGTCCTCCGGCATCTCCGAAAGCTGGTCATAGAGGCACTCTAATATGTGAAATTAGTTAGCTCAAGGCGTATTGATCTAGTTAATGAAGTTACAAGCTGCAAGATGGTTTTCGAGGCGAGGACACCACTGCGGCCGTTTGAGGAGATGCCGTGAGCCCAGTCCTCGGCATCTCCGAGAAGCTGGTCATAGAGGCACTCCGGTCCAGCCACAAAATGGGACTAACACTCAAGACATTTATTAATATTAAAAGCGAGACTACAAAAGCTGGGACTAAAGGCCACAAACATGAAAGATATCCTTGGTCAAGCCACAAACCGCGAAGACATGAACTAGAGTTACATAATATGAGCATGAACTTCTTGGCATATGTCATTCCTTATGACCGCTTGAGGCGTAACCATGGAGCATCTTCTTTACTTAACGGAATGCTTGGGTCAGTTTTCCTTTGTGAAGGCGGAATTTCATCAAACTTATTATAATCTTCCGACATGTACATCTTGCCCTCGATTCCCACGATGTTTCTTTTCCTGAAAGAACTATGTGGCGCTTTGGATCATCATATGATGTATTCGTTTGCATATTTTTCTTTTTTGATGCGGAGGACATGTCCTTCACATAGAAAACCTAAGACACATCATTGGCTAGGGACGAATGGTTCATCTCTATAACCAAGATTGTTGAGATCCTTGTTGTCATTCCGTACAACTGGTCTATCTTTACCCTTCCCCATTCGGGTTGACCCATTTGCGGTGAAACAAAGGGACCTTAAAAGAGACTCCATAGTCTAGTTCCCATATCTCCTCTATGTAACCATAATATGTGTCCTTTTGTCCATTCTCGTCTATTGCATCAAAGCGGACACCACTATTTTGGTTGGTGCTCTTTTATCTTGGGCGATCGTGTAGAATGTATTCCCATTTATTTCGTACCCTTGGAAATTCAATACGAGAAGATGGTGTGTGACCAACAAGTATAGCTGATCTCCAACGTGGTGTCATTCAAGAGATGTGTCCGCATCCAACCACCGGCAGACTTCATGTGTTCATCTGTAATCCATGATTCGGGCTTCCCGGGTTTTTGGGCGTACAATATTCTTGTGTTCCTCCATATCTGAGCTGCCAAGGTGGAATTATGTAGAAGCTGTGTAGTGTCCTTTAGTGAAAGAATCCCGTCCCTACATATCGGTGCTTTCTTTCCCAGTGCCTTTTCCACTTAGTCTTCCCTCATGCATGAGTCGAAACACCAATCGGCTTAAGGTCGGGAATAAAGTCAACACAAAACTCAATGACCTCCTCTGTTCCATATCCCTTGGAGATGCTTCCTTACAGTCTATGCGGTTATGAACATATTTCTTTAAGACTCCATGAACCTCTCAAAGGGAACATATTGTGCAGAAATACGGACCAAGAATGGCAATCTCTTCCACTAGATGAACCAGAGATGCGTCATAATATTGAAGAAGGATGGTGGGAACACCAATTCAAAACTAACAAGACATTGTACCACATCCTTACGTAACCTTGGCAGAATATCTGGATTGATTACCTTACGAGATATTGCATTGAGGAATGCACACAGCTTCACAATGGGTACTCGAACATTTTACGGTAGAAGCCCCTCAATGCAATCGAGCAAGCTGCGTCATAATCACGTGGTGATCATGAGACTTCAGGTTTTGGAACTTTTCTGCCATATTTATTATCCCTTTATATTAGATGAGAAGCCGGCGGCACCTTGATCTTGTAAAGGACTTCAAAAAGATTTCCTTCTGCTTTGGTAAGAGCATAGCTTGCACGACTTAAGTGGCGCCCTTTATCCGTCTTGTTATCTGTATGCATGTTCTTTGGGTCTTTCATAATTTGTTGGTCCTCCGTGCTTGGTGTATCTTTTGTCTTCCCATACACGCCTAGGAATCCTAGCGAGTTCACGCAGATTCTTAAATCACGTGCATCACGTCGATTGAAGAGCGGACACGGGACTTTCAATATGGCTCCCAAAATATAGATTTCTTCTTCCACATGGAGTGCGTGTCCTGTGGCGTCGTTCGGAACTGATTGACCGCGGGACCCTTTCAAAGATTACTTCTATGTCCTTGACCATACCAAATACATCATCACCGGCGGGGAGTTCGGGCTTCTTCCGGTGATCGCCTCACCTTTGAAATGCTTGCCTTTCTTTCTTACGGGATGATTGGTGGAAGAAATCGTCGATTCGCTAGGTACACAACCTTCTTGCATTTATGCAAATATGTACCTTCGGTCTTATCTAAGCAGTGGGTACATGCCTTATATCCTTTGTTTATGCATCACGAAAGGTTACTAAGAGCGAGCCAATCATTGATGTTCTGAATAACAACCCTCGTAGATTAAATGGCTCTGTTTGTTCTCATCACGCACGTACACTGGTTTGCCCCACACTGTAAGAGTTCTTCAACTAATGGCCTAAGGTACACATCAATGTCGTTGCCCGGTTGCTTGGGCCTTGGATGAGCTCTTGGCATCATAATGAACTTACGCTTCATGCACAACCAAGGAGGCAGGTTGTAGATACATAGAGTCACGGGCAGGTCTTGTGTGCAGCTCTGCTCCCCAAAAGGATTCATGCCATCCGTACTTAGACCAAACCATAAGTTCCTTGCGTCACACCGCAAAGTCAGGAAGTCTCTCTCGATTTTTCTCCTTTGTGACCCATCGGCGGTGTCTCAACTCCCGTCTTTCTTACGGTCTTCTTTGTGCCATCGCAACAACCTGGCATGCTCTTTGTTTACGAACATGCGTTTCAACCTTGGTATTATAGGAGCATACCACATAACCTTAGCAGGAACCCTCTTAGGAGGCTCTCCCTCAACATCACCGGGGTCATCTCGTCGATCTTATACATAGCAGCGTTGCATACCGGGCATTTATCTAAATTCTCATACTCCTTACATGTAGAGGATGCGATCATTAATGCATGCATGTATCTTTTGCACATCTAATCCCGGAGGACGGAGAGTCTTCTTTGCTTCGTAGGTACTATCGGGAAGTTCGTTATGTTTTGGAAACTTGACTTCATTATTTTCAGCATCTTTTCAAATGAGAGTCGGTTAGACCACTCGCCTTCCATCGCAACAATTCCGATTAATCGTGCACGAGCTTTGTGCTGCCATCTTCACAATTTGGGTACAACAATTTCTTGTGATCTTCTAACATGCCCTCTAACTTCAACTTCTCATTTTACATTTCAGTCTCGCTTTGCATCGAAATGACCCTACCAAGTTCATCGGCCGGCTCATCGATGCCCGTTCTTCACCTTTTTCCTCTCCATTGTCTTCCATTGGTATCAGTATTCAGAAACATATGATGATAGTTGTTATCATCATCTTCTTCTTCACCATCTTCCATCATAACCCCTCTTTCCCGTGCTTGGTCCAGCAATTATAGTTGGGCATGAAACCTTTCATAATCGGTGGCCGAATGATTTTCGAGGAAGAGTACTCCTTGTTGTTCCGACATTGAACACATGGACAACGTATAAATCCATTCTCTTTGTTTGCCGTAGCCACATCGATAAATTTATCCACGCCTTTGATATACCCGGCTACCGCCGGTCACCGTACATCCATTCCCGACCGTTCATACGCATCATATAAGTAAGTTTATCAAAAACAGGACATCATAAATAGTGAAATAACCAATTCACACCGACACATGAATTGTATCAATGACCTAGAAAAGATAAGATTGCTAACCTCGATCGAGGAAATAAGCTCAAGCGGCGTCTCGGACACCTTCTATATTTTTGTTCTATGAGAAATTCAGCGGGATTTTCACTCAAACATTTCAACAAACACCTTCCATGCATGCATGAGAAAAACTAGCACACACCTCACAGCTAACACCATTGAAAAAAGCAGTGGAGGCGGAGGAGGGCTGGGCGTTGCATTTATAGAGGCTGGGTCTTTAGTCGGTTGGAGCCAACAGCGGGACTAAAGGTCGTGCCGCCACGTGGTGTGGCCAAACCTTTAGTCGGTTGGTGGCTCCAACGGGCGCCTCTACTACCAACGGGACCCATGCCCCTGGCCCGTGCGCTCAGCAGGCGTGCCAGCATTAGTCTCGGTTGCTGGCGCAACCGGGACTAATGCTCCCAGGGGTGGCGAACGGATGGCCCTTTTTCCTCTAGTGATTGGAAGTGGGATAGAGTGGAAATGGATTTTATCACAGGATTGCCCAGGACCAGGTCCGGATATGACTCCATTTGGGTAGTGGTCGACCATTTTACCAAGGTAGCCCACTTTATACCGGTAAAGACGACTATACGAGTGCAAGGTTGGCCAAGATCTACATGGACAGAATTATGTGCCTACATGGAGTTCCTAAGAGTATTGTATCTGATAGAGGCACCCAATTTACCTCACACTTCTGGCGCCAGCTGGACGAGTCACTTGGGACTAGGCTGGAGTTTAGCATAGCGTTTCACCCACAAACTGATGGACAGACCGAGAGGGTGAATCAGATTTTGGAAGACATGCTGAGAGCTTGCGCTTTGGCTCATGGTTCTAGTTGGGATGAGAATTTGCTGTATGCTGAGTTTTCCTACAACAACAGCTATCAAACCAGCATCAAGACGTCACCGTCCGATGTATTGTATGGGAAACGGTGCCGGACACCATTGCTATGGGATGGAGTAGCAGAACATCAGTTGTTTGGACCTAATTTGATCAAGGACGCTGAGGAGAAGGTCACCTTGATTAGGGACAGGCTGAAGGTAGCACAATCAAGGCAGAAGAGCTACGCTCACGCCAAGCGCAAGGAAGTGGTGTATGGGATAGGTGATAGAGCATACCTCAGAGTGTTGCCACTTCGCGGAATCAAGAGGTTCGGAATTAATGGTAAGCTGGCACCTCGGTTTATTGGGCCGTATCGGGTCTTAGCACGCAAAGGAGAAGTTTCTTATCGATTGAGTTGCGGAGACTACATCCATTGTTCACAATGTGTTCCACGTGTCCCAGCTGAAGAAGTGCCATCCGGAGATGGTGGATACACCGTTGAGAGACACTGTGCCACTAGAGGAGGTTCAGCTTGAGAACGACTTGACCTACGAGGAGAAGCCGGTCAAGATTCTGGAGACAGCCGAGAGGATTACCCGTACCAAGACGATCAGGTTTTGCAAGGTGCAATGGAGCCACCACACCTATTTGCTAGCCTATTTGCTAGCCGCGCCGAATCTCGGGGACGAGATTCATATTAAGGGGGTTAGTCTTGTCACATCCCAAATTTTAGATTTGGTTCAGCATATCATTCATGGCATTGCATCATAATCATCCATGCAAAACTTTCGATTGAATTGATTCGGCAAAACACTACTTTCAAAACCCTATTTTATTTTACTAAAATGCTCCTACGGGAGGCTTACTAGGACTTGTGTTTTCCACCCTTGTAGACTAGTGGAATCAAATACCACTTGACCCTAGAATGATCTCCTAGATTTTAAAAAAAATTAGGAACAAGTTTCACCCAATTCGGAGCTCGTTTGAAAAAGTTACGGTGGAAATACTAAACACAAATTAGAAAAAATAAAAAGAACAAAAAAGGCGCGACTGTCATGGCCCGATAACGCATGCCTTGCTGTATGACCCGCCGCCAGCAGCAGATGCTACCGCCGCCGCGCCCGGCCACCGATAGGTGGGGCCCACTGTCGGCGCCGACGCCGCCCGTGGCCGTCCCGTCTCATAGCCGCCTACGCGCCGTATCCGCCTCCAACTCCGCGCGGGACCCTCCCCCTTCTTAGCCCGCGCACGCACCCCCCTGCCCCTCCTATCGCGCCGCCCCTCACCCATCGGGACGCCGCCGCCTCTCGTTTTCCGCCGCCGCCGCCAGGTAACCGCCCGCCGCCGCCCTCCCTCCCCCTCGCCGCCCTTCCCATGAGCCGTGACCCCGACCCCTCTCTTCTCCCCGCGGATCGTCGCCGCGCCACACCGTCGAGCCGCGCCGCCCAGGCGCCGCCCAGCGTGCAGCCGCCTCTCCTCGCGTCGACGCCCGGCGACCCAGCTGCCGCGCCCACCGCGCCGGAGACCCCGCCGCCGGAGAACCTCGCCGACGCCGGTGAGCACCACCCGCCGCCTTGCTGGCCGCCACGATCTGCATGAGCCCCGTCAACGTTGACGGTCAGCTCAGGCGGACTGGTCAACCGCCCGATCGGCCTTGATCGGCCGCCACGTGGGCGATCAGCGATCAAAGTTGACTGGGTATTTTCCTTAATTGAATTAAATGGCAGAAACTTGTATAAACTTGTAAATTGTGTAGATATTAATCTACAAGGCCAAAAATTGTAAATGAAATATGTGTAGATTCAGTAAGTCGTGTAGAATCTTGCTGTACTATTGTTTTTACACTTTTGCAGCAAGATTTTGTCCAGATTAGTTAAAAGAGTTAATGGCTTTTTCGGAGTATTTAATTCGTAGAAAAAGATCTGTATCTCCAAAAATTGCAAATAATATGTCTCTGGACTCAGTAGAACAAGGGGAATCTCAAAGTGGATTAAAAGAATAGGCTTACAGTAAAAACTTTTGCAGAAACTATTTAGTGGCTTTCTGCAGTATTTTAATTACTCAGGGAGTTTTATAATTCCTTGTTGAGTAATTCCAATTAGTACTATTCCTAAATAGCAATGCCTATACAGTAGACTTTTCCCAAGATTTTACAAACAGTATGCTATCAGTAGTGAATTATTCGGTATATAGCTCTAGTTTTGAGCGTTATAAATTGCATAATAGTTTCACTTGCGCTAAAAAAATTATTTTCCATGCATGCATTCAGTAGGTTTACTGAATAGGGTTATGTGGTGCTGATGTAGCATCAATCCACTTGTCATGCATGCATCTTGCATCATCTTTGTTTGCATATGCTTGTGGATGGTTTGTTTATGGTTGCAATTGTATCGTGTAGATTGTGACGAGTGCAACGCTTGCTCGTGTGTGAATTGTTCTTACGACCACTACAGCCAAGGCAAGTAGATGCTACTTTGTTCATGATATGGTCCTACTATTTTCAATGAATTGTCGTGTATTTTTTAGATGCATGTGTAGGATGATACTATCGCTATGCTATATCCTATTATGTGGTAGGGCTTTCCTTGTAGATGAATCACCGTTGGTAGATGTTCTTAGCCATGCTATGATGAACAAGGGCTGGGTTACATCACTGAAAGTTGTTTCTAAATGTGTTGGTTTGCGAAAACTAAAACAACTTAATCAATGAATCTCCTGGGTGTGATGGGATTGATAAATTTTGGTGGTATCATTGCGGAAAGGCACCCAGGTATCAAGAGAAAATGATTGGCTTCTTTATTTTGCAGCTTGCGTGTACAACCATGTGCCAATAATGAAATGGGCGGTTGGTTGTACTTAGTAGGTTGTGGTAACTCGAACGCGCGTATCCAGAGATGTAGAATTTTGGTAGGTTGGACCGGTGCGCGTCGGGATTGGGGAGCTACTTCCCGAACGGTCTCTTCTTGGACTTCTCCCTATCATCACCCAAAAGGAGAGTGATGGTACGAGCTGGGCTAGCCAAGTCACATGGGTTAAGTGTACTAACCCCTGCAGGGTGTATAATCTAATTGATTAGCCGTGTCCCCGGTTATGGACGTCTGAGTTGCTTGATATTGATTCCATGACATATTTCTCGCTCATTCTAATTTCATAATTGCTTTAATGTTGTTGGGTTAACTTAATTGGGATCTTTTCAAAGAAAATCAAAAACTGTTTATGAAAGTAGGACAAAGGTATTTGCAAATGCAAGCTAGCCACAGCTCCACCTGCCAAATATGCATGTAGATGTTGGCATTATTGTCTCTTTTACTAGCTCTACTTGCCATACATTCCATGTATTGACCCTTCGGGGCTGCTATGTTTCATGTTGCAGGTTATTCCGATTCTGAGTAATCGATATAGGCCACGGTACTCCACTCGGCACTTCTTCACTTGTGGGCAATTTGAAGAATGGAGAATTTACTTTATTTATGCTGCTACCTGAATAATTTGAGCTAGCCTTGGGCTAAGCTTTTATTGTAATAATGGTACTCTGGATCTTCGTTATTTATGATACACGAATATTTTGCTATGTTATTTATCTTATTCTATTGTGGGCAAATGAACCGATCCAGGGATTGGCATGTCACATAGAAGCCACGGTCTTTTCAGAACCGTGGTGTTACATGGGACTTTTGGTATGATCATTGTTCTCTCCTGCTTTATAGCTATCAAGTACCGGTTATGGAGATTCTGCATTTGTGTCGGTAGTTCTTGCAACTTAACTTTGCTGACCGAATCCTTCTTGGCACATATCTAGGGACTACAACAACCTTGGGTAGAGCTTGAGGTCGTCATGATCAGCAGTCAGGTCGGGAGGTCGGCGGAAGCGAGGATCGGCAGCGGCGTCGAGGTGAGATCGGCGCGGCGGCGATTTAGGGTTTGGCCGGTTTCGGCTTTGATACCATGTGAGAAATAATATTGTTAGGGGTATTGCACTGTACCTCCAAGGGCCCGGCCTATCTTGTTATGAAAGTTACAATATAATACAGGTACATGTACAAGTTAGATAACACTAGAGGAAAAAGGACTATCCGTTCGCGACCCCTCGGAGCATTAGTCCCGGTTGCGCCACCAACCGGGACTAATCTTAACGCGTCCGGTTGGAGGCGCACGGGGCGAAGCATGCGTCCGGTTGGTAAGGGCATGCGTCCGGTTGAGCCACCAACCGGGACTAAAGGTTTAGCCACAACCACGTGGCGTGTACGCACCTTTAGTCGGTTTACCCAACCGGGACTAAGACCCCCCTCTATAAATGCATGACCCCCTCTGCCTCCACTCTTTTTTCGAATGGTGGAAGGTGTGAGGGTGTGCTAGTTTTTCTCATGCATGCATTGAAGGTGTTTGTTGAAATGTTTGAGTGAATAATCCGTTGAATTTCTCATAGAACAAAAATATAGAAGATGTCCGAGACGCACTTGAGCTTTCTCCTCTTTATTTCCCTCGATCGAGGTTAGCAATCTTATCTTTTCTAGGTCATTGATACAATTCATGTGTCGGTGTGAATTGGTTATTTCACTATTTATGATGTCCTGTTTTTTGATAAACTTACTTATATGATGCGGATGAGCGGTCGAATGGATGTCACGGTGGCGGGTAGCCGGGTATATCAAAGGCGTGGATAAATTTATCGATGTGGCTACGGCAAACAAAGAGAATGGATTTATACGTTGTCCATGTGTTCAATGTCGGAACAACAAGGAGTACTCTTCCTCGAAAATCATTCGCGGCCACCTGATTATGAAAGGTTTCATGCCCAACTATAATTGCTGGACCAAGCCCACCGTTCAGGACCTCCCCGCACTTCCCCGTCACTACCTTGAGCACCACGGTGAGCACGCGGATCTCGCCGACCTCTTTTCCCTCTCTCCCTCGCTCTGTGGTCACCGCTCGCCGACGAACTGAAAGCGCCGCCGCCGCTGCTCGCCATGCGCCATGCTCCGGTGACCAATCCGAAGCGGCGCCGCTGCCTTTTGGCTCAACGCAACTGCGTGAGTCCAGCGCGCTAGCCCATGCAGCCCCGCTCGCCTCCTAGCGCCAACCCGAGCCGCCGTCTGGCCCGTTGGCCGGCGAGCCGATGTGGCGTTCGTGTGGCGTCCACGTGTTGCGTGCGTGGCCCAGGCCCACTCGTCAGCCTCTCTGGCTAGATGTCGCGTCGGTGAGAAATAACCCCCGGTCCCTCTTGCTTGCGAGTCTGCTGAGGTGGCCATGGGGCCCCTCTGTCAGTCACTGTGGGTAGGTTTGCCTGCGGTGTAAAAAGTTTAACCATCTTTTAATAATTTCATAAATAATTATAATCTTATAAATTCAATAACTTTTAATCTATAAGTCATAAAAATATGAATAATATATCAAAATGTTCAGAAAAATGAAACCTAGCTATCTAAGCTATAATCATGCATTGTTCAACAACTTAAATTACAAGTTTAATTAGAAGAACAAATCCACCCCTCTCATGTGTTCCGGAGTTTCTCCGAGTTAGGGTTTTCACCCCTCGGAACCCCGATTAAATCGTTGAGAATTTCTTAGGGTTACATTCCAATGCAAATTAACTTGTCATATCATCATACTTGCTTGAGCATTGCATCGATGCCATGTGTTGATTGTTTCCCTTTCTTTTTGGTGTTTGGATTATTAGGTTTATTATTAGTTAGGTATTATTAGGTTTATTAATTAGTTTGGTATTATTGGTCTTGGCCCACTAGTCGATCCTTGTGGGTAGCCCTGACCGATTCACATTTTCAAGCAACTTAGGTGCATGTGGGTTCGACGATGTGCCTATCTACTACGGTTTCCCTTTCTCTTCATTTTATTATTGTGTATGTATATATTAGGGTTTCTGAATTAGGGTTTATATCTCTTAATACCGTACTTAACTTTCTCCTTTAGCCGCTTTGACTTATTCGTTTTCCACCTGCGAAAATATGGACCCACACGTCGAGGCGAAGAAATGGAAGAGTTGATCCAATGTGTGATCCGTGGGAAGATAATTTAGGCGTATCAACGTTTACGAACAACTCGGTGAGGGTGATCCTCTTTTTACGGAGTAGACAACTTGTTTGAGGTTGAAGGTGTTGCCTTCCATGAGGAGAAGGCGATGCCTTGTGTAATCGAAGGCGACGCTCGGCGAGGTGCATGTAATATAAATCAATTCATTAATTAATCATCTGCTATCTATATAGAAATAGTAACGACGATCTTTCTTCTTTTAGCCCTCGGATCGAAGGAATCTCTTGAAAAAGAGCGAGGCCCAACCAAAAAGTTGCAAGACCATGAGAGGTTCAGGATCGAAGATGTCGTGAAGACGCATACCACAGCTCCCAAAGTTGTCGCAACCAAATTTAATGGCACAATGCGAGTAATCGTTAGGGACTTAATCCCGATCACCATTAGAAATTGGAATAGGCCTGCTAATGCCGATGAAGAGGAACATGTTTATTTGTCCCTAACGCCAAAGATTCTTGTGGAAGAGGCTCATGGTTAATTTCAAACTACGAAGATAGAGCTGGATCCAAATGCGGAGGATCCGATTGAGGACGCCTTACAACATGGGAGAGCCATGGAGGCTAAGGTCGTGAGTGGGCTTTGAAGAAGATGGCCCATGTTCCACCAACTGGAAGAAAAGATTGCACCTTGACTATGTCGTGAAAGAAGACTCGATTTCAAGAATATTCAGTTTGAGAAGATAAAACCATTACGGGATGAGTTTGTGGAATACAAGAAATCGAAAAAGCTAATAAAATGTCTGCGAATAAGCTGAATCTTTAAGAAGAAGTATCACCATACTATGGGGCAAGGTGGCTCTGAGGTTGGCATTCCTAAGTGGGAGAAACTTGAGCGAGGCTGCGTGATAAAAGATCACCCAGCAGAGACGATTGGGTAGAGCGCAAGGAATTGGTTTTATGGGCATGGGGCACGTTGGACTCGGAAGGAGGTGTATATATAACATAAGACATAAACAAGACCCTTGCCAATCGAGAGGATCGGAAAGCGGTAAAGGCTGTAAAGAGGGGACTTCATTCGATAGAGAGAATGATGAGCTCACACTCGCTTGGAAATAAGGAACATGATGGACGAACACGAGGCACAATAGGCTCCCAATCATGGAGGATGGGTTTCGAAGAGGAAGAAATATCTGATAGAAGCCGTCGGAGGAGTAGGGCAGGCGGCAGTTGAAGCAGAAAGTCAGAAAGAGCGAATGCGTTTAATTGAAGAACGATTAAAGCAACAACAAGATGAAATTAACACACTTAAAGAGCAAAGTACTACCGGCCCATCTCAGCAGCACACTGCATTCGATGCTACCGGCCTATCGAATAATCGAAAAAGCAGTGTGGCTTCCACCGAGGTCCCGGGTGATGACAATGGCGATGACGATGATGCACCGACGATGGCTCCTGTTGGCTACCCAGTGGATGATATCACAGAGATGACACACTGCGAGCTACATGTCAAAGTTGTGAACATATCAATGAAGGTGGCGGTCGGCTATGCCTTACCAATTGGACCCACACCAACTTACCACTGTCGTCCGGTTCCAGAGGGCTACGTTGTTGTCGGCGTGGATGAAATCATGCCCACCTTTGAGGTTTTGGATCTTCACTACCCTGCTGGTGAAGGGGATGTGACTGTCTTTGGGTGGCCAAAACGTCACCATTCTATGCGAAGGATTTTATCGCCCTTCGAAATCACGGGCCAAGGCCATCTTCGCCGCCTCACCGTCTCCGAGGTCGTAGCCGCCAGCGGCAGCCGTCGCCTCACCGCTCCGTCTCCTCACCAATCTCGGTGCAGCCATCGCGCGGGAGCCATCGCCGGGCCTCGGGATAAAAAGCGTGGCGTGTTGCTCTCTTGTCGTCGTGTGGATCGGCCGAAACATAAACAAAAAAAAAAAAAAAAACCACCGTTCCTCCCAAGAGATCTTATGAGGAGAAAGAAGAGCGGCGATCGTTGATGCGAAGCAGCGATTTTAAGCTAAGCGAAGCGAAAGAGCCAGAGTTCCCCAGCACCAAAGAAGAAAAAGCCAAAGTGTTGAAAATTCTAAAGAATGTTCATCAACCCGAGCCAAAGCTGTCATCAGACTATGACCGTTCTATTCTCAAGTCACATGCGGAAAAAGAAGCCTCTAAGAGCAGTACTGATGCAAGCGGGAAATCTGTTGCCCAGCTCGGAGAACAAGCAAAACAGACTTGCGCCCCTCTCAAGGTGATTTCTCAAACCAATGTGGGGTCGAGCAAATATGGTCCCGAAGAGCAGTATGATCCAGAGGTAGTTGCACAATACGGAGAAGCTTCCGCTGCTCAAGGTATGAGTATTGCCTAGTACTTATCCCAGTTAGAGTTCTTCCCCGTGAGTGAAGTAGCATACAAATACCAGTACGGAAAACCTCTCGTCAAACCTGAGGAGGTAAACAATCTTCCAACAAAAATGCGAAGATTGCATAACTGGTACATGCATGCCACAAGGGCCGGGGCTAACTGGATAGTACTGAGGGTTACAAAAAAGCATCATGGGAAAGATAAGGATGACATGATATCCATTGAATTTGATGAACTATTTCAATTATTCAATCAAGACGCCTTGGACAAATCGATCATCATTGCCTATTATGCTAAGTACTAATTCTGTAATTAATTTAGTCTCCAGCTATATTATTTTGTTTATTGCATGTATATAATCATCTTTGTAATATGCAGAATGAAGATTCTCGAATGCAGTAGAGGACAAATCTATGACATTGGCTTCATTGACCCATATTGGGTTCATGAAGCTAATCTCAAAATAAGCCCCCAGGATACGGAGGATAATATAGTACACGCGTTAAGGTTTCAAGAAACCAAAAGGGAAATACTATTTCCTTACAACTTCCAGTGAGTGTTATTGTCTTGTATACACTTTCTATTTCGCTTACTCGATGTTAAGTATATAATTGATTAGTTCTGCATTCGCAGTTACCACTATATTCTGTTAATCATTCAACTTGACAAAGGGCGTGTACTAGTCATGGACTCGAAACATAAACCCCTTGAGACGTGGAAGGACATGCAGATACTTCTCCAGCGGTAATTCTAATCATTACGACACTATATCGGCAACGTTCGTGAATTTTATGATATCAAGTACTTAATAACTTATTTTATTCGTTTTCTATGCCGGGCAGCGCTTGGAAACGGTTCACCAACAAGGCTATGGGTGTTTGGAAAGAGGAGCTTACATTTCAACCACTAAATGTAAGCACCACTAGCTATATCCGCGCATCTCTTTGATTCTAGTTTTGATACAGTTATTATCATGCTTGATTATTATTTTGATTGAACTCTATTCTCGTAAAGTGCCCGGCGAGGACCAGCTAACAATCTATGTGGATACTATGTATGCGAGTTCATCCCAGCGTGCGATGAGAAGGGCAGAAATTTAGAGCAACTCCACGTCGTAAACAATTTCTATAGTTTTTAATTACAATCAAATTGTGTTTAGTTTCATATTCATATAGGCTGACTCCTTTTTAAATCAGATCGAGCGTCTGGGGACGGTCTTCTGCCAAAGGATCGCATATGAGCAATTCAGGAGGAATTGGGGGATTCTTGGATGCAGAAGTCCTAAACACACAAGGGGAATACTACTCGGCTGTGTATAGACAATAGGAATTGTAAAAATAGCAACTTTCAAGAAATTGGCCGGTAGCATCGAATAGCAACTTTTGTATGTAGTGCATGAACTCGATCCGTGTATTGAATGTAATGTTGTCATGATGATCTTGTGTAATATAAGGTTCCTTCGTTGATAAGTGCAAAACACTACATAAACAATAAAACAACCTAAATGAATTCTCTGCCGCGGCACAAAAAGTGGCGAAAATGCTGCCGCGGCAACAAAATGTGCCAAAATGAATTCTCTGCCGCCGGCAGAGAAATGGGCCAAATCTCTACCGCGGCAGCAGGTTATTGTTACGAACCGGGACTAATCCTCCACCCCCCTCGCGCTCTGATGCCGCCACGTGTGCCCCATTTGTCCCGGTTGGTGGGGCAACCGGGACTAAAGGTTAGAGCTTTAGTCCCGATTGCTCCGTCCCGGTTGGGCAACCGGGACTAATGGTCCTTACCAACCGGGGCGATGGGCCCTTTTTCTACCAGTGTTAGAGTCCTATACAAATACGTCTATCACAATATAATGTCCCAAGTCATCATGAAACTTCAAGAAAACCATTGTATAAGTCATAGCAACAAGAATTTGAATGACTCCACGCTTCTGCAATCTGAATGCCCTGGAAGATGTCTCTAACACAGCCTAACAACGTCTTTGTTGTCACCGGAAGCAAGTCGTGGCCACAAGCGAGATGAGATATGGGCGAGCGTGGTCTGACAGTCGAGCTCGGCGACTTAGAGCTTGACAGAGTTGTATGAGTATGCGGGAGGACGTGTGGTCTCTGCCGGTCGGATCCTCTTCGACCGCCGCATGGAAGGTTGCAGACCTAGTCGACCAGCTGTCGTGAGTTTTGTGCGGTCCAGTTTTCACAAAAACAGAAAATAGTCATTTTTGCGAACACCTACTTTCCAAGTTTTCTGAAACCAAGTGTCACCGAAACAAAATTTTAGTTTGTTACACCGTTTTTCTTGGTTTTCGGAAAACAAGTTATGTTAAACTCCCATATCCAAACAAGGGATAAGGACGTGTTTGCTAGGACGGATTTTCGTTTCTCGTATCCAGCGGAAAAAAAATAAGGCCATTTAATGGACTTGCTCTCCGCATAGCACGAGATTTAAAGCAGCTCAAAAGTTGGCCCCTCTAGAAACATCGATTTTGCGTGTTTTTTCAAGAACAGGTCCTGACGCTGCAAAATCTGGCTAGCTGTTTCTCCCTAGGTGCAATCATATATCACATAACCTTGCTTACCTAACATGTTAAAATTGATCCCTTCTCACTACAGGAATAACAAGAAACGCCGACGGCCTTAGTTTACGCCGACGGCTAAATGTCGGGCCCGTCGGCGTAACTGGGCGGGCTCGTCAGCTGGGCCAGGTGGCCGTCGGCGTAGAGAACCCGTCGGCGTAGGGAGAAAATCCCCGACGGCGGCCGTCGGCGTATATAAAACCGTCGGCCTACAGTTACCAACATCTGACGGCGACCGTCGGCGTAAAAGAACCGTCGGCGTATGGTGCCACGTGTCCCTACACTGGTAGAAAACGTGCCATGAGTCCCGGTTGGTAAGGGGCTTTAGTCCCGGTTGCCCTTGCCAACATCTGCTCCCGTCTTGGTGGGCTTTAGTCCCGGTTCGTAACGTGCAGGGACTAATAACCTGCTGCTGGCGAAGATTTGGCCCATTCTGCGCGAGAGAATTCATTTCGGCACATTTTGTTGCCGCGGCAGCATTTTCGCCACTTTTTGTGCCGGGCAGAGAATTCATTTAGGTTGTTTCATTGTCTATTTAGTGTTTTGCACTTATCAATGAAGGAACCTTATATTACACAAGATCATCATGACAACATTTTACATTCAATACACGGATCGAGTTCATGCACTTACAAAAGTTGCTATTCGATGCTACCGCCAATTTCTTGAAAGTTGCTATTTTACAATTCCTATTGTCTATACACAGCCAGTAGTATTCCCTTTTGGGTCTAGGACTTCATCCAAGAATCCGCCAATTCCTCCTGTATTGCTCGTGTCGATCCTTTGGCGGAAGACCGTCCGTAGACGCTCGATCTGATTTAAAAGGAGTCAGCCTATATGAATATGAAACTAAACACAATTTGATTGTAATTAAAAACTATAGAAATTGTTTACGTCGTGGAGTTGCTCTAAATTTCTGCCCTTCTCATCGCACGTCTGCCGGATGAACTCGCATACATAGTATCCACATAGATTGTTACCTGGTCCTCGTCGGGCACTTTACGATAACAGAGTTCAATCAAAATAATAATCAAGCATGATAATAACGTATCAAAACTAGAATCAAAGAGATGCGGATATAGCTAGTGGTGCTTACATCTAGTGGTTGAAATGTAAGCTCCTCTTTCCAAACACCCTAGCCTACTTGTTCAGCCGTGTCCAAGCGCTGCCCTGCGTAGAAAACTAATAAAATAAGTTATTAAGTACTTGATATCATAAAATTCACGAACGTTGCCGATATAGTGTCGTAATGATTAGAATTACCGCTGGAGAAGTATCTGCATGTCCTTCCACGTCTCAAGGGGTTTATGTTTGAGTCCATGACTAGTACCGCCCTTTGTCAAGTTGAATGATTAACGAATATAGTGGTACTGCGAATGCAGAACTTATTAATTATATACTTAACATCGAGTAAGCGAAATAGAAAGTGTATACAAGACAATAACACTCACGGAAGTTGTAAGGAAATAGTATTTCCTTTTGGTTTCTTGAAACCTTAAGCGTGTACTATATTATCCTCCGTATCCTGGGGCTTATTTTGAGATTAGCTTCATGAACCCAATATGGGTCAATGAAGCCAATGTCATAGATTTGTCCTCTTTGCATTCGAGAATCTTCATTCTGCATATTAAAGTATGATTATATACATGCAATAAACAAAATAATATAGATGGAGACTAAATTAATTACAGAATTAGTACTTACAGACAATAGGCACTCATGATCGATTTGTCCAAGGCGTCTTGATTGAATAATTGAAATAGTTCATCAAATTCAATGGATATCATGCCATCCTTATCTTTCCCATGATGCTTTTTTGTAACCCTCAGCACTATCCAGTTTGCCCCGGCCCTTGTGGCATGCATGTACCAGTTATGCAATCTTCGCATTTTTGTTGAAAGATTGTTTACCTCCTCAGGTTTGACGAGAGGTTTTCCGTACTGGTATTGGTATGCTACTTGACTCACGGGGAAGAACTCTAACTGGGATAAGTACTGGGCAATACTCATACCTTGAGCAGCGGCACTTCTCCAGACAGTGCAACTACCTCTGGATCATACCGCTCTTCGCCCCATATTTGCTCGACCCACATTGGTTTGAGAAATCACCTTGAGAGGGCAAGTCTGTTTTGCTTGTTCTCCGAGCTGGGCAACAGATTTCCGCTTGCAAGATCTTGCTCTTCGAGGCTTTTTGTGCCGCATGTGACTTGAGAATAGAACGCTCATAGTCTGATGACAGCTTTGGCTCGGGTTGATGAAGAGTCTTTAGCATTTTCAACACTTTGGCTTTTTCTTCTTTGGTGCTCGGGAACTCTGGCTCTTTCGGCCGCTCATCTTAGCAAAAACGTCGTTTCGCATCAACGATCGCCAGCCTCTCCTCTTCATCAGATCATAAGCTCTCTTGGGAGGAACCGTTGGTACTTTTGGAAGAGGCTCTTGTTTACGTTTCGCGATCGCTTCGACGACAAGATGGCGGTGCGCTTACGCTTTTATCCCGAGGCGCGATGGCTCCTGGCGATGGCTGCACCGGAGATTGGTGAGGCGACGAGCCGGTGAGGCGACGAAGACGGCTGCAGCGGCGACCTCGGAGACGGTGAGGCGGCGGCGAAGATGGCCTTATGTGATTTCAAGCACGATACAATCCTTCGCCATAGAATGGTGACGCGTTTTGCGTCACCCAAAGATCACATCCCCTTCACCAAATAGGTAGTGAAGATCCAAAACCTCAAAGGTGGGCATGATTTCATCCACGCCGACAACAGAGCCCTCCGAACCGGACGACGTGGTAAGTTGGTGTGGGTCCAATTGGTAAGGCATAGCCGACCGCCACCTTCATTGATATGTTCACAACTTTGACATGTAGCTCGCGGTGTCATCTCTATGATATCATCCACTGGGTAGCCAACAGAGCCATCGTCGGTGCATCATCGGCATCGCCATTGTCATCACCCGACCTCGGTGGAAGCCACATCGCTTCGATTATTCGATAGGCCGGTAGCATCGAATGCGGTGTCTTTCTGAGATGGGCGGTAGTACTTTGCTCTTTAAGTGTGTTAATTTCATCTTGTTGTTGCTTTAATCGTTCTTCAATTAAACGATTCGCTCTTTCCGACTTTCTGCTTCAACCGCCGCCCTTACTCCTCTCGACGGCTTCTATCAGATATTTCTTCCTCTCTTGAAACCCAGTCCTCCATGATTGGGAGCCTATTGTGCCTCGTGTTCGTCCATCATGTTCCTTATTTCCAAGGGCGAGTGTGAGCTCATCATTCTCTCTATCGGGAATGAAGTCCCCATCTTTAACAGCCTTTACTGCTTTTCTCATCCTCTCGATTGGCAAGGGGTCTTCTTTATGTCGTATGTTATATATGCACCTCCCTTCCGAGTCCAACGTGCCCCCATGCCCGTAAAACCAATTCCTTGCACGTTCTACCCAATCGTCTGTCTCTGGGGTGATCTTTTTATCACGCAGTTCCTGCTCAAGTTTCTCCCACTTAGGAATGCCAACCTTGTAGCCACCTTGCCCCATAGTATGGTGATACTTCTTCTTAGCAGCATTCAGCTTATTCGTTTCAGACATTTTCTTAGCTTTTTCTGATTTCTTGTATTCCACAAACTCAGCCCAGAATGGTTTTATCTTCTCAAACTGAATATTCTTGAAATCGGGAGTCTTCTCTTTCACGACATAGTCAAGGTGCAATCTTTTCTTCCAGTTGGTGAAACACTGGGCCATCTTCTTTAAATCCCACTCCCTGACCTTAGCCTCCATGGCTCTCCCATGTTGTAAGGCGTACTCAACTGGATCCTCCGCATTTGGATCCAGCTCTATCTTCGGTAGTTTGAAATTAACCATGAGCCTCTTCCACAGTAAATCTTTGGCGTGGTTAGGGACAAATAAACATGTTCCCTCTTCATCCGCTTTAGCAGGCCTATTCCAATTTCTAATGGTGATCGGGATTAAGTCCCTAACGACATTCGCATTGTGCCACAAATTTGGTTGCGACAACTTAGGAGCTGTCGGTTTGCCTTCAGCGACATCTTCGATCCTAAACCTCTCATGGTCTTGCAACTTTTTGGTTGGGCCTCGCTCTTTTCGAGATTCCTTCGATCCGAGGGCTAAAAGAAGAAAGATCGTCGTTACTATTTCTATATAGATAGCAGATGATTAATTAATGAATTGATTTATATTACATGCACCTCGCCGAGCGGTCGTCTTCGATTACACAAGGCATCGCTTCTCTCGCGGAAGGCAACACCTTCAACCTCAAACAAGTTGTCTACTCCGATAAAAGAGGATCACCCTCACCGAGTTGTTTAGAAACGTTGATACGTCTAAATTATCTTCCCACGGATCACACCTTGGATCAACTCTTCCTTTTCTTCGTCTCGGCGTGTGGGTCCATATTTTCGCATAGGTGGAAAACGAATAAGTCAAAGCGGCTAAAGGAGAAAGTTAAGGAGAAACCTAATATATACATACACAATAATAAAATGAAGAGAAACCCTAAACCTAGCTACAAAAGGAAACCGTGTAGTAGATAGGTAACTCTAGCTAAAATCAACTAAAATCAATATTAGGAGTTAGGGTGTAACCTAGTTCGGAGAAACCTCCGATGCATATGAGAGGGAACATGAGTATAAGGCTACAAAGGGAAACTATCCAGCGGATAGGTAACACTAGATACTAACAAAATACCATATTGGAATCGATTTAAGAGGGTTCGAATGCTGGCGAAGGCACATCGTCGAACCCACATGCACCTAAGGGGTATTAATGATTCCTTATCTAACCACAAGGATCGACAATGTGAATCGGTCAGGGCTACCCACATTGACTGACCAAGGGGTCGAATACCAATAATACCAAACTAATTAATAAACCTAATAATACCTAACTAATAATAAACCTAATAATCGAAACACCGAAAAGAAAGGGAAACAATCAACACATGGCATCGATGCAATGCTCAAGCAAGTATGATGATATGGCAAGTTAATTTGCATTGGAATGTAACCCTAAGACATGCTGGACGATTTAATCGGGGTTCCGACGGGTGAAAACCCTAACTCGGGGAAACTCCGGAACATATGAGAGGGGTGCAGTTGTTCTTCTAATTATACTTGTCATTTAAATTGTTGAACTTGCATTTTGGTTTAATAAAGAAAGAACAAATCAAACCCTAAACCCTAACTTCCCCCTCCATTTGAAAACCATTCAAATGAGTTTTGTATTTAAACAACTAACTACATGAGTTGAGCCCAAAGTCTATAAAAGGGTCTCTCACTATTTCATATACTTTATAAAAGTTTCTGTAAGTTGAAAAGATTCAAAACAGATTTGAAATTCAAATTACAAAAGGGAAATCAGAAATAGAAATAGAAAAAAATTTCTGGAAATAAAAAATGTATCCAACCTAGCTACTGGGCCGAGCCCATCTCTCCTTCTCTCTCTCTGGCGCTAGCAGGAAGCCCACCCGGGGCCCAAGAGCAGCCCAGCCAGGCTCGTACCCCTTCGGCCTTTCCGTTTCTGTCTTCTTCCTCTCCGACGCAATTAGCTCGCGGTGGCTCGCCGCCGGCCACCCGATGCGCCGCCGCATGCCAAGATCATCGTCGCCGCCCCCGCGAGCCTATAAGAGCTCCAGCGCCGCCATCAACAACCCTAGCTTCTCTTCTTCCCCGTTTTCCCCCTTTGCCCGAACCCTAGCTGCGTAGGTGTTGCGTCGCCCCGCCGTCTCTGGCCACCTCACGGCCAGTCGAGGCCGCCGTTGGAACCGCCTCATCACGAAGATCATCTCCACCGGAGGAATCAGCCCCGCGTTCTTCGAATCGTCGCCATCGACCTCTTCTCGATGACGACGACGGTGAGCGGCGGTGGTGGCAGGGAGTCGACGGGGAGGATGAACCAGAGCGAGAGGGGGCGAGAGAGAGGGTCCACGAGGACCAGCAGCATACCAGGTGTGCGGTGGTGGTGTCGGGGAGGCGAGGCGAGAGCCGGCGAATCGACGGCGGCGATCGTCGGGCTCGAGGGTCGTTAGCGGCGATTGGGAGCGGCGGGCCGATTCTTGAGGAGAAGCCTCGGGCGAGGCGAAGCTTCTGCACGCTGGGCGAGGCGGCGGTAGGGCGTGCAGCGGGCGGGAAGCGTCGTCGCGAGAAGAGAAGAGGAGGTGAGATGGGGAAGAAGAGGAGGGCACCAGTTATAACAAAGGACCTTTAGTCCCTGGTGGCTCCAACCGGGACTAAAGATTATCGTCGGTTGGAGCCACCAACCGACCTATACTCCAATATTTTCAGCGAGACCAAGGGTTGGCGCGAGAGTCTTTAGTCCCGTTGGTGGCTCCAACCGACATATTCCCTGCTTTCAAAAAATTTCGTATTTTCTCTGTTCGCCTTTATTTTTTATTTCGGGGTTTAAATTTGTATTGTTTTTTAAATGATAATTAATTTGGAATTTAGAAAACTTTAAACATAAAAAGTGTTTGGATTTGAATAAATAATTCAAAACCATTTTCTATTTTAAAAAATAATTAATGTAACCATTTAAAATATGAACCATTTACAATTAAAAATGAATTAACTTATATTTTTTAATATCAATTTGGAATTTAGAAAAACTTTAAACATAAGAAGTGTATGGATTTGAATAAATAATTCAAAAACATATTCTATTTTTAAAAAATAATTAATGTAACCTTTTAAAATGAATTAACTTATATTTTTGAATATTAATTTGGAATTTAGAAAAAATTTAAAGATAAAAAGTGTTTGGATTTAAATAAATAATTCAAAAACATTTTCTGTTTTAAAAAATAATTAATGTAACCATTTAAAATATGAACCATTTACAATTAAAAATGAATTAACTTATATTTTTTTAATATCAATTTGGAATTTAGAAAAACTTTAAACATAAGAAGTGTATGGATTTGAATAAATAATTCAAAAACATATTCTATTTTTAAAAAATAATTAATGTAACCTTTTAAAATGAATTAACTTATATGTCCTTTTTTTTAATTTATTATGCCCGTTTTGAATTATCTGAATTTCTAACTATGGTCGAACCGGTGTGCATGAAGATAGGGGACGGGCATCGTTAGAACTTGCATTGGATCTCTGAAGAAACCACATATTGCGAGTCTAAAAATGATTTTTTCAAAAAATCACGGGCGATAGATCATGTACCTATAGTACAAACCGGACCCACTTCCTACCGATTCGGCAGACATTTGTCATTTTTACCCGGGATGGACGAAAAGGTTTGAGATGTACCGGTTGGGATATAGTCCATGTAAGGTGGTCTAGTATTTTAGGAAAATAGGACGGTAGCATTCTGAAACGGCATTTTGGTGGTTACTTCAAAAGCGACCCGTTTTTGCGCTCGGAAAATGGAAAAGGGATTTTCCGTGCGACAAAAAGGAAAACTTCCTCTGCAACATTGTTCTACATACCAATGTCCACACACATGCATAATATGGGCACAACATCAAAAACTATGCCGTGATTCAAGACATAACATCGGTCATTTGGACCGAAAGCCATGAAACCTCGAACATGATAGGTCATTTTGTGAAGGTTTTTGAAACATGATCAATATACCAAGTCTGGTATTTTTCCTTTCAACTATGTAACATAATATGACACCACGCCAAGGATTTTCATTGTTCGGATTTTTTTGAATTTATTATGCCCGTTTTGAATTATCCGAATTTCTAACTATGGTCGAACCGTGTGCATGAAGATAGGGACGGCATCGTTAGAACTTGCATTGGATCTCAAGAAACCACATATTGCGAGTCTAAAATGATTTTTCAAAAATCACAGGCGATAGATCATGTACCTTAGTACAAACCGGACCCACTTCCTGCCGATTCGGCGGACATTTATCCTTTACCGGGATAGGCGAAAGGGTTTGAGATGTACCGGTTGGGATATAGTCCATGTAAGGTGGTCTAGTATTTTAGGAAAATAGGACGGTAGCATTCGAAACGGCATTTTGGTGGTTACTTCACAAACGACCCGTTTTTGCGCTTGAAAATGAAAAAGGAATTTCCGTGCGACAAAAAGGAAAACTTCCTCCGCAACATTGTTCTACATACCAATGTCCACACACATGCATAATATGGGCACATCACAAACTATGCCGTGATTCAAGACATAACATCGGTCATTTGAACCGAAAGCCATGAAACCTCGAACATGATAGGTCATTTTGTGAATGTTTTTTCGAAACATGATCAATATACCAAGTCTGGTATTTTTCCTTTCAACTATGTAACATAATATGACACCACGCGAAGGATTTTCATTGTTCGGATTTTTTGAATTTATTATGCCCGTTTTGAATTATCCAATTTGAACTATGGTCGAACCGTGTGCATGAAGATAGGGACGGGCATCGTTAGAACTTGCATTGGATCTCCTGAAGAAACCACATATTGCGAGTCTAAAATGATTTTTCAAAAATCACGGGCGATAGATCATGTACTGTAGTACAAACGGACCCACTTCCTGCCGATTCAGCAGACATTTATCCTTTTACCGGGATGGACGAAAGGGTTTGAGATGTACCGGTTGGGATATAGTCCATGTAAGGTGGTCTAGTATTTTAGGAAAATAGGACGGTAGCATTCTGAAACGGCATTTTGGTGGTTACTTCACAAAACGACCCGTTTTTTGCGCTCGGAAAATGGAAAAGGGATTTTCCGTGCGACAAAAAGGAAAACTTCCTCCTGCAACATTGTTCTACATACCAATGTCCACACACATGCATAATATGGGCACAACATCACAAACTATGCCGTGATTCAGCACATAACATCGGTCATTTGGACCAAAAGCCATGAAACCTCGAACATGATAGGTCATTTTGTGAAGGTTTTTTCGAAACATGATCAATATACCAAGTCTTGTATTTTTCCTTTCAACTATGTAACATAATATGACACCACGTACAAGGATTTTCATTGTTCGGATTTTTTTTGAATTTATTATGCCCGTTTTGAATTATTTGAATTTCGAACTATGGTCGAACCGGTGTGCATGAAGATAGGGGACGGGCATCGTTAGAACTTGCATTGGATCTCTGAAGAAACCACATATTGCGAGTCTAAAAATTATTTTTTCAAAAAATCACGGGCGATAGATCATGTACACCAGTACAAACAGGACCCACTTCTGCCGATTCTACAGACATTTGTCCTTTTCCGGGATGGACGAAAAGGTTTGAGATGTACCGGTTGGGATATAGTCCATGTAAGGTGGTCTAGTATTTTAGGAAAATAGGACGGTAGCATTACGAAATGGCATTTTGGTGGTTACTTCACAAAAGCGACCCGTTTTTGCACTCGGAAAATGGAAAAGGATTTTCCGTGCGACAAAAGGAAAACTTCCTCTGCAACATTGTTCTACATACCAATGTCCACACATGCATAATATGGGCACACCATCACAAACTATGCCGTGATTCAGACATAACATCGGTCATTTGGACCGAAAGCCATGAAACCTCGAACATGATAGGTCATTTTGTGAAGGTTTTTGAAACATGATCATTGTTCGGCACACATTTAGTCCCGGATGTAGTCACAAACCGGGACTAAAGGGATTGCGGCAGAGTGGGCCAGACAACACTAATAATAGGGGTGAGTGTCGACATTATGTCGTGCGGGTCGTACCTTGTCCCGGATGGTGGCACCATCCGGGACTAAAGATGAACCTTTAGTCGGTTGGAGACACCACCGACTAACGATAGTCGACACTAATAATAGGGGTGAGTGTCGACATTATGTCGTGAGTGTCGACATTATGCCGAGCTGCTTGTACTATAAATATGCATCCTTGTGAGTCAGTCCTCCGGCCAGTTTGAGGCATCTCCAAGATGGTTTTAGAGAGCGAGGACACCACTACGGCCAGTTCGGGGAGATGTCGCGGAGCCCAGTCCCCGGCATCTCCAGAAACGTCATAGAAACACTCCTAATATGTGAAATTAGTTAGCTCAAGGCGTATTGATCTAGTTAGTGAAGTTACAAGCTGCAAGATGGTTTTCGAGAGCGAGGACACCACTGCGGCCAGTTTGAGGAGATGCCGGGCCCAGTCCTCGGCATCTCCGAGAAATCGGTCATAGAGGCACTCCCTAATATGTGAAATTAGTTAGCTCAGGCGTATTGATCTAGTTAGTGAAGTTACAAGCTGCAAGATGGTTTTCGAGCGAGGACACCACTGCGGCCAGTTTCGAGGAGATCTTGCGGAGCCAGTCCTCCGGCATCTCCGAGAAACTGGTCATAGAGGCACTCCTAATATGTGAAATTAGTTAGCTCAGGCGTATTGATCTAGTTAGTGAAGTTACAAGCTGCAAGATGGTTTTTCGAGCAGGCCACCACTACGACCAGTTTGGGGAGATGCCGACGAGCCAGTCCTCCGGCATCTCCAAGAAACTGGTCATAGAGGCACTCCGGTCCAGCCACAAAATGGGACTAACACTCAAGACATTTATTAATATTAAAACTGAGACTACAAAACCGGGACTAAAGGCCACAAACCGCGAAAGATATCCTTGATCAAGCCACAAACCGCGAAAGACATGAACTAGAGTTACATAATATGAGCATGAACTTCTTGGCATATGTCACTCCTTATGACCGCTTGAGACGTAACCATGGAGCATCTTCTTTACTTAACGGAATGCTTGGGTCAGTTTTCCTTTGTGAAGGCGGAATTTCATCAAACTTATTATAATCTTCGACATGTCATCTTGTCCTCGATTCCCACGATGTTTCTTTTCCTGAAAAGAACTATGTGGCTTTGGCTCATCATATGATGTATTCGTTTGCATATTTTTCTTTTTTTGATGCGGAGGACATGTCCTTCACATAGAAAACCCGAGACACATCATTGGCTAGGACGAAAGGTTCATCTCTATAACCAAGATTGTTGAGATCCACTGTTGTCATTCCGCATAACTGGTCTATCTTTACCCTTCCCCATTCGAGTTGACCCATTTGCAGTGAAACAAAGGGACCTTAAAAGAGACTCCATAGTCTAGTTCCCATATCTCCTCTATGTAACCATAATATGTGTCCTTTTGTCCATTCTCGTCTATTGCATCAAAGCGGACACCACTATTTTGGTTGGTGCTCTTTTATCTTGGGCGATCGTGTAGAATGTATTCCCATTTATTTCGTACCCTTGGAAATTCAATACAAGATGAAGATGGTGACGTGCCAACAAGTATAGCTGATCTCCAACGTGGTGTCATTCAAGAGATGTGTCGCATCCAACCACCGAAAGACTTCATGTGTTCATCGTAATCCATGATTCAAGCTTCCCAGTTTTTGGGCGTACAATATTCTTGTGTTCCTCGATATCTGGAGCTGCCAAGGTGGAATTATGTAGAAGCTGTGTAGTGTGCTTTAGTGAAAGAATCCCGTCCCTACATATCATTACTTTCTTTCCAGCGTGCCTTTTCCACTTAGTCTTCCCTCATGCATGAGTCGAAACACCAATCGGCTTAAGGTCGGGAATAAAGTCAACACAAAACTCAATGACCTCCTCATTCCATATCCCATGGAGATGCTTCCTTCTAGTCTAGCACGGTTATGAACATATTTCTTTAAGACTCCCATGAACCTCTCAAAGGGAACATATTGTGCGAAATACGGACCGAGAATGGCAATCTCTTCCACTAGATGAACCAGGAGATGCGTCATAATATTGAAGAAGGATGGTGGGAACACCAATTCAAAACTAACAAGACATTGTACCACATCCTTCGTAACCTTGGCGAATATGGATTGATTACCTTACGAGATATTGCATTGAGGAATGCACACAGCTTCACAATGGGTACTCGAACATTTTCGGTAGAAGCCCCTCAATGCAATCGGAAGCAAGCTGCGTCATAATCACATGACATCATGAGACTTCAGGTTTTGGAACTTTCTCTGCCATATTTATTATCCCTTTATATTAGATGAGAAGCCCGGCGGCACCTTGATCTTGTAAAGGACTTCAAAAAGATTTCCTTCTTTGCTTTGGTAAGAGCATAGCCGCACGACTTAAGTGACGCCCTTTATCCGTCTTGTTATCTGTATGCATGTTCTTTGGGTCTTTCATAATTTGTTGGTCCTCCGTGCTTGGTGTATCTTTTGTCTTACCATACACGCCTAGGAATCCTAGCGAGTTCACGCAGAGATTCTTCGTCACGTGCATCACGTCGATTGAAGCGGACACGCAGGACTTTCCAATATGGCAGCTCCCAAAATATAGATTTCTTCTTCCACATGGGTGCGTGTCCTATAGCGACGTCGTTCGGAACTGATTGACCGCGGGACCCTTTGCAAAGATTACTTCTATGTCCTTGACCATACCAAATACATCATCACCAGCAGGAGTTCAGCTTCTTCGGTGATCGCCTCACCTTTAAAATGCTTGCCTTTCTTTCTTACGGGATGATTGGTGGAAGAAATCGTAGATTCGCTAGGTACACAACCTTCTTGCATTTATGCAAATATGTACCTTCGGTCTTATCTAAACAGTGGGTGCATGCCTTATATCCTTTGTTTTATGCATCACGAAGGTTACTAAGAGCGGACTAATCATTGATGGTTCTGAATAACAACCCTCGTAGATTAAATGGCTCTGTTTGTTCTCATCCCACGACGCACACCTGGTTTGCCCCACAACTGCAAGAGTTCTTCAACTAATGGCCTAAGGTACACATCAATGCCGTTGCCGGTTGCTTGGGCCTTGGATGAGCACCGGCATCATAATGAACTTACGCTTCATGCACAACCAAGGAGGCAGGTTGTAGATACATAGAGTCACGGGCAGTCTTTGTGGCTGACTCTCCCCAAAAGGATTCATGCCATCCATTACTTAGACCAAACCATAAGTTCCTTGCGTCACCGCAAAGTCAGGAAGTCTCTCGATTTTTCTCCACTGTGACCCATCGAGGTGTCTCAACTCCCGTCTTTCTTACGGTCTTCTTTGTGCCATCGCAACAACTGGCATGCTCTTTGTTTCGAACATGCGTTTCAACCTTGGTATTACAGAGCATACCACATAACCTTAGCAGAACCCTCTTGGGAGGGCTCTCCCTCAACATCACCAGGGTCATCTCGTCGATCTTATACCGCAGCGCTGCATACCGGGCATTTATCTAAATTCTCATACTCCTTACATGCGGTAGAGGATGCGATCATTAATGCATGCATGTATCTTTTGCACATCTAATCCCGGAGGACGGAGAGTCTTCTTTGCTTCGTAGGTACTCTCGGGAAGTTCGTTATGTTTTGGAAACTTGGCTTCATTATTTTCAGCATCTTTTCAAATGAGTCGGTTAGACCACTCTGCCTTCCATCGCAACAATTCCATTGTGGTACCAAGCTTTGTGCTGCCATCTTCACAATTTGGGTACAACAATTTCTTGTGATCTTCTAACATGCCCTCTAACTTCAACTTCTCATTTTACATTTCACGGTCTCGCTTTGCATCGAAATGACCCTACCAAGTTCATCACCGGCTCATCGATGCCCGTTCTTCACCTTTTCCTCTCCATTGCAAGATATCCGTATTCAGGAAACATATGATGATAGTTGTTATCATCATCTTCTTCTTCACCATCTTCCATCATAACCCCTCTTTCCCCGTGCTTGGTCCAGCAATTATAGTTGGGCATGAAACCTTTCATAATCAGGTGGCCGCGAATGATTTTTGAGGAAGAGTACTCCTTGTTGTTCCGACATTGAACACATGGACAACGTATAAATCCATTCTCTTTGTTTGCCGTAGCCACATCGATAAATTTATCCACGCCTTTGATATACCCGGCTACCCGCCGGTCACCGTACATCCATTCCCGACCGTTCATCTGCATCATATAAGTAAGTTTATCAAAAAACAGGACATCATAAATAGTGAAATAACCAATTCACACCGACACATGAATTGTATCAATGACCTAGAAAAGATAAGATTGCTAACCTCGATCGAGGGAAATAAGCTCAAGTGCGTCTCGGACACCTTCTATATTTTTGTTCTATGAGAAATTCAACGGGATTTTTCACTCAAACATTTCAACAAACACCTTCAATGCATGCATGAAAAAAAACTAGCACACACCCTCACACCTTACACCATTCGAAAAAACAGAGTGGAGGCAGAGGAGGGGTCAGGCGTTACATTTATAGAGGGCGGTCTTTAGTCGGTTGGAGCCAAGAATCGGGACTAAAGCGCGTCCACGTGGCTGTGGCCAAACCTTTAGTCCCGGTTGGTGGCTCCAACCGGGACGCATGCCCCCTTACCAACCGGGACCCATGCCCCCTGGCCCCGTGCCCGCTCCAACCGGGACGCGTGCCAGCATTAGTCCCGGTTGGTGGCGCAACCGGGACTAATGCTCCGAGGGGTCGCGAACGGATAGCCCTTTTTCCTCTAGTGCTACCACCCGTCCCACCTGACGGGCATGGGCAATGGCTTTAGGCGCGTAGATACGCCGACGGCCAGGCCGTCGGCCTATCCTGCCAGCACGTGTACGCCGACAGCAATGCCGTCGGCCTAGGTAGGTACTTTTAGTACTTTACTAATATTCAGATAGTTGCATAATTTATTTCCCACTGTAATTTTAATGTAGATGTAATTTATAAATAACTTGGTGATTGTAAGATATCTCATTTTTTATGGACCACGGGGAACCGAACCCTATCTATTGGGAAACCATAGAAACCCCTCTCTTTTGGGGACCCTCGGGCATCGAACCCACTATTTGGAGAAACCCTCCACCGAGTGAAGGTTATCGCATATGTACGCTTGTAAAGGCCAAAAAAGTATATTGGTATGACATAAACAAACCTAAACTATAGTCCACGTTGCATGCGATAACACTTAGAGAAGTGTGCTGGAAATGTAGGAGTAGGCTCCCGCCGCGGGTCAAACAAGGGTAGACCGGTGAAACCCTGGGCCTATCCTTGGTTTTCCATGTAGATAGGACCTAACAAACCTAAACCACCAAGAGAGTGCGTTGTTCAACCCTCGTACGGAGAATGCTACGGGGGTAGACCCGCTGGTCCCTCGGATTAGGGTTTCGTCGGAAAAGGACCGACCGAGTGCCGGGATGCCACGAGAACATGCGTGTGGCCCTAGCATACATGCACAAGGGTGGTGGATTTCCCCTAGATGGAAAACCTAGCTCCGGGGTGTGACCGTCCACGTTGCATGCGATAACACCTATAGAAGTGTGCTGGACATGTAGGAGTAGGCTCATGGCTGGTCAAACGAGGTAGACGGTGGAACCCTGGGCCTATCCTTGGTTTTCCATGTAGATATGACCTAAACAAACCTAAACCACCAAGAGAGTGCGTTCTTCAACCCTCGTGCGGAGAATTCTCACGGGTAGACCCATGGTCCCTCGGATTAGGGTTTCGGAAAAGGACCGCCTGAGTGCCGGATGCCACGAGAACATGCGTGGCCCTAGCATACATGCAAAGGGTGGTGGATTGCCCTAGATGGAAAACCTAGCTCCGGGTGTGACCGTCCACGTTGCATGCGATAACACCTATAGAAGTGTCTTTGGACATGTAGGAGTAGGCTCCCATGGCTGGTCAAACGAGGTGACCGGTGGAACCCTGGGCCTATCCTTGGTTTTCCATGTAGATATGACCTAAACAAACCTAAACCACCAAGAGAGTTAGTTGTTCAACCCTCGTACGGAGAATGCTACGGGGGTAGACCCGCGGGTCCCTCGGATTAGGGTTTCGTCGGAAAAGGACCGCCCGAGTGCCGGGATGCCACGAGAACATGCGTGTGGCCCTAGCATACATGCACAAGGGTGGTGGATTGCCCCTAGATGGAAAACCTAGCTCCGGGGTGTGACCGTCCACGTTGCATGCGATAACACCTATAGAAGTGTGCTGGACATGTAGGAGTAGGCTCCCGCCGCGGGTCAAACGAGGGTAGACCGGTGGAACCCTGGGCCTATCCTTGGTTTTCCATGTAGATATGACCTAAACAAACCTAAACCACCAAGAGAGTGCGTTGTTCAACCCTCGTACGGAGAATGCTACGGGGGTAGACCCGCGGGTCCCTCGGATTAGGGTTTCGTCGGAAAAGGACCGCCCGAGTGCCGGGATGCCACGAGAACATGCGTGTGGCCCTAGCATACATGAAAAATGGTGGTGTATTGCTGCTATATGGAAAACCTAGCTCCCGGCTGTGACCGTCCACGTTGCATGCGATAACACCTATAGAAGTGTCTTTGGACATGTAGGAGTAGGCTCATGCAGGTCAAACGAGGTGACCGGTGGAACCTGGGCCTATCCTTGGTTTTCCATGTAGATATGACCTAAACAAACCTAAACCACCAAGAGAGTGCGTTGTTCAACCTCGTCGGAGAATTCTACGGGGTAGACCCCATGGGTCCCTCGGATTAGGGTTTCGTCGGAAAAGGACCGCCCGAGTGCCGGGATGCCACGAGAACATGCGTGTGGCCCTAGCATACATGCACAAGGGTGGTGGATTGCCCCTAGATGGAAAACCTAGCTCCGAGGTGTGACCGTCCACGTTGCATGCGATAACACCTATAGAAGTGTGCTGGACATGTAGGAGTAGGCTCCCGCCGCGGGTCAAACGAGTGTAGACCGGTGGAACCCTGGGCCTATCCTTGGTTTTCCATGTGAAGGGTTCGCAACATAGAAAACAAAAATTTTCCTATGATGTGAACTATATACCAAGATCTATTTATACTAGATACAAACAACGGGCGGATGTATATCCGTAGAGAACATACCCTTGAAGACCGACAAAGCTTAACGAGTCCAAACTCGTGGTTGATGTAGACGATCTCTTGCCGATCTCAAGATCGAGAGGAAGTCCTAGCGCAAATCAGCAGCGCATCCGTGCTCGCACACACGCGTTCGAGGCACCGAGCAACCTCCGCCTCCTCGCTCGGCAGATGCAAATGAAGCACAACTCTTTCTTGCCGAATAGCCACGGGAACATGTATCTCGCTAGTCCGAGACCATGGGTGATAAATTCTAGAGGGGGAGAGAGATCCTTCACGAGGAGGTGTAAGTGAGAAGTGAGAGGAGGGCTCCTTTTATAGGAGGAGGGAACCCAAGGGGTGGCCCGGCGCATGGGGGCGCCCCTTGCCTCCCTCTTCATGTGGTGGACACTCCACTCACAAAACTCCATCAAATTCCCTCCACTCAAAAGTCCACTCAAAAATCCCATTAAATTTCCACCAAATTTAATGCAATCTCTCATTAAATAAAACTCTTTTATTTTATTCAGAATTTTGTCAATTACTTTAATGACAAACATTCACAAATAACCCCTTGCTAGAATTCTATTTCACATGCATAACCACTTTATGCAATTTCACCCGAAAACCTGTTTCGGTATCTAGTGAAATAAATTCCTCGCTTGTTTATTCTTTTCGGCATGAAACTTTTGCTCCAATTGGATGTCGGTGTCTCTTAAGTGTGTCACCCTACGGTTCGTGAATAATGCGGACATGATCGAGACCCTCTCGGATCAATAATCGAAGCGGGATCTGAGACCCATATCGACTCCACACATTCAACGATGACTTTCTTGTGATCGTCGGAACCTTTTACGCTAGTATCTTAATCCCTTTGTCTCACGATATATTACATGTCCGAGATTCGATCATCGGTATCTCCATACCTAGTTTGATCTCGTTACCGACATGCACTCTTTTCTCGTTCCTGTGATATAACATTCTAGTGATCAAATCACTTGCTTGCAAGCTAATCAATGTGATATCACCGAGAGGGCCCAGTATATCTATCCGTCATCGGGATGAACAAATTCCTCTCGATCCATGAGCCTCAACATAACACTTTATTAGTTCTGAATTCATCTTTATAATCACCACATACGGTGTGACGTTTGATGTTATCAAGAAACTCTTAGGTGTTAGTGATTGACATGATCTCATGGTCTAAGGATTAGGATCACTTCGTAAGTTATTATAGCAATATAAACTCAATGAATTTGATCGTAATGCTATACTTCGGATGAATGTTCATCACATCATTACACTAATGTTGTGATCCCGTTATTAACAACATCCAATGTCCATGATCGAAACCTTGATCATCTTGTTAATCAACGAGCTAGTTTATGAGAGGCTTAACTAGGAACTTTCTGTTTGTTTATTAAACACACATGTATTAACGTTTCCGTATTAATACAATTATAGCATGCAAAATAAACATCTATCATATACTTGGAATACACATAATAAACAATTTATTATTGCCTCTCGGCATATTCCCTTATCTCCCACTTGCACTAGAGACAATAATCTAGTTACATAGTGATATATCTAACATCCATTGAGTTACGGTGTTGATCATGTTTTGCTCTAGGGAGAGTTTTAGTCAACGGATCTGCTACATTGAGATCCGTATGTACTTCTAAATCTTTATATCTCCATCCTTGACATGCTCGCGGATGGAGTGAAACCGCGCTTAATATGCTTGGAATGCTTGTGAGACCTTGGCTCTTTGGCATTGGCAATGGCACCATTGTTGTCACAATAGATCACCATTGGGTCCAACGTTTGCCACAACTCCTAGTTCGGATATGAACTCCTTCATCAAAGCGCTTCGAGCCGCTCAAGCGGCAACATATTATTCCTCCGTTGTTGATCCCGCTACCACATGTTGTTTGGAGCTCCTCCAACTAATCGCTCCGCCATTCATGAGAAATACGTATCCGGATTGAGACTTAGAGTCATCCGGATCGGTGTCAAAGCTAGCGTCGACATAACACTTAGCGACGAGCTCTTCTTCACCTCGTATACAAGAAACATATCCTTAGTTCTTCGTAAGTACTTAAGGATATTCTTGACCGCTATCCGATGTTCCACGGATCCGATTGGTACCTACTAGTCAAACTAATAGCGTGTGCCACATCCGGTCTTGTACATAGCATGGCGTACATTATAGAGCCTATGGGTGAAGCATAGGGACTTTGTCCATTATCTCTTTCTTCCGCGAAGCCGGACTTTGAGTCTTACTCAATGTCTTGCCTTGCAACATAGGTAAGAACCCCTTCTTACTTCCGTCCATTTTAAACTTCTTTAAAATCTTATCAAGGTATGTACTTTGCGATAGCCCTATTAGGCGCCTAGATCTATCTCTATAGATCTTTATGCCTAATATGTATGACGCTTCACCTAGGTCCTTCATTCAAAATTTGCTGTTTAGATAACTTTTAACACTGTTTAAAAGTTCTATATCATTTCCGATCAATAATATGTCATCCACATATAATATCAGAAATGCCACATTGCTCCCACTCACTTTCTTGTAAATACAAGCTTCTCCATAAGTTTGGACAAATCCAAACTCTTTGATCACCTCATCAAAGCGGAGATTCCAACTTCGTGATGCTTGCTTCAATCCATAGATGGATCGATGAAGCTTGCACACCTTGTTAGCATCCTTAGGATCGACAAAACCCTTTGGTTGTAACATATACAACTCTTCTTCAATATTACCATTGAGAAACGCGGTTTTGACATCCATCTGCCATATTTCATAATCAAAATATGCAGCAATTGCTAACATAATCCTAACTGACTTTAGCATCGCTACGGGAGAGAAAGTCTCATCGTAGTCAACTCCTTGAATTTGTCGAAACCCCTTTGCGACAAGTCGAGCTTTATAGATGGTCACATTACCATCAAGACGTTTTCCTTTTGAAAATCCATTTGTTCTCCACGGCCTTTCGGTCGTGAGGTAATTCCACCAAGTTCTAAACTTGATTTTCATACATGGATTCCATCTCGGATTTCATGGCTTCTAACCATTTGTTGGAATCCGGGCTCATCATCGCTTCTTCATACGTCGCAGGGTCATTATTTTCATCAACCATGAAATTTATGACAGGATTTCCGACTCGGGAGTTGCACGCGTCTGTTTGACTGCGAGGTTCGGTAGTACTCTCTTCGGAGTTTCATGATCATTATCATTAGTTCCTCTTCAATGTGGAGCCAACTCGAATAACTTCCGCGCTACTCGCCATACTTTGAAGAGAAGGTTCCACAACCTCTTTGAGTTCTACCTTCCGACTACTCACACCTTTCGCAAGAAACTCTTTCTCTAGAAAGGATCCATTCTTGGCAACAAAAACCTTGCCCTCGGATCTGTGATAGAAGGAATACCCAATAGTTTCTTTAGGGTATCCTATGAAGACGCATTTTTCCGCTTTGGGTTCGAGTTTATCCGGTTGAAGTTTCTTCACATAAACATCGCAACCCCAAACTTTAAGAAATGACAGCTTAGGTTTGTTTCCAAACCACAATTCATACGGTGTCTTTTCAACGGATTTAGATGGTGCCCGATTTAAAGTGAATGCAGCAGTTTCTAGTGCATAACCCCAAAATGACAACGGCAAGTCCGTCAGAGACATCATAGATCGAACCATATCTAATAAAGTACGATTACGACGTTCCGACACACCATTTCGCTGTGGTGTTCCGGCAGGTGTGAGTTGTGAAACAATTCCACACTCTTTCATGTGAGTGCTAAACTCGTAACTTAGATACTCACCTCCACGGTCGGACCGTAGAAATTTGATCTTTCTATTACGATGATTTTCCACTTCATTCTGAAATTCCTTGAACTTTTCAAAGGTTTCAGACTTGTGTTTCATCAAGTAGATATAACCATATCTACTCAAATCATCCGTGAAAGTAACAAAATAACGATATCCACCTCGCGCCGACACACTCATTGGACCACATACATCAGAATGTATGATTTCCAACTGTCGCCTGCTCCATTGAACCGAAAACGGCGTTCTAGTCATCTTGCCCATAAGGCATGGCTCACATGTATCAAATGATTCATAATCAAGTGATTCCAAAAGTCCATCCAAATGGAGCTTCTTCATGCTTAATGCCAATATGACCTAGACGGCAGCCACATATATGCGGATATATCATCATTAAGTTTAATCCTTTTAGCATCAACATTATGAATATGTGTAACATTATCATTGAGATCTAACAGAAATAAACCATTCATCATCGGTGCATGACCATAAAAGATTTCATTCATATAAATGGAACAACCATTGTTCTCAGACTTAAATGAATAACCACTTTGCATCAAACATGATCCAGATACAATGTTCATGCTCAGTGCAGGCACCAGATAACATTTATTTAAGTTTATGACTAATCCCGATGGTAAGTGGAGAGGCAGCGTTCCGACGGCGATCACATCAACGTTTGATCCATTGCCGACACGCATCTTGACCTCACCCCTTGCTAGCGGTCGCTTGTTCCGCAGCACCTGATTCGAGTTACAAATATTAGCAACTGAACCGGTATCAAATACCCAGGTGCTACTACGAGCACTAGTCAAGTACACATCAATAACATTTATATCATATATACCTTTGTTTGCCTTGCCGGCCTTCTTGTCTGCCAGATACTTGGGGCGATTCGCCCAAAGGGCTACCCCTTACAATAGTAGCACTCGGTATCGGACTTAGGTCCAACTCGGGTTTCTTTTCAAAGCGCAATGGCTTGCCGCCTTACTTCCTTCCGTTTTCCCTTCTTGTCTTTCTTGAAACCAGTGTCCCTATTGATCATCAACACTTGATGTTCCTTTTGATCTCCACTTCTGCAGCTTTTAAGCATTTGGTAAGCTCGGGAGACTTCTTCATGCCTTGCATATTATAGTTTATCACAAAGCTCTTATAGCTAGGTGGCAGAGACTGCAGAACATGATGGATGCCTAAGTCAATGGGAATCGTTATTCCCAAGGACACAAGCTTATCGGCGTAACCGACATCTTGAGTACATGCTCACTAACGGAGCTATGCTCTTCCATCATGCAGCTAAAGAACTTTTCTGAAGCGTTGTAGCTCTCTCACAAGATGTGTGTCGAAAATCATTTTCAACTCACCCATTGTATCAAATGCATTGCCGTTTTCGAAACGCTTTCGAAGTTCCGGCTCTAGCCCATACAATATGCCGCAATGAACTAAGTTGTGATCCTCCTGACGAGTCTGATAGACATTCTTCTCCTCGTCAGGGGCATCCTCAAAGTTGGGGCCTAACGGCGCTTCTAGCACATATTGCTTTTGTGCGTGAGAGGAGAATCCTCAAATTCATGGCCCATTCAAGAAAGTTGCTACCGTTTGCTAGTTTCTCTTTCTCCATGAACGCATTGAAATTAAAAGCGGTGGTGCCATCTACAACAGAATTTGTAAAGTTTAGACTAAGTGTATGATAGATTGAGTTCAACTAATCTATATTACGAATGAACTCCCACTCAAAAGCGACATCCCTCGTGTCCTTTTGGTGATTACATGAACCAAATCCACTACACCAAGTCCGATCATCACGTGAGTCGGTATAGCTTCAAAGGCGAGCATCAAATGGGCATCATATCAACTATATGACTCATGCTTAACCTTTCGTCTGTGTTCGAGGCCATGTCTGTACATGCTAGGCTCGCCAAGTTAGAACCTTAGTATTTGCGTGTAACTGTTTTACACCAAGTATGGTCGTGGATCCAAGAACACCCGATCATCACGTGATGTCTTGGAGCGAAAACATAATCGGTGCATACTAAAGGAAGAACACATTCTTATCTTGATATTTAAATGAGGGATCATCTTATTATGCTTAACAAAGCGCTAAACAAGCAATATAAGATGTAATCAAACATCATATGTTTATTAGTGAAATTATATGGTTCCCGCAGATGATCTCTATCATGTGCATCGTGGTATGATCACTATCATACCTATATGTGTAAATCCACGTCTATGGATTTTACGCTATGTGTGTTGTAAGAGTATCATCTCATACTTCTACTTACAACACTACCATATCATAACACTAGCCCAGAACAATCTAAACTAGACGCCTCTAATTTATCCATTGCAAGTTTTACGTGGCTTAGGCTTTCGAGATAGAACCGTTCTTACCTACGAACATGAACCACAACGAGGATAATCAAATTGTTGACAACTCGCTTGCAAAATAGATATTGACTATAGTAGGAGAGACAGACACCGCTAGCCACTTATGCAAACTAGTTGCATGTCAAGCGTGGAACAGGTCTCATGCGAGGACATGTAAAGTTTGTCCGGCCGCTTCATCCCACTATGCCACCAATATCCAAAATCACAAGAAAGGAGCAACAACATGATCATCATCGCCCACATACTCATATGTGTACTACCGTGTAAAGTATCTACGCATAGATCCGCTCGATACCCTTTGAAGGGTTCGCAACATAGAAAACAAAAATTTTCCTACGATGTGAACTATATACCAAGATCTATTTATACTAGATACAAACAACGGGCGGATGTATATCCGTAGAGAACATACCCTTGAAGACCGACAAAGCTTAACGAGTACAAACTCGTGGTTGATGTAGACGATCTCTTGCCGATCTCAAGATCGAGAGGAAGTCCTAGCGCCGCAAATCAGCAGCGCATCCGTGCTCGCACACACGTTCGAGGCACCGAGCAACCTCCGCCTCCTCGCTCCAGCGATGCAGCGGAAGCACAACTCTTTCTTGCCGAATAGCCACTGGGAACATGTATCTCGCTAGTCCGAGACCATGGGGGATAAATTCTAGAGGGGGAGAGAGATCCTTCACGAGGAGGTGTAAGTGAGAAGTGAGAGGAGGGCTCCTTTTATAGGAGGGGGGGACCCCAAGGGGTGGCCGCCATGGGGCTGCCCTTGCCCTCCCTCTTCATGTGGGTGGACACACCACCCACAAAACTCCCCCAAATTCCCTCCACTCAAAAGTCCACTCAAAAATCCCATTAAATTTCCACCAAATTTAATGCAATCTCTCATTAAATAAAACTCTTTTATTTTATTCAGAATTTTGTCAATTACTTTAATGACAAACATTCACAATAACCCTTGCTAGAATTCTATTTCACATGCATAACCACTTTATGCAATTTCACCAAAACCTGTTCGGTATCTAGTGAAATAAATTCTGCGCTTGTTTATTCTTTTGGCATGAAACTTTTGCTCCAATTGGATGTCGGTGTCTCTTAAGTGTGTCACCCTACGGTTCGTGAATAATGCGGACATGATCGAGACCCTCTCGATCAATAATCGAAGCGGATCCGGAGACCCATCGACTCCCACACATTCAACGATGACTTTCTTGTGATCGTCGGAACCTTTACGCTAGTATGTTAATCCCTTTGTCTCACGATATATTACATGTCCGAGATTCAATCATCGGTATCTCCATACCTAGTTTGATCTCGCACGACATGCACTCTTTTCTCGTTCTGTGATATAACATTCTAGTGATCAAATCACTTGCTTGCAAGCTAATCAATGTGATATCACCGAGAGGGCCCAGAGTATATCTATCCGTCATCGGGATGAACAAATTCCACGCCGATCCATGAGCCTCAACATAACACTTTATTAGTTCTCGAATCCATCTTTATAATCACCCCGTTACATTGCGGTGTGACGTTTGATGTTATCAAGAAACTCTTCCGGTGTTAGTGATTGACATGATCTCATGGTCTAAGGATTAGGATCACTTCGTAAGTTGTTATAGCAATATAAACTCAATGACTTTGATCGTAATGCTATACTTCGGATGAATGTTCATCACATCATTACACTAATGTTGTGATCCCGTTATTAACAACATCCAATGTCCATGATCAGGAAACCTTGATCATCTTGTTAATCAACGAGCTAGTTTATGAGAGAGGCTTAACTAGGAACTTTCTGTTTGTTTATTAAACACACATGTATTAACGTTTCCGTATTAATACAATTATAGCATGCAAAATAAACATCTATCATATACTTGGAATACACATAATAAACAATTTATTATTGCCTCTCAGGGCATATTCCCTTCACCATGTAGATATGACCTAAACAAACCTAAACCACCAAGAGAGTGCGTTGTTCAACCCTCGTACAGAGAATGCTACGGGGGTAGACCTGCGGGTCCCTCGGATTAGGGTTTCGTCAGAAAAGGACCGCCCGAGTGCCGGGATGCCACGAGAACATGCGTGTGGCCCTAGCATACATGCACAAGGGTGGTGGATTGCCCCTAGATGGAAAACCTAGCTCCGGGGTGTGACCGTCCACGTTGCATGCGATAACACCTATAGAAGTGTGCTGGACATGTAGGAGTAGGCTCCCGCCGCGGGTCAAACGAGGGTAGACCGGTGGAACCCTGGGCCTATCCTTGGTTTTCCATGTAGATATGACCTAAACAAACCTAAACCACCAAGAGAGTGCGTTATTCAACCCTCGTACGGAGAATGCTACGGGGGTAGACCCGCGGGTCCCTCGGATTACGGTTTCGTCGGAAAAGGACCGCCCAAGTGTCGGGATGCCACGAGAACATGCGTGTGGCCCTAGCATACATGCACAAGGGTGGTGGATTGCCCCTAGACGGAAAACCTAGCTCCGGGGTGTGACCGTCCGTCGGCACATGTGATACATGCACGCGATTAGGGTTTTAGATTAGGGTTTACGTGGGCACGAGAGCACGAGGATGTCTCCAAAACTTGCATTATATAACTACATAAAAAATTATAGATAGAAGTTTAATATTATATTTTTAGATTATTATATTTTTTAGAAGTTTAATAAAAAATATTTTTTTATTAAATTTTATCTAGTCTCTGGACGGCTTTGCCGGCCTATCTGGGGTTTTTGTTTACATCTCGCTGACGGCAGCTGGCCTAGACTAAGTGGATAAGGGCTGCCTAGCTACCCCGAGCTGCGACCACACGCCCACCTTGCGACCACCGTGCCTCCTCGCCTACCTCATTGCTGCTCCGCTGCCCGCCACTACCGGGCCGCCCGCCCGCCCCGCCTCCCATGGCCGCCTCCTCCTCCCTCCTCCGGCCCACTCTCCTCCTAACCCTCCTCCTCCCGTCGGCCGCCCTCCTCCCGTGCCTCCCCACCTCCCGCCCAGTGCCCCTCCTCCTCTGCCTCCCCACCTCCATGGCCGCCCCTCCTCCTGCCTCCCCACGCCGGCAGCCCTCCTCCTCTGCCTCCCACCGCTGCCTCCTCCCTCCTCCCTCCTTCCGCCTCCCTCCCCCTCTGCCTCCTTCCCTGCCTCCTTCCCTCCTTCCCTGCCTCCCCTCCTCCCTCTGCCTCCTCTCCTCCCCACCTCCCCACATCCCTGCCTCCGATTCCCTCCTTCCATCCTCCCTCTGCCTCCCCTCCTCCCTCTGCCTCCCTGCCTATTTAGGGTAATTATTTGTTGTTATATAATTAGTTTCTACTATATTAATTGTTGTATATTAGTTCTAGTATAATTAGTTCTAGTATATTAGTTGTTCTAGTATATTACTTGTTGTGCTATAATCATGACTCTATTTACATTCACTAGGTCCTGTCGCTGTCCCGGAGGTCGTCGTCCCGGAGGTCGCTGTCCCGGAGGTCCCCGTCCCAGAGGTCACCGTCCCGGAGGTCGCCTACTACCTCTACCGCCGAGGGTGAGCTACAACTCCATCTCCTCCCTCGCATATTTGATGTCAGTAGATTCCATTTCCACGTCAAGTCGCGTCACCTAGGTGTCATATCGCGTCTGCGAGCATTACGCGGATAAATATGCATTAGAGGTCGCATATTATGAAGCGTAATGCTTGCGGCATTTACGGGACAGTCGGCGGATGCGTAGTTGGGTACGTTCTCCATGCTCTGTCCTGGTCCGAGTCAGGATTTCGGTAGCACCTCCCCATTGTTCTTCGGATGCACATCCTCTTGGCTTTTTGCCGAGACGTGTATCGGGAGAGCAGCGGGGAGGTGCTGCCGAAATTCTGGCTTGGAACAGTGTAGAGCATGGAGAACCTACTCAATCTACGGATCCGGCGGCTGCTAGGACCCTCTATACCTATTAGAGATGTAGGTTATGCGTTTTTCTCGGTAGATAAATAGAAAATATGATGCATTTAGTTTCATGCTATTATTTGATATGAAATGCTATGTTTATTATTTGGTTCCCAATAAAAACAGAGGATGGCTGATAATGGGTAGATATACAGTGGCCGTACTAGTGTTGTTGATAGAACAGATGAGTGGACATGGAAGACTGATCTGTTAGTGAAGGAGTTAGCGCGTGGTTCAAAGGCAGGCATTCGTCCAACTTGCCCTTGCGCTCATTGCAATAAGCGTCATCGTCAGTCAAAGGAGGAAATGAAAAAACACCTTTGGAGATATGGTTATATGCGGGACTTTGTCACGACGGTTGACTTTACTCAGTACGAACGTGATAGAGGTGAGGTGATGCGGCAACGGATCAATGGCAATGAGGGCGATGGGATTAGAAATTTGCTAGATGATTTCCATGATGCCGACATGCCAGATTCGCCACCTTCAAATGAACCGCAAGAACTGGAGGAACCTCATGAACCAGAGGATCCGGAGCCAAGCGCGAAGGCCTTCTATGATTTGATGGCCTCGGCTAAGAGGCCTCTGTACGAGGGTTCAAAGATTTCTCAGCTTGATGCCATCTCGCAAGCACTAGCCAAAAAGCTCCAGTACGGCAACACCCGTTCATGCTTTGAAGACCATCTGCAAACATATGGTAACATGTTGCCTGAAGGGCATTGTCTGCCTAAAACCATGTACGAAGCAAAGAAAATCTCATGGCGCTCAGCATGGAATACCAAAAGATATATTGTTGTCCAAAAGGTTGCCTCTTGTTCTGGAAACAGTTTGCGGATGACAATTACTGTAGCAAGTGTGGGGCCTCTATGTATCATGAGGTGGGAGACGATGGTCAGAAGACGCAAACAAAAGTTGCCATGAAGATTCTTCGTTATCTCCCATTCATAAAAAGAATCCAGCGGCTTTACATGACCAAGGAGTCTGCCACACAGATGACGTGGCACAAGACGGGGAAGAGATATGAGGATGAGCAAGGACGGGTAAAGATGGGACATCCATCTGATGGTAAGGCATGGAAGAACTTTGATAGAGACCATCCCGATGAGGCAGGAGAGGCTCGAACGTTAGAATTGCTATAGCAGATGGATTCAATCCATATGGTATGTCGATCGCCTCATAGCTGCTGGCCCGTGTTTGTTATGCCGCTCAATCTCCTCCGGAGCCCTAATGCAAAGGAAGACCATATTCACATGTTGATCATTCCAGGGCCTGAATGCCCGGGGAAGAATTTGAGTGTGTACATGCAACCGCTTGTGGAAGATCTGAACCACTCTTGGCACCACAGGACGTTGACATACGACCGTGCATCAAAGACAAACTTCTACATGAAAGTTTGGTTCCACTATTCCATGCACGACATGCCCGCACGCCCTATTCTACGGATGGTGTACAAATGGTAAGTGGCCATGCCCGATGTCGAGCATCTACTTGAGTTCCTTTGGCTAAAGGCGGGTAAAAAGTATTCCGCATTTGACACGCATCGACCATACCTCAAAGGAGACCATCCGTTCAGACAAGACAAAAAGAACTTCATCAAGGGAAAAGTTGTGCTTGAAGAAAAAGAGGTACCAACGTTCGATGGTGTTGCTGTTGATGCCGAGTTATGTGCTCTCGTGCGTACCGAGTCTGGTTTCCCATAGTTTGAGGGATATGGAAAAATGCACAACTGGACACACGAGGCAGGCATAACGAAGCTCGAGTATTACAAGGACTGCGAACTTCCCCATAACATCGATGTGATGCACACTGAAAAGAATGTCGCAGAGTCTCTCTTTTACACAATTCTAAACATTCCTGAAAAGTCAAAGGATAATGTCAAGGCTAGATTCGATGTTGAGGAGCTATGTGATAGGAAGATACTATGCATGCAACCTCCTGAACGCAATCGAAAAAATTGGGTCAAGCCACATGCCTACTACTGCCTTGATAGCCTCCAAAAGAAGCAGTCATTGGGTTGGCTCAAATTCGTCGTGATGTTCCCAGATGGTTATTGTTCGAATATGAGCAAGGGAGTCAATTTGGCAACTGGAAAAGTCACTGGGCTCAAGAGTCATGACTATCTTATATGGATTGAGCGGCTGATGCCGGTGATGGTTCGAGGGTATCTCCCAGAGCATATCTGGCGAGTGCTTGCAGAGTTGAGTTTTTCTTCCGCACACTCTGTGCCAAGCAGATATGTCCCTTGATGATTGAAAAGCTGCATGATCTAGTGCCGGAGTTGCTATGCAAGTTAGAGACGATCTTTCCGCTAGGCTTCTTTACTCCGATGTTACATCTCATTGTGCATCTCGCGAACGAGGCACTCTTGGGTGGACCGGTGCAGTTTCGTTGGCAGTTTGTCTTGAGAGAGTTTAAGTATATTCGAACCAAATGTGGAAACAAAATAAGATTGAAGCATGCATAGCTGAGGCAACTCTCCTCCAGAGATAACAGGCCACGACAACATACTATGGCGATGATGTTCCCACTATGCATAACCAGTGCATCGGTACAATGTCGACGAGCAAGCATGACCCCAAGCTCCTCCTCTTCCGGTGTCCGGTGGCAAGGCGGTGGCGCAACAAGTTATACCTTGAAAAAGGAAGAGAAGGATTGCATAATGCTCTATGTGCTTATGAACATGAAGGAAGTGGTCCGCGGTGAGAATGAAGATGAGGAAGAAAATCAAGTGCCCAGTTTCCTTAGGTAAAATGGTGAACAAATTCATTTGCAACTAGTAACTCGGTTTCGATCTAATACGTATTTTATCCTTTTAGCCAATTCACGGATGAAATGTGGTCGAGAACGACGGATCCCGATGACGCGGAGTTGGAAACCCTTCTGAAAGTGGGTGCCCCTAGAAAGAAAAATTTCACGTCTTGGTTCTATGAAAAGGTAATTTATAACATGTCCCTCTTACCTGGCAATCCGTGACTTGTCCCTCTTATTACACGTAACTAATGCACAATTTGTATGCAACTTGTAGGGAGCCGATCCCAACGTTGAGATGTCGGATGAGTTGAGATGTGTCTCCCAGGTTATGTAAATAAAGTCGAGATGTATGAGAAGTATGATGTGAATGGTTATCAATTCCATACAGAGTCTTACCAGAACCGTCGGCCAAATGCAAAAACTATAAATACCGGGGTCTTCACCAGAGGAGCCGATGACTTTGATTACTATGGAAGGTTACAAAACGTATACGGGCTGACGTTCAATACGCCTAGAAATCAAGCTTGTTGTGTTCAAATGCCATGGTTCGACCCACGGTGGATATAGAAGTACCCCTTCCATTGGGTTAGTTGAAGTTAGGCCTTCAACCACCTATAGTGGAGCCGATGTCTTTATTGTGGCCCACCAAGCCAAACAAGTTTATTATTTACCCTACCCATGTCAGAAAGAGGAACTCAAGGGCTGGGAAGTCGTGTTCCAGGTATCGCCACGTGGTAAGCTACCCATGCCCTCCGACGATGATTACAACAACATTGACCCTAAAACATACGAGGGAGTTTTCTATCAAGAACAAGAGAACTTTGGGGACTTTGACTTACAAGATCTTGAGAACCTCGAGAAAAATGCACATACTCGTGGTGAGGTAGTCACAAATATAAAGGACATTGATATGCTCACCAAGTTATATTCGTACAATGGCAACGATGAGCCTCCACCCTGCGATGAACCTCCAACTTACTTCTCACGTGATAGTGATGTTGATAGTGCTGATGAGAACCCAAGACATACACATGAGAGTGATGATGATGAGTCGTGAGGGTATTTTATGTCTTTTATGCCTCGACTATGTTTAGTATCTTTATTATACTTAGTATCTTTATTATGCTTAGTATTTATGTTTAATATCTTTATTATGCTTAGTATCTTTATTATGCTTAGTATTTATGTTTAATATCTTTATTATGCTTAGTATTTTTATTATGCTTGACTAAATTGTTTACCTCTTCTCAATGTAGGTGATTGACCAATATGAGCCAACGCAAGGAATCACCGTCCTCTATCCTTAAGTGGAAGCAGAAGAAGGTTACCAAAAGTGGAAGAGCACCCATTCCCAACTCGCGTTACAATGACGACAATGCAGGAGGAGGAGGACGAGGTGAGGGAGGAGGAGGTGGACTTCCTCCGAGGCCAGGACGAGGTGCAGGACGAGGTGAGGGAGGACCGGACTTCCCCCGAGGGCAGGACGAGGTGCAGGACGAGGTGAGGGAGGACTTCCCCCGAGGGCAGGACGAGGCGGAGGACGAGGCGCAGGACGAGGTGGAGGACGAGGACGAGTTGGAGTACGAGGTTTACGCCTTCTGAGTGACCTACCCTCCGCTTCTGGCGACGTGGCTTTCGAGTCTGCTTACTCGGAGTCTCCTGACGAGGAGGAGTCTCGAGACTTGGAGGAGGAGTCTCGAGACTTGGAGTGGGAGTCTCGATACCAGGAGGGGGGATCTCGAGACCAGGACTTTGATTCTCGAGACCAGGAGAGGGAGTCTCGAGACACGGAGGGGGAGCCCCGAGACCAGGAGTCGGGTCGTCGACGCGGCCGAAGAAGCCAAAGATTCGTGGGGAATCGGGTGTCCCAGTGGACGAACCTGCTTCTGAGGAGGAGAAACCCATCATTACGCCTAACGGCATTGAGTAAGTGGCTATACTAATTTTGAACATGTAATTTCATTTTGGTCATAAGAATTTGGCATGTACTAATGTTTTACTATTGTGCAGCAACTGGACATTTCCTCCAAGTACCCGTGCGCCTAACACCTTGGTTGGAGCTCTGATTAGGAAATTTTGGCCAGGCTTTTACACTCCCGTCCCCAACGGCGAGAGGAAGCTAGCCACCAGTTGGGCGCACTATGAGGCCGCCGAACTTCGGGCGATCTTTGGGAAAGCTTCTGAAGCCGTGATCACCAAGTTTTGGGTAAGGCAAAGTTTTCGAGTTTCGTTCATAGTTGATGACCCCACCATGCTAACTTATGACCCTCACAATATTTTGTATGTATGATTACAAAGATTCTATAGGGTGCTTCCGGAGGACCAGGAGAAGGCGGACAAGACTTTGCGGGGGGATTGTCAGAGGTTGACACGGCAGCAGTTTTACAATCAGAAGCATACCACCACCAGTCTATACAGCTCCGAGAAGTTGAGAAAGAGGGCGCCGAAGCATTTGAATGTGAAGGCCCAACCAAAGATGACCGAGGAAGATTATGCCGGGGTAAGTAAATTGTCAATCAGATTCTATGTTGTTGCTAATTGCATTATCCATTCTTCAAATGAGTATTGTTTTTTCAGTTTATGCCCACGTGGGCCGATGGTAAGGAGGACGCATGGCTGGCGTTGTCGGCGAGGTGGCGCGGGGAAGACGCCGAGTTCAACGCCTTGAGCGAGCGGAACAAGGCAAACCGTGGCTCCGGAGGGACACACTGTGCGGGAAACCGCAACCATGGTCGCTTCAAGGCCCATATGGTATACATGTATACATGGAACAATATGTATTTATTTCCCTTCGTGATCCTACTTGATACGCATAACATTTTTTTGTCCATGCAGGAGACACATCTAGAGAGGCCTTGTTCTGACTATGAAGTATGGGAAATGATGAAGCAGAAGAAGCCTGATATGTCCCAGCCTCAGCCCTCGCTTCCAGAGTTCTATGGCACTGCCAAGGAGGATGGTGCTAACTACCTCTCGAGGCGTTCACTGGTTTTCATCCGGCGGTGGAAGATCCTAGAGCAGCGGAGACTGACGAGAGAGCGGTGTTCGTGGCGGGGCGCGGCCGGGAGCACGGCCGTTTCAAGATTCTCGATAGGGTGATCCCGCGAACTCCTGCTTTGAGCCTCACGCGGATCAAGGCTACCCTCACCGCCGACGACCCCGCTATCCCGCCTCGACGGCCTTCCCGAGCGAACGACGATGTAAGTTTTTCTCATTTCCATCATATTTCCGAAAATCATTCGTGAGTGGCTAAGTTGACGAGATTCATTGTTTTTGAAATTGTAGCCTGTTTTGGACGCGGCCTACAAGGCCGCTTTTGCGGAACACTTGGTGACGCTCGAGACGTGGTCCCAGACCCGAGCGGCCTACGAGCAGTGGGCAGAGTTACGCGATGATGTAAGTTTCCACCTTTATTTTTGCAAAATATGACAAGTCTCGCATTCCCTAGTTTGAATCTTTATTTCTGCAACGCCTCATATCTAAACTATCTTGCAGCTTTTGGAGAGGTTTTATGGCACTGGAGAGCGAGCCACTCTACCGCCACGGCCACCTAGGCTGTGGCTGCCCAATCTTCCCATCAAAGGCGAATATGCTTTGACCTTCTACTCGGTGACCCAGTAAGTTTTTGCCAAACCGGTTGTTACAACAAACCTGTTTCTTGGTGGTTGCTAACTCGCCTCAAACATGTAGGGACCGGATGCTCGGCAATACACACTTTGGTCGTCCTGATGCCTCGCCGACTATCTCGCGCGCGATGACACCGGTTCATACCGGCCGTGCTTCTCCTGGTGCTTCTGGTGGTGGTGGTGGTGCTGGTGGTGGTGGTGGTGGTGGTGGCGGTGATTCTCCTTCTTTCCATCGTCTTTGAGGGTGGCGTGCTTCTCCTTCTACGGTGGTGGTGGTCATGGCGGTACTTCTCCTTCTTCCGGTCTTTGGTTCGTGGCGGTTACTCGACGTCAAGCTTCACCTTTCTTCACGCGGGGAGACATGGGTCTCTCGAGTAGCTCTCCGGAGGTGTAGGCATGTGCATGTGTTAGGATGCACTTAGAGATGTACCTATGTGTGGATGTACTAGCTATGTTGTTTGGATGAGGATGTACCTATGTATGGATGATCTAGTTATGTTCTTTTGACGATGATGATCTTATGTTTGTCCATGTGCTATGTCTGAAACCTGTGTCTTCTTTTGACGATGAATCTGGAAATATATAATTTGAAGGAAATGAATAAAACGAATAAAAAAAATTGCCAAGGACTAAGCCGACGGCATTGCCGTCGGCGTATAACAGACCATATGGCACGTAACTAGTTTGCCCGACCGCATAGCCATCGGCGTCAGAGAGCGTGTGGCCTAGAGAGCAAACTTTGCCCGACGGCATTGCCGTCGGCGTCAGTGCTGTAGGGCCGACGGCCAGGCCGTCGTTGTATCCTCGCTCGTAGGCAGCCACGTGTCCCCTTAGGCCGACCGCATAACCGTCGGCGTATCCGCGCTCGTAGGCATCCACAAGGGAGGCACGTGTCCCCTTAGGCCGACGGTATTGCCGTCGGCGTATAGAACCATGCGCTAACGGCCGTTACCTGCTATAGGTGGGCCCCAGGTGGGCCTAGGCCGACGGGAATCTATACGCCGACGGGTTATTGGGCTACGCCTACGGCCTATTACGCCGACGGGCGTACGCCGACGGCCCCCGTCGGGCAAGCCTACGCCGACGGGGAACAGGGTCTACGCCGACGGGGTCCAGCCGTCGGCCTATTTAGCATTTCCTGTAGTGTCTAATCTATATAAGAATGCTCCGATTCAAAAAAACATGTTTATACGGTTTTTTAAACGAATTTTGTTAAATTTGTCATACATGCGATCGTTTTGGAATTTCCTTCGAGGCATCGTCTTAATGTTTGTCACAACTTTTGCCGTCTGGCAGTTAGTAACCGTAGACCGTCTGTTATCCAAATGGAATCTCGAGTTGCATCTTAATATACTAGTATTATTGCTAGATATTTCCTACTACCTCTATTCCGGTTTATAAGGCAAGTGCGTACTTTTAGAAAATAGTTTGACCGGAAATTTGATTAACAAAATACAAATTATATTTAACAAAAATTATAGTATTAGATTCATATTTAAAATACGCTTCTAATGATACAATTTTTGTGACATATATGATTCATATATTTTTGACCAAATTTACGGTCAAACTATCTTTTTGAAATACGCATTAGCCCAATAATCCGGAATGGAGGGAGTAGCATAAGCTATTTTCCTCCGTTTGACAATTTAAGATGTTCTAACTTTGTAAAGTAAATATATCTAAACATCTTTTAGTATGTAGATTTATTTAAACCTACACATTAAAGTATAGATACATTTTGCTTTACTAGTCTAAAACATCTTAAATTTTTAAATCGGAGTGAGTATTTCCCAACAACGTGTGGCTAACACTTTTGCTTAGGCACTATACAAGGGACCGAGCTTCAGTGCCATGTGCAGCCCAAACTTAACTCGGTGGAGGCTCTAAAGGGATGCAACTTTAGAGGCCTGCTCTACTATGCTATCTTGCACACAGTTATCTATTATATACTAAAAGCAATATAAGGTTGTTTTTCGAGGCGTCACGTTAATCCACATCACCTATATTATTTGGACTGTCAGATAGATAAAATGTGGCTACGATTTAATCAGTTTAGCAGATTACGTAACACACATATTAGACGTGATCGGGCAGGCACCTTGTACCGAGAACCATAAAAAAGCTGGACAACGTTTTTACCGAACACCATCTAAAAAAAACTAGACCGAACCCCTAAATGAGATTAACTCTAGCCAAAAGTCATTTAAAAAAAATCTGGACAACATATTTACCGAACATCTAAAAAAAAAATCTATTACCGGAGGCCTACTCGAGACTTTCTCTAGAGCCAAAAGTCGTTGATGTAAAAAAAAACTCCAAAGCGGTTCCATATGTACTACGACTTTAAACTGCGACCAAAGGCTAGCTTGCTTCTGAACAAGATGGATCAACCCATAATCGATCAGCTAGCTAGCTTAGTACTTCCATAATTTTTTTTGAACGGGTAGTACTCCCTTAATGGAGTAGTACTTACGTGATAAGCTAGCTAGGTACCAGCTAACACACATGAACCGATATCGATCAGCACAAACGATCAGCTACCTTACCATGTATAGATCCCATGTGTACTGGAGGCTACCTCAAAAGCAGATCCATCGGTAAAAAATTACTTCAAAACTGTCTAATATGATGTGTGTTACAACATACTGAGAGTTCTATTGACAACCTGGCAAGAAAATATATACAGGAGGATCGAAGGTTAGACTGATTTATACATGTATATATACCTATATATATCACCGAATACATACAAATATGAAAATATAATTTGTATCACTTTAATTAACCTTGCAGTTTTTGAAAACGCGTTCGACATGAGTAGGACCTAAGTCGTGGGAGGCATGGTGATTCCATAGACCCAATCTTCATAAGGCAGACTGCCCAACCACAACTCTATCGCCAAATCGCACAACTGGTTCCATTTACTAATACATGATTTGATCTGTATGAAAATACCAAAAATTAAATGAAGCCAACATACCTTTATTTTGTACGACACCGTATCAACCACCAAGAAATTGTCTCCCTCACCACTCAAAGGTTCTACCAGTTATTGCTGAAAGTCAATTGTAAAGCGGGAGATTAAAACGAGCCTTTATCAGATGTTGGAAGTCGACTAAAACATGGGAGGTTGAAACTAATTCTTTTCAGTGCATAGGAATAGAATACATAGAAGGTTCAAGGCGAAGGTAATTCCATAGTCAAATAAGTGTCTAGGGTACTTTAAGGACAAGTCATGTGGCCATACTTTTTCATGATAAAAGACATAAAATATTCACACTAACATAAGAAAACATAACATCCTCAGAAAATCCAATGAGAATACAAGCTCCTGAAAAGTATTATGGCTACTGGTCCATATAATCACATACTCAAGGATATTATTATTTTGGCAGAAAGAAGCTAAAGGTCCCTCACACCAATCTTCCATAATCAAGAAATACTAAAATTTATTAGTTACAATGAAAACACAACAAAATAATATATTTATATACATATATATTAACAAGTTCACTTGAACATGTCATTCATAATGTATCATCATAATTATAACTATCCATATAAAAAGGAAGACTCTTTTAAATATAAAATGAGTGAGAAGTACAATATGGTAGGTAAAGAGACATTGCTAAAAGTTCTAGGAGAAGCAAAACATCCATGTCAATCAAGCCGATCCTATTTTATTCATAAATAAAAAACTGTTAAGTTAACATCTTATCATCGTAATTTTATTTACACAAATGAGTGTCAATAAAAAATTAAAGATAATATATCATCATAATTATACCTGAACATATTGCAACCGACAGGCGTTCCTAAAGTGCATCAAGTTTAACAATTAGAGATCTCAAAAAAATTTACCAATTAGTGATAGATCTTCCTAAAGTGTACTGGATTTTTAATAGTTGATAATAAATAGCATAAACTCTTTACGAGCAAAAGATATCATCATAGTCTACTTAAAAATCATATCTAAACATCATCCAAGGATGGTATAATTTGAATGATTAAAATCATTTGGGAAGCTCAACATTTGTGCAAGACCTTATGGTGTGTGTGTGTGTGTGTGTGTATATATATATATATATATATATATATATATATATATATATATATATATATATATATATATGTATGTATGTATGTATGTATGTATGTAAGTAGAAGTATGAGTGTCACCTTACATTATGAAATGATAAAATGAAGGGGTCTAATTATCTATGTAACCTTATGGTTTAATGTCTGAATGTGAATATGATTGGAGTTTTGTAGCTGGTTTTGAGCTTTATGACACAGTCCAAAGCCCATTAACACGATTGGAATAACACAAACATGGTGGTATGGAGCTAAAGATGTGCATGGAGGATTCAGTGGTCGGTTATTAATTATGTGATTGCTTGGCATAGAGCAATAATCGCAGTGAAGCTCCATTTAGAAAAAAAGCTTATAACAATGATACCTCTACATAAGTATCAATACTATCAAATCAAGTTGTTATTAAGATATTATAACAATAATTTGAAAGTCACAATGTCAATTCAAATAATTTGGAAGTCGTTGTATTATTTCAATCCTTAGGAATTTCCTATGGGGCAAGATTTTTTATTTCTGAGGAATGTAAATCTTAGAAAGTATTTATATAAATCACGGCCAACTTGAAATATGTTGTTTTATATAACATTTTGAAACTTATAAATGTATAATGATTTCTTATGGTTTTACTATAATGTACATGATTACGTAAATTCAAAAATCCATGAGAAAGTTTCTACGGTTTTTTGTCCATAGATTTTATTAGGACACGTCACTGGAATTTCCAATCACCTAGAAAAAGTGGCGACTGATTAAGATGCCAGAACTATGTCGTCTATGACAATGTATTCATGTTAAATGATAAGGCAACAAAAAGCAAGAGAGAGCACACATTATGACTAGATTGAATAGTATGTTCAACAGAAAGAGAGTTAAAATAGATAAACATAATATTGCATCTATTTGGAAAATAAAAGCTAGGCTATCCTTATTGGTATAAAAATTATATTACTGAAACCTAAAAAAATAAAGTAAGATCACTAAATTTGAGATGAAATATACTTCCTTATTTCTATAATAACATAAGTAATGGTCACGGATGTATATTATAAAATTTGCATTCTTAAGGTACCATGTATTCCAAAACAACATGAGAATGTCGTGTATTTACGACAAATGAAAAGACAATAGGAAAAAATATTAGATAAATGTAGAATTAAAATTCTAAATGTTTAGTCCACCTATATATATATGAATGAGGATACATTATTTTTACTTAGCCTTATTAACAACATATTTTCTGTTCCATGAGAATGGAATAAACATTGTGCGATCATTTCTCAAGTAAACCCTAATTATTAACTAATATGAATGTTAGTCCTGCATACTTATCTAACATCATGCAAAAACTATCAGCAACCTCACGGTTTAAATTTCATCAGTATATAAGAATTTAATATCAGGCGCAGATTTCACAAATGGTCATGCATTAATGTACTGTTTTCAAAATATCCTAATAATCTTTTACCCAAAAATTAAATACAATTTATAACTATTCTACGCATTTGATAACTATTTATCATATAAATACAAATGATGACTATATAATGTATTACTTTCAATCACTAATAATGTTAAGTAGATGAATTTATGAAGGTATTTTTTAATAAATGTTGAAACACTAAAGTGGTGCCCTCGCATTTGCGAGGGCCACCATGCTAGTTGGGATGGGAAAGGAAACGATGTGGCAAAAGGAATGATATTGATGGTGCGTATGTAAGGAGGCAGAGGCATATGCAGCCTATTAATTGTTTACGATGGCTAAGCATAAATAAATATAAATATAAATAAATAAATATAACTTTTAAAGCGCGTAGGATTGCCGGCAGCTCCGCGCGCAAGGCCATCGGCGCTGTTTACATGAACATGAACAGTGTAGTGTTTGCTGCTCTTCTATCCGTTGATTATCGATCCAGCGGCCTGCGGCCACACGTCTCTTACTCTTCGTCTAATTTTGTTCAAAACGCATATGCCAAGACGCAATACAATTTTTTGACTGATTTTTTTACCCTAACCGAAATTTTGTCATGTTCATCTTTACTAACTATTTGGCTTATATTTTTTGGTCCACTTTTTTCGGCCGTCGATTTGATGGTTCGCGTCCGCGCCATGTTACGCGCTACAACTTTTCGGCTATTTTTTTTTATAATTTGTTTAGAACATAGCTACATTGAAAACCAATACTAGGCCCAAAGATTTCAAATTGTTCCCTCTGGTGGACGCCGGTTTCGCCGTATATCATTTTATGTGAGACCACATGTGATCTTAAGAAATTTTGGAAGAATCAAAACGTTTATAATGTTTGATTTTATATGATTTATTGTGAGTAAGTAAAAGTACAATTAAGTATTTAAATGTAAATCGAACGTAACCTGGGGTTCACGTGAGGAAATCCCTGAGAAAATTGAGTATTTGACCGAGCACAGAAAAGTAGTCTCTATTTGACTGAGCACATAAAAGTAGTGGACTAGTCAGGTTCTCTCGCGCAGAGAGCTTTGGATATAGTAACACTTGTGCCACCTTCATAACTCCAGATACCCGGATTTGGACTAGGGAACACTGCGTCTTAGTATCTCATCTATCTCAGTATATAGGCAGCTATAGCCCGTGCATATATGGGGCCGCATGCACCAATTAATTACAGAGCTAGCGGTTGCGACGCCTACCTACAGGGGATTGCCACAAACATGCATGAACACCTCTTGGTTGGTGAGGGTGTGGTGGACATGTCACGGTGCGAACTGGGTATGCCCAGATGGCTCTTTGATGTCGATCGACAAGCACGGTCGTCGTTCGCAGGAGGTCTCGGCTACCACAACCCTTGTGGAGTTTGTCCCCACACCACGACCGACCCCCACAAGCTCAGCTGTGCAGGAACCACCGGGTTGCGGAACTCGCTTCTCCCCGATCCACTACAACAGGTGGGTGGAAACCCCAGGTGTTGATGCCATAGGTACCCCACCACCGCCCTGGCCCCGCACCCTGGGTGAGTTCATGGCGGCAGCTAAATTGCGCTTGGATGCTCTACTTCTCGCACCACCGGTGCAACGCAGGTTGGTGGCCCTAAACTTCCAGCCGTGTAGGAGATTTAGGATCGCGAGACAGCCGGGTGGGCTCCACTCTAAGCAAAAGGCGATCCGCAGCCTTATGAGTAAGCTGGGGCTGATCGCTCAGGAAGAGGCGCCCTCCGCCGTGGAAGCCTTTCACCGGATGTTCGAGACACCTCTCACGGACGAGATGATAGAGGCGGTGGGCGAGCTCTACGGGTGGACTCTTTCGGCGATCAGAGGATGCGCGACACCCCCACCAGGGGTGTTGCCGGGTGGCCACTTGGTGGCCGTGTGACCCTTAGGTCGCTCTCGGGTGTTACACCGTTCCGATGTCGTACGACCCAATGATCTCGGTGTTAAACATGCGCGGTCTCAATTACTGTGTGTGTCGTACGGGTGTAAGGAGTGTTGTCCCTATGACAAACACGTCCATCGTGTATTTGCAAGAGACTAAGCTCGATGTTGTATCACCTTTGATTGTAATGGAAACTCTAGGCGCAGATTTTGACGCTTACTTCTGCTTGCCGGCATCTGGGACTCGAGGTGGTATTATATTGGCTTGGAAGAGTAGGTTGGTGCAGCTGGATAGCATACAAGTGGATGTGAACATCATAACTGCCAGGGTCATACATGTTGGTGGCACACCGTGGTGGCTCACTTGCGTCTATGGGCCGCAGGACGAGGCTGCCAAGGTCGCCTTCCTCTCCGAACTCCGGGAGATCAGGAGGGTGCGTCTAGAACCCTGGGTGCTATGCGGAGACTTCAACATGATCTACTGGGATGAAGACAAGAATAATGATAACCTTCACCGCCGCATGATGGCAAGCCTTCGATGATTCTAAATGATTGCGTCTTGAAAGAGATCTATCTACACGGTAGGAGATACACCTGGTCCAATGAGCGCGAGACCCCTACGTTGGTCCGCCTAGACAGGGTGTTCTATTTCGGACCGAAGGTGATATCTGATCATTGTACCCTGCTCCTGGACTGCACCCCGATGGTAGCCGGGCGAGGGCGGTTCCAGTTTGAAAAGTTTTGGCTGAAGCTGGACGATTTCGACGAGGTGGTGGAGTCCGCCTGGATGACTATCGATGGTGACCCCGACCCCTTTAGGAGGCTTGTGGCTAAGATCAAATGCACCGCTAGGCGGCTGATGAGCTAGGCCGACAAGAAAGTGGGATCGGTCAAATTGCAGTTTATGACATCGCGGGTCATTGTCTACCACCTGGATGTGGCCATGGAGACCAGGCAGCTTTCATTGGATGAGCATGCCATTCGCAATCTTTGAGCGCACCTATCTGGGCTTGCCTCCCTCGGCGCATGATGGCGCTCGAGGGCCAAGATTAGATTGCTGCTGGGGTAGGGGGATGCCAACACGCCTCATACCGTCGTCACAAGAATGTGATTCGCAGCCTACGGGTTGATGTCGCGATTTTGGTGGATCACGCTGCCATGGATGAGGCCTCGTACAACCACTTTCAAGGCCTCCTAGGTATAGACGTGGCGCGTTTTCAATCGCTCGACCTCAACTTCCTCTAGTGCCACCATGAGGACCTAGCTAACCTCGATGCCCCATTCTCCGAGGATGAGGTATGCGACATGGTTACTACCTCATGGAAAAGCATCGGACCTGACGGGTTTATGTCAGAGTTCCTCCAGCACTGTTGAGGGGTGGTCAAGGCCGACTTCATGGCAGCCTTGACCAAGCCGTACGACATGAACGGGCACGGATTCCAGGGCCTCAACCAGGCTCTGGTTATACTACTATTACAAAGAGATTTAGGAGATACCATAATCAAAAAAAATATAATTGGCATCATATATTTTGATCCTTCTACCAAATATAGCTGATCATTTTTCTACCTGACGGAAAGTTCGAGGGACATTAAACTATATTGTCAAATATACCACCTGGCATAATTTTTCTTATCCGCAACAATCTAAATAGGGAATCACATAGTCCTGAAAGCTAAAACAACCACTATAGGAGAAGCCGAATATGCCGACACGGCCGGATCCCGTCGCCGTAGGCTAGCCCGACGGCTGTCGTCGGCGTATGGCCGTCGGCATAAATGCCCGTAGGCGTAGCCCCATTTCCCATCGGCGTAGAAAAGCCGTCGACGTATATAGCTCGGTGTAGACCGTATGGGTCCCACCTAGTTGACTAACGGCCGTTTGGCTACGCCGATGGCTTTGTCATCGGCCTAGATTTTTCCATTTTATTTAAATTGTTTTTTCAAAAAAAAAATCAATTTTGTTTTCACATTTTTGAATTGTAACTTGTTAATCTCATATGGACATTTTTATTCTAAGTACACTTAGTCTCAAGTCAAATTGCACAATTAGTCAAACTTCCCAATCGGTCACCCATCCTAATACTACTCCAGCCCAGCACGATTAACTTCTCCGTACCTTCCACATGACCTTCCGACAAAGAAATTAGAACTTGTTGTGAATATTATCATATCAATTCTATTAACCATTAGACTATAATGTTTGACGTCTTTATTTTTTTGCATTCCTTACAATTATTGAGTAAACAACAATGAATAAGTAATAATAATATTAAATTCAAATAAAAATAAAATAAATTTTATTTATTTTGCCTTTTTTCATTTAAAATTGAATAATTCATATCTACAAATCCGTAAATCATAATTCGATAAATAATTTATCCAAATCGATCAGAAAATGAGAGGAATCCAAATATGACATCATTATCATCTATTTAATTATATGTCGTAACTTTTTAATATTAGACCAACCCAAACTATGTCAGGATTCATGAAACACCCCGTTTTTGGCACTCGAAAAATAGAAAATGGCTTTTTGATGCGACAAAAAAGAAACCTTGCATTAGATCTCTGATGAAATAGCATATTGTGAATCTAAAAATATTTTTTGCAAAAAGTCATGAGCATCATATCATGTACCTGTAGTTCAAATCTAACTCATTTCCTACCGATTCGGCAGGATTTTGTCTTTTTCACGAGAGATTGACGGAAGGTTTGAGATACCAAGGTTGGGAAATTGTCCATTCAATATGGTCTAGTATTTTTGAAAAATGTGGGTTTATCATTTTGAAACTTTCATCTGGTGGTTGCTTCACAAAACACCTTGTTTTTTGCACTCGGAAAATAAAAATGGCTTTTTGGTACGACCAAAAGGAAAACTTCCTCCTGCAATATTGTTCGCCTTCCCATGATACACATGCATGAATAATATGGCCACATTATCGCAAACTATACCGTGATTCTAGCAATAACATTGATCATTTGACCTGAAATTCAGAAAACCTCGATTGAGATAGGTCATTTTGTGAAGGTATTTTAGACACAATCAATATACCAAGTTTGATATTTTTTCATGCAACTATGTCACATAATATGACACCACACGAAGGTTTTGCATTGTTTTGATCGTTTTTGAATTTTTTATGCACGTTTCAAATTATCGTCAAACTTTCTAAATCGAGGGGCATGAAGATTCTTAGCTCGGGGCTGAATCTCTGATGAAATAGCATATTGTGAATCTGATTTTTGCAAAAAATTATGGGCATCATATCATGTACCTGTAGTTCAAATCTAACTCATTTCATAACGATTCGGCAGGAATTTGTCTTTTTCACGAAGGGTGGACCGAAAGGTTTGAGATACCCAGGTTGGGAAATTGTATATTCAATATGGTCTAGTATTTTTGAAAAATGTGGTATTATCATTTTGAAACTTTTATTTGGTGGTCGCCTCACAAAACACCCCGTTTTTTGCACTCGGAAAATAAAAAATGGCTTTTTGGTGCGATGAAAAGGAAAACTTCCTCCTGCAATATTGTGCGCCATCCCATGATACACATGCGTGGACATTATCGCAAACTATACCGTAATTATAGCAATAACATTGGTCATTTGACCTGAAATCCGGAAAACCTCGATTGTGATAGGTCATTTTGTGAAGGTTTTTTTGAGACACAATCAATATACCAAGTTTGGTATTTTTCCATGTAACTATGTCACATAATATGCTACGCCGCCGCTTGACGGGCCATCGGCGTGGCAAAGCCGTCGGCGTAGACTTGACGCCGTCGCTCTGTCATTAGCCTAATATGCTACGCCGACGGCAAAACTGGGCCGACGGCCCGTCAAGCTACGCTGACGGCCCCGACATTTTGCTGTCGGCGTATAAAAAGGTCGCCGGCCTATCTTGTTATTCCCATAGTGAACCCACCTAATAAATAATATCTAACCTCCGGTAATGGTATAACATTTACTTTGATTCTTCCCGACTGATATTTAATCATAAATTTCATGTTCAAATTATTTTTAGTAGTTGCAAAATCAGTCATAAGTAATTCTTCTAGTCATCATATATGTATAGTAGCCATGAAATATACACGTGTTGTATGTTGAATCTATAAAACTTCTGGGTGGTAAAGAATACATGTGTAGAAAAAATTAATCAAAGACACACAAAAAAATAACCTGTGAACATACCAGTGTACGTCTAGCTCTGGCAGCGACCAATCCATGGATCGGAGTGGATCCCGGCACATCGGCATGCACGGAGTGATCAGGTCAATGGAGCCTAGCTAGTATCAACAACATGTACGTGCTGTGCACAGATTATTTCCTTTTTGGGTTGTTGAAACAGTCCATGAACCTTACGTGACCACTAGTGCACACGTACCCCTCTAACACCGGTTTGGAGGACCCTCTAACAGCGGTTCCACAACCGCTGTTGAGGGTTCGGTGTTAGAGGGGGGGCCCCTTTAACACCGGTTCCTATACGAACCGGTGTTAAAGGGTGGCGCACGTGGGGCTGCCGCGAGCCCCCCTTTAACACCGGTTCGTATCGAACCGGTGTTAGTTCTTCTACTGGCAGATTTGAGTTTTCCTGCGCGGCAGAACTCTGCCAAGGAAAACGGCCTAAATCCGCGCCTCTCTGCCCGTTAAGGCGTATTTCTGCGGAGGGAGAGCGAGGGGAAATCGATCGGGAGCCGTATACTTATAAATCGTCATCGGTACATACGAGTACATGAATAATTAAGCAACTATTATTATACACAAACATCGCCATCAGCACATACATCGCCATCGGCACATACATCGGCACATACATCTACATCGCCGCAGGTGGATATCTAAAGAGTTCTCCAGCGTGGCGACCTCATCAAGTATGAACCCGCCAATTCCTCTTGAATGGCTCGTATGCGTTCAAATGGTAGGAGTTGGTCCCGCATCCGTTCGATCTGAATATATATGAAGAATGGACCGTCAATATATATATAAGAATAAAACTCAACACAATTGATGGTAATAAAATAATGTTGTGGACTTTGTTTACTTACTCTAAGTTGTTCTAGTGCGGCTTGGCCTGTCGACATATCGTGTTGCGAATGAATTCGCAAACATAGTACCCACATAAGTTATTGCCGTGTCCTTGATGCGCACTTTACGAGAATAGAGAGTTCAATCAAAATAATAATCAATAAAGCATGATATAATGGAATTGGAAGCTAGTATTACTTACATTTTGGTCTACAAATTTTAGTTCTTCTGACCATTCACCCACGGCCCTGCCCGTGAACATTTTTCAAACCCTGTCCGACAAAGAAAATGGATAAAGGAGTAATTAATTACTTATTGTCACGAAAGTTGCCGATCTAGTGCGATAATATGATTGAAATTACCTCTCGAGCATCTCTCTAAAGTTTGCCCATAGCTCTTTTTCTTTTCGTAACGAGTCCATGACAAGGACTTTTCCTGAGTCGGGTTGAATGACTAGCAGAATAAAGTGGAACCTGCGCACGCATAACTCATCATCAGTTACACTTAACATCGAGTAAGCCGAAACAGAATGTGTACAAGAGAGAGGGTAACAAGATTTCACGAGAAGTTGTAAGGCAATAGTATTTCCCTTTTGGTTTGTTGTCTCAAGAAAGACTTTAGCAAGTAATCTTCTGTTTGCCCGGGTTTTTCTCTTACCACTTCTTCATGAACTCTATTTGGGTCAACGAACCCAATGTCAAAAGGGCCTCCTTTCCTGCATTCCATAACCTTTTTCCTGCATAATAGTATATACATATATGGTGAGCATATATATATACATGCAATTAATGAAGTGAATGAGTTGAGATAAAAATTACAGAAATAGTACTTACACACAATAAAGGCTGATGGCAGCTTTGTCGAGTTCCTTCTGATTGAATAGAAAATGCAAGTCTTGAATGTTGAAGTCGATCGCGTCGTCTCCGCACAAGAAAATCTCATCTCTTATATGCGCCGTGATCCATTCTTCTTTTCTCGTCTTGCAGAAATGAAGGTACCACTTGTACAATTTTCGCATCTTTGTTGGTAGATTTTTGAGCTCCTCTTTCTTGACTAGATTCTTCCCATACTTCCATGGCTGTATGGGGTTGACATCGCATTTGGGCAAGTTGTCTCCCATGATGTTCAAGTATGCAATGTAAGTCATCCCCATCTCATTGGCCTTTCTTTGTAGCTCTGCCTCGTAATCATTTACGGGAGGAGCGTCCCGTGTGTCAAACATTTGGAGCGGGGCATATGATTGGTTTTCCTGCTCTTCGAGCATGGGAACTGTTTTCTGGGGTGCCTCACGACTGCTACTTTCAGTCTCCCTGCTGCGCCTTGCATCCGCCTTCAAAATCTGGCGCTCGTAGTCCGGCACAAGTGGGGTTTCAGGTTTCAAAAGATTTTTGTAAAACTTCTCCACCACCGCCGGATCTATTTTCTCCTTTGGCTCGGCCCGTCTAGGTGCAAAGAATTTCTTGACATGTTCTTCCGAGATCCTATTGGTCTCCTCGTCGCTGCGATTCCACGGTAAAACCGGCAATGGCTTGGCGGAAGGCTGCGGGACGTAGTTTTTTGAACTTTCCTGCAGATTTCTTTGTGGCAGTGCTACTGATGCTCCTCGTGGCAGTGCTCTTCCGCTTACGCTGAGGAGATGGCTGAAGCACCGGAGATGGCTGACGGGCCGGAGATGGCTGCCGCGCAGGAGATGGCTGACGGGCCGGAGATGGCTGCCGCGCAGGAGATGGCTGACGGGCCGGAGATGGCTGCCGCGCAGGAGATGGCTGACCGTCGAGATGGCTGCAGCAGGAGATGGCTGGCAGATCAGCGACGCGGAGGCGGCGGGGTGCAGTGACCTCCAATTTGGAAGCACAATGTGTTCCTTCTTCCAAAGAATGGTTGTTTTCCTGCAAATTTGAGTTGAGTTTCCCTTCACCGTAGCATGGTCAAGCTGTGCTTCCTCATATTCCTTCACAACCTCATCCACCCGACAATAGCATAGCCATCTCGAATCGGTCGGCGTGGTAAGTTCCACCAGCTACAGGAGGTAAGGCATAGCCGATGCCACCTTAATGGATAAGCCCATTAATCTCACATGCAGCTCAGCGTGTTCGCTCTCCGTGATCTCATCAACGGGTATCGAGGACCCGTCATTTCAAGCGTTGCACGCTTCTCCGTGGAAGCCACACTGCTGCTTTCATGTCCGGCCGCGGGCAGCTTCCAATGCAGGCTCTTCATGCCGCTGAGATGGGCTGGTAGCTTGATGGCTCTGTTGCGCATTCACTTGCGTCTGCAGCGCCGCAAGTGCATGTTCTATCTGTCATCCGATGTACGCTTTTTTTCTTTCTCGCCGCCATCTGTAAGAGTCGCTCCCGGCAAACCCATCCTTCCACGCCATACCCCCGTGCCTCATGCATGTCCAGTGTTCTTTTTACCGATGGCGCGTGTGAGCTGGTCATTCTCTGTCGGGATGGAAGGTCCCGGATGTTTCCTCGTATGCCGTGATGAGTTCAGGGACGGGTTTGGCAAGGATGGTTGGGAAGATACACAATCCTGTTTCTGGGTCCAACCTTGCCCCGATTCCGTAGAACCAAGTCTTTGCACGTAGGTCCCACCCATCTGTCTGGGGTGTGGTCCCTCTCTCACAGGCCTCTCAGCTTCCTCCCACTTAGGCCTCGAGATATGTAGCCACCGACCCCGTCCTCTGGTGATATTCCTTCTTGGGCATTAAGTATTATTTTTCGACTTTTTAGCTATAGCACTTTCTTTATATGTCTTAAATTCGGGCCGTTGAGGTCTTATCTTCGCATAATATGCGTCTTGAAATTTGAGTCTCGCCACTTTGACAAATTTGTTCAATTTTGTCTTCCAGATTCGGAAAGCATCAGCCATCTTCTTTAGAGTCCACTCTTTGACCTTGTTCTCTATAACCGGTTGTTTTCATCCTCCTCCGCGGAAGGGTGAAATTTACCAACAACGAATTCAAAGCGTTTCTTTGGATCTGTCATCGACAAAGGTACCACGCCCTTCTTTGGCTTATTCCAATTTTCAATTGTGATTGGGATTTGGTCCCTAACAAGAACTCCAATGACGATAAATTTGTCTCGGCCTTCTTGGCTCCATCGGCTTGCCATCAACACGGACGCTTGATCGTGAACTTTGCACGATCTTTCAACCGGCCGCTCGCGCCTCGCTTGCTCTTTTCGTAGAAGAAGATGGTTGCTGGCTGGTCGATCCAGAGGGCTAAAAGAAGAAAGAAGCGTTAATTAATACATGTAGAAGAAGATTGTTGGTGGAGTTCACTGAGGCTTAATCAATGCATATACCTCCGGACTTTGTAACCATTAAATTATGCTCACCGAGTCTTCATCTTCTCCATGACTAGTACTTGAGCTGTCGTCATGTCCTCCAAGTTCGATATTGTGAGGTGTCCTCATCAATAATGTTCTCCATTATTTCTTCTTCTTCAAGGTTTCTACTAAGTGGATCCATAGTTTCTAAAACAATAATATTATCACGAAATATCGAATACATCTATTGAAATCCTCAAGCAGGGCGATGATATGACAGGTTAAAAGTATTGAAATGTAACCCTAATACATGCTTGGTCATTTCAAACCCTAATTCGGAGAAACCCCGGACTCATATGAGAGGGTACATTTACTTCTTCTAATTAACTTGTCATCAAAGTTGATTAACATAGCATGGTTATTATAATGCTATATTTACAACGAGAGGTGGCACGCTTAGGCGAGGCGGGGCCGGGGTGCGTGGGGGTGTGCGTTCGAACCAGCACGTGATGGTCTACCTAACATGGGCGACACACCCTCGACGCGTGTGTAGGCTCAGCGAGGACATAGGAGGTCAGGGTCGACGGCATAATGGTGGCGGTGGTCGGCGTGGCACAAAATATACACATGCATATACAATACACATACAATACAAATCCTTTGAATCAAACATGCATAATTTCCTATAGGATTTCCTATAGGATTTAATCCTACAAATTTCCTATAGGATTTAATCTACAAATTTCCTATACAAATCCTTTGAATCAAACATGCCCTTACTTATATCCCTCATGGGATGGCGGCGAGGGCGACGACGAGGGTGGTGTGGGCGAGGGCGACGGCGAGGCAGACACGGATGCGGCGGTCTCGTCGGGCGGCGGTACTAGCGGCGTTTAGGCGTGGCCTATGAGCTCCGAAGCGGCGGCGGCGAGACGCTCCTGCACGGGGAAGAGAGCGAGGTGGTCAGTTAGGGTTTAGGCGTGGCCTATTATAATATCTTTGCTATAAGGGGCACCGCGAGGCCCGGAGGCGGTTCCAGAGGAGGGCGCCGCGCGCCATGGCCGGGGCAGCGGAGCTCCTGCCAAAAGGGGCACGACCAAGGAAGACGGGCCCTGATCATGAGCTATGCAGTGATTCGAGGGGCCGCCCAAGAATTTTTTTCCTAATATCCCTTCATATTTGACAAATTTTGGGTAAAAATAACGTATATTTGGCCCATTTGCCCCCCCAATAGTGGCCCAAAGTGTCTCCTTGGCCCATTTGCCCCCCCAATTGGTTGGCCCAAGCTCCGCCAGTGAGTGGGAGGGAGGCGCCAGAACAAGGGGCAGCCACTGTGGCGGCAGTCGCGGACATGGCGGCGCTCGCAGGGCCGGGGAAGGAGAGGGGGCAGGTCGGTTGAGGGCGGGTCCCTGTCGGAGTGCTAGATGTTCCGTGATGGAGTTCTTGTCGGAGCTTCTTCGGACAACTTCGACTGGGTACGGTCTTGGCGTCTCGCGCCCGTGGTCTTGTGGGGTCCTATAGAATCAGCCTTCGCGTTCCGGAAAGTCGATCTTGGTGGGTTGTCCTCTAGTTGGGTTTCCGGAGAGGCAAGGTCGCATGAGGCCGAGGACGAGGCAGGTCGCGAGCGACGCGCCAGGATAGGGCTCGGCCGGAGGTGGCAGGGACTCGCATGAGCGACGGAGAGTCGCGCGACCGACGACCGCCGCGGCCGGGCGCTGGCGGCAGGCGGGACGACGCCGGCGAGGAGGTCGCGGGTCGGGACGGTCGGCGACGGGGACGCGACTCAGCGGCGGCCTTGGCGCCTGGCGCTTTAGCGATGCTGGCGCGAGGCGGAGACGGGCAGGGCACGTGGCGGCGGCGTGCACGGCCAGCGGCGGAGAGGAGAGCTGGGCGGCCGGCGCAGACGGCTTCGGCAAAGACGCGGTGCCAGTGCGGGCGCCGCGAGGGTTCTCTGGGGAAGGAGGTCATGGCGCTTGGTTTGAGGCGGCTGCCGGAGGCGAGGCGACGGCGGAGAGAGGCGGAGCTTCAGCGAGCTCGGGCGGTCGTGAAGGCGGACGGGCGAGCGGGGCAGTGGCGGTGGTGGATCTGTGGCGGCGGGTCGCGCTGGCCCGTGGTCGGAGAGCGGCGACGCGGAGCGGCGGCGGGTCGAGAGAGGCGAACCTCGAGCGGCGGCGCGGGCGGCGGGCGTCGGGGCGGCAGCGGCGTGAAGGCGTCGAAGCCTTGTCGAAGCGGCGCGTCGCTTTCGGCCCGCGTCAGGCGATGGGAGGAATAAGGAGGAGGTGAAATAAATCTTTAACACCGTTCGTGGTGGAACCGTGTTAAAAAGGCGTTCAACAGCATTTATTGCCCCCTTTAACACGGTTCGACCACGAACCGGTGTTAAAGGGTAATAAATGCTGAACGCTTTAACACCGGTTCCACCACGAACCGGTGTTAAAGTGTTTTCAGCGCATTTATTACCCTTTAACACCGGTTCGTGGTGGAACGGTGTTAAAGAAACATTAATCGAGGGCTTTTTAATTCAGGGGCTTTTTAATTCGTGGGCTTTTTAATTCAGGGCTTTTTAATTCAAAATATGAATAATATATCATAATTTTCAGAAAAATAATATCTATCCATTCATGTAAATCATTTTATATTTACTTTACATGAAATTTTTAAAATAAATAAACACTTATTTCATGCATTAAAGGGCTTTTTAATTCAAAAATATGATATGAATTTAGAAAATTCATATCTTTTTCATTTCAACTCGAGAAAATATGAATAATATATCATAATTTTCAGAAAAATAATATCTATCCATTCATGTAAATGATTTTTATATTTACTTGACATGAAATTTTTAAAATAAATAAACACTTATTTCATGCATTAAAGGGCTTTTTAATTCAAAAATATGATATGAATTTAGAAAATTCATATCTTTTTCATTTCAACTCGAAAAATATGAATAATATATCATAATTTTCATAAAAATAATATCTATCCATTCATGTAAATGATTTTTATATTTACTTTACATGAAATTTTCTAAAATAAATAAACACTTATTTCATGCATTAAAGGTGCTTTTTAAGATATATAAAAGAACTAAAATTAAGATACATGGCCAGATTAAGTAACAATCGGTAACTGAACTGAAAATTAAGATACATAAAAGAACAAAATCAAGATACATGGCCGATTAAGTAACAATCGGCGAACTTGTTTCGAATGTTGGAGTGATTTAGTCATGCTCTGCCACACTGTAATACTCGCCATCAGTAGTCGTCAGACTCGCCGCCGTCATCATTGCCGTCGTCGGGGTCACCGTAATTGAACCTCTGGAGAGTACGCTGGGCTGGACTTGAGGGTAGCGTGGGCTGGACTTGAGGGTAGCGCAGACGGGTTAGAGTCGGCGGCGATGTCATAGGCCATGGCGCCTGGAGAGTCCGACCGCGCCACCATAGCCGACGGCCGGCCTCGTTGAAGTTAGGAGGAGGTGGGCCGTCCTCCTCGTGGCGGCGCCTCTCATGCCGATCCACGAAGAAGGCTTCCCAAGTAGAGAAATAGTCGGGATGCCATCCGGGATTCCTCCGCTGCTCCGGCGTGAGCTCAAGTAGTAGTGGTTCGTGATGGCCATCCGCGCCACACCTAGAGGGACAGGAGGAACCGGCACCTCCGACGCCAAAGATCCAGCCGACGGGGACAGAGTGGCGGGCGGGGTAGTTCGAGGCGAAGCGCCTCGCCTCCTGGGGGTTAGTGCTACGGTGGAATCCATGGGAAAGAGTGATGAGGTTGCAGATATGAGTCTAGAGATGTGCAATGACAATGGAGGCCAACCCCTACATATATATATAGTGAACTAGGGAAGAAGCGGAGGAAGAATCAAGGGAAGAAAAATGGCGGGAAGAAAAATGGCGAGAAGAACTGGCGGGAAGAAAAATGGCGGGAAGAAAAATGGCGGGTAGAAATATGTCGGGAAAAAATGGCGTTATGAACCTTTAGTCCCGGTTGGAGACACCAACCGGGACTAAAGATGAACCTTTAGTCCCGTTGGAGACACCAACCGACAAAACACGAGTCGACACTAATAATAGAGGTGAGTGCATGTCGACATTATGTCGTATGGCGTGTACCTTGTCCCGGATGGTGTCACCAACCGGGACTAAAGATGAATTTAGTCCCGTGGAGACACCAACCGACTAATAATAGGTGAGTGTCGACATTATTTTGTAAGTGTCAACACTATGTCGAGCTGCTTGTACTATAAATAGGCATCCTTGTGAGTCCAGTCCTCCAGCCGGTTTGAGGCGGGACACCACTACGGCCAGTGTGGAGATGCCGACGAGCCTGGGCCTCCCAAGATCTCCGAGAAATCGTCATAGAGGCACTCTAATATGTGAAATTAGTTAGCTCCACGGTGTATTGATCTAGTTAGACAAGTTACAAAGCTGCAAGATGGTTTTCGAGAGCAGGACACCACTACGGCCAGTTCGGGGAGATGCCGACGGAGCCCAGTCCTCCCATCTCCAGAAACTGGTCATAGAGGCACTCCTAATATGTGACCGCACGCTTGGAGATCGATCTTAATGGTACGTACGATTCGTGACAACTTCTTCTCATACTCCCGGTCCATCCACAAAACATGACTAACACTCAAGACATGTATTAAAAACATGAACTAGAGTTACATAATATGAGCATGAACTTCTTGGCATATGCCCTTCCTTATGATCGCTTCAGTCGTAACCATGGAGCATCTTCTTTACTTAACGGAATGCTTGGTCAGTTTGCCTTTGTGAAGGGCGGAATTTCATCAAACTTATTATAATCTTGACATGTCTGTCTTGTCCTCGATTCCCACGATGTTTCTTTTCCCGAAAGAACTATGTGACGCTTTGGCTCATCATATGATGTATTCGTTTGCATATTTTTTCTTTTTTTGGTCCGGAGGACATGTCCTTCACATAGAAAACCCGAGCCACATCATTGGCTAGGACGAATGGTTCGCCTAAGTTCTTCATAAGATTGTTGAGATCCACCGTTGTCATTCCGCATTTCTTGTCTACCTCAACCCTCCTCCTGTTAGCTTGACCCATTTGCATCGAAACAAGGGACCTTAAAATTAGGTCCATAGTCAAGTTCCCATATCTCCTCTATGAACCCATAATACGTGGTCTTTTGCCCATTGTCTTCTGCTGCATCGAGCGGACACCACTATTTTGGTTGGTGCTCTTTTATCTTGGCCTATCGTGTAAAATGTATTCCCATTTATCTCGTACCCTTGGAAAGTACATACAATGAAGACGGTGTCCAGCCAACAAGTACAGTGATCCCCAATAGTGGTGTTATTCGTGAGAAGTCTTTGCAGCCAGCCAAAACTCGCCATGTGTTCACTTATAATCCATTCATCGACCGCCCCGGTGTTTGAGGCGATTAAATTCTTGTGTTCATTGATATACGGGCAACCAAGATAGATCTTTGTAAAACCGTAGTGTGCTTGATTGAGAGAATGCCCGTCCCTACATATCATTGCTTTACATCCTAGGGTGCCTTTTCCACGCAGTCTCCCTCATGTCGTGATTCGAACACCAATCGCCTTAAGGTCAGGAATAAAATCAACACGTAACTCAATGACCTCCTCTGTTACATAGCCCTTGGAGATGCTTCCTTCCGCCTAGCACGGTTATGAACATATTTCTTTAAGACTCCATGTACCTCTCAAAGGGAACATATTGTGTAGAAATACAGACCGAGAATGGCAATCTCTTCTACTAGGTGAACCAGAGATGCGTCATAATATTGAAGAAGGATGGTGGGAACACCAACTCAAAGTCGACAAGACATTGGGCCACATCTCTTTGTAACCTCGGTAGGCTTTCGGATCGATTACCTTCGAGATATTGCATTGAGGAATGCACATAGCTTCACAATGGGTACTCGAACATTTTCAGGTAGAAGCCCCTCAATGCAATCGGAAGCAATTGTGTCATAATCACGTGGCGATCATGAGACTTCGTGTTTTGGAATTTTTCTCCGCCATATTTATTATTCCCTTTATATTCGACGAGAAGCGACGGGACCTTGATCGCTCGACATTCAAAAAGATTTCCTTCGCTTTGGTAAGAGCGTGCTGGCGGGAGTTAAGTGGCATCGTTTACCCTTCTCGTTCTCGGGATGCATAGGCTCTTCTTGAGGGCCTTGACGTTGCTGGTCTTGTCGTGCTTCCGTGTATCTTTTGTCTTCCCATACACTCCTAGAAAGCCTAGCAGGTTCACGCAAACATTCTTCGTCACGTGCATCACGTCGATTGAAGAGCGGACCTCTAAGACTTTCCAATAGGGTAGGTCCCAAAATATAGATTGCTTCTTCCACATGGGCGCGTGTCCGCATCGTCATTCGAATGATAGACTGCCAGACCTTTTCCAAAGATTACTTCTAGGTCCTTGACCATACCAAATACCTCCTCACCGACGGAGGACAGGCTTCCTCCGGGTTCTCGCCAGACGTTTGAAATGCTTGCCTTTCTTTCTTCGGATGCAGTTCTAAGAAATCGGCGATACCCTAGGTACACAACCTTCTTACATTTATCCAAATATACACTTTCAGTATCATCTAAACAGTGTGTGCATGCATTGTATCCCTTGTTTGTCTGCCCTGAAATGTTACTAACCGCAGCCCAATCATTGATGGTTACGAAAAGCAATGCTCAGAGGTCAAATGGCTCCCCTTTGTGCTCATCCCACATACGTACACCTGGTTTGGCCCACACCGTAAAAGTTCTTCAACTAATGGCCTTAGGTACACATCAATGTCGTTCTTAGGGTTGCCTCGGGCCTTGGATGAGCACTGCATCATAATGAACTTCCTCTTCATACACAACCAAGGAGGAAGGTTATAGATACATAGGGTCACTGTGCCGTGTGCTGGACTGCCTCTGCTCACCAAAAGGATTCATGCCGTCTGTACTTAGACCAAACCTTAAGTTCCTTGCGTCACGTGCTTAGTCCGGGTACTCTCGCTCGACTTTTCTCCACTGTGACCCATCAGCGGGGTGTCTCAACATCGCGTCTTTCTTACGGTCTTCAATGTGCCATCGCAACAACTTGGCATGCTCTTTATTTCTGAAGAGACGTTTTAACCGTGGTATTATAGGAGCATACCACATAACCTTGGCGGGAACCTTCTTCCTAGGGGCCTCGCCCTCAACATCGCCAGATCGTCTCGTCTCGATCTTATACCGCAGCAGTGCATACCGGCATGCATCCAAATTCTCGTACTTCTCACCGCGGAGAGGATGCAGTCATTAATGCAGCATGTATCTTCCGCACGTCTAATCCTAGAGGGCGACAACCTTCTTTGCTTGGTATGTACCGTCAGCAACTCATTATTTCTTGGAAGAAGATTCTTCATTTTACCAACAACTTTGAAAATGCGTCACCACACCATTCTCTCGCCTTCCATTGCAGCAAATCCAGGTGGCACCTAGCTTTTGTGGCCATCTTCGCAAGTTGGATACAACAATGTTTTGTGATCCTTTAACATCTGCTCCAGCTTCTCCTTCTCTGTTCGGGCCACATTCTTCCTTTGCATCGAATGGCCCGACCAAGATCGTCATCGGGCCCATCCGCTCCCTCTTGATCTTCATTATCTACCCCGTTGCGGTATCATCATATTCGGGATACATATTATGATAGTTTTCATCATCCTCTTCTTCTTCGTTGTCTTCCATCACAACCCCTTTTCTCCGTGCTTGGTCCAACAATTATAGCTGGGCATGAAACCGGATCGAAGCGGTGGGCGTGAATGGTTCTGGTATTTGAGTAGTCTTTCTTGTTACGACAAGGAACACACGGACAACACATAAAACCATTGTGACCACGGTTTGCATTAGCCACAACGATGAAATTTTGGAGGCCCGTAATGTACTCGAAGTGCGGCGGTCACCGTACATCCATTGCCGATTCATCTGCATTAATATGTAGTATATATCAAAAATAATAGGGAGATGACCATTTATATATATAGTACATCAATGACACATGAAACTATAGTTGCCGACCTCGACGAGACGGAAAGAGCAACAAGAAAGCTTATTTTGAGCTCTCGGGCATTTCACAACACCTCTAGTGCATATGAAAAAACACAACTAGCACTCTTCACACCCTCTTGCTAGGCTCCAAAATGTGAAAAATGGAAGAGTGGGGTGTGTGTGGGCTGGGTGGTGTCTTATAGTTTCACCTTTAACACCGGTTCGTGCACGAACCGGTGTTAAAGTGCTGTGCCATCGGTGGAGGGATTTTAACACCGGTTCGTGGCACGAACCGTGTTAAAGGGGCTCTTTAATGCCGCAGAGGCCACGCTGGTACGGCCCCCCCTTTAACACCGGTTCGTAGAAGAACCGGTGTTAAAGCCCATTTTCGGGATCAACAAAAGCCCGCGTTTCCACTAGTGGACGTGTCCCACCTTTTCTGTTTTCACCACGATCAAGTAGATTATTTTTGTTTTGCACGTCATATTGGGTACGCCTTTTTCTTTGGAAAATGATTCCCGTCACCCGGGGACGCCATCCTCCATATCCCTAGCGTGACGCGTGTCCCGAAACATGAAAACGGCCGAGTAAGGGGTGGCCCACCATGAGCACTAGTACACCCGTTTCTTCTCCACTTTTTCATGTTTCTTATCTTCTCCTCTTCTCTCCATCCGCCATGGCTGGTGAAATCCTCAGCCACCGACGCCGCCCCTTGTGTCGGCCCGCTCCACCCCATTGCTACTCTACCGCCTGGGGTTGCTCCCCTTCTGCAAAGAGCACGAAAAGTGTGCTGCCTCCCGCAACAAGGAGCTCGCCACGTACTGCAAGCGCTCACCACCGTCGTCGATGTCGCCTCGGCTACAAACGCTCTTCTTTTTTGCTACAAAGGCCGGCCTACGCTGCTACAGGAGATGGAAAAATCTGCTACAAGCCATCCGCCATGGACACCCCACTGCTGCAAGTCGTCGGCCACCTGCTGCCGGCGGTTCCAGGCGTTGCTACCTTGGGCGGCGTCGGCCACCTGTTGTCGGCGGTTCTAGGCGTTGCTACCTTCGACGTTGGAGTTTGCTACCTTGGGTGGCGGATTGCTACCTTGGGCGTCGGAGTTTGCTACCTTGGGCGTCGGAGTTTGCTACTTGGGTGCCGGGCTTTGCTACCCTGGGCGGCCAGAATTTCTACCTTGGGCAGCGGAGCGGTTCTAGGCGTTGCTACCTTGGGCGTCGCAGTTTGCTACCTTGGGCGGCGAGACAGCTGATTTGATGATGTTGCGAGGGTCGGGCGTGTGCTGTGGATCTCCCTTCAAAGTTGTATCCCAGAAGCTGATCGTTCTCGCCAACGGCGGTCGTACCATGGAGAAGACCCGTGCGGCACTCTTTTTTGCCCCAGAGCTGTGAGGGGAGAAGCCTTATCACAAACGAAGAGGATTTTTTTCAATAGATGCGAGACCGGTCAAAGCGAGACTCCTGTGCGTGAGTAGGTCCAGGAGACACGTGTCGTTCCCTCGGCATGGAGGATCGGAAGCCCGGATCGCCGAGGGACGCCTAGCACGACCATTTTTCTTTTATAATTTGATCGTGTCAAAAAAACAAATCTTACAGCTATGTAACTATTAACGCGTGGTTAAATCATAACCGTAGATTCTAGATCTAAGTATCAAAATAATTTAGGTGATCTGGCTTGACTCCGTATATTTGCTTTTATGGAGTTATAATAGATAGATAGATTTGTCCTAGAGATAGATACATATATCTGCGTTGGACTCTTCCGCTTGTCTTAGTACGAACATATATGGTAGGAGCTGTGCGGGGGAGGATTCTTTTCTTATTCCTATCTGCGTTTGGACTGTTCCACTTGTCGCCGTACCTAGTACGAGGTGTGGGCGTGGATTGTGATGATTCTTTTCTTATTTCGATGAGAGAGGGGAGGGGAGGCCAGGCCAGCTTTAGTTGGTGCTCGCCTCCACCCAAACTACTGTATGAATTATGATCAACGTCAGGTGGTGGCTCCATGATGAGTGGTGTTAAAACTAGTGTGTGTGGGTGGGTGCACAAAATTAAGACACACACGTCACCACCTCATTCTGCACGTACGTGCAACAACGTTGTATGTAGTGCTAATATTTTTAAATAATACATTTTTATTCAATTTCATAAATACATGAAATAGGAAATGTGCAAATCTAAAGGTCGCGCGGCTGTTTAAAAAACGATGGACCACGCTCGTCCGTTCAAAAGACGGTGAACCACGTTCGTCAGTTCAAAAGACGATGGACGAACATGTCCGTCGTCTTTTGAACGGACGAACATGGTCCATCGTCTTTGAACGGACAAACGAACTTTAGATTTGCAAATTCCCAGGTTTGTGTATTATTTTAGAATTAAATATATTAGTTTAAAAAAATTAACGTGTGTGGTAGTAACATTTTTTATATGCAACACCCGGCCGCACAGAGACAGCATGCATGCTGCGCGGGTGGGGGCCTGCAAAAGTCTGGATCCAATAATCCAGCAAGGGAACCCGTGGGCGGAGGGAGCACATGCCGCGTTTCCCTGTTTAGCTAGCAATAGTGACGGACCCAGAAGATTTGGAAAGCCATGACGAACATGTCTAAGACTTTATTTTTTTTAACAAAATCGCTACAGAAAGTCAAAAATTATAAGGCATCGTGCTTGGGCAAGCGGTTCCAGGCTGTAGGGATGGTGGGTTCGCCCCTGGCTAGCAACCGCGCGCCTATATATATTTTCCATTGAAACCCATGGGTGCTATTGCGCTGTTAATTTTTTGGAATATCCGTGAGCTACAGTGAGACAAGGATGATAAATTGGGATGCTGTGATGACAAATTAAGACGTACGTGTTCACTAGTCAAGTGTTATATATACAAAGCTTCTTTGAAATAGCCTCTCGCACACATTTATATAATGTTTCAACAAGTGCGAACAGAAAAAATCGTATACTACAGGAAAGATTTGCTACGCCGACGGCCGGTTGCCGTTGACACAGCGCCAAATTGCCGTCGCAGGCTGTGCCGACGGTGGCCGTCGGCGTACGTCCTTGTCGGCACAGCTCCATGGCCGTCGGCACAGCCCTCCCCCCTCGGCATAACGTCTTCCAGCGGGCCTGTCAGGTCACCAACGTCTTCGATAACGGTCCAGCCTGGAGGAATGGAGCTACGTCGACGGCCAGGCCATCGGCATAGCCTAAAATATTTTTTTTTACTTTTTTTTAATATTTGGATTGTTTAACTCCTTAATCTCTAGCTTTGATCATTTTAACACTATTTATAGTTAATAATTGATTAAATTTTGCACTCTTAGTCAAAGTTCCCGTTCGGTCACCCATCCTAGCACTACTCGAGCTCTAGCATGCTTAACTTTCTCGTTCCTTCAGAATCTCTTTCCGCAAAGCAATTTACACATTGTTGTCAATACTATGATATTATTCTTATTATCTCTTATATCATCATGTCACATTGTTGTATTTTTTGAAATTAAAAACAATTATTTTAGTAAACAACAATGAATAAGTAAAAATATTATTGAATTCAAATAAAAATATAATGATTTTTTTGTATTTTTATTTAATATGGAATAATTAAAATCATTAAATCTTCAAATCGGAATCGGCAAATAATATGTCTAAATTGATTAGAAAAATAAGAGAAATCCAAATATGATATCAATATCAACTTATCACAAACTATGCCGTGATTTTTATCATAATTTCATTTGCCTATTTAAAACGGCACGCATAAAGATTCTTAGCTCGGGGCTGAGACTCGCTAAAATTGAAGTGGATCTATGATCGAAACAATATATTTTGATCCGATCATGTACCTGTAGTTCATATCTGACCCACTTCGTGCCGATTTGGTAGGAATTTGTCTTTTTCACCAGGGATAGACGGAAATGTTTGAGATCCCCCTATTATTACATTATCCATGTAAGGTGGTCTAGTATTTTTGAAAAATGTGACGGTGGTATTTTGAATTAGCCATTTGGTGGTTGCTTCACAAAACCATCGGTTTTTTGCACTCAAAAAATGGAAAACGGCTTTTTGGTGCAACGAAAAGAAAAACTTCCTCCTGAAACATTGTTCGACATCCCATGATGCACACTTATGCACAATATGGACACATTATCATAAACTATGCCTTTATTCTAGCCAAAACATTGGTCATTTGACCCGAAAGCCAAGAAACCTCGAACGAGATAAGTCATTTTGTGAAGGTTTTTTGAGACATAATCAATATACCAAGTTTGATATTTTTCCTTCTAACTATCTCATATAATATGACATCACACGAAAGTTTCACGTTGTTTGGATCGTTTTTGAATTATAATGCCTGTTTTAAACTATCGTTAAACTTTGTCGAAGGGCGGGCATGAAGATTCTTAGCTCGGGGCTGAGACTCGCTAAACTTAAAGTGGATCTATGATGAAACAACATATTTTGAACCTAAAAATGATTTTTGTAAAAAATCATGAGCTACCGATCATGTGCCTATAGTTCATATCTGACCCACTTCCTACCGATTCGGCAGGAATTTGTGTTTTTCACCAGGGATAGACGGAAATATTTGAGATCCCCCTGTTATGATATTATCCATGTAAGGTGGTCTAGTATTTTTGAAAAATGTGACGGTGGTATTTTGAATTAGACATTTGGTGGTTGCTTCACAAAACCGTCAGTTTTTTGCACTCGGAAAATGAAAACGGCTTTTTGGTGCGACAAAAAGGAAAACTTCCTCCTAAAACATTGTTCGCCATCCCATGATGCACACTTATGCACAATATGGACACATTATTACAAACTATGCCTTCATTTTAGCCATAACATTGGTCATTTGACCCGAAAGCCAAGAAACCTCGAACGAGATAGGTCATTTTGTAAAGATTTTTTTGAGACATAATCAATATACCAAGTTTGATATTTTTCCTTCTAACTATGTCATATAATATGACACCACGCGAAGGTTTCACGTTGTTTGGATCGTTTTTGAATTTATAATGCCCGTTTTAAACTATCGTTAAACTTTTCGAAGGGCGGGCATGAAGATTTTTAGCTCGGGGCTGAGACTCGCTAAACTTGAAGTGGTTCTACGATGAAACAACATATTTGGAACCTAAAAATGCATTTTTTATAAAATCATGAGCATCCGATCATGTACCTGTAGTTCATATTTGACCCACTTCCTACCGATTCTAGAGAATTTGTCTTTTCACCAGGGATAGACGGAAATGTTTGAGATCCCCCTGTTATGACATTATCCATGTAAGGTGGTCTAGTATTTTTGAAAAATATGACGGTGGTATTTTGAATTAGCCATTTGGTGGTTGCTTCACAAAACCGTCAGTTTTTTGCACTCGAAAAATGAAAAACGGCTTTTTGGTGCGACGAAAAGGAAAACTTCCTTCTGAAACATCGTTCGCCATCCCATGATGCACACTTATGCATAATATGGACACATTATCACAAACTATGCCTTTATTCTAGCCAAAACATTGGTCATTTGACCCGAAAGCCAAGAAACCTCGAACGAGATAAGTCATTTTGGGAAGGTTTTTTGAGACATAATTAATATACCAAGTTTGATATTTTTCCTTCTAACTATCTCATATAATATGACACCACGCGAAGGTTTCACGTTGTTTGGATCGTTTTTGAATTTATAATGCTTTTAAACTATCGTTAAACTTTGTCGAAGCGGACATGAAGATTCTTAGCTCGGGGCTGAGACTCGCTAAACTTAAAGTGGATCTATGATGAAACAACAGATTTTGAACCTAAAAATCATTTTTGTAAAAAATCATGAGCTTCCGATCATGTACCTGTAGTTCATATCTGACCCACTTCCCCGATTCGCAGAATTTGTGTTTTTCACGTGATAGACGGAAATGTTTGATATCCCCCTGTTATGACATTATTCATGTAAGGTGCTCTAGTATTTTTGAAAAATGTGATGATGGTATTTTGAATTATCCATTTGGGGGTTGCTTCACAAAACCGTTAGTTTTTTGCACTCAGGAAATGGAAAACGGCTTTTTGGTGCGAAAAGGAAAACTTCCTCCTGAAACATTGTTCATCCCATGATGCACACTTATGCATAATATGGACACATTATCATAAACTATGCCTTCATTCTAGCCATAACATTGGTCATTTGACCCGAAAGCTAGGAAACCTCGAACGAGATAGGTCATTTTGTGAAGGTTTTTTGAGACATAATCAATATCTGAAGTTTGATATTTTCCTTCTAACTATGTCATATAATATGACACCACGCCAAGGTTTCACGTTTTTGGATCGTTTTAAATTTATAATGCCCGCTTTAAACTATCATTAAACTTTGTCGAAGGCGGGCATTAAGAATCCTAGCTCGGGCTGAGACTCGCTAAACTTGAATTGTATCTATGATGAAACAACATATTTTGAACCTAAAATGAATTTATTTTAAAATCATGAGCATCCGATCATGTACTTGTAGTTCATATCTGACCCACTTCCTGCCGATTCGGCAGGAATTTGTCTTTTTCACCAGGGATAGACGGAAATGTTTAAGATCCCCCTGTTATGACATTATCCATGTAAGGTGGTCTAGTATTTTTGAAAAATGACGTGGTATTTTGAATTAGCCATTTGGTGGCTGCTTCACAAAACCGTCAGTTTTTTGCACTCGAAAAATGGAAAACGGCTTTTTGGTGCGACGAAAAGGAAAACTTCCTTCTGAAACATTGTTCGCCATCCCATGATGCACACTTATGCACAATACGGACACATTATCACAAACTATGCCTTTATTCTAGCCATAACATTGGTCATTTGACCCGAAAGCCAAAAAACCTCGAACGAGATAAGTCATTTTGTGAAGGTTTTTTGAGACATAATCAATATACCAAGTTTGATATTTTTCCTTCTAACTATCTCATATAATATGACATCACATGAAAGTTTCACGTTGTTTGGATCGTTTTTGAATTTATAATGCCCGTTTTAAACCATCGTTAAACTTTGTCGAAGGGCGGGCATGAAGATTCTTAACTCGGGGCTGAGACTCGCTAAACTTAAATTAGATCTATGATGAAACAACATATTTTGAACCTAAAAATGATTTTTGTAAAAAATCATGAGGTTCCGATCATGTACCTGTAGTTCATATCTGACCCACTTCCTACCGATTCGGCAGGAATTTGTGTTTTTCACCAGGGATAGACGGAAATGTTTGAGATCCCCCTGTTATGACATTATCCATGTAAGGTGGTCTAGTATTTTTGAAAAATGTGACGATGGTATTTTAAATTAGCCATTTGGTGGTTGCTTCACAAAACCGTTAGTTTTTTGCACTCGGAAAATGGAAAACGGCTTTTTGGTGCGACGAAAAGGAAAACTTCCTCCTGAAACATTGTTCGTCATCCCATGATGCACACTTATGCATAATATGGACACATTATCACAAACTATGCCTTCATTCTAGCCATAGCATTGGTCATTTAACCCGAAAGCTAGGAAACCTCGAACGAGATAGGTCATTTTGTGAAGGTTTTTTGAGACATAATCAATATACCAAGTTTGATATTTTTCCTTCTAACAATGTCATATAATATGACACCATGCGAAGGTTTCACGTTTTTTGGATCGTTTTTAAATTTATAATGCCCGTTTTAAATTATCATTAAACTTTGTCGAAGGGCGGGCATTAAGATTCTTAGGTCGGGGCTGAGACTCGCTAAACATGAAGTGGATCTATGATGAAACAACATATTTTGACCCTAAAAATGATTTTTTTTAAAAATCATGAGCATCCGATCATGTACCTGTAGTTCATATCTGACCCACTTTCTACCGATTCGGCAGGAATTTGTCTTTTTCACCAGGGATAGACGGAAATGTTTAAGATCCCCCTGTTATGACATTATACATGTAAGGTGGTCTAGTATTTTTGAAAAATGTGACGGTGGTATTTTGAATTAGCCATTTGGTGGCTGCTTCACAAAACCGTTAGTTTTTTGCACTCGAAAAATGGAAAACGGTTTTTTGGTGCGACGAAAAGGAAAACTTCCTTCTAAAACATTGTTCGCCATCCCATGATGCACACTTATGCACAATATGGACACATTATCACAAACTATGCCTTTATTCTAGCCATAACATTGGTCATTTGACCCGAAAGCCAAGAAACCTCGAACGAGATAAGTCATTTTGTGAAGGTTTTTTGAGACATAATCAATATACCAAGTTTGATATTTTTCCTTCTAACTATCTCATATAATATGACACCACGCGAAGGTTTCGCATTGTTTGGATCGTTTTTGAATTTATAATGCCCGTTTTAAACTATCGTTAAACTTTCTCGAAGGGCGGACATGAAGATTCTTAGCTCGGGGCTGAGACTCGCTAAACTTAAAGTGGATCTATGATGAAACAACAGATTTTGAACCTAAAAATTATTTTTGTAAAAAATCATGAGCTTCCGATCATGTACCTGTAGTTCATATCTGACCCACTTCCTACCGATTCGGCAGGAATTTGTGTTTTTCACCAGGGATAGACGGAAATGTTTGAGATCCCCCTGTTATGACATTATCCATGTAAGGTGGTCTAGTATTTTTGAAAAATGTGATGATGGTATTTTGAATTTGCCATTTGGGGGTTGCTTCACAAAACCGTTAGTTTTTTGCACTCGGAAAATGGAAAACGGCTTTTTGGTGCGACGAAAAGGAAAACTTCCTCCTGAAACATTGTTCGTCATCCCATGATGCACACTTATGCATAATATGGACACATTATCACAAACTATGCCTTCATTCTAGCCATAACATTGGTCATTTGACCCGAAAGCTAGGAAACCTCGAACGAGATAGGTCATTTTGTGAAGGTTTTTTGAGACATAATCAATATACCAAGTTTGATATTTTTCCTTCTAACTATGTCATATAATATGACACCACGCGAAGGTTTCATGTTTTTGGATCGTTTTTAAATTTATAATGCCCGTTTTAAACTATCATTAAACTTTGTCGAAGGGCGGGCATTAAGTTTCTTAGCTCGGGGCTGAGACTCGCTAAACTTGAAGTGGATCTATGATGAAACAACATATTTTGAACCTAAAAATGAATTTTTTTAAAAATCGTGAGCATCCGATCATGTACCTGTAGTTCATATCTGACCCACTTCCTACCGATTCTAGGAATTTGTCTTTTTCACGTGGATAGACGAAATGTTTAAGATCCCCTGTTATGACATTATCCATGTAAGGTGGTCTAGTATTTTGAAAAATGTGACGGTGGTATTTTGAATTAGCCATTTGGTGGCTGCTTCACAAAACCGTCAGTTTTTTGCACTCGAAAAATGGAAAACGGCTTTTTGGTGCGACGAAAAGGAAAACTTCCTTCTGAAACATTGGTCGCCATCCCATGATGCACACTTATGCACAATATGGACACATTATCACAAACTATGCCTTTATTCTAGCCATAACATTGGTCATTTGACCCGAAAGCCAAGAAACCTCGAACGAGATAAGTCATTTTGTGAAGGTTTTTGAGACATAATCAATATACCAAGTTTGATATTTTCCTTCTAACTATCTCATATAATATGACACCACGCGAAAGTTTCACGTTGTTTGGATCTTTTGAATTTATAATGCCCGTTTTAAACTATCGTTAAACTTTGTCAAGGCGGTATGAAGATTCTTAACTCGGCTGAGACTCTAAACTTAAAGTGGATCTATGATGAAACAACATATTTTGAACCTAAAATGATTTTTGTAAAAAATCATGAGGTTCCGATCATGTACCTGTAGTTCATATCTGACCCACTTCCTACCGATTCGGCAGGAATTTGTGTTTTTCACCAGGGATAGACGGAAATGTTTGAGATCCCCCTGTTATGACATTATCCATGTAAGGTGGTGTAGTATTTTTGAAAAATGTGACAATGGTATTTTGAATTAGCCATTTGGTGGTTCCTTCACAAAACCGTTCGTTTTTTGCACTCGGAAAATGGAAAACGGCTTTTTGGTGCGACGAAAAGGAAAACTTCCTCCTGAACATTGTTCGTCATCCCATGATGCACACTTATGCATAATATGGACACATTATCACAAACTATGCCTTCATTCTAGCCATAACATTGGTCATTTGACCCGAAAGCTAGGAAACCTCGAACGAGATAGGTCATTTTGTGAAGGTTTTTTGAGACATAATCAATATACCAAGTTTGATATTTTTCCTTCTAACTATGTCATATAATATGACACCACGAAGGTTTCACATTGTTTGGATCGTTTTTGAATTTATAATGCCCTTTTAAACTATCGTTAAACTTGTCGAAGGGCGGCATGAAGATTCTTAGCTCGGGGAGACTCGCTAAACTTGAAGTGGATCTATGATGAAACAACATATTTTGAACATAAAAATGTTTTTTTTTAAATCATGAGCATCCGATCATGTACCCGTAGTTCATATCTGACCCACTTCCTACCGATTCGGCAGGAATTTGTCTTTTTCACCAGGGATAGACGGAAATGTTTGAGATCCCCATGTTATGACATTATCTATGTAAGGTGGTATTGTATTTTTGAAAAATGTGACGATGGTATTTTGAATTAGCCATTTGGTGGTTGCTTCACAAAACCGTTAGTTTTTTGCACTCGGAAAATGGAAAACGGCTTTTTAGTGCGACGAAAAGGAAAACTTCCTCCTGAAACATTGTTCGTCATCCCATGATTCACACTTATGCATAATATGGACACATTATCACAAACTATGCCTTCATTCTAGCCATAACATTGGTCATTTAACCCGAAAGCTAGGAAACCTCGAACGAGATAGGTCATTTTGTGAAGGTTTTTTGAGACATAATCAATATACCAAGTTTGATATTTTTCCTTCTAACTATGTCATATAATATGACACCACGTGAAGGTTTCACATTGTTTGGATCGTTTTTGAATTTATAATGCCCGTTTTAAACTATCGTTAAACTTTGTCGAAGGGCGGGCATGAAGATTCTTAGCTCGGGACCGAGACTCGCTAAACTTGAAATGGATCTATGATGAAACAACATATTTTGAACATAAAAATGTTTTTTATTAATCATGAGCATCCGATCATGTACCTGTAGTTCATATCTGACCCAGTTCCTACCGATTCGGCAGAATTTGTTTTTCACCGTGATAGACGGAAATGTTTGAGATCCCCATGTTATGACATTATCCATGTAAGGTGGTATTGTATTTTTGAAAATGTGATGATGGTATTTTGAATTAGCCATTTGGTGGTTGGCTCACAAAACCGCTTTTTTGCACTCGAAAATGGAAAACGGATTTTTAGTGCGACGAAAAGGAAAACTTCCTCCTGAAACATTGTTCGCCATCCCATGATGCACACTTATGCACAATATGGACACATTATCACAAACTATGCCTTCATTCTAGCCATAACATTGGTCCTTTGACCCGAAAGCCAAGAAACCTTGAACGAGATAGGTCATTTTGTGAAGGTTTTTTTGAGACATAATAAGTATACCAAGTTTGATATTTTTTCTTCTAACTATGTCACATAATATGACACCACGCGAAAGTTTCATGTTGTTTGGATCGTTTTTGAATTTATAATGCCCGTTTTAAACTATCGTTAAACTTTGTCGAAGGGCGGGCATGAAGATTCTTAACTCGGGGTTGAGACTCGCTAAACTTAAAGTGGATCTATGATGAAACAACATATTTTGAACCTAAAAATTATTTTTGTAAAAAATCATGAGGTTCCGATCATGTACCTGTAGTTCATATCTGACCCACTTCCTACCGATTCGGCAGGAATTTGTGTTTTTCACCAGGGATAGACGGAAATGTTTGAGATCCCCCTGTTATCACATTATCCATGTAAGGTGGTCTAGTATTTTTGAAAAATGTGACGATGGTATTTTGAATTAGCCATTTGGTGGTTGCTTCACAAAACCGTTAGTTTTTTGCACTCGGAAAATGGAAAACGGCTTTTTGGTGCGACGAAAAGGAAAACTTCCTCCTGAAACATTGTTCGTCATCCCATGATGCACACTTATGCATAATATGGACACATTATCACAAACTATGCCTTCATTATAGCCATAACATTGGTCATTTGACCCGAAAGCTAGGAAACCTCGAACGAGATAGGTCATTTTGTGAAGGTTTTTCGAGACATAATCAATATACCAAGTTTGATATTTTTCCTTCTAACTATGTCATATAATGTGACACCACACGAAGGTTTCACATTGTTTGGATCGTTTTTGAATTTATAATGCCCGTTTTAAACTATCTTTAAACTTTGTCGAAGGGCGGCATGAAGATTCTTAACTCGGGCTGAGACTCGCTAAACTTTAAGTAGATCTATGATGAAACAACATATTTTGAACATAAAATGTTTTTTTGTAAATCATGAGCATCCGATCATGTATCCTGTAGTTCATATTCGACCCACTTCCCTCGATTCGGCAGAATTTGTCTTTTCACCAGGATAGACTAAATGTTTGAGATCCCCATGTTATGACATTATCTATGTAAGGTGGTATTGTATTTTTGAAAAATGTGACGATGGTATTTTGAATTAGCCATTTGGTGGTTGCTTCACAAAACCGTTAGTTTTTACACTCGGAAAATGGAAACGGCTTTTTGGTGCGTTAAAAGGAAAAATTCCTCCTGAAACATTGTTCGTCATCCCATGATGCACACTTATGCATAATATGGACACATTATCACAAACTATGCCTTCATTCTAGCCATAACATTGGTCATTTAACCCGAAAGCTAGGAAACCTCGAACGAGATAGGTCATTTTGTGAAGGTTTTTTGAGACATAATCAATATACCAAGTTTGATATTTTTCCTTCTAACTATGTCATATAATATGACACCACGCGAAGGTTTCACATTGTTTGGATCGTTTTTGAATTTATAATGCCCGTTTTAAACTATCGTTAAACTTTGTCGAAGGGCGGGCATGAAGATTCTTAGCTCGGGGCCGAGACTCGCTAAACTTGAAGTGGATCTATGATGAAACAACATATTTTGAACCTAAAAATGATTTTTTAGAAAAATCATGAGCATCCGATCATGTACCTGTAGTTCATATCTGACCCACTTCCTACCGATTCGGCAGGAATTTGTCTTTTTCACCAGGGGTAGACGGAAATGTTTGAGATCCCCCTGTTATGACATTATCCATGTAAGGTGGTCTAGTATTTTTGAAAAATGTGACGGTGGTATTTTGAATTAGCCATTTGGTGGTTGCTTCACAAAACCGTTTTTTGCACTCGAAAATGGAAAACGATTTTTGGTGCATTTAAAAGGAAAACTTCCTCATGAAACATTGTTCGCCATCCCATGATGCACACTTATGCACAATATGGACACATTATCACAAACTATGCCTTTATTCTAGCCATAACATTGGTCATTTGACACAAAGCCAAGAAACCTCGCGAGATAAGTCATTTTGTGAAGGTTTTTTGAGACATAATCAATATACCAAGTTTGATATTTTTCCTTCTAACTATCTCATATAATATGACACCACGCGAAGGTTTCGCGTTGTTTGGATCGTTTTTGAATTTATAATGCCCGTTTTAAACTATCGTTAAACTTTCTCAAGGGCGGCATGAAGATTCTTAACTCGGGCTGAGACTCGCTAAACTTAAAGTGGATCTATGATGAAACAACAGATTTTGAACCTAAAAATTATTTTTGTAAAAAATCATGAGCTTCCGATCATGTACCTGTAGTTCATATCTGACCCACTTCCTACCGATTCGGCAGGAATTTGTGTTTTTCTCCAGGGATAGACGGAAATGTTTGAGATCCCCCTGTTATGACATTATCCATGTAAGGTGGTCTAGTATTTTTGAAAAATGTGATGATGGTATTTTGAATTTGCCATTTGGGGGTTGCTTCACAAAACCGTTAGTTTTTTGCACTCGGAAAATGGAAAACGGCTTTTTGGTGCGACGAAAAGGAAAACTTCCTCCTGAAACATTGTTCGTCATCCCATTATGCACACTTATGCATAATATGGACACATTATCACAAACTATGCCTTCATTCTAGCCATAACATTGGTCATTTGACCCGAAAGCTAGGAAACCTCGAACGAGATAGGTCATTTTGTGAAGGTTTTTTGAGACATAATCAATATACCAAGTTTGATATTTTTCCTTCTAACTATGTCATATAATATGACACCACGCGAAGGTTTCATGTTTTTTGGATCGTTTTTAAATTTATAATGCCCGTTTTAAACTATCATTAAACTTTGTCGAAGGGCGGGCATTAAGTTTCTTAGCTCGGGGCTGAGACTCGCTAAACTTGAAGTGGATCTATGATGAAACAACATATTTTGAACCTAAAAATGAATTTTTTTAAAAATCGTGAGCATCCGATCATGTACCTGTAGTTCATATCTGACCCACTTCCTACCGATTCGGCAGGAATTCGTCTTTTTCACCAGGGATAGACGGAAATGTTTAAGATCCCCCTGTTATGACATTATCCATGTAAGGTGGTCTAGTATTTTTGAAAAATGTGACGGTGGTATTTTGAATTAGCCATTTGGTGGCTGCTTCACAAAACCGTCAGTTTTTTGCACTCGAAAAATGGAAAACGGCTTTTTGGTGCGACGAAAAGGAAAACTTCCTTCTGAAACATTGGTCGCCATCCCATGATGCACACTTATGCACAATATGGACACATTATCACAAACTATGCCTTTATTCTAGCCATAACATTGGTCATTTGACCCGAAAGCCAAGAAACCTCGAACGAGATAAGTCATTTTGTGAAGGTTTTTTGAGACATAATCAATATACCAAGTTTGATATTTTTCCTTCTAACTATCTCATATAATATGACACCACGCGAAAGTTTCACGTTGTTTGGATCTTTTTGAATTTATAATGCCCGTTTTAAACTATCGTTAAACTTTGTCGAAGGGCGGGTATGAAGATTCTTAACTCGGGGCTGAGACTCGCTAAACTTAAAGTGGATCTATGATGAAACAACATATTTTGAACCTAAAAATGATTTTTGTAAAAAATCATGAGGTTCCGATCATGTACCTGTAGTTCATATCTGACCCACTTCCTACCGATTCGGCAGGAATTTGTGTTTTTCACCAGGGATAGACGGAAATGTTTGAGATCCCCCTGTTATGACATTATCCATGTAAGGTGGTGTAGTATTTTTGAAAAATGTGACAATGGTATTTTGAATTAGCCATTTGGTGGTTCCTTCACAAAACCGTTAGTTTTTTGCACTCGGAAAATGGAAAACGGCTTTTTGGTGCGACGAAAAGGAAAACTTCCTCCTGAACATTGTTCGTCATCCCATGATGCACACTTATGCATAATATGGACACATTATCACAAACTATGCCTTCATTCTAGCCATAACATTGGTCATTTGACCCGAAAGCTAGGAAACCTCGAACGAGATAGGTCATTTTGTGAAGGTTTTTTGAGACATAATCAATATACCAAGTTTGATATTTTTCCTTCTAACTATGTCATATAATATGACACCACGCGAAGGTTTCACATTGTTTGGATCGTTTTTGAATTTATAATGCCCGTTTTAAACTATCGTTAAACTTTGTCGAAGGGCGGGCATGAAGATTCTTAGCTCGGGGCTGAGACTCGCTAAACTTTAAGTGGATCTATGATGAAACAACATATTTTGAACATAAAAATGTTTTTTTTTAAATCATGAGCATCCGATCATGTATCTGTAGTTCATATCTGACCCACTTCCTGCCGATTCGGCAGGAATTTGTCTTTTTCACCAGGGATAGACGGAAATGTTTGAGATCCCCATGTTATGACATTATCTATGTAAGGTGGTATTGTATTTTTGAAAAATGTGACGATGGTATTTTGAATTAGCCATTTGGTGGTTGCTTCACAAAACCGTTAGTTTTTTGCACTCGGAAAATGGAAAACGGCTTTTTAGTGCGACGAAAAGGAAAACTTCCTCCTGAAACATTGTTCGTCATCCCATGATTCACACTTATGCATAATATGGACACATTATCACAAACTATGCCTTCATTCTAGCCATAACATTGGTCATTTAACCCGAAAGCTAGGAAACCTCGAACGAGATAGGTCATTTTGTGAAGGTTTTTTGAGACATAATCAATATACCAAGTTTGATATTTTTCCTTCTAACTATGTCATATAATATGACACCACGTGAAGGTTTCACATTGTTTGGATCGTTTTTGAATTTATAATGCCCGTTTTAAACTATCGTTAAACTTTGTCGAAGGGCGGGCATGAAGATTCTTAGCTCGGGACCGAGACTCGCTAAACTTGAAATGGATCTATGATGAAACAACATATTTTGAACATAAAAATGTTTTTTTTTAATCATGAGCATCCGATCATGTACCTGTAGTTCATATCTGACCCAGTTCCTACCGATTCGGCAGGAATTTGTCTTTTTCACCAGGGATAGACGGAAATGTTTGAGATCCCCATGTTATGACATTATCCATGTAAGGTGGTATTGTATTTTTGAAAAATGTGACGGTGGTATTTTGAATTAGCCATTTGGTGGTTGGCTCACAAAACCGTCAGTTTTTTGCACTCGAAAAATGGAAAACGGATTTTTAGTGCGACGAAAAGGAAAACTTCCTCCTGAAACATTGTTCGCCATCCCATGATGCACACTTATGCACAATATGGACACATTATCACAAACTATGCCTTCATTCTAGCCATAACATTGGTCCTTTGACCCGAAAGCCAAGAAACCTTGAACGAGATAGGTCATTTTGTGAAGGTTTTTTTGAGACATAATAAGTATACCAAGTTTGATATTTTTTCTTCTAACTATGTCACATAATATGACACCACGCGAAAGTTTCATGTTGTTTGGATCGTTTTTGAATTTATAATGCCCGTTTTAAACTATCGTTAAACTTTGTCGAAGGGCGGGCATGAAGATTCTTAACTCGGGGTTGAGACTCGCTAAACTTAAAGTGGATCTATGATGAAACAACATATTTTGAACCTAAAAATTATTTTTGTAAAAAATCATGAGGTTCCGATCATGTACCTGTAGTTCATATCTGACCCACTTCCTACCGATTCGGCAGAATTTGTTTTCACCAGGATAGACGGAAATATTTGAGATCCCCTTGTTATGAAATCATCCATGTAAGGTGATATTGTATTTTTGAAAAATATGATGGTAGTATTTTGAATAAGACATTTGGTGGTTGCTTCACAAAACCGTACGTTTTTTACACTCGGAAAATGGAAAACGGCTTTTTGGTGCGATGAAAAGGAAGACTTCCTCCTGAAACATTGTTTGCCATCCCATGATGCACATGCATAATATGAACACATTATCACAAACTATGCCTTCATTATAGCCATAACATTGGTTATTTGACCCGAAAGTCAAGAAACCTCGAACGAGATAGACCATTTTGTGAAAGTTTTTTTGATACATAATCAATATACCAAGTTTGATATTTTTCCTTCTAACTATGTCATATAATGTGACACCACACGAAGGTTTCACATTGTTTGGATCGTTTTTGAATTTATAATGCCCGTTTTAAACTATCTTTAAACTTTGTCGAAGGGCGGGCATGAAGATTCTTAGCTCGGGGCTGAGACTCGCTAAACTTTAAGTGGATCTATGATGAAACAACATATTTTGAACATAAAAATGTTTTTTTTTAAATCATGAGCATCCGATCATGTATCTGTAGTTCATATCTGACCCACTTCCTGCCGATTCGGCAGGAATTTGTCTTTTTCACCAGGGATAGACGGAAATGTTTGAGATCCCCATGTTATGACATTATCCATGTAAGGTGGTATTGTATTTTTGAAAAATGTGACGATGGTATTTTGAATTAGCCATTTGGTGGTTGCTTCACAAAACCGTTAGTTTTTTACACTCGGAAAATGGAAAACGGCTTTTTGGTGCGACGAAAAGGAAAAATTCCTCCTGAAACATTGTTCGTCATCCCATGATGCACACTTATGCATAATATGGACACATTATCACAAACTATGCCTTCATTCTAGCCATAACATTGGTCATTTAACCCGAAAGCTAGGAAACCTCGAACGAGATAGGTCATTTTGTGAAGGTTTTTTGAGACATAATCAATATACCAAGTTTGATATTTTTCCTTCTAACTATGTCATATAATATGACACCACGCGAAGGTTTCACATTGTTTGGATCGTTTTTGAATTTATAATGCCCGTTTTAAACTATCGTTAAACTTTGTCGAAGGGCGGGCATGAAGATTCTTAGCTCGGGGCCGAGACTCGCTAAACTTGAAGTGTATATATGATGAAACAACATATTTTAAACATAAAAATGTTTTTTTTAAATCATGAGCATCCGATCATGTACCTGTAGTTCATATCTGACCCAGTTCCTGTCGATTCGGCAGGAATTTGTCTTTTTCACCAGGGATAGACGGAAATGTTTGAGATCCCCATGTTATGACATTATCCATGTAAGGTGGTATTGTATTTTTTAAAAATGTGACGGTGGTATTTTGAATTAGCCATTTGGTGGTTGGTTCACAAAACCGTCAGTTTTTTGCACTCGAAAAATGGAAAACGGATTTTTAGTGCGACGAAAAGGAAAACTTCCTCATGAAACATTGTTCGCCATCCCATGATGCACACTTATGCACAATACGGACACATTATCACAAACTATGCCTTCATTCTAGCCATAACATTGGTCCTTTGACACGAAAGCCAAGAAACCTTGAACGAGATAGGTCATTTTGTGAAGGTTTTTTTGAGACATAATAAATATACCAAGTTTGATATTTTTTCTTCTAACTATGTCACATAATATGACACCACGAAAGTTTCACGTTGTTTGGATCGTTTTGAATTTATAATGCCCGCTTTAAACTATCGTTAAACTTTGTCAAGGGCGGCATGAAGATTCTTAACTCGGCTGAGACTCGCTAAAATTAAAGTGGATCTATGATGAAACAACATATTTTGAACCTAAAATTATTTTGTAAAAATCATGAGGTTCGATCATGTACCTGTAGTTCATATCTGACCCACTTCCTACCGATTCGGCAGGAATTTGTGTTTTTCACCAGGGATAGACGGAAATGTTTGAGATCCCCCTGTTACGACATTATCCATGTAAGGTGGTCTAGTATTTTTGAAAAATGTGACGATGGTATTTTGAATTAGCCATTTGGTGGTTGCTTCACAAAACCGTTAGTTTTTTGCACTCGGAAAATGGAAAACGGCTTTTTGGTGCGACGAAAAGGAAAACTTCCTCCTGAAACATTGTTCGTCATCCCATGATGCACACTTATGCATAATATGGACACATTATCACAAACTATGCCTTCATTCTAGCCATAACATTGGTCATTTGACCCGAAAGCTAGGAAACCTCGAACGAGATAGGTCATTTTGTGAAGGTTTTTCGAGACATAATCAATATACCAAGTTTGATATTTTTCCTTCTAACTATGTCATATAATATGACACCATGCAAAGGTTTCACATTGTTTGGATCGTTTTTGAATTTATAATGCCCGTTTTAAAATATCGTTAAACTTTGTCGAAGGGCGGGCATGAAGATTCTTAGCTCGGGGCCGAGACTCGCTAAACTTGAAGTGGATCTATGATGAAACAACATATTTTGAACATAAAAATGTTTTTTTTTTAATCATGAGCATCCGATCATGTACCCGTAGTTCATATCTGACCCACTTCCTACCGATTCGGCAGGAATTTGTCTTTTTCACCAGGGATAGACGGAAATGTTTGAGATCCCCATGTTATGTCATTATCCATGTAAGGTGGTATTGTATTTTTGAAAAATGTGACGGTGGTATTTTGAATTAGCCATTTGGTGGTTGGTTCACAAAACCGTCAGTTTTTTGCACTCGAAAAATGGAAAACGGATTTTTGGTGCGACGAAAAGGAAAACTTCCTCCAAACATTGTTCGCCATCCCATGATGCACACTTATGCACAATATGGACACATTATCACAAACTATGCCTTCATTCTAGCCATAACATTGGTCCTATGACCCGAAAGCCAAGAAACCTTGAACGAGATAGGTCATTTTGTGAAGGTTTTTTTGAGACATAATAAATATACCAAGTTTGATATTTTTTCTTCTAACTATGTCACATAATATGACACCACGCGAAGGTTTCAAGTTGTTTGGATCGTTTTTGAATTTATAATGCCCGTTTTAAACTATCGTTAAACTTTGTCGAAGGACGGGCATGAAGATTCTTAGATCGGGAGTGAGACTCGCTAAACTTAAAGTGGATCTATGATGAAACAACATATTTTGAACCTAAAAATGATTTTTGTAAAAAATCATGAGGTTCCGATCATGTACCTGTAGTTCATATCTGACCCACTTCCTACCGATTCGGCAGGAATTTGTGTTTTCACCAGGGATAGACGGAAATGTTTGAGATCCCCCTGTTATGACATTATCCATGTAAGGTGGTCTAGTATTTTTGAAAAATGTGACGATGGTATTTTGAATTAGCCATTTGGTGGTTGCTTCACAAAACCGTTAGTTTTTTGCACTCGGAAAATGGAAAACGGCTTTTTGGTGACGAAAGGAAAACTTCCTCCTGAAACATTGTTCGTCATCCCATGATGCACACTTATGCATAATATGGACACATTATCACAAACTATGCCTTCATTCTAGCCATAACATTGGTCATTTGACCCGAAAGCTAGGAAACCTCGAACGAGATAGGTCATTTTGTGAAGGTTTTTCGAGACATAATCAATATACCAAGTTTGATATTTTTCCTTCTAACTATGTCATATAATGTGACACTACGAAGGTTTCACATTGTTTGGATCGTTTTGAATTTATAATGCCGTTTTAAACTATCTTTAAACTTTGTCGAAGGGCGGGCATGAAGATTCTTAGCTCGGGGCTGAGACTCGCTAAACTTTAAGTGGATCTATGATGAAACAACATATTTTGAACATAAAAATGTTTTTTTTAAACCATGAGCATCCGATCATGTATCTGTAGTTCATATCTGACCCACTTCCTGCCGATTCGGCAGGAATTTGTCTTTTTCACCAGGGATAGACGGAAATGTTTGAGATCCCCATGTTATGACATTATCCATGTAAGGTGGTATTGTATTTTTGAAAAATGTGACGATGGTATTTTGAATTAGCCATTTGGTGGTTGCTTCACAAAACCGTTAGTTTTTTGCACTCAGAAAATGGAAAACGGCTTTTTGGTGCGACGAAAAGGAAAACTTCCTCCTGAAACATTGTTCGTCATCCCATGATGCACACTTATGCATAATATGGACACATTATCACAAACTATGCCTTCATTCTAGCCATAACATTCGTCATTTGACCCGAAAGCTAGGAAACCTCGAACGAGATAGGTCATTTTGTGAAGGTTTTTTGAGACATAATCAATATACCAAGTTCGATATTTTTCCTTCTAACTATGTCATATAATATGACACCACGCGAAGGTTTCACATTGTTTGGATCGTTTTTGAATTTATAATGCCCGTTTTAAAATATCGTTAAACTTTGTCGAAGGGCGGGCATGAAGATTCTTAGCTCGGGGCCGAGACTCGCTAAACTTGAAGTGGATCTATGATGAAACAACATATTTTGAACATAAAAATGTTTTTTTTTTTAATCATGAGCATCCGATCATGTACCCGTAGTTCATATCTGACCCACTTCCTACCGATTCGGCAGGAATTTGTCTTTTCACGAGGATAGACTAAATGTTTGAGATCCCCATGTTATGTCATTATCCATGTAAGGTGGTATTGTATTTTTGAAAAATGTGACGGTGGTATTTTGAATTAGCCATTTGGTGGTTGGTTCACAAAACCGTCAGTTTTTTGCACTCGAAAAATGAAAAACGGATTTTTGGTGCGACGAAAAGGAAAACTTCCTCCAAACATTGTTCGCCATCCCATGATGCACACTTATGCACAATATGGACACATTATCACAAACTATGCCTTCATTCTAGCCATAACATTGGTCCTTTGACCCGAAAGCCAAGAAACCTTGAACGAGATAGGTCATTTTGTGAAGGTTTTTTTGAGACATAATAAATATACCAAGTTCGATATTTTTTCTTCTAACTATGTCACATAATATGACACCACGCGAAGGTTTCAAGTTGTTTGGATCGTTTTTGAATTTATAATGCCCGTTTTAAACTATCGTTAAACTTTGTCGAAGGATGGGCATGAAGATTCGTAGATCGGGACTGAGACTCGCTAAACTTGAAGTGGATCTATGATGAAACAACATATTTTGAACATAAAAATGATTTTTGTAAAAAATCATGAGCATCCGATCATGTACGTGCAGTTTATATCTGACCCACTTCCTCCGTATTTGGCAGGAATTTGTCTTTTTTACCAGGGATAGACGGAAAAGTTTAAGATCCCCCCTGTTATGACATTATCCATGTAAGGTGGTCTAGTATTTTGAAAAATGTGATGGTAGTATTTTGAATTAGCCATTTGGTGGTTGCTTCACAAAACCGTTAGTTTTTGCACTCGGAAAATGGAAAGCGGCTTTTTGGTGAAAAAGGAAAACTTCCTCCTAAAACATTGTTCGCCATCCCATGATGCACACTTATGCACAATATGGACACATTATCACAAACTATGCCTTCATTCTAGCCATAACATTGGTCATTTGACCCGAAAGCCAAGAAACCTCGAACGAGATAGGTCATTTTGTGAAGGTTTTTTTGAGACATAATCAATATACCAAGTTTGATATTTTTTCTTCTAACTATGGCATATAATATGACACCACGCGAAGGTTTCACATTGTTTGGATCGTTTTGAATTTATAATGTCCGTTTTAAACTATATATAATGTTTTATGTTTCACTTTTTTTTAAAAAATGTGTAATATTTGAGTGTAGATAGATAGGTCTTATTTTTCTGCAAATTTTGATATATTATTTGTATTTTTCTGAACTAGAATGATTTAGTTATGATTTTTCAAAAAAATAATGAGATAAAAGGAAAAAATCTGAAGGCCTACGCCGTCGGCCCAGACCAAACAAAAATTTTCAAAGAGCTGCGACGACTTTGCTTAACCTGTCCGCCGTTCTTCGCCGTTTCTAAACTGGGGCTACGCCGAGGGTTGTACCTATGCCGAGGGCCACCGTCGTCACAGCCCTCTGTACTACGCCGACGGCTACCCTCGGCACCGTCACCTATGCCGATGGCCGTCCCTACGCCGACGGCCAGGCTGGTCACCGGCGGGAAAGGTAGCTACCGACGGTCCCGACATTTGGCCGTCATGTTAGCGGCGGCGTCGGCACCTTCGCTCAGGCGCATAGGATTGCCGGCAGCTCCGCGCGCAAGGCCATCGGCGCTGTTTACATGAACATGAACAGTGTAGTGTTTGCTGCTCTTCTATCCGTTGATTATCGATCCAGCGGCCTGCGGCCACACGTCTCTTACTCTTCGTCTAATTTTGTTCAAAACGCATATGCCAAGACGCAATACAATTTTTTGACTGATTTTTTTACCCTAACCGAAATTTTGTCATGTTCATCTTTACTAACTATTTGGCTTATATTTTTTGGTCCACTTTTTTCGGCCGTCGATTTGATGGTTCGCGTCCGCGCCATGTTACGCGCTACAACTTTTCGGCTATTTTTTTTTATAATTTGTTTAGAACATAGCTACATTGAAAACCAATACTAGGCCCAAAGATTTCAAATTGTTCCCTCTGGTGGACGCCGGTTTCGCCGTATATCATTTTATGTGAGACCACATGTGATCTTAAGAAATTTTGGAAGAATCAAAACGTTTATAATGTTTGATTTTATATGATTTATTGTGAGTAAGTAAAAGTACAATTAAGTATTTAAATGTAAATCGAACGTAACCTGGGGTTCACGTGAGGAAATCCCTGAGAAAATTGAGTATTTGACCGAGCACAGAAAAGTAGTCTCTATTTGACTGAGCACATAAAAGTAGTGGACTAGTCAGGTTCTCTCGCGCAGAGAGCTTTGGATATAGTAACACTTGTGCCACCTTCATAACTCCAGATACCCGGATTTGGACTAGGGAACACTGCGTCTTAGTATCTCATCTATCTCAGTATATAGGCAGCTATAGCCCGTGCATATATGGGGCCGCATGCACCAATTAATTACAGAGCTAGCGGTTGCGACGCCTACCTACAGGGATTGCCACAAACATGCATGAACACCTCTTGGTTGGTGAGGGTGTGGTGGACATGTCACGGTGCGAACTGGGTATGCCCAGATGGCTCTTTGATGTCGATCGACAAGCACGGTCGTCGTTCGCAGGAGGTCTCGGCTACCACAACCCTTGTGGAGTTTGTCCCCACACCACGACCGACCCCCACAAGCTCAGCTGTGCAGGAACCACCGGGTTGCGGAACTCGCTTCTCCCCGATCCACTACAACAGGTGGGTGGAAACCCCAGGTGTTGATGCCATAGGTACCCCACCACCGCCCTGGCCCCGCACCCTGGGTGAGTTCATGGCGGCAGCTAAATTGCGCTTGGATGCTCTACTTCTCGCACCACCGGTGCAACGCAGGTTGGTGGCCCTAAACTTCCAGCCGTGTAGGAGATTTAGGATCGCGAGACAGCCGGGTGGGCTCCACTCTAAGCAAAAGCGATCCGCAGCCTTATGAGTAAGCTGGGGCTGATCGCTCAGGAAGAGGCGCCCTCCGCCGTGGAAGCCTTTCACGGATGTTCGAGACACCTCTCACGGACGAGATGATAGAGGCGGTGGGCGAGCTCTACGGGTGGACTCTTTCGGCGATCAGAGGATGCGCGACACCCCCACCAGGGGTGTTGCCGGGTGGCCACTTGGTGGCCGTGTGACCCTTAGGTCGCTCTCGGGTGTTACACCGTTCCGATGTCGTACGACCCAATGATCTCGGTGTTAAACATGCGCGGTCTCAATTACTGTGTGTGTCGTACGGGTGTAAGGAGTGTTGTCCCTATGACAAACACGCCCATCGTGTATTTGCAAGAGACTAAGCTCGATGTTGTATCACCTTTGATTGTAATGGAAACTCTAGGCGCAGATTTTGACGCTTACTTCTGCTTGCCGGCATCTGGGACTCGAGGTGGTATTATATTGGCTTGGAAGAGTAGGTTGGTGCAGCTGGATAGCATACAAGTGGATGTGAACATCATAACTGCCAGGGTCATACATGTTGGTGGCACACCGTGGTGGCTCACTTGCGTCTATGGGCCGCAGGACGAGGCTGCCAAGGTCGCCTTCCTCTCCGAACTCCGGGAGATCAGGAGGGTGCGTCTAGAACCCTGGGTGCTATGCGGAGACTTCAACATGATCTACTGGGATGAAGACAAGAATAATGATAACCTTCACCGCCGCATGATGGCAAGCCTTCGATGATTCTAAATGATTGCGTCTTGAAAGAGATCTATCTACACGGTAGGAGATACACCTGGTCCAATGAGCGCGAGACCCCTACGTTGGTCCGCCTAGACAGGGTGTTCTATTCGTCGGACCGAAGGTGATATCTGATCATTGTACCCTGCTCCTGGACTGCACCCCGATGGTAGCCGGGCGAGGGCGGTTCCAGTTTGAAAAGTTTTGGCTGAAGCTGGACGATTTCGACGAGGTGGTGGAGTCCGCCTGGATGACTATCGATGGTGACCCCGACCCCTTTAGGAGGCTTGTGGCTAAGATCAAATGCACCGCTAGGCGGCTGATGAGCTAGGCCGACAAGAAAGTGGGATCGGTCAAATTGCAGTTTATGACATCGCGGGTCATTGTCTACCACCTGGATGTGGCCATGGAGACCAGGCAGCTTTCATTGGATGAGCATGCCATTCGCGCAATGCTGAAGCGCACCTATCTGGGGCTTGCCTCCCTCGAGCGCATGATGGCGCTCCAGAGGGCCAAGATTAGATTGCTGGGGTAGGGGGATGCCAACACGCCTCATACCGTCGTCACAAGAATGTGATTCGCAGCCTACGGGTTGATGTCGCGATTTTGGTGGATCACGCTGCCATGGATGAGGCCTCGTACAACCACTTTCAAGGCCTCCTAGGTATAGACGTGGCGCGTTTTCAATCGCTCGACCTCAACTTCCTCTAGTGCCACCATGAGGACCTAGCTAACCTCGATGCCCCATTCTCCGAGGATGAGGTATGCGACATGGTTACTACCTCATGGAAAAGCATCGGACCTGACGGGTTTATGTCAGAGTTCCTCCAGCACTGTTGAGGGGTGGTCAAGGCCGACTTCATGGCAGCCTTGACCAAGCCGTACGACATGAACGGGCACGGATTCCAGGGCCTCAACCAGGCTCTGGTTATACTACTATTACAAAGAGATTTAGGAGATACCATAATCAAAAAAAATATAATTGGCATCATATATTTTGATCCTTCTACCAAATATAGCTGATCATTTTTCTACCTGACGGAAAGTTCGAGGGACATTAAACTATATTGTCAAATATACCACCTGGCATAATTTTTCTTATCCGCAACAATCTAAATAGGGAATCACATAGTCCTGAAAGCTAAAACAACCACTATAGGAGAAGCCGAATATGCCGACACGGCCGGATCCCGTCGCCGTAGGCTAGCCCGACGGCTGTCGTCGGCGTATGGCCGTCGGCATAAATGCCCGTAGGCGTAGCCCCATTTCCCATCGGCGTAGAAAAGCCGTCGACGTATATAGCTCGGTGTAGACCGTATGGGTCCCACCTAGTTGACTAACGGCCGTTTGGCTACGCCGATGGCTTTGTCATCGGCCTAGATTTTTCCATTTTATTTAAATTGTTTTTTCAAAAAAAAAATCAATTTTGTTTTCACATTTTTGAATTGTAACTTGTTAATCTCATATGGACATTTTTATTCTAAGTACACTTAGTCTCAAGTCAAATTGCACAATTAGTCAAACTTCCCAATCGGTCACCCATCCTAATACTACTCCAGCCCAGCACGATTAACTTCTCCGTACCTTCCACATGACCTTCCGACAAAGAAATTAGAACTTGTTGTGAATATTATCATATCAATTCTATTAACCATTAGACTATAATGTTTGACGTCTTTATTTTTTTGCATTCCTTACAATTATTGAGTAAACAACAATGAATAAGTAATAATAATCTTAAATTCAAATAAAAATAAAATAAATTTTATTTATTTTGCCTTTTTTCATTTAAAATTGAATAATTCATATCTACAAATCCGTAAATCATAATTCGATAAATAATTTATCCAAATCGATCAGAAAATGAGAGGAATCCAAATATGACATCATTATCATCTATTTAATTATATGTCGTAACTTTTTAATATTAGACCAACCCAAACTATGTCAGGATTCATGAAACACCCCGTTTTTGGCACTCGAAAAATAGAAAATGGCTTTTTGATGCGACAAAAAAGAAACCTTGCATTAGATCTCTGATGAAATAGCATATTGTGAATCTAAAAATATTTTTTGCAAAAAGTCATGAGCATCATATCATGTACCTGTAGTTCAAATCTAACTCATTTCCTACCGATTCGGCAGGATTTTGTCTTTTTCACGAGAGATTGACGGAAAGGTTTGAGATACCAAGGTTGGGAAATTGTCCATTCAATATGGTCTAGTATTTTTGAAAAATGTGGGTTTATCATTTTGAAACTTTCATCTGGTGGTTGCTTCACAAAACACCTTGTTTTTTGCACTCGGAAAATAAAAATGGCTTTTTGGTGCGACCAAAAGGAAAACTTCCTCCTGCAATATTGTTCGCCTTCCCATGATACACATGCATGAATAATATGGCCACATTATCGCAAACTATACCGTGATTCTAGCAATAACATTGATCATTTGACCTGAAATTCAGAAAACCTCGATTGAGATAGGTCATTTTGTGAAGGTATTTTAGACACAATCAATATACCAAGTTTGATATTTTTTCATGCAACTATGTCACATAATATGACACCACGAAGGTTTTGCATTGTTTTGATCGTTTTGAATTTTTATGCACGTTTCAAATTATCGTCAAACTTTCTAAATCGAGGGCATGAAGATTCTTAGCTCGGGCTGAATCTCGATGAAATAGCATATTGTGAATCTGATTTTTGCAAAAATTATGGGCATCATATCATGTACCGTAGTTCAAATCTAACTCATTTCATAACGATTCGGCAGGAATTTGTCTTTTTCACGAAGGGTGGACCGAAGGTTTGAGATACCGGTTGGGAAATTGTATATTCAATATGGTCTAGTATTTTTGAAAATGTGGTATTATCATTTTGAAACTTTTATTTGGTGGTCGCCTCACAAAACACCCGTTTTTGCACTCGGAAAATAAAAATGGCTTTTTGGTGCGATGAAAAGGAAAACTTCCTCCTGCAATATTGCGCCATCCCATGATACACATGCGTGGACATTATCGCAAACTATACCGTAATTATAGCAATAACATTGGTCATTTGACCTGAAATCCGGAAAACCTCGATTGTGATAGGTCATTTTGTGAAGGTTTTTTTGAGACACAATCAATATACCAAGTTTGGTATTTTTCCATGTAACTATGTCACATAATATGCTACGCCGCTTGACGGCCATCGGCGTGGCAAAGCCGTCGGCGAGACTTGACGCCGCCGCCTGTCATTAGCCTAATATGCTACGACGGCAAAATCGCCGACGGCCCGCCGTTACGCTGACGGCCCCGACATTTTGCTGTCGGCGTATAAAAAGGTCGCCGGCCTATCTTGTTATTCCCATAGTGAACCCACCTAATAAATAATATCTAACCTCCGGTAATGGTATAACATTTACTTTGATTCTTCCCGACTGATATTTAATCATAAATTTCATGTTCAAATTATTTTTAGTAGTTGCAAAATCAGTCATAAGTAATTCTTCTAGTCATCATATATGTATAGTAGCCATGAAATATACACGTGTTGTATGTTGAATCTATAAAACTTCTGGGTGGTAAAGAATACATGTGTAGAAAAAATTAATCAAAGACACACAAAAAAATAACCTGTGAACATACCAGTGTACGTCTAGCTCTGGCAGCGACCAATCCATGGATCGGAGTGGATCCCGGCACATCGGCATGCACGGAGTGATCAGGTCAATGGAGCCTAGCTAGTATCAACAACATGTACGTGCTGTGCACAGATTATTTCCTTTTTGGGTTGTTGAAACAGTCCATGAACCTTACGTGACGTGTCCCACCTTTTCTGTTTTCACCACGATCAAGTAGATTATTTTTGTTTTGCACGTCATATTGGGTACGCCTTTTTCTTTGGAAAATGATTCCCGTCACCCGGGGACGCCATCCTCCATATCCCTAGCGTGACGCGTGTCCCGAAACATGAAAACGGCCGAGTAAGGGGTGGCCCACCATGAGCACTAGTACACCCGTTTCTTCTCCACTTTTTCATGTTTCTTATCTTCTCCTCTTCTCTCCATCCGCCATGGCTGGTGAAATCCTCAGCCACCGACGCCGCCCCTTGTGTCGGCCCGCTCCACCCCATTGCTACTCTACCGCCTGGGGTTGCTCCCCTTCTGCAAAGAGCACGAAAAGTGTGCTGCCTCCCGCAACAAGGAGCTCGCCACGTACTGCAAGCGCTCACCACCGTCGTCGATGTCGCCTCGGCTACAAACGCTCTTCTTTTTTGCTACAAAGGCCGGCCTACGCTGCTACAGGAGATGGAAAAATCTGCTACAAGCCATCCGCCATGGACACCCCACTGCTGCAAGTCGTCGGCCACCTGCTGCCGGCGGTTCCAGGCGTTGCTACCTTGGGCGGCGTCGGCCACCTGTTGTCGGCGGTTCTAGGCGTTGCTACCTTCGACGTTGGAGTTTGCTACCTTGGGTGGCGGATTGCTACCTTGGGCGTCGGAGTTTGCTACCTTGGGCGTCGGAGTTTGCTACTTGGGTGCCGGGCTTTGCTACCCTGGGCGGCCAGAATTTCTACCTTGGGCAGCGGAGCGGTTCTAGGCGTTGCTACCTTGGGCGTCGCAGTTTGCTACCTTGGGCGGCGAGACAGCTGATTTGATGATGTTGCGAGGGTCGGGCGTGTGCTGTGGATCTCCCTTCAAAGTTGTATCCCAGAAGCTGATCGTTCTCGCCAACGGCGGTCGTACCATGGAGAAGACCCGTGCGGCACTCTTTTTTGCCCCAGAGCTGTGAGGGGAGAAGCCTTATCACAAACGAAGAGGATTTTTTTCAATAGATGCGAGACCGGTCAAAGCGAGACTCCTGTGCGTGAGTAGGTCCAGGAGACACGTGTCGTTCCCTCGGCATGGAGGATCGGAAGCCCGGATCGCCGAGGGACGCCTAGCACGACCATTTTTCTTTTATAATTTGATCGTGTCAAAAAAACAAATCTTACAGCTATGTAACTATTAACGCGTGGTTAAATCATAACCGTAGATTCTAGATCTAAGTATCAAAATAATTTAGGTGATCTGGCTTGACTCCGTATATTTGCTTTTATGGAGTTATAATAGATAGATAGATTTGTCCTAGAGATAGATACATATATCTGCGTTGGACTCTTCCGCTTGTCTTAGTACGAACATATATGGTAGGAGCTGTGCGGGGGAGGATTCTTTTCTTATTCCTATCTGCGTTTGGACTGTTCCACTTGTCGCCGTACCTAGTACGAGGTGTGGGCGTGGATTGTGATGATTCTTTTCTTATTTCGATGAGAGAGGGGAGGGGAGGCCAGGCCAGCTTTAGTTGGTGCTCGCCTCCACCCAAACTACTGTATGAATTATGATCAACGTCAGGTGGTGGCTCCATGATGAGTGGTGTTAAAACTAGTGTGTGTGGGTGGGTGCACAAAATTAAGACACACACGTCACCACCTCATTCTGCACGTACGTGCAACAACGTTGTATGTAGTGCTAATATTTTTAAATAATACATTTTTTATTCAATTTCATAAATAATACATGAAATAGGAAATTTGCAAATCTAAAGGTCGCTCGTCTGTTTAAAAAACGATGGACCACGCTCGTCCGTTCAAAAGACGGTGAACCACGTTCGTCAGTTCAAAAGACGATGGACGAACATGTCCGTCGTCTTTTGAACGGACGAACATGGTCCATCGTCTTTGAACGGACAAACGAACTTTAGATTTGCAAATTCCCAGGTTTGTGTATTATTTTAGAATTAAATATATTAGTTTAAAAAAATTAACGTGTGTGGTAGTAACATTTTTTATATGCAACACCCGGCCGCACAGAGACAGCATGCATGCTGCGCGGGTGGGGGCCTGCAAAAGTCTGGATCCAATAATCCAGCAAGGGAACCCGTGGGCGGAGGGAGCACATGCCGCGTTTCCCTGTTTAGCTAGCAATAGTGACGGACCCAGAAGATTTGGAAAGCCATGACGAACATGTCTAAGACTTTATTTTTTTTAACAAAATCGCTACAGAAAGTCAAAAATTATAAGGCATCGTGCTTGGGCAAGCGGTTCCAGGCTGTAGGGATGGTGGGTTCGCCCCTGGCTAGCAACCGCGCGCCTATATATATTTTCCATTGAAACCCATGGGTGCTATTGCGCTGTTAATTTTTTGGAATATCCGTGAGCTACAGTGAGACAAGGATGATAAATTGGGATGCTGTGATGACAAATTAAGACGTACGTGTTCACTAGTCAAGTGTTATATATACAAAGCTTCTTTGAAATAGCCTCTCGCACACATTTATATAATGTTTCAACAAGTGCGAACAGAAAAAATCGTATACTACAGGAAAGATTTGCTACGCCGACGGCCGGTTGCCGTTGACACAGCGCCAAATTGCCGTCGCAGGCTGTGCCGACGGTGGCCGTCGGCGTACGTCCTTGTCGGCACAGCTCCATGGCCGTCGGCACAGCCCTCCCCCCTCGGCATAACGTCTTCCAGCGGGCCTCGCGTGTCAGTCAACGGCCGTCTTCGATAACGGTCCAGCCTGGAGGAATGGAGCTACGTCGACGGCCAGGCCATCGGCATTGCCTAAAATATTTTTTTTTACTTTTTTTTTAATATTTGGATTGTTTAACTCCTTAATCTCTAGCTTTGATCATTTTAACACTATTTATAGTTAATAATTGATTAAATTTTGCACTCTTAGTCAAAGTTCCCGTTCGGTCACCCATCCTAGCACTACTCGAGCTCTAGCATGCTTAACTTTCTCGTTCCTTCAGAATCTCTTTCCGCAAAGCAATTTACACATTGTTGTCAATACTATGATATTATTCTTATTATCTCTTATATCATCATGTCACATTGTTGTATTTTTTGAAATTAAAAACAATTATTTTAGTAAACAACAATGAATAAGTAAAAATATTATTGAATTCAAATAAAAATATAATGATTTTTTTGTATTTTTATTTAATATGGAATAATTAAAATCATTAAATCTTCAAATCGGAATCGGCAAATAATATGTCTAAATTGATTAGAAAAATAAGAGAAATCCAAATATGATATCAATATCAACTTATCACAAACTATGCCGTGATTTTTATCATAATTTCATTTGCCTATTTAAAACGGCACGCATAAAGATTCTTAGCTCGGGGCTGAGACTCGCTAAAATTGAAGTGGATCTATGATCGAAACAATATATTTTGATCCGATCATGTACCTGTAGTTCATATCTGACCCACTTCGTGCCGATTTGGTAGGAATTTGTCTTTTTCACCAGGGATAGACGGAAATGTTTGAGATCCCCCTATTATTACATTATCCATGTAAGGTGGTCTAGTATTTTTGAAAAATGTGACGGTGGTATTTTGAATTAGCCATTTGGTGGTTGCTTCACAAAACCATCGGTTTTTTGCACTCACAAAATGGAAAACGGCTTTTTGGTGCAACGAAAAGAAAAACTTCCTCCTGAAACATTGTTCGACATCCCATGATGCACACTTATGCACAATATGGACACATTATCATAAACTATGCCTTTATTCTAGCCAAAACATTGGTCATTTGACCCGAAAGCCAAGAAACCTCGAACGAGATAAGTCATTTTGTGAAGGTTTTTTGAGACATAATCAATATACCAAGTTTGATATTTTTCCTTCTAACTATCTCATATAATATGACATCACACGAAAGTTTCACGTTGTTTGGATCGTTTTTGAATTATAATGCCTGTTTTAAACTATCGTTAAACTTTGTCGAAGGGCGGGCATGAAGATTCTTAGCTCGGGGCTGAGACTCGCTAAACTTAAAGTGGATCTATGATGAAACAACATATTTTGAACCTAAAAATGATTTTTGTAAAAAATCATGAGCTTCCGATCATGTGCCTATAGTTCATATCTGACCCACTTCCTACCGATTCGGCAGGAATTTGTGTTTTTCACCAGGGATAGACGGAAATATTTGAGATCCCCCTGTTATGATATTATCCATGTAAGGTGGTCTAGTATTTTTGAAAAATGTGACGGTGGTATTTTGAATTAGACATTTGGTGGTTGCTTCACAAAACCGTCAGTTTTTTGCACTCGGAAAATGAAAACGGCTTTTTGGTGCGACGAAAAGGAAAACTTCCTCCTGAAACATTGTTCGCCATCCCATGATGCACACTTATGCACAATATGGACACATTATTACAAACTATGCCTTCATTTTAGCCATAACATTGGTCATTTGACCCGAAAGCCAAGAAACCTCGAACGAGATAGGTCATTTTGTAAAGATTTTTTTGAGACATAATCAATATACCAAGTTTGATATTTTTCCTTCTAACTATGTCATATAATATGACACCACGCGAAGGTTTCACGTTGTTTGGATCGTTTTTGAATTTATAATGCCCGTTTTAAACTATCGTTAAACTTTTCGAAGGGCGGGCATGAAGATTTTTAGCTCGGGGCTGAGACTCGCTAAACTTGAAGTGGTTCTACGATGAAACAACATATTTGGAACCTAAAAATGCATTTTTTATAAAATCATGAGCATCCGATCATGTACCTGTAGTTCATATTTGACCCACTTCCTACCGATTCGGCAGGAATTTGTCTTTTTCACCAGGGATAGACGGAAATGTTTGAGATCCCCCTGTTATGACATTATCCATGTAAGGTGGTCTAGTATTTTTGAAAAATATGACGGTGGTATTTTGAATTAGCCATTTGGTGGTTGCTTCACAAAACCGTCAGTTTTTTGCACTCGAAAAATGAAAAACGGCTTTTTGGTGCGACGAAAAGGAAAACTTCCTTCTGAAACATCGTTCGCCATCCCATGATGCACACTTATGCATAATATGGACACATTATCACAAACTATGCCTTTATTCTAGCCAAAACATTGGTCATTTGACCCGAAAGCCAAGAAACCTCGAACGAGATAAGTCATTTTGGGAAGGTTTTTTGAGACATAATTAATATACCAAGTTTGATATTTTTCCTTCTAACTATCTCATATAATATGACACCACGCGAAGGTTTCACGTTGTTTGGATCGTTTTTGAATTTATAATGCCCGTTTTAAACTATCGTTAAACTTTGTCGAAGGGCGGACATGAAGATTCTTAGCTCGGGGCTGAGACTCGCTAAACTTAAAGTGGATCTATGATGAAACAACAGATTTTGAACCTAAAAATCATTTTTGTAAAAAATCATGAGCTTCCGATCATGTACCTGTAGTTCATATCTGACCCACTTCCTACCGATTCGGCAGGAATTTGTGTTTTTCACCAGGGATAGACGGAAATGTTTGATATCCCCCTGTTATGACATTATTCATGTAAGGTGCTCTAGTATTTTTGAAAAATGTGATGATGGTATTTTGAATTATCCATTTGGGGGTTGCTTCACAAAACCGTTAGTTTTTTGCACTCAGGAAATGGAAAACGGCTTTTTGGTGCGACGAAAAGGAAAACTTCCTCCTGAAACATTGTTCGTCATCCCATGATGCACACTTATGCATAATATGGACACATTATCATAAACTATGCCTTCATTCTAGCCATAACATTGGTCATTTGACCCGAAAGCTAGGAAACCTCGAACGAGATAGGTCATTTTGTGAAGGTTTTTTGAGACATAATCAATATACGAAGTTTGATATTTTTCCTTCTAACTATGTCATATAATATGACACCACGCGAAGGTTTCACGTTTTTTGGATCGTTTTTAAATTTATAATGCCCGTTTTAAACTATCATTAAACTTTGTCGAAGGGCGGGCATTAAGAATCCTAGCTCGGGGCTGAGACTCGCTAAACTTGAATTGTATCTATGATGAAACAACATATTTTTGAACCTAAAAATGAATTTATTTTAAAATCATGAGCATCCGATCATGTACTTGTAGTTCATATCTGACCCACTTCCTGCCGATTCGGCAGGAATTTGTCTTTTTCACCAGGGATAGACGGAAATGTTTAAGATCCCCCTGTTATGACATTATCCATGTAAGGTGGTCTAGTATTTTTGAAAAATGTGACGGTGGTATTTTGAATTAGCCATTTGGTGGCTGCTTCACAAAACCGTCAGTTTTTTGCACTCGAAAAATGGAAAACGGCTTTTTGGTGCGACGAAAAGGAAAACTTCCTTCTGAAACATTGTTCGCCATCCCATGATGCACACTTATGCAAAATACGGACACATTATCACAAACTATGCCTTTATTCTAGCCATAACATTGGTCATTTGACCCGAAAGCCAAAAAACCTCGAACGAGATAAGTCATTTTGTGAAGGTTTTTTGAGACATAATCAATATACCAAGTTTGATATTTTTCCTTCTAACTATCTCATATAATATGACATCACATGAAAGTTTCACGTTGTTTGGATCGTTTTTGAATTTATAATGCCCGTTTTAAACCATCGTTAAACTTTGTCGAAGGGCGGGCATGAAGATTCTTAACTCGGGGCTGAGACTCGCTAAACTTAAATTAGATCTATGATGAAACAACATATTTTGAACCTAAAAATGATTTTTGTAAAAAATCATGAGGTTCCGATCATGTACCTGTAGTTCATATCTGACCCACTTCCTACCGATTCGGCAGGAATTTGTGTTTTTCACCAGGGATAGACGGAAATGTTTGAGATCCCCCTGTTATGACATTATCCATGTAAGGTGGTCTAGTATTTTTGAAAAATGTGACGATGGTATTTTGAATTAGCCATTTGGTGGTTGCTTCACAAAACCGTTAGTTTTTTGCACTCGGAAAATGGAAAACGGCTTTTTGGTGCGACGAAAAGGAAAACTTCCTCCTGAAACATTGTTCGTCATCCCATGATGCACACTTATGCATAATATGGACACATTATCACAAACTATGCCTTCATTCTAGCCATAACATTGGTCATTTAACCCGAAAGCTAGGAAACCTCGAACGAGATAGGTCATTTTGTGAAGGTTTTTTGAGACATAATCAATATACCAAGTTTGATATTTTTCCTTCTAACAATGTCATATAATATGACACCATGCGAAGGTTTCACGTTTTTTGGATCGTTTTTAAATTTATAATGCCCGTTTTAAATTATCATTAAACTTTGTCGAAGGGCGGGCATTAAGATTCTTAGGTCGGGGCTGAGACTCGCTAAACATGAAGTGGATCTATGATGAAACAACATATTTTGACCCTAAAAATGAATTTTTTTAAAAATCATGAGCATCCGATCATGTACCTGTAGTTCATATCTGACCCACTTTCTACCGATTCGGCAGGAATTTGTCTTTTTCACCAGGGATAGACGGAAATGTTTAAGATCCCCCTGTTATGACATTATACATGTAAGGTGGTCTAGTATTTTTGAAAAATGTGACGGTGGTATTTTGAATTAGCCATTTGGTGGCTGCTTCACAAAACCGTTAGTTTTTTGCACTCGAAAAATGGAAAACGGTTTTTTGGTGCGACGAAAAGGAAAACTTCCTTCTGAAACATTGTTCGCCATCCCATGATGCACACTTATGCACAATATGGACACATTATCACAAACTATGCCTTTATTCTAGCCATAACATTGGTCATTTGACCCGAAAGCCAAGAAACCTCGAACGAGATAAGTCATTTTGTGAAGGTTTTTTGAGACATAATCAATATACCAAGTTTGATATTTTTCCTTCTAACTATCTCATATAATATGACACCACGCGAAGGTTTCGCGTTGTTTGGATCGTTTTTGAATTTATAATGCCCGTTTTAAACTATCGTTAAACTTTGTCGAAGGGCGGACATGAAGATTCTTAGCTCGGGGCTGAGACTCGCTAAACTTAAAGTGGATCTATGATGAAACAACAGATTTTGAACCTAAAAATTATTTTTGTAAAAAATCATGAGCTTCCGATCATGTACCTGTAGTTCATATCTGACCCACTTCCTACCGATTCGGCAGGAATTTGTGTTTTTCTCCAGGGATAGACGGAAATGTTTGAGATCCCCCTGTTATGACATTATCCATGTAAGGTGGTCTAGTATTTTTGAAAAATGTGATGATGGTATTTTGAATTTGCCATTTGGGGGTTGCTTCACAAAACCGTTAGTTTTTTGCACTCGGAAAATGGAAAACGGCTTTTTGGTGCGATTTAAAAGGAAAACTTCCTCTGAAACATTGTTCGTCATCCCATTATGCACACTTATGCATAATATGGACACATTATCACAAACTATGCCTTCATTCTAGCCATAACATTGGTCATTTGACCGAAAGCTAGAAACCTCGAGCGAGATAGGTCATTTTGTGAAGGTTTTTTGAGACATAATCAATATACCAAGTTTGATATTTTTCCTTCTAACTATGTCATATAATATGACACCACGCGAAGGTTTCATGTTTTTGGATCGTTTTTAAATTTATAATGCCCGTTTTAAACTATCATTAAACTTTGTCGAAGGGCGGGCATTAAGTTTCTTAGCTCGGGGCTGAGACTCGCTAAACTTGAAGTGGATCTATGATGAAACAACATATTTTGAACCTAAAAATGAATTTTTTTAAAAATCGTGAGCATCCGATCATGTACATAGTTCATATTCGACCCACCTACCGATTCTAAGAATTCGTCTTTTCACCAGGATAGACGGAAATGTTTAAGATCCCCCTGTTATGACATTATCCATGTAAGGTGGTCTAGTATTTTTGAAAAATGTGACGGTGGTATTTTGAATTAGCCATTTGGTGGCTGCTTCACAAAACCGTCAGTTTTTTGCACTCGAAAAATGGAAAACGGCTTTTTGGTGCGACGAAAAGGAAAACTTCCTTATGAAACATTGGTCGCCATCCCATGATGCACACTTATGCACAATATAGACACATTATCACAAACTATGCCTTTATTCTAGCCATAACATTGGTCATTTGACCCGAAAGCCAAGAAACCTCGAACGAGATAAGTCATTTTGTGAAGGTTTTTTGAGACATAATCAATATACCAAGTTTGATATTTTTCCTTCTAACTATCTCATATAATATGACACCACGCGAAAGTTTCACGTTGTTTGGATCTTTTTGAATTTATAATGCCCGTTTTAAACTATCGTTAAACTTTGTCGAAGGGCGGGTATGAAGATTCTTAACTCGGGGCTGAGACTCGCTAAACTTAAAGTGGATCTATGATGAAACAACATATTTTGAACCTAAAAATGATTTTTGTAAAAAATCATGAGGTTCCGATCATGTACCTGTAGTTCATATCTGACCCACTTCCTACCGATTCGGCAGGAATTTGTGTTTTTCACCAGGGATAGACGGAAATGTTTGAGATCCCCCTGTTATGACATTATCCATGTAAGGTGGTGTAGTATTTTTGAAAAATGTGACAATGGTATTTTGAATTAGCCATTTGGTGGTTCCTTCACAAAACCGTTAGTTTTTTGCACTCGGAAAATGGAAAACGGCTTTTTGGTGCGACGAAAAGGAAAACTTCCTCCTGAACATTGTTCGTCATCCCATGATGCACACTTATGCATAATATGGACACATTATCACAAACTATGCCTTCATTCTAGCCATAACATTGGTCATTTGACCCGAAAGCTAGGAAACCTCGAACGAGATAGGTCATTTTGTGAAGGTTTTTTGAGACATAATCAATATACCAAGTTTGATATTTTTCCTTCTAACTATGTCATATAATATGACACCACGTGAAGGTTTCACATTGTTTGGATCGTTTTTGAATTTATAATGCCCGTTTTAAACTATCGTTAAACTTTGTCGAAGGGCGGGCATGAAGATTCTTAGCTCGGGACCGAGACTCGCTAAACTTGAAATGGATCTATGATGAAACAACATATTTTGAACATAAAAATGTTTTTTTTTAATCATGAGCATCCGATCATGTACCTGTAGTTCATATCTGACCCAGTTCCTACCGATTCGGCAGGAATTTGTCTTTTTCACCAGGGATAGACGGAAATGTTTGAGATCCCCATGTTATGACATTATCCATGTAAGGTGGTATTGTATTTTTGAAAAATGTGACGGTGGTATTTTGAATTAGCCATTTGGTGGTTGGCTCACAAAACCGTCAGTTTTTTGCACTCGAAAAATGGAAACGGATTTTTAGTGCGTAAAAGGAAAACTTCCTCCTGAAACATTGTTCGCCATCCCATGATGCACACTTATGCACAATATGGACACATTATCACAAACTATGCCTTCATTCTAGCCATAACATTGGTCCTTTGACCCGAAAGCCAAGAAACCTTGAACGAGATAGGTCATTTTGTGAAGGTTTTTTTGAGACATAATAAGTATACCAAGTTTGATATTTTTTCTTCTAACTATGTCACATAATATGACACCACGCGAAAGTTTCACGTTGTTTGGATCGTTTTTGAATTTATAATGCCCGTTTTAAACTATCGTTAAACTTTGTCGAAGGGCGGGCATGAAGATTCTTAACTCGGGGTTGAGACTCGCTAAACTTAAAGTGGACACTACAAGGAATGTGTTATTCTATGACCTTCTAATAGTGACCGTGAATAAAATCGTCATAGAGTTATGACGATTTTGCACTAGATGGTCGTAAGTAGTTCAAGAAAGCCTATACCCTAGAAAATTACGACGATTTTACTAAAAATCGTCATAGTTACTTTAGATGAAATCGTCATAACCTAGTGGAAGCAGCCTGCAGTGTTACTTGTAGCTCAATATGACGATTTTAAATCGTCATATTGTCCAAATTAGCATAACTTGAAATGAGTAGTCAGCCACATCAGCAATTGCGCCTATGTGGCGTGTCTATGTATGGCGTAGTTTTGTCAAAACATTCCATCCATCCGGATCACGATACAAAGGACAACAAACCCTAATCCCTTATTCCTCTTGCTCGCACCGCTACCACCTCCCTCGCTGCTCTGTCCTCCTCCCTTCCTTCCCCATCGAACCCTAATCCCATCGCCACCCTCGTGGCGCCGCCCCTCGCCACCGTGTAGATCCACTCTCGTAGTCCAACCTCGTGCGGCCATCAAGTTTGGTAGCAGATAACAGAAGCTCTTTGGCCATGGTCGTGGGCATGGCGGCCGAGGAGCGCCCGGCACCACCGCCTCACACCTACACCATCGGCTACGCTGCGCACCAAGAAGATTAGCACCGCTATCGCCCGTCTCGGTCGCCTGGCAGCCGAAGCGGATGCGGCTGGTCGCCGTCGACCCGCCCCGCCCGCCAGGCCCCTTCGACCTCCTCATCCACAAGTTCTACGACCAGCTGGCGCCAAGGCTGGAGGCCTTCTCCGCCTCCACCCATCCGTCCCGTCGCCGACCCGCCGCCGCCATCGCCGGCTCTGACCGCGCCTCCATGCCGGGCGTCGTCTCGAAAACGCCACCGCCCGCTGGGCTCCTGGCGCGCCAGCGTCACCGTCCACGACGCCGCGGATCGGCCGATCAGATCTGGCGGCGGGCGCTCTGATTCCGCCATCGCCAAGCCGGACGTGGACGGCAGCGCCAGCTCCACGCCATGTGCCTCGTGTACCGCTGACGGCCGGCCTCGTTCCCTCCCCGCTCCGTTTAGTAGCGATGGCGACCCAACGGCGCCGGGATGGCGAGGCTCGCCGGTGTCTGGCGGCGCCCAGTGGACACGGCAAGTACGTGCGCTACACTCCCGAGCAGGTGGCGCTGAGCGTCTACAACGAGTGCCCAAGCCCACCTCACTCCGCCGCCAAGAGATCATCGTGACTGCCCCATCCTCTCCAACATCGAGCCCAAGCAGATCAAGGTCCGTTCCAGAACAAGGTCGACCTCTCCACCCTCTCCATCTCCCGATCTGGTCCGCCTCGCTTTTTGCCGAATGCGGGCGGAAGCACCGCCTTTCCCTGCTTCTTGGAGATTGCTACATTCTTGTTGGGGATTCTTCGTCTTTGTAGCGTGGGAGATTCTTGTGGTAGTGTTTGCTCAGTTTATTTTGTGGAATGTTCTGTGCTTGTCAAACTCTGCAAATGTGTTTGCCCCTCCATTTTGTTTGGGGTTAGTTTTCTCTCGGAAACGCCTAAATGAGGAACGGCATTTTCCTGTTTTGCTTGAATCTGTTCTGGGTTCAACCACACTTCAGTAGAGTATGTTTCTTTAACCCTGTGCATACTGTACCCATGAGGACGAGAGATATGATCCAAGATTCTTTAACCCTGTGCAATGTGTTGAAATCTAGTCTGCACTTTCACAGATTCAGTCACACGCACATCACTTTCAGTTAGGCAATGATTCACATGTCTCGCTATGCGTTTGCATAGTAGTATTAACCATTTGTCTCTTTTGCAAAGGCCTTTTTTGCCCTGTTCCTGTTCTTGATTTGATGAGGCCACCCTTTATGCCATTACATGAGGGAATAAATATTGCTGGATTTGCCAAATAACAAGAAAGAGTACTATCGTTCGTGTCAGCTAGAGGCCACTACTATCCTTTCAGTTGTTTAGTATCTTGGTGCGCATGCACGACCCAAGCGTGTATGCCTTTTTTTCTTGTGATTGGTTGGTAGGTGCCGGAGAAGCAGCAAGGAGTCCTCCCGCATGCAGACGGTGAACCGGAAGTCGATCGCTGCGATGAACAAGCTGATGGAGGAGAATGACCGGCTGCGTAAGCGGTGACGCCTCGCCTCGAGGCCAAGAGTCTCAAGACTCATATCCACACCGTGAGTTCCCCCTGCCTTTCGCTAGATGCTATGTGGACTTGTGTCCCAGATGGTTTCATACCGCATTGTCGATTCTTATGATCTTGTTAGCCGTGACCCAAGTGTGTCTGTGTGCGTAGATGGTTTCATACCGCATTGTCGATTCTTATGATCGATGCTCAGTAATCATGTTTCGCTTGTGGTAACATTTGTTTGCCATTCTGAGGCTCCTGCGGCCACCACGGACACGAGCTGCGACTCCGTGGTGACGAGTGGTCAAGACCATCGCCACAAAACCTAGCAGCTGTGCAGCGTCCCCAAAGGGATGCGAACAACCCAGCTGGGTAATTGCAATGCCTAGTCTCCTTTCTTCTTTGGTAAATTATGTTTGATCTATGTAAGTTTGCTGAGATAATCATTTTGTGCAGTCTTCGCTATCATCGCCGAGGAGACCATGGCGAGTTCTGTCCAAGGAGACCGGACTTTGTCGAATGGGTGCAAATGGTTGGGATGAAGGTAATGCATTGGTTGTACAAGATATTACTGCATGCCATGTTCATATTTCTTGCTTATTTCTTCTAATCGCTTGAATTGAAACTTCATTGCAGCCTGGTCCGATTCCATTGGAATCATTGCTGTTTCGACAATTGTATTGGCGTAGCAGCCCGAAGCTTGTGGTCTTGTGAGCCTTGAGCCCACAAAGGTATGCTGCTGCCCATTGTCATTGCTTTATGTATCGTTTACCTTCGGAGCCATGAGACAGCTCCTAACAGTCGTTGTTTTAGGTTGCGGAGATCCTCAAGGATCGTCCATCTTGGTATCGCTGACCGTTGCTATGTTGAAATCCTCCACGCTTTCCCCACCGGAATGGTGGAACTATCGAGCTAATCTACATGCAGGTTTGTACTTGATCACCAATAATCTGCAGTTTCTATGCTTGCTGCCGTACTAGTTTATCTATCTGCGTTGATGTTGATCAATTGTCATTTCAATTCCTTAGACTTACGCACCAACGACTTTGGTGTCACCACGTGACTTCTGGACACTCCGCTACACCAGCCGCCTTGAAGATGGCGCCTTGTGGTATTAATTTGATCCTTAATTGCCCTCTGTAATTTTACCAAGTACATAGGCAACATGTCATTGTTGTTTGCTGTTGCTCTTTGTCATGTTCTGATTGGGCTCAAGCTGTTTGGACGAACGATTATTGTGACTTCCCACCGTAGTGTAATGATTCTGTAATAAATTGTGCCTAGTTGTCATTTCTTCACGATTGCGAAAGTACCATGCAGTGTTGCTTATATTGCTATGCTGTTCTTGTTCTGCAGATCTGTGAGAGGTCATTGACTCATCCACAGGCGGTCCATCGTGGCCTACCACTCCAAATTTTATCGAGTGAGGTGCTCCCTAGTGGTTATCTGATTCGTCCATGCGAGGAGGTGGCTCCATGATCCACATTGTGGATCATGTTGATTTGGATGTAAGTAGCAATGGTTTTCATATCATTCGGTCTATGAGAAAAGCTTATATGACCCGCCTCTCACGTCCTCGATTTGTCCCTTTCAAGTCTCATCGACTATATTTCTAGTTAGTTAGAGTAGTTAGCTGTATTGTCGCTTTACAAATCTTATACGCATTCTTTGATACATAAAAGACAAATCCGTATAAGGTAGTGCACCATCAGATTTGTTGAGCAATCAGTTTTGACATAGGTTTGAAGTTGTTTATACATTTATCAGCAAGAGCGCAGACATACTCTTTATTCTTTTCAGTTTGATAGTCACATGTTTTTGTGGTTATGCTTTTCTACTTAAGTACATTTCTGAGAACTATTGATCGTCGGTTTGGTCTTAAGTGATTGGAATAGAGCATATCAGGCTAGTACGCTGAGTTCTTAAGTACAGGTCATCTGGTCTTAAGTGAGTAGAATATCTGCAGCGGTCTACACTCAGCGAGATAGACTACCAGTAGTATTTTCCATCTTCTGCAAAAAGGAATATGCGCCAGCCCTATCAATGTAATCTGTTGTACGACCATGTTTTAATATATGAACTACTTCCCTATCAAAGTAACTAGTATCTATTTTGATGCTTATTAAGAATCTGTTTTACCAATTTTATTAATTGTCATGTGTTTTTGTTCTAGAAGCAAACATATATAAGGAGCAAGGGCCGGAAGCGGCGGCTGGTAGCATGGAGGATCAGTGGCGGCCAGGTGGCGATTCACAGCAGAACGCCTGGATGGATTGGGGGCTCACAACATGGCGTTCTCTTGTCGGCGCTGCCCGGTGATCAACTTCATGCTCTATTCTCGCTTTCTATGTGTGATTGGTCTTTGAAATCCTTTTTAACTGTGTTGATTATCAATGATGAGATGTATGTTTGGTTAAATGTTCGATGCACCGAAAAATGGTTTGATGCTTTACCGCTGTAATATTTGTTCATTATTCCACTTGCTTGGTCTGATCTTTCTACCATTGAAATGTATTGCACATGGGCTCTTAAACGGGCGAATAGGCCCAAAACATTTGATCAGTGCATTTCAGCTAAAAAGGTGAAGCACATAAACTAAATGGATCGAAAGAAAAGAAATGATAATGGAAAGGATGAAGCCCAAAATTAAATAAATTGAAAAAGGCCAAAGCCTAAACTGCCTAGGCATAAAAGAAAAAGGCCCAAAAAGTCCAAGGCCCATTTAATAGAGGATCATTTATTGGGCTCAGGCCATATAGAACATTGAAATGGACTAGGCCGAATTCACATTACGACGATCTCGTTTCGTCACAATTTTGCCACGTCGGATTAGCCACGTAGGATCTGACCTGGCTTGGCTAGATGGCGCATGACGATATTGGATCGTCATAATGGTTATGACGATCCAATATCGTCATAGACGGTTATGACGATTTTGCAAAAATCGTCGTTATAGTTCATTTGCGACGCCCAGCTTTCGACGATCTCAAAATCGTCATAGAATCGTCATAAACGAACTATTGTGACGATTTTGTGACGAAAATAGAGGGTCATATATAGCCAAATTCCTTGTAGTGGGATCTATGATGAAACAACATATTTTGAACCTAAAAATTATTTTTGTAAAAAATCATGAGGTTCCGATCATGTACCTGTAGTTCATATCTGACCCACTTCCTACCGATTCGGCAGGAATTTGTGTTTTTCACCGTGATAGACTAAATGTTTGAGATCCCCCTGTTATGACATTATCCATGTAAGGTGGTCTAGTATTTTTGAAAAATGTGACGATGGTATTTTGAATTAGCCATTTGGTGGTTGCTTCACAAAACCGTTAGTTTTTTGCACTCGGAAAATGGAAAACGGCTTTTTGGTGCGACGAAAAGGAAAACTTCCTCCTGAAACATTGTTCGTCATCCCATGATGCACACTTATGCATAATATGGACACATTATCACAAACTATGCCTTCATTATAGCCATAACATTGGTCATTTGACCAAAGCTAGGAAACCTCGAGCGAGATAGGTCATTTTGTGAAGGTTTTTGAGACATAATCAATATACCAAGTTTGATATTTTTCCTTCTAACTATGTCATATAATGTGACACCACGAAGGTTTCACATTGTTTGGATCTTTTGAATTTATAATGCCCGTTTTAAACTATCTTTAAACTTTGTCGAAGGGCGGGCATGAAGATTCTTAGCTCGGGGCTGAGACTCGCTAAACTTTAAGTGGATCTATGATGAAACAACATATTTTGAACATAAAAATGTTTTTTTTTAAATCATGAGCATCCGATCATGTATCTGTAGTTCATATCTGACCCACTTCCTGCCGATTCGGCAGGAATTTGTCTTTTTCACCAGGGATAGACGGAAATGTTTGAGATCCCCATGTTATGACATTATCCATGTAAGGTGGTATTGTATTTTTGAAAAATGTGACGATGGTATTTTGAATTAGCCATTTGGTGGTTGCTTCACAAAACCGTTAGTTTTTTACACTCGGAAAATGGAAAACGGCTTTTTGGTGCGTTAAAAGGAAAACTTCCTCCTGAAACATTGTTCGTCATCCCATGATGCACACTTATGCATAATATGGACACATTATCACAAACTATGCCTTCATTCTAGCCATAACATTGGGCATTTAACCCGAAAGCTAGGAAACCTCGAACGAGATAGGTCATTTTGTGAAGGTTTTTTGAGACATAATCAATATACCAAGTTTGATATTTTTCCTTCTAACTATGTCATATAATATGACACCACGCGAAGGTTTCACATTGTTTGGATCGTTTTTGAATTTATAATGCCCGTTTTAAACTATCGTTAAACTTTGTCGAAGGGCGGGCATGAAGATTCTTAGCTCGGGGCCGAGACTCGCTAAACTTGAAGTGTATATATGATGAAACAACATATTTTGAACATAAAAATGTTTTTTTTAAATCATGAGCATCCGATCATGTACCTGTAGTTCATATTCGACCCGCCTCGCCGATTCGGCAGGAATTTGTCTTTTTCACCAGGGATAGACGGAAATGTTTGAGATCCCCATGTTATGACATTATCCATGTAAGGTGGTATTGTATTTTTTAAAAATGTGACGGTGGTATTTTGAATTAGCCATTTGGTGGTTGGTTCACAAAACCGTCAGTTTTTTGCACTCGAAAAATGGAAAACGGATTTTTAGTGCGACGAAAAGGAAAACTTCCTCATGAAACATTGTTCGCCATCCCATGATGCACACTTATGCACAATACGGACACATTATCACAAACTATGCCTTCATTCTAGCCATAACATTGGTCCTTTGACACGAAAGCCAAGAAACCTTGAACGAGATAGGTCATTTTGTGAAGGTTTTTTTGAGACATAATAAATATACCAAGTTTGATATTTTTTCTTCTAACTATGTCACATAATATGACACCACGCGAAAGTTTCACGTTGTTTGGATCGTTTTTGAATTTATAATGCCCGTTTTAAACTATCGTTAAACTTTGTCGAAGGGCGGGCATGAAGATTCTTAACTCGGGGCTGAGACTCGCTAAAATTAAAGTGGATCTATGATGAAACAACATATTTTGAACCTAAAAATTATTTTTGTAAAAACTCATGAGGTTCCGATCATGTACCTGTAGTTCATATCTGACCCACTTCCTACCGATTCGGCAGGAATTTGTGTTTTTCACCAGGGATAGACGGAAATGTTTGAGATCCCCCTGTTACGACATTATCCATGTAAGGTGGTCTAGTATTTTTGAAAAATGTGACGATGGTATTTTGAATTAGCCATTTGGTGGTTGCTTCACAAAACCGTTAGTTTTTTGCACTCGGAAAATGGAAAACGGCTTTTTGGTGCGATTTAAAAGGAAAACTTCCTCCTGAAACATTGTTCGTCATCCCATGATGCACACTTATGCATAATATGGACACATTATCACAAACTATGCCTTCATTCTAGCCATAACATTGGTCATTTGACCCGAAAGCTAGGAAACCTCGAACGAGATAGGTCATTTTGTGAAGGTTTTTCGAGACATAATCAATATACCAAGTTTGATATTTTTCCTTCTAACTATGTCATATAATATGACACCACGCAAAGGTTTCACATTGTTTGGATCGTTTTTGAATTTATAATGCCCGTTTTAAAATATCGTTAAACTTTGTCGAAGGGCGGGCATGAAGATTCTTAGCTCGGGGCCGAGACTCGCTAAACTTGAAGTGGATCTATGATGAAACAACATATTTTGAACATAAAAATGTTTTTTTTTTAAATCATGAGCATCCGATCATGTACCCGTAGTTCATATCTGACCCACTTCCTACCGATTCGGCAGGAATTTGTCTTTTTCACCAGGGATAGACGGAAATGTTTGAGATCCCCATGTTATGTCATTATCCATGTAAGGTGGTGTTGTATTTTTTGAAAAATGTGACGGTGGTATTTTGAATTAGCCATTTGGTGGTTGGTTCACAAAACCGTCAGTTTTTTGCACTCGAAAAATGGAAAACGGATTTTTGGTGCGACGAAAAGGAAAACTTCCTCCTGAAACATTGTTCGCCATCCCATGATGCACACTTATGCACAATATGGACACATTATCACAAACTATGCCTTCATTCTAGCCATAACATTGGTCCTATGACCCGAAAGCCAAGAAACCTTGAACGAGATAGGTCATTTTGTGAAGGTTTTTTTGAGACATAATAAATATACCAAGTTTGATATTTTTTCTTCTAATTATGTCACATAATATGACACCACGCGAAGGTTTCAAGTTGTTTGGATCGTTTTTGAATTTATAATGCCCGTTTTAAACTATCGTTAAACTTTGTCGAAGGACGGGCATGAAGATTCTTAGATCGGGAGTGAGACTCGCTAAACTTAAAGTGGATCTATGATGAAACAACATATTTTGAACCTAAAAATGATTTTTGTAAAAAATCATGAGGTTCCGATCATGTACCTGTAGTTCATATCTGACCCACTTCCTACCGATTCGGCAGGAATTTGTGTTTTTCACCAGGGATAGACGGAAATGTTTGAGATCCCCCTGTTATGACATTATCCATGTAAGGTGGTCTAGTATTTTTGAAAAATGTGACGATGGTATTTTGAATTAGCCATTTGGTGGTTGCTTCACAAAACCGTTAGTTTTTTGCACTCGGAAAATGGAAAACGGCTTTTTGGTGCGACGAAAAGGAAAACTTCCTCCTGAAACATTGTTCGTCATCCCATGATGCACACTTATGCATAATATGGACACATTATCACAAACTATGCCTTCATTCTAGCCATAACATTGGTCATTTGACCCGAAAGCTAGGAAACCTCGAACGAGATAGGTCATTTTGTGAAGGTTTTTCGAGACATAATCAATATACCAAGTTTGATATTTTTCCTTCTAACTATGTCATATAATGTGACACTACACGAAGGTTTCACATTGTTTGGATCGTTTTTGAATTTATAATGCCCGTTTTAAACTATCTTTAAACTTTGTCGAAGGGCGGGCATGAAGATTCTTAGCTCGGGGCTGAGACTCGCTAAACTTTAAGTGGATCTATGATGAAACAACATATTTTGAACATAAAAATGTTTTTTTTAAACCATGAGCATCCGATCATGTATCTGTAGTTCATATCTGACCCACTTCCTGCCGATTCGGCAGGAATTTGTCTTTTTCACCAGGGATAGACGGAAATGTTTGAGATCCCCATGTTATGACATTATCCATGTAAGGTGGTATTGTATTTTTGAAAAATGTGACGATGGTATTTTGAATTAGCCATTTGGTGGTTGCTTCACAAAACCGTTAGTTTTTTACACTCGGAAAATGGAAAACGGCTTTTTGGTGCGACGAAAAGGAAAACTTCCTCCTGAAACATTGTTCGTCATCCCATGATGCACACTTATGCATAATATGGACACATTATCACAAACTATGCCTTCATTCTAGCCATAACATTCGTCATTTGACCCGAAAGCTAGGAAACCTCGAACGAGATAGGTCATTTTGTGAAGGTTTTTTGAGACATAATCAATATACCAAGTTCGATATTTTTCCTTCTAACTATGTCATATAATATGACACCACGCGAAGGTTTCACATTGTTTGGATCGTTTTTGAATTTATAATGCCCGTTTTAAAATATCGTTAAACTTTGTCGAAGGGCGGGCATGAAGATTCTTAGCTCGGGGCCGAGACTCGCTAAACTTGAAGTGGATCTATGATGAAACAACATATTTTGAACATAAAAATGTTTTTTTTTTAATCATGAGCATCCGATCATGTACCCGTAGTTCATATCTGACCCACTTCCTACCGATTCGGCAGGAATTTGTCTTTTTCACCAGGGATAGACGGAAATGTTTGAGATCCCCATGTTATGTCATTATCCATGTAAGGTGGTATTGTATTTTTGAAAAATGTGACGGTGGTATTTTGAATTAGCCATTTGGTGGTTGGTTCACAAAACCGTCAGTTTTTTGCACTCGAAAAATGAAAAACGGATTTTTGGTGCGACGAAAAGGAAAACTTCCTCCTGAAACATTGTTCGCCATCCCATGATGCACACTTATGCACAATATGGACACATTATCACAAACTATGCCTTCATTCTAGCCATAACATTGGTCCTTTGACCCGAAAGCCAAGAAACCTTGAACGAGATAGGTCATTTTGTGAAGGTTTTTTTGAGACATAATAAATATACCAAGTTCGATATTTTTTCTTCTAACTATGTCACATAATATGACACCACGCGAAGGTTTCAAGTTGTTTGGATCGTTTTTGAATTTATAATGCCCGTTTTAAACTATCGTTAAACTTTGTCGAAGGATGGGCATGAAGATTCGTAGATCGGGACTGAGACTCGCTAAACTTGAAGTGGATCTATGATGAAACAACATATTTTGAACATAAAAATGATTTTTGTAAAAAATCATGAGCATCCGATCATGTACGTGCAGTTTATATCTGACCCACTTCCTCCGTATTTGGCAGGAATTTGTCTTTTTTACCAGGGATAGACGGAAAAGTTTAAGATCCCCCCTGTTATGACATTATCCATGTAAGGTGGTCTAGTATTTTTGAAAAATGTGATGGTAGTATTTTGAATTAGCCATTTGGTGGTTGCTTCACAAAACCGTTAGTTTTTTGCACTCGGAAAATGGAAAACGGCTTTTTGGTGCGACGAAAAGGAAAACTTCCTCCTAAAACATTGTTCGCCATCCCATGATGCACACTTATGCACAATATGGACACATTATCACAAACTATGCCTTCATTCTAGCCATAACATTGGTCATTTGACCCGAAAGCCAAGAAACCTCGAACGAGATAGGTCATTTTGTGAAGGTTTTTTTGAGACATAATCAATATACCAAGTTTGATATTTTTTCTTCTAACTATGGCATATAATATGACACCACGCGAAGGTTTCACATTGTTTGGATCGTTTTGAATTTATAATGTCCGTTTTAAACTATATATAATGTTTTATGTTTCACTTTTTTTTAAAAATGTGTAATATTTGAGTGTAGATAGATAGGTCTTATTTTTCTGCAAATTTTGATATATTATTTGTATTTTTCTGAACTAGAATGATTTAGTTATGATTTTTCAAAAAAATAATGAGATAAAAGGAAAAAATCTGAAGGCCTACGCCGTCGGCCCAGACCAAACAAAAATTTTCAAAGAGCTGTGCCGACGACACAGCCTGTCTGCCTAACGCCGTTTCCTTCGCCGTTTCTAAACTGGGGCTACGCCGAGGGTTGTACCTATGCCGAGGGCCACCGTCGTCACAGCCCTCTGTACTACGCCGACGGCTACCCTCGGCACCGTCACCTATGCCGACGGCCGTCCCTACGCCGACGGCCAGGCTGGTCAGCTGGCCAGGAAAGGTAGCTACGCCGACGGTCCCGACATTTGGCCGTCATGTTAGCCGGCCGGCCGTCGGCACCTTCGTTCGTAGCGCATAGGATTGCCGGCAGCTCCGCGCGCAAGGCCATCGGCGCTGTTTACATGAACATGAACAGTGTAGTGTTTGCTGCTCTTCTATCCGTTGATTATCGATCCAGCGGCCTGCGGCCACACGTCTCTTACTCTTCGTCTAATTTTGTTCAAAACGCATATGCCAAGACGCAATACAATTTTTTGACTGATTTTTTTACCCTAACCGAAATTTTGTCATGTTCATCTTTACTAACTATTTGGCTTATATTTTTTGGTCCACTTTTTTCGGCCGTCGATTTGATGGTTCGCGTCCGCGCCATGTTACGCGCTACAACTTTTCGGCTATTTTTTTTTATAATTTGTTTAGAACATAGCTACATTGAAAACCAATACTAGGCCCAAAGATTTCAAATTGTTCCCTCTGGTGGACGCCGGTTTCGCCGTATATCATTTTATGTGAGACCACATGTGATCTTAAGAAATTTTGGAAGAATCAAAACGTTTATAATGTTTGATTTTATATGATTTATTGTGAGTAAGTAAAAGTACAATTAAGTATTTAAATGTAAATCGAACGTAACCTGGGGTTCACGTGAGGAAATCCCTGAGAAAATTGAGTATTTGACCGAGCACAGAAAAGTAGTCTCTATTTGACTGAGCACATAAAAGTAGTGGACTAGTCAGGTTCTCTCGCGCAGAGAGCTTTGGATATAGTAACACTTGTGCCACCTTCATAACTCCAGATACCCGGATTTGGACTAGGGAACACTGCGTCTTAGTATCTCATCTATCTCAGTATATAGGCAGCTATAGCCCGTGCATATATGGGGCCGCATGCACCAATTAATTACAGAGCTAGCGGTTGCGACGCCTACCTACAGGGGATTGCCACAAACATGCATGAACACCTCTTGGTTGGTGAGGGTGTGGTGGACATGTCACGGTGCGAACTGGGTATGCCCAGATGGCTCTTTGATGTCGATCGACAAGCACGGTCGTCGTTCGCAGGAGGTCTCGGCTACCACAACCCTTGTGGAGTTTGTCCTCCCCACACCACGACCGACCCCCACAAGCTCAGCTGTGCAGGAACCACCGGGTTGCGGAACTCGCTTCTCCCCGATCCACTACAAACCCCAGGTGTTGATGCCATAGGTACCCCACCACCGCCCTGGCCCCGCACCCTGGGGCACCACCGGTGCAACGCAGGTTGGTGGCCCTAAACTTCCAGCCGTGTAGGAGCTTTAATTAGGATCGCGAGACAGCCGGGTGGGCTCAACTCTAAGCAAAAGGCGATCCGCAGCCTTATGAGTAAGCTGGGGCTGATCGCTCAGGAAGAGGCGCCCTCCGCCGCCCTAGAAGCCTTTCACCGGATGTTCGAGACACCTCTCACGGACGAGATGATAGAGGCGATGGGCGAGCTCTACGGGTGGACTCTTTCGGCGATCAGAGGATGCGCGACACCCCCACCAGGGGTGTTGCCGGGTGGCCACTTGGTGGCCGTGTGACCCTTAGGTCGCTCTCGGGTGTTACATCGTTCCGATGTCGTACGACCCAATGATCTCGGTGTTAAAACATGCGCGGTCTCAATTACTGTGTGTGTCGTACGGGTGTAAGGAGTGTTGTCCCTATGACAAACACGTCCATCGTGTATTTGCAAGAGACTAAGCTCGATGTTGCATCACCTTTGATTGTAATGGAAACTCTAGGCGCAGATTTTGACGCTTACTTCTGCTTGCCGGCATCCAAGACTCGAGGTGGTATTACATTGGCTTGGAAGAGTAGGTTGGTGCAGCTGGATAGCATACAAGTGGATGTGAACATCATAACTGCCAGGGTCATACATGTTGGTGGCTCACTTGCGTCTATGGGCCGCAGGACGAGGCTGCCAAGGTCGCCTTCCTCTCCGAACTCCGGGAGATCAGGAGGGTGCGTCTAGAACCCTGGGTGCTATGCGGAGACTTCAACATGATCTACTGGGATGAAGACAAGAATAATGATTACCTTCACCGCCGCATGATGGCACGCTTTCGATGATTCTAAATGATTGCGTCTTGAAAGAGATCTATCTACACGGTAGGAGATACACCTGGTCCAATGAGCGCGAGACCCCTACGTTGGTCCGCCTAGACAGGGTGTTCTGTTCGTCGGACCGAAGGTGATCTCTGATCATTGTACCCTGCTCCTGGACTGCACCCCTATGGTAGCCGGGCGAGGGCGGTTCCAGTTTGAAAAGTTCTGGCTGAAGCTGGACGGTTTCGACGAGGTGGTGGAGTCCGCCTGGATGACTATCGATGGTGACCCCGACCCCTTTAGGAGGCTTGTGGCTAAGATCAAATGCACCGCTAGGCGGCTGATGAGCTAGGCCGACAAGAAAGTGGGATCGGTCAAATTGCAGTTTATGACATCGCGGGTCATTGTCTACCACCTGGATGTGGCCATGGAGACCAGGCAGCTTTCATTGGATGAGCACGCTATTCGCGCAATGCCGAAGCGCACCTATCTGGGGCTTGCCTCCCTGGAGCGCACGATGGCGCTCCAGAGGGCCAAGATCAGATTGCTGGGGTAGGGGGGATGCCAACACGCCTCATACCGTCGTCACAAGAATGTGATTCGCAGCCTATGTGTTGATGTCGCGATTTTGGTGGATCACGCTGCCATGGATGAGGCCTCGTACAGCCACTTTCAAGGCCTCCTGGGTATAGACGTGGCGCGTTTTCAATCGCTCGACCTCAACTTCCTCTAGTGCCACCATGAGGACCTAGCTAACCTCGATGCCCCCATTCTCCGAGGATGAGGTATGCGACGTGGTTACTACCTCATGGCAAAGCATCGGACCTGACGGGTTTATGTCAGAGTTCCTCCAGCACTGTTGAGGGGTGGTCAAGGCCGACTTCATGGCAGCCTTGACCAAGCCGTACGACATGAACGGGCACGGATTCCAGGGCCTCAACCAGGCTCTGGTTATACTACTGCCCAAGAGTAGTGATGCGGCCGCTCTTGGTGACTATAGTCCAATTAGCCTTATACACATCTTTGCCAAGCTTGAGGCGAAGGTGTTGGCATCGAGGATGGCCCCCAGGCTTGGGGCCATGGTTGAGCAGAGCCAATGCGTCTTCATCAAGAAGCGCTACATACATGATAACTTCATGCTGGTTCAGCAGACTGCGCGCCTACTGCATAGGCTCAAGGAGCCACGAGTAATGCTCAAGCTAGATATATCTAAAGCATTCGACTCCGTCTCCCGGGCGTTGTTTTTCGAGGTGTTGCAGAAGGTTGGATTCAGTCAACGGTTTTGTGAGCTGGTGGCCATCCTGCTTTCGATGGCGAGTTCACGGGTGATGCTCAATGGCGATCCGGTCCCCTCGATATGGCACCGACGGGGCCTAAGATAGGGGGACCCGCTGTCGTCGATGTTGTTCGTGTTGTTTATCAACACACTCAACAGAGCGCTGGCCAGAGCCTTAGAGTTTGGCATGCTGAAGCGGGTCGCTCCCCGCGATCTAGTGACGACCGTCTCCCTTTACGCGGATGACGTGGTGATCTTTTTTCACCCGGATGAGACAGAGTTGCGCACCGTGCGCGCTATCCTTGCGTTCTTCGGATAAGGCTCGGGACTTCACATGAACTACGACAAGTTCTCGATATCCCCGATTGCATGCTCTGATGTGGTGGCCCTGCAGGCTGCTGCGACCATGGGATGCTGGCTAGCGCCATCCCGGTCAAATATCTAGGAACACCCCTGTCGTTGCGACGGGTATCTACGGCAGCACTCCAACCCCTGGTGGATAGCATCACAGACAGGCTACCGACCTAGAGAGCCTCCATGATGGCCAAGGCTGGACGTCTGACATTGGTTAAGTCTGTCCTTATGGAGATCATCCCCCTACATCAGATTGTCATGCTAGGGCTCAACAAGCGGACACACAAACAAATCCAGAAGATAGCGAGGAACTTCCTCTGGGCTGGGAGGGTCAAGGCCAACAACGGACACTTCCATGTCAACTGGGAGAGGGTGTGCAGGCCGAAGCACCTCGGAGGCCTAGGGGTCCACGACCTTGCTTGCACCGCGATTAGTCTGCACACCCACTGATCAGGAGGATGCAGACGGACCCAATGAGGCCTTGGCGTGGCCTAGATGTAAGCCTTTTGGAGAAAGAGTTGCAGGTGTTTGACGCCTCCACCACGATGAGGGTCGGTGATGGGGCCACATCGCTATTCTCGCTAGACCGCTGGCTTGACGGGAGGACCGTCGAAGAGATGGCGCCTGCACTCTTCGCACTTATTTCGAAACGTGCTAGGAGGCGCAGGTCAGTGAGAGAGGCGCTCGTAGAGCGCATATGGATTAGTGACATTCAGGACGCGCTGAGTCCGCTAGCCCTATGGCAGCACATGCAGCTTTGGATCCAAGTACGGGACTTTGAGTTGCCTACCGATCCAGACACCCTACTCTGGCCCTGGACATCGAATACCCATCCTGCTACGAATTCCCAGTTTGGGAAGGGGGCATGGAGTAGTCTACGTACCTAGTACTAGTACGATGGGAAGGGGGAAAATCCAGTTTGTCTGTCTAGTATGATCCTCGGGCAAGGTAGCAGCTAGGTCCTACATGCATAGTACTAGGTCTACGAGCAAGGTCGCAGCTAGGTCCTCGAGAAAGTACTCCTCCTCTCCAGTCTCCTGTCTCCACCGCAGCTTTCCTCTTCCACCGGGGATCGGAGTCGAGGTTCCTCGCAGCTAGCGGCTCCCCGCCACCGTCCGCCCGCCCGCCGACGCTAAGGTGAGATTTCCCTCGACTCTCTGGATATTGCCCCCGCGCGCGGCTTCCGCTTGGCGGTGGATCGTCTCGTGGAGCGAGGGTGTAGAACGGGCCGGCCGGGTTGGCGGTGGTGGTGGCCGCGTCGATGCGGGCCGCGCGCGCCGAGGAAGGAGAAGGCGAGTTCGGGGCAATTGCGGAGCGGGTTCATGGCGACGTCGCCCTTGCATAGTTGAATTGGATTATGTCTTTCTCCATTATTTAATTTTCACCAAGCATATATGTGAAACCTGTTGTCCTTATTTATGCTTGACATGTAATGTATCCTTGACACTTGACATATCCTCCTTCCGCGGACAAATTTACATATTTAGAAATTTATGGTTTTTGTACGACTTTCAACGGAACATTTTCCTAACACAAAATCTGTTTTTTTTTTCCACAGTAGCATTCCTCTAGTCTGTTAATCCTGATCCAAGTCCCTAGCTAGCTACCTAGGTGATATTAGACCTATTATGGGTTGTGTCCTCCATTAGCTTTTGTTTGCGTTGTGTTGTGTTTATATGCATGTTCCACTTTGTTTCTTTTCCGTCTTATACTAACGTTTCACCTAATTTTTTGTCTGCATGCATGTTTGGTTAACTAAGGAAGGTAGATAGCATCCGATCCATGGACAAACTGGACTACTACCTTGTGGCTTCTAGGGCAGCCTGCATGGCCCTGGCGGTGGCGTCGTTCGCCGTCGGGCCACCACTCAGTCCGGACACGCTTGTTGCGGAGGCGTTTGTGTAAGTTGATCGATCCACCGAACAAGCTCCTCCTCCATTATTCCTTGAGAATACCTGTTGTGTTATTGATTCACACGATGTCATGCATGCAGGGCCGTCAAGGCATCGGCCTTTTTGGCGATGTTCATGTGCCCTCTGATGATGCTCGGCCACGCTGCGGTGCTCCGGCAGTGGCAGTGGTTTGAGGCGGCGCCAGGGGATCAGTTCTCCTACCCAGTCGTCTTCGTCGAGTGGGTAAGTACATACTATATATGTCTCGTTTGTTGGTTAAACATGAATGCATGCATGAAGTGAATTTGTCAATCTCGCTAAGCTAAACATTCATTTTTGCAGGCCTTCGCGGCTGTGTACTGGGGCTCGGGGTCGGCCGCCTTGGGCGTCCTCATCGAGGCCGAGTTCAGGCTGACCAGCTGCGTCCGCCACCAGCAGCAGAGCACCTGCCTGAGGTACGACGTCGCCTGCGGCCTAGCCTTGCTTCTCGGTGTCGTGAGCCTCGCCAACGCCGTCGTGCTGCACCTGGCCCGGATCAACTCCAACGGGCCGCGCCTGCTTCAGGTTCTCTTTGGGCACTAGGAGGGCATATCATGCCTGCCTGCCGCCCTAGCTAGCTTGGTAATATATGACCTAGCCACTTATCTTTGCCGATTTGGTATGTCTAGCTGATGGAACTGATATATATCTAGTATGGTGTGAGTATGGACTTGCTAGCTTGTATGGTATATAGCACTACTACTATTGGTTGTATTCTACGTACCATCAGAACATATAGTAGGACATGTACACCCTGTGTGTCCTCGGAGTCATGATTGAGATGAGATCATATATATTTCTCTGCCCTTTAGCTAGTAGCAAGCTGTTAGCTTGATCAGCTAATATGGTGTTCCCCTCTAGTTCGGCGACATGGAGTTATTTGATATATGGTGACCTTCCAGTTTTGTAAACGGTAGTTGAGCGGTGATCTTGCAGAAACGCTAGCTAGAATCGATCTGCGGCTGGCTCCTGAAACCTGCCGGTGGGGTTCCGTTTTCCCCATAACGGTGGCCCGCTGTGAATTCAATTCAGACCCCCTACCTGCTGATCATCACGGGCAGCCGGGGAGGCCGGTGCCGGCGCGCGGCCGCTGGTCCTTTACTCAGAGTCTCTAATATATACTAACTAATTAATACTTACATCGTAAAAGATTAACCGTCAGATTTTCTTATATACTAGTAGTGTAGTGTAAATCACCTGAAAAGTGTAGTATAATTTACCGTAAAACTTGCAGAAAGGTCGCCCTTGAAAATGCGAGGACACCATCTTTATAGGTTTTACTGTCTTCTCGTATCATGGTCTGCACGTTATATTAATATGTTTCTATGAGGATCACGGATACTCTGTAAATGAAATATCTCATATGTGTTTATAATTTTCTAATTTTTGTTCAAGAATCTAAGAATTATCTCGTCATTGTTCTGGAGACCCTTATCGATATTTGGTGTGGAACATATAGACTTACATTACTATATCACACGTGCATTCGGGCTCTCTTCGGCGGTCAAAATGTTCCATGGGTTATGAAATTTTGTATCAATCGTGTTCAGGAAGCTAGTAATTGAGGAATATTTTGTGGCATTAGGGCTAACATGTGATTTACCTCAAACGTATTAGACGGTCAACCTTCATGGTTGTATACAAAAAACGAAATTTCATATTTCTCAGTTAATTAAGCTTTTCTTAAGACTTAGTCTACCAAAGTTTAGTCATCCATCCATGCTGTCATCTTACGGCTAAATTAGTTATTTATCTTTTATAGTTTTATTCTTCTATATTGCTAAAATTAATGGCTCACGCCCAACAAAGTATCTATGCTCAATTAGATGAGGTTTTCTTAGCGCTTACTACATAGTTCACTACCTATTTGACTCAAACTACTTTTGTAAGATGAAAAATCTAATGCCATAATTTCTAGCAAGGAAACCAGATGATATCTTGTGTTTGTTGTCTAATAATATGTTTTAATGGAATAACCAAAAGAAATCAATCTCTTCCCTTTTTTCTCCCTTAATTATGAATATTGACGTTCTCCATTAATTCTAAAAAAATGTGTCACATTTTAGACAAAGACCTCATCTCCACGATTATCTTTCAAGTATTTTATCAATATATTCCAAATAGTGGAAATCCATATATGATTTTTCTGCTCAAAATTTAATAATAGTATTGTTGAAGATTTTGAATATTCTACAATGTGATACGTATTGACAAAAGTAGTCATACTTTTCTATATTTTCTTTAACTCATACACATGTATCTTCCACCCTACTATCCATTCGTTCTACATTCTCATTTACATGTATTCTCGTATCATTTGACATGGCTGAACATACATCTCGATTAACCTACACTCGGTTTTAATACGTGCCTTCCCCCAAATGGCATTTTTACAACACCAGTATTCCATTACCAAATTTAAGGCTAGGTGTTGATCAACACTTCTTATTTAGTAGTGACATAATACCACCACAACACCTCAGTGTAATTATTCTATTCACCTAAATAAATATGCATACATCCACTTCAATTCTAAGCGATAATGAACCCCGAAGATTGACACATAGAGACATATTCCTTGTTAATTTTTCATGGTCGTGGTGCACAATTGCATATGTGAACAATAGAGTATTCATCTACCTCCACTACTTTGACTGGACATATACGCAATTAAGCATGCTTATATCTATCAGACTGAGATTCAGACGTCCATGAATGGTGTCTGTGTATAACACGAACGCAAAAAAGTCAAGCGCACCACGGGGTAATACTTACGCGTCTAGCTATAAAAAGGAGCAGGACAAAAAAAGTTAGGTACACAAAAGCATATAACATCCAGTTATGAAGTTCTATGGTTGCAATGTATTGAGATATTATGGATATGTACCAGATGTGTTTTGTTATTTAAAATAGGGTCCATGAAACCCGAGGATGTCAACCATAGTGCGTGGAATGTGGTAACTATTTATTTTCGTCATAAGAGACAATTCTTCTTTGAATCTACCCCATTCCAGATACATGATATTTTAGACATGGATAAGTTCTTTAAGGTGTAACTTTGACCTTTATTTCATATATGATCATACTGGCTAGACCTAATGTAACATAATGATGAAATATTTTTGGACAAAAACTAATGCCATCATTCTTTACTTCCAAATAACATGTTCGAACAATCCAACGTGGAGTTGTGACAATGCACCAACCGAAACTAACACTAATATGCAAGCATGGTATTTTGAATTTTATGTGCGCTACAAGCATAAATATTTATCTCTAAGTATTTGGCATTTAGAAGTTAAATATCTAATTTGCTGCCTCCTATTATCCAAAAAAAATCTGGACTTGCATTGAGATTCTTCATTCCATATACAACTAGATCTATCTTTTATAAACAAAGTTAAAGAATTTTGAACTAATTTATGTTCTTCCATGTTGTCGATAGTGCCATTTTTAGTGTATCTCTCCTCAACAATTTCATTTGTTGTCGATAGTACGAATTTTATAAAAAAAATTAATTTCTAGTAAAGTGAACTAATCAATAAATCTGAACATCAAGCTAAAGCCTACCTGCAATGGTGCATAATCATTAGCCACAACTATTACAAAGAGATTTAGGAGATACCATGATCAAAAAAATATAATTGGCATCATATATTTTGATCCTTCTACCAAACATAGCTGATCATTTTTCTACCTGACGGAAAGTTCGAGGGAGATTAAACTATATTGACAAATATACCACCAGGCATAATTTTTCTTATCCGAAACAATCTAAATAGGGAATCACATAGTCCCGAAAGCTAAAACAACCACTACAGGAGAAGCCGAATACGCCGACGGCCGGATCCCATTGGCGTAGTCCCTAAATCCTGTCGGCGTAGGCTGGCCCGACGGCTGTCGTCGGCGTATGGCTGTCGGCATACATGCCCGTAGGCGTAGCCCCATTTCTCGTCGGCGTAGAAAAGCCATCGGCGTATATAGCTCGGTGTAGACCGTATGGGTCCCACCTAGTTGACTAACGGCCGTTTGGCTACTCCGATGGCTTTGTCGTCGGCCTAGATTTTTCCATTTTTTAAAAATTGTTTTTTCAAAAAAAAATCAAATTTTTTCACATTTTTGAATTGTAACTTGTTAATCTTATATGGACATTTTTATTCTAAGTACACTTAGTCTCAAGTCAAATTGCACAATTAGTCAAACTTCTCAATCGGTCACCCATCCTAATACTACTCTAGCCCAGCACGATTAACTTCTCCGTTCCTTCCATATGACCTTCCGACAAAGAAATTAGAACTTGTTGTGAATATTATCATATCAATCCTATTAACCATTAGACTATAATATTTGACGTCTTTATTTTTTTACATTCCATATAATTATTTGAGAAAACAACAATGAATAAGTAATAATAATCTTGAATTCAGATAAAAATAAAATAAATTTTATTTATTTTGCCTTTTTTCATTTAAAATTGAATAATTCATATCTACAAATCTGTAAATCATAATTCGACACATAATGTATCCAAATCGATCAGAAAAATGAGAGGAATCCAAATATGACATCCCTATCATCTATTTAATTATATGTCGTAACTTTTTAATATTAGACCAACCGAAACTATGTCAGGATTCATAAAAGACCCCGTTTTTGGCACTCGGAAAATAGAAAATGGCATTTTGGTGCGACAAAAAAGAAACCTTGCATTAGATCTCTCATGAAATAGCTTATTTTGAATCCAAAAATATTTTTTGCAAAAAATCATGAGCATCATATCATGTAACTGTAGTTCAAATCTAACTCATTTCCTACCGATTCGGCAGGATTTTGTCTTTTTCACGAGAGATTGACGGAAAGGTTTGAGATACCCAGGTTGGGAAATTGTCCATTCAATATGGTCTAGTATTTTTGAAAAATGTGTTATTATCATTTTGAAACTTTCATCCGGTGGTTGCTTCACAAAACACCCTGTTTTTGCACTCGGAAAATAAAAATGGCTTTTTGGTGCGACGAAAAGGAAAACTTCCTCCTGCAATATTGTTCGCCTTCCCATGATAAACATGCATGAATAATATGGCCACATTATCGCAAACTATACCATGATTCTAGCAATAACATTGATCAGTTGACCTGAAATCCAGAAAACCTCGATTGAGATAGGTCATTTTGTGAAGGTTTTTTAGACACAATCAATATACCAAGTTTGGTATTTTTTTCATGCAACTATGTCATATAATATGACACCACACGAAGGTTTTGCATTGTTTTGATCGTTTTTGAATTTTTTATGCCCGTGTCAAACTATCGTCAAACTTTCTAAATCGAGGGGCATGAAGATTCTTAGCTCGGGGCTGAATCTCTGATGAAATAGCATATTGTGAATCTGATTTTTGCAAAAAATCATGGGCACCATATCATGTACCTGTAGTTCAAATCTAACTCATTTCCTACCGATTCGGCAGGAATTTGTCTTTTTCACGAGGGATGGACGGAAAGGTTTGAGATACCCAGGTTGGGAAATTGTCTATTCAATATATGGTCTAGTATTTTTGAAAAATGTGGCATTATCATTTTGAAACTTTTATTTGGTGGTCGCTTCACAAAACACCCCGTTTTTTGCACTCGGAAAATAAAAAATGTCTTTGGTGCGACGAAAAGGAAAACTTCCTCCTGCAATATTGTTCGCCATCCCATGATACACATGCGTGCACATTATCGCAAACTATACAGCGATTATAGCAATAACATTGGTCATTTGACATGAAATCCAGAAAACCTCTAATGTGATAGGTCATTTTGTGAAGGTTTTTTTGAGACACAATCAATATACCAAGTTTGGTATTTTTCCATGCAACTATGTCATATAATATGCTACGCCGTCGCTTGACGGGCCGTCAGCGTGGCAAAGCCGTCGGCGTAGACTTGACGCCGTCGCTCTGCCATTAGCCTAATATGCTACGCCGACGTTTCTGTTTACGCCGACGGCCTCCGTCGGCCTATTACCCAACGCCGACGGCAAAACTGGGCCGACGGCCCGTCAAGCTATGCCGATGGCCCCGATATTATTTTTATTTTGTTGAAACAGTCCATGAACGTGTCCCACCTTTTCTTCTAGTCATCATATATGTATAGTAGCCATGAAATATACACTTGTTGAATGTTGAATCTATAAAACTTCTGGGTGGTAAAGAATACATGTGTAGAAAAAATTAATCAAAGACACACAAAAAAAAACCTATGAACATACCAGTGTACGTCTAGCTCCGGCAGCGACCAATCCATGCATGGATCGGAGTGGATCCCGGCACATCGGCATGGTCCGTTTACGAGCTGCCGACACATGATTTGCATGCACGGAGCTAGTGATCAGGTCAATGGCGCCTAGCTAGTATCAACAACAAGTTACGTGCTGTGCACAGATTATTTTTGGGTTTTGTTGAAACAGTCCATGAACGTGTCCCACCTTTTCTTTTTTCACCACGATCAAGTGGATTAGTTTTGTTTTGCACGTCACATTGGGTACGCCTTTTTATTTTATACTTTGATCGTGTCAAAAACCAAACCTTACAGCTATATGCAACTATTAACCTGGCCTTGGTTAAATCATAACCGTAGGTTCTAGATCTAAGTATCAAAATAACTTAGGTGACTTGGCTTGGCTCCGTATATTTGCTTTTATGGAGTATAATAAATAGATAGATAGATTTGTCCAAGAGATAGATAGATAGATAGATATAGCTGCGATTGGACTCTTCCGCTTGTCTTCGTAGGTACATATATAGGAGCTGTGCGGGAGGCCGGATTCTTTTCTTATTTCCTTCCTATATATATATATATATATATATATATATATATATATATATATATATATGTCGTTGGACTGTTCCACTTGTCGCCGTACCTAGTACGAGGTGTGCGCGTGGATTGGGATGTGATTCTTTTCTTATTCCTCATCTCCTCCTATACTTGTGGTTGCACCACTGGTACTGCATGCATTGCAGCATTCATGGAAATAGGCAGTGAAAACGACGTACCTAAAGCTAGCTAGCAACAGGGCCATCGCTGAGAGAAGGGAGGGCAGGCAGGCAGGCAGGCCAGCTTTAGTTAGTGCTCGCCTCCACCCCTGCTAGCTGTACGTACTGTATGATCAACCTCAGGTGGTGGCTCTGCATGCATGATGAGTGGTGTTAAAACTAGTGTGCGTGCGTGCGTGCGTGCGTGCGTGGGCTTTTATAACTATGTATAGCAACATCAGTCAGTATCTGATCCAGGTACCTCCCTGTAATTGTACACCCTCCACCGAAAATAAAGCAGATTCCATGCCCTTAGGGGTCTTTATAGTTAAAAAAATGTAAATATCTGATCCATATATATCCAACCGATCAGTGTGTACAAAATTAAGACACACACATCAACACGTACGTACGTGCAACAACGTTGTATGTAGTAGTAGTAACATTCTTTTTTATAATATGCAACACCCGGCCGCATAGAGACAGCAATGCATGCATGCATGCCGCGCGCGCGCGTGGGGGCCTGCAAAAGTCTGGATCGAATAATCCAGCGAGGGACGAACCCGTGGGCGGAGGGAGCTCAAGTCATGCCGCGTTTCCCTGTTTAGCTAGCAACCGCGCGCCTTTATATATTTTCCATTGAAACCCATGCGTGCTCTTGCGCTGTTAATTTTAGGAATATCCGTAAGCTACAGTGTGACAAGGATGATTTTTTTTTTGGAAGTAGACGCATTTATTAACCAAATGTTTAATTCTTACATCCGGCCTCTGCATAACGAAGATGCGCACAACCACACGAACGACAGACTAAGACAAAAAGTAGACAGACATTACAAAAGACACTAAAAAATAAAAAGTCTAAAATCTAAGATAGATCAATCCTCAGATCACGCGGCCATCCATGTCGTGAGATAATATTCCTCCCTGTATCCTCCAATCGCGTACATCCCTTTATAAATAAGTCGTGAAACTTCATGCGTTGGAGAATATGACAAGGATGATAAATTGAGATATACCGTGATGACAAATTATTCACTAGTCAAGTGTTAATTATATACAAAACTTCTTCTTCGAAATAGCCTTTCGCACACATCCATACAATGCATGTTTCAACAAGTGCAAACAGAGAAAAACATAAGCTGAGGGCACAGCAGTACAAACAGCCCACGAAAGAGAGATACATCTCGAATGTCACAATAAGCGGGGATCCACGGGCCATGAAGGGCTCAGGATCGGGTGGACGGGGATGAGATGCGACGTGCCTCCTCAATAAGGTGTAGGAGGATGTCGTCGAGCTTCTCCTTGCCTTGGCGTCTACATAGCAGGTGCTATTACTACAAAAGAGCGAAGAATTTGAATATCGAGTCAGTGGCACATCAAAGAAACACCTTTTCTATCACCATTTTATTGTGCACCGTTCACAGGGGCCAAGACAACGCAGCAAAAACGAACCAAAGAAGAGGCGTCACCTCTTGCTGGCATGGATGCAAGGGCCCGATTGCTTTTTTGATATTTTGTCTAGGGACCTTTGTGCAAGAATTTGGATCTCTGTGTTATTTCTTAGTTTTTGAGTAATCTCAACTCATACGGGGCTACCAAACAAAGTATCAGTCCAGCTTCTCCCAACGCATACGGGCTAACAAACACACCACAAAATCTCATGCCAGCTTGTATGAGCTCAGATATCTCAAGTGAGAAAGTAAATTCGAAGTGACACGGGCTACCAAACACACCCTATGTGTATCTCGTCTGCGGGATCATACATAATGCGCATGACCCATCCCCTCGTCTATGTCGCAGGGTCACCTCTACTCCCAAGGGAAGACGATCACGAAGCAGTTTCCACATGAAGATCTTCATCTTCAGGTGTAGGGGGCTTTCCACAAGTGCTTTGTTCATGGCATGGTGGCCCCCCAAAATAGGGATCTATATGCCGAGCTAACAGAGAAGCCATAGATCCAGCCAGGAGAGTGTGCCTTTCCCATTACCAATGGTTAAGGCCACTCCACACCGTATCTCAGGCTTGATCTCCTATGTATGGACCGCCTGAACTGTGTCATCACAGATCCAATAAATATTCATAGATTAACTAAAGAAATAATGAATCAAATAAGTAAAAAAGGGAAGAATAGAGATGGCCCAGATCGGGGCACTGAGTGTGTAGAGATCAGGGGTGGGACGGTGCAGGGGCGGGTCGACGATGAGCTCCTGGAGGCGTGTGGTTGTCGTCGACAGGGCACAGTGCAGGGGCACGTGGTCGTCGTCACTGGCCCGTGCCGCGTGCTGTCGCGCGTGGTCCTCCATGGCCACCGCGGCGCGACGAAGCTGGGAGGGGGCGCTGTAGTGGTGGGGCGTGGCGGACGCGGGCGTTCTAGGGGTAGGTGACCTAGTACGAGTGGGTGTTGGGTGGTTATCCTCTCCCCTAGATAGCAGGGTAAAATCTAAATAGTATGAGGGCGAAAATGCAAATATACCTCAGACGATGATCAGTTGACTTCCGCACGAATCTCCAACTAACGTATGGATATGATGGTGTCGGGGGCCCAACCGCCTTGTGGTAAATCCGCTCTCAGAGAGATGGGAGAGAATGGGGGAACCGATCGCTTTTTGGAGAAACATGGGTCTCTAGGATTTCCCTGCTAAGCTAGGTGGCTGCCAGGGTCGGCCAGGTTCGGACTAGTCTAGTGGGGGTCTTCCACTTATTCATTTTAAAAAGCGGTTTATAATTTTGAAAATTCGGAAAACAAAGAGATGGAAAAGAGGTGTTTGGGACGAATAATAAAAAGGCCAAACACAACTTTGCAAGTAAAGCTAAGGCATGCACATATTTTAAGAAAAACTCTGATCATCAATTAAACCGACAAAATTTGAGATATGTGCGTTGAAATATTTGCGATTGGATTTGTATTTGTAAGATGTTTCTATTGATATATTTTTATGAAAAATAATTAATACTTTGTTAGTCAACAATAATTAATACCGTTCTTAGTTTTGTACGATAGGGAAGAGCCTACATGCGTTTGGGAGTGTTCTCCCGTCTCGACCCCTTTTATGTTCCAGACCTACAAAAGTTGTATTCCTTTCAGTCTATATTCATATTTGAATTGTAGCAATCTGTACAAGGACTTTTGGCTCGTATAACATGGCGAGCCACCGTTAGCCGGAATTCTTTTCCAACACGTATGTACGTTTCATAATTTAATTTTTTTATAGAAAGCCAAAAGCTAGCTAGGACTTACCAAGCTTGTGTCTTGTGCTACGTCGTGCTAGCTAGGACTTTCCATGTATAGATGCTCGCCGTACGTCGTTTACCGACCATATATCATCAATCAATAGCGGCCGAGAGGAGAAAAGAAGTCTACAAAGATCGATGTCAGAGTCGCCGCTACCGGACGCGATCATCCAGGACGAGATCTTCCTGCGCCTCCACAACGACGGCGACGTGTTCGCCCTATTCCGATGCGCCGCCACCTGCAGGCAATGGCGCCTCCTTGTAGCCGGCTCCTTCTTCCTCCGACAGCGGTGGCCCTCCCCCCTCGTTGGCTTCTTCGCCCGGCAGTCGCCACCGGGTACGGGCGGCGCACCTCTCGCCTTCATCCCATCCGGAAGGTCGTCAAAGGCAGCGACACGGCTCAACGGTCCGTCTCCTCCGTTCCGCCCTCTCAGCTCCTTCTTCGTCCGTGACGCGACCGCGACGGACTCGCTCGACGGCGCTGAGCCGCTGGCCTGGTCCAGCAGCCTCCTCCTGGTGCGCATCTTCCCCGACAACCACGACCGCCGGGAACCCTACGACGATGGACGCCTGGCCGTCTGCGATCTTCTCGCTGGCACGTGCTACATGTTGCCCGAGATGGCCTGCAACTGCCGCTTTGCCCACTACACCAACTCTCATGGCTATGCCATCCTATCGAGCCGTGTCGGCGACCACCGCTCCTCCATCTCCACTGGTGCCGGCCCGTCGCCACCGGACTTCAGCGTGCTGATGATCGGCCAGGAGAAGCACCTGGCGAGCTACGATCTCCACGTTTTCACATCCGACAAGCCCGCCTGGAGCACAAAGTGCTTCTACACAAGAGAGCGCCGAGTATGGCCCATGAAGAAACCAAAGGCGGTCCTCTGCCGAGGCCACGCACACTGGCTATTTTTGGGCATGTCAAGCTTCAGCATCCTCAGCGCCGAGGTCGAGACGGGACACGTCTCGCTGACAAACCTCTCGAGCCCGGCCCCGACGCCGACGAGGTGGCTCGTGCAGCCTGGCGACTACCTTGCCAATGTAATGGATTTGTACCTAAACTCGTTAGATGGCCTGTCGAACGCGAACCGTCTCACCACCACGGCAAATGGCACACTACTGCAATTGTGTGTGTACCGTAACGATGGCTGTCGGCTGGAGATGTGGACTCGACAGGAAGCTGACGATGGAGAGCAGAGTACAAATAATGGCGGTGATTCAGAGTGGCTCCGCACTAGGGTGATTGAACTCAAATTATTGCTAAGCCAGGAGCTTGCGCACACCACCTGCGTATGCTTGGGAGAACGGAGCGGCAGGTTGCTCGTCGCGGATGGTAGTCGCCGCATGTGCATTGTTGATCTCGAGACTGGGGCATTGGAAGAGGTGACAGTTTCAGGGTCATGCTTATAACTGTATTGTGCCTGTGGAGATAGATTGGCCAAGATTCCTGGCTCGGTGGGCTTAATGAACTTAGAGCAGCCATATATGAGCCTGATTATGTTTTTCTATCGGAGCCAAGGTTTTTCTCTCTCGGATAGGTTCTTATATAGGGGCAGATTCCCCGCTCGGTGGGCTTAATGAACTTAGAGCAGCCATATATGAGCTGGGTTATATCAGAGCCAAGGTTTTTCTCTCTCGGGTAGGTTCTTATAGGGGTAGATTCCCCGCTCGGTGGACTTAATGAACTTAGAGCAGCCATATATGAGCTTGGTTATATTTTTCTATTTGACCAAGGTTTTTCTCTCTCGGGTAGGTTCTTCTAGGGGTAGGCACGGTAGAACCGGTTACCAGAAAATACAAAAATCCAGGACTTTTACCGCCCCTAAAATAATTAAAACAAAGCTTGAATTCAAATCCTCAAAGGATGGAAGGAAACTGTATATTCAATGCAAAGTACACAGCGGTGAAATATTGCTAGTAAATAGAAAAAAACCTAGTCTATTTCATCTAGTTTACACCGGTTAAATTGAGTTTTTCTGAATTTTCTTGAACGGTTGCCATATTTCTCACAGGGCGGCAAACATTTCGGTTTCTGATAGGTTTCCAAAAATCTATGCCAAGAAAAATAACCTACGGTAGACCGCTATGATAGTTTTATGGTTTAATCACATAGAACATAGATACAAGGTCACATGGATCATGAGTGTATTTTCCCAAAAAAATTACAAACCATCAAAATATGGGTGTCTGTATGCTGCAAGATCAGTAACAGGATATCATATGTTACCAAATTGCAAAGCAAACCAGTAACAACCAAATTAACAAGAATGCCCACTCGTTATAATGATGCGGACTTGACTCCTCCAGGCTAACCATCGTAGTCACTAGTCAAGGCTACTTTCATGCTGAAGCATCACTACAGTGTACAAGAATGCAACAAGACCGCACCAGTGATTATTTCCATGTCAGATCGTCAGCATCTAAAATGTCCATAGAAACCACGAAGACGACCAGCCACTGCAGGGTGCATCTGCCTTGATCTGGCTCTTGGCTCCATTTGGACTGGCCTGTCAAATGCCCCTGCCTGATTGACCTCCACGCTTGGACCTGCTGGACCTGGTTAGATGCATGGAAATTAGGTCTAAAAATATGACATTCAAGGCATTTGTTGCTAACGTAAAACTATAACTGTAACTGACTGCAATGAGATTATCTGAGCAATTTTGAGGCATGAAACAATAATTTCATCCTGGCTATTTTGGAAATGTCATGCAGCTAGAGGTGATTTTGGAAAAGTTTCTGCATGTCCTGAACCTGCAGGCAACATATAAGGCTCAAATATGTGAACAAACAATCGTCATTTGAAGAATGTTATGCAGTTCAGGAGAAAGTAAATACGATGATGCAGCTTGGAGTTCAACTAGAGACAGTTACACATATGTTAAACTCCACTTATTCTCTTTATAAGAAAAAACTCCACTTTTTCTCGAGTTTTGATAGCCCTAGGAATATTGCTTTACCAACATGATAAATGTATGATCTGGAACCACCAAACCAGTGGTTTAGTGCTCTACATTTTCAAACGATAATGAAAAGCAACTGAAAAACATAATAGCAACAGAAGCGTGACACAAAGATACAAACCAGGAATGCCTCCACCAGAGAACCATTGATCAAGTATGGCTGATTCCATAATATCCTCATTATTGAACTTCTCAACCTGTGGAGTTAAATATTGAATGAATACACATTCAATTATAAGACAGAATATTAAAATCACCTTTCTTCAAATATATGTCTCAAAAGACAACAAAGGGAAAGCAATTTGATATTTCTTCAGTGTTATGTGAGGAATGTTTTTGGATTAGGGAAATTGGTTACTTACCCGAAAGTTCACTAGCCTTGGATCTACCCAAAGTTCATTGTCCATTGGTAAAATACCTGCTAGGGGCTTTGATGGAAAAAGTATTAACACTCAGCCCCTCCTTTTGTAGTAGGACAAGAAATGACACTCATGCAGAAGTTGGAGAAAAGAGTTTGTTTCAAAATTACATAATTTAACTTAACAATTTGTTGACACTGAAAAAAATAAGTAATTAATTGCTGACGAAGTTGAGTTATCTGTTTAATTTCTGAAATATAGCTATGAACAAAAGAGTAAATTCTGGAAATCATACTCATTGTTTCTACAGAAGGACACTACAGAAATTATGCAACATTCACCCATTACATTGAGAATCCATGATTTAGCAATATAATTTACGTTAGGATCTGTACATTCCACCCCAAAAGTTCATGTAAGCTATCAAACAATCTTATCAACAGCTAAAGGATATCTACCACTCTGATTTGATAATTATACCTCTGAATTGCTTGAGGAGTTGAAGGACAGTATCTGAAGAATTTTGTGATGTGAACCATTCGTGAAACTAGGGGTGGAATCGAGCTGAGCCGAGCCGACTCGTGGCTCAGCTCGGTCTGACTCGCTAAAACTTGAGCCGAGCCTGGCTCGGCTTGTAACTAATTTTTTTCTGAAAACCAGGCTCGTGGCTCGGCTCGCCAAGCTCGAGGCCCGGCTCGGGTCGGCTTGAGAGCCGGCTGGCACAATCCAGCGCCCCGCACCCTAGCAGCAAAATTAAGCGATCCCCTTTTCCTTTCCTATGCTCCATGCGACGGCAAGGGTGCCGCCGCTGTCACCAACGCCGTTCTCCGCCACCATGTCATCCTTCCATGGGTTCCCCTGCCTCCTGAACCTCACAGACCCATTCCTCTCGTACGCGTGCGGCGCCAGGCGTGAACAATTGATGGCCACCGTCCTCCGCGTGGGTGCAGCAGGCTACTCCTATTCGGTTATTTCCCACATTGCTCCTCCTAGGATCCTTCAGCGATGCAGCCGCTGCGGCTTCCCTAGCATCTCCTCCCATGGCTGTCCATCTCGCGTTTGACTTAAGCATGGGGATGCCGTCCATGGAGAGGTCACGACCATTCTTGTTTCTGGACTCCAGGGTCGCAGGGACCGTGGCCATGCCTTGCCAGGCAGCATAACGTGAGAAAGGGCAGAGCAACACCAGGTCTTCGTTGTCCGTGGTGAATTCTTGGCCGGTCATCGGTGTTCAGAAAAGTATAGCCATAAACAACATGCTGATGCGCTTGTCCTTTTCTCAACAAGTTCAGGATTTGTACTCCCTCCGATCCTAAATAAGGATCAGAGGGAGTACTATTTTCTATTTTTATGCAAACATATTCTATCTGGATATGGCCTGTAAGCTTTCAGATTTTGCACCATGATTTGGTACTATTGCTTTAGTTGATATTGTGGTTATTTGTTCTTTCCGAAGTGCTGCTTGACTGAATTGTTCTGTGTTGTTCATGTTGCAAAGTACTTCCTAAACGTGTTTGGTACTATCTGAATTTATTTTACCTGTGTTAGAGAATGAGTGCAACTGTGCAACATTTCTTTTTCTGAATTTGGTATAAGTGGATACATGTGTTTCTGATATAAGGCACTCTTTATTGGACTAAGTGCATGCATTTGCATAACTTATGGTGTCTGCTACTGTCATGGTTATTGGTGCTATGTGAGATTTATTAGCCTATCTTATGGATATACTCATGCTCAATCATTGAATATAATTATGAATTTTTACATTTTTAGACAATATCATGTCGATTTTAAAATTGCACCGAGCCTTCGAGCTGGCTTGCGAGCTTCATCGAGCTGGCTTGTCGAGCCTCGAGCCTGAGTAGCAATGTAGAGGCTTGGCTTGTATGACCTCCGAGCCGAGCCTTGTCGAGCCCGAGCCGAGCCTCGAGCCTCGAGCTTTGTGGCCACCCCTACGTGAAACCAAGTGCTTTAAGTGGACTGGTGGTAGGAGTTGGCAGAAGCGTGGTTGTTTGAATGGTATCTTCTTTTGGGAGAGAGGAAACGTTCAATCTACCTTGCTTATCACTTTTCGCTGGAGGATCTCTTGTTCCAGCAGAATTCTGTAATAACAAACTGATACCATAACCACGATTTTCTTTGTCATTGTTAGGAGCTTTCTTCTTTTCTTGCAAAGCATGATGTTGTTTTTTCGTTATCGGTTGAAATGAAGCTGCAATAGACATCAGAATGAGATGTTCTGCATCAATGCAGGATAAAAGATATGATCAGACCGGTGTGCCGTGTGCATCGGCAGTTACCTCTCCTCTTCCTTTCTTCTTCCACTCTGTCGTTGTTCGAGTTTCCAAAAGATCCAAAGGTCACGGTGTTAATCAAGTCAACATTTTGGTGTGGAACAGGTGGAGCCTGCAATCAGCATGCAGGGTATTTTATCACTTCCATGAGAGTATCATTAAACAAACAGGGTGTAAGGAAAGAAAAGTTGCTTGCTCTGCATCAGAGGCTCCGGAAACTGAAAGCCACATGCTCCACCAGACTACTATAAGCAATTCAGATACTTAATTGTTAGTGCTATTCCAATGCCAATTGGATGACTAGAACACTGGAAAATGTGAAAACAATAATCTAATTGACCTATCAACACTCCGGTAACACAAAAATTGAAAAAAAAATCGGAGGAGAAGATGTCACCCCGACACGTCTCTCCCACTGTTCCGACCCTGGACAACGTCCATGGCGGTTTCTCGATTCCCACCCATGGCGGTCTCCGGGGGTCAAGCTCGGGTCATCCTACTCTGTCCCTGCCTGCTTCTCCCCCACCCACTCCTAGAAATCCGCTCAGGTTCCGCGACTCGCCAAGCTCATTGCCGACGGTGAGATTCCTGGATTTCGAATCGGGGGATCATCGGAGGCCGACACTGGCGATTCCTGGAGATGATGGAGGAGGTTCGGGAGGGGGACAGAGGATGAATGAGGGGGAGATTTGGTGGCCTGAGTCACCCACCTCCAGGACGTCGGCTCTCTGGGGTGGTTTCGGCTTGGGGTGCGCGATGGGGACGCTCCCGGCGGCTCCGCGCGGGGGGTGCGCAGGTGCCTCCGGTGATTCATTCAATCTCTGCATCGGCTCATTCGGACCAATCCCCATCGGGGGGTTGCCTAACCAGGCGAGGCGCGCGGAGGAGGCGGAGGAGCATGGCGTTGAGCAAGCTCATGCTACGTACCACGCCGGGGATTGCGCTGGAGTTGGCGGCTACTCCTGTGAAGGCCAGTCGAAAGAGGGGGAGACCGAGGCGGGAGTGCTCTCCGCTCTCTCGATTTGTGCAAGTTCGCCGACGGGGTTTGCTGAAGGGTCTCGGGATGGTCCCTGTGGCACCGGGGTTCTTGAGGAAGGAATGATCGGCTGCTCTGGCTCTGCTCGACCTCAACTTGCAGACAATGTTGTTTGCGGAGACACTAGAAGCTCTGCAGAAGGATCAGATTTCATGGCTCTCAGCTGTTCCACAGGTAGCCAGTTCAGACAGTTAGCTTGCAAGGAGGGGAGGCAACGAAGGAGAAAGTTCAGCCTCTGGAGGGGGCCAGTGGTCAGTTGGGAAGGAAAAAGGGTGGTGGTTGGAGGTGGAGGGGAAAGTTTTGAGGACTTTTTCTCCCAGCTCTGGCTGCCTGGAGATCCACACATCCAGCTGCAGAAATCTCCTCCACAAGCTCGAACCCTACCATTGAAGCCTAGTATAAAAACCCATCTCCGGATTCCTAGGGTTCGTGTCCCTCTCACTCTGGTGGCGGCGCATACTGAACTCATTTCTGGCTTACAGTGCCTTGGGCTTGAAGCTTCTCTAGATCCTGAAGCTTGTGTTGGTGAAGGAAGGATGGGAGACCGTGGAAGGGGAGGAAAAGGACGTGGGAGAGGGAATGCTGCTGGTCAGGACCAATGGCGGAACCAACATCTTGAACCTCAACAGGGGCAGCCTCAGCAACAAGGTATGCATCAGGGGCAGTTTAGCCAGTTCCCTCAGTTCTTTGCTGGGCAAACTCCTTTTGGTTTTGCTCCTGGTGGTATGATGCCTCCCTGGGGGTTCAATGGTCCTTTTTCCTCCATTCCAACATCCTCCACAGTTTGGAGGAGGCTCAAATCAATGGATTGCCCCTACAATCAACTCTTCTCAAAACCAGCAGCTTCAGAGTCAGGGGTTTGACCAGGAGGATAAAACAAAACCCATCCAGAAAGCTAAGAAAAAACAGGGGGTGTCTGTGGGGAGAGAGGACCAGGGTTTTGCTAATCCCAGTGGTCAGATGAGCTACTTTGATGGTATTTGCTTGGGTTGTGGTGAACCAGGACATTTGCAGCTTGCCTGTGATAAGAAGCCAATGTGTTTCATATGCAAAAGCTTTGGTCATTTAGTGGACAAATGCCTTGTCAGAAAAAGACCCCATCAGGTAGCTAGATATATTGGTAGTGGTGCACCAGGGCTTGGGTTCTATCACATTGAGATCCCTGAAGTTGTGGCTACTCCAATTACTTCAACTAAGAATTGTGGTATTGTGTTGATTGAGGAAGGTTCCTTGTCTGCTAGAGAGCTTGCTGAGGAATTTTCAAAAATCTACAAGACCAACTGGCCATGGCAGTTTAGAGACTTAGGGGCAGACAACACTTTCCTGGTCAAGTTTCCCCCTCATATTGTTGTGGAGCAGGTGACTGGTTATCCCAAATTTGGTGTGTCCAAACCAGGGGTGTGGGTCAAAGTTGAGGCTTGGAATGATGACCCTGAACCTGTGGAATCTTTAAAGAAAGTTTGGATTATCATCACTGGCCTTCAGTCAAAATGGTGTGAATGGAACACCCTTGATCAAGATGTTTCTGCCTGTGGGATCTTAGTGGATGTGGACTGGTTATCTATCTTTAAAGACAATGCTAAGGAGGTTAGAGTGCTAGTTAAGTGCAGAGACCCTTCCAAACTTCCTATTGGGAGACTTTTTGAATTCAATGGTCATTTATTCCAGCTGGGGTTTTCTCTAGATGTTTCAGCTCCATATCTGGATGATGAGGATGATCTTCTCACTGATGAATTGAATGATCATAGGAGGGAGAATGAGGATGGGGCTGTAGGAGGAAATGATAGGGGTGTCTCTAAGGATACTAATGGTTTCGTGAATCTAATCCACCAATCTCAATGAGCAGGGTAGCCATCAAGCTGGGGGGGCTGGTGCTCCTAGAGTTAGGATGTTAGAGGGTCAGGATCCTGCTAATGTTGTGTTTAATTTGCTTCTTCAGAGGAAACTGGTTAGTCTGGATACTATCAGATTGGGGCCACAAGAGAGGAATGTTGAGGAGGTTACCCTTGAGGCTCATCAGTTCTGGGCTGCAGAACAGGAAGAGCAGCTGATTTATGGTGGAGATAAAGAGATCAGTGCCCAGATTGCTGCTTTGCCTGAAGATATCCTACCTTCTTCTGCTGATCTTCAGGTTTTTAGTGAGGATGTTGTTCATAACAACAAGAAAAAACAGAAGATGTGGGGCCCAATTCAAGCTGTTAGACAGAGTGCTAGGGTGGACAATTCTAAAAGCATTCTGGAAAAAGCCATGGATCTGAAGAAAGTGGTAAATCTGGATGCTCCCAAATCCATGAAAGGTATAATGCACACCAATCCTTTTAATGTTCTAGATGTTGCTGATATTGAGGTGGTTTCTAGAGATATAGGTGTTGTTTTTCCCATTAAGGAAATAGTTGTTAGTAGTGGCTCACCTTCCAAGTCTTTGCATAATGACAAGGATTTGGAGGATGAAGCTGATGGTTGGATATAGGTAGTAAATAAATCTCGGGGCAAGCACCCCAGGAAAAAGTTACAATGATTTGTGCCTTTTGGAACTGCAGGAGTATTTCTGCTCCTGGTAGACAGAAATTTCTAGAAGATAACATTTTTCCTTTGCATGTTGACTATATTGGCTTTCAAGAGACTAAGAAAGATAGTTTTAGTAATTCCTTCTTCAAAAATCTTTTAGGTAATAGAAATTTTGCTTGGAACTTCCTGCCCTCTGTTGGGACTGCAGGTGGGATCCTAGTAGGAGTTAATTTAGATCTCTTTGATGTTCTTTCCTGGGATATTAAAACTTTCTCTGTTAGTACTGTTCTTAGAAATAAGAGTAATAATGTAGTTTGTAGAATTACTACTATTTATGGCTCTGCTTATGAAGAAAAGAAGCAGGAGTTTATCTCTGAACTCCATGAACTTTTCTTGAATTGGGATGGGCTTGCTTTAATTGGGGGAGATTTTAACTTAGTCAGATCTCCTGAAGATAAAAGCAATAGAAATGTAGATTTTAGATGGATTGATAGATTCAATGCTTGGGTTGAGCTCTAGGCATTGATGGAGATTGGTCTTTCTGGTAGAGCTTTCACCTAGGGAAATAACCAGGAGGACCTTATTATGAGTAGGATTGATAGGATTTTTTGTTCCACTTAGTTTGATGCTAGATTTCCATTAGCTAGTGCCAAAGCTTTGCCTAGAGTGGGTAGTGATCACACCCCCATCATCTGGGATTCAGGGGAGGGGCAGGTGATCAGGACTAAAAAGTTTAGATTTGAAAAATGGTGGATTGGTAACCAGACTTTAAAGATATTGTCATTAAGGCCTGGTCACATAGAGTGGATAGTTCAAATAGCTTGGATATTTGGCAAAGCAAGGTTAGATGTTTTAGGAGACTAGCTAAAGGCTGGAATCTCAATGTTGAGGCAGCTTTAAGAAGGGATAGAAAACTTCTTATGGATGAGTATGATGAATTAGATATAAAAGCTGAAACTAATTTGTTGTCTTCAGTAGAAAAAGAGAGATTAGATAAGATCCTGCAAGACCTTAACTCTTTTTGGATCATGGAAGAAGTTAAGGCTAGGCAGAGATCTAGAGATAGGAATGTTCTAGAGGGTGATAGGAATACAACATATTTCCATGCTGTAGCTAACCAACGTAGGAGGAAAAAATGGATCCATGTTTTAGAGGGTCCTGATGGCCCTGTAACTGAGATAGATGACATGCTTAAAGTAGCTACTGATTTTTATAAGGACCTTTTCAAGAAAGAAGATAGACCTGACATCCTTTTATGTCGAGATTTCTTTAGTGAGGAGGATAAAATTAGTGCAGATGAGAATCTGTCTTTGAGTGCTCCTTTTATGGAGGAAGAGATTAAGAATGATGTATTTGGTTCTTATGGGGAAGGTGCCCCTGGGCCTGATGGTTTGTCTTTCCTTTTTTATCAGACTTATTGGGATATCATTAAGATGGATCTTCTTTACATGTTTCAGGAGTGGTTTGATGATAAGTTAGATCTATTTAGGCTTAATTTTGCTATGATTACTTTAATTCCTAAGGAGAATGATGCTAGAGTCATGAAGAAGTTTAGACCCATTAGTTTACTGAATTTTTCCTTTAAAATGTTCACTAAAGTTCTCACCAATAGACTTGCTAAAGTGATTGGTAGGATCATTTCTATGAATAAATCTGCCTTCATTAGAGGTAGATTCATTCTAGAGAGTGTGTTACTGCCCATGAAGTCATACATGAGGTGCATAGGAAAAAATATAAAGGTTTAGTTTTCAAAATAGACTATGAGAAAGCTTATGATAGGGTCAATTTAGATTTCCTTTGGAGATCCTTGAGCTCAGAGGTTTTGATCCTTTCTTTATTAGGCTGATTAAACAGATCTCCCAAGGAGGGTCCATTGGGGTTAGAGTTAATGATGTTGAGAGTAACTTTTTCCTGACTGGCAAAGGCCTTAGGCAAGGGGGCCCCATTCCACCCTCCTGTTTAATATTATGATTGATATTTTTGCTAGGATGCTCAGTAGGGGGACACATTCAGGGGCCATCAGAGGTTTGTGCTCTGGTTTTGTCCCTGGTGGTGTAGTTTGTCTTCAGTATGCTGATGATACTCTGCTTTTTCTAGAAAAAGATGAAAGAGTAGCTGTGAATCTGAAATGGATCCTTACCTGCTTTGAACAGATCTCTGGAATGATGATCAATTATGCCAAAAGGGAACTCATTCCAATAAATCTGGAGGTTGAGGAATGCCAACCTTTCCTTGATATTTTTCAGTGTGTCTTAGGTAGTTTTCCAGTGAAATATTTGGGCATTCCTCTTCACTATGATAAACTTAGAAGGGAGGATCTTCAACCTTTGGTTGATAACATTCTCCATAGAATTACTGGTTGGAGAGGGAAATTGCTTTCTTATGCTGCTAAGAAAGTCCTTATCAAAGCCTGTCTTTCTAGCATCCCCATTTATTTGCTTTCCTTTTTCAAATTCCCTAAATGGGCATTGAAAATCTTAGATTCTCATCTTGCCAACTTTTTTTGGAATGATGAAGAAGGAAATCACAAAATTCATTTAGCTAATTGGCCTTCTGTTTGCATGAAGAAAGATTTTGGGGGTTTGGGTATTCCTAATCTCAAAGATCTCAATTTGTGCCTGCTTGGCTCCTGGGTTAAGAGATACATCCAGGGGGAGGGAACCCTTTGGAGGAGAGTTATTGATGCCAAATATCATAATGGATCCCCAAATATCCTGTGTTGTAGGGATATTCATCCCTCTACCTTCTGGAAAGGGGTGATGTGGGCATCTAGATCTGTAGCTTTAGGATATAGGTGGAGAGTAGGTAATGGTAGACTAGTTAGATTCTGGGAGGATATCTGGTTTGGAAATTCTCCCTTAGCTACTCAATTCTGGGACCTCTATGTAATCTCAAATCAACAAACTAAAACTATTGCTGATTTGTGGGATGGTGCTCAGCTTAGATGTGACTTTAGAAGGAACTTTTCTGACAATATGATGGTCTAATGGCTAGAACTTAGAAGTATTGTTGGTACTATCTGTTTGTTGGAATCAGATGACCAACTTGTTTGGCAATATTAAACCTCAGGAGTATATTCTTCTAAATCCATGTATGCTGTGATTAATTTTAGAGATGTTACTCCTGTTTTCTTGCCTGCAGTTTGGTCCTTAAAAATTCCCCCTAGGATTCAGATTTTCCTATGGCTGCTTTCACAAAACAAGATCATGACTAGAGATAATCTTAGGGCCAGGGGGATTCCTAAACCCCTTGAGTGCAATCTCTGCACTGAGTTTGAATCTGTGAATCACCTTTTCTTTGAATGCATTGTTTCTAAACTTCTCTGGGATGATGTGTTTGAAGTTTTTGGGATTGCAGTAGATAATTTCTTTTCAGTTGCTTCCAAGTGGATTGCTAATAAAAGACACTTACATTTCAATGTTGTGTCTTCGGCTGTTCTTTGGAGCATCTGGAACAATAGAAATAACTTAGTTTTTAACGCTTGTTCCTGGATAAATATGAAACAGATTTGGCGCCTCGTGCTGCTGTACCTTCGGAACTGGAAAGTTCCATTCAAAGAGTTGGAGGGGGGGGCCTTGGTGATGTTCATGGACAGGATGGCCAACAACCTAAAAACGCCTCTGAGGCTCCTGGCGAGTTGAAATGCCCTGGCTTTGGGTGGGCTTCCACCTGGAAAGACAGTGCTACCTCAATCCACGCCGGGAGAGCGACGGTGGAGCACTTGAAGGGACACCCTGAAGATGAAGATTCAGTGCATGTGATCTTTGGGTGATTCGGAGTCTTCAGTGTTCCTACCGTGTGGTGGCAGTGCCTGGATTGTTGTCCCTTGTTCTTTTGCTTAGGCTTGTTGTGGTTGCTATAAACTTTGCACTTAGTCTGTTTTAGTTACGTTTCTGTCGGACTCCTTAGTTTTCCCTGTGTGGAGTTTGTAATTCCGTCTAGTTCTGAACTCGGGTGGTCTCGTTTCAATGAAAATGGGGCTAAGGGAGTGATCCCTTTTCATCTAAAAAAAATTGAAAAAAATGCCCTATAGTATCAGTATGATATTCTCACAATGCCATAAACATTCGCATTTAAAACTGGAAAATATGCAGTTCAAGTCACGTTCCACTTGGAATCACTCTTTTTTCTGCAAATCATGAACTTACCCAGTTGATTCGACTTGATATCAATGTTTGATCCAGACGAGCAAGCATCCCCAAACCTGCCAAATGGCACACCATAGTGCCCCCTGCTGCCAGTCTCGACCAGGCTAAGCTCACTGCTTCAAACCAAACACATTCATCTGAGATCAGGAACTCCCAGTAGTACGCGACCCTCTTTGTCATCGCGCTCCCATGGACTGATTAGGTGTTAAACCCGTCACTGACCAATCACCAAACCCTAGGCTGGAACAGAGTGACAGAGGAAGCAGAGTACCTCGGGTTGGAGGCGGCAGGATCGGGATGCCTCAGGCTCATCTTCATTGGGTGGGGAGCGACACCGAGCAGATAATTGGCTCGGATCGCGATGGAATCGGTGGAAACCCAAACAAATACACGGGGACAAACCCACCTAATTCAAAATAGAATGCTGCGACACACCAAACCACAAACTAAATAATAATACTATTTTCTCCGTTTTAAAATAGATGTTACAGACTAGTGTCTAGATTCATTTAAATTTTAACAAACCTACGATATATATTTCAAGATGGAGGATAAAACATTTTGTGGAAAGTCTTGCTCCCATCTTTCTAAAAATATTTAAAATCGCATTACTTTTTCCATTCAGAAATAACCGACTTGAGTTTGTCTAGATTCGAATATATCTAGACGCACTTCAGTGTATAGATACATTTAAATATAGACAAACCAAAATTAGTTATTTTGGACGGAGAAAGTACAAGTTTTAAAAAAATCTGAAGATAATTCTAGATATAGTCAATGTTGTATCCCATAAACATGTAAAAATCCAAAAATTCGTTGTACCATGTGCTACACAAAAAATGAAAAAAAATATGGTAAAATTTGGCGATTTGAAAATATACATACCTACATCCACACTTTTGTCATTGTTGTGTAGGTGATAATACAAAGTACTACATCCGTCTTAAAATAGATGTCAGTAATTTTTTTCTAAGTTTAAATGTATTTAGACACTATTAGTATCTAGATTCATTTAAATTTAGACAAACTTTTGACATCTATTTTGAGACGGAGGAAATATTTGAAATTAATATTTTACGGGTTTGAGCCATATATCATTGGCTACATTCTTTTTTTCAATTTTTTGGTACTAGTAAATATAATTTTTAAAAAAGTTAAAATAAAAAGATCAATGAATATCGAGGGCTGACTCCATTCTCTTCACGGCACTATTATACTATGAACCACACACAATGTTACGAGGCAGATTATATGGTCGATATCAATTTTGTTCCAACACCATTATTTATGTGACTGTTTTTCTTATTACAAAGTTGGTGGAGTCATCGCTATATGGCGGAGGGCCACTAGCGACACCAAGATCCACTTTTGATGGCACCTTAGGCCACATTACGGCAATCAGCTACGATTGCCATGGTCCAGACAAAGGTAGATATTTCAAGGTGTTACGATGTTTGATCTCCACGCTCATATCGAGTGAGACCGCTAGGTACCAACGGTGGTAAGAATCAAGAAGAATGGGGTGAATACGTACGTGTGACCGGCGATTAGCACTTGGCAACATTTGCAACAGTTCTTGCCATGTGGGGGTGATAACGACATACTTTATTCTTGGCAGTGCTCTTTGAGCCTCGTGTCTTGGTATCCGGGGTAGAAATCTAAGGTTTGACCTTCGATAGTTTTACATGACAATGGTGACTCCCTAATCATTTCCTTATTGAAGGCACTATCTAGTGATTAGACCTTCTTTAGGGTAAAAACTTAGGATCTGGCCATGCTAGTTTGACCGGAAGAGGATGGTCCTGCTCCACTGTTACCTTTCTGGCGCATTTTGGAGAAGATTTTTCAGAGTCGAGGTAGCGTCACCACTTCTGGTGCTTTTGCGGCAATGAGTCTCTATTTTCTTTGGCGGGGTCTTTATTTTTCTATTCTTATTTTGTTTTTCAACTATGTGCATAATTTATGTCTAGACTTGCTATAGTTTTTATGTTGTTGCAGAGCTGAGTGTAACTAATATCTTCATGGTATTGATGTCTACGCACTTCCATTGTTGCAGACAGTTGTTGTGCCTCCAAGTGAAGAGGTTTGTAGAACAACAACAAGTTTCCCTTAAGTGGATTACCCAAGGTTTATCGAACTCAGGGAGGAAGTGGTCAAATGTATCCCTCTCAAGCAACCATGCAATCAATATACAAGAAGTCTCTTGTGTCCCCAACACATCCAATACACTTGTCAGATGTATAGGTGCACTAGTTCAGCGAACAGATAGTGAAATACAAGTGGTAACAGTGCCAGAAAAGAGCTTCTGACGGAAAGGAAAAGACTGGAAGCAAGCAAACATGCAACATATCTAGATGCAAACGGTGTTTCAAAGTTTAGAAACAAGGCTCGGGGATTGTACTTTCACTAGTGAACACTCTTTCATATAAATATCCTCTCTTCATGATACTACTCTTAACTACTTTTCGGTTGGACACTCTAATCCATGGCAGGGCTCTAACAACACTCTTCAAAGTCCGCCTTTCCCAATCTAGATAACCCCACACTGTCACCTTGAGCGCTAGATGGTTCCAACAAACACCACAATTTCATAAAGACATCCAACTCCAAATATACTCATGATAAATATATATGTAACCTAGCTTAAGTGTCACACACGGTGTGCACGCTGTCACTTTCATACACGTGGAGAAAAGCATAGATCTATTAAAGCACGATGAGTATTTATGTAGACTCTAGCCTAAGTGCCACCATGGCGTGCACACTGTCACTTTCACACACATGGGTAGAGCAGAGATCTATTAAAGCACTTGAGTAGCAAGGTAGATCTACTTGATTACAAAGCTCATGACCACAATATGATCATGCATAGAGAGAGAGATGAACACATAGCTACTGGTAGAGCCCTTAGCCTCGAGGAAGAACTACTCCCTCCTCATCATGGGAATCAGCAACAGCGATGGATATGGTGGTGGATATCGATGGAGATGGCTTCGAGGGCACTTCCCTATCCCGGCAGGGTGCCGGAATAGAGACTTTCTATCCCCCGAATCTCCCCTTCGGTGGCGGCGGCGCTGCGGAACGTTTCGTGGCTTTTTGGTCGATTCTTTAGGGTTTCTGAGTCGGGGGCTTCTTATAGGCGAAGGAGGCAAGATCGGTGGAGGGCCAGGGGGCCCACACCCCCTGTGGCCGTGGCCAGGGTGGGCCCACGCGCACCTATGGTGTGGCCACCCTGGTGTCCTCCTCCATCTCGTCTTCGATTTTCCGTATCGTTCAGGGAAAATATGAAATTTGTCTTTTGTCCCGTCCAATTCCGAGAATATTCATTTTTAGCTTTCTAAAACCAATAACAGCAGAAAACAGGCAACTGTCACTGTGACATCTTGTCAATAGGTTAGTTCCAGAAAGTGTATAAAAATACCTCAAAGTGTAGACAAAGCAAATCAAAGTAGATACTAAACAATCATGGAACATAAAAAATTATAGATATGTTTCCGACGTATCAAGCATCCCCAAGCTTAACTCCTGCTCGTCCTCGAGTAGGTAAGTAATAAAAATAATAATTTTTGAGGTGACATGCACCATCAAAATCAAGATCAAAGCATTTGCAAGCATTAAAAGCTGGGATCAAAGAACTCTAAACATGAGCATGAAAGATAGCTTTAACAATAAGACATAGTAACTATGTTGCAACATGAAAGGATACAAACAAAGATCATGAATAACAATGCATTAAAAGAATTTGTTTGTTTCATATATAGAAAACATAGCATAGTGGCATTCATCTTGTCCCTCATGGAGTAGCAAATAAATGCATATGAAACCTTCAAAGTTCATAAGAGTGACTAGATACAAATAGTTCAAGAACAAGAAATATCAACAATATGAATCAATCAATAAGTTTTGGGACAATGCACATAGAACTAAGAATGGCAAATATGCTCTCTTAATTGGTGCCTAAGGATAGAAGGTGAAGACTCAATATAATGGTGGAAGAAAGGCCCTTCATAAAGGGAAGCAGGGATTTCAAGTTTCAAAATGAGCTTCCAAAAATTATGGGTTGTTAGCTTTCAGCTCTCGTTTCCCCTATCATAAGCATCTTGAAGTGATTAAGGTTAAAGTGAACAAACTATGGAGTATATGCTTGACAAAGTATAAGTTGGCAATATCATGTCCCTTGAATACGAGGGCTGCTCCTCATGCTACTCAACTTTAGTCACCTATAAGTTCTTGTCATAGTAAGTACATGTGTATCATAGAGAACCACCAATAGGGTACGCCTTGCTAATGATACAGGAGCTATCCCATAATCAAAATGACAAGGCAAGCATACAATGAACATCTCAGCAATCTTCTTATTTACCATGGTAAAATGGTGCTTTTTTCTCTCTTTCCTCTTTTCAATATGTCTCTTTTTTTATAAGAAGAAAGCTTCATAGATGTCATTATGGTGATGCTGCAAGTTTCCACTATGATTAGGCATGGCTTAGGCTAGCGGCCCTTGGCGTTTCTCTAACACACATACATAACTTCATGGACTTATAAGCTCCCTCTTTATTTCACACCGGCGACATCCATAGACAAAAGAGCATGATATCAACTATGTACAAAGTACAAGTGCAATGTTGAAAGCGTTCCCCGTGACAGCACGGTTCTGCTAATTCCAACGTATAAGTGCAAGCATATACAACATAGATGACACAATGGTTCAAGTTTATTTAGGGGCAAGAAAAATAAAGTGTGCCATCAAGTTTGCGAGAGCTTTAGTCACTAAGTTTCACATAACAAGTTACTTTTTAATTGGAAGATAGATGAAAACAAGAATATACTTGGAATGATGTAACACACCATGCATAGGAATTTATAGTGGACACTTTGGAATAACTTGGTTACTTGGGAGTTGTATGCATGAGTAGAGCTTACTCATATAAGTGGAGGCTAGAAAAAGACTGGGAGCGACCAACTAAGAGAGCAATAATGGCCATAATCATGTAGAGCGACAAAACATTACTAATCAAAGCATAAAGTGGCACTACAAGTCAAGTACTAAATGATCATAGAATCTAGGATGAGTGCTTCATAGCCATAACATGGTGTAATCATGTGCCAAGTCAACCCAAACAAAGCATCAAAGGAGAATACCACAATACTATGCTTTTGTATGCTAAAACAATGCATGATTCCTTCAAGGCACATTAAGCAATCTCAATTGTTTGGAACAAGTCATGCTACATCAATAATCACTAAGCATAAAGTCAAAACAACATCTAACATGACATGATAAAGTCTAAGTCACAATCAAAGCAAGCTCCCTTTTGTACCACTCAAGCATGAAGCTTCCTACTCTTCTCCAATACCAATCAACTTATTTGAAATAAATCACAAAGATAATAATCAACAAAGATCAGTGAGATTGTCTCACAAATCCACAAAGAAGAACTAAAAATTTCTAAGAAAAAATCATAAGAAAACTAAGGCTAAACAAAGTGCTAGGAAAATAGAACTCTCAGAAAACAATAAGAGTGAAAACTAGAGTGTTCTAGGCAATGAAAACATAGTGTGTCTCTATCAAAAAGAAGTGTGTTGTAATCAACCAACTTATTCAAGCAAACTAAGAAAAAAACTAAAAACAAAAACAAAGACGCTCCAAGAACAACACAATAGTGCATGAACCAATAAAAACAAATTGTCTAGAAAGACCTGAGATTTTTATTGATGAAGAAGGGGATGCCTTGGGCATCCCCAAGCTTTGACGCTTGTACCTCTTGAATATTTCTTGGGGTGACAAAGGGTGCTATCCCCAAGCTTGAGATTTTGTCCATTATTTATCTTATTACATCATTCTTTCTCTACACCTGAAAATTTTCCTTCATACAAAACTTCACACAATATTCATTAGCAACATTACTGTACTCAAAAGATAATAGACCTTTGGGTTTAGCTTTAGAACAGCAAAACTTTCACTAAAAACACAAGCTACTGAAGAAATTCCCTCAAAAATCTCAACTTTCCAAAAAGAACCCAAAAAGGAATCAATAAGAAGCAAATTCAAATAATGGCAGAAATATGTCAAAACAGACTAGCAGGTGGAAACTGATTTTTTCAAAGACCTTCTGTTGCTCAAATCAAGAAGTGTTGAACTAACGAAAGTTAGCTGACATACTGGGGGATGTTTCGTAAAATATCAGCTCAATCCGACTTACAGAGATTCCTCACGAATTTTTACGGTGGAGCACAAAAATCTGTTTCGGGACAGCAACTCCCCAAATCTTACTTCGCTCTCATTAGAGGTCATTCTTGGCATAAAAAGCAAATAAAAAGGATAAGGACAGGTCATTACAGAGGTAATAACTTCCAAGACTCAAGAAAACTCACATAAGTACTTTTCTTTAATGCCTTTAAGTTATGCTTGATAGTTTGAGAAGTTACTCACATAAGAAATATGAATTGAATTAAAAGAGAGCATCAAGGAGCAAATTCAAAACACATTTAAGTCTAACCCACTTCCTATGCATAGGAATCTTATAAAGAAACAAGTCATGAAAGCACAAAGCAACAAGCATAGGAAAGCAAAACAAATGCAACTTCAAAATTTTCAACATAAAGAGGGAAAACTTAATATTTTTAAGATGCATAAGACCATGTTACCCTCTCTCATAATAACTTCCAGGAGAAACATGAATAGAATTAACAATATAACTATCACATAAAACATTCTTATCATGAGCCACATGCATATAATAATTATTACTCTCCACATAAGCCTAGTCATTCTTATTAATCGGAGTGGGAGCAAATTCAACAAAATAGCTATCATTACTATTCTCGTCACCATAATCATCAAATATAGGAGGCATATTGTAATCACAATTAACTTTCTCCTCAATAGTAGGTGGACTGAAAATGTCATATTCATCACTGTAATCATCATATATTGGGGGTTTGGTATCATCATAAGAAATAGAATAGCTATCTTCCAAAGTTGGGGAACTAAAAAGATCATTTTCATCAAAAATAACTTCCCCGAGCTTAGATGTTTCCATAGCATTAGCAATAATGGTGTCCAAAGAGTTCATACTAATAACATTGCTATTAGCATGCAAATAAAGTTCCATAGATTTTTTAATTTTCTCTTCAAACACTTCATATCCTAACTCAAGAAAAATACTATAAAGCTCACTAATTTTGTTGTTGTTTTCCATTAAGCCTAACTAGTGAAAACAAGAAACAAAAAGACAAAATTGCAGAATCTAAGGAAATAACTTCGAGCACTCACACCGGAGGATGTGAGTACCTTTTACCTTACCTCCCCGACAACGGCGCTAGAAAAGAGCTTGATGTCTACGCAATTCTATTCTTGTAGATAGTTGTTGGGTGATACGCCCAATTTGAATCACCATTCTATATCATAATTTAACTCTATTCATTGATATTTGTCTTATTATGATGTATTACTTATGGCTTTTCATCTGTTTATGCATGTTGGATGATTCTTGGAGGATGGACTGCTGGAGTCTAGATTCTGGTGGAAAAGAAGGCGTTTTGGTGCAATTTCGCAAAGATCAGAAAAATACCAGAAAAATATGGAAACATATTATTTCTCCAGAAGAATGAGGGAGCCAGAAGGAGGGGCGTGGAAGGGCCTTAGGGGGCCCACACCCCCCTAGGCGTGGGCCCACCTGACCCCGCGCCTAGGGAAGGTGTGGCCCACCTGACCGGCCTCCGACTCCGCCCCTTCGCCTATATCTTCCCTACGGAACCCTAAGCCTCGAGGAGCGACCATAGATAGATTTCCGCCGCCTCTGGGGGGCGGAAAACACCGAGAGAGAAATATCTCTCCGGCAGACAGATTTTTGCCGCGGGAATTCCTTCCTGGAGAGGGGAGACCGTCACCATCAACACCGTCATCAAGCTAGGCTTCATCGGGATTATCATCATCCACCCCATCATCTCCACCAGCACCATCATCACCACTCCGTCCTGCTGTAACAATTGTGTTGGATATTTCCTTAGTTCATTACACTACTAGGAAAAGGGCTATAGGTAATCAGCACATTCGTGGCTCACATGGTTGAAGTGCCCCACGGCTAAAATAGGTGTGGCTCACCTGTGGGCAGTGCCCTACTAGTAACTAGAACAACCGTGGTGCACATGTGGTATGTGCGCCACAGGTGTGTGTGGACCAGGGGCCTGCCAGCCGCATGCCACATACCCGTAGCGCACATGGGGTAAGTGCGCTACAGTTGTTTGTAATAGACGTAGCACACATGTGGCCAGTGCCCTACACCTGTGTGAAGCCCCCTCTGCTCCTTAAGTGGGGAAACACATTTGTGGCGCATTGTGGCATGTGCGCCACGGTTGCTTTTAACGCTTGTGGCGCACTAGGGCCATGTGCGCCACGGATGTGTCGACCCTTTTTTTTGGCAGCTCCACTTTATGCACATGTGATCATCCACCCACACTTCACTTTCCCCTTCTTCTTCCTCCTTAGATCTAGTCGGGATCATTCTCCTTCCCACCTCAATTTCTCCACTCATTCACCATTTTTAGCATGTAGAACTTGTCTTGGATGTTACATACATAATAGAGGAAGCTCTCCGGTCTCGCGCGCACCTCCTTTTCCATTTTCTCTCGCGATCGGTGCTCGCATCTCCTTTTCCATCGGTGCTCGCACCTCCTTTTCCATCGGTGCTCGCACCAAGCCTGATGTTCCTCGAATCTCCACCAAATTCTAGGAATTCGAGGTCCAATGCTTTCCACTGGCTAGCATCTGAAGGGTGCGTCAGCATCTCATCCTTTTCGGGGTCATCGTCATCTCCTGGCTTCTTCCTTTCCGCATGCCATCACATGAGCTTTTCTTCCTTAGGGTCCGCGAAATAGCGCTGCAGACGAGGAGTGATAGGAAAGTACCATACCACTTTTCGAGGTGCTTTCTTCCCTTTCTTGTATCGACTCATGCCGCACACCGGACATCTGGTTTTCTCCGCGTCCTCGTCCCGATAAATGATGCAATCGTTGATGCATACATGGTATCTAAAGTGCGGTAGATCAAGAGGACAAACGATTTTCATGTGCGCCACGAACGTGCACTTTCCTAGTAGTGTTAGGGGAAGCTTTCTCGGTGTTGATCTTGTAGTTGATGCTTGTGAGTGGAACCATTGTATTATTGTTTATGTTCATATTGTTATCTATTACCATATCATCTTTGATCTTGATCCATATGATGTCTTGTGAGTAGTTTGTTTAGTTCTTGAGGACATGGGAGAATTCATGTTGTTAGTAGTGAATCTATGATGAGTTATTATTCAATGGTTTAGTATTTAAGTTGTGGTGCTATTCTTCTAGTGGTGTCATGTGAACATCGACTACATGACACTTCACCATTTATAGGCCTAGGGGGATGCATTGTTATTTGGCTACTAATTGTGGGGTTGCTGGAGTGACAGAAACCTGAACCCCCGTTAGGACACCTTTGCACAAGGGAGCGTAGGATCTCAGAGTTTAAGGTTGTGGTTAGATTTATATCTCAATTACTTTCCTATAGTTATAGATATTTGCAAGGGGTTTAATCACAAGCATGTATTAGTCCTAGGAAGGGCGGTATGTTAGCACAGGTTCACCCATACAACACTTACAACACCAAAGAAGAGTACTCAACTATTTGAAGCGAAAGCACTTGACAGAATTCCCATGTGTCCTCGAGAACGTTTGGTACTTATAAGCATTGTTCAAAAAATAGGCTGAATCAGAGATTAATAGGCCGATTAATCGCTACTAGGGACCTGACCATGTTAATTACCACTAATCGTTTGTGTTAATCATTTAGCCCGATTAATAGGTGTGACACTCTGATTACTAGGTATGTTCCCGATTAACTACTACACTTGGTCAAAAAAGTTGCAAAATTATCAGCACATATCGACCATCCATCCGCTAGCCCGTCGCAATGAACTAGGTTTTTTGAAGCTCCTCTCGATCCCTGCCTCCAGGAGCTCGATATCTGCCATCACCAGCCAGTTTCTTATCGTTGTTGACCAGTTCCTCGTAGTTGCCGATCAGACCTCAGATATAAGAGCTCGAGCGCCTTGAGGATCTCATCCCGGAGCTTGAGGCTGCCTTTAATAGGGTAGGTGGTTGAGGTGCAAGAGGAGTCATATGTGTTTTAGGTTCTAATTTTTGTAGGTTTCACCGATTAATAGCCAACCGATTAAATCTGTTAATCATTCGAATTCTGATTAGTCGCTACTCCCAAGACAACCGAGCAGTTAACGATTACCGATTTCCTTACCATTGCTCATAAGTATTTCTGCCGGCTTGTCCTTTGCTACGAAAGGATTTGGCCACTTGCTTCGTTTGTTCGTTACCTTTGTTAATTTCTCCTTGTTTTGTTGCCTTATCAGAAAATCACTAAAAATGCATTTGCTAAGTATTCATATGGATTTCCTCGTTGGGATCGACACTCCTATTTATTGAAAGTACTACTGTACAGTACCTTCTGCTCCTCGTTGGGATCGACACTCCTATTTATCGAAAGTACTACGATACACCCCCTATACTTGTGGGTCATCAAGACTATATTTTGGCGCTGTTGCCGAGGAGTGAAGCGTTATTGAAGAGTGGAACTGGTAAGGGAAAATTTTACTGTGAGTATTGCTCTTGTTACTGCTTGTTACTTCGTTTCCAATATGGATAACCCACTTGGTTTTCTGTTTGGGAAAACTACTACCACTGCTAGGGTAGTAGATGAACCTCCACCTATTGAGATAGATCCTTTTAAGATACCTACAAGTATTGTTAATCGTGTTATGGATAATTATTATTTTGGGGATGGAACCGTCCATCCCGGTGATCACTTGCTTTTTATCCATGAATTATGCGGTTTGTTTAAGTGTGCAGGTATCACAACTGAATAGGTGAAGAAGAAGTTACTCTCCATATCCTTGTAAGGGAGAGCTGAAGAATGGTATAAGCTGCTGATGACATGGTTATACCCTACGGGTACACGACATCAGCATACCTGGTCCAGCCCAAGGAAGGCCCACGAGAATATACGCGGCCCATGAAGATTTTCGGTGGCCCAAGCCCAGGACATCTTCGGATCCTTGGAGAGCAAGACTAGAACAAAGATAGAATATTCAAAGAGGCAAACCCTAAATCTGTAACCGACTCGATCTGTGCCCGGGACCTGCCTATCTCTATATAAAGGCTAGGAGGGCACGATGAGAAGGGCACTTCATACCTCCACAATAGGCTACGCCATAGATCATCTCTCTCATACCACCGCATACACACCTCCACGCCAGATTGCATCTGCGCACCCTTGTAACTTTCGGTTCCGCCGTAATCAAGAGCAGACAAGCAAGAGTAGGGTTTTCCCTCCGGGGGCCTAAACCTGGGTAAACCTCGTGTCCCCGTGTTGCTTGTTTGTTAACCGTTCCGCGATATCCAGCATCCCCATCTTCTCCAAAACCCAAGCTCGTAACAATGGGCATTGATGAGATTAAACCTCGTCAATTCGTGCCGTCTGTGGGAATTGGGGGCGCTAAAGAATGTACAATCCATGGAATGGGAGGAGATGGCATCTCTCTTTTACTCTAAATTTTATCCTCCCAGTGAGATTCATAAGGATAGAAATCTTATATATGACTTTTGGCCTCTTGATGGAGAGAGTATAGCTTAAGCTTGGGGGAGATTGAAGTTACTAATGCTTAAATGTCCTACTCATGAACTCCCTAACAATATTATTCTCAATAACTTTTATGCTAGGCTTCCTCTTCATGATAAATATGCTTCGTGTGCTGGATCATTCACATGTATGAAGGAAGAAGCTAAATGAGATCTCTTAGACCGTATTCAAGATAACACTGAAGCTTGGGAGAATGACAAAGGAAGAAAGTCAGGTATAAACTATGATTATGAATGCATTAAATCTTTTATGGGGACTGATGAATTCCATGATATTAGTAATGAGTTTGGTCTTGATTCCCAAAGTATTGCCAACTGTTTTAAGGCCTTTGCCTCTTACATAGAAATTCCCAAGAAGAAGTGGAATAAGTACCATGCTCCTTATAAAGATGGTGTTAGTCATGTTCAAGTTAGAAGTACTCAAGTTTGTACTACTAATCATATTGTGCCTGCCTCATGTTGACAAAATGCCTTTCCCAGCTAAGGTAAAGGAGTATTCTATAATTATTAGTGCAAATAACAAAGGTACAATGAAAACTGTGGAGCCTGGTAAGCAATTGAATATTGAACCTGTGGTAGCTATTGTGAAAGATCTTGACGCTAGAAATATAGAGGATGAGCACATTGTCTTCTATGAAGATGCTTCTAATATTATCTCTCACCCTAGTAAAGCTAGAAAATTTAGTGTCCCTATGCTTTCTGTTAAAATTGGTGATCATTGATACTATGGTTTATGTGATATTGGTGCTAGTTCTAGTGTCATTCCTTATGAGCTTTACAGGGAAATTATGCATGAGATTGGTCCTTGTGAGCTTGAGGACATTGATGTGGTTATTCACCTTGCTAACAAGGAAACCATTTGCCCCATTGGCATTGTAAGAGATGTGGAGGTTCTCTGTGGTAAGATTAAATATCCTGCTGATTTTCTAGTGCTTAATTCAACAGCTAGCAAAACTTGTCCTATCATTTTTGGTAGACCTTTCTTGAACACTTGTGGAGATATTATTGATTGTAAATAGGAAAAAGTTTTAACTAAGTTTGATGGAGATTCTTATGAGTTTAACTTTTCCAAATTTGCTAAATATCCTTGTGAAAATAGCTTGCCTAATAAAGATTTCAGGATGGAACAACGTGCTTCTATTGATCCGGTTTATGACCTTGGACCTCTTTTTGATGACTGTAAGTATGCTTATTCTGATGATAAAGTTGTTTCCAGTGACAGTTATATTGTCAACTTTATTCAAAGTGCTACTGAAAGTTATTATGAGAGAGGGAAACATGGTTTTTTGCATCTCAATGATGTTAAGTTTCCCCGTTTTATGTTGAAAGCTTCGAATTTGCATCTATTTTGTCATCCTATGCTGATGGATTTTTGTTTCAACAATTCATTTTATCATGATACCCCCATGCATAGGAAGTGGGTTAGACTCAAGTGTGTTGGTTATTTTCTTCTTGATGCTCTCTTTCATTTCAGATATATATATCATATGTGAGCATCTTTGGAAGTTTCAAGCCTAACTTAAAGGCATTAAAGAAAAGTACTTGTTGGGAGATAACCAAAGAGTTTTGTCGAGTCTTGGAAGTTATTACCTCTGTAATAACTGCTCCTTATCCTTTTTGTTTTGGTTTTTGTGTCAAGTTCAACTACTTTTGTGAAGTAGAAGAGTTGTGAAAAGTGGTTGTCTTGGGACAAATTTTTATGCTGTATTGTAAAAATTTGTGAGGAAGCTCAGTACGTCGGATGGAGCTGCATTTTTCTGAGCTTGTTCTCCAAGTTTTTACCCAACTTTCATCAGTTCTGCACTTTTTGATTTGAGCAACAGACGGTTTTTGAAAAAATCAATCTTTACCTGCTGGTCTGTTTTGATAGATTTCTGCCATCATTTGCATTTGCCTCTTACATAAGCTTTTGTTTTGATGGGTTTTCTGTTGAAGTGTGTACCCAAAGGTTTATTGTTTTTTCTTACACTAATGTTGTCATTGAGTTTGTGCAAGGGTTTTGTAAGAAGGAAATTTTCAGGAGAAAGAGAAAAGGAATCTGCAGAGTTCGTCTTTTAATAGGAAAAAGTGGTGAAAACAGAAGGTTCGTGAAACCCCAATCTTTTTATATTTTTGATGTTTTTAATACAAAAGTGAAGTTGCGAGACGAAACTGAAGAGCGGAGCCCGGGGTGGACAAACCCACCCCAGGCACAGTCCCAGCCTGGCCGCGCCTGAGGGGGGTGTTTGCCCCTCGAACTCCGTCTCCGCCTCGTTTCCATGTCAAAACCTTCCTTATGCATTGAAACTTCGTAATATATAACCCCCTGGATCCCCCGAGGTTCATGCATCGTGTTCTCGTCGTGTTTTCGTTTCAATCTGTTTCTGTCAGGAAATCTTCTCAAGTTTAGAGCACCATGGCCTCCATAACGACAAGAAGCCCGAGGAAGAAGAACCTCAAGTCCCCAAGGAGGAGGAGATTTTGGTAGGGTATGAAGGTGACATGGAGGAGGACAAGCAACCGGACACTCGCGATACCGTTGCAAGCATTGGTTTGGTGACACGACCTACCAAACTTAAGAGGACAATACGGATGACTACAGGAGGGAGAACTCCGCGTCATACCCTCGCTCCACGCACACTTCCTCCTAGTACCCCTTGTTCTAACCGTGCACGGAAGAAACACTCTAATTTGGAAGAATGGAGAAAGAATAACAAGGACTGGGATCCTCGGTCCGAGTTTATCATGGGCTGCATTGAGCATAATTCAGAGTTAATTCGTACTCTGATCTTCGATATGGAGGATTTGAAAAGACTTATTGAAGAGCTTATCAAGAGAACAACACCACCACCGCAGAAGTAATTCGTCATCAAGTTTGGCATCCCCTTGGCTTATTCCAAGCTTGGGGGAGTGTCGCGGTATCACCACCATTATATTTTTTTATCTTTTACCTTTTTAGTGAATTCATATTTGTGGTAGAGAGGTTATCTTATAGTTTGGTTTGCATGTGGAAGTATCTCTCCTTTAGTTGATTATCTATGTATCCCTTGGTGTGAGTGCCTTTATTGAATATTAATAAGAAGTCTCATCTTTTACTTTTTGCACTTCTTATTTTAGTTTGCAGTTTCTATTATATGATGGATCTTGTTGATCAGTATTGGCACCACTTTGGGAGCATCAAGTGGATCTAAATTGTTTTTCGCAAATCGAGTTCTGGTCAGTAGCATTAGTTTGAAAGAAAAAGAGAAAAAAGCTTATAGGTATTTTGTATCATTTGTTTTCTTTACTGTTGTCTCATAAGCTTAGTATTCTTTATTTAAGATCCTTTTGTGTCTTCAAGGAAGATTGCATGTTTGGCTTTATTACTTGTATGTTTGCATGTTTATTTCAACTCTCTTGCTTGCTACCCAGCCTTGCTAGCCAAAAACCTGTTTTGAGAAGGCATACTTCTCATTTTTCCAAATCCGTTTGAACCAAAACTTTTGCCATTTGTGTCCACCATATCTACCTAGTAGCTTTTGCTATTCCAATAAAATTCTCAAGCTTCATCTACCTTTCGAATTAAAAAAGTATTTTGTTATGTGAAAACTAGTTAGTAAAGCTCTCACAAACTTGATGGCACACCTTATTTTCTTGCCCCTAATAGACTTGAACCATTGTAAACATCGAAGTTGTATATGCTTGCATCTATACGTTGGAATTAGCAGAATCGTCCTGTCACGGGGAACGTTTTCAACATTGCACTTGTACTCTGTACACAGTTGATATCGGGCTCTTTTGTCTATGGATGTCAACGGTGTGAAATAAAGAGGGAACTTGTTAGTCCATAGAGTTTGTATCCTGTGTTAGAGAAACGCCTGGGCCGCTAGCCTAAGCCATGCTTAATCATGGCGAAAACTTGCAGCATCACCATAGTGAGTCATCTATGAAGCATCATCAATAAAAAGGTATGCACATAGTAAATAAAAATATCGCTAGGATGCTTATTGTCTGCTTGCCTTGTCATTTTGGTTATGGGAAAGCTCATGTACCATCTGCAAGGGGTACCCCGTTGGCGGTTCTCAATGATATGCAAATAATTACAATAACAAGAACATACCTGTGACCAAAGTTGAGTAGCATGAGGAGTGGCCCTCATATTCAAGGGACATGAGATTGCCAACTTATATTTCGTCAAGCATATACTCCATCTTTGTTCACTTTAACCTTAATCATCTCAAGATGCGTATGATAGGGGCAATGAGGGCTCAAAGCTAGTAAGTACCATAATCTTTTGGAAGCTCTTTATGACTTGTAATCCCTACTACCCTCTATGAAGGGACCCTTCTCCTAGTTTCCAGTTGAGTCAGTAAACCTACTTCCTTTCTATCTCCGGCAAGAATTTGAGTTGTTGTGTTTCAAGCATTCATATGGTGATTTATTCAATCATGTTCTTTATCTTCCTTGTTTGCACAAAACTCTTATCTATTGAGTATTACTTTGAAAGCCTTCACTTGTGAAAAACCTTTTTGAGCAAAGAGTGCTCCTGTTATAAAACTTCTACAAAAAGCTTTTCGTGAAACTGTTTGCCAGGTGTTCTCTGACCCAGACCAAGTTTGCCAATTCCAATTATGATTTATCTTTATGCATCTCTATTGTGACTGTTGTACTTGGTTGCAAGCTAAGATATATAATGGTGAGTTGCTTTCTTTTATAAGTTGTGCAATGGTAAGTGTGATGCCTCTTGTTCGTATTTTTTATCGAGACTTCACTCCATAAACCTATGGACATGTTTACTAAGCTCAGTTTTCGCTTGAGGACAAGCGAAGTCTAAGCTTGGAGGAGTTGATACGCCCAATTTGCATCACCATTCTATATCATAATTTACCTCTATTCATTGATATTTGTCTTATTATGAGGTATTACTTATGGCTTTTCATCTATTTATGCATGTTGGATAAATCTTGGAGGATGGACTGCCGGAGTCTGGATTCTGATGGAAAAGAAGGCGTTTCGGTGCAATTTCGCAAATATCAGAAAAATACCAGAAAAATATGGAAACATATTATTTCTCCAGAAGAATGAGGGAGCCAGAAGGAGGGACGAAGAAGGGCCTTAAGGGCCCCACACCCCCTAGGCACGGGCCCACCTAACCCCGCTCCTAGGGCAGGTGTGGCCAACCTGCGCGGCCTCCGACTCCGCCCCTTCGCCTATATCTTCCCTACGAAACCCTAAGCCTTGGGGAGCGACCACAGATAGATTTTCGCCGCCTCTGGGGGGCGGAAAACATCAAGAGAGAAAGATCTCTCCGGCAGACAGATTTATGGTAGGGGAATTCCTTCCCGGAGAGGGGAAACCATCGCCATCAACACCTTCATCAAGCTAGGCTTCATCGGGATCATCATCATCATCCACACCATCATCTCCACCAGCACCATCATCACCACTCCGTCCCGATGTAACAATTGTGTTGGATATTGCCTTAGTTAATTAGGGGAAACTTTCCCAGTGTTGATTACTATTCTAGTTGATGCTTATGAATGGAACCATTGGATTATTGTTTATGTTCATATTGTTATCCATTACCATATCATCTTTGATCTTGATCTATATGATGTCTTGTGAGTAGTTCATTTAGTTCTTGAGGACATGGGATAAGTCATGTTGTTAGTAGTGAATCTGTGATGACTTATTATTCAATAGTTTAGTATTTAAGTTGTGGTGCTATTCTTCTAGTGGTGTCATGTGAACATCGACTATATGACACTTCACCATTTATAGGACTAGGGGGGTGCATTGTGTATTTGGCTACTAATTGTGGGGTTGCTGGAGTGACAGAAACCTGAACCCCCGTTAGGACACCTTTGCACAAGGGAGCGTAGGATCTCAGAGTTTAAGGTTGTGGTTAGATTTATATCTCAATTACTTTCCTATAGTTACAAATGTTTGCAAGGGGTTTAATCACAAGTATGTATTAGTCCTAGGAAGGGCGGTATGTTAGCACAGGTTCACGCACACAACACTTACAACACCAAAGAAGAGTACTCAACTATTTGAAGCGAAAGCACTTGACAGAATTCCCATGTGTCCTCGAGAACGTTTGGTACTTATAAGCATTGTTCAAAAAATAGGCTGAATCAGCGATTAATAGGCTGATTAATCGCTACTAGGTAGCTGACCATGTTGATTACCACTAATAGTTTGTGTTAATCATTTAGCCCGATTAATAGGTGTGACACTCTGATTACTAGGTATGTTCCCGATTAACTACTACACTTGGTCAAAAAAGTTGCAAAATTATCAGCACATATCGACCATCCATCCGCTAGCCCGTCGCAATGAACTAGGTTTTTTGAAGCTCCTCTCGATCCCTGCCTCCAGGAGCTCGATATCTGCCATCACCAGCCAGTTCCTTATCGTTGTTGACCAGTTCCTCGTAGTTGCCGATCAGACCTCAGATATAAGAGCTCGAGCGCCTTGAGGATCTCATCCCGGAGCTTGAGGCTGCCTTTAATAGGGTAGGTGGTTGAGGTGCAAGAGGAGTCATATGTGTTTTAGGTTCTAATTTTTGTAGGTTTCACCGATTAATAGCCAACCGATTAAATCTGTTAATCATTCGAATTCTGATTAGTCGCTACTCCCAAGACAACCGAGCAGTTAACGATTACCGATTTCCTTACCATTGCTCATAAGTATTTCTGCCGGCTTGTCCTTTGCTAAGAAAGGATTTGGCCACTTGCTTCGTTTGTTCGTTACCTTTGTTAATTTCTCCTTGTTTTGTTGCCTTATCAGAAAATCACTAAAAATGCATTTGCTAAGTATTCACATGGATTTCCTCGTTGGGATTGACACTCCTATTTATCGAAAGTACTACTGTTCAGTACCTTCTGCTCCTCGTTGGGATCGACACTCCTATTTATCGAAAGTACTACAATACACCCCCTATACTTGTGGGTCATCAAGACTATTTTTTGGCGCTATTGCCGGGGAGTGAAGCGTTATTGAAGAGTGGAACTGGTAAGGGAAACTTTTACTGTGAGTATTTCTCTTGTTACTGCTTGTTACTTCGTTTCCAATATGGATAACCCACTTGGTTTTCTGTTTGGAAAAACTACTACCACTGCTAGGGTAGTAGATGAACCTCCACCTATTGAGATAGATCCTTTTAAGATACCTACAAGTATTGTTAATCGTGTTATGGATAATTATTATTTTGGGGATGGAACCGTCCATCCCGGTAATCACTTACTTTTTATCCATGAATTATGCGGGTTGTTTAAGTGTGCAGGTATCACAACTGAATAGGTGAAGAAGAAGTTACTCTCCATATCCTTGAAAGGGAGAGCTGAAGAATGGTATAAGTTGCTGATGACATGGTTATACCCTACGGGTACACGACATTAGCATACCTGGTCCAGCCCAAGGAAGGCCCACGAGAATATACGCGGCCCATGAAGATTTTCGGTGGCCCAAGCCCAGGACATCTTCGGATCCTTGGAGAGCAAGACTAGAACAAAGATAGAATATTCAAAGAGCAAACCCTAAAACTGTAACCGACTCGATCTGTGCCCGGGACCTGCCTATCTCTATATAAAGGCTAGGAGGGCACGACGAGAAGGGCACTTCATACCTCCACAATAGGCTACGCCATAGATCATGTCTCTCATAGCACCGCATACACACCTCCACGCCAGATTGCATCTGCACACCCTTGTAACTTTCGGTTCCGCCGTAATCAAGAGCAGACAAGCAAGAGTAGGGTTTTCCCTCCGGGGGCCTAAACCTGGGTAAACCTCGTGTCCCCTATGTTGCTTGTTTGTTAACCGTTCCACGATCTCCGGCATCCCCATCTTCTCCAAAACCCAAGCTCATAACAATGGGCATTGACGAGATTAAACCTCGTCAATTCGCGCCGTCTGTGGGAATTGGGGGCGCTGAAGAATGGACAATCCATGGAATGGGAGGAGATGGCATCTCTCTTTTACTCTAAATTTTATCCTCCCAGTGAGATTCATAAGGATAGAAATCTTATATATAACTTTTGGCCTCTTGATGGAGAGAGTATAGCTCAAGCTTGGGGGAGATTGAAGTTACTAATGCTTAAATGTCCTATTCATGAACTCCCTAACAATATTATTCTCAATAACTTTTATGCTAGGCTTCCTCTTCATGATAAAGATGCTTCGTGTGCTGGATCATTCACATGTATGAAGGAAGAAGCTAAATGGGATCTCTTAGACCTTATTCAAGATAACACTGAAGCTTGGGAGAATGACAAAGGAAGAAAGTCAGGTATAAACTATGATTATGAATGCATTAAATCTTTTATGGGGACTGATGAATTCCATGATATTAGTAATGAGTTTGGTCTTGATTCCCAAAGTATTGTGGTCATGAGCTTTGTAATCAAGCTAGGATTCATCGGGATCATCATCATCATCCACACCATGATCTCCACCAGCACCATCATCACCACTCCGTCCCGCTGTAACAATTGTGTTGGATATTGCCTTAGTTAATAAGGGGAAACTTTCCCGGTGTTGATTACTATTGTAGTTGATGCTTATGAGTGGAACCATTGGATTATTGTTTATGTTCAGATTGTTATCCATTACCATATCATCTTTGATCTTGATCTATATGATGTCTTGTGAGTAGTTCGTTTAGTTCTTGAGGACATGGGATAAGTCATGTTGTTAGTAGTGAATCTGTGATGAGTTATTATTTAATGGTTTAGTATTTAAGTTGTGGTGCTATTCTTCTAGTGGTGTCATGTGAACGTCGACTACATGACACTTCACCATTTATGGGCCTAGGGGGATGCATTGTATATTTGGCTACTAATTGTGGGGTTGCCGGAGTGACAGAAACCTGAACCCCCATTAGGACACCTTTGCACAAGGGAGCGTAGGATCTCAGAGTTTAAGGTTGTGGTTAGATTAATATCTTAATTACTTTCCTGTAGTTACGGATGTTTGCAGGGGGTTTAATCACAAGTATGTACTAGTCCTAGGAAGAGCGGTATGTTAGCACGGGTTCACCCACACAACACTTACAACACCAAAGAAGAATACTCAGCTATTTGAAGCGAAAGCACTTGACAGAATTCCCATGTGTCCTCGAGAACGTTTGGTACTTATAAGTATTTCCACCGGCTTGTCCTTTGCTAAGAAAGGATTGGGCCACTTGCTCCGTTTGTTTGTTACATTTGTTACTTGCTTCTTGTTTTGTTGCCTTATTAGAAAACCACTAAAAATCCGTTTGCTAAGTATTCACAGGGATTTCCTGTTCCATACCACTGTCCAGCACCTTCTGCTCCTCGTTGGGATCGACACTCCTATTTATCGAAAGTACTACGATACACCCCCTATACTTGTGGGTCATCATTGGGATACAAATGCAGAGGTTTGTAGAACAACAACAAGTTTCCCTTAAGTGAATTACCCAAGGTTTATCGAACTCAGGGAGGAAGTGGTCAAAGGTATCCCTCTCAAGCAACCCTGCAATCAATATACAAGAAGTCTCTTGTGTCCCCAACACACCCAATACACTTGTCAGGTATAGGTGCACTAGTTCGGCGAAGAGATAGTGAAATACAAGTGGTAACAGTGCCAAAAAAGATCTTCTAACGGGAAGGAAACGACTAGAAGCAAGCAAACATGCAATAGATCTAGCTGCAAACGGTATTTCAATGTTTAGAAACAAGGCCTAGGGATTGTACTTTCACTAGTGAACACTCTTTCATATAAATACCCTCTCTTCATGATACTACTCTTAACTACTCTCTGGTTGGACACTCTAATCCATGGTAGGGCTATAACAGCACTCCACAAAGTCGGCCTTCCCCAATCTAGATAACCCCACACTGTCACCTTAAGCGCTAGATGGTTCCAACAAACACCACAATTTCATAAAGACATCCAACTCCAAATATAATCATGATAAATATATATGTAACCTAGCTTAAGTGCCACAGACACAGTATGCATGCTGTCACTTTCACACACGTGGGGAAAAGGATAGATCTATTAAAGCATGATGAGTATTTATGTAGACTCTAGCCTAAGTGCCACCATGGCGTGCACGCTGTCACTTTCACACACATGAGTAGAGCAGAGATCTATTAAAGCACTTGAGTAGCAAGGTAGATCTACTTGATTACAAAGCTCGTGACCACAATATGATAATGCATAGAGAGAGAGAGAGAGAGAGATGAACACATAGCTACCGGTAGAGACCTTAGCCTCGAGGAAGAACTACTCCATCCTCATCATGGGAATCAGCAACGGCGATGGAGATGGTGGTGAAGATCGATGGAGACGGCGGTGGAGATGGCTCAGGGTGCCGGAATAGAGAATTTCCGTCCCTCGAATATCCCCTTCGGTGGCGGCGGTGCTGCAGAACTTTTCGTGACTTTTTGGTCGATTCTTTTGGGTTTCTGAGTCGGGGGCTTCTTATAGGCAAAGGAGGCAAGGTCGGTGGAGGGCCAGGGGCCCATACCCCCTATGGGCGGGGCCAGGGTGGGCCCGCGCCCACCCTGCTGTCCTTCTCCGTCTCGTCTTCGATTTTCCGTATTGTTCTGGGAGAATATGAACTTTGGCTTTTGTCCCGTCCAATTCCGAGAATATTCATTTATTAGCTTTCTGAAACGAAAAAGGCAGAAAACAGGCAACTGGCACTGTGGCATCTTGTCAATAGGTTAGTTCCAGAAAGTGTATAAAAATACCTCAAAGTGTAGACAAAGCAAAGCAAAGTAGATACTAAACAAGCATGGAACATCAAAAATTATAGATACGTTTCCGACGTATCAGGTATTAATATATTCCTATATTTATAAGCATGAATTTGCAGGGACACATGGAAACTTCCGTCGATCTTAAGGCACAGATATCGGAAATGGTGTTGGTGTGGAAGAACGGATATCCGGTTTGATTGACCTGATGATAGGGCGTCGCACGACATGTTTTTGTGATACACCCATCTCAAGCTTTCCCTTCGTGAGCTCATATTTACCCACACCATGGGTGGTCACTCCCAGGCTAAAGGGAAATACAATACCCCTGTAAGTTGGGCCCCCGGCATCATCTCTATCGTTTGTTTGTTGGAGATTCATGCTAACAGTTTCGCAAAATTCCCCTTCCACCTCATTCTTCAAGTCTAATCACATTTTGCACAAAGCCCTTGTACTTTCAAGGTTTCTCGTATTCTTGTTTTCGATTCTACAAGAGACAAACATGTTTCATAGATGATTCTCTGTTCATTTAATTAGCTAGTTTAGTTAGCCAATCTAAGATGATTCACATATGATTCTTTGATTATTTAATTAGACACATTTTTTTAGTTTTCTTCATGAATTAGTACCAGTTTTAGAAAAAAATCAGTTAATTAAATATCTAGAAGTTTCATCACAGATTCAAAGCACACGTAAGATTCAACAATATTCATAAAGTTTATCAAAAAATTCATATAAAATTCGTTCAAGCCTGTAAGGTCCGTATAGGCTTCTTAAAAGATTCGTACAAAATTCATATGAAATTTTCAAAGATTATTCAACAAAGCTTCCTGCAAGGTTGATAAGTATTAATATTTATTTATGTTTCACTGAATATTCAACAATATCCATACAAGGTTTTATCAATTTTTTTATATAAGATTTTTCTTAGAATATGTAGTTCATAAAGAAATACAAACATCAGGTTCATCAATGTGTCAAGGAACAACACGGTTAAGTAGATGATTACTACTGAACATTTGTTTCATAGAATTTCTAAAAATTTATAATAGACTTTTTTCTTCTAGACCTGCAACTTTGCTAGCCTGGCATTTGTAAGGAGATTCATACACAATTCACAGTTAGTTTAATGTTTCATACATATATTCATCAAAGATTCATAGTTTCATATCCAGATCCATTTTTATTAGAATTGAAGCAAATGCACAAATCAGTTTTGGGAAGAAATTAATACCAAGCATAAAATCCAAAAAAATAACATGGAGGATGCCACGGATACGAGGCATGCGTGCCTAGATCCACCCCAATCAATCCTAAAACCAATGGCTCTTTGTATAGACCGAGCTCACCATGTGCGCCTTGGCCATTGAAGATCCGTGGCCACGTGGAGAAGGAGGTCACGATGAGGAGGACTCGTGGTGGAGCCAGAGAGGTGTAGGAGGAGGCGCATCTGGAGGGGTGCGAGCTCAGGATGGCATTGATCTGCAGCCTCCATGGCAGTCGGCGCTGGATCCCGATCTGCATCCTCCATGGTTGCGTGGTTGATACCTCCATGGTTGTTCTCCATGGGTCAAGGAGGAGACGATGAGACAAGCAAGAGAGGTGGCGGCGCATGCACGGGGGAGGGGGAGAGCTCGGGAGGAGGAGGCGCGGTGGGGAGAGGAGGGGAGGCATGGCGTGGCGGCACTGGGGAGGGAGGCAGGTCGTGGCTGCGCTGGGAAGGGTGGGCGTGGGCAGAGCGTGGGGATAGGGGGGTCGGGGGCTGCGCCGCTGCGGATTGAGTGGTCATCCTCTTCCCTAGACTACCGATTAAATCCAAAATAGCAGGAAGGCTTAAATGTAAATGTGCCACTGGTGATGACTGCGTTGACCATGCACGAATCTCCAACAAACGGGCTGCACAGATGGTGCCGGGGGCCCAACTTACGCTGGGAAATCCTCTCTCCAGGCTAAATGTCTGCTCTCAGTCTTGGAGAACGCTGGCTTCTCTCGGAAGACGCCCACCACTATTGACTTGGCGCATCCACCTTAGCCATTTTTTAGGTCAACTTTGCTAGACTGGCATTTGTAAGGGTCTGAAACACAATGAACAATGTTGAGATGAGTGATAAAGTAATTGTCAGGTAGTTGAGATGCACATTCTTGACCTCTTATAGCTTTGCGCAAGTTACGAAAGTAGTTTCCATCTCACGCGTATACTGGTCCTCTTCTATTTCATCTGCTTCATCGTCTCCTCGTGCTTGAGGGAGGAGAATATCATCTTAGTGCAAGTTGAGCTTCACTCCACCACTAAACTCCACTAAGGGGCGGAGCCAGAATTTATCATTAAGGGAGGCAATTGGAGTGTATTAGTGTTATAAGTTTGATTAAGAGGGCTAAAATAGATAAAACCTCATACAAATAGTATTTTGATGGATAGTTTTAGTTACAAAAATCTAAATCATAGGGGGCGTTGTCCGTGCTCGCCCCTCCTTGTCTCTGTCCCTGACTCCGCTCCACCAAGCATGCTCTAGAGTAGTAAAAATGTGTTTGGAAGAAAATTAGCTCTAGATCCAAATTAGCGAGAGGTTGTTATAAAATGTCTAAAATACCCTTTTATTTTTTATTTTTTTCTTCTTTCATATTAATCTGATAGTAACACTCCTAACATGTGAAATTATTATTTTTTCCGAGCGATAGCATCTTCCCCAAGAGACCCCACATGAGGCCTTTTTTGCACCAGCGGAGCGTTTTTCTCCTTGTCGGCCCCCATAAGCCGAATTTTCACTGGATTGGGCCGAATTTTCAGCCGGCGAACCCAAACCGAACTCAGCACATTGGGGTGCTCTTGGGGGCTCCGGTGAAAGGGGAAATGCAAGTGAGCCAGCTCTGTCGGCGAGACAACGCATATTACCTGTCGAGATTCGCATGCTCGCCCCACCTCTTTCCCTTTTCTTCCCCTCGCCTCCATGTCGCTGGCACCACCCCTCCCTACTCCTCCCAAAGCTCGCTGCTAGCAAGGACGCCCTCCACCGCACCAACCTCCATCTTCCGGTTTCTCAAGATTTTGACGTGACTCCGGATCGTGGGCAGCTCCTTGCCCACCACAATCGTGAAGTTCTCGGCGTTTTGCCTACGTTGTGATGGACTCTAACGAAGAGGAGATGTTCGCCATCATGATGGAGGAGGAGACCACCACAACCGCCGACGATGAAGAATATTTGAAGATCCTCGCCTGTATGTCCGGCCTATACGTGCGGGATACAAAGCCACGACACGGCAGCTTGGTACAAGGCTGCCGCAAGAGCAAGTCGAGGCAGCTAGCGTCTGGAGGGGCACTGCATTCTGTACGTGAAAACCATGTGGCTCCATGTGTCCACATGTCTAAAAAATATGCGTAATGTCATCTATAATAACTATGCATGATAATCATAGTAATTGTTTGGGGCTAATCTGATAACTGTGCTAACTTAATCTAGCAACTAATGCTTGAAAAGAATTTTGTCAAAACATAAAATCTAGTATTGAAATTCTCATTGAGGCGGGCTCGGCGGTAATAACAGATCACTAATAAAATTAAAGATTTATAAGATAAATCATTTTAAAATTTTCAATTTAGTAATTAATGTGAAGATGATGTCAACATGAGGTGTGAGAATCCTCCGTGCATGCATGTCATCCCTCCTATAAGAGAAAGACACACAAAAACATGCCGCCGCATGGAAAGGACATAGAAAGCCACCCGCGCGTAGGCTACACCCATATTTGGTCCTTCATGAGTCCCTGTTCCGGTGATGGTGAAGCCAAAGCGCTATTATTCCCCATTCATGAATGCATCGCTTCCCCGCGGCTTCTTCCCTCTTGTCCGCACAATTCTTAGAAAACTGGCTTAGACTTGCAGGTGATCGATCCCCATTGTGATTGCAGCCAGGACTAGACAAGAACAATGGCGGACAATGTCGTGCCGACACGGCCACAAATGGCGGACAATGCCGTGGCGACACGGCCGCAAATGGACAGTACGTCGATCTTGATTGACATCATCGTCGCCATCATCCTTCCACCTCTCGGTGTCTTCATCAAGTATGGTTGCGAGGTATGTAAGCATCGCCGTACCACAGAGGTCGTCTATGTGATATAATGTTTTTCCGTTGCGAATTTTACCATCCGCACATGCATGTGCACATTAAATAGGTGTGCATCTGATTTTGATGGGTTCTTGGCATTGTTGTTTCTGCCGCAGGTTGAGTTCTGGATCTGTATGATCCTGTCATTCTTCGGATATCTGCCAGGAATAATCTATGCCGTCTTTGTGATCCTAAAAGAGTAGAGAATCTCCACATGTCGAGAATTCATGCATTAGATTCTCCATTTCAAAGCCCAATGGGAGAATGCAAAGGTTCCACATCGGCAAGGATTCCGCCCAATTTGGAGGAAAAGAAGTTGAAATGGCAACGTTTGAAGGAGTTGTTTCACCGTAGTTTTAGGCTATTTTTTTTCTTTTTATTATTATTGGACAGTGCTAGGCGGCGGCACCACATGTTTTTTAGACCAGTGCGGTGGCTATGTCCCCCCCCCCCCCCCTCTCTCATGCATGCATGTAAACGCAACTCATTTACATTCTTTTGATTTCTGAATTTTAAAGAGTTTTGTCTGTCAGATCCGATTTTACCATTAGCTTACCCACGACGAGATTTTCAAAACTAAACCTTATGTTGGTATGTTTCGGTAATATTTTATTTTATCGTTCAACATTTGCCAAAATACTATCACATACTGCATGTTGTAGTGTGCAGTTATTGATATAACACTTGTGATCCATCATTTCACAAATATTACATCCCTTGTAGTAGTACAACAAAAACATTATAGGTCCAAGGAAAGACTATGATTACAACTTAATACCATACAAAATTCTCTAGAACCTCTTCGCTACATTGAGGATGTTTCCTTGCAAGGGAATTTCAGAAAGATCATCTGGTAGACTACTTTGCTATAACAATGCTCACTACGGGAAAATTCGGCGCTGCCGTGCATTGCCCTCCTCGGACATAGGTTATAGTCCTCCTTCGGATGGTGTGCATTGCCCTCCTATCCCGTGTGTTGTATTGTGCAAACGACTAACTAAGAAGAAAAAGATACGGACAAGATCTTTTTTTATTTTCTATCCAAGATTATTTGTTATATTTCCTATGTTGATCGGGAAATAAATAATTTGTACCATTTCCATGTGTGGCCTCTTGCTGAGCTTGTTTTCCTATCTTTCTGTTTTGTCTACCTCGGATAGGAAGAAGGGGTGGCTGTAAAGGCATGGCCAATACGTAGCCTCAACATGCTACCCTGTAGAGTGTGCCAGAAAACTGATAGGTTGAAGGTGCGATGTGCTTCTTGTGGAAGAGGCAAGTTCCTCGTTCGAGAATGTATGGAAAATCTAAGAGAGTGAGAAAGAGGGGAGAAAGGAGAGAAGAATGCCATCCCGATGAGGAAGAAAGGTGAAGTGAGAGATGAGAAATGGCTGCCATTTAAAGCGTTGGGTGAAGATGGGCTTGAACTGTGGTTTTAATATTTTAGAACCGAGGCAGCTAGTTTGTACTGCCACACCTGTTGGTGCCCTAATTACTTCAGAACTCGACGGAAAAAAAACTGATAGTATTTTCTGGCGAGATGTGTCCATGGTCGTGGGGTGGGTATGGGTTTAGCTGAACTCAGAGTGTAAGAATACCAATATTAGGAGAAATAAGGCCACACTTTAGTCATCCATGTGGAAAAACTAAGATTATGATGGCAATCTTTGGAAGTAACAATAAACTTTCACAACTAAGGTTCATGAAGATATACCCCTAAAAATAAAAAAAATTGCGTGGTATATCTTCGTCCAGGAGTTATTCTTACTAAAGATAATCTTATTAAGCGAAATTGACATAGAAATTCTATGTATGTTTTTTGTCATCATAATGAGACAATCAAACACAGTTTCTCCAATGCAATTTTGCTAGATCTATATGGTCAGTTATCCAAGCAGTTTTAAACTTGTATCCACCACGTAGTATTGCCAATATTTTTAGAAACTGGTTACATAGAATAGATAACAAGTATAAGTTGCTTCTTAGGGTTGGAGCGATTGTCATTATATGATCGCTATGGATGTGTAGAAATAACAAAAAAATTAAAGATATAAATTGTTCTCTTCTAAAGGTCATACCGATGTACCAGCACACTGCATTCTTGGTCAGTCCTGCATAGTGCGGAGTATCACGAATTTTTTACTTAGGTGTGTATGCGGTTGGAGGATACACGAATTTTTTTATACGGCGCGGGATCTGTTTACCTGACATGGATGACAGCATAATCTACGGATCGGTCCTCATTCATTATTTTAGGTGTCTTACAATTTCTTAATATGATATGTAATTCGCTTCTTTATTTTTTCTGGTTGGACATGTGAACTTTAGCGGCTCTGTGTATCTCAGTTATGCAGAGACCGGTGTAATGCTTAAACCTTTTAAATAATAAAGCACACTTTATAAAAAAAACTAAGGTTCATGATTTCAAGCAATCATTATACTTACTTACAATAACAACCAGTTCAAGGAAGACTTATTGGTGTCGGGCTCAACGCCCTAGACTCATGGCCACGGAAATATATAATCTTCATCCAGACCTTTCAGCATTATATCTATTACATCTATGGTAACACCGCAGTTCAGCGATGTTGCTGCCCTTATCAAGACCATTTTATCCTGACTGGTCACCAGTTCTCATCGAGTTCGCCATCTTAACAACATCAGACATCGTCAATGGCACCGACGACTGGATCTTGGATAATTTACACAATAAAGCCAATCTTTAGGACATAGGTGTTGGCCAAGTGAACCCGCAAAAACCGAAGACCATGGCTATGTGTACGACCTTAGCATCATTAACTATGCGGGCAGGCAACTATTTCGTTATTACTTTCGCGAAGCTACGAGAGGTTAATGACGAGTGCATCTTAACTACCCGACGATTACCGTGCTGCTGATGTCAACGATGTTCACCGTGAATCAAACCCTTACGAACGTTAGGCTCACAAAGCAGTCAACCTACACGGCGAAGAGAGGTGGATGCGCCCAAGTAACTAGTGTTGCGCGTCTTCCGAGAGAAACTAAGGCCGAGAGAAGGAAACATTTAGCCTGACAATGACCACCCACAGGGTGTGGGTAAACACAAACTTGTGGAGGGAAGGTTGAGATGGGTGCCAAAGAAGCATGTCCCCATCGTCGTATCCACCAAAGCGGGTAGTAGTTCTTCCACACCAACACCGTTCTCGATATTTGTGCCTTGAGATCGTCGGATGTTTTCATGTGTCCCCGCTAATTCATGCTTTGTAATAAGCAAAACAATAACATAAATAGTGGTGCTGGAACAAAATTGGGAACTATCGTATAATTATGTAATATTTTGTGTCGAGAGAGTGGAGACTATTGCCTCCGGAGATCCAGTGATCATATTTAAAAAAAATCATATTTGCGAGTTTCAAAACAATGATGTTGATAAACCTTTAAAATATCAATTTCAAATACTTTCTATTCTGAGCTAGATGAAAATGAAAAAAAAAGTGATCGTCTTGGTTGTCAATCCGGCTGCCGCCGGTGCAGGCGCTCAGCGTAGCGCCGCCAGTCCTCCTCGCATGTCCTCCCCCCTCTCGCCGCTGGCCACTCCGGCGCCGGCGTACACTGTCACCACCGTCTATCTCTCGCTCCTCGCGTTTTAGTCGTCGCCATGACGCGTCATGGCTTCCCTCAATCTTCTTCCATCCCCTCGCCTGGATGCAGCTCCACACTGTCTTCTTCTAAGCGGTGCTCGCCGGTGGCGTTCGGCGCTGCTCGTTGTCTTGATTTTCTGCATTCGGCAGGCTCCTCTTCCCCTCTCCTGGGCGCCTGCAATAAGGTTGCCATCGCTGCCGCTAGGGACCTCGAGCAGTCCTTTTGTGCGGCGCTGCGCGTCAGGCCCGCCCCTGGCGTCGCCATCGGGCACCATGTCCTGCTCCCCGATCCGGATCCGTGCTCGGCGGTGGGCTTGTCCGATGCCCAGCCCGGGGATCTTGGTTCTCCGGTGGGATTTGGGAGCTCCTCGACTCCGTCGTCCTCGCAATCGACCTCGGTCGTCCCGTTCTCGGAGGTTCCCCCGACTCCGTCTCCCTCTGCTGTCGCTTCTTCCGTTCCGATTCGCTGCGTTGACTCAAGGGGAGATCGCCGGCCAGGGAAGTTCCTTCGTGCTGCTGGGGGCTCCTCGAAGAAGATGTTCGGGCACGGATTCGGTTTTCTTGCCTCCTCCGCCCCTGTTGATCTCTGCCGTGAACTACCACAATCGATTGCTGCTGCGCCGGGGGATGCTCTGCTCCAATTCTGCCTCGCCAACTTCTCCTCGCCGGTATGTTGCCCGATCACCCCAGAATCGAACTTGGCTTCGCCAATTTCGGTATGGATCCAGGTGATAGAACCCAGCTGTGTCTCATTAGTCTGTTCAATTATCGCTGTTATTAACTTCTGGTTAGTTCCTGCCGCCGAATTTGCTCGTATTACCTCGTTCGGCTCGCATTTATTTTCGTTATCGGTAGCTAACCGTAGCATTGCGGCCTTCATTATCTCTCTTGACGGTGTGCGTCACGGTGACGTTCTTTTGCATTTCCACGCCGGGCCACCGTCGGGGGTTTTCTTGGCAGGATCTGGGATTCCTGTTCAAACTTCCTCCTTGCCTTTGTGGACCAGAGATTCGGATATCTTGTGCAACGTCAACCCTGCAACGCCTTTTAATTTTGTTGGAGATACGACATTGGTCGGACTCCAGGACTCTGCCACGCAACCACATACAAACAAACATGCGACCTTGCCTCATATCTCTGCTGCGGATTCTACCAGGTTCCCTTTGGCCATCCTCGGTCATTGCCCACGCAAACCCTCTGCCCCTTCACGGGCCTCGCACGCATCGCGGCGGCGCGCCCGCATCCTTGATCTTCTCGCCCCTGGAATCCTGCATGCTCCCCTTGGCCCGTTGCCGTGGCCTACCCACGATATCCCATCTCCTTCGCCGCTACCTATGCCTAGGGCAAGTGCTGACCTCCACCCCCTCCTTGTCACGGGACGTAGTGGCGAGCCCTGCGGCGCTGACTCTGTCCTGACTTCTGCCCCTCTCGCCATGCATGCCACCCTGACGAACCCGGCGCGGCCTCGATCCTATGCCGCGGTGGCCTCCATGCTGCCCTCTTATACTACCACGACCCCCTGTAAAACGGCGCACTCATCCACTACCAAACCGCCTATTCCATTCTCCGAGCTCTCACGTCGCTGCTTCCGGTGCCTTGCCCTGGATCATCGGGTGCGCGCCTGCCGTAACCCGGTGCGCTGCCGCCTGTGCTGCCGGTTCGGGCACCGCGCGCGCGGCTGCAGTTCGGTTCGGATGGCGGACTTCATCCCCATCGAGGAGCCGATGCCTCTTCCTCTCCCCTTGCTCGAGCCTCTTCCTGCTCCCGCTATCGCTGAGGAGTCGGAGGAGGATCCGGAGGAGCTCGTTTTTGACTCTGATCCCTCTGATGGCATGGCTGTCTCTGCGCATTCTGCGGCAAGTGGCAGCGACTTCTGGCCGTCAGAGGAGGAGCTTGAGGAGGAGGAGGACGATGTGATCTCAGACTCTGATGAGGAGGTACATGTCAACCTTGATCCTCCTGCTTCTCGCCCGGCATGTATCTCTGTCTTCATGCCCTATGTCCCCCTTGAACAGTTCTCTAACTTAGCATATGCCACTGTTGATCCGCCTGCCATGTCCCCTGTCACCCTCGTCCACCATGCCTTGCAGCGTCGCGTCCACAATCCACCTACCCCGGTTATATCTGCCTCCCATGGTGCTGGTCTGGTTGTGTTCGCCTCACACATGGAGCGCGAGCTAGCCGTTGCCCATAGCCCTTTCCCCGACCCTCACCACCAAGTCAGCTTCATTCGCCACGACGACACCGACAATAGGTTCATCTATAACCACTCTGACTTTGCTGCTTTGTCCATTGAGGATTACCCGATGGAACATTGGAACCCATACCACATTTTCCACACCGCAGTTTCCTTTGCCAATCCCTGTGAGATCAACCCCATCTGTCTTTCAGGTGTCGACTACCAGTCTGTTCTCCTCACTGTCAAAACTGCTGGCCTCTCGGCCATCCCTCACTCCATCGCTGTTGTCGGTTTCTCTGGTCTGGCTACCTTGGCTACTGTCTCTATCATCGATGCCAGGCCCATTCCGGCAGATGGCCAGGGTGGGCCTCCCGTGCCGCCGCCTGGTACACAGTTTGAGGACGGGTCTGATGATATCCTTGCTGATTTCCCGCAGCCTTCACTCCAGCCCCACTTGCCTCCTGCCGGTCAACCTGACCCATCTTTCCAGGACCGTGTTGTACAGATGCCTGGGGGCAACCTCATGTGGGGTGCTTTCCAGCCGTTTGTGCATGCTGATCCGATCCTGGACAAGCCGGCGGCTGTAGACGTTCAGGTCTTCCCTGGTTTCTTCGAGATCCATGTCTCAGGTGTGAATGGGGAAAAGGGCCTCTACCGCATCCCTATGCTGCCCCAGAACGACCGCATGCTTGTGGCAAACTTCATTTCTTGCTCCATTGGCTTTCTCAAGAAGGTTGTTGTCTCGGGTGAGCGTCACGCGCCAACTCTTGAGATCGACGTTGTCTGTCGTGATCCAGCCATGGCTGCCTCGCTCGCTGATGTTGATGATAGGTCTGAATTGGTCATTGGCAGGCCAATGTTATCCCTGCCTGCTGCCACAATGCTGGCAGATGCAATCGCTATACCTTCTCCCCCTAGGCGCAGCCCAAGGCTAAAAGGCCTGGAGCCCTCCAAGCATCAGACTATCCTTGATAGAGCGATCCTGCGCAAGGGCAAGGCTGTCGACGGTCTAGGAATGGGCCGTCGGCCCAAGGGTCGTGTCCTGCCAGCCAAGGAGCTGCTCTCTCTCGCATCTGAAGCGCACGAGCATCTCCCTCGTCAGGACATTGTGGAGCTAGCCGATGCATGCAACATCTCAGCTGCTAAGCTGACCGAGGCGTCTCTCTGCATCTAGATGTTGTTGGTCATGAGTTTCTTGTTCCACTGCTCATTTTCATGTTGGCCTTGCACGGCCATTACCTGGGCGCTGTCCCTTGTATCTATCCTTTCTTCTTGCATCTATGCTAGGCTAGATCTGCGCTTCAGCTTATTAGTCATTAGTTGTCTAGCCTCTTTTGTCTTTGTTAAGGTTCCTGCAGCTTTTTTTTCTACGGTTAGTATCTACACCTGCCCGTCAGGTTGGTGTTCCGCAAGCAGTTTTCTGTTTTGTCTCACAGTCTGTACTAGTGGTGCCTCAAAGTTTCCTTTATGAATCGTGCCTTTTATTTGGGATCTTGGAATGTGAGGGGACTAGGTGATGACGATAAATGTATCGACGTTAAGGCGGCTTTATCTATTTCTCCCCTAGACATTGTATGTATTCAGGAATCTAAACTTAACTCTGTTAACCGGTTCAAAGCTTCTTCATTTCTCCCTCCTTCTACTAGGGCTTTCAGTTTCGTTCCTTCAGTCGGCTCCGCGGGAGGGCTTGTAACTGCTTGGAATGACAACCTTTTCCTTTGCCCTTCCTCTGTACCTAGGACCTTCTCTTTGACTTCCGTTTTTCAGTCTAGGATCTCTGAACATAATTTTACTGTCACTAACGTTTATGGGCCTTGCGATTCTGATCTGAAACAAGTCTTCTTGGACGAGCTTTTTGCTATTGGACAGTCAGTTGCCGGGCCGTGGTTGGTCTTTGGAGACTTTAACATGATACTGTCTCCCTCGGATCGTTCTAATTCTAACTTTAACGGTGCCGAAGCAGATAGATTTAACCAGATGATCGACAGCCTGAGTTTGATTGAAATTCCCCTGTTAGACAGATTGTTCACCTGGTCAAATAATAGGATTGCCCCGACTCTTTGCCGTCTGGACAGAGCTTTCGTCTCCATTGACTGGAACTTGGTTTTCCCAAACACCTCTCTTGGCTCAAGAACCAGGTCGGTCTCCGACCATGTCCCGCTTTGCCTTTCGGTTGCAACAAACGTTCCGTACCCTTCGGTCTTCCGCTTAAACAATCACGTTCTCTCCATTCCCGTCTTCAAAGATATTGTCCGTAGAATCTGGCTTAGCCTCGGACACGCTCATGATATCCTTGGCCCTGCAGGTAGGTTAAGCCTTCGTCTCAAGCGCGTTAGAGCGGCAGCTAAAACCTGGAACAAAGAGGCGCGCTCCCCTCTGTTGCTTGCAAAAAACTGTGACACTGTAATAAAGATGCTTGACAAAATGGAAGAATTACGACCTCTTTCACATCTAGAATCTAGACTGCGTTCCCTAGTAAAAATTTCGCTTCACGACCTAAATAAAATTAAAGCAAAATATTGGCGGCAACGTGCTAAAATTAAGGATTGTGTTTTAGGGGACGAAAATTCATCTTACTTCCACCTTTCGGCCACTTTAGACTGCAAAGAAACCAAATTAACTGTCTGGAAGCAGATGGTGTTGCCGTCTCCTCCCACGACGCCATGCAGGCTGTTCTCCATAATTTTTTCAAAAATCTTGTAGGCACCCCCAGGGCTTCCTTCTTTTCCTTTGACATATTCGATCTAGCTAGGCACTCGTCGTTAACATCCTCTGATGCTATCAACCTGATTGCCCCTCTCTCTCTTCAGGAAATTAAAAATGCTCTTTGGGACATGGACTGCAATTCTAGCCCGGGGCCCGATGGCTTCGGTCCATCTTTTTACAAAGAAAATTGGGGTCTTATAAAAAATGATATTCATACTCTCTTAAATAATCTTTTATTCTCCTCGGCGGACCTTAGACGCCTAAACCGCTCGTTCCTTGTTCTAATCCCGAAATGCCCGGGGGCTACAGATCCGGCACAGTTCAGACCTATCTCTCTTCAAAATTGTTGTGTCAAGTTAGGATCTAAATGCCTAACCAACCGCCTGCAACCGCTTATCCCAAAATTAATTAGCCAAGACCAGACAGGCTTCATCCGAGGGAGGTCAATCTCGGAGAACTTTATTTATGCCGCTGACATTGTGCAATCTTGTTTTAAACGTAAAAAGCCTGCCATTGTTCTTAAACTGGATTTTCAGAAGGCGTTTGACTCTATTAGTTGGGATGCCCTGGATAAAATTCTGCTTGCCAAAGGTCTTCCTCCGCTTTGGTGCTTCTGGATAAAAAATCTTAATTCTTCCAGCCAATCGGCCGTCCTTCTAAATGGTAAACCTGGAAGGTGGTTTCAATGTCGTCGAGGCCTACGCCAAGGCGACCCACTCTCTCCATACCTATTTAACATTGTTGCCGATATCCTACGCCTCCTGATTCTCCAGGCATCTGACAATGGTCTGCTTCTTCATCCCCTTGTCGATGACCTGACTTGCCCTGTTCTTCAATACGCTGACGACACTATCATCATCCTTCGTGCTACTCAGGATTGCATCTCAAACCTAATGCCTGTCTTACACGCCTTTTCGGTCGCGACGGGTCTTCAAATTAATTATCATAAAAGCACATTTGCTCCAATTCATGTGGAGCTGAACATTGCCCAGGCCATGGCCAGTGACCTTGGTTGCCCCGTTGCCTCCTTCCCTCAGACCTATCTTGGCCTTCCACTTTCCACTCACAAGCTAAGACTGTCTGCTTTTCGGCCTTACTTACAAAAGCTTCGAAACAGATTGCCCGGGTGGGTTGGGAAAGCTACACCTATCAGTGGTCGTGCAATCCTAGTAAAAGCCTCTCTTAGGTCCATGGCCTCCCACTTACTTTCGGCTATTGCCGTCCCTGCTGGAACCATTCTTGCTTTCGACAAAATTTGTCGGGCTTTCTTTTGGGCTGGCGATGACCATGTTACCGGTGGTCAATGCAAAGTTGCTTGGGACGAGCTTTGCGCTCCTGTCTCCAAAGGCGGTCTTGGTTTCCGATGTCTTAGGACTCACAATCAGGCTTTGCTTATGAAGTTTCTTTCTAAGCTTCACTCCGATAGTTCACTTCCGTGGGCACAGTGGCTACGACGTAGATATGGTTGGTCCCAAAACCGCGACTTGGGGGACACCCATTACCTTGACTCTGTTGTCTGGCAGGATTTACTCTCTTGCTTGCCCTCCTTTCGATGTCTAACAAAAGTGGTCATCGGATCGGGTACGGCTACCTCTTTCTGGCATGATCTTTGGATAGATGACCTAACCCTGGACATTCGTTTCCCAGCCCTTTACTCCCACATCACAAACAAAAACTGCTCGGTAGCCTTCTGCTGTCATTCGACGTCTGTTCTGTTAGACACTCTCCCGCGTCTCTCTCATGCAGCGTCTTCGGAGCTCTTGGATCTGCAGGCGCTTCTAGCTTCCGTTAACCTAAATGATAGTGTCCCGGACGTTAGAGTCGCGCGTTCGGACGGCAGGCCTCTAACCACTAAAACAGCATACTTGGCAGCTTTTGATCATTTGCAGGAGGTCCACTTCGCAACTACCACTTGGAAGAATTTTGCGACGAATCGGTGCCGTATCTTCCTCTGGCTGGCGGATCGGGACAGGCTTTTCACTAATGAGCGCAGGTTCAGGAGAGGCATTGCGTCCTCTGATTCTTGCCCGTTCTGCTCTTCGACGGAGTCTTCAGTTCACTTGTTGCTTCACTGCCCTTCGGTTTTGCCGTTCTGGATCGCGGTGCCCGCCATGCACGTTGATGTTATGTCTTGTCTCTCGCTCAGGGATCTCTGGGATGGCTCTTCTGCTTGCCAAGTGAGAACCTCGGTAATCATTTGCGCTCTCTGGAATATTTGGAAGCGAAGAAACACAAAAGTCTTTAGGAACGAGGTCGAGCCTATCCACCTCGTTTTTCGCAGGTGTGCCGACAACATCTCTCTATGGTCTCATAGAACTAAAAACCCTTCTCATAAATCCTTAGCGGAGGATTGGGCGGTGAGGTTCTACCACCTTGCGAGAAATGAGTAGTCCACCTTCAGTCTAATTCTTCTTCTTGGTGTACAGTTTTCACCTCTATGTATTTTCCCAAACACCCAACAAACTCTTGCTTACCCTTGCTAGGCTATAGACAGTTTTTTTAGTTTCTCTTTTTTTTGGTTGCTCCCTTGCGGTTTTTTGTAATGATTTTCGCTATGTCGGCTATTCAATGAAATTGGTTCAGGCCGGCCTTGTGCCCGCCGTTGATTACTCAAAAAAAATGAAAAAAAGTGTAGATTTAAGTATGCATGTTTTCATAGTACAACATTTCTGCAAGAGAGTGGATAATATCACCTCCCGAGATCCAATGATCATTTAAAAAAAATGAAAATCATATTTACGAGTTTCAAAACAATGATGCCAATAAACCTATAAAATATCAATTTCAGGTACTTTGTGTTCTGATCTACGCGAAAATGAAAAAAAAAAGTGTAGATTCAAGTATGAATATTTTCATATCCCTAAATTTATCAGATTTTAGTTTCTGTGTAGTGTAGCCCACAATACAGAAAATTCCCATTGCAATTTTGCACCCTCGTGGGATACAATACAACATTGACTATATTCAGACTTATTGCAGATCTTTTCTGAAACTCGTAAATATGATTTTTCTTTTTTAAAAAAAAATAAAGAAAGCAAAAGACACTTCCCCTGTACGTATATTATTTAGTTTGCGGTTTCGTGTGGCCACATTATATTTGGGCCTGGTCTCTTGAGAAGGCAGGAAACTACACTGTAAAGACGGCGTATCGCGCTCTAGTGAGTCGTAACGAGCATGCAGCTCTAGACGAAGGGACGATTACCGAAACCTCATCTACTGAAAAACAGTTGTGGTCTGCCTTATGGAAACTCAATGTGATGCCTAAAGTTCGTGTATTCTGGTGGAGAGTGTTGCGAGGCATCCTCCCAGTTGAAGCCGTACTAAAGCACCGACATGTAGCTCAAATTAGCAGATGTAAAATCTGCTTAGCTGCTGATGAGGATCTGGTGCATGCGTTGATTTCATGTGACCATGCACGTAGATTTTGGGAGGAAGCGCAGGTATGGATGGATTTCTCTTTACCAAGACTTCATCAGCGTACCTGGGCACGAGATATTCTCTGTGATGAAAGGTTCTCAGACACTGATCGTCGGAAAATCATCACGGTCATGTGGGCAATATGGAACTCGAGGAATAGCTGGACACATGACAGAGGAAGCTATGATCCAGCTCAGTCTGTGAAGATGGCCAAAGAAGCATTGGTGGTGCTTGATGTGCCAAAGAGGTTCACATCAATAATGCCTGGACATGGATGGAGGCCACCTGAGGAAGATACCATTAAAATTAATATCGACGGTGGCCTGTCTTTAGATGCTCGCCGCGGGGGCGCTGGAGGTGTGGCGAGGTCACACTCTAGCTATCTAGGTGCGTGGAGTAAACCCTATGAAGGGGTTACTGATCCTCTAATCGCTGAAGTCTTGGCATTACGCGATGGCGTTATCTTTGCTAATTTACGAGGTTTTCCCAAGGTGGTGATGGAGACTGATTGCCTGGAGGTCGTTTATCTTTGGAACACTCGTCATGGATCTCGTTCAACCGTGGCGTCTATTCTTCAAGAAATAGGAGAGCTTGTTTTAAATTTTTCTTCATTTTCCATTCAGCATGTTGTAAGATCGGCAAACCATTCGGCCCATCTCTGTGCAAAGCTTGCTTGCACTTTGATGGTGACTAGTAGCTGGATCGATCGTACACCGGACTTTTTAATTGTTAGCCTTATGGCTGATAGATCAGGCTCTGTTTTAGTTGAATAAAAAGCTCCGTATGTTTCCTGCAAAAAAAAAAAAAAAAAAAAAAAATTATATTTGAAAATCTGGTGGGTTCGTCCCCCCGTGTATTTTTGGGTCGCGTGCATATCTCCTTCCCCTGTCTGTCTGTCTCTCTCTCTCTCCCTTTTTCCATTTCTCGCTCTCCCTGCCTGCGGGCACGAACTCGCCAATCACTCCGCCGATTCCATCGCGATCCGATCCAGCGAAGATGATCTCGGGGCATCCCGATCCTGCGGATTCCAACCCAAGGTACTCTGCTTCCTCTGTCGATCACTCTGTTCCGGCCTAGGGTTTGGTGGTTTGGTCACTGACGGGTTTAAGTGCTAATCAGTCCCAGGGACGCGTCGGGGAGCACGAGGAGGAGGAGGATCGCGTACTCCAGGGAGTTCCTGATCTCCGTCGGGACCTCGTCGGAGGCCTGCACAAGGCTTCCCGTCGGCCTCGACGCCTCCAAGCTGAGGTGCGTGTTTCCCTGCTGGTTTCAGTCGCCAATTTCTGTGTCCAATGTGTCCATTGTTGTGACTCTGAATCTCCGATGAATGTGTTTGTTTTCGAGCAGTGAGCTTAGCCTGGTCGAGACTGGCAGCAGCGGGCGCTATGTTGCGCCATTTGGCAGGTTGGGGGCTGCTTGCTCAGGAAACACCGATGTCAAGTCGAATCAACTGGGTAAGTTCATGACTTCCAGAAAAACAAAAAGAGTGATCTACCTCAGCCATGTGTTGGAGCCTGACTTGACCACCATAGGTTCCAGTTTTAATTGTTAATATTTCTGATATTGTCAATTGTGGGAATACCATCTGGTAGTATACTGATGGTAGTCGAATCATAGGCACTGAAATGCTGATCTGTCGGTTAATGTGCTGTTCTTACACTTTCCGGTGTTCTATTCATGCAATTGCAATTAGAATAGCACTAACAGTTAAATCTCTGAATTTCTTAGTAGTCTGACGAGAGCATGTGGCTTTCAGTTTCCGGAGATGTTGATTCTGCAGTTCCCTTGCAGATATGCATCCTGGGAACCAATGTAGGCACAACTGGCAGAGCAAAGAGCACGATGGGTTGCTGGGGAGCGGCGCTTTCCCCAGGATGCCGTGTTATGCTGGACCTTTGGCATCGAACGATCAGGGGAGTATATATCCGCTAACTAGGAAATCTGGCGGTTACCAGCCCACACGTCAATACAAGGTTTGTATATCAAGTAGTCATCGGCTCAATGCGCTTCTTCTCCCTCGTTTTGTGCTCCTCTTATGCAAAGCAAGAAACGTATCTTTCCTTACACCCATTTGGTTTAGTGATACTCTCATGGAAGTGATAAAATAGCCTGCATGCTGATTTCAGGCTCCACCTGTTTCACACCAAAATGTTGACTTGATTAACACCGTGACTTTTGGCTCTTTTGGAAACTGGGACAAGGACAGAGTGGAAGAAGAAAGGAAGAGGAGAGGTAGCTGTCGACGCACACCGATCTGATCATATCTCTGATCCTGCACTGATGCAGAATATCTCGTTTTACTTTTGATGTCTATTGTAGCTTCATTTCAATCGATAAGGAAAGATCAACATCACGCCCTGCAAGAAAACAAGAAAGCTCCTCACAGCGACAAAGAAAATCTTGGTGATGGTATCAGTTTGTTATTACAGAATTCTGCTGGAACAAGAGATCCTCTAACTAAAAGTGATAAGCAAGGTGGATTGAACGTCTCTTCTCTCCCCAGAGAAAATGCCATTAAAACAGCTCCGCTTCTGCCAGCTCCTACAACCAGTGCACTTAAACCACTTGGTTTCACAAACGGGTTACCTCACAAAATGTTTCAGATACAGTCCTCCAACTCCTCGAGCAATTCAGAGGTATAATTGTCAGATCACAGTGGTAGTTATTATTTAGCCGTTGATGAGTTTTTTAGACAAACAAATACAACTAATAAACTTGCAGCAGAAGTAAGTTCACAATATATTTTCTCTACTGGTTTTTTGATAGGGTACATGAACTTTCGGGGTGGAATGTGTACAGATCATAATGTAATTTATATTGCTAAATCATGGTTTCTCAATGTAATGGATGAATTGTTGCATTATTTCCGTAGTCTAATTGTGTAGGAGCAATGAGTATGACTTCTGGAGTTTACTCTTTTGTTCATAGCTATATTTAAGAAATAAGCAGACATCTCAACTTCAGCAGCAACTATTTACTGAACTTTCTTTCAGTGTCAATAAAATTGTAATTATATAATTTAAAAACAAACCCTCTCCAACTTCTGCATGAGTACATAGACAATAAACTTTGATATATTTCTTATGTGAAAAACATTCACATACTTAATCCTTAAACATTATGTACATAACACTGAAGAAATATCAAATTGCTTTCCCTTTGCTATCTTTTGGGACAAATATTTGAAGAAAAGGGATTTTAATATTCCATCTTATAATTTGAGTGTGTATTCATTCAGTATTTAACTTCACAGATTCAGAAGTTGAATACTGAGGATATCATGGAATCATCCATGCTTGATCAACGGTTCTCTGGTGGAGGCATTCCTGGTTTGTATCTTTTTGTCATGCTTCTGTCGCTCTCATGTTTTTCAGTTGCTATTTCATTATCGTTTGAAAATGTAGAGCACTGAACCACTAGTTTGCTGGTTCTTGATCGTACACTTGTCATGTTGGTAAAGTAAATTTCCTAGGGCTATGAAATCTTTCCAGAATAAGCAGAGTTTGTAAGATATGTCTAACTGTCACTAGGTTGAATTCCAAGCTGCATCATCTTATTTACTTTCTCCTTAACTGCATAACATTCTTCAAATGACGATTGTTTGTTCGTATATTTGAGTCTTATGTTTCCTGTAGGCTCGGGACATGTAGAAACTTTATCACCAGAGCATCTGGGTCATTTCCACACGAGACCGGGGACAGTGGTGGAGTGCAACAACCCAGCATTCTCAGGTTTAAGTCAGAAAAGTGCTATCTTTGATGAGGAAGGGGTGGAAATTCATCTACCTGAAGAAGATACTCTGTTTTCAGTGCATGATTTTTTACATACTCAGAACACTGATAATTTGTCAGCCGCAGAACAGGCTAGAGCTGAGGGTCTACTGTCAAAAGATAAAGTTGCTGATCTCAACTATAGGTTTCAAAGTCTTGATGTATCGGGGCCACAGTTTCATGATCAGATCGACCCAAATAATCTCTACCGTCTTTTCGAAAGTAGACCAGATGCAGACCCCCCTAAGAGAAATGCAGGTACCATGTTCCTACCAAGTAAGGCATCTGATAGGAATCAACAAGCACCATTCGACATGCCAAAAGCTATCCAACATGGCGCTCATTGTCTGTTGCCGCAAGATATGAAATCCATGCATCATGTTCTTGCTGCTCCTGGTGGCCCGGCTGCCCCGCATCACATAATACTACAGAACACGACCATGCCTGGAAGTTTCTTCCCACCACATGGCTTCCAAAGATGTGCCTTTCTACCTCAGCCAGTACATCGCATGCCTGACTACAGAACAGAGATGACGGGTGGAACTAGTTTCCAGATGCACTATTACCAGCCTAGTTATGGAGAAACCGCGATGATGATGATGGCAGGTATATACTGTTATGTTGTTTGTTACTTTTGTCTAGTTATTGATTTGTCGTGTGGTGTATCACCTCCAACTGGATTAAAAAATGTCACCTCCAGCTGCATGACATTTCCAAAATATTCAGGATGCAGTTATTTTTTTTCATGCCTCAAAGTTGCTCAGATAAATCTCATTGCAGTTAGTTACAGTTATAATTTTACATCCGCAACAAATGCCTTGAATGGCATGTTTGTGACCAAATTTCCATGCCTGTAAGTAGGTCCAGCAGGTCCAAGCACGGGGATCAATCAGGCAGGGGCATTTGACAGGCCAGCCCAAATGAAGCTAAGAGCCAGCTCAAGGCAGGTGCACCCTACAGTAGCTGGTCCTTCATGGTTTCTACGGACATTTTAGATGCTGACGATCAGACATGGAAATAATCTGGGGGACTGATCCGTGTGGCTGGTAGCGCTGCGGTGTTGCTTCCGTGTAGTGATGCTTCAGCATGAAAATAGCCTTGACTAATGACTAGTAAGTGGATGGTTAGCCTGGAGGAGTCTTGAAATGAGTGGGCGCTCTTGTTAATTTAACTGTTACAGGTTTTCTTTGCAATTTGGTAACATATGCTATCCTGTCATATCCTCTAAATATTTCATAAAAAATGTGTCACGTTTAGGTTTAGCATCATCTCAATGGCGTCATCAAAGTAGGATCATGCAAAACATAACCAAAGCATGTGTGCTTATGACATGAAAAATGTTATGATCTCTTCTAGCATGGCTGCATAATACTTGACAGCCGGTTTTTTCGCTGAAGAAAAACTTCTGTTGTGTAGAGTCGGTTGCAATACATCATCCAGGAAAAAGGCTATGATTATCAACAAGGTAAAGAGAACTAGAGAAGCCACAAGAGCTTTTCCCACTTTAAAATACAACAATGCCTCTCCACAAGCAAATCTTCCGTTTCAGAAACCTCACGAAAGGCATACTCAGAGGCTGCTGCTGCCATAACAATTTGTAGCAAACGTCGACTTCAAGCGATATAAGCAGAAGATATGGCAGCGGTCAGCATACAAATTCATTGATGTACAGATTTTCCAAAACAACTAGCTGACAAATGAATACTCAGGTACTCCAACAAAACTACAATCTCAAAACAACACAACACGCAGCGATATAAGCAGAGATCTCGCGTTCCTAGGCTGAGTTCCCAGGTCGGCCTTTTCCACCCAAATTCGGCTTAAATTCAGTTTTTGGCATAGTTTGGCATAATATAAAAACAGAGCACTGTTCGACCTAGTTCGGCATGAATTTAAACATAATCCGGTATGAAATTAAACATAGTTCGGCGTACAACGAAAATATAACATATTTCTGCCTAGTTCGGCCAGTTCATGTTCGGCATCTACGTGTTTCTCCTGTGTATCCATAGATGCTTAACCAGATTATTCTGCGGCTGTTGATGCACTAGCGGATCTGCATATGCTCTGCATCTTCGGCGGCAGCGGCGTTCTCCTCGTCCAGCAACACGGCGAACTTGTCGTCGCTGTCAATGGTCGAATGGGCCAAACGCCGAACACTTGGCGGGCGAGGTAGCAGGATCTCGGAGCGAAGCCGAGCTACGACGAAGATTGGGCGGCGAAAGATGGCCTAGGCCGAGGAGAAAGGGTGCGGCGATGGAGTCAGACCTATCTAGAGGCGTGGATACGGCTCGGCGTGGTGGAGCTTCGTCGTCGGAGGCATGGCGACAAGGGCAGCTGGGGAAGCTCTTCGCCGCGGGAGAGGCGAGTGGTAGTGGAGAAATGAGATTGTTTCGCCGACATGGTTGGCCCACCCGCATTTTCAATTCGTTCGGTGTTTCCGGCGTCCCGGGATCGGCCTGGGAACTCCAAACAAAACTTTGGCCAAACCCGGGGTGCTGGGAACGCGACTGGGCCAATTTTCGGCGTCCGAACGAAAAAATCGCTCTAAAAACGGCGTTGTGGAAACCCGAGAGGAGATGCTCTAAACTCTGCCAAACCCTAAAAAAAAAAAGCCCAGCCTATGTCGGTCGGTTTATCCCCGGACTATTTATACAAGCCGACCCCAATCAGATCTATGGTATTTCCTTCCATTGCGTTACAAAAATATATCTGATCGGAGAGCGAGGCTAGGCTAGATCGGTTCATGGGAAGAGAGATGGATGTAGAGGCAGAGCCGGCGACCGGGAAAGCGGAGGGAGAAGCTGCCATGGCCGACGCGGAGGCGCCAGCGAAAGCTGAAAGTCGTTTTAAGATGGCGGCGGAGCGTTGGAAGATGATCAGAACACCTCCCACGGAGGAGGAGCTGCAACAGCGCGAGAAAGATCGGGAGAAGTACCTCAGCGAATCTTGGGAAAGGTTTCGCGATAACTGGCTTTACGAGAGCGATTATCCCTTCGACGCCGTCAGTAAGCACCTACATTAATTATTCCCCCAAACCACCATTACTACTTTAGAATTCTGCTGCATCTTCAGTTTCCTTCTTCCTAGCTATAGGATGGCTTATTTCCATGCATCCTTGACTGCGCTAGCAACTACTACTACTAACTAGTTTTCACGTGATCAATCGATTTTGATGCAGCTGAAATCCCCTGCATGCGTTTCACCGATACTGACGTGAAGGGCCCTGATTATAATCATTACGGTCTCGAAGCAAGCGACACTCTGCAGATCGTTTCAGTCCAAGTCAAACCATTAGATGGCAGTGGTTTACAGTGGCCACTCGATGTCTATGGTTTTGTCGCTGTACGTGATATAGTGGACCGCAAACGTATTATGCTCTTCAACCGCCAAAGGGACGACTGCCAGTCTATCAACAAACAGGTTTCCAAAAACTGCAATTAGGATCTGCTAGAGTTTAGTTACATGTTAACAAAACGTCTGCTAGCTAGTTGGTTTTGCCTGATGATTTCAAAGAAAACAGCATGTGCTAAATAACCAATCTCATCTCAAAGCCATGCATGAATAAGTTGGCAAGTTCCAGAGGGACACATTATTTACATGACGCATATGTTCGGTTTTTATGAAAATGTCCAAGTAATGCCCCACTGTTTCCAACGGATTTGCACAGGTCTATTCAAATTAGTTGTGTTCTTCCTTTGTTTGAGATTATTGCAAATATCCTAGTATTAATAGTATTGTTCTCATGATGACTGTCATCAATACTATTGTTATGTTGCAAATATCCTAGTATATATTATGTTGGAGATGAATACATGAATTATGTTCCAAGGGAAAAACACTCATTTTTTGTCGGACATTGGATGATTTCAATATGCCCCACACTGCAGTCTTTTTTTTTATTCCTGAAAGAAACATTATTGTTGTTGTTCACTTAATAATTAGCTAACTGATGCATGCAGGATCCGTACCTAAGACTGACAGGTCCTACCCGGGGTGTTATTATTAATAGTGATCATTCATATTTAGAGGTTGTGCTAAAAAAGAAGGGTCTTACTGAATCGGAAGATGAATATTTAAGCAAATTCGTCAGGTGTTACACATTTGGCTGCGTTGATCCTATTCAGTACACCAACAAGCTCTGCACACTGGAGGTGGACCACTACACTGTCCGTCTGTCTGTGGAGGCCACTGTTAGTGTTCGAGTCTTTCAAGGGCAATGGCCACAGGGTTTTCGAGGTGTTCTTAATGCTACTACAGATGATAGAAATGAAATCCCAATCGCACTGCTTGATTTTGATGATGATGAATTGCCTGTCGATGATGATGGCTCTATCAAGCTATCGAGGCGCGTTGTTTGTGTTGGACATGATGACAGGCTGGGAGTTTCTCTGTTTGAGGATGGCGTTGGTGATTTAGGAGATGTATGGATTGCAGCTGAAAAATCTCGAAGAGCAACCAATTACATGTATGTGAAGAAATTTGACCTTTGGCTGGAAGTTATTGTAGCCTGGTCCCTCTTTTAATAATCCCGTGCCCGGAGTAATTTGGGATGTGTGTGATTTGCTTAAAAAATTGCTGCAAGTTGGATTATCTATCTATGTAATGTCTGGTTTGCTTTAGTTGCTGCAAGTAGGGATATCTATGTAATGCTCTATGGCTGTACTGTAGCCATGCTTGTCAATAGGTGTACTGAGGACTATAATATATATTAGTGTTTGTCTATGGGGATCGAGTACTAACTGGTGATCGATGTTTGTATGAACAGTTAGGTTTGTCGTGATTCTTAATTCTGTCACTGTTCTTGGGTGATGTTTTTATGTTTTTTTATATAAGACTACACATTTGTATTTTTTAGTTTCAACTAGTAAGATGCCCGTGCGTTGCTACGGGATAATAAAAATATGAATTAGCTCATGGTGATTTGTGTAACGACACGGTACCCTCCGTTTTGAAATTAATGCTCCCCTCTCTTAATTTCTGTCCAAAATGAAAGTACTGTGGATTGAACACGCATACATGAGCTCCACGGATTGAGAAGCCGCAGCCCCAATCTTTCTATATGCCAAAGAGAGCACTTCGCCCTCTCGCCCTCGATTGAAGGGCATCTACTTTCCCGTGTGTCTGACCCTGTTTTTACCTTTCTTGCCTTCATCTAGCAGTGGTCTCCCCTGGTGCGTCATGCGGCCCGAGGGTCTGCAAGCAATTATCGACACCGCGCCGGTACTCGCCGCGCTGCAGCTCTACAAGATCCGGCTCATCGGGTCATGCAAACGCATCCGCTGCCCCAGGGTGACCAAGCTCTTTCTGGAAGACCTGCACTAGAGGGACAGCGAATCATGCCGAGGCGGCATGGAGCTCCACGCGCCGATGCTACGGAGCTTCAGGTACAGGGACACTAGTGGAAAAAGGGCTATCCGTTCGCGACCCCTCAGAGCATTTGTCCCGGTTGTGCCACAAACCGGGACTAATCTTGCGCAGCGTCTGGTTGAGGCGCACGCACGGGGCATGCGTCCCGGTTGGTAAGGGGGAATACGTCCCGGTTGGAGCCACCAACCGGGACTAAAGGTTTGGTCACATCCACGTGGCGTGGCACGCACCTTTAGTCCCGGTTCTTGCTCCAACCGGACTAAAGACCCTGCCCTCTATAAATGCATGACCCCTCTGCATCCACTCTGTTTTTTCGAATGGTGGAAGGGTGAGGGGGTGTGCTAGTTTTTTTTCATGCATGCATTGAAGGTGTTTGTTGAAATGTTTGAGTGAATAATCCCGTTGAATTTCTCATAGAACAAAAATATAGAAGGTGTCCGAGACGCACTTGAGCTTTCTCCTCTTTATTTCCCTTGATCGAGGTTAGCAATCTTATCATTTCTAGGTCATTGATACAATTCATGTGTCGGTGTGAATTGGTTATTTCACTATTTATGATGTCCTGTTTTTTGAAAAACTTACTTATATGATGCAGATGAACGGTCGGGAATGGATGTACGGTGACCGGCGCGTAGCCGGGTATATCAAAGGCGTGAATAAATTTATCGATGTGGCTACGACAAACAAAGAGAATGGATTTATACGTCGTCCATGTGTTCAATGTCGGAACAACAAGGAGTACTCTTCCTCAAAAATCATTCGCGGCCACCTGATTATGAAAGGTTTCATGCCCAACTATAATTGCTGGACCAAGCACGGGGAAAGAGGGGTTATGATAGAAGATGGTGAAGAAGAAGATGATGATAACAACTATCATCATATGTTTCCTGAATACAGTGATACTGCAATGGAAGACAATGGAGAGGAAAGAGGTGAAGAACGGGCATCAGATGAGCCGGCTGATGAACTTGGTAGGGTCATTTCTGATGCAAAGCGAGACTGTGAAACAGAGAATGAGAAGTTGAAGTTAGAGGACATGTTAGAAGATCACAAGAAATTGTTGTACCCAAATTGTGAAGATGGCAGCACAAAGCTCGGTACCACACTGGAATTGTTGCGATGGAAGGCAGAGTGTGGTCTAACTGACTCCTCATTTGAAAAGATGCTGAAAATAATGAAGCCGAAGTTTCCAAAACATAACGAACTTCCGAGTACCTCTGAAGCAAAGAAGACTCTCATCCTCTCGGATTATATGTGCAAAAGATACATGCATGCATTAATGATCGCATCCTCTACCGCTGTAAGGAGTATGAGAATTTAGATAAATGCCGGTATGCAATGCGTTGCGGTATAAGATCGAAGAGATGACCACAGGGATGTTGAGGAGAGCCCCTCGGAAGAGGGTTCTGCTAAGGTTATGTGGTATGCTCCTATAATACCAAGGTTGAAAGCATGTTCGAAACAAAGAGCATGCCGGGTTGTTGCGATGGCACAAAGAAGACCGTAAGAAAGGCGGGAAGTTGAGACACCCTGGATGGGTCACAGTGGAGAAAAATCGAGAGAGACTTCCCGGACTTTGCGGTGACGCAAGGAACATATGGTTTGGTCTAAGTATGGATGGCATGAATCCTTTTGGGGAGCGAGCTGCATCTGACACCTGGCCCGTGACTCTATGTATCTACAACCTGCCTCCTTTGTTGTGCATGAAGCGTAAGTTCATTATGATGCCAGTGCTCATCCAAGGCCCGAAGCAACCGGGCAACGACATTGATGTGTACCTTAGGCCATTAGTTGAAGAACTCTTACAGTTGTGGGGCAAACCAGGTATACGTGTGTGGGATGAGAACAAACAGGAGCCATTTGATCTATGAGGGTTGTTATTCGTAACCATCAATGATTGGCCTGCTCTTAGTAACCTTTCAGGACAGACAAACAAGGGATATAAGGCATGCACCCACTATTTAGATAAGACCGAAGGTACATATTTGCATAAATGCAAGAAGGTTGTGTACCTGGCGAATCGACGATTTCTTCCGACCAATCATCCCGTAAGAAAGAAAGGCAAGCATTTCAAAGGTGAGGCATATCACCGAAGAAGATGAACTTCCCTTTGGTGATGATGTATTTGGTATGGTCAAGGACAAAGAAGTAACCTTTGGAAAGGGTCCCGGTCAATCGATTCGAACGACGTCGCTACCGGACACGCACCCATGTGGAAGAAGAAATCTATATTTTGGGAGCTGCCATATTGGAAAGTCCTGCGTGTCCGCTCTTCAATCGACGTGATGCACGTGACGAAGAATCTCTGCGTGAACCTGCTAGGATTCCTAGGCGTGTATGGGAAGACAAAAGATACACCTGAAGCACGGGAGGACCAACAAATTATGAAAGACCCAAAAAACATGCATACACATAACAAGACGGATAAAAGGCGTCACTTAAGTCGTGCCAGCTATGCTCTTACCAAAGCAGAGAAGGAAATCTTTTTTGAAGTCCTTTACAGTATCAAGGTGCCGTTGGGCTTCTCATCTAATATAAAGGGGATAATAAATATGGCAGAGAAAAATTTCCAAAACCTGAAGTCTCATGACTGTCACGTGATTATGACGCAGTTGCTTCCGATTGCATTGAGGGGGCTTCTACCGGAAAATGTTCGAGTACCCATTGTGAAGCTGTGTTCATTCCTCAATGCAATATCTCAGAAGGTAATCAATCCAGATATTCTGCCAAGGTTACAGAAGGATGTGGTACAATGTCTTGTTAGTTTTGAATTGGTGTTCCCACCATCCTTCTTCAATATTATGACGCATCTCCTGGTTCATCTAGTGGAAGAGATTGCCATTCTCGGTTCGGTATTTCTGCATAATATGTTCCCCTTTGAGAGGTTCATGGGAGTCTTAAAGAAATATGTTCATAACCGTGCTAGACCAGAAGGAAGCATCTCAAGGGATATGGAGCAGAGGAGGTCATTGAGTTTTGTGTTGACTTTATTCGACCTTAAGCCGATTGGTGTTTCGACTCGCGGCATGAGGGAAGACTAAGTGGAAAAAGGCACTGGGAAAGAAAGCAATGATATGTAGGGACGGGATTCTTTCACTAAAGCACACTACAGTTCTACATAATTCCACCTTGGCAGCTCCGTATATCGAGGAACACAAGAATATTATACGCTCAAAAACCGGGAAGCTGAATCATGGATTACAGATGAACACATGAAGTCTTTAGTTGGTTGGATGCGGACACATCTCTTGAATGACACCACTGTTGGAGATCAGCTATACTTGTTGGCAGCGTCACCATCTTCTCTTGTATTGAATTTCCAAAGTGCGAAATAAATGGGAATACATTCTACACGATCGCCCAAGATAAAAAGAGCACCAACCAAAATAGTGGTGTCCGCTTTGATGCAATAGACGAGAATGGACAAAAGGACACATATTATGGTTACATAGAGGAGATATGGGAACTAGACTATGGAGTCTCTATTAAGGTCCCTTTGTTTCGCTGCAAATGGGTCAACCTGAATGGGGAAGGGGTAAAGATAGACCAGTTGTACGGAATGACAACAGTGGATCTCAACAATCTTGGTTATAGAGATGAACCATTCGTCCTAGCCAATGATGTGTCTCAGGTTTTGTATGTGAAGGACATGTCCTCCAGACCGAAAAAAAGAAAAAAAATATGCAAACGAATACATCATATGATGAGCCAAAGCGTCACATAGTTCTTTCAGGGAAAAAAACATCGTGGGAATCAAGGACAAGACAAACATGTCAGAAGATTATAATAAATTTGATGAAATTTCGCCCTTCACAGTGAAAACTGACCCAAGCATTCCGTTAAGTAAAGAAGATGCTCCATGGTTACGTCTGAATCGGTCATAAGGAATGACATATGCCAAGAAGTTCATGCTCATATTATGTAATATCTTTCGTGGTTTGTGGCCTTTAGTCCCGATTTTGTAGTCTCAGTTTTAATATTAATAAATGTCTTCAGTGTTAGTCCCGTTTTGTGGCTGGACCGGGAGTGACTCTATGACCAGTTTCTTGGAGATGCCGGAGGACTGGGATCCGGCGACATCTCCCGGAAACTGGTCGTAGTGGTGTCCCTGCTCTCGAAAACCATCTTGCAGCTTGTAACTTCTCTAACTAGATCAATACGCCTGGGAGCTAACTAATTTCACATATTAGGGAGTGCCTCTATGACCAGTTTCTCGGAGATGCGGAGGGCCCGGGCTCGTCGGCATCTCCTCGAACTGGCCGCAGATGGTGTCCTGCTCGAAAACCATCTTGCAGCTTGTAACTTCACTAACTAGATCAATACGCCTCGGAGCTAACTAATTTCACATATTAGGAGTGCCTCTATGACCAGTTCTCGGAGATGCCAGAGGCTCGCTCGGCATCTCCACAGGCGCCGTAGTGGTGTCCCTGCTCTCTAAAACCATCTTGGAGATGCCTCAAACTGGCTGGAGGACTGGACTCACAAGGATGCATATTTATAGTACAAGCAGCTCGGCATAATGTCGACACTCACGACATAATGTCGACACTCATGACATAATGTCGACACTCACGACATAATGTCGACACTCACCCCTATTAGTAGTGCTGACTCATCTTTAGTCCTGGTTGGTGTCTCCAACCGGGACTAAAGGTTCATCTTTAGTCCCGGTTGGTGACACCATCCGGGACAAGGTACAAGCCGCACGACATAATGTCGACACTCACCCCTATTATTAGTGTTGCCTGGCCCACTCTGCCGCAATCCCTTCAGTCGCGGTTGGTTTCTCCAACCGGGACTAAAGATGAACCGTCTCTTTATATAGGCATTTCCCTCTATTTATTTGGTAACACTCAAGACATTTATTAATATTAAAAACCGGGACAAGCCGGGACTAGCTAACACTCAGGACTAAAGCCGCCCCCTTTAGTCATAATCATGCCTAGTCCTATAGTACGCAGCTTCAGGGTCTTCATCGTCGTCGTCATCATCATCGTCATCGTCACCTGCCACTCCGGGCATCCTCAACCCATCCATGGCATATACCAGGGGCCATTCCAGCCTCGGATTCACGGCGGGCGGGAGAGAGGTCTCCTGGAAGACGATGCCGCTACCGCCGGGACACTGTGGGGCCTGTGGCAGGTGGAATCGTGGGCACCGTAGGCGAGGATGGTCTCCCCCGGCGATGTAGCGCATCACTCCAATGATAGTACGATTCGCCCACCACATTTACGGCCGGCCGTTGTGGTTCACCGTGGCGGGCCATCACCCTCGTACTGGCGAGCTCCTTTCCGCCTATTAGCGAAGAAGGCATTCCAGTGTCGTGGTTGTCGGGATCCCACTGGGATCCATCCGCTGCTCGGCGTGAGCTCGTGGTAGAAGTGGTTTGTGATGGCGCTGGCGTGCGGAACCTTGAGGGCGGAGGGCAGAACCCTCCAGGCCAAAGATCTAGCCGTGGCGGCGGTAGCCGGCGGACAAGGGTAGTTGGGCGCCTGCAGCCTCGGTCTCCTCGAGGGTCGAATGGCCCGATGGCGTTGTCCATTGTTCTAAGAGAGGAAGGTGTGGATGTGTGGATAGCCATGACACGATCACCCTAAATATAGGGGGAAAGGGCGGGAAAACTTGGCGTGAAGCTTTGGGAAATGGCGGGAAATATCTTTAGTCCCGGTTAGTGACTACATCCGGGACTAAAAGCTCTAGTAGAAAGGAAAGGGCGGGAAAACTTGGCGGGAAGAGGTGGGAAATGGCGGAAAATATTTTTAGTCCCGGTTAGTGACTACATCCGGGACTAAATGTCTGCCGAACAATGAAAATCCTTCGCGTGGTAGTCCATATTTAGAAATTCAGATAATTCAAAACGGGCATAACAAATTCAAAAAAAAATCCGAACAATGAAAATCCTTCGCGTGGTGTCATATTTAGTTACATAGTTGAAAGGAAAAATACCAGACTTGATATATTGATCATGTTTCGAAAAAACCTTCACAAAATGACCTATCATGTTCGAGGTTTCATGGCTTTCGGTCCAAATGACCGATGTTATGTGCTGAATCACGGCATAGTTTGTGATGTTGTGCCCATATTATGCATGTGTGTGGACATTGGTATGGAGAACAATGTTGCAGGAGAAAGTTTTCCTTTGTCGCATGCGGAAAAGCCCTTTTCCATTTTCGGCGCAAAAAGCGGGTCGTTTTGGGAAGTAACCACCAAAATGCCGTTTCAGAATGCTACCGTCCCATTTTCCTAAAATACTATACCACCTTACATGGACTATCTCCCAACCGGTACATCTCAAACCTTTTCGTCCATCCCGGGTAAAAAGGACAAATGTTTGCCGAATCGGTAGGAAGTGGGTCCGGTTTGTACTACAGGTACATGATCTATCGCCCGTGATTTTTTGAAAAAATCATTTTTGGACTCGCAATATGTGGTTTCTTCAGAGATCCAATGCAAGTTCTAACGATGCTCGTCCCCTATCTTCATGCACACCGGTTCGACCATAGTTAGAAATTCAGATAATTCAAAACGGGCATAATAAATTCAAAAAAAATCCGAACAATGAAAATCCTTCACAAAAACAGAAAATGGTTTTGAATTACTTAAAAGTTAATTCATTTTTAATTGTAAATGGTTCATATTTTAAATGGTTACATTAATTATTTTTTAAAAATAGAAGATGGTTTTGAATTATTTATTCAAATCCAAACACTTTTTATGTTTAAAGTTTTTCTAAATTCCAAATTAATATTTAAAAAATAAAAGTTAATTCATTTTTAATTTTAAATGGTTACATTAATTATTTTTTAAAAAATAGAAAATGGTTTTGGATTATTTATTCAAATCCATACACTTTTTATGTTTAAAGTTTTTCTAAATTCCAAATTAATATTTAAAAAATATAAGTTAATTCATTTTTAATTTTAAATGGTTACATTAATTATTTTTTAAAATTAGAAAATGGTTTTGGATTATTTATTCAAATCCATACACTTTTTATGTTTATAGTTTTTCTAAATTCCAAATAAATATTTAAAAAATATAAGTTATTTCATTATTAATTTTAAATGGTTACATTAATTATTTTTTTAAAAATAGAAATTGGTTTTGGATTATTTATTCAAATCCATACACTTTTTATGTTTAAAGTTTTTCTAAATTCTAAATTAATATTTAAAAAATATAAGTTATTTCATTATTAATTTTAAATGGTTCATAGTTTAAATGGTTACATTAATTATTTTTCAAAAAATAAAATGGTTTCGAATTAGTTATTCAAATTCAAACACTTTTTATGTTTAAAGTTTTTTCTAAATTCCAAAGTAATTATCATTTAAAAAACATTACAAATTTAAACCCCAAAATAAAAAATAAGGCGGGAACAGAGAGAAAATAACTGAAAAACTTTGAAAACAGGGGAATACGTCCGGGTTGGAGCCACCAACCGGGACTAAAGACCTAAGGCCTTGTATCTTGAAATTGGAGTATACGTCCGGTTGGTGGCTCCAACCGGACGATATCTACTAGTCCCGGTTGGTGCCAACCGGACGATACCCTCCCTTTATATAACTTCTCTTCTTCTTCTCTGCTTCTCGACGACGCCTCTAGGCTGCCCGCACCCTCCGTCGTCGTCAACGCCTCCGCCTCCGGCCGCCACCGCCGCGAGCTCCCGTGGCTCCTCCTCCGCCACCGCCAAGCGCTCCGTGGCGGCTCCTCCTCTCCAGCGTCTCCTTCCCGCGGCCGCCCCTCTCTTCCTGCCGACGACGTCCGTCTTGCCGCGCCCTTCCCCACCGGCGTCAGTGCACGCCCTCTCTGTCCTCCCCCTCCCTCTGCTGCTGCTGGTGGTGGGCGGTGGCTTCTTGGTGGCATGGTGGGCTTGGTGTGGTGGGCGTGTGCTTCAGTGGTGGGCGGCGGCTGCTGCTGTCCTCCCTCCCTCTGCTGCTGGTGGGCGGCGGCGGCTGCATGGTGGGCTTCGAATTCGGGGGTGTGGTGGGCGGCGGCTGCTGCTGCTGGTGGGCGGTGGCGGCTGCATGGTGGGCTTCGGGTGTGGTGGGCGGCGGCTGCTGCTGGTGGGCTTCGATCGGGTGGTGGGCGGCGGCTTCGGGTGATCGACGTGTGTTGTCTGCGTGCATGGCCCGCGTGGACGTACGTGTGGTTAGTCATATGATTATTAGGGCATGTACTACGACAAGCTCTTGTACAGACGCTTATGTTTAAAAAAATAATGTCAGAAAATTGGATTATGGACTAAACGCCTCGTCTCACAGCACGGAACGCTAATTTGGGTAGCTAGCAACAGCTAGGAGCGCTAATCAAACTCCTGTGCGCTGAAAAAAATTAGTCCTAGCGACCGACGCTTCCTCGTACGTCGACGCTAGAGAAAATCCCCGGATCGGACGGGATGGAGGCCTAACAAGTAAAATCAGCCTAGCTAGCGTCGCTTTATTTAACGTCTGCGTTAAACATGCTCTTAGGGATAGGATTAAGGCTTAGAGGGTTGCGGGTATGGCTTTTCCACCCCATACCCGCCCATTAAACTTGGAGGGTCTAACTTTTACCAAACCCTCGCCATTTTAAGGCGGGTATCCATCGGGTTTGTGGGTTTGAGCCCCATTGCCATCCCTAATCGCATCCTTATCGTCGGACTATCCTCGTTTGCTATAGGAGTATCACATTTACTCAATGATAGATTTATACTCCCTCATGTCGGGTTTGTAAGGCTCGAGAAAGGGATGTCGGTGGCAGTTCCATGAGACATGGGGCGTCTTGGGGACGCGTGGGCGGGTGTATTGTGGCAAGAGAGATGCGAAGCTCTGTTTGCTCGGGAAGGTGAGGAGAGGGGAGGAGGCGCCGATGGGAGTTCCCTGTTCTCTCACGCTGGGCGAGACATGGGCGAAGGGTGTGGTCAAAACCATTGTGTTCGGCGTAGGAAAGCTCGGTGCAGCTCATTGGCGTAAATCTTCCCATGAAATTGCATGCCCCTTAGGTGCATGTGGGTTCGACGATGTGCCTTTGCCAGGGCATTCCGAACCCTCTTAAATCGATTCCAATATGGTATTTTGTTAGTATCTAGTGTTACCTATCTGCTGGATAGTTTCCCTTTTGTAGCCTTATACTCATGTTCCCCTCTCATATGCATCCGAGGTTTCTCCGAACTAGGTTTTACACCCCTCGGAACTCCAGAATATTGATTTTAGTTGATTTTAGCTAGAGTTACCTATCTACTACACGGTTTCATTTTTGTAGCTAGGTTTAGGGTTTAGGGTTTCTCTTCATTTTTATTATTGTGTATGTATATATTAGGGTTTCTCCTTAACTTTCTCCTTTAGCCGCTTTGACTTATTCGTTTTTCCACCTATGCAGAAAATATGGACCCACCGTCGAGACGAAGAAAAGGAAGAGTTGATCCAAGGTGTGATCCGTGGGGAAGATAATTTAGGCGTATCAACGTTTACGAGCAACTCGGTGAGGGTGATCCTCTTTTACGGAATAGACAACTTGTTTGAGGTTGAAGGTGTTGCCTTCCGCGAGGGAGAAGGCGATGCCTTGTGTAATCGAGAAGACGACCGCTCCGGCGAGGTGCATGTAATATAAATCAATTCAGTAATTAATCATCTGCTATCTATATAGAAATAGTAACGACGATCTTTCTTCTTTTAGCCCTCCGGATCGAAGGAATCTACTGAAAAGAGCAGACGAGGCCCAACCAAAAAGTTGCAAGACCATGAGAGGTTCAGGATCGAAGATGTCGCTGAAGACGGCAAACTGATAGCTCCCGAAGTTCTCGCAACCAAATTTGTGGCACAATGCGGAGTAATCGTTAGGGACTTAATCCTGATCACCATTAGAAATTGGAATAGGCCTGCTAATGCGGATGAAGAGGGAACATGTTTATTTGTCCCTAACCACGCCAAAGATTTACTGTGGAAGAGGATCATGGTTAATTTCAAACTACCGAAGATAGAGCTGGATCCAAATGCGGAGGACCCAATTGAGGACGCCTTACAACATGGGAGAGCCATGGAGGCTAAGGTCAGGGAGTGGGCTTTGAAGAAGATGGCCCAGTGTTTCACCAACTGGAAGAAAATATTGCACCTTTACTATGTCGTGAAAAATAAGACTCCCGATTTCAAGAATATTCAGTTTGAGAAGATAAAACCATTCTGGGCTGAGTTTGTGGAATACAAGAAATTAGAAAAATCTAAGAAAATGTCTGAAACGAATAAGCTGAATGTTGTTAACAAGAAGTATCACCATACTATGGGGAAAGGTGGCTACAGGGCTGACATTCCTAAGTGGGAGAAACTTGAGAATGAACCGCGTGCTAAAAAGATCATCCCAGAGACAGACGATTGGGTAGAACGTGCAAGGAATTGGTTTTACGGGCATGGGGGCACGTTGGACTCAGAAGGGAGGTGTATATATAACATACAACATAAAGAAGACCCCTTGCCAATCGAGAGGATGAGAAAAGCGAAAAGGTCATAAAGATGGGGACTTCATTCCCGATAGAGAATGATGAGCTCACACTCGCCCTTGGAAATAAGGAACATGATGGACGAACACGAGGCACAAGAGGCTCCCAACCATGGAGGACTGGGTTTCCCGAAGAGAGGAAGAAATATCCTGATAGAAGCCGTCAGAGGAGAAAGGACAGGGTGGAAGTTGAAGCAAATAGTCAGAAAGAGCGAATGCGTTTAATTGAAGAACGATTAAAGCAACAACAAGATGAAATTAACGCACTTAAAGAGCAAAGTACTACCGGCCCATCTCAGCAGCACACTGCATTCGATGCTACCAGCCTATAGAATAATCGAAAAAGCAGTGTGGCTTCCACCGAGGTCCCGGGTGATGACAATGGCGATGACGATGATGCACCGACGATGGCTCCTGTTGGCTACCCAGTGGATGATATCACAGAGATGACACACTGCGAGCTACATGTCAAAGTTGTGAACATATCAATGAAGGTGGTGGTCGTCTATGCCTTACCAATTGGACCCACACCAACTTACCATTGTCGTCCGGTTCCAGAGGGCTACGCTGTTGTCGGCGTGGATGAAATCATGCCCACCTTTGAAGTTTTGGATCTTCACTACCCTGCAGGTGAAGGGGATGTGACTGTGCTGGGAGATGCAAAAAACTTCACCATTGTATGGCCGAAGGAATGTATCGTGCTTCGAAATCACACGCCAAGGCCATCTTCGCCGCCGCCTCACCCGTCTCCAGCGAGGTCGCCGCCATGCAGCCGTCTTCGTCGCCTCACCCGCTCCATCGCCTCACCTATCTCCGACGCAGCCATCGCCATGGAGCCATCACCGCGCCTAAGGGTCAAAAGCGTGGCGCATCGCCATCGTGCCTCGTGGTAGCGATCGCGAACGTAAACAAGAGCCTCTTCCAAAAGTACCAAAGGTTCCTCCCAAGAGAGCTTATGATCAGATCAAGAGGAGATCAAGGCGATCGTTGATGCGAAACGACAGCGTTTAAGCTAAGTCGAGGCGGCGAAGAGCCAGAGTTCCCCAGCACCAAAGAAGAAAAAGCCAAAGTGTTGAAAATGCTAAAGAATCTTCATCAACCCAAGCCAAAGATGTCATCAGACTATGAGCGTTCTATTCTCAAGTCACATGCGGCACAAAAAGCCTCGAAGAGCAATACTGATGCAAGCGAGAAATCTGTTGCCCAGCTCGGAGAACAAGCAAAACAGACTTGCGCCCCTCTCAAGGTGATTTCTCAAACCAATGTGGGGTCGAGCAAATATGGGGCCGAAGAGCAGTATGATCCAGAGGTAGTTGCACAATACGGAGAAGCTACCGCTGCTCAAGGTATGAGTATTGCCCAGTACTTATCCCAGTTAGAGTTCTTCCCCATGAGTGAAGTAGCATACAGCTACCAGTACGGCAAACCTCTCGTCAAACCTAAGGAGGTAAACAATCTTCCAACAAAAATGCGAAGATTGCATAACTGGTACATGCATGCCACAAGGGCCGGGGCTAACTGGATAGTGCTGAGGGTTACAAAAAAGCATCATGGGAAAGAAAAGGATGACATGATATCCATTGAATTTGATGAACTATTTCAATTATTCAATCAAGACGACTTGGACAAATCGATCATCAGTGCCTATTGTATGTAAGTACTAATTCTGTAATTAATTTAGTCTCCAGCTATATTATTTTGTTTATTGCATGTATATAATCATACTGTAATATGCAGAATGAAGATTCTCGAATGCAGCAGAGGACAAATCTATGACATTGGCTTCATTGACCCATATTGGGTTCATGAAGCTAATCTCAAAATAAGCCCCCAGGATACGGAGGATAATATAGTACACGCGTTAAGGTTTCAAGAAACCAAAAGGGAAATACTATTTCCTTACAACTTCGAGTGAGTGTTATTGTCTTGTATACACTTTCTATTTCGCTTACTCGATGTTAAGTATATAATTGATTAGTTATGCATTTGCAGCTTTCACTATATTCTGTTAATCATTCAACTTGACAAAGGGCGTGTACTAGTCATGGACTCCAAACATAAACCCCTTGAGACGTGGAAGGACATGCAGATACTTCTCCAGCGGTAATTCTAATCATTACGACACTATATCGGCAACATTCGTGAATTTTATGATATCAACTACTTAATAACTTATTTTATTCGTTTTCTACGCCGGGCAGCGCTTGGAAACGGTTCACCAACAAGGCTAGTGGTATTTGAAAAGAGGAGCTTACATTTCAACCACTAGATGTAAGCACCACTAGCTATATCCGCGCATCTCTTTGATTCTAGTTTTGATACAGTTATTATCATGCTTAATTATTATTTTGATTAAACTCTGTTCTCGTAAAGTGCCTGACGCAGGGACCAGGTAACAATCTATGTGGATACTATGTTTGCGAGTTCATCCGGCAGACGTGCGATGAGAAGGGCAGAAATTTAGAGCAACTCCACGTACGTAAACAATTTCTATAGTTTTTAATTACAATCAAATTGTGTTTAGTTTCATTCATATAGGCTGACTCCTTTTTTAAATCAGATCGAACGTCTACGGGATGGTCTTCTGCCAAAGGATCGCGTACGAGCAATTCAGGAGGAATTGGCGGGATTCTTGGATGCAGAAGTCCTAGACCCAAAAGGGGAATACTATTCGGCTGTGTATAGACAATAGGGATTGTAAAAATAGCAACTGTGAAGGAATTGGCCGGTGGCATCGAATAGCGACTTTTGTATGTAGTGCATGAACTCGATCCGTGTATTCAATGTAATATTGTCATGATATTCATGATGTAATATAAGGTTCCTTCATTGATAAGTGCAAATCACTAAATAAACAATAAAACAACCTAAATGAATTCTCTGCCGCGGCACAAAAAGTGGCGAAAATGCTGCCGCGGCAACAAAATGTGCCAAAATGAATTCTCTGCCGCGGCAGAGAAATGGGCCAAATCTCTGCCGCGGCAGAAGGTTATTAGTCCCGGTTCCTGTCACGAACCGGGACTAATGCTCCACCCCCCTCGCCCTCTGCCGCTGCCACGTGTGCACCCTTTAGTCCCGGTTGGTGGGGCAACCGGGACTAAAGGTTAGGGCTTTAGTCCCGATTGCCCCGTCCCGGTTGGGCAACCGGGACTAAAGCCTCGTACCAACCGGGACCTATAGCCCCGTTTCCACCAGTGGGGCTTCGTTCGCCTGTTCTTGCTCGAGCCTCCGGCGATCACGGAGATCGACAACGTAGACCTGCACTTCGTCGACGACAGCGAGCACCAACAACAAAGGCCTGACGAGATCTGCCGCCTCTTCTGGAAGTTTGTGAACACTTCAGCAACGCCAAGACATTGACGCTGAGACTAGTCCATCTCGAGCACATCATCGTGGACGACAAGAAGAGGACGGCTAAGCGTTATACCCTAGGTGGTAATACCATGTTCACCAACCTCCGTCTTCTTGATATGCGAGCGGAGCGGTCTACACGCCTAGACGCAGGGCTGGAGGAGTGGCGTTTGCAACCTTTCTCCGTTGCTGCCCGATGATCCGTGAGCTTCATTTCGAGCTGAGAAGCTCGGATGGTGATCCTGCCAAAAGCGCCTCAATGCATCTCCAAGAAGAAGACTTCCTAGACGAGGAAGGGAAACAAGATTTATGCGAGGCCGTGGATGATTTCATTTTTTTTGAAAGGAACATATATTAATATACGCATTGCCCTAGTGGCCACACGGATGCACACAGCCAAATAAAAGAGTAAATTCCAACTTTTACCCTCTAATTTGACATTTGTGACAGTACTTAACCCATTTAACAAATTTTCATCCAAATTACCCTATTTAGTAAAGGTTTTGCCATTTTTTACCCCTCTTAAATATTTAGGGCGTTTTGAGTTTTGACATGTGGGTTTGAGCAGTCAGTTCCATCGCTGAACGCCAACATGTAACTGTTTTGCAAGCTTTGTACCGACTTGTTACTCTACTGTGAAATTTTTTGTGTTCCATACACTCTTTTCAATTTCCAAATCATGTATAGTAGGTAATGTGATTATTTGGGAATACCGATTCATTATCGGCGTCTCACAATTGCTGAATGAAAATGTGTTGAGGAAAGGTTACAAAAACGTCTTAATAGTTGGAAAGGTAAATTGTTATCCCTTGGTGGAAGAATAGTACTCATAAATTCAGTACTCACTAACATGGTACTGTATATGATCTCGTTCTTCCAATTGCCAAAAGGGGTCTTGACCAAAGTGGATTATTTCCGTTCAAGATTTTTTTGGCAAGGGGATAGTTAGAAAAAGAAATATCGACTGGCCAGATGGAATGTGGTTTGCCGCCCGAAGGAATTTGTTGGACTGGGCATACATGATATGCAAGTCAAAAACATTGCACTCCTGGGCAAATGGCTTTTTAAACTACTTACAGAAGATGGTGTTTGACAAACCATGTTATGGAGGAAATATGTGGGGTTCAAGGCTGTGTCTCAAGTGGTTTGGAAACCCGGTGATTCACATTTTTGGGCGGGTCTTATGGCCACCAAGAAGCATTTCTTTTGTTTTGGTGTTTTCGAGATTAAGGATGGATCACAGATTAGGTTTTGGGAAGATAGATGGCTTGGCCAATCTACTCTTCGCGAACAATATCCGGCTCTATATTCGATTGTTAGACATAAAGGGGATACAATTTCCACGGTGTTGGAAGACTATCCTCCTAATGTGTCTTTCAGAAGAAGTCTCATCGGTCCTAGACTGGTATCTTGGAATAATCTACTATTACGATTATCCAGGATACAATTATCGGATGGTGTTGATGTGTTCAAATGGAAATTACTAGAAAGTGGTCAATTTTCTGTTGGTTCACTATATAAAGCCTTGATCCAACCTGATATTTCGGTTGATGTTAATGATAATAATAAAATTTGGAATATGAAAATACCCCTTAAGACGAAGATATTCGCTTGGTATTTACGGAAATGGGTAATTCTAACAAAAGATAATCTTGTAAAGAGGAATTGGCATGGAAGTACACAATGCGTTTTTTATCACCAAGATGAGACAATTCGCCATTTATTCTTCCATTGTAAATTTGCTCGCTCTGTATGGTCATTCATCCAAATAGCCTCTGGTTTATCTCCGCCACGTTCTGTAACCAATGTTTTTGGTAATTGGTTGTATGGAATTGTTGATAAGTACAGAATTTTGTTTAAGGTGGGAGCGCTTGCCATTATATGGTCGCTATGGCTATGTAAAAATAACAAGATTTTTAATTACATTGTGTCTTCTCCTCTACAGATTATCTATCGGGCCACGGCTATCCTCCGTTCATGGAAGATTCTCCAACGTTTCGAGTTCCGCGACTTATTTATGGAGGGATGTAGGCGATTGGAGGACACGGCGAGAGATATTTTTTCCTAACATGGATGGCTACGTGATTTGAGGATTGATCTGTCTTAGATTCTAGTCATTTATTTTCATAGTGCGTTTGTGTAATATTTGTATACTTTTTTACCTTAGCTCTGTCGATCGTGTGGCTGTGTGCATCTTGGTATGCAGAGGCCGGGTGTAAACATTATCTTTAATAAATACGCCCTTTTCCAAAAAAAAAAGGTAATCTGATTCAAATTCACGCATGAGTTCACATGTATTGAGATCATCAGGAAATAATACTCCTATACATCGGTGCTAACAACTAACATACACCACCCCCACTAGCTTCACTACATGCATCTAGTCACAATCATCACAATGAATGCCGACATGTAACTGTTTTGCAAGCTTTGTACCGACTTTTTACTCCTCGACGAAGTACACAGCAACAACACGAGGTGCTGAAGTAAGAAGCAACGGCACGAGCAGCGCTTGACAATCAGCTGCATCACCTGCAGCCGCTTAAACATCGGCCACTGCCGTTGTGGCCGCCACTGTCGCTTGAGTACTAGAGGCTGCTGCCGCCGTTATCGTTGATTGAGCACTCAAGGCTGTCGCCTCAGCCGTCCGGACTGTAGAAAAAAATGGGAAAACCGCAAACGTGATACGTGACGTTGTTCCGACGGCGCCAAATGCTTTTAATTTTTAAAAGGGGTAAAAATTGGCAAAAATTGCACTAAATGCGGTAATTTGGATGAAAAGTTATTAAATGGGGTAATTAGTGTCACAAATTCTAATTTAGGGGGTATAAAGTGGAATTTACTCCAAAAAAAAAGAAAAATTATAAAAAAGAAAAGTTCCACTACAGTGACTCATTCATTGAAACAGCAGTACTACCACCTCAAGACAGCACCAGAAGTACAGCTTCTCCAAAAACGACGCCTCCAAGAAGAGAACAGTGCACAAACACCGTCATCGCCCGATCCAAGATCTAGGTTTTCACCCTGAAGAAAGTCCGCACTATCAAAACAATACCTTCAACATGGCCATTGCCAGACACAACCAATTAAAGCCAAACCCTGGATTTTCACCCTGAGAGGTAGGACCATGAATCTCACCTGTGCAGTCGCCTCCACTTGCATGCCACTGCTCCAATTCACAAGTCACCTAGCCAATTCCTCATCACCATCCAGACTCGAAGCACCATTGTTTGTCCTCAGATCTCGGTGTCCATGACTTTCTTCGTCAACACCATCACTAGTAGAAAACAGGCCATCCGTCCACGCCCCCTCAGAGCACTAGTCCCGGTTGCGCCACCAACCGGGACTAATCTTGCCGCACGTCGGTTGGAGCGGGCACGGGCAGGGCATGGGTCCCGGTTGGTAAGGGCATGCGTCCGGTTGGAGCCACCAACCGGGACTAAAGGTTTGGCCACAGCCACGTGGCGTGTACGCACCTTTAGTCCTTGCTGGCTCCAACCGACTAAAGGCCCTTGCCCTCTATAAATGCAACGCCCAGCCCCCTCTGCCTCCACTGTTTTTGAATGGTGTAAGGTGTGAGGGTGTGTGCTAGTTTTTCTCATGCATGCATTGAAGGTGTTTGTTGAAATGTTTGAGTGAAAAATCCATTGAATTTCTCATAGAACAAAAATATAGAAGGTGTCCGAGACGCACTTGAGCTTTCTCCTCTTTATTTCCCTCGATCGAGGTTAGCAATCCTATCTTTTCTAGGTCATTGATACAATTCATGTGTCGGTGTGAATTGGTTATTTCACTATTTACGATGTCCTGTTTTTGATAAACTTACTTATATGATGCGGATGAACGGGAATGGATGTACGGTGACCGCGGGTAGCCGTATATCAAAGGCGTGGATAAATTTATCGATGTGGCTACGCAAACAAAGAGAATGGATTTATCGTTGTCCATGTGTTCAATGTCGGAACAACAAGGAGTACTCTTCCTCGAAAATCATTCGGCCACCGATTATGAAAGGTTTCATGCCCAACTATAATTGCTGGACCAAGCACGGGAAAGAGGGGTTATGATGGAAGATGGTGAAGAAGAAGATGATGATAACAACTATCATCATATGTTTCCTGAATACGGTGATACCGCTATGGAAGACAATGTAGAGGAAAAAGGTGAAGAACGGGCATCGATGAGCGGCTGATGAACTTGGTAGTGTCATTTTTCGATGCAAAGCGAGACTGTGAAATGTAAAATGAGAAGTTGAAGTTAGAGGGCATGTTAGAAGATCACAAGAAATTGTTGTACCCAAATTGTGAAGATGGCAGCACAAAGCTCGGTACACCTTTGGAATTGTTGCGATGGAAGGCGAGTGTGGTCTAACCGACTCCTCATTTGAAAAGATGCTGAAAATAATGAAGCCGGAGTTTCCAAAACATAACGAACTTCCCGAGAGTACCTCTGAAGCAAAGAAGACTCTCATCCTCGGGATTAGATGTGCAAAAGATACATGCATGCATTAATGATCGCATCCTCTACCATGTAAGGAGTATGAGAATTTAGATAAATGCCGGTATGCAACGCTGCGGTATAAGATCGACGAGATGACCTGGTGATGTTGAGGGAGAGCCCCTCGGAAGAGGGTTCTGCTAAGGTTATGTGGTATGCTCCTATAATACCAAGGTTGAAACGCATGTTCGAAACAAAGAGCATGCCAGTTGTTGCGATGGCACAAAGAAGACCGTAAGAAAGACGGGAGTTGAGACACCTGGCGATGGGTCACAGTGGAGAAAAATCGAGAGAGACTTCCGGACTTTGCGGTGTGACGCAAGGAACTTATGGTTTGGTCTAAATCGGATGACATGAATCCTTTTGGGGAGCAGAGCTGCAGTCAAGACTGGCCCGTGACTCTATGTATCTACAACCTGCCTCCTTGGTTGTGCATGAAGCGTAAGTTCATTATGATGCCAGTGCTCATCCAAGGCCAAGCAACCGGCAACGACATTGATGTGTACCTTAGGCCATTAGTTGAAGAACTCTTACGGTTGTGGGGCAAACCAGGTGTACGTGCGTGGGATGAGAACAAACAGAGCCATTTAATCTACGAGGGTTGTTATTCGTAACCATCAATGATTGGCCTTCTTAGTAACCTTCGTGACGGACAAACAAAGGATATAAGGCATGCACCCACTGTTTAGATAAGACCGAAGGTACATATTTGCATAAATGCAAGAAGGTTGTGTACCTAGCGAATCGACGATTTCTTCCGACCAATCATCCCGTAAGAAAGAAAGGCAAGCATTTCAAAGGTGAGGCAGATCACCGGAAGAAGCTTGAACTCCCAGCTGGTGATGATGTATTTGGTATGGTCAAGGACATAGAAGTAATCTTTGGAAAGGGTCCCGGCGGTCAATCAGTTCCGAACGACGTCGCTACAGGACACGCACCCATGTGGAAGAAGAAATCTATATTTTGGGAGCTGCCATATTGGAAAGTCTTGCGTGTCCGCTCTTCAATCGACGTGATGCACGTGACGAAGAATCTCTGTGTGAACTGCTAGGATTCCTAGGCGTGTATGGGAAGACAAAAGATACACCAAGCACGGAGGACCAACAAATTATGAAAGACCCAAAGAACATGCATACAGATAACAAGACGGAAAAAGGCGTCACTTAAGTCGTGCCACTATGCTCTTACCAAAGCAGAAGGAAATCTTTTTTGAGGTCCTTTACAGTACCAAGGTGCCGTCGGGCTTCTCATCTAATATAAAGGGGATAATAAATATGGCAGAGAAAAAGTTCCAAAACCTGAAGTCTGATGACTGTCACGTGATTATGACGCAGTTGCTTCCGATTGCATTGAAGGGGCTTCTACCGGAAAATGTTCGAGTACCCATTGTTAAGCAGTGTGCATTCCTCAATGCAATATCTCGAAGGTAATCAATCCAGATATTCGCCAAGGTTACGAAGGATGTGGTACAATGTCTTGTTAGTTTTGAATTGGTGTTCCCACCATCCTTCTTCAATATTATGATGCATCTCCGGTTCATCTAGTGGAAGAGATTGCCATTCTCGGTCCGATTTCTGCACAATATGTTCCCTTTGAGAGGTTCATGGGAGTCTTAAAGAAATATGTTCATAACCGTGCTAGACTGTAAGGAAGCATCTCCAAGGGATATGGAATGAGGAGGTCATTGAGTTTTGTGTTGACTTTATTCCCGACCTTAAGCCGATTGGTGTTTCGACTCGGCATGAGGGAAGACTAAGTGGAAAAGGCACTGGGAAAGAAAGCACCGATATGTAGGACGGGATTATTTCACTAAAGCACACTACAGTTCTACATAATTCCACCTTGGCAGCTCAGATATGGAGGAACACAAGAATATTGTACGCCTCAAAACCCGGGAAGCTGAATCATGGATCTGAGATGAACACATGAAGTCTTCGGTGGTTGGATGCGGACACATCTCTTGAATGACACCACTGTTGGAGATCAGCTATACTTGTTGGCGCGTCACCATCTTCTAGTATTGAATTTCCAAGGGTGCGAAATAAATGGGAATACATTCTACACGATCGCCCAAGATAAAAGAGCACCAACCAAAATAGTGGTGTCCGCTTTGATGCAATAGACGAGAATGGACAAAAGGACACATATTATGGTTACATAGAGGAGATATGGGAACTAGACTATGGAGTCTCTTTTAAGGTCCCTTTGTTTCACCGCAAATGGGTCAACTGAATGGGGAAGGGTAAAGATAGACCAGTTGTGGAATGACAACAAGGATCTCAACAATCTTGGTTATAGAGATGAACCATTCGTCCTAGCCAATGATGTGTCTCAGGTTTTCTATGTGAAGGACATGTCCTCCAGACCGAAAAAAAGAAAAAATATGCAAACGAATACATCATATGATGATCCAAAGCGTCACATAGTTCTTTCAGGGAAAAGAAACATCATGGGAATCGAGGGCAAGACAGACATGTCAGAAGATTATAATAAGTTTGATGAAATTCCGCCCTTCACAGTGAAAACTGACCCAAGCATTCCGTTAAGTAAAGAAGATGCTCCATGGTTACGTCTGAAGCGGTCATAAGGAATGACATATGCCAAGAAGTTCATGCTCATATTATGTAACTCTAGTTCATGTCTTTCGCGGTTTGTGGCTTGACCGAAGGATATCTTCGGTTTGTGGCCTTTAGTCCCGGTTTTGTAGTCTCGATTTTTAATATTAATAAATGTCTTGAGTGTTAGTCCCATTTTGTGGCTGGACCGGAGTGCCTCTATGACCAGTTTCTGAGATGCCGGAGGACTGGCTCCGCGGATCTCCTCGAAACTGGCCGCAGATGGTGTCCCTGCTCTCGAAACCATCTTGCAGCTTGTAACTTCACTAACTAGATCAATCGCCTCGAGCTAACTAATTTCACATATTAGGAGTGCCTCTATGACCAGTTTCGGAGATGCCGGAGGATGGGCTCGTCAGCATCTCCTGAAACTGGCCGCAGTGGTGTCCTCGCTCGAAAACCATCTTGCAGCTTGTAACTTCACTAACTAGATCAATACGCCTGAGCTAACTAATTTCACATATTAGGAGTGCCTCTATGACCAGTTTCGGAGATGCCGAGGACCGGCTCGTCAAGATCTCTCAAACTGGCCGCAGTGATGGTGTCCTGCTCGAAAACCATCTTGCAGCTTGTAACTTCACTAACTAGATCAATACTCCTGAGCTAACTAATTTCACATATTAGGAGTGCCTCTATGACAGTTTCGGAGATGCCGAGGACCGGGCTCCGGCATCTCCTCGAATCGGCCGTAGTGGTGTCCCGCTCTCTAAAACCATCTTGGAGATGCCTCAAACTGGCTGGAGGACTGGACTCACAAGGATGCATATTTATAGTACAAGCAGCTCGGCATAATGTCGACACTCACGACATAATGTCGACACTCACCCCTATTATTAGTGCTGACTCATCTTTAGTCCCGGTTGGTGTCTCCAACCGGGACTAAAGGTTCATCTTTAGTCCCGGTTGGTGACACCATCCGGGACAAGGTACAAGCCGCACGACATAATGTCGACACTCACCCCTATTATTAGTGTTGTCTGGCCCACTCTGCCGCAATCCCTTTAGTCCCGGTTTGTGACTACATCCGGGACTAAATGTGTGCCCTATCTTCAGACTCGCAATATGTGGTTTCTTCAGAGATCCAATGCAAGTTCTAACAATGCCCGTCCCCTATCTTCATGCACACCGGTTCGACCATAGTTAGAAATTCAAATAATTCAAAACGGGCATATTAAATTCAAAAAAAATCCGAACAATGAAAATCCTTCGCGTGCTGTCATATTATGTTACATAGTTGAAAGGAAAAATACCAGACTTGGTATATTGATCATGTTTCGAAAAAACCTTCACAAAATGACCTATCATGTTCGAGGTTTCATGGCTTTCGGTCCAAATGACCGATGTTATGTGCTGAATCACGGCATAGTTTGTGATGTTGTGCCCATATTATGCATGTGTGTGGACATTGGTATGGAGAACAATGTTGCAGGAGGAAGTTTTCCTTTTTGTCGCACGGAAAAGTCCTTTTCCATTTTCCGAGCGCAAAAAACGGGTCGTTTTGTGAAGTAACCACCAAAATGCCGTTTCAGAATGCTACCGTCCTATTTTCCTAAAATACTAGACCACCTTACATGGACTATATCCCAACCGGTGCATCTCAAACCTTTTCGTCCATCCCGGGTAAAAAGGACAAATGTCTGCCGAATCGGCAGGAAGTGGGTCCGGTTTGTACTACAGGTACATGATCTACCGCCCGTGATTTTTTTGAAAAAATCATTTTTAGACTCGCAATATGTGGTTTCTTCAGAGATCCAATGCAAGTTCTAACAATGCCCGTCCCCTATCTTCATGCACACCGGTTCGACCATAGTTAGAAATTCAAATAATTCAAAACGGGCATAATAAATTCAAAAAAATCGAACAATGAAAATCCTTCGTGGTGTCATATTATGTTACATAGTTGAAAGGAAAAATACCAGACTTGGTATATTGATCATGTTTCAAAAACCTTCACAAAATGACCTATCATGTTCGAGGTTTCATGGCTTTCGGTCCAAATGACCGATGTTATGTCTGAATCACGGCATAGTTTGTGATGTTGTGCCCATATTATGCATGTGTGGACATTGGTATGGAGAACAATGTTGCAGGAGGAAGTTTTCCTTTTGTCGCATCGAAAAGCCCTTTTCCATTTTCCGAGCGCAAAAACGGGTCGTTTTGTGAAGTAACCACCAAAATGCCGTTTTAGAATGCTACCGTCCTATTTTCCTAAAATACTAGACCACCTTACATGGACTATATCCCAACCGGTGCATCTCAAACCTTTTCGTCCATCCCGGGTAAAAAGGACAAATGTCTGCCGAATCGGCAGGAAGTGGGTCCGGTTTGTACTACAGGTACATGATCTACCGCCCGTGATTTTTTGAAAAAATCATTTTAGACTCGCAATATGTGGTTTCTTCAGAGATCCAATGCAAGTTCTAACAATGCCCGTCCCCTATCTTCATGCACACCGGTTCGACCATAGTTAGAAATTCAAATAATTCAAAACGGGCATAATAAATTCAAAAAAATCCAAACAATGAAAATCCTTAGCGTGGTGTCATATTATGTTACATAGTTGAAAGGAAAAATACCAGACTTGGTATATTGATCATGTTTCGAAAAAACCTTCACAAAATGACCTATCATGTTCGAGGTTTCATGGCTTTCGGTCCAAATGACCGATGTTATGTGCTGAATCACGGCATAGTTTGTGATGTTGTGCCCATATTATGCATGTGTGTGGACATTGGTATGGAGAACAATGTTGCAGGAGGAAGTTTTCCTTTTTGTCGCACGGAAAAGCCCTTTTCCATTTTCCGAGCGCAAAAAACGGGTCGTTTTGTGAAGTAACCACCAAAATGACGTTTCAGAATGCTACCGTCCAATTTTCCTAAAATACTAGACCACCTTACATGGAATATATCCCAACCGGTGCATCTCAAACCTTTTCGTCCATCCCGGGTAAAAAGGACAAATGTCTGCCGAATCGGTAGGAAGTGGGTCCGGTTTGTACTACAGGTACATGATCTACTGCCCGTGATTTTTTGAAAAAATCATTTTTAGACTTATGTGGTTTCTTCAGAGATCCAATGCAAGTTCTAACAATGCCTGTCCCCTATCTTCATGCACACCGGTTCGACCATAGTTAGAAATTCAAATAATTCAAAACGGGCATAATAAATTCAAAAAAAATCCGAACAATGAAAATCCTTCGCGTGGTGTCATATTATGTTACATAGTTGAAAGGAAAAATACCAGACTTGGTATATTGATCATGTTTCGAAAAAACCTTCACAAAATGACCTATCATGTTCGAGGTTTCATGGCTTTCGGTCCAAATGACCGATGTTATGTGTTGAATCACGACATAGTTTGTGATGTTGTGCCCATATTATGCATGTGTGTGGAAATTGGTATGGAGAACAATGTTGCAGGAGGAAGTTTTCCTTTTTGTCGCACGGAAAAGCCCTTTTCCATTTTCCGAGCGCAAAAAACGGGTCGTTTTGTGAAGTAACCACCAAAATGCCGTTTCAGAATGCTACCGTCCTATTTTCCTAAAATACTAGACCACCTTACATGGACTATATCCCAACCGGTGCATCTCAAACCTTTTCGTCCATCCCGGGTAAAAAGGACAAATGTCTGCCGAATCGGTAGGAAGTGGGTCCGGTTTGTACTACAGGTACATGATCTATCGCCCGTGATTTTTTGAAAAAATCATTTTTAGACTCGCAATATGTGGTTTATTCAGAGATCCAATGCAAGTTCTAACAATGCCCGTCCCCTATCTTCATGCACACCGGTTCGACCATAGTTAGAAATTCAAATAATTCAAAACGGGCATAATAAATTCAAAAAAAATCCGAACAATGAAAATCCTTCACGTGGTGTCATATTATGTTACATAGTTGAAAGGAAAAATACCAGACTTGGTATATTGATCATGTTTCGAAAGGAAAAATCCGAACAATGGCCGTCCCCTATCACTTCTTATGTTTATAGTTTTTATAAATTACAAATTGATATTAAAAAAATATAAGTTAATTCATTTTAAAAGGTTCATATTTTAAATGGTTACATTAATTATTTTTTAAATAGAAAATGTTTTTGAATTATTTATTCAAATCCATACACTTCTTATGTTTAAAGTTTTTCTAAATTCCAACTTAATATTCAAAAATATAAGTTAATTAACTTTAAAAGGTTACATTAATTATTTTTTAGAAATAGAAAATGGTTTTGGATTATTTATTCAAATCCATACACTTCTTATGTTTAAAGTTTTTCTAAATTCCAAATTAATATTAAAAAATATAAGTTAATTCATTTTAAAAGGTTACATTAATTATTTTCTAGAAATAGAAAATGGTTTTGGATTATTTATTCAAATCCATACACTTCTTATGTTTAAAGTTTTTCTAAATTCCAAATTGATATTAAAAAATATAAGTTAATTCATTTTAATTGTAAATGGTTCATATTTTAAATGGTTACATTAATTGTTTTTAAAACAGAAAATGGTTTTGAATTATTTATTCAAATCCAAACACTTTTATGTTTAAAGTTTTTCTAAATTCCAAATTGATATTAAAAAATAAAAGTTAATTCATTTTAATTGTAAATGGTTCATATTTTAAATGGTTACATTAATTGTTTTTAAAAGAAAATGGTTTTGAATTATTTATTCAAATCCAAACACTTTTATGTTTAAAGTTTTTCTAAATTCCAAATTGATATTAAAAAAATAAAAGTTAATTCATTTTTAATTGTAAATGGTTCATATTTTAAATGGTTACATTAATTATTTTTTAAAACAGAAAATGGTTTTGAATTATTTATTCAAATCCAAACACTTTTTATGTTTAAAGTTTTTCTAAATTCCAAATTAATTATCATTTAAAAAACAATACAAATTTAAACCCCAAAATAAAAAATAAGGCGGGAACAGAGAGAAAACACCTGAATTTTTTTGAAAACAGGGGAATATGTCCCGGTTGGAGCCACCAACCGGGACTAAAGACCCCCTGCGCGCCAACGCTTGGGCTGCTGAAAATTTTGGAGTATAGGTCCCGGTTGGTGGCTCCAACCGGGACTAAAGGGTTTAGTCCCGGTTGGAGCCACCAACCGGGACTAAAGGTCCTTCCTTTATAACTGCGCACGCCTCTTCTTCTTCTTCCCCTTCTCCATTCTCTGCAACCCGACAAGATAGAGACGCCCGATCCCGGACGTGAGCTGCCCCATCTTCTTGCGCCCGGTGTCGCCACAAGACCGCCGCCTCCACCCTTCATCTCCGTCCATCGCCTCCGCTCCTCCGTACCAGCTGGCCTCAGCCCTCCGTCTGCCAAGCACCGCGCCTCCGTCCTCCACGTACCTGCGCCACCGCCTCGGTACCAGCGCCGCGCCACCGCGCCGCCTCTCTCTCCCGACGCCATAGTGCCGCCGCACCACTGTCGCCCGCACGCATACTACCCGAGGCTCCCTTTAATTTTTAGTTTTTAGTTGATTTAGGTGATGATTATTTTAGGTGTATTAGTTGTTAGATGATTTATTTGTTAGATGATTTAGTTGTTAGATGATATAGGTGTATTTAGATGATGTAGATGATTTAGGTGTATTTAGATGATGTAGATGATTTAGTTGATGATTATTTTAGGTGTATGTGTAGATGATTATTTAGTTGTTAGATGATTTCGTTGTTAGATGATTTAGTTGTTTGGTTATAACTCGACGCCGCCGAGCTCGACGGAGGCGACGCCCGGTGACTAAGAAGGAGCGGCGCCTCTCTAACGCTGGTGAGCCTCTGCACCTCCTGTGCCTCCGTTTGCCCGCTTGCTTGTTGTAGCCGCCCCGGTGAGCACCCGACGGTGGCCGAGATGATGACACCGGCCACACGACGCGTACGGCTGGCCGACCTTTGACCACCACTTGGCTTGCGATGTGGCATAGGGCCCAAGACTCAAAGATGACAGTGGCTAGGTTCTGTCTTGGTAAAAAAAACCCAACCCTTTGCTGATGTCATATTGACACAGTAATTCAATTTTAAATGATTTAATAATTCCAGAAATTGATATAAACTTGTAAATTCAATATCTTTTTATTTATAAGTCAGAAAAATACAAATAATATATCAAATTGTTCAGAAAAATGAAACCTATCTATTTAACCTATAATCATGCATTGTTCAACAATTTAAATGACAAGTATAATTAGAAGAACAAATGCACCCCTCTCATATGTTCGAGTTTCCGAGTTAGGGTTTTCACCGTCGAACCCCGATTAAATCGTCGAGCATGTCTTAGGGTTACATTCCAATGCAAATTAACTTGTCATATCATCGTACTTGCTTGAGCATTGCATCGATGCCATGTGTTGATTGTTTCCTTTCTTTCGGTGTTTGATTATTAGGTTTATTATTAGTTAGGTATTATTAGGTTTATTAATTAGTTTGGTATTATTGGTCTTACCCCCGGTCACCAATGTGGGTAGCCCTGCACCGATTCACATTGCCACCACCGTGGTTAGATAAGGAATCATTAATACCCTTAGGTGCATGTGGGTTCCCTCTCATATGCATCGGAGGTTTCTCTCGAACTAGGTTACACCCTCGAACTCCGGAATATTGATAACCGTTGATTTTAGCTAGAGTTACCTATCTACTACGGTTTCCTTTTTGTAGCTAGGTTTAGGGTTTCTCTTCATTTTATTATTGTGTATGTATATATCGGGTTTCTCCTTAACTTTCTCCTTTAGCCGCTTTGACTTATTCGTTTTCCACCTATGCGTAAAATATGGATCCACACGCCGAGACGAAGAAAAGGAAGAGTTGATCCAAGGTGTGATCCGTGGGAAGATAATTTAGACGTATCAACGTTTACGAACAACTCCGGTGAGGGTGATCCTCTTTACCGGAGTAGACAACTTGTTTGAGGTTGAAGGTGTTGCCTTCCATGAGGGAGAAGGCGATGCCTTGTAACCGAGAAGACGATCGCTCCATGAGGTGCATGTAATATAAATCAATTCATTAATTAATCATCTGCTATCTATATAGAAATAGTAACGACAATCTTTCTTATTTTAGCCCTCCGGATCGAAGGAATCTACTGAAATGAGCAGACGAGGCCCAACCAAAAAGTTGGAAGACCATGAGAGGTTCAGATCGAAGATGTCATTGTAGACGCAGACCGACCGCTCCGGTTGTCGCAACCAAATTTGTGGCACAATGCGGAGTAATCGTTAGGGACTTAATCCCGATCACCATTAGAAATTGGAATAGGCCTGCTAATGCGGATGAAGAGGAACATGTTTATTTGTCCCTAACCACGCCAAAGATTTCCGTGGAAGAGGCTCATGGTTAATTTCAAACTACCGAAGATAGAGCTGGATCCAAATGCGGAGGATCCAGATTGAGGACGCCTACAACATGGGAGAGCCATGGAGGCTAAGGTCAGGAGTGGGCTTTGAAGAAGATGGCCCGATGTTTCACCAATCGGAAGAAAAGATTGCACCTTGACTATGTCGTGAAAGAGAAGACTCGATTTCAAGAAGACTCGCCGTAAGATAAAACCATTCTAGGCTGAGTTTGTGGAATACAAGACATCGAAAAAAGCTAAGGAAATGTCTGCAAAGAATAAGCTGAATGCTGCTAACAAGAAGTATCACCATACTATGGGGCAAGGTGGCTACAGGGCTGGCATTCCTAAGTGGGAGAAACTTGAGCAGGAACTGCGTGATAAAAATATCACCCAAGAGACAGACGATTGGGTAGAACGTGCAAGGAATTGGTTTTACGGGCATGGGGGCACGTTGGACTCGGAAGGGAGGTGTATATATACCATACGACATAAAGAAGACCCCTTGCCAATCGAGAGGATGAGAAAAGCGGTAAAGGCTGTTAAAGATGGGGACTTCATTCCCGATAGAGAGAATGATGAGCTCACACTCGCCCTTGGAAATAAGGAACATGATGGACGAACACGAGGCACAATAGGCTCCCAATCATGGAGGACTGGGTTTCAAGAGAGGAAGAAATATCCTGATAGAAGCCGTGAGGAGTAAGGACAGGGCGTTGAAGCAGAAAAGTCGAAAGAGCGAATGCGTTTAATTGAAGAACGATTAAAGCAACAACAAGATGAAATTAACTCACTTAAAGATCAAAGTACTACGGCGCCCATCTCGAGACACCGCATTCGATGCTACCGCCTATCGAATAATCGAAAAGCGGTGGCTTCCACCGAGGTCCCGGTGATGACAATGGCGATGCCGATGATGCACCGACGATGGCTCCTGGCTACCCAGTGGATGATATCACGTAGATGACACATCGCGAGCTACATGTCAAAGTTGTGAACATATCAATGAAGGTGGCGGTCGGCTATGCCTTACCAATTGGACCCACACCAACTTACCACGATCGTCCGGTTCCAGAGGGCTACGCTGTTGTCGGCGTGGATGAAATCATGCCCACCTTTGAGGTTTTGGATCTTCACTACCCGCCGGTGAAGGGATGTGATCGCTGGGTGACGCAAAACGCCACCATTCTATGGTCGAAGGATTGTATCGCTTCAAATCACACGCCAAGGCCATCTTCGCCGCCGCCTCACCCGTCTCCGAGGTCGCCGCGCCATGGCAGCCGCTTCGTCGCCTCACCCGCTCCGTCGCCTCACCCGTCTCGGTGCAGCCATCGCCATGGAGCCATCGGCGCCTCGGGATAAAAGCGTAAGCGTCATCGCTTGGCCGTAAGCGATCGCCAAACGTAAACAAGAGCCTCTTCCAAAAGTACCAACGGTTCCTCCCAAGAGAGCTTATGATCAGATCAAGAGGAAACCATGCTCGGGTTGATGCGGAAACGACAGCGTTTTAAGCTAAGTCGAGGCGGCCGAAGAGCCGAGTTCCCCAGCACCAAAGAAGAAAATGACAAAGTGTTGAAAATGCTAAAGAATCTTCATCAACCCGAGCCAAAGCTGTCATCAGACTATGAGCGTTCTATTCTTAAGTCACATGCGGCACAAAAAGCCTCGAAGAGCAGTACTAATGCAAGCGGGAAATCTGTTGCCCAGCTCGGAGAACAAGCAAAACAGACTTGCGCCCCTCTCAAGGTGATTTCTCGAACCAATGTGGGGTCGAGAAAATATGGGGCCGAAGAGCAGTATGATCCAGAGGTAGTTGCTGTCACGGAGAAGCCGCTGCTCAAGGTATGAGTATTGCCCAAGACTTATCCCAGTTAGAGTTCTTCCCGTGAGTGAAGTAGCATACAAATACCAGACGGCAAACCTCTCGTCAAACCTGAGGAGGTAAATAATCTTTCAACAAAATGCGAAGATTGCATAATCGGTACATGCACGCCACAAGTGCCGGGCTAACTGGATAGTCCGAGGGTTACAAAAAGCATCATGGGAAAGAAAGTGATGACATGATATCCATTGAATTTGTTGAGCTATTTCAATTATTCAATCAAGACGCCTTGGACAAATCGCTCATCATTGCCTATTGTCCGTAAGTACTAATTCTGTAATTAACTTAGTCTCTAGCTATCTCACTTTGTTTATTGCATGTATATAATCATACGTAATATGCGTAATGAAGATTCTCGAATGCAGCAGAGGACAAATCTATGATATTGGCTTCATTGACCCATATTGGGTTCATGAAGCTAATCTCAAAATAAGCCCCAGGATACGGAGGATAATATAATACAGCGTTAAGGTTTCAAGATACCAAAAGGGAAATACTTTTCCTTACAACTTGAGTGAGTGTTATTGTCTTGTATACACTTTCTATTTCGCTTACTCGATGTTAAGTATATAATTGATTAGTTATGCATTCAGCTTCCACTATATTTTGTTAATCATTCAACTTGACAAAGGGCGTGTACTAGTCATGGACTCGAAACATAAACCCCTTGAGATGTGGAAGGACATGCAGATACTTCTCCAGCGGTAATTCTAATCATTACGACACTATATCGGCAACGTTCGTGAATTTTATGATATCAAGTACTTAATAACTTCTTTTATTCGTTTTCTTCGCCGGGCAGCGCTTGGAAACGGTTCACCAAGAAGGCTAGGGGTGTTTGGAAAGAGGAGCTTACATTTCAACCACTAGATGTAAGCACCACTAGCTATATCCGCGCATCTCTTTGATTCTAGTTTTGATACAGTTATTATCATGCTTGATTATTATTTTGATTGAACTATGTTCTTGTGAAGTGCCTGACACAGGGACCAGGTAACAATCTCTGTGGATACTATGTTTGCGAGTTCATCCGGCAGACGTGCGATGAGAAGGGCAGAAATTTAGAGCAACTCCACGTATGTAAACAATTTCTATAGTTTTATTTTCAAACAAATTGTGTTTAGTTTCATTCATATAGACTCTTTTTTAAATCAGATCGAACGCTCACGGACGGTCTTCTGCCAAAGGATCGCGTACGAGCAATTCAGGAGGAATTGGCGGGATTCTTGGATGCAGAAGTCCTAGACCCGAAAGGGGAGTACTATTCTGCTGTGTATAGACAATAGGGATTGTAAAAATAGCAACTCGATCCGTGTATAGACAAGGGGAATACTTTTGTATGTAGTGCATGAACTCGATCCGTGTATTGAATGTAATATTGTCATGATGATCTTGTGTAATATAAGGTTCCTTCATTGATAAGTGCAAAACACTAAATAAACAATAAAACAACCTAAATGAATTCTCTGCCGCGGCACAAAAAGTGGCGAAAATGCTGCCGCGGCAACAAAATGTGCAAAAATGAATTCTCGCCGGCAGAGAATGGCCAAATCTCTGCATGCAGAAGGTTATTAGTCCCGGTTCAGATACGAACCGACTAAAGCCCTCCTCGCATCGGTGCAGCTGCCACGTGTATGATCTTTGTCCGGGTGGGGCAACCGGGACTAAAGGTTCGGGCTTTAGTCCCGATTGCCCCGTCCCGGTTGGGCAACCGGGACTAATGCCGCTTACCAACCGGGACGCATGGGGTTGTTTCCACCAGTGCATGGACGCAGGGCTGGAGGAGTCGCGTTTGCAACCTTTCTCTATTGCTGCCCGATGATCCGTGAGCTTCGTCTAGAGCTGAGCAGCTCGGATGGCGATCCTGCCAAAAGCGCCTCAATGCATCTCCAAGAAGACTTCCTAGACGAGCAAGGGAAACGAGATTTATGCGAGTCCGTGGATTATTTCATATATGATGAAATCAAAACTGGCCATTTTCTTTGATGGACAAGATGAAGGTCGTTCCTCTCACGCATCCCTACTTAATTTGGGTCAACATTCTTTCGGATTGAAAATTCATACAAGTAGAAACTCATCGTTAAGAAGTATAGCTTATTTGCTCTTTTGTGATAATTAATCATCACTTGGTTCTTGCAATTTATATTCTTAGGTTATCCAATATATGCAATGCCGATTGAGCTTGGCCTGGACCGTTGCCCATAGTAGTTCGCCACGGGAATCGAGAGTAGGTAGTTGTAATGGTGTAAATAGTTCCACCACGGCTTCATAGTAGAACATAAGGGCTTGGGGACCAGCACATCGCCTGCGACCACATTGTGTCCATCCGGCACGATGACGTGCCAAAGGCTAGGTTCCGGGGTAACCATGATCTTACCGCCGTGGTACGCCATGAACAACTCGTTGCCGGCAAAGTTGACTACCTGAAAAGGTCCTTTCGACAATGATCCACTCAGTGCTGCCTGGTTTCAATAGGGCTGCCCCACGAACAACCAACGCAACCAAAAGTTCGAATTGATGGAAATGGCTAATGCAATCCACTTATACACTTGCAACCGGAAGAGAGCGACGGCACGCGAAACTCACGCATGACTCAAGATGCCTATATGTAGGTACAAAGGGGTCATCAACAATTTTAGGATAAATTATGAAAGCCAAGACTCGAACTCGAGACCTTAGGCTCTGATACCATGTCAAGCTTCATTCACTAACCAACGCAATCAAAAGTCTGAACAGATGAAAATGGCTAATGCAATCCACTTATACACTTCAACACCACTGGCCGATGTGGTGGGGAAACAGAGGCAGGTGGGTGACTTTTCTGGTGAGGGGGTCTTGGAGGCTAGGGCGAAGGTTTTCCGACCGTCAGGAACCCAAAGGAGGTGACGTTGGCGCTGCACAACCAGTTTCTCCATGGGGGCAGCGGCGAGGCCGGCTTGGCGCGGTAGCTGGCCTTGGAGAACACGCACCTGAACTTCAGGTGGGTAGATTCTTTCTCCGCCGGTGCAAGGATCCATGGCAGAAACTGTTCGTCCTCTGGGACGGCGGGTCACGGGAGTTGCGCCATGGCTTGCTGATAGCGTACGTGGAAGTAGATGAAGTCAGCCCACAGATGGTTGGAGATCTCGCCGAGCAAGTCCGCCAGGAGGTCCGACCACCGCCTCCCGTCCATGGCGGCGCTGGATCGAGATGGGACACACGTTTGTGGCGGATCAGAGAGATCAGACAGATATACGACATACGATCGCGAGAATCATGGTAATCCAGGATTTTTTGTTTTTTTGTACATGTATAAAACGTTTTATTTGTTTTTTGTTGAGGGACTGCTATACACGTTATCCCCTGATCACCAATGAGTGATGTTGGTCAGCGATTTCGCTGTGCCATCTGAGTAATCCAGATTTCCAATTCAAAAAAAAAAATCATGGTTGTGTTTTTCCGAATCCTATGAGGACCGAGCGACGCTAGCTATTATATGGTCCATATTTGAGTGAAGAGATTAATTGATGGCCACCGCTCTGGTCATGAATATTTTCTACCAAAGGTATTTCCTTCATCACTAGTAACCACAATATTGTATCAACTAAAGATAGATACATAATATATTTGTTATTTAATGTGTTGCTTATTATTCTTTCCTTTGTGATAATTATATAAAAATGTAAACAAATCCGAGTAGAAAACCCAAATATTTAATACCTTAATAACTCCACTTATTAACCTCACAACCAATATAATCTTGCGTATTTTTTGTAATTGAAATTTTTATATCTTATTCTTTCAGAATAAATAATGGTCACAAACCAAATTGCAAAGAAAAATTGGTGAAAAACATTTAAAACATGTTTATCTCTTTATTCATTCTTCTTTCCAGCTGATGATAAGAATCTGATTTCATGGAGAGGGGGAGATGATCATAGTCTTAGATAAAACTGAGCAGTTGGCTTTGCACTCTTTCACTGTCTCGTAGCAAGCCAGATTGGTTGTACAACAGTAGTAGTTATGTTTGTCTAGGTTGCAGCTTGGGATAGTGTCACGTTTGACGTAAGCTACTTCAGCCTCCTTGTCGGCACCTATGCCTCTACCTACAGAATTATAGACATACACATATCAGTAGTATTCAGTACTAATCAACGAATCCTGCCAAAAACACAGGAAGGATTCAGAACAGGTACGATTGAGAAGAGAATATCTCACGTTCAGGCATCCGGTGTCACTTACATTGGCCATGAACAGCGAAGCATGCGATAAGAGCAAGGAGCAATACTACATGGACACGCTTCGTGAACTCCCTCTCGCCCATATCTTTCTTGGCGATCGATCGCATACAAATGCAATACTCTCTTCGATTCAGAAATAATATATAGCTTTTGTTTTCAAATGTTGTGCTTCCTGATTGATGGTCTTATATGGACCATATCACCATATATATAGGCAGAAGGATAAGATGCATATAGAAAGATGGACACGCTATAGAGGTGGCAGAAATTGATTATGACCAGGCTGGCCATGAATTATTACTCCATTTCTTAGTTGTTCATGCATATTAATTTTCTTCCAAAGTATTATTGCTTTTGTTAACTATATTATGCAAATAAAAATTAACTAAAAATAAACAGGTTCCTTTTTTATAGCATATTAAACATGTGCCTACTACCGAAATCACTAAAAAAAGAGAAATCTTTCCAAAGGCATGCACTATCGTCTCGCCAAGTGTCGTGTTCTCCTTCTCTATGGACTGCTGTTTCACAAAGTGTCACCTTCTCATTCGCGTGGTCACATGTTGGTCGTTTTCATGTTCCCTGAGTATTGCAACGAGAAGCCAAGTGGTATTATGATGATATTTCCATTTTACTTTTAAAACCAAATTTTCAAAACAAAATATCTTGAGAATTGTTTGTACAAATTACACATGTCCTCACTTTTGAAATTCTCGCGCATATCATGGCCGGCAACAACCTACGGCTAGGGTATCCGCCGCGCTCGTCTCCGTGCTTCTCGCGGAGCCGGATGGGGTCGAGCTCCTGAATGCCGAGGAGGATGGCCATGAATTATTACTCCATTTCTTTCAAAGTTTGTTGTTCATGCATATTAATTTTATTCCAAAGTATTATTGCTTTTGTTAACTATGTTATACAAATAAAAATTAACTGGAAATAAACAGGTTCCTTTTTATAGCATAGGAAACATGTGCCTACTACCGAAATCACTAAAAAAAAGAAAAATCTTTCCAAAGGCATGCACTATCATCTCGCCAAGTGTCGTGTTCTCCTTTTCTATGGACCGTGGTTTCACAAAGTGCCACCTTCTCACTCACGTGGTCACATGTTGGTTGTTTGCAGGTTCACCGAGTATCGCAACGAGAAGACACATGGTATTACGATGATTTTCCATTTTACTTTTAAAACCAAATTTTCAAAACAAAATATCTTGAAAATTGTTTATACAAATTACGCATGTTCTCACTTTTGAAATTCCCGCGCATATCACGGCCGGCAACAACCTATGGCTAGGGTATCCGCCACGCTCGCCTCCGTCCTTCTCGCGGCGCCGGATGGGGTCGTTCTCCTGGATGCCGAGGAAGATGGCCGGCGCATCGTCCTCCTCGTCGGTGTTGGTTGAACGCTCGTCTGGCTCGACTACCGACTCCACCCCGCCATGCAACAGGGCGTCGCTCCTGCCAATGAATCCGGAGCCGGAGTCTTCGCCACGCTCGGCGCCGCGCACGCGTTCACACGTGTTCACGTGGGCTCATCAAAAACTAGTGTCACGCTCCATCGCCGCCGTGCGACCATCTCTTTCTTGTCAGGCCGACGAAGGATCCTGGCACACCTAAGAGGGCGGAGTGGTCCTTGCCGGATGTCGAGGATGAATTTCTCCTCAATATGGGCATGGAGGCGTCGCTTAACAATGTCCTGCCGATAAAGGGCTTCACTGTGGCACCTCCGGATTCACGGTCCGAGAATACCCGTTATGCCTGCAATTCACATTCCCATGATCAGTGAGCCGTGACCATAACCGACAAGTATCATTACAACATCAATAATTAACGAATACAAGTACTTACATTTATGCCATTATGGCGATACAACATCAATAGCGGAAGTATTCAAGCGCAGAGCCCATGTCCTGCCTTAGCCTACAGACGACTGACTGGGAAGATGGCCTAACTCGCATAGACGTCAGCAACTCCATTATTCCTCTTGCTTCTGAAAAGTCTGGCCAAGTAAATAGCCAGGGACAATGCCGGTGAGTACTTTGAATGTACTCGTAAACCACCTTAAGAAGATAGTAGTAAAAGGTATGCAATATGGCCGTGGTAGGATGGCTCCAAGAGAGGTTCTTTTATAAACTAGTTTCTCTTGTAGATATAGCATGTCTCTATATCCTTGTTGAAAACTTTTGTAAAACATTTTGGAAACCTTTTTGAAAAGTTTTAGGAAATCACTAGGATTGGGTCACCCATTTGTTTTTCCTTCCGGTCATCTCATGACCAAACTCCTTCCTCCTTTTTCCGACCATCCCATGGTCAAAACATTTTCAAGCCATTGCTCTTCCGAAGTCCTTTTTTTAAATCAAAACCATCACCCCCGTACATCAGCCATCACAACCGTCCATGACCGAGGACTCGGCTATTCAAATAGATTTACACTCTCCAGAGGTTGTACACTGTACCCACACCATCCAATTACCCGTCCCTGATCTACACCTATCGTGGGTCGAATAACCGGTCAAGACATTCTGAATGCCCTCTCCGATACAAGTGCCTACCGTATGAGGTTAATCCCCTCAAAACCGGGACGCCCTATATAGTCACAAGCCAACCGGAGCGTGTTTTGCACCCCGTAGGGTGTGCGCTTTCAATTAGGGGTTCATAGTAACGTCTGGCTGCCATTTAGACGGTATTTACCTTTCCTAGACCGATGTTTCACATGGGCCTTTACAGGGGAAAGCCCAGCCTCCGGAAATTTGTTCTTCCCCGTAGTAGTTTGAGACACCTATACCGGATTAGACAAACTTCCAGCCCAGCCCTGTCAACACCCGGATTTTTAATCCCAGATGCCTGTTATGCCATACATCGCAATCCCAGGATTACCATTTTTGCGAGACATAACAGAATTGGATACCACAGTACATCATCCATTACAACCCATACATAAGGTCTTACACAAATAAGGATCTCATGATCCAGTTCTTAATACAATTGGGGCTGAAATCAATCTCCTCTTGAGTTCTTGAAAACTCGCTTCACATTTGTCTGTCCATTCAAACTTCTTGTCCTTCTTCAGCAATTGGGTCATGGGTCTGGCGATACTCGAGAATCCTTCTACGAACTTGCGGTAATATCCCGCTAATCCGAGAAATGCACGAACTTGGGTTTGAGTGGTTGGGGCTTGCCAATCTTCGACATCTTTTACTTTTGCAGGGTCAACGGCAATTCCTCCGGCTGATACAATGTGGCCGAGGAATCCTACCTCCTGTAACCAGAATTCACATTTGCTAAACTTAGCATACAACTGATGCTCTCTAAGGGTTCCAAGAATGGTCCTCAGGTGTAGCTCATGTTCTTCTTCTGATTTGGAATAAATTAGAATGTCATCGATGAAAACAACGAAAAACTTATCCAGGAAGTCCATAAAAATATTATTCATGAGATTCATGAAATAAGCGGGGGCATTGGTTAATCCAAAAGACATGACAGTATACTCGTATAATCCATATCTGGTGGTAAAGGCAGTCTTGGGAATATCCTCTGCGCGAATCTTGAGTTGATGATAGCCAGTTCTAAGATCAATCTTAGAAAACACTTTGGCACCGGTCAACTGATCAAACAAACCTTCTATCTTGGGTAACATGTATTTGTTCTTGATAGTGACATCATTCAACTTCCGGTAATCCGTACACAAATGGTTACCTCCATCCTTCTTGTGCACGAACAAGACAGGTGATCTCCATGGTGACGCACTTGGTTGAATCAATCCAATTTCCAACATGGCATCCAGTTGCTTATTCAGTTCTGCTAGTTCAGACGAGTTCATACTATATGGTCTCTGGGCTATGGGTCCTGTTCCGAGGATTAGTTCAATTATAAACTCGATATCCCGATCTGGGGGCATACCGGGCAAAACCTCTAGAAATACATCAGGGTATTCACAGACTTTCCGGACTTGGTCAATGGTAGGTTGGGCTATACTCTTGTTGCACTTGCATTGGCGAGGTAAGGTTTCAGATATATGCTTGACTGATATTCCCGCGGTACTGGCCATGGTTATGGCTTTCTTGGCATCTTCAATCAATCCTTTATGTTTGGACATCCAATCCATTCCTAGTACTACTTCCAAACATTTAGTTCCGAGTACTATCAGATTAGCATAAAAATCTATGCCATGGATTCGGATAGGGACGACTTTGCAAATTTGCCTAGCTTTGGTGGTTGAACCAGGGATTTGAACAATCATAACATGCTTCAGTTTGGTTGGTTGAATCTTACTAGTGCATGCAAATTCTTCGATGACAAATGAGTGCGATGCACCAGAATCAAAGAACACTCTAGCGAGTACTGAATTAACAGAAAACATACCCAGCACGACGTCTGGAGCTTCCTGGGCTTCTTCAGCATGCATGGGAAAAAGACGGCCGTTGCGGTTGAGCGAATTCCCTGAGGCAAACCTTCTTCCTGGCTGAACACGACGCTGCTGCTGAGCTGGGGCATTTGCATTGGGGGCTGCGGCATTCTTCTTGGGGCACTCATTGGAGTAGTGACCCTTATTTCCACAGTCATAACAAGTCACTTGCGACTTGTCCTTTGTTGCAATAGGCACAACATTGCTTCCAGTCCTCGGGCCAGTGTTGGTGTTGGCGGCAGCATTGTTGTTGTTGAACTTGGGTGGGGCACGGTTGAAATTGTTAGAGTTTCCACGGTTGGGATAGGTCGGACGGTTCATTGGGGGTCTGTTGGTTCTCGGGGCAAATCCTGGAGATGGGTTAGGGCGATACTTTGGGGTCTGATGGGTTCCTGGCTGATGCATCATGCGACGCTTGCGGTTCTCATTGGCTTGGTTGATCTTTCCTTCCATCTTGATGGCAGAGTCAACAAGGGCTTCAATATCAGCAAAGGGGGTATTGACCAACACAGTCTGCATCTCATCATGCATACCATTCAAGAATCTCTCTTTCTGCTTGGCTTCGGTGTCGATCTCATCCGGGGCATACCTAGCTAATGACAAAAATTTATCATGGTATTCCACTACGGTCATCCGTCCTTGCTTCAGTTCTCTGAACTCATCTCTCATTCTCTTGATCAAACCCGATGGCACATGGGTTCTGCTGACTTGACCTTGAATTCTTCCCAGGTCATCATCTGTCCTCCGGTCATTGCACGAACGCTGTTCCACCATGCTCTTGCATCTCCGGCTAGATAGTGGGTGGCAAACAGAACTTTCTCGCTAGCTCCCACTCCGGCGACTTCCAGGTTGTTTTCCATGGTTTGCAGCCAATCATCTGCATCTAAGGGCTCTTCCGACTTAGTAAAAACAGGTGGGTTGGTATTCTGGAAATTCTTGAGCTTAGATCCATGGTTGTCCTGATTTCCTTGGCCTTGATTATTGTGGGCCAGCTGAGCTATCTGCCGAAGGGTGGCTAGGTTGGCTTGACGTTCTGCTCTTTCAGCTTCGCGGTCAGAAACCAACATTTGCAGGATCTGCAACATCGGGTCCGGGGATGAACCCCTTCCTCCGCGTGGCATCTGAAGATTGAGATAGATCATGAGAAAAGCGGGAAATTTCTACTGTTCAGGGACTTTGAAAAGTTTTTTTAGAGTTTGACTCAGATTTTCTAGGAACTTTATTTTCATTCATTCATTCATAGCACACGATACAAACACACACCACAACAAAGGTAAACAGATGGTTTTAAGAACCATTTTGGAAACTACGATACAGTGGGACTGAATACAACTCACTACGCTAGTGCTCAAGTGCTACTACTCCTCAGATTCGGTGTAGTCGTCATCCTCATCATCCTGGTCATCATCGATGAAGGCGAAATCATCCTCATCGGTGAAGAAGTCCATAGCCTGATCCTCCAGAAAATCATCGTCATCGCTGACATAGGATTAGGGGTCTCCACGAAGATCTTCTCTGGCATTCTCCCTTTCCGCCAACTGCATGTCTCTCTCGTGGATGGTCTCCTCCAAATCCGAGATACGGTGGCGAAGACGGGCAATGATGCGCTCCTTCTTGTCGAGCTGACAGCGGCGAGACTTGCGATCCTTTGCTAGCATGGCGATGGTCTGGTCCTTCGTCTTGATGATGGCGGACTTGTGGTTGGAGTAGTCACGGCAATTGTCCAATTCCTGCTGACGATCGTACATCATGAAGCTAAGGTGGTCCAATTGGGTCTTTAGCTCGTGGTGGTATGGGGCTTCTAGTGGCTGTCCATTAGCATCACGCCTTGGACCAAACTCAAAGCGGGTTCCCTTGATCTGGTTGATACTCTGCCCACACAGACGGGCAAGAGCATCCTGCATGACCCTGGCAAGTCCATCGAGCCAGTTGTTCTCTCTTAAGGTGAACTGAATTACCTCGGTAGTGGGAGGTTCAATCTTCCCTTGGAGACTTGCAACAATTAGCCACTGCAGATCTTCTCCTCCTTGATCATTGAGCTGAGCTCCGTAGAACTCGGGGTGCGGACGCTCCAGAAGTTCCGAAAGCTGGTCCAAATCCCGCTCAAAGATAAGGTCTCCTCCATTCCCCAACTAATAAAATTTGCTGTACTTCACGTCCATCTATTAAGAATATAGGATGAGTAAGTTAGTAGAGTGATCAAGTGTGTCATATTTTAGGTATTTTGCAAGAGTTTTTGAGGAACATGAATTTTCATGAAAGAATCAAGGTGGTAAGAATGGGAATAAGTTTTTGTAAATATTTGCTTCCTTTGGTTTCGAAAATAAGTTTTTGATTCAAACGTCCAGTCTAACTAGGGTATCCTATGGTCAGGATGGCTCTAATACCAACTTGTCAACACCCGGATTTTTAATCCCAGATGTCTGTTATGCCATACATCGCAATCCCAGGATTACCATTTTTGTGAGACATAACAAAATTGGATACCACAGTACATCATCCATTATAACCCATACATAAGGTCTTACACAAATAAGGATCTCATGATCCAGTTCTTAATACAATTCAAGCAGCGGAAATACGTAATAATAAAGGTAGCGTAGGCGAAGCTCCATCTTCGGGGTCACAGACAATGCTGACGATGGGAGATGATCCTAGTTGTCGTGACCTTCCTGGGGTCCATCATCCTAGTACTCCTCTTCATAGTCTGGCCACGAGAATAGCCAGGGACAAAGCCATGAGTACTCTTTAAGTACTCGCAAACTAATACTAACAAGTGAAGGGGGTTGTTGTAGTAGGACACTAAGCTCTAGGGTTGTTTTGCAAAAAGCCAGATTTACCTATACTAAGTTAAGAAGCAAGAGAAGGTAGTCGAAATTTTATAACACCTAAGTGGGAACGTGCATTTCATAACACAACCCTGTTTTGGTAAAGTCAAAATCTCAATTCACATCACAAGTCATTTTGAAAACATCCGACGGGGGGACAGTATGGCCACTCCAACTGCCCATAACCGCGGACGCGACTATTCGAATAGTTTGACACTCTGCAGAGATTGTACACTTTCACCACAACATTCGATACATCCGTTAGGAACAAATCCTGAATTCACCATACTCAGTATGCGGATAATCAATCCTAGCCTTTCAATTACACTCCCTAGTATAGGCACCTCTCCTGTGAGTTTGGCCTCCCAACCATGACCAACTGTCATCTTGGGTACTACATAAGTGGAAAATCTTCACAAGGTAGCTTCAGCTCAGACCTTGGCCGTGAGGGAACCCATAGTAAGGTATATAAGTTTCCAGTCAAGCCCTACCCAATTTTCGGGTATTATAGTTGTACGGTAAAATTGGAATGGTATCGCATCCAGACAACCATCAATTTTATAAAGGGCTAAGGCTCATGCCTCAACATTTTTATCACCAAAATCATCTGGTGTTCGGAAACACATGTCAAAACATCTCAGTAGAATGACTCATCATTCTAAGGTTTTCATAACCATTTTCCACCAAGTATTCCCATCTAAAGTTGATCAAGTTTTACGCTTAGCACTAGCATCTACAAGTGGGGTAAGTACTAATGAGGGGTGGTAAAGAAGTGGGGATTAATTGAGTTCAATCTCATGCCGTAGGATGACATCAAGATTATCTAGCTTAGGCCAAATTTAATTCTCTTTATGCAACCTTCAATTATCTTCCTAGAATCTACGAGTCACTTAAATAAACTCTAAGAAATATCTTTGATAAAAAAATAAAGTAGAAAGCTTGCAAGTAAAACTAGGATTGGGTTATCAAGTGAAGATAATCACATATGCTTAAGGCATATAGTTGGCATAGTAACAAGCAAGTATCTTCTTGCATAGGTCAACTTTATTAGTAAGGCTTGCTAAAGTAGGGTATCTTGCAAGTGTTAGCTTGCCTTGTGTAGAGCAGTGGTTGAAGTCCTCATCGGCTTCTTATTCGTAGTATCGTCCTTCCTCCTCGTATCCTTGGTCGGTACTAGCGTCTATAAATAAATACGAGGTACACAATCACCAAACAATACGTAACTACTTTCAATCATCACACAAAAGGGTTCTATAGAGGATCTAGCATCATCACTAACATTCAAGATTAAAGCATTTGTCTTATTTATTTTATTTTGAGAAAAGTAATTTCTACTCATTGAAAAACTACTTAAGATTTAATATTCTCCAAACCAAACATGGGATCATGTTGACACATGTCATCACCACATATTTCTGTACATGGGAATGTTATTTAAAGTGGTGTCACAATTTAATAAGGTTTAACATTTTATTTTAAATAAATAAAGTGACTAGAAATGCCTATGTGGCATTCTTTAATTACTTGAACATTATTTATGTAAGTAAAACCAAATATTTTTATATATTCTGAAAGGTATGATCAAATATGATTTTTGAGAGTTGGAATCAACTCAAAAGCTATTATGGTTTAAATTTGAAAAATGTTTGAATGCAGAAAAGGTTCTGTCTTATTATTTTAACCAAGGTTGATCTACATATCCAAATGATTTGAATCCAATAGTCTTGGATTAAGCCTTTCAATATCTTTCTAACAAAATTGGTTTCATGAAATTTGGTTCACTGAATCGAGCTGGGTTGATTTTTGAAACTAGGTACAGAACTGAGTCTGAATCTAAATAGAAAAATCTAAATTCAAACGAGTGGGCTGTGCGGGAAGGTGTAATGGGCCGGCCCAGTGTCACTCCACGGCACGGGAGTCAGCTGATAGAGGGGTTCCACCAGTCAGTGGCTCATAACACGCGAAGCGGTACGGGGCGATCTCGGCCACACGATCTAAGTCTAATCGAACGACTACGACTCATCGTCCACGTCGGGCAGCGCCGGCGAGACAGAACCCTAACGCGGCAGATGGGGGTCGTGGGAGGCTCACCGGGGCTCAGGCAAGGGTCAGAGATGCGGGCAAACAAAAGAGTCGACGACGGCGATCCTCCTGGCACCGGCAACTCCTCCTGGGGCGGCTCCAATCGATGGCTTCCTTCTTCTCAAGCAGCGGCGAGCTCCGGCCAAATTCCGGCGATGCGCTGCTCGCCTTTCTCCAGGAGTGAGGTGGGGTGGTTCTGGGTGAGAGGGGAGTGGAATGGTGTGAAGAATTCGAGTGGGGAGGCCTCTATTTATAGTGGCGAGAGGGAACCGACGGGCGCGGGCTGAGCTCGTCGTGGTGGACGGCATAGAGGGCTATCGGCGTGGGCGACGGTAGGGGGCGGTGGTGTGCTCCCTGGCAAAGCTTATCGGTGTGGTGGAGAGGCGTGGGGCGGTGCTGATTGGTCGGAACACTTCGGCGCTCTGAGCGTGCTCGGCGGGGGTTTTGATGGTGCACAGCGCGCGTGGTCCGCGCGGCGGCGAACAGGCGTGTCTGCGGGGTTGTTGGGGCGATGGTGATCACGCGTGCACGCGGCGAGGGCGGCGCGCGGTATGTGGGCGTGTGTCGAGGGTGGCGCACTGGCGCGCTCTCGGCGTGCTCGTAGAGAGGCTTGGCATGGCTTGGGCGTGTGGTCCAGTGGCTAGCATTTCTCGAGGCGGGGACATGGAGTGGTGGTGGGGTGCTGGCTAGCTCCCAAACAAGGTTGGCGAGGCTAGTGTGGCCTCTAGCTCGCCAGCGACAATGGGGTGGCAAGTTTGCTCTCGGCCTGTTCACCATTGATGGCTAGGCTTGCTTACAGTGATGCTAAGGATAGTTAAAGGAGCTAGATGATCTACTAAGGGTGTTGTGAGCTAGAGAGGGAACCAGTTAGGCCCAAAATACTATTAAAAACAGTGAATTTGATTTGGTTTAAATTTGCCTGCCAAGTGTTTGATGAAATGGCCGCAAGAACTTAAGTTTTGAATTTTTAAAAGATTTTTGGTGGGTGTGCTAGGCATGTGTTGAGGATTCTGTGGATGCTTGGGTTTTGAAAATTGAGCTTGTTTGAGTGGTTTTTGAAAAAGTGGGATCTTCCCATATGAAATAGATTCAATTTTAAACTGTCATTTAAACTAAGCATTTAAATGTTTTTGGATGATCACAAAGTGGGCCTTGGTACCTTGTTATGAGTACTATCAAGGGGTGCAAAGATCCATACAAGATTCTGTTAAGTTCTAAAAGTTAGAGGCAGCTAAAGTAGGCATGAGAGTTAATTTGGACAAAGTGACCATTCACTTAGTTTATTTGTTTTGACTTTTTTGTCTTTGGGAAAAGTTTGGGGATTGTTTAGATGATGTTTATTTCACATAAGAATCATTTTACAGGCAAACAAACACAGAACCAAGGCAATTCAAAAGAATCCAAATTTTAATACACACACATGCATGCTTTCCTATTTTTAAATGTAAAAGGTTTTGTTAACCCTAATTTTGATGATTAGAGTTTGATGATTCTAGTTTAATATTTTTGGGATGTTACAAGCCCCGTCCCATTCCAGAGTAATGTGGTTGCACGGGTTAATTGCTCAAGCATTAGGAACTGTATAGACGGGCATGTTTTCGTAAACATTTTTTCTCCATCTTTTCTCCACCTTTTTGTAAAACAAAACCCTTCTCATTTTCCAAAACACTCGATAGGTGATGATGCTCGACGCGGCATTTCGTTGGTAACCCCAAGCGTAGGGTGTGAAGAGTAAGCAGCAAGTTTTACCTCAGTTGAGACCGAGGTTATCGAACCAGAAGGAGGAAGGAAACGTCACACAGGTGTTGCAAGCAACGCGGAGACCTGCACAACAAAAACTCAAGACTTTGCCCCAACGAATCAGTGAGGTTGTCAAGCTCACCAGTTTGCTGTAACAAAGGATTAAACGTATGGTGTGGAAGGTAATGGTTTGCAGCAAGTAAACAAGTAATAGTGGAAGATGTATCAATGGTAAAGATTGGACCGGGGTCCATAGTTCACTAGAGGTGCTCTCCTTAGATAAACAACATGGCATCAAGTTGCAAGAAACAGACAATTGCTTTAAGCAAAGTGTGTAAGGTAAACAGTCCACATGTTCCATGAACAAGAGACCGTTGTTTTCTCCCTAGTGGCAATAGCACATCTACAACCGAAGAGATTTCTATCACTTCCCTTGGAAACTAGAGGCATGAACCCACTATCGAGCATAAATACCCCCTCTTGGAGTCACTAGCAACTACTTTGCCAAGATAGCTACTAACAACGGAGAGCATGCAAGATCACAAACAACATAGACATGATAGAATCATAAAGACAAAACCATTAATCAAACCAACGTAATAATATCAATATCCATCGGATCCCCGCAAACACAACATGCATGGTTACAAATAGATTAGATCTTGATCATGAACGAAGCTCACAATATCTATACATGAAAGCACAAAGGAGCAGATACAACCATCTAGCTACTACATGGACCCATAGTCCAAGGTGGAACTACTCACGCATCATACCGGAGAGAAGGCCTCCGGGATGATCTCCCCTCTGGCAGGGTGCCGGGAAGAACTTCAGATCCCCCCGATCTAGGGACGATGGTGGCAGCGGCTACAAACAGTTTCGTGGATATTTGATCGGGTCCTTAGGGTTTCTGCATCGGGGGCTTATTATAGGCGAAGGGGGAGGCCGAGGAGGCGGCCAGGGTCGCCAAACCCTAGCCAGGCGAGGGGTGGGGCCCACGCGCGCCTGGGGTGTGTCTGGCCCCTCTTGCTGGCCCCTCCGGCTCTCCTCTAGACTTCTTGTTCCCCATGGAAAGTAATTGACTTTGACGTTTGTCCCGTCCAATTCCGAGAATATTTCTTTACTAACTTTTCTGAAACCAAAAATAGGAGAAAACAGGCATCTGGCACTGTTGCAACTTGTTAGTAGGTTAGTACTACAAAACATGTAAAAATCACCTCAAACTATGGACAAGTAAATCAAAGTAGATACTAAACAAGCATGGAGTATCAAAATTATAGATACGTTTCCAACGTATCAGTAGGCCAAGCCTCACTAATGTTTTTTGATAGAACATTTTTGTAAGTCTTTTCCCGGGGTCTTCCCATCCTACACTTTTGCTTAGGCTTAATACGGGGTCTCCAAGGGGTTATGATGTTAAACACCATCTACCATACTAAGGAAAGGTAGGTATTATACAAATGGGTTATACCTAATGGTACTAAGGGGTAACTATTTGGAGGATCCAAACATCCCCCATATACTATAGTAAAACAAATGCACTTTGCATAAGTGAGTAGGTAAAACATGCATAGATAAAATAATAGGACAAGGTGTATGAGCGAGAAGGTGGATTGCCTATGACCAGCGAGATATCCCGTGACTCCTTTAGAATACCAGAAAACCAATAGTGCTAGTACCAATAATAATTAGGATAACCCCAATGCTTCCTTCTTCTCAGCGTCTCACAAACTCAACTATCGCCGTTATCGAGCATACATGCAAACAAGAAATATCACATTCAGCACAAGGCATACAAACATCAAACCATACATCAAGCAAAGGATAATTACATGATATACATTAGTAATATTGAGGATTTTGCTTTGGGTGCAAGGAAGTGCTTTGTTTGTGAAGGGAATATGCCCTCAGAGGCAATAATAAAATGTTTATTTTGTGTATTCCAAGTATATGATAGATGTTTATTTTGCATGGTATAATTGTATTAATACGAAAACGTTAATACATGTGTGTCTAATAAACAAACATAAAGTTCCTAGTTATGCCTCTCTCATAAACTAGCTCGTTGATTAACTAGATGATCACAATTTCCTGATCATGGACATTGGATGTTGTTAATAACGGGATCACAACATTAGTGTAATGATGTGATGAACATTCATCCGAAGTATAACATTACGATCAAAGTCATTGAGTTTATATTGCTATAAAAAAGTTACGAAGTGATCTGTCACATCCCAAGATTTTCCAAATCTTGTAATGTGAAAAATGAATAAACAAAATAAATGATTGTTGAAAATTAGGGTGAAAAGAAACTTTTTGTTTCTAATTGGAAACTTAAAATCCCATCTTGAACAAACTTGAGTAAAGTTTGAACCCAACTAAATTCAAATCAAGTGAAATTCATTCTTCATAAATGCATCTGGAAATTTAAACACTTGGAAAATAAACCAAAACTCTAAAACCCTAATGGAAGAAAAACTTTTCCAAGTTATCTCTAAGACCATGAATTTGTTCCAAATAAAAAAATTTCAACAAACATTTATAAATGATCAAGAATGACAAATAGAAATATTATAAAACCATAGAAATTGGTTTCACTTAATTTGGGGCCATAAATAAAATCTTATGAATTTAATAAGATAAGGAAAAGTAATTTCCAAAGCTAATAAAGCACCTATCAAGAAATCCATACCAAATGGTGAGTAACTAATCCTAAATATATTTAAAAGGATAAATAAACATTAAATAAAAATGTACAAATTGGAATCACCAAGTTTGGATCTTTAAATAAAAAGAAATGAATTTTATAAGGTAAAGAAAGAAATATTAAATGAGGAATATTTAAAGACCAAATTAAATTGGCCTAATCCATAAGAAAATGGAATAAATATAATCCAAATCCAAATAAAATAATGGATAAAGAATTTTCAAATTAATTAAAAGGGCATTAACCAAATCCAATTTTATTTGAATAAAGATAAAATCCCTATATAAAATGATTAAATAAATCATGGGAAAATAGAATTTGGAATTTACCCAAGTGGAATAAAAGTTGTTTAATTAACTTAAATGGGATCAAAGAAATCTTCCAAATAAAATTTATGGAATTAAAACTATATTTATTTTCATTGGAATGAAGACAAATACCCAATTTTAGATGATTAATAAATCATATTAAAAACATTCCAAATAATTCAAGGTGAATTATTTTGACACCCTAATAAATAAATAAAACCTACTGAAAAGATTTAGAAAGATTTAGATTTCAAATGGAATTTGAAAAACATTATTAAATCTTATTTGAATTAATACAAGGGCCTATTTTAATTAATTAATATTCCCTAAAAAGGATAAATGATTTATTCTAAATTTAACTTCATAATATATTAATAATCAGTATTAAAATCTACTCAAAGTTTGGTTGAAGTTTGAAATTCAAAAGTTGTTTGAATTGATTAATCAAAATCCAAACAGAATAAAAGAAATAGAAAAAGTAAAAGAAACAGATCAAAAAAAGCATTGACCCAGCCCAACCCAGCAAATTTCACTCCCACTCCCTCTCCCCGAAACGTTTTTCTCACCGCGGACCTGACCCACTCAGTCTCTGACTAGCATGCCCCACCTCACCCCTCTCTATCTCGATGTCAAGCAGACCCCACCACCCAGCTTTCTTCCTCACCCACGACGACCACGCCTCGCCGGCCATTTCTGCCTCGCGTTAACTCGATTCAATTCACGTAAATGGCTCGCTTAAACCTTGTCGTGACCGCGTGTACTTAATAGCCAGGATCCCCTCTTCCTTTTCCCCCAAACATCACCCCACCGGAGCCCCCAGGCTGTCCTAATTCATACACACACCGCCACTGCCTCCGACGAGCTTTGCGAGGAATTCCGACAAAACCCCGTCGCCCCTCGCCTCCTCGACCACACGATCGTTCTCTCCATCACCAGGCGCACCTGACAGTAGCCGTAGCTCATTCGCTCGTGCCATAGAACGTTGCCTCTGACGACGCCAACACGCCACCGCCTTCGGCATCCACTCCGGCGAGCTCTACTGGTAACATCCCACCGCGCCGCCCTCTCTCTTTGGTGCTCCGATACTCCCCACTCTTCTGTGCATCTAACTGTGCTTCCCTTTTTCTCTGGCATGCTATGTAGCTTCTCCATCGACGACATCTGAGCGTACCCGACGGTGAGCACAACTCCGGCGAGCAATTGCGATCGTCCTCGTGCGCCCCTTGCCTCCTCGCGAACACGTTGAGCATCAGCACGCCACGATGACCTCGGTGAGCTTTTCCTCTTTCCCTTTTGCGTCCTGTATCGCCGGCTCAGCCGTAGCGAGAGAGTCGCCGCCGCCAGCCACCATTGAACGCCGCCAGGTTTTGGTTAGAGTATCAGGAGCCGTAGGATGCGATTTGTCTGGCTAGGATTAGATCCAAGCGAAAGGGTACGCGTCCACCTGTGCCACTCGATCTAATTTAAATCCAACGCTTCACAGCGACCGATCCGAGCAAAACGGTATCGGCCAGTGAAATCAAGACACGTGGCCCAGAGTTGATTTATAACAGAAATTATGTTCTATTAGATATTCAACCTTGTAAATTGCATAACTTTTAATTTACACGTCCAAATTTTGCAAATTTTATATCAATGGAATCAGCAAGACAAAACCTATCCAACCATGCAATTTGTTTAGTAAATTTCTTCTGTTAAAATGATTGTTCTTGTAGAAACTTGTGTAGGCATATTTTGAGTATAAAATTCTTTCTAAATATATTTTGGTGATAAAATCTTTGGCAAATAGTTTGTTTTAAACCTACTGACCATATAAATCAATTTGTTGTTTCAAAAACATATTTGGTGAAGAAAAATAATAAATATTTAAATTAGAGCATTTCTATCCAAATAAAAATGTTGATTATGGTTTAAAAATGCTTTTGGAGGAAACCCTTTGGGGAAATGTTTTGATTTAAACTCTCTTACCCCAAACACCGAGTTTTAGAATAAAAAATATATTTGGTGAACCCTATAAAGATTGTTGCTTTGATAAAGGCATTTTCAACCACATAAAATATTGATTTGGTTTAAAAATGATTTATAAGTAAAATCTTTTCCAAATAGTTTTGCCACTTTTCTATGGTTTGTGTTGAGTGGTTATACAAGGCCCATTTCTATGGTTTACCTTGTGTATCTCACTTGTGGATGGCCACCCAGGAACAAATAGATTTGAGATGTCAAATGTTGAGAAGCTTCAAGTGCAGCCACTTGGCATTATGGGCTCTGCCTGGATCATATAGGTTGCAATAACTTAGCCAAATGGACAGTTGGTGGTAGGGGATGATAGGTTGGAACGCGTCCATTCTGGTCTAAGGGAAGGCTTCTGAATGATCTTGTCTTGGTGAAACCAAGTCTTGTGGGGAAAGTGCACCACCTCTGCAGAGTGAAAAATCTAAGTACTTAGCCATGTCCCTGGTAAAGGACAATTTGAGCATCAAGACATGGAAGCTATCAAGAATATCCTCATCCAAATTTTTAAGTTAAAAACTTGTGGTTGAACAAGGGTTGAAGGATCACCAATTTCTATTAGGAGATGCCTTGGGTGATTTTGATAAACAAAAACTTAGTGTTTTCAAATAATAAGGAAAATCAATTTTGAGCAAAGCAAGCCTAAGCTCCACTTAGCCAAATGCATATAGATGGTAGACTCCACTATACTACCATAGTATCACTTGTCAATACAATTCAAATGTATTGACCCTTGTGGCTGTAACTTGTTATGTTGTAGGTTTGTTTGATGTTAGTAAAGTATGTTGATTAGGATTACAAGTCTACAACCAACATGTTTGCCTGTGGCACTTTGAAGATGAAGGACCCCATGCTATTGTTACATTCTGTTGCATTGTAATGAGATAGCCAAATGAGCTATGTAAGATGTAATGAATTATTTTATTCCTGGTTATAAAGTTGTATTATGACCTTTGTTTCTTGATATTACATCTTAACTGTGGATGCTAGCTATTGATCCAGGGACTAGCATTGTAAACACAGGGATATCTAACTTATTAAAGGTTGGGAACCTTACATGATCCTAATCCTTAGACCATGAGATCATGTCAATCACTAACACCGAAAGAGTTTCTTGATGACATCAAACGTCACACCATAACTGGGTGATTATAAAGATGGCTTTAGAACTACTAAAGTGTTATGTTGAAACTCATGGATCAAGAGTGGAATTTTTTCATCCCGATGAAGGATAGATATACTCTGGGCCCTCTCGGTGATATCACATTGGTTAGCTTGCAAGCAAGTGATTTGATCACTAGAATGTTATATCACGGGAACAAGAAAAGAGTGCATGTCAGCAACGAGATCAAACTAGGTATGGAGATACCGATGATCGAATCTCGGACATGTAATATATCGTGAAACAAAGGGATTAAGATACTAGCGTAAAAGGTTCCGACGATCACAGGAAAGTCATCGTTGAATGTGTGGGAGTCAGTATGGATCTCCAGGTCCCGCTTCTGATTATTGATCGGAGAGGGGTCTCGATCATGTCCGCATTATTCGCGAACCATAGGGTGACACACTTAAGGGACACTGACATCCAATTGGAGAAAAATTTCATGCCGGAAAGAATAACAAGCGCAGGAATTTATTTCACTAGATACCGAAACAGGTTTTCGGGTGAAATTGCAGAAAGTGTTTTTGCATGTGAAATGGAATTCTAGTAAGGGGTTATATGTGAATGTTTGTCATTAAAGTAATTAACAAAATTCTGAATAAATAAAAGAGTTTTATTTAATGAGAGTTTGCATTCAATTTGGTGGAAATTTAATAGCAATTTTGAGTGGGATTTTGAGTGAAGGGAATTTAAAGGAATTTTGTGAGTGGAGTGTACACCCACATGAATGAGGGGAGGGCAAGGGGGCAGCCCCATGCACTGGCCACCCCCTTGGGGTTCCCCCTATCCAATAAAAGGAACCCCTCTCCATCTCTCTCACTCACACCTCCTCGTGAAGGATCTCTCTCCCCCTCTAGAATTTATCCCCCATGGTCTTGGACTAGCGAGATACATGTTCCCGGTGGCTATTCGGCAAGAAAGGGTTGTGCTTCCGCTGCATCGCTGGAGAGAGGAGGCGGAGGTTTGTCGGTGTCTTGTACGTGTGTGTGATCATGGATGCGCTGCTGCTTTGCGGCGCTAGGACTTCCTCTCGTTCTTAAGATTGGCAAGAGATCGTCTACATCAACCACGAGTTCAACTCGTTAAGCTTTGTCGGTCTTCAAGGTTATGTTCTCTACGGATATACATCCACCCATTGTTTGTATCTAATAGATAGATCTTGGTACTTAGTTCCCATCGTAGAATTTTTTTTGTTTTCTATGCTGCGAACCCTTCATAGGTATAAGAGCCGGATCTATGCGTAGATGCTTTACACGGGTAGTACACATATGAGTATCTGGGCGATGATGATCATGTTGTTGCTTCTTATTTGTAATTTTGGATATTGGTGGCAAAGTGGGATGAAGCGGCCCGGACAAACTTTACATGTCCTCGCACATGAGACCTGTTCCACGCTTGACATGCAACTAGTTTGCATAAGTGGCTAGCAGGTGTCTGTCTCTCCTACTATAGTCAATATCTATTTTGCAACAAGTTGTCAACAATTTGGTTATCCTCGCTGTGGTTCATGTTTGTACGTAAGAAGGTTTCTATCTTCGAAAGCCCTAAACCACGTAAAACTTGCAATGGATAAATTAGAGGCGTCTAGTTTAGATTGTTGTTGGGCTAGTGTTATGATATGGTGATGTTGTAAGTAGAAGTATGAGTTGATACTCTTACAACACACATAGCGTGTAAGTTCCATAGACCTTGACCTTACACATAAAGGTATGATAGGGATCATACCACTTTGCACATGATAGAGATCATATGCGGGAACCATATCATTTCAGTAATAATCATGTGATGTTTGATAGCATCTTATATTGCTTGTTTAGCGCTTTATTAGCATAATAAGATGATCCCTCATTTAAATATCAAGATAAGAATGTGTTCTTCCTTTAGTATGCACCGATTATGTTTTCGTCGCTCCAAGACATCACGTGATGATCAGGTGTTCTTGGATCCACGGCCATATTTCGGGTGTAAGACAGTTACACACGCGAATACTAAGGTTCTAACTTGGCGAGCCTAGCATGTATAGACATGGCCTAGGAACACGGACCGAAAGGTTAAGCATGAGTCATATAGTAGATATGATGCCCATTTGATGCTCTCCTTTGAAGCTACACCGACTCACGTGATGATCGGACTTGGTGTAGTGGATTTGGTTCATGTAATCACCAAAAAGGCATGAGGGATGTCGTTTTTGAGTGGGATTTCATTCGTAATGTGGATTAGTTGAACTCAATCTATCATAAACTTAGTCTAAACTTTACAAATTCTTTTGTAGATGGCACCACCTACTTTTAATTTCAATGTGTTCATGGAGAAAGAGAAACTTGCAACGAACGGTAGCAACTTTACCAAGTGGGCCATGAATTTGAGGATTCTCCTCTCTGCTGCACAAAAGAAATATGTGCTAGAAGCACCGCTAGGCCCCCCCACCTTTTGATGATGCCCCTGATGAGGAGAAGAATGTCTATCAGACTTGTCAGGAGGACCACAACTTAGTTCATTGCGGCATATTGTATGGGCTAGAGCTGGAACTTCGAAAGTGTTTCGAAAACGGAAATGCATTTGATACAATGGGTGAGTTCAAAATGATTTTCGACACACATGCTGCTATAGAGAGCTACAATGCTTCAGAATAGTTCTTTAGCTGCATGATGGAAGAGCACAGCTCCATAACTGAGCATGTACTCAAGATGTCGGGTTACACCGATAAGCTTGTGTCCTTTGTAATATCGATTCCCATTGACTTAGGCATCCATCGTGTTCTGCATTCTCTGCCACCTAGCTATAAGAGCTTCGTGATGAACTATAATATGCAAGGAATGAAGAAGTCTCTCCCCGAGCTTCTGCCAATGCTTAAAACTGCATAAGTGGAGATCAAAAAGGAACATCAAGTGTTGATGATCAATAAGAACACTGGTTTCAAGAAATACAAGAAGGGAAAACGGAAGGGAAGTAAGGGCGGCAAGCAGGTTGCCGTGCGTGGAAAGAAACCCTGAGTTGGACCTAAGTCTGATACCGAGTGCTACTATTGTAAGGGGACTAGCCACTGGAAGCGCAACTGCCCCAAGTATTTGGCAGACAAGAAATCCGGCAAGGCAAACAAAGGTATATATGATATACATGTTATTGATGTGTACTTGACTAGTGCTCGCAGGAACACCTAGGTATTTGATGCCGGTTCAGTTGCTAATATTTGTAACTCGAAACAGGGGCTGCGGAACAAGTGACCGCTAGCAAGGGGTGAGGTCAAGATGCGTGTCGGCAATGGATCAAGCGTTGATGTGATCGCCGTCAGAACGCTACCTCTCCACTTGCCGTCGGTATTAGTAATAAACTTGAATAATTGTTATTTGGTGCCAGCACTGAGCATGAACATTGTATCTGGATCGTGTTTGATGCGAAGTGGTTATTCATTTAAATCTGAGAACAATGGTTGTTCTATTTATATGAATGAAATCTTTTATGGTCATGCATCGATGATGAATGGTTTATTTTTGTTGGATCTTGATAATAGTGTTACACATATTCATAATGTTGATGCTAAAAGGATTAAACTAAATGATGATATATCCACATATATGTGGCACTGCCGTCTAGGTCATATTGGCGTTAAACGCATGAAGAAGCTCCATTCGGATGGAATTTTGGAATCACTTGATTTTTTAAATCATTTGATACATGTGAGCCATGCCTTATGGGCAAGATGACTAGAACGCCGTTTTCCGGTTCAATGGAATGGGCGATAGATTTATTGGAAATCATACATTCTGATGTATGTGGTCCAATGAGTGTGTCGGCGCGAGGTGGATATCGTTATTTTGTTACTTGCACGGATGATTTGAGTAGATACGGTTATATCTACTTGATGAAACACAAGTCTAAAACCTTTAAAAAGTTCAAGGAATTTTAGAATGAAGTGGAAAATCATCGTAATAGAAAGATCAAATTTCTACGGTCCGACCATGGAGGTGAGTATCTAAGTTACGAGTTTAGCACTCACATGAAAGAGTGTGGAATTGTTTCACAACTCACACCTGTCGGAACGCCATAGCGAAATGGTGTGTCAGAATGTCGTAATCGTACTTTATTGGATATGGTTTGGTCTATGATGTCTCTGACGGACTTGTCGTTTTCATTTTGGGGTTATGCACTAGAAACTCCTGCATTCAATTTAAATCGGGCACCATCTAAATCCGTTGAAAAGACACCGTATGAATTATTGTTTGGAAATGAACCTAAGCTGTCATTTCTTAAAGTTTGGGGATGCGATGTTTATGTGAAGAAACTTCAATCGGATAAACTCGAACCCAAAGCGGAAAAATGCGTCTTCATACGATACCCTAAGGAAACTATTGGGTATTCCTTCTATCACAGATCCGAGGGGAAGGTTTCTGTTGCCAAGAATGGATCCTTTCTAGAGAAAGAGTTTCTCACGAAAGGTGTGAGTAGTCGGAAGGTAGAACTCGAAGAGGTTATTGAACCTTCTCTTCAAAGTATGGCGAGTAGCGCAGCGCCGGAAGTCGTTCCGGAGTTGGCTTCACCAGTCGAAGAGGGAACTAATAATAATGATTATGAAACTCCAAAAGAGAGTACTACCGAACCTCGCAGGTCTAGCAGGACGCGTGCATCTCCCGAGTTGTACGGAAATCCTGTCATGAATTTCATGGTTGACGAAAATGATGACCCTGCGACGTATGAAAAATCGATGATGATCCCGGATTGCAACAAATGGTTAGAAGCCATGAAATCCGAGATGGAATCCATGTATGAAAATCAAGTTTGGAACTTGGTGGATTTACCTCACGACCGAAAGGCCGTGGAGAATAAATGGATTTTCAACAGAAAAACGGATGTTGATGGTAATGTGATCGTCTATAAATCTCAACTTGTCGCAAAGGGGTTTCGACAAATTCAAGGAGTTGACTACGATTAGACATTCTCTCCCATAGCGATGCTAAAATTAGTTAGGATTATTTTAGCAATTGCTGCATATTTCGATTATGGGATATGACACATGGATGTCAAAACTGTGTTTCTCAATGGTAATATTGAAGAAGAGTTGTAGATGATACAACCAAAGGGTTTTGTCGATCCTAAGGATGCTAACAAGGTGTGCAAGCTTCATCGATCCATCTATGGATTGAAGCAAGCATCACGAAGTTGGAATGTCCGCTTTGATGAGGTGATCAAATAGTTTGGATTTGTCCAAACTTATGGAGAAGCTTGTATTTACAAGAAAGTGAGTGGGAGCAATGTGGCATTTCTGATACTATATGTGGATGACATATTATTGATCGGAAATGATATAGATCTTTAAACAAGGTTAAAAGTTATCTAAACAAAGAAATTTTCAATGAAGGACCTAGGTGAAGCGTCATACATATTAGACATAAAGATCTATAGAGATAGATCTAGGCGCCTAATAGGGCTATCGCAAAGTACATACCTTGATAAGATTTTAAAGAAGTTTAAAATGGACGAAAGTAAGAAGGGGTTCTTACCTATGACACAAGGCACGACATTGAGTAAGACTCAAAGTTCGGCTACGGCGGAAGAAAGAGAGAAAATGGACAAAGTCCCATATGCTTCAGCCATAGGCTCTACAATGTACGCCATGCTATGTACAAGACTGGATGTGGCACATGCTATTAGTTTGACTAGTAGGGACCAATCAAATCCAGGTTCGGAACACTGGAAAGTGGTCAAGAAAATCCTTAAGTACTTGTGACGAACTAAGGATATGTTTCTTGTATACGGAGGTGAAGAAGAGCTCGTCGCTAAGTATTATGTCGACGCTAGCTTTGACACCGATTCAGATGACTCTAAGTCACAATCCGGATATGTATTTATCATGAATGGCGGAGCGGTTAGTTGGAGGAGTTCCAAACAACTTGTGGTGCACTACAAGAAATCTGAGCTTCTATGACCCTCCATTTTCGTCATAAAATCGTCACAGTAGTTCATCTATGACGATCTTATGACGAAAATGAAATCGTCGAAAGCTGGGCGTCGCAAATGAACTATAACGACGATTTTTGCGAAATCGTCATAACCTTCTATGACGATATTGGATCGTCATAACCTCTATGACGATTCAATATCGTCATGGACCATCTATCGTGCCAGTCGATCCGACGTGGCTGATCCGACGGGCAAAATTATGACGAAATAAAATCGTAATCAATTCAAATTCAGCCCAGTCCTATCGGTCATTTATGTGGGCCAAGCCCAATAATTCAAATAAGCTTTTCTAATCAATTCTGTTTAGCTACATGGCTTATTGGCCTTTTTATTTCTAGGCCCCGGGCCTTTTTCTACAATGATTTTGTTCTGCATTTTTTGAATTATTCACTGCTGCAATATAAAACAAGCCGTATTACATAACCTGGAATATAAAACATTTGGGGATATGTAGTATATTACAACCATTCATAGTTCAGACCATCCAAGACCATGTACTCCCTCCGTCCATAAAAGGATGTCGCGGGGAGAAAAGTTCCAGCACAAGTCTATTTTACAATTCAACCCTATACAGTTCAGATTCTATCAAAAAGATCCAGTCAAAAAGAATCGATCTTTTGCCGGCTCTTGCTCCGCTCGATTCACCGCATGTGTGATTCTGCTGCTCCGGCCGGCCTGTCCCGCTCGATCCCATCACAGCGTGCACATCTGCAGCTCCGGCCAGCTCGATCAATCTCCCGCCGACCTGCTCCGCTTGATCCCAGCACAATATCTGCAGCTCCGGCCGACTCGATCGATCTCTTGCCAGCCTGCTCCGCTTGATCCCAGCACAACAGTATTATGAACATACACCTAGCAATGGCATAGTAACTTACTTGCTCAGAACTGTGAGTATATTATCCTTAGTCCCACATAAAAGGGAGAATTTCTCATGTACCTGCAAAAAAAGTCAATGAATTTTTGAACGTTAATAAGTGAAAAATATCAAGCCTTACCAAACCAGGTTATTATTCAGTAAACCTCCTCCATTCCAAACAATCAAACAATGCATCATGAAAATCATATAAATATTGTTGAATGTGAACAATAGGAACAAGTTTGAGAGTACTGTTGTATGTGCAAACACTGAATAATGCAAGAATACCAAAGAAATATTGACATTCAATAAAATTGTATATATAGCTTGACAGTTTGAATACCATCAAACCATGCTCATTTATGTGAAAATATATGTATAGCAACTCTATTCTCCAACTTCGACAAGGAACAATATATGGTTCCAAGTGTTACATGTGGCCTGGTCGAATTTAGAAATATGCACTCATAAGAAATCAAGGCAGCATTTTGGCTTTAGTGAGGATAATAAACCATATTCTTAAGCCAAGAATTTCAATGCTCGGAACCATGGTTCTTGAAATAAATATACTTTTAGGGCCGAAAGGCTTATTATGCTAATCAAGCAGGCCAATACTTCCTCATGGATCAGTGATAGGAAACTTGTAAGCAATACTCTCAAACTTGTAAACAAGTATGATGCGATTCTCTCGGAATTTGGGTCGGAGGAAGTATTATTTCTCTAAACTATTATCGTGAGATACATATATACCTAAAAATAAAGATACACATCAAATTCAGTCGTGGTCTATTACGATCTGCCATCTATGTATTATTAATTTTAGGTGTATGTACTTTGCATGCACCCCTTTATCCCGGCTTAAGGTTATAATGTAATATCAGGGTCATATATAACCTAGCAAATAGCCTATATATCCTTAGTTAACATCGACGCGTTTTAACCAGTTATTGGTGTTCATACATATCAGATTGCACAGTTCACACAACAACGCAAGAAGAAAAATAAATAAATCATATGCCAGCTCATGTTCCTTTGATCAACACATGGCACCTGAAGGTGCTCCATATGAACCAAGCTATGCGTCAAGGAGCAGCTTGCATGGGTCAGAACCATAAATAGAAAAAAGCGCTAAGAAGTAAAGTACTATCTAAAAGAATTTTCACTTGGAAACCAGAACTGCCAAAGAAAGTACGAATGGTTAAAAATGATCAAAATCTCACCCCAGAAGTAATACGACATCCAGAATCATATACTCTACTTGTGTATCAACATATAGAAAAAATGGGTGAATTTACTTTCCATGTTACCTCACAAGAACGTGAAATAGCCAAGGAAAACATTTATACAAATGGAGCTATAATTACATTGATTATTCGTATGTAGTGACAGAGTAACTTATTAACTAAACCTCAAGATTTTACGGGAGTTGCAGGGCAATCCTCATGCGCCTAGAAGAGCCATACACTCCATTCATCTCACCATGGCACGTGTGCTCACCGTCATCTCCAGATCTAAAAATTAACCCTTCGATCTACCGGTGCCTAGCATCGAATAACGTGTGCACCTTTAATAGAGGAGTACCTACTCAAGAACGTGTCTAGTATTACATCATCTTTGAGATCAGAAGCAAGATTGCCTACAAATATGGAATGATCTTAAGCAATATTGGAACACTAACACCCATGATGCATGACACCAGTTTAGCCTAAATGGTTGGTCAGTATTTGGCATCCTATGACCAGCAAAACCAAATAGTACTCCACAAATCTATATCATTCAGATTGTTCGGTTTGTGTTGCATTTTGGACCGATTCAATTAGCAAAGACATGAAATAGTCATGTATGGAAATATTTTAAAACACAAGCATATAAGAATGGGAACAGGAAACATGTTTTGACATCACTATTTCATCATGATGAGAGCAAATTTAACCAAACAAAGATCAATGTAAGGGAAGAACTCAAAAATATAGTGTATGGGCTAATTACTGATACCTCTGAACAAACTGCATGAAGCCGCGCTGTTTCATGGCCAATAAACACCGGATATGAGAGGGCCAAGGGGATCATATGTGAGAGGTTTTCCTTCAGGTACAAAAGGAACAATTTCACCCAATTCAGCAGAAATCCTAACAGCAATTTCTGTGAGTCCATGAGCCGATGAGCAGTAGTAGCATAGGCAAGAGGTAGCTGTCGAGCATACTCTAGAATCTCAGCTTGCTTCCTAGAATCCCCAAGATACCATGCATCATGAACAGACCCATCAAATTGTTATTCTATCTAGCATGTAATCAGTATGAGAGATAGAAAAGCAAGCCTATCAAAAAGAATTGTCCCCACCTTGTTCAGATCATCGGTGAGGATTCAACAGGTGAAGGGATATGCTGCAACTCCTTGAGTACCACCACGTAGAGCATCGTCAACGACACTCTCCTTGGGAAACACCAAGATCACATGGCAAAAAAATTATTTAGTGTAAACAGCTAATATAACGGCGCTCAGAATGCTGCACCAGGTGTCGAAGCCCAGCAGTGACAAGCAGCGACAGGCAGCGACGCGTTGCAATACCCACGTCCAGTGACCAACAAATGAAAAGGCCCACAAGCAGAAAGAATGGACTACAGGACGCGCCTCAAATGGCTGAGAGGGCTCCCTTCATCTCAAGCTTAAGTTCTTAAATAATTCAACCTGTTTCATGGATCCAAATGAGGCCTTTGGAGATGGAGATGCAAGAGCCGACCAGAGGCGGGGACGTGGTCACCGGCAAGCTGCTGGAGGTGATCACGGAAGACGCCGGAGTAGAAGCTCACTACAATCCAACACACGGTCACAACACATCACGGAACAAGAAATCAGTAAGGTAGTGCGAACATGTTCTTGAAGCGAACAACAATGGAAGACCAAGCATCGGAGGAGGATGGATCACCAAGCGGTGCTATCGTGGGATGCAAGGCGTCGCATAGTCGTTTTGCCCCGGCCTTCCAGAAGACGCGTGCAGATCCGCCGCCTCCACTGTCTTGGCTCGCTTGACCGCCTGCTAGTTTCGCCATGGCTCACCGGTCACAGACGAGCGCCGCATGACGACCGCCAGCACGGATCTGGCGCTCTGCCTCGTGCGTGCTCCCGGACAGCAGTGGAGGGATGTGGAGGAAGTGAAGCACATCGGCGTCCCTCCGGCGCTAGGCTGGTCTCGGCCTCCGGGAGGTAGATCGATCGAGATCCAGACCGAGCTAGGGTTTCGCCTTGGGGCAACAAATCGAAGGTTCTAAGCCGTAGAATAGGTGAAGGATGAGGAGATGGCGTTGGGGATGTGGTCAGAGCTAGGCCTCACGGAGCCGGCCGGACGGACCAGCGATGGTAGCGGCGCCAAGGGTCACTGTGGTAGGGAGAAGAACGCGAGAGGACGATTGACCGGTGCCTCCTTCTCTGGTGCGGGGCGGAGCTCAGGGCTGTGCGCCTGAGGTGGTCGTGGGCTCGAGGGAGGAGGAGGAGGAGGAGGAGGTGGTCTAGACACCGAGCGGTGTGGCGGGATGAGATCCGGAGAACAAAACAAGGAAGCAGTGGCGTAGAAGGGCAAGCGGAGATGGGCGAGTGTGGGCGGGGATAGATAAGGGTTAGGGTTAGAGAGGTGTGCTGTGTGACGGGTGCCAGTCATCGATCCACAACAAGTTTCCACAAATTATAATCTCATCCGTTCATTTTGTTTACATCCAACGATCGATATTGTTCTTCTCTTATATCTCAATCTGCCTAACGATTATGACGATTTCGTCCATCGAAATTACGACGTTTTGAGTGATATCGTCATAGTTTAATAAGGTTTTGGCCCTCCCGAATGGCTTACGACGATCTGGTGTGAAATCGTCATAACTCTATGACGATTTTGTCCAAAGTCACTAACAAAACGTCATAAGTTGGCACATTTCTTGTAGTGGTGGCGGGATCAACAATGGAGGCCGAATATGTTGCTGCTTCAGAAGCGGCTCAGGAAGCAGTTTGGATGAAGGATTTCATATCCGAACTAGGTGTGGTTGCAAATGCGTTGGACCAAATGGTGATCTATTGTGACAACAATGGTGCCATTGCCAATGCCAAAGAACCAAGGTCTCACAAGCATTCCAAGCATATTAAGTGCCAGTTTCACTCCATCTGCGAGCATGTTAAGGATGGAGATATAAAGATTTGTAAAGTACATACGAATATCAATGTAGCAGATCCGTTGACTAAAACTCTCCCTAGAGCAAAACATGATCCACACCAGAACTCTATGGGTGTTAGATACATCACTATGTAACTAGATTATTGTCTCTAGTGCAAGTGGGAGACTGAAGGGAATATGCCCTGAGAGGCAATAATAAAATGTTTATTATGTGTATTCCAAGTATATGATAGATGTTTATTTTGCATGCTATAATTGTATTAATACAGAAACGTTAATACATGTGTATTTAATAAACAAAAAGAAAGTTCCTAGTTATGCCTCTCTCATAAACTAGCTCGTTGATTAACAAGATGATCACAGTTTCCTGATCATGGACATCGGATGTTGTTAATAATGGGATCACAACATTAGTGTAATGATGTGATGAACATTCATCCGAAGTATAGCATTACGATCAAAGTCATTGAGTTTATATTGCTATAAACAACTTATGAAGTGAACCTAATCCTTAGATCATGAGATCATGTCAATCACTAACACCGGAAGAGTTTCTTGATGACATCAAACGTCACACCGTAACTGGGTGATTATAAAGATGGCTTAAAAACTACTAAAGTGTTATATTGAGACTCATGGATCAAGAGTGGAATTTGTTCATCCCAATGACAGATAGATATACTCTGGGCCCTCTCGGTGATATCACATTGGTTAGCTTGCAAGCAAGTGATTTGATCACTAGAATGTTATATCACGGGAACAAGAAAAGAGTGCATGTCGGCAACGAGATCAAACTAGGTATGGAGATACCGATGATCGAATCTCGGACATGTAATATATCGTGAAACAAAGGGATTAAGATACTGGCGTAAAAGGTTCCGACGATCACAGGAAAGTCATCGTTGAATGTGTGGGATTCAGTATGGATCTCCAGGTCCCGCTTCTGATTGTTGATCGGAGAGGGGTCTCGATCATGTCCGCATTATTCACGAACCATAGGGTGACACACTTAAGGGACACTGACATCCAATTGGAGCAAAATTTCATGCCGGAAAGAATAACAAGCGCAGGAATTTATTTCACTAGATACCGAAACAGGTTTTCGGGTGAAATTGTAGAAAGTGTTTTTGCATGTGAAATGGAATTCTAGCAAGGGGTTATATGCGAATGTTTTTCATTAAAGTACTTGACAAAATTCTGAATAAATAAAAGAGTTTTATTTAATGAAAGTTTGCATTAAAATTCGTGGAAATTTAATAGCAATTTTGAGTGGGATTTTGAGTGGAGGGAATTTAAGGAATTTTGTGAGTGGAGTGTCCACCCACATGAATGAGGGGAGGGCAAGGGGACAGGCCCAATGCACCAGCCACCCCCTTGGGGTTCCCCACCTCTCCTATAAAAGGAACCCCTCTCCCTCTCTCTCACTCACACCTCCTTGTGAAGGATCTCTCTCCCCCTTTATAATTTATCCCCAATGGTCTCGGACTAGCGAGATACATGTTCCCGGTGGCTATTCGGCAAGAAAGGGTTGTGCTTCCACTACACCGCTGGAGCGAGGAGGCATAGGTTGCTCGGTGTCTTGTACGTGTGTGCGAGCACGGATGCGCTACTTCTTTGCGGCGCTAGGACTTCCTCTCGATCTTGAGATCGTCAAGAGATCGTCTACATCAACCACGAGTTCAACTCGTTAAGCTTTATCGGTCTTCAAGGGTATGTTCTCTATGTATATACATCCGCCCATTGTTTGTATCTAGTAGATAGATATTGGTACTTAGTTCCGATCGTAGGAAATTTTTTGTTTTTTATGTTGCGAACCCTTCAGTTTGCATGGTGGATTTGCTAGAATAGATTCATAGTCCAGAACTACCTAGATAAGGGGTTTTTGAGCAAGGACAAGTTCTACATTATGTCACTGGATAAAAATGATACCATCAGATAGGTTTTGATAAAGTGAATCCAACAAAAGTGGTTTCACTATTTTATCAACTTCCAAAGATTTATAGTGGATTTTATAGTGAATAAAACTCTAATTTTAGGAAATAATTCACCAGAATTGTTTTGGAGTTCCAAAAATTATTTCCTTGGGTGATTTGGTAGTATGTAGTGGATTGAATCAATAGGAGTTGGATTCACCTCAAAAAATTACCAGAATGCCCTTGAGAAATTCCCAAAGGCAGTACTGGATGGGATTAATCTTTTTCATCATATTTAATTTACAGAATATTTTTAGGTGATTCCATGGACACATGTTAGGTACTGAGAATACCTTTCTGTAGAAATTGGAATCAACCATTTTGGAGTTACAAAGCTTCTGTGGTGATTTTATTGGTGAATAAACCATGCACAGAACAGTTTAATACACCAAAATTCAAAAGAGGTCTAGAAAATTATGGGATACTGGATTCTAAATTATATGGTTGCGTGTGTGTCCAAGGGTAGTTGGAATTAGATCAAAACCTCATTTGGTTGGACCTAGGGAATTTTGTAAAGGCGGAAAAGGCTTGATTTTGATATTTTTGCTAACTGCAATCTAGGAAGCAAATGGGTATGGGGCCTATGGGACATGAAAGGTGTGGATAATACCTTCCATTAACAATTTGATTTACTCCATTTGGAGTAACCTAACTCCTTGAAAGAATTTATTAGTGAATTCGACACTTCTTGGTAGATGATTTATTATAGATAAAGTATCTATTAATTTGATATAATTCTTGTACTATTTGTTTCTTAAGACATGTATGTATAAACTAAAAATAATATCTAGGACATTTCCATCCATTTTCATTTTTATCTTGAATTAAAGCTATAGGTTGTAAATCAGATCTGGGGAAAATGTTTATAGAAAAAGGAAGGCTAGGCTAGGGTATGAAGGAAAATGGGCCGGGAAGAGGAGATCCAGCCCACGAGGCAAGGTCGCGCACGGGAGATGCCTTCAAATCCTGGCCAGGCTGGGCCCGCTCGTCAGCGACTCGGCGGTGGCGAAGGGTTACGGGGAGAGGAGAGTCGTTGGATTAGACACGCATCGACGTACGACGGGCGTCGTCCTCCTAGCGATAGGGACACCGGAGACCGAACCCTAGGACGGCCAGGGTCTGCGTGCGAGCTCACCTAGGAGGGTTTTTCGGCCAGGGGGAGGCTGCGAGGAGACGCGGTGCTTAACGACGAGCCCATTGATGGGTAGAACAATCACGTATCCACCTAACTGCACGTTCGGGTAGGCTGCCGTCAATGAGGCCTGGGTGCTCCTGCTATAAAATAAATGGCAGGAGGGAGTGAGTTTAGGAGTGCAGGTCATGCTGAGGCAAGGAGGAAGAAGGGGGGGTGGTCGGAGGGGAGCTCACGGTGAAGTTCTATGGAGATGCCCGAGAGAGCATTCTCTCCTTCTCCTCGGTAAGGGGGGTGCAAGGGGGAGAGAGGGGAGTTCTAGAGGTGGCTAAGGAGGGAGTAGTGAGTAGAATGAGGGTGGGGAGGCGCTGGTGTGGCTCTGGCCCCCTTTAACCGAAAGGGAGTTGTCTAGGGTAGTCTATGCTCATGGAGAGAAATGGAGGGGGTGATGGTCGGGGATTGGGCATCCAGGGCGGTGAGAGGAGTGTGGGGACACAGAAGGGCAGAGACGGGCTAGGGAGTCGTCTGCTGCAAGGTTTCTCCCTCTCTCTTTATTTGGCCAAGGGAATAAGAAAGGTAGGAGAGAGGAGGGCTAGGAAATCTAGGGGTGCATACATTGGCCAGAGGGGTGGTGGTGTGCGGGTCCAAGTACGACCAAAGAGGTGGGGAGGGGAGTTAGTCCTTCCAAGGGAGTAACACACAAGATCTTGGTGAGATATGTATGCTCTCTTCCTCACATAATCCATGCACTAGGGACAAGATAGGGGTGTGCTACAGTATATGGGCTACAGTGCACGGCCAGAGAGTGTCATGGTTGCTGTGGTGGGTGATGGTGAGGATTTGAATAGGATTTGCTTTGATTTAGCTCATGTTTGGATGTGTTTGTACAATTTGATCAAGGTGATGCTTGTAAAGGAAGTCGAATAAATTTCATTTGGAAGGGTGGGGGATATGGTACTGTTAGATAGAGGAGTTCAAATAATCTCTTCAAGATTTAATTGGGATTTTTCTAATAATTATAACCCCATTTAAATGCACTTATTCAAAAAGTGCAGAAGTAGATTATGGAAGATAAGATGATATTTTTACATTATAAAAGCTTGCTTTTTGATGTGGTATTGTCCTAAATACCATATTACACATTGCAGAACTTTATTTGAATTTATTGAGGTGTAAAATTATTTTTAGGGAATTATTTCTTGTTTCTGCCATTTAAGAAAAAAGGAAAAAAGAAATAATAAAGAATCTCAAAAATATTTAGTTTTGAGTTGGAAAGATGGGATATTATAGAAAGGCATCAAATGTTCCTTGATTTGGCAAGGTGATTTGGAGAAAAACAAACTTTCCTTTATAGACAAAGATTGTGAGAATTTAGTAAGCAAGGGAAATTAAATAGTTTGATAATCCAAATAATTATGGGAAATTATTTGGGGATGCTTATATCCAAGGTAGATGATGTATACTTAGAATATATAAAAATATAACCTTGGGTATTGACAAACAAGAGGTATTTCTGGAAGAAGATGTTGATTTGAAGATCTAGGGTTTTGTTATTTTCATACCACCTAAACAGGGTTGGATTAGGGAGATCAGAGCTCACCTTGGTACAAGGGGTTTATGGATATATATACCAAGTTATATAGATGATCAGGGAAGCAAGAGTTGGGATTGGTGGGATTTTAGGTGGTGTAGGAGTGTTGGCAAACTTTGTTGAAAATAAGGCTGCCATAGCAGATACATCACATGGCCTCCTAAACCATGTGGGTTTAAGAAGCACGAGACTCCAATGGACACAAGTTAAGTGTGGGTTGATAGACAATGATTAGTAGATCATAATAATTCAAGGAGTTGGTCAAGGGGAGGTGGCATATAGATGTGGGCTTCTACCAAAGTAGGCAAGATGATAAGATTTGCAGAAAAGATTATTATCTTGTCTACAAAACCATCATGGATGAGTGGGAAATAGAGAAGGTCTTAGAGGGGGGCAAGAGTGGAATTTGGTAGTACCAAAGATGTACTAAAATATGGTTCAAATACATTCTCAAGATTGCACATGGGCTGGAAAAGGTAGAGCTCCAAAGATTGAATCTAGATAAGGAATCCAGACTTAGCCATTTTGGCAGATTTCGAGATTTTGACTAGCATGCAAGATGGATACAATTGAGAGGGTGGAAAAGGTTTATACTTTCCATTAATTGGTTGATGTTGAGGTACAGATTGAATAGAGGGGATCCAAACTTGGATTGGGTCTTCACTAAGTTTGAAACCATCAAGAGGGATTATCCCTGGATTGATCTGATCAGGAGATGAGATGGTTACTTTAGTGGATTAGGATAGATCCAGATTTGGATGATTGGATTGAGATTAATGATCACAAACAAATATTGGGTCCTAAGGGATGAGCTACAAGATTAGCTCACTCTAGTTCCTAAGCAAACAAGGCAATCAACAGATCAAGGCAATTCATCTTATCATTTAATTATCACTAGGGTTACTATCAAGCCTAGCTTGAGGTAAGGATGGGTATTTTGAAATGGGTTGTTCTATGAAGTAAGATAAGGACCATGTTGGTATCTCTACCAAGATTGAGATGTAAAGGTTTTAATAAAGGTCTTGGAAAAACCTAGAGGTAAGGGTAGTTGAAGTTCTCTCTTGAAAACATAAGGATATTATATATAGATCTCCATAGTTTTGTTAATAGAAACTAGTAAAGCATTTGGTTGTGTAAAAGTCATCTTGGCTCAGGTTTTGAATTTCTAGATCATTTGAGAATATAAAAAAATGAACCAAGACATCTCTTTTGTAAAATAGCTTTTGCAAACTAGTGTTGAGGTGAGAAGTATATTACTTAGTACACAAATAGTTGCATGAACACCAGCAAACAGGTAAGAAAACACTGTAACACTTAACAAGAAAAAGCTTTTGTTCCCCCTGATTTTTGCCTTTTTGGACAGTTAATCAGGGTTGCTGAAATTGGGATGTTATAGACCTTTCCCCCTTAAAAATAATCTCTTCCCGAGATTAGGGTGGAGTTGGGTTGGGTGATAACATCCGCTTAACAATTTCAGTGATGGAAATTATTAGGCGCTAACAAGTTTTACAAATACCCGATGTGGCTAGTTACAGATAGAAGCTGGGCGGCTTCGGGTTTGGGCGTTTAGATTAAGCTAGTGGAAAAGACACCGTCTTTTCCCCTTAGGACAAGTCTAGGTAGGTTTAGCGTCGATGGGGTACTTCCTTCTTGGGATGAGATGACGAGTTGAGTATTCTTCCTTCCTTCACCTCGTGGTCTACTTTTCTTTCTTCAACGTCTTGATACACCGGGGTGTTGACTAGACGGTCGACCTTGGAGGGGAGTACTTTTCTGGAGTACCTTCTGATTCTTGAGAAGTGTCGATTGTTGTTCTTCTTGCAGGGGCAATGAATCGGATTTTTGGGCAGGAAAGACGCAGTCTTTCCCCCTTAGTGGAAAACTAAGGGTGCTTGGTGAAGTTTTTGACTTTCTTGGTTGGAGTCGTATGTTGATGTTGGGGAAGGGCACTACACCGTTCCTTTGAGGTAGTTAGTTCTGAGCTAGTTAAGGGTCCGACAGGTTGGAGGATGTAATTGGAGTTTGGCTGTCTTGGGAAACATGGTCCTTTGGAAAGGGGGTCATTCCGGTTTGGTCTGATGCAACGTCGTGGGTAAAACACGCAAAGAAGGATATCATACTTGCATATCATCCATAAATTTAGCAGGTTCAAGCCGGTCGGTGGCGGAGGTACTTCAGGAGGTTACAAAACAGGTCGGTGCCGCAGGGCAACAAGGCATTTAGAGTTTTATAAAACAGGTTCTGGGGCGATACATGACTCTACCCATGTTGGGGATAGGCGATCTTCCGGGGGCGAAACTAATTCAGAGGAATGTCCAGAGTCTTGTCGCCTTTCTGGGGTGAAAGGTTTCTCCTCAGGTAGTGCTTTCTCGGGGGAAGAGGAGGTTCTGGGAATAGAGACCTCATGATTCTTCTGGCCGAAAGGGCTCGAGGTTTCTTGCCATTTTTCGGTGCTAGATATTATTGCTTCGAGGCCATCGTGTACCTATCTGGACATTTGCGGGAGAAGTGGCCCGGACCTCCACAGGTGTAACAACCATTTTTCTTAGCTCCAGATCCTCCTTGGGTTTGTCTGGGGATCTTTACGGGGGCAGTGGATGTCTTGACCTTTTCCTTGGTAGGAGTGTTGTCAAGACCATGTTGGGGGAATTCTCGGCTGAAATGACCTGGTTGATCGAAGCAGAAGCATGTGCCTTTCTTGGAACGTCCTTCTCTTGATTTCTTCCCAATGTTGACGCAGGGGAGTTGACGAGCCTTGCCAATCAGGAGATAGAGGGGGTAGTTGGCCAAGACATGGTCTTGACCTTCACAGAGGAAACATGTGACTAGTTGGGTGGGGCAATCTGCAGGAGAGTGGAGAGATCCACAAATTGGGCAGTTGCCTAAGCACTGGCTGGCTTGATGTCCTTCCTCACCGCAATGGCTGCATCCTTTCTTCGGGGCTCCGATCTCCATGGACATACTCACGTTTTTCAAAGGTAGATGAAATCTCGGGCTGTAGAAGGAAATCGTGCTACGGAGTTAGTCTTCTGAGTCCGAGGGTAGAGAAAAAAGTGATGTATAATATTGGGTGGAAATCTATGGTTGACGACGATAGGTCAAACGGGGTTTATTGGAGTTGAGTGGAAAGACGCATTATTTCCACCTTAGGGCTTTACTTGTGGTTGTCAAGGCTTGATACGTCGGAAACATATCTATAATTGTTGATGCTCCATGCTTGTTTTGTATCTACTTTGCTTTGCTTTGTCTACACTTTGAGGTGTTTTTATATCTTTTCTGGAACTAACCTATTAACAAGTTGCCACAATGTCGGTTGCCTGTTTTCTTCTGTTTTTGGTACCAGAAAGGCAGAAAATCAATATTCTCGGAATTGGACATGACAAAATCCAAAGTTATTATTTTTCCCGGAGCAAACGGAACCACGAAGCAGAGCCGGAGGGGGGGTGGCCAAATCCCCCTAGGCGCGGGCAAGCCCTGGAGGCGCCTGGAGGGCGTGTGGGCCCCCTAGACCCCCACCGACCTTGATTCCTGCTCCTATAAGAAGCCTCCGACCCAAAAACCCTAGGCAATCCAGAAGAAATCCACGAAAACCTCTGCTGCGCCGCCACCACCGAAGGGGAGATTCGGGAGACAGAAAGTCTCTGTTCCGGCACGCTGCCAGGACGGGGAAGTGCGCCCAGAGCCATCTCGATCGATCTCCATCACCATCTTCATCACCTTTGCTGATTCCCATGATGAGGAGGGATTAGTTCTTCCTCGAGGCTAAGGGCTCTACCGGTAGCTATGTGTTCATCTCTCTCTCTATGCATGGTCATATTGTGATCATGAGCTTTGTAATCAAGTAGATATACCTTGCTACTCAAGTGCTTCATTAGATCTCTGCTCTCCCCATGTGTGTGAAAGTGACAGCGTGCATGCCATGGTGGCACTTAGGTTTGAGTCTACATAAATACTCTTTGTGCTTTAATAGATCTATGCTTTTCCCCACGTGTGTGAAAGTGACAGCATGCATACCGTGTGTGGCACTTTGGCTAGATTGAATATTTGTTATGAGTTATATTTGGAGTTGGATGTCTCTATGAAATTGTGGTGTTTGTTGGAACCATATCGCGCTCAAGGTGACAGTGTGGAGTTATCTAGATTGGGGAAGACAGAATTTGAGGTGTGCTGTTATAGCCCTACCATGGATTAGAGTGTCCAACCAGAGAGTAGTTAAGAGTAGTATCATGAAGAGAGGATATTTATATGACAGAGTGTTCACTAGTGAAAGTATGATCCCTAGGACTTGTTTCTAAACATTGAAACACCATTTGCATCTAGATCTGTTGCATGTTTGCTTGCTTCCTTCTTGTTGCCTTTAGTCTTTACCTCACCGTCAAGCTCTTTTCTGGCACCGTTACCACTTGTATTTCACTATCTCTTCGCTGAACTAGTGCACCTATATTGGGTGTGTTGGGGACACAAGAGACTTCTTGTATCTTGATTGCAGGATTACTTGAGAGGCAATACCTTTGACCACTTCCTCCCTGAGTTCGATAAACCTTGGGTAATCCACTTAAGGGAAACTTGCTGCTCTTGTACAAACCTCTGCACTTGGAGTCCCAACAACTGTCTAAAAGAATATAAGTGCGTAGACATCAAGCTCTTTTCTGGCGCCGTTGCCGGGGAGGTAAGGTAAAAGGTACTCACATCCTCCGGTGTGAGTGCTCGAAGTTATTTCCTTTAGATTCTGTAGTTTTGTCTTTTTGTTTCTTGTTTTCACTAGTTAGGCTTAATGGAAAACAAAAACAAAATTAGAGAGCTTTATAGTACCTATATTGGGTTAGGACATGAATTGTTTGAAGAGAAAATTAAAAAACCTATGGAAATTTATTTGCATGCTAATGGTAATGTTATTAGTATGAACTCTTTGGACACCATTGTTGCTAATTCTATGGAAAAGTCTAAGCTTGGGGAAGCTAGTTTTTATGAAAATGATCTTTTTAGTCCCCTAGCTTTGGAAGATAGCTATTCTATTGCTTATGATGATATCAAACCTCCAATATATGATGATTACAATGATGAATATGATATTTTCAGTCCACCTAATATTGAGGAGAAAATTGATTGTGATTACAACATGCCTCCTATATTTGATGATTATGGTGATGATAATAGTAACGATAGCTATTTTGTTAAATTTGCTCCCACTATAAATAAGGATGACTATGCTTATGTGGAGAGTAATAATCATTATATGCATGTGGCTCATGATAAGAATGTTTTATGTGATAGTTATATTGTTAATTTTGTTCATGTTGCTACTGAAAGGTATTATGAGAGAGGGAAACAAGGTTTTATGCATCTAAAAAATATTAAGTTTCCCCTATATGTGTTGAATGTTTTGAAGTTGCATTTGTTTTGCTTTCCTATGCTTGTTGCTTTGTGTTTTCATGACTTGTTTCTTTACAAGATTCCTATGCATAGTAAGTGGGTTAGACTTAAATGTGCTTTGAATTTGGTTCTTGATGCTCTCTTTTACTTCAATTAATATTTCTTATGTGAGCATCTTCTCAAGCTATAAAGCCTAACTTAAAGGCATTAAAAAAGTACTTTTTGGGAGATAACCCAAGAGTTTTCTTGAGTCTTGGAAGTTATTACTTAAGTAATGACCTCATCCTATCCTTTTGGTTTGCTTTTTGTGCCAAGAATGACCTCTAATGAGATGGAAGTAAGATTTGGGGAGTTGCTGTCCCGAAACAGATTTTTGTCCCCCACCATAAAAATTCGTGAGGAGTCTCTGTAAGTCGGATTGAGATGAAAATTTACTAATAAATCCCTCAGTATGTTAGCTAACTTTCGTTAGTTCAACACTTTTTTATTTGAGCAACAGAAGGTCTTCGAAAAAATCGGTTTCTACGTGCTGTCCTGTTTTGACAGATTTCTGCCATTATTTGCATTTGCTTCTTATTGATTCCTTTTTGGGTTCTTTTTGGGAAATTGAGATTTTTGAAGGAGTTTCTACAGTAGAATGTGTTTTTAGTGAAAAGTCTTTCTTTTCCAAAGCTAAGCCCAAAGGTCTATTATATTTTGAATACACTAATGTTGCTAATGAAGATTGTGTGAAGTTTTGTATGAAGGAAAATATTTAGGTGTAGAGAGAGAATGATGTAATAAGATGAAGAATGGAAAAAAGCTCAAGATTGGGGATGCTACCCCAGTGTTACCCCAAGAAATATCCAAGAGGTACAAGCGTCAAAGCTTGGGGATGCCCAAGGCATCCCCTTCTTCATCAATAAAAATCTCAGGTCTTTCTAGACACTTCGTTTTTATTGTTTCATGCATAGTTGTTTTGTTCTTGGAGCGTCTTAGTTTTATTTTTTATTTTTTGTTTGATTAGTTTGCTTGAATAAAGTTGGTTGATAACAACACACATTTTTCGAGAGAGACACACTCTGTTTTCATTGCCTAGAAACACTCTAGTTTTCACTCTTATTGTTCTGTGAGTATTCTCTTTTGCTAGCACTGTGTTTAGCCTTAGTTTTCTTGAGCTTTCAACTTAGAACTTATTAGTTATTCTTTGTGGATTTGTGAGACAATCTCACTGATCTTTATTGATTATTATCTTTGTGAGTTGTTTCAAATAAAATTGTTTGGTGTTGGAAAGAGTAGAGAGCTTCATGCTTAAGTGGTACAAAAGGGAGTTTGTTTTGACTGTGACTTAGACTTCGGCATTACATGCTAGGTTTTTTTTATATATTATGCTTAGTGATTATTGCTATAGCATGTCTTTTTCCAAACAATTGGGATTGCTTAGTGTGCCTTGAAGAAATTATGCGTTGTTTTAGCATGCAAAAGCATAGTATTGTGGTATTCTCCTTTGATGCTTTGCTTGGGTTGACTTGGCACATGCTCACACCATGTTATGACTCTCACAAGTCACCATTAGCCTCTATGATCATTTAGTCCTTGACTTGTAGTGCCACTCTTTGCTTTGATTAGTATGATTTGTTGCACTGCATGATTATGGCCATTATGCTCTCTTAGTTGGTTGCTCCCAGTCTTTTGCTAGCCTCCACTTGTATGAGTAAGTTCTACTCATGCTTCCAACTCCCAAAAAACCCAAGTTATTCCAAAGTGTCCACTATAAACTCCTATGCATGGTGTGTTACACCATTCCAATTATATTCTTGTTTTCAACTATCTTCCAATTAAAAACTATTTTGTTATGTGAAAACTTAGTGATTAAAGCCCTCACAAACTTGATGGCACACTTTATATTCTTTGCCCCTAATAAACTTGAACCATTGTGACAACTTTGTTGTATACGCTTGCACTTATAAGTTGGATTTAGTAGAACCGTGTTGTCACGGGGAACGTTTTCAACATTGCACTTGTACCTTGTTGTACTCAGTTGATATCATGCTCTTTTGTCTATGGAAGTCACCGGTGTGAAATAAAGAGGTAACTTGCAAGTCCATGGAGTTTGTATTTTGTGTTAGAGAAACGCCTGGGCCGCTAGCCTAAGCCATGCCTAATCATGGTGGAAACTTGCAGAATCACCATAATGAGCTATCTATGAAGCATCCTCAATAAAAAGCTATGCATATGGTAAATAAAAAGATTGCTGAGATGCTCATTGTATGCTTTCCTTGTCATTTTGGTTATGGAAAAGCTCCTATACCATGTGCAAGGGGTACCCCATTGGCGGTTTTCAATGATATGCAAATACTTACAGTGACAAGAACTTACCTGGACCCAAAGTTGAGTATGCATGAGGTGTGGCCCTCGTATTCAAGGGGCATGAGATTGCCAACTTATACTTCGTCAAGCATATACTCCAGCTTTGCCACTTTAACCTTAACCACTTCAAGATGCTTATGATAGGGGCAATGAGGGATGAAAGCTAACAAGTACCATAATTTTTTGGAAGCTCTTTTTGAAACTTGTAATCCCAGCTTCCTTTACAAAAAGGCCTTTCTTCCACCACTATTGAGTCTCCACCTTCTACCTTTAGGCACCATTAAGAGAGCATAGTTGTCATTATGTGTGCACTGTTCCAAAGCTTATTAATTGATCCATATTGTGATATTACTTGTTCTTGTGCTATTTGTTTCTAATCACCCTTGTGAACTTTGAAGGTGTCCTATGCATCTATTTGCTACTCTATGAGGGACAAGATGAATGCCACTATGCTATGTTTTCTGTATGTGAAACAAACAAACGTTTTGCAATGCATGTTATTCATGATCTTTGTTTGTAACCTTTCATGTTGCATGCATAGTTACTTTGTCCTATTGTTAGAACTCCATCTTTCATGCACATTTTTAGAGTTCTTTGATCCCAGCTTTCAATGCTTGCAAATGGTTTGATCTTTATTGTGAAGGTGCATGTCACCTCAAAAATTATTCTTTTATCACTTACCTACTCGAGGACGAGCAGGAGTTAGCTTGGGGATGCTTGATACGTCGGAAACGTATCTATAATTGTTGATGCTCCATGCTTATTTTGTATCTACTTTGCTTTGCTTTGTCTACACTTTGAGGTGTTTTTATATCTTTTCTGGAACTAACCTATTAACAAGTTGCCACAAGCGTTTGCTGCTTTATTCTGTTTTGGTTCCGTAGCGTAAAATCAATATTCTCGGAATTGGACAGGACAAAAGCCAAAGTTATTATTTTTCCCGAAGCAACACGGAACCACGAAGTAGATCCGGAGGGGGCCACAGGGTGGGCAAACCCCCTAGGCACGAGCAAGCCCTTGAGGCGCCTAGAAGGGGTGTGGGCCCACTGGACCCCCACCGACCTTGATTCCTGCGCCTAAAAGAAGCCTCCGACCCAAAAACCCTAGGCAATCCAGAAGAAATCCACGAAAACCTCTCCTGCACCGCCGCCACCGAAGGGGAGATTCGGGGGGACAGAAAGTCTCTGTTCCGGCACCCTGCCGGGACGGGGAAGTGCCCCCAGAGCCATCTCCATCGCCATCTTCATCACCGTTGCTGATTCCCATGATGAGGAGGGAGTAGTTCTTCCTCGAGGCTAAGGTCTCTACCGGTAGCTATGTGTTCATCTCTCTCTCTATGCATGGTCATATTGTGATCATGAGCTTTCAAGTATATCTACCTTGCTACTCAAGTGCTTCATTAGACCTCTGCTCTCCCCATGTGTGTGAAAGTGACAGCGTGCATGCCATGGTGGCACTTAGGTTTGAGTCTACATAAATACTCTTTGTGCTTTAGTAGATCTATGCTTTTCCCCACGTGTGTGAAAGTGACAGCGTGCATACCGTGTGTGGCACTTTGGCTAGATTGAATATTTTTTATGAGTTATATTTGGAGTTGGATGTCTCTATGAAATTGTGGTGTTTGTTGGAACCATCTAGCGCTTAAGGTGACAGTGTGGAGTTATCTAGATTAGGGAAGGCAGACTTTGAGGTGTGCTATTATAGCCATACCATGGATTAGAGTGTCCAACCGGAGAGTAGTTAAGAGTGGTATCATGAAGAGAGGATATTTATATGAGAGAGTGTTCACTAGTGAAAGTATGATCCCTAGGCATTGTTTCTAAACATTGAAATACCATTTGTATCTAGATCTGTTGCATGTTTTCTTCCTTCCTTCTTGTTGCCTTTAGTATTTACCTCACCGTCAAGCTCTTTTCTAGCACCGTTACCACTTGTATTTCACTATCTCTTTGCCGAACTAGTGCACCTATATTGGGTGTGTTGGGGACAGAAGATACTTCTTGTATCTTGATTGCAGGATTTCTTGAGAGGGAATACCTTTGACCACTTCGTCCCTGAGTTCGATAAACCTTGGGTAATCCACTTAAGGGAAACTTGCTGCTATTCTACAAACCTCTGCACTTGGAGGCCCAACAATTGTCTACAAGAATAGAAGTACGTAGACATCAAGGCTTTCTTATGTGGCCATCCTGTTGAGGAGAGGTTTCCGGCTACGAGGTTGCGAGGGTTAGCGTCGGGATCTGCCAACTAGGTGGTCAAAAATACAGTATCGGATTATTCCCGGCAGACAAGTAACACCTTTCAAGCATCATATAAACACATGACAAGCAACAAAGTGTACCATAAGTACTAAGTATGTGACTACACGCCATAAAGTGGAATCCTATTTTAGGAATGTTAATCCTAAGTACGGACGTTACAGGGGTCTTATATTCTATCCTTCCGTCTTTTGTTGTCGGTGTCATACTTGATTGCTTTGGGGGCGATGAGTTGGTACGGCGATCTTGTAGTGTCTTTCGTTGTTGGTAGTTCCTTTGTTTTGCTTCTTTCGGTGCGTCTCTTCATTCCGGAATTTCCGCCTTCATAGTCTCCAAGTCGTTCTTTGTATGTGAAAACAGATTAGTTGAAGTAGACAAGATATAGAGTAATCCATTTTCAATTTGTTTAAATCAGAGAAGATGAGATAAGAAATCTTTCGAAAAGCTTTTGAGAAAACATTTTGTGTAAACTGATGTTTTCATAAAATAGTGGTTGTCATGTCTAACGTCCATGCTAACTAAGGTCTCCTACAGTCATGATGGCTCTGATACCAAGTCTGTGGCACCCCCAGATTTATGGTCCAGAATACCCGTTATGCCTGCAATTCACGTTCCCATGATTAGTGAACCGTGAGAATAACTGACAAGTATCAATACAACATCAATAATTAACGAATACAAGTACTTACATTTATGCCATTATGACGATACAACATCAATAGCGGAAGTCTTCAAGCGCAGAGCCCATGTCCTGCCTTAGCCTACATGCGACTGACTGGGAAGACGGCCTAGCTCGCATAGACGTCAGCAACTCCATTATTCCTCTTGCTTCTGAAAACTCTGGCCAAGTAAATAGCCAGGGACAATGCCAGTGAGTACTTTGAATGTACTCGCAAACCACCTTAAGAAGATAGTAATAAAAGGTATGCAATATGGCTATGGTAGGATGGCTCCAAGAGAGGTTCTTTTATAAACTAGTTTCTCTTATAGATATAGCATGTGTCTATATCCTTGTTGAAAACTTTTGTAAAACATTTTGGAATTGAAAAGTTTTAGGAAATCACTAGGATTGGGTCACCCATTTGTTCTTCTTTCCGGTCATCTCATGACCAAACTCCTTCCTCCTTATTTCGACCATCCCATGGTCAAAACATTTTCAAGCCATTGCTCTTACGAAGTCCTTTTTTCAAATCAAAACCATCACCCTCGTAAAGCAGCCATCACAACCATCCATGACTGAGGACTCAGCTATTCAAATAGATTTACACTCTGCAGAGGTTGTTCACTGTACCCACACCATCCAATTACCGTCCCTGATATACACCGATCGTGGGTCTAATAACCGGTCAAGACCTTCCGAATGCCCTCTCCGATACAAGTGCCTACCCTATGAGGTTAATCCCCTCAAAACCGGAACGTCCTATATAGTCACAGGCCAACCAGAGCACGTTTTGCACCCTGCAGGGTGTGCGCTTTCAATGAGGGGTTCATAGTATCGTCTGGCCGCCATTTAGACGGTATTTACCTTCCCCAGACTGATGTTTCACATGGGCCTTTACAGGGGAATGCCTAGCCTCCGGGAATTTGTTATTCCCCGTAGTAGTTTGAGACACCTATACCGGATTAGAAAAACTTCCAGCCCAGCCCCGTCCCATTCCAGAGTAATGTGGTTGCACGGGTTAATTGCTCAAGTATTAGGAACTATACAGCCGGGTGTGTTTTCGTAAACATTTTTCCTCCGTCTTCTGTCCACCTTTTTGTAAAACAAAACCCTTCTCATTTTCCAAACCACTTGGTAGGCCAAGCCTCACCCAGGTTTTCTCATAAAACATTTTTGTAAGTCTTTTCCCGGGGTCTTCCCATCCTACACTTTTGCTTAGGCTTAAAACGGGGTCTCCAAGGGGTTATGATGTTAAACACCATCTACCATACTAAGGAAAGGTAGGTATTATACAAATGGGTTGTACCTAATGGTACTAAGGGGTAACTATTTGGAGGAGCCAAACATCCCCGATATAAGGTATACTATAGTAAAACAAATGCACTTTGCATAAATGAGTAGGTAAACATGCATAGATAAAATAATAGGACAAGGTGTATGAGCGTGAAGGTGGCTTGCCTGTGACCAAAGAGATGTTCCGTGACTCCTTTAGATTACCAGAAAACCAATAGTGCCAGTACCAATAATAATTAGGATAACCCCAATGCGCCCTTCTTCTCAGCGTCTCACAAACGCAACCATCGCCGTTATCGAGCATACATGCAAACAAGCAATATCACATTCAGTACAAGGCATACAAACATCAAACCATGCATCAAGAAAAGGATAATTACATGATTTACATCAGTATGATTGAGTATTTTTCTTTGGGTGCAAGGAAGTGCTTTGTTTGCATGGTGGATTTGCTAGAATAGATTCATAGTCCAGAACTACCTAGAGAAGGGGTTTTTGAGCAAGGACAAGTTCTGCATGATGTCATTGGATAAAAATGATACCATCAGATAGTTTTTGATAAAATGAATCCATCAAAAGTGGTTTCACTACTTTATCAATTTCCAAAGATTTATAGTGGATTTTATAGTGAATAAAACTCTAGTTTTAGGAAATAATTCACCAGAACTGTTCTGGAGATCCAAAAATTATTTCCTTGGGTTATTTGGTAGTATGTAGTGGACTAAATCAATAGGAGTTGGATTCACCTCAAAAAAATTACCAGAATGCCCGTGAGAAATTCCCAAAGGCAGTATTGCATGGGATTAGTCTTTTTAACCATATTTAATTTACAGAATATTTTTAGGTGATTCCAAGGGAACATGTTAGGTACTGGGAATACCTTTCTGTAGAAATTGGAATCAACCATTTTGGAGTTACAGAGCTTCTGTGGTGATTTTATTGGTGAATAAACCATGCACAAAACAGTTTAATTCACCAAAATTCAAAATAGGTTTAAAAAATTATGGGATACTGGATTCTGAAAGATATGGTTGTGTGTGTCCAAGAGTAGTAGGAATTAGATCAAAAACTCACTTGGTTTGACCTAGGGAATTTTCTAAAGGCAGAAAAAGCTTGATTTGATATTTTTGCTAACTGCAATCTAAGAAGCAAATGGGTATGGGGCGTGTGGGACATAAAAGGTGTGGATAATACCTTCCAGTAAAAATTTGATTTACTCCATTTGGAGGTACAAAACTCCCTGAAAGAATTTATTGGTGAAATGGACACTTCATGGTAGATGATTTATTATAGATAAATTATTTATTAATTTGATATAATTCTCGTACTGTATGTTTCTTAAGACATGTATGTATAAACAAAAATAATATCTGGGACATTTCCATACATTTTCATTTTTATCTTGAATTAAAGCTATAGGCTGTAAATCATATCTGGGGAAAAATGTTTATAGAAAAAGGAAGGCTGGGCTAGCGTCTGAAGGAAAATGGGCCGGGAAGAGGAGATTCAGCCCACGCGGCAGGGTCGCGCACAGGAGATGTAGGGTTTCGTAGCATGGAAAACAAAAAATTTCTACCGCATACAAACAAACAAGCCAAGATCTATCTACTAGATTGTAGCAACGAGTCGATGGAATAACTCACCCTCGAAGATTCCAAAGTGTTTAACGAGAGCGGATTCTCGTGGGTGATGTAGTCGTACTCTTTCCGATCTCAAGATCGCGTAGACGATCCTTCCCATGCTGCGTTCGGCAGCTCCGCAATCGGTCACACGTTCGGACTCGATGAAGACCTTCCTCTCCTTGTTCCAAAGAAAATGGAGGTTGTAGCACTCTCCTCGCGATTTCGGCAGCACAACGGCGTGGTACCGGAAGTAGAGGGGAGATCTCGCAGGGCTTCGCCTTAAGCCGGAGCGAGTATGGTGGAGTATGAGAGAGTCCCTCGACGATCTAGGGTTTAGACATGTCGAGGAGGGGGCTAGGCCGGCGGGTAGGGTTTCACCTAGGCGGCGGCGAGTGCCCTAGGGCCGGCGGCGGCTATGGAGACGGCGGCGGCTTGGTACTAGGGTTTTGAGGAGAGGATCTTGTGTGTCTCTAGGAGGGAGCCCTGCCCCTCCTTTTATAGGTGGAGGGGCCGGCCGGCCAAGGGGAGGGAGGGGAGTCCCTCCCCAACTCGGCTTTGTGGTGCGCCGGCGGTGGGGAGGAGGGACTCCTCCCCAACTCTGTTTCCTCCTCCTTTTCCACTTCCCAAAAATAGCCGTTTGACTTTCAAACTAGCCGTTTGACTTTTCAAACTAGGATTTGAATAAACCCTCTATTTTGTTCAGCGATGACACCGAGTACATGATGCAATCATACCAACTTGATATAACACATTCATGTACCCTTCCCCTCCGGAGTGCCGGACATTCCGGAACCTTCTAGAACATTCCCGATGAAAACACCGGAACTATTCTCCAACTCCGAAACGGGAATTTCCTTATATGAATCTTATTCTCCGGACCATTACGGATCTCCTCGTGATATCCCGAATCCCATTCGAGACTCCGAACTACATTCGGTCTCTTTCTCATCATTCCATAACTACTCAAACAACGTCGAATCCTTAAGTGTGTCTCCCTACGGTTCGTGAATTATGCGGACATGATCGAGACACTTCTCCGAACAATAACCAATAGAGGAATCTGGAAATTCATATGGCTCCCACATATTTCTACTATTACTTTGCGATCGAATGAACCACTTACACACGATATCAATTTCCCTTTGTCTCACGATAGTTTACTTATCCGAGGTTATGATCGCTTGATCTCCAGATACCTAGTTCAACCTCGTTACCGATAAGTACTCTTTTCTCGTTCCCGTGATATGTGATCCCTTGTGAGCAAGTCACATGCTTGCAAGCTAATTGGATGACATTTCACCGAGAGGGCCCAGAGTATATCTATCCGTCATATGGATGGACAAATCCCACTCTTGATCCATGTGTTTCAACCAATACTTTCCGAACACTCAATGCCACCTTTATAGCCACCCAGTTACGGTGTGGTGTTTGATGTCATCAAATCATCCATCTGGTAAAGGTGATATGCATGATCTCATGGTCGAAGGAATTAGATAACTATGTATCAGAAAGCATATAACAATTGAACTATTAAAATGACTTGATCTTTATGCTACGCTTATCTATAGGAGTATGTCCACCATATCATTCTCCTAACGATATGATCTTGTTGTTAATAACATCTCAATGTTCATGATATGGAAACCACAATCATCTATTAACCAACAAGCTAGTATTATAAAGAGGCTTTTACTAGGGACTCTTATTTTAGTTTACAAATCACACAAGTATTAATGTTTCCTTGTTAATACTATTATAGCATGAACGTAAACATTTATCATAAACACAAAGATATAATAATAACTACATTTATTATTGCCTCTAGGGCATATCTCCAACAGTCTCCCACTTGCACTAGAGTCATCTAATCTAGATTACATGGTAATATACCGAACACCCATGGCAGTTTGGTGCTGGTCATGTTTTTCCCTCGGGAGAGGTTTAGTTAACGGATCCTCCACATTCAGATCTGTGTGTACTTTGCAAATCTTTATGTCCCCATCTTGGACATGTTCTCGAATAGCGTAAAAACGTAGCTTGATGTGCTTCAGCTTCTTGTGTGACCTTGGTTCTTGCGCATTGGCTATGGCGCCCATGTTATCACAGTAGATAGACATTGGGTCCAGCGCACTAGGAACCACACCTAGCTCTGTAATGAACTCTTTCATCCATATCGCTTCTTGTGAAGCCTCCGAAGCAGCCATGTATTCCGATTCAGTTGAAGATCTCGCCACAACGCTTTGCTTTGCACTCCTCCAGCTTACTGCTGCACCATTCAAAATAAATACGTATCTAGATTGTGATTTAGAATCATCCGGATCGGTGTTCCAACTAGCATCGGTGTAACCAATAACAACGAGTTGTTCATCACCTCCATAAGAAAGAACCATATACTTAGTTCTTCTCAAGTACTTAAGGATGTTTTTTGACCGCTGTCCAATGATCCACTCCTGGATCACTTTGATATCTGCTAGTTAAACTAACAGCATATGCAATGTCGGGTCTAGTACATAGCATGGCATACATTAGAGATCATATGGCTGAGGCATAGGGAGTCTTACTCATCCTTTCTCTATCTTCTGCCGATGTCGGACTTTCAGTTTTACTCAAGGTCGTATTGGGCAACATGGGCAAGAACCCTTTCTTGCTCTCTTCCATTCCAAACCTCTTTAGAACTTTGTCCAAATATGTACTTTGTGACAATGATATTTGGCGTCTTGATCTATCTCTATAAATCTTTATGCCTAATATGTAAGCTGCTTCGCCAAGATCTTTCATTGAAAAACTATTATTCAAATATTCCTTGACACTATTAAGAAGGTCTACATCATTCCCAATCAACAATATGTCATCTGCATATAGTATTAAGAATGCTACAGAGCTCCCACTCAATTTCTTGTAAATACAAGCTTCTCCATAAGTTTGTATAAAACCAAAACTTTTGATTACTTTATCAAAACGTTGATTCCAACTTCGGGATGCTTGCTTCAATCCATATATGGACCGTTGAAATTTGCATACCTTGTTAGCATCTTTAGGATCAAAAAAACCTTTGGGTTGCATCATATACAACTCTTCATCAATGTCTCCATTGAGGAATGCTGTTTTGACATCCATCTGCCATATCTCATAATCATAATATGCAGCAATTGCTAACATAATCCTCACAGGTTTTAGCTTCGCCACTGGTGAGAAAGTCTCATCGTAGTCAACTCATTGAATTTGTCGAAACCCCTTTGCGACAAGTCGAGCTTTATAGACAGTAACATTACCATCAGCATCTGTTTTCTTCTTGAAAATCCATTTGTTCTCGACAGCCTTCCGGCCATCCGGTAAGTCCACCAAAGTCCATACTTGGTTTTCGTACATGGATGCAATCTCGGATTTCATGGCTTCTTGCCATTTATTGGAATCTGGGCTCATCATCGCTTCCTCATATGTCTCAGGGTCATCGGTGTTTTCCACCATCATGACACTCATAACGGGATCATACCAATCTGGAGTGGTACGAGTTCTCGTTGACCTGCGAGGCTCTGTAGCAACTTCAACCGAAGTTTCATGATAATCATCATTAGCTTCCTCTCTAATTGGTGCAGGCACCATAGGAACTTCTTCTGGTGCTGCGCTACTCGCAATTTCGAGAGAAGGTTCGACAACCTCGTCGAGTTCTACTTTCCTTCCAGTCACTTCTTTCGAGAGAAATTCCTTCTCTAGAAAGGATCCATTCTTGGCAACGAAGATTTTGCCTTCGGATCTATGATAGAAGGTATACCCAATAGTTTCCTTCGGCTAGCCTATGAAGATGCATTTTTCCGCTTTAGGTTCAAGCTTGTCCGGCTGTAACTTCTTTACATAGGCTTCGCAACCCCAAACTTTAAGGAACGACAATCTAGGTTTCTTCCCAAACCATAATTCATACGGTGTCGTTTCAACGGATTTAGATGGTGCCCTATTTAAAGTGAATGCGTGTTTCTAATGCATAACCCCAAAATGATAGCGTAAATCTGTAAGTGACATCATAGAACGAACCATATCTAAGAGAGTTCGATTACGCTCGGACACACCATTACTGTGGTGTTCCCGCGGTGTCAATCGTGAAAGTATTCCGCATTTCTTCAAATGCTCGCCAAACTCAGTAACTTAGATATTCACCTCCACGATCGAACGTAGAAATTTAATCTTCTTGTTACGTTGATTCTCAACCTCACTTTGAAATTCCTTAAACTTCGAAAGTTTCGGACTTATGTTTCATGAAATAGATATACCCATATCTACTCAAGTCATCCGTGAAGGTAAGAACATAACGATAACCACATGATGCTACACTCATTGGACCACACACATCGGTATGTATGATTTCCAATAAGTCCGTAGCTCGCTCCATCATACCGTAAATGGAGTCTTAGTCATTTTACCCATCGACATGCTTCGCATCTTTCAAGTGATTCAAATCAAGTGATTCAAGAAGTCCATCGAATGGAGTTTCTTCATACGCTTCACCAATGTGACCAAGACGATTACACATATAGGTCGAGTTATCGCCGATTTCAAACGCTTAGCCTCAATGTTATTAATATGTGTATTTCCACCATCGAGATTCAACAAGAATAGACCATCTATCAAAGGTGCATGTGCATAAAACATATTACTCATATAAATCGAACAACCATTATTCTCGGATTTAAACAAGTAACCGCCTCGGAATAAACAAGGTCCCAATATAATGTTCATGCTCAACGCAGGCACCAAATAACAATTTTTAAAGTATAACACTAATCCCGATGTTAGATGAAGGGTAGCGCGTCAATCGATCACATCAACCTTTGATCCGCTTTCCAACGCCGCATCGTCACCTCGTTCTTCGCTAGCTTCCATTTATTCGCAAAGACTGTTTGAGTTACAAATATGAGCAACAACCAAGATCAAATACCGTGCACTACTACGAGTACTAGTGAGATACACATCAATAACATGTATATCGATATACCTTTCTTCTTGATGTTGTCATTCTTCAAATCCGCCAAGTACTTTGGGCAATTCCGCTTCCAGTGACCTTCTCCCTTGCAGTAAAAGCACTCAGTATCAGGCTTAGGTCCAGCCTTGGTCTTCTTCGTTGGCGTGGTAACTTTCTTACCACCCTTCTTGATGTGTCCTTCCGCTTAGACTTGCCTTTCTTGAATTTGGTGGTCTTATTAACTAACAACAGTTGGTGCTCTTTCTTGATCTCCACTTCTGCAGATTTCAACATGGCAAAGAGTTCTGGCAACGTCTTGTTCATGTTCTGCATGTTGTAGTTCATCACAAAGTTCTTGTAACTTGGTGGTAGTGATTGGAAGACACGGTAAATCCTCAAAGCATTAGGAATCACTATACCCAAGCTTTGAAGTTTGTTTGCGTGCCTGCACATCTTAAGCACATGCTCACCGACGAGCTGCCCTCTTCCATCTTGCGCTTAAAGAACTTTCGAAGCCTCATAGCTTTCAATTGCCGCATGAGTCTCAAAGATCAATTTGAGATCCTCGACAATATCATATGGGTCTGAATTCTCAAACCTTTTCAAGCTCCGATTCTAAACCATACAAGATAGCACATCGAACTATGGAGTACGAGTCTTCCGAGTGAGGTAAACATTCTTTACTTCATCGGAAGCATCACCGCAGTGGGTCACCCAAATGCATCCAGCACATAGGTCAAATTACCAGCTGTGAGGACAATCCTCAAATTGCGGAACCAATCCGCGAAGTTGCTTCCATTGTTTTTCAACTTTTCTTTCTCTAGGAACGCATTAAAATTGATGGTAGGGGCTGCCATTGATCTACAACATATTTACAATAGTTTAGACTAAGTTTATGACAAATTGAGTTCTAATTAATAATAAAATTAATCTAGGTGAACTCCCACTCAAAATAATATCCCTCACATTGTTTTAGTGATCACACGAACCAAATCCACCACATCAACACCGATCATCACGAGAGTTGATATAGTTTCAATGGCGAACAATCGACATGTTCATCATATCTACTATATGATTCATGCTTTACCTTTCGGTGATCCGTGTTCCGAGACCATGTCTGTACATGCTAGGCTCATCAAGATCAAACCTTAGTTTCCGCATGAGCAAATCTGGCTTGCTCACGTTGTATACACTTGCGGAATCTAACACACCCGATCATCACGTGGTGCTTCGAAACAACAAGCTTTAGCAACGGTGCTAACTAAGGGTGAACACTTTATGACTTGAAATTCATGTGCATGAGGGATCATCTTATAATGCTACCGTCGTCTACTAAGAAATACAAGATGCATAAAGGATTAACATCACATGCAATTCATAATATGTGATATGATATGGCCTTTCTTCTTTGTGCTTCCGATCTCCATCTTCTAGCACGAACATGATCTCCATCATCACCGACATTGCATCAAGGTCAATGACGCTTCTCCATGGTTGTCGTCCACCGGCTTCAACTATTACAACTACTTTGAATAGACACGCGGGTCTTAACATAAATTAAAGACAACCATATGGCTCCTGCCGGTTGCCAACTTATAATAAGGAACATTGCATACATCAAATATAATCACAATCATGGCCATATCACATCACATCACACCCCTGCAAAACAAAGTTAGACGCCTCTAATTTCTTTGCATGTTTTACGTGGTTTGGGGCTTTCAATAAGTGTCGTTCTAACTTATGAACATGAACAACAACATTGATACTAGTATTGTTAATCACCCGTTGTAAATTGGATCTTAACTATGCTAGGAGAAACAGGCACCCGCAAAGCCACTTATGCAATACAAGTTGCATGTCAAGCGTGGAGCAAGTCTCATGAACGATGTCATGTAAGGTTAGCCCGGGCCGTTTCATCCCAACATCCCGCAAGATGCAAAGTACACAAAAAGCAATCGACAATAAAAGCATCAACGCCCACAATGACCATTGTGTTCTACTCGTGCAACAGATCTACATATAGACACGGCTCTGATACCACTTTAGGGTTTCGTAGCATGGAAAACAAAAAAATTCTACCGCATACAAACAAACAAGCCAAGATCTATCTACTAGATTGTAGCAACGAGTCGATGGAATAACTCACCCTCGAAGATTCCAAAGTGTTTAACGAGAGCGGATTCTCGTGGGTGATGTAGTCGTGCTCTTTCCGATCTCAAGATCGCGTAGACGATCCTTCCGGCGCTGCGTTCCGGAAGCGCTCCCGCAGTCGGTCACACGTTCGGTACTTGACGAAGACCTTCCTCTCCCTTGTTCCAGAAAATGGAGGTTGTAGCACTCTCTCGCGATTCCGAAGACAACGGCGTGGTACCGGAAGTAGAGGGGAGATCTCGCAGGGCTTCGCCTTAAGCCGGAGCGAGTATGGTGGAGTATGAGAGAGTCCCCCGACAATCTAGGGTTTAGACACGCCGAGGAGGGGGATAGGCCAGCGGCTAGGGTTTCACCTAGGCGGAGGCGAGTGCCCTAGGGCCGGCGGCGGCTTGGTACTATAGGGTTTGGAGGAGAGGATCTTGTGTGTCTCTAGGAGGGAGCCCTGCCCCTCCTTTTATAGGTGGAGGGGCCGGCCGGCCAAGGGGAGGGAGGGGAGTACCTCCCCAACTCGGCTTGGTGGCGGCCGGTGGGAGGAGGACTCCTCCCCTCGCTTCCTCCTCCTTTTCCACTTCCCAAAAATAGTCGTTTGACTTTTCAAACTAGGATTTGAATAAACCCTCTATTTTGTTCAGCGATGACACCGAGTACATGATGCAATCATACCAACTTGATATAACACATTCATGTACCCTTCCCCTCCGGAGTGTCGGACATTCCGGAACCTTCTAGAACATTCCCGATGAAAACACCGGAACTATTCTCCAACTCCGAAACGGGACTTTCCTTATATGAATCTTATTCTCCGGACCATTCCAGATCTCCTCGTGATATCCCGAATCCCATTCGAGACTCCGAACAACATTCGGTCTCTTTCTCATCATTCCATAACTACTCAAACAACGTCGAATCCTTAAGTGTGTCTCCCTACGGTTCGTGAATTATGCGGATATGATCGAGACACTTCTCTGAACAATAACCAATAGAGGAATCTGGAAATTCATATGGCTCCCACATATTTCTACGATTACTTTGCGATTGAGTGAACCACTTACACACGATATCAATTTCCCTTTGTCTCACGATAGTTTACTTATCCGAGGTTATGATCGTCGGTATCTCTGTATACCTAGTTCAACCTCGTTACCGATAAGTACTATTTTCTCGTTCCTGTGATATGTGATCCCTTGTGAGCCAGTCACGTGCTTGCAAGCTAATTGGATGACATTTCACCGAGAGGGCCCAGAGTATATCTATCCGTCATATGGATGGACAAATCCCACTCTTGATCCATGTGTTTCAACTAATACTTTCCGAACACTCAATGCCACCTTTATAGCCACCCAGTTACGGTGTGGTGTTTGATGTCATCAAAGCATCCATCTGTTAAAGGTGATATGCATGATCTCATGGTCGAAGGAATTAGATAACTATGTATCAGAAAGCATATAGCAATTGAACTATTAAAATGACTTGATCTTTATGCTACGCTTATCTATAGGAGTATGTCCACCATATCATTCTCCTAACAATATGATCTTGTTGTTAATAACATCTCAATGTTCATGATATGGAAACCACAATCATCTATTAACCAACAAGCTAGTATTATAAAGAGGCTTTTACTAGGGACTCTTATTTTAGTTTACAAATCACACAAGTATTAATGTTTCCTTGTTAATACTATTATAGCATGAATGTAAACATTTATCATAAACACAAAGATATAATAATAACTACATTTATTATTGCCTCTAGGGCATATCTCCAACAGGAGATGCCTTCAAATCCTGGCCATCCCAGGCCCGCTCGTCAGCGACTCCGCGGTGGTGAAGGGGTACGGGGAGAGGAGAGTCGTTGGATTAGACGCACATCGACGGATGACGGGCGTCGTCCTCCTAGCGACAGGGACACCAGAGACCGAACCCTAGGACGGCCAGGGTTTGTGTGGGAGCTCACCTAGGAGGATTTTCCGGCCAGGGGGAGGCTGCGGGGAGACACGGTGCTTGACGACGAGCCCGTTGATGGGTAGTAGTGGCAGATTTGGCGCCGGGAAGAAGAAACGCGTATCCACTTGCCTGCACGCTCGGGTAGGCTACCGTCGACGAGGCCTGGGTGCTCCTGCAGTAAAATAAACGGCAGGAGGGAGTGAGTTTAGGGTTACAGGTCATGCTAAGGCAAGGAGGAAGAAGGGGCGGTGGTTGGAAGGGAGCTCACGGTGAAGTTCTATGAGATGCCCGAGAGAGCATTCTCTCCTTCTCCTCGGTAATGGGGGTGCAAGGGGGAGAGAGGGGAGTTCTGGAGGTGGCTAGGAGAGAGTAGTGAGTAGAATGAGGTTGGGGAGGTGCTGGTGTGGCTCTGTCCCCCTTTAACCGAAAGGGAGTGGTCTAGGGTAGTCCATGCTCATGTAGAGAAATGTAGGGGGTGATGATCGGGGATTGGGCATCCAGGACGGTGAGAGGAGGAGTGTGGGGACACAAAAGGGCAGAGACGGGCTAGGGAGTCGTCTACTGCAAGGTTTCTCCCTCTCTCTTTATTTGGCCAAGGGAATAAGAAAGGAAGGAGAGAGGAGGGCTAGGGGAGATAGGGGTGCATCCATTGTCCAGAGGGGGGGTGGTGTGCGGGTCCAAGTACGACCAGAGAGGTGGGGAGGGGAGTTAGTGTTGCCAAGGGAGTAACACACAAGATTTTGGTCAGATATGCATGCTCTCTTCCTCACATAATCCACGCACTAGGGACAAGATAGGGGTGTGCTACAGTATATGGGCTACACTGCACGGCCAGAGAGTGTCATGGTTGCTGTGGTGGGTGATGGTGAGGCTTTGAATAGGATTTTCTTTGATTTAGCTCATGTTTGGATGTGTTTGTATAATTTGATCAAGGTGATGCTTGTAAAGGAAGTCCAATAAATTTCACTGGGAAGGGTGGGGGAGATGGTACTTTTAGATAGAGGAGTTCAAATAATCTCTTCAAGCTTTAATTGGGGTTTTTCTAATGATTATAACCCCATTTAAATGCACTTATTCAAAAAGTGCAGAAGTAGATTATGGAAGCTAATATGATATTTTTACATTGTAAAATCTTGGTTTTTGATGTGGTATGGTCCTAAATACCATATTACACATTGGAGAACTTTATTTGAATTTATTGAGGTGTAAAAGTATTTTTAGGGAATTATTTCTTGTTTCTGCCATTTAAGAAAAAGGGCAAAAATAAATAATAAAGAATCTCAAAATATTTAGTTTTGAGTTGGAAAGATGGGATATTATAGATAGGCATCAAATTTGCCTTGAGTTGGCAAGGTGATTAGGATAAAAACAAACTTTCCTTTATAGACAAAGATTGTGAGAATTTAGTAAGCATGGGAAATTAAATAGTTTGATAATCCAAATAATTATGGGAAATTATTTGGGGATGATTATATCCAAGGTATATGATGTATACTTAGAATATATAACAATATCACCTTGGGTATTGAAAAACAAGAGGTATTTCTGGAAGAAGATGCTGATTTGAGGATCTAGGGTTTTGTTATTTTCATACCACCTAAATAGGGTTGGATTAGGGAGCTCAGACCTCACCTTGGTACAAGGGTTTTTTGGTTAGATAGACCAAGTTATATAGATGATCAGGGAAGAAAGAGTTGGGCTTGGTGGGATTTGAGGTGGTGTAGGAGTGTTGGCAAAATTTATTGAAAATAAGGCTGCCATAGCAGATACATCACGTAGCCTCCTAAACCATGTGGGTTTAAGAAGCACGAGACTCCAATGGACACAAGTTAAGTGGGGGTTGATATGATTAGTAGATCATAATCATTCAAGGAGTTGGTCAAGGGGAGGTGTCATATAGATGTGGGCTTCTTCCAAAGTAGGCAAGATGATTAGATTTGCAGAAAAGAGTATTGTCTTGTCTATAAAACCATCATGGATGAGTGGGAATAGAAGGGCTTAGCCAGGGGAAATAGTGTGCTTTGGTAGTACTAAAGATGTACTACAAGATGGTTCAAATACATTCTTCGGAATGCACATCGGTTGGAAAAGGTAGAGCTCCAAAGATTGAATCTAGATAAGGAATCCAGACTTAGCCATTTTGGCAGATTTGGAGATTTTGACTAGCATGCAAGATGGAAACAATTGAGATGGTGGCAAAGGTTTATCCTTTCCATTAAGTGGTTGATGTTGAGGTATAGATTGAATACAGGGGATAGAAACTTGGATTGGGTCTTCACTAAGTTTGAAACCATCAAGAGGGATTATCCCTGGATTGATCTGATCAGGAGATGAGATGGTTACTTTAGTGGATTAGGATAGATCCAGATTTGGATGCTTAGATTGACATTGATGATCACAAACAAAGATTGGGTCCTAAGGGATGAGATACTAGATTAGCTCACTTTAGTTCCTAAGCAAACAAGGCAATCAGCAGATCAAGGCAATTCATAAAACAGAAGATCAAGGCAATTCATCTTATCATTTATCCAACTATCACTAGGGTTACTATCAAGCCTAGCTTGAGGTAAGGATGGGTATTTTGAAATGGGTTGTGCTTTTAAGTAAGATAAGGACCATCTTGGTATCTCTACCAAGATTGAGATGTAAATGTTTTAATAAAGGTTTTGGAGAAACCTAGAGGTAAGGGTAGTTGAAGTTCTGTCTTGAAAACATAAGGAGATTATATATATATATATATATATATATATATATAGGGTGGCGCTATTTGACACCCAGGGTGTAGAATAGTTATTCTACACCCACCCTCTATCTTTAGAACCGTATATTATTTTTACGTCACGTAAATTTTGTATTACTTCGTAAGTTGAGAAGAACATAATAAAATTTAAAAATGACATAATTTTTTCTGTTTACATACCGTAAAAAAATTCGACGTAAAAGACATATTTTTGGTGTTTTTTACACTATAATGACTCAAAAAAATTATTTTTGTGTCAAATTTTTTGGTTGTGGTGATTATATGGACATAATTATCCGTATACAAAACATAATTTTTTAATCTAACAGCGTAAAAATATGTTGGGTGCAAAATAATTTTCGCACTGGTGCTGAATAGGGTTTCTATATATATATATATATATATATATATATATATATATATATATATCTCCATAGTTTTGTTAATAGAAACTAGTAAAGCATTTGGTTGTGTCAAAGCCATCTTGGTTCAGGTTTTGAATTGCCAGATCATTTGAGAATATCAAAGATAAGCCAAGACATCTCTTTTGTAAACTAGTGTTGAGGTGAGAAGTATATTACTTAGTACACAAACAGTTGCATGAACACCAGCAAACAGGTAAGCAAACACTGCAACACTTAACAAGAAAAGTTTTTGTTCCCCCTGATTTTTGCCTTTTTGGACAGTTAATCAGGGTTGCTGAAATTGGGATGTTGCATTCACCACATGCGTCAAGTCCAGGTCAGACTAGCAGCGGACTGAGGCCGAACGCCTCCATCGCCTGCAAGAGCAGACCGAGCACGCCGCTCGCCATCGACAGCACGCGCCGCTCGTTGTCCTTGACAACTCCGATGAAGACGAGGGCGGGGCAGATCGGGGCCCTCATCGTAGCAGTGGTGACGCAGAGCAGGGTTGCAGCTCCCAACCTCCGATCAACTACAACGACGGGCGGAGACTACACGATGTTTTAGCGCCGCATCGGCATGAACTAGGATTTCCCCGTGTATTTTTTAGCCTAATTTAATTTGAATTCGGTTATATGACCGAATTTGATAAAATATGTACGAACTCGCCTATAATATAATGCAATCGTCTAAATTAGTATGAAGATTTTCTCGGTTTAGACAAACTTTGGACGAATTAAAAAAATGAAACTTGCGAACACGAGTGGGAATTCATCCATTTCCAAGCCAAAAGTTGCATCTATCCAGCGTTATTTAGCGCCCGATTTTGGCCTAAGAACGCCTAAGGAGTTGGTTGGAGGGTTACGAGGGTAATGGTATCACGAACCAACTAGACATCAAACGCCAAGTTTGACGCTTTCGTGGCATATAAAAGCTAGAAGTTTCTTTTAGTCGGAGCAACGTTTCCGTCGACAACGAGGCGCTAGTAACTTATTTAATTTCAACACCTGCCGATAGTCTCTTAGGGATGCTTATAGGGGTACATTGTATGTGTCTACGTTTATAGAGTGTGTGTATGTATTTGTAATGGTGTACGTCTATAGTTTTTTCAAAGAAAACTAGGATATGTCTAGTCTGAGTTTAAAATCCAAATAACCATTCCTAAAAAGAATTTTAAGTTTCTGTTTTAAATTTGGCCGGTAACCAATCAGGATTTTTTGATATCTATCTACAGTAACCGAGAATCCCGAGCCCGGTCAGGATTGTTTTTATTCGGGAGCCAAAACCTAGGACCAGTCCTCCTAGTCCGTTTGTTTTCATTTGCGGGGATTAATCCGCGCCAGTCCTTCGCAACGTACAAAACGGGTTTATCATGGGCTGTACTTGCATTTTCAGTTTTCACCGGTAGCTTTTAGCCAGAGCTTTCTTGCTTCGTCAGCCTGTGGCATAGCGGCGAGGTCAAGGTTCTCAACGCCCATGTGCATTCTTGTCATTGTCCAGATCGATCCTGTTTGCCCATGAGCACGACCAAAACAGTGAGCATGCCCATGAAATACTGTACCTACCATAGACAAAAACTAAAAAAAAAAAAGAACAATTTAACTACCCAATGGATCGATTAGTTCACAAGGCTTATATGGCCTGCAAGTATCTCGGGCTGCAGCCCAACAGCACACGGAAATAGCTTGTAACGTTTGACGAAAGTTCAAATCATTATTAGTACCACACGGCTTTGATAAGTCGAATTACACCTCTTTATAATGATTTTTCCATGTTCAGCTATCACCACATGGTATATGTGGGGAGCAATCTACCAAAACCAAATATCTTGAACAATGATATGATCTGGGAGAGCATACATGTCTCTTTCTCACCTTGATTGGTGTAAGGGCTGTTGCCTTTATCTCTCAAATCCGCACACCGACACGGTGTGTATAGCTATTTTGGTCTATTTTTTAGACAATTTTTTTAGCATCACTGCACAAACTCACCAAACATTGATCAAATTTGTAGGGTCACTGCACAAACTCACCAAACATGGATCATAACAAGGTGGGTTCTAATTTTTCTTTTAGCCTATTTTTGCACTGCAACATCTTGAAGTTAGAATAAAATATTCTCCGCCATATGATTGTACTAGTAGAAAACAGCCTTTCGTTTGGGAGCGCCCGAAGCATTTGTCGTGGTCACGCCACGAACCGGGACGAACGAGCGGCCGAAGCATCGCTCGGGAGCCCGGGGGATTGGTCCCGGTTTGTCAGGGTCTATTTGTCTCGGTTTATAACACAAACCGAGACGAATAGTCTGTTTGCCTTTAAATACATATCCAGCCCTCTCCTTTCCTCCTTTACTTTTTCTTGGTGGAAGGTGTGATATGTGTGTGCTAGTTTGTTTTTTTCTATGCACGTGAGGTGTTCGATGAAATGTCTAAGGGAATGGTGCCGCTTGATTTCACACAAAACAAAAATGATATGAGGTGTTCGAGCCACACTTGATTCCTGGCATGACGATTGTGTGTCTTGGTCCGTCGGCTCCAGTTCTAAGACGAGTGTGAGATTATTTTTTGATGTGTTTGAATGGTTATTTCAGATGTCTGCAAGTTTTTGGTTCTATTAGGACATACAAAATCCCAACATTCTACTGCGAAAGGGCACAACGAGAACACGTGGATCGATGTTCTTATTGGCATGCAGTTGTAGCACAGTTATAATCTTGAGTGAAAAAAATAAACTTCCTTTTTAACAAATCTTCTATTGAGTCTAGAATTAGGGCTGGACTTATAACTCCGAAACTCGCGAGCTAAATGAGTAACTCGTGACTTGGCTCGACTCGACTTGAACTCGGTGCCTAACGAGTCAAGTCGAGTTTTAGATTTGAGCTTGTTTGTTCATCCAAGCTAAATGAGCTACTTGCGAGCTACTCGCTTAGCTTGTTAAACTTGTTCAAATATAAACTTTGTAATTTTTTATAAATGAGGGCCATACTAAGAATGTTTCTTGAACCTACAATGATGTAGAGCTACTATATTTTTTATTAATCTTGTCTTCGTGTTATTATGAAAGTAATATCATTGTTCTAGTTCCAAAATAATAGGAGAATTACTATTTTTTATATATTTTCCTATTTGCAACTTATAATGAGCTACTCGCGAGCTACTTGTGAGTTTACCGAGTCGAGCCGAGTTTCAAATATAGGTTTTTGTTATTTAAACAAGTCGAGTCGAGCTAGCTCGTTAGTTGAATGAGCTTTAGCGAGTCGAGCCGAGTTGGCTCGGCTCGAATTCTAGCCCTATCTAGAATGCAGAAGTAATCAGAAAAATACTTTGTGTTTGGGCTTATAGGAACTATTGCAAGGACAAACAAAGTGAGGTGGTGCAGTTCTGGACCCAATTAGATCCTTCTAAGCCTTGTGAGAGGAATAAAAATGTGATACCCAAACAAAGTGAGGAGGCTTCTATTCTTTCATGGCTCCGCCGCTGACTCCCAAGTTAGTACGTGGCGGCTACAAGACGCTCAAGCTCGACATCCCTCAGCATAATTTAGAGACCAGAACCCGGCGGTGATCGAGTCCTATTTCTAATCGAGTTAGATAGCTTGGCCAAAGGTAGTTTGTTAGCTAGCTTTGTTTCTGTGGAAGTCGGACTGGAATAGATTTATTGATTAGGATGTCGGGTCGGCTGTTCTTTCTTCGTGCATATCTATGTGCGTCAGCTTTGTAATCGTGAAAACCACCATGGCCGACCTAGGCGACCCCATCCTTCCCGACGACGACGGAGCCGAGGCGACAATGGCGGAGGAGGACGAGGAGAGCACGCTGTGCTTCTTCTTCTTCGACATTTCCCTGGCCCTAGTGTGGACAGCAGTCTTCGTGCTCTTACTGCAATTCTGCCGCGCCCACCCGGTGATCATGGGCTTCCGGGCGCTGGGCATCGCCGCCTACACTGTTGCAGTCGCGGGTATCTACCTTGGAGTCTTATGTATCGCACTAGATCTCATCCCTAACTTTTTCTGCGGGAATTGCGATGAGTAATTTATTTATTTTTGCATGGATTGCGATGAGTAATTAACGGCAGCAAGATGACTACTTTCTACTGTGTACATACTCATACCACGGGCTTATAGCTCCTATGCGACGTCTTTACATGGAATTGGAAGGAAAGCGACATCGTTGAAAAGAATAGCTCGCATGCGACGGTTGTGAGGCAGCTAATATCCCAGGGCCACACGGGCCTTAAAACGGTCGTAAGGACACATTTAACTTTGTTTCAATATTAGGGTTAAGCCAAACCGGTTGGTTGGGACAGCCAGTCAAACCAACCGCTTCCGACCGAGAGCGCGCGTAACATTGACTGTAGCTTCCCCGACGGCGGCGGCGGACCTCACCCATCGTTCTCGGCACCGGCGGAGGCGGCACGGCAATTAATTTAGGCGGCGGCGCTTTCGTTCGACGACGAAGGTGGTGAGTGCCATTTGAAAGCTAATTCCTCTCCCATTCTTCTCAATTCGAGATCTGAGCGTGCCCATTGATGCTAGATTGTGGAGGCGAGGGTGTGCTGAACGGGGCGAGGGGGAACGATATGGAGCATGGAGAGGGGACTTCTAATCGGTATATCCCGTATCTCTGCACTTAATTTCTCTAAGGTTGAGCTCTCTGTTCGCTTCCGCTAGCTCACAGTGCCCGCCAAAAACAGGGGAGACGATGTTGCGCGCCAAACCTTCGAATTTGCATCAATTTCTTTCCCTCTAGGGCTGTTTTAGTTGATGGCAGCACGCAGATCATTGAGAGAGACACGGTTGTTAAATGGGAGGTGGAATTAGAACATGTTGATCCCCAAGAGCTAATAAACATGGGAGAGGAGGCAGTAAGGAAAATGGTGGAAAAAATTGGGGATAGTGTGGTTTGGGGCCAGAGCAAGAAGTTTCTTTGTTACGATTTGATGATTGCAAATGTGACTATGTTAGGGTTGAGACAGGGAACATATAGTTGATGAAATCGATGAGCGAAAGCAGTTGGACAAGCAAAACTGTTCTGTTTTTAGCAGAGCTCATTGATCTGAAACCTGATTCGAGGGTTGGATATGTGGCCTCGAAGCTGGCTGCTCAGATGGTCGAGGATGATTGGACTGCACAAAGGCAAGTAATGCCTATACTTACTGAGTTGGAAGTGTTAACAGTGGAGGATGATGATGCTAATGCACAAGGGGAGGCTGCAGATGGTAATGCACAAAGGATTGTAACTGTTGATTGGAATTCAGTTGAGATACATGACCGCACTGATTTGGTCATTGCACCAATAGATGACATTGAAATGGCAAAGCTTTTTGGCATTCCTATAGATGACAGAGACAAGGAGAAGAAGAGGGATGAAGCTGCAAATGATGGTGACAACCATTTAAGAGATGAAGAGGCAGATATAGATCTAGAGTTGTTGGAAAATGCTGCAGTTCATGTAGATGATGCACATGATGATGAGCTAGTAACAGTTTATGACAAAGAGGACCCAGTTATTGAAGTTGGGAGATTGTTTCCAAGCTTGGATGAATTCAGGATGTGTTTCAGGACATATGCAATCAAACGTGAGTTTGCTACCAAGACTATGTGGACTGATAAAAAGAAGTTCTATGCAAAATGCATAGGTTATGATGGTGGTGTCAAGCCTTGCAAGTGGTATATATCTGCTAGACGCCAACCTGATGGAAGGACAATAAGAGTGAATCAAATTCCAAAACCTCATACTTGCATTACAAGTTCTCAAACAGTTACAAAGATGACATCACAATTATGGGTTGCAGAAAAGATCAAGCCCATTTTAGCCACAACACCAAACAGCACTGCAAAGAGACTGAAAATAGACTGAAAATAGACTTGGAAAAGCAGTACCCCATTAAGCTAAATTATACTACAGTGTGGAAGGCAAAGCAAAGGGCAATGAAAGAGCTATATGGTGATTGGGCAAATACCTTTCGAATGCTTTATAACTTCAAAGCAGAAGTAGAGAAGAGGTCACCTGGCAGTGTTGTGGAGATAGATACTGAGGTAACAACTGATGGGAAAGTCTTCTTCTCTAAATTCTTCATGGCTTTAAAGCCTTGCATCGATGGCTTCAAAGCAGGTTGTCGTCCATATTTGAGTATAGACTCATCTTTCTTGACTGGAAAGTGGAATGGTCAACTAGCAGCATGCAATGCTTTAGATGGACACAATTGGATGTTCCACAGCTATTGGCATGTTTCTCGAGATGAGGCATCATGGTCATGGTTCATGATGCTTGAAAAGATGCATAGGGCGATCTCTCCATTGGCGGTGCACAGATGCATGTAAAGGTTTAGAAAATGCAGTGAAGATTGTTTTCCCTCATGCTGAAGCAGGGAGTGCTTGACCATATGTGGATGAATTTGATCAAAAATTCAGAGGAGATGATTTTGACGCATGTGGCCAGCAGAAGATCTTACACCAGTGCAGACACATTCATATCACCTTGAGAAGATTAAGGCAAGCATGCTCGAGGAGGATAGGGTCAAGTTTTGTACATGGTTGGAAACCTACCATTCTCTTTTATGGTACAGTCTGGTTTTAACACGCCATCAAATGTGATCATATCAACAATAATTTGGAAAGTTTCAACAACAAAGTGAAGGAGTTAAAAGACTTGCTGTCCATGACATGGTTGACCAGATCAGGATCATGATCATGAGGTTGTGGGAATTGAGAAGAAGGCTTGGTGATGTTTTTCAAAGAGATAAGCTTCCGATGTTGTGCAGGTGGTCAACAGAGCGTAAATCTTGCACATTTGCGTGTTGAGAAATCCTCATTGTGGGGTCTTGAAGTCGAGATACAAAGATCGGCAGAGGCATGTTGTTGACACTCAATTGCATGAATGCACATGACTTGAGTGGCAACACACTGGAAGCCTTGTGAGCATGCCATACTTTTCTTGGCCTCCAAACACAAGATAAATATGCACCCATATTTGCATGAGTATTATTCAGTAGCAAAATTCAAGGCTGCATATGGAACACCAATTCCAGACTTACAGATCGATGGTCTGAAGTGGACATTCAGTTCTCCTTGTGTCCTCCTTTGATGAAAAGAAAGGTTGGCAGCCCAAGCGAGTAGATTCAAGGCTTGGTTTGAGAAAGGTGGGAGCAAGAAGGGAAAGAAAGATGAAAAGAAAGATGCCAAGCCAAAAGGGCCCAAAAGGTAACAAGAATAGATGCAAACTGTGAAGAACTTGGACACCGAGTGGCTCTACCAAGTGCGTATACACTGCTGAAAAGCCAAAGTATGTTCATCCAAAATCTATCCCATTTCTTGTTGATGATTTTTCTCCCAACTAACTTGCTTGTTTTCGGAGGAAGCGTGAAAAGGCCCACCTCTTGTTGTTGACGAATGCTGGCCAGTGAAAAGGGCAAGAATAAATGGCCAAAGAAAGAAGAGAACTAACCAGATCATGTTTGGTGCTGTTGAGGTGCAATCTGAACTTGTTTTGGAGGATGATGTGCAAACTGTTGAGGCTTTAGGGCACACCGTTTCTGATTTGGAAGCTCTGGTGCAAAATGAGGGGCAAAATGAGCCTGTTGTTGAGGCTCTAGTGCAAAATGAGCCTGTTGTTGAGGCTCTGGTGCAAAATGAGCCTGTTGTTGAGGCTCTGGTGCAAAATGAGCCTGTTGTTGAGGCTCTGGTGCAAACTGACCATGTTGTTGAGGCTCTGGTGCAAAGTGACCATGTTGATGAGGCTCTGGATCATGATCATGAGGTTGTTGAGGAGGTGCAGGAGGTGAAGGAGACTCTTGGACGTGCTGTGGGGAGGCCAGATGGTAATGGTAAGAAAAAGAAGAGCATAAACCTATTGTGTGGTGTGAAACTTGTGAAGGAGAAGAAAACGAGGGGTAAGAAGAGCCAAAAGAAATAGACATTTGTTATTGTAAACATTTGTTATTGTTGTAAACATTTGACACTTGTTGTTGTAATAATTTGGCACTTGTTGTTGTAAACATTTGTTATTATAATAATTTGTCACTTGTTGATAATTTGGACAAAATTCAAATATGATGGTAAATTTGAATTTCAACATATGTAGCTATGTCACTTTTCTATGTTTGTATGAGCTTCCAACGTTTTTCTCATATGTACAATACAACTCATCCTCACCCTGATCCCTTTTGTGAAGTACAACTCACCCTCACCCAAAATGGGGTAGAAATGGGCTCCAAAGCTAGGGTAAACCACCCCATTTCTAAGCAAGTTTTTTTTCGACCATTTCTAAAACCAAGTTAGATATTTTTCCTCAGAACTATGTCACATAACATGACACCATGCGAAGGTTTTGTATTTTTTGATTTTTTTGAATTAGTTATGCACATTTGAATGTCTGGTCAAACTTGAAGGGTTTTCATAAATATTCTTAGCTAGGGGCTGAGGCTCGCAAAACTAGCATTGGATCTCTGATGAAATAGCATGTTTTGAACCTAAAAATTATTTTTACAAAAAATCATCAGCATGGAATCATGTACCTGTAGTTCATATCGTACCCACTTCCAACCGATTCGGCAGGATTTGTCTTTTTCACCATGGATGGAATAAAAGGTTTGAGATACTCAGGTTGGGAAATTGTACATTCTAGGTGGTCTAGTATTTTTGAAAAATAGGATGTTACCATTTTGAAACTTCAATTTGGTGGTTGCTTCACAAATCCCCCACTCTTTCGGCACTCAGAAAATAGAAAATGATTTTTTTGTGCGTCGAAAAGGAAAACTTTGTGCTACAACATTGTTAGTCATCCCATTATAGACATGCATGCCAAATATGGGCATATTATCACAAACTATGCCTTGATTCTAGCCATATCATTGGTCATTTGACCCGAAAGCCAGAAAACCTCGGAGGAGATAGGTCATTTTGTGAAGGGTTTTTTGAAATATGATCAATAGACCAAGTTTGATATTTTTTCTCACAACTATGTGACATAACATGACACCATGCGAAGATTTTGTATTTTTTTTATTTTTTTTGAATTAGTTATGCACATTTGAATGTTTGGTCAAACTTGTGAAACCCCGTTGACTGCATCCTAAACCCCGCTAACCCTAAGGCCGAATGAGGACCGTAGATCTAACCCTAGCGCGACACTGTGACCGTCCGATCGCGTCTTCTAGAAGGATTCCGCGGGTGGCTCTGGGCGATCCGTGGAAGGGCTTGTTCGCAACCCGATTGGTTGGCGTCTCTTAGAAGGATTTCGTGGCTAGCTCTTGGCGATCCGTGGGATGGATGATTCGAATCGATTGGCTTCATCGTTTTACGTGCAACAGCGTGGCATCTGGCGTGGCATGCGAGGGCGCGGGCTGCACCATGCGGGCATGCAGCTGCCTAGCGTCATGATCTAGCTATTTTACGTCCAACAGTGACTGCAGATATTTACTCCGTCGCATTAAATAAGTTTATGTGTGACAACTTTCTCCAATCAAACTTACTCCCCTCAGCTTCATTGTAATAAATGAGACTTTGCATGATACCACATTTATGTTATTTTGCACTATGTAGTAGTAACTTAGACTAGTAACATATGCATGATACCACATCTATGTTTATTGCTTGTGGGCAACCCATAAGCTTGTAGGTCACCCTTAAGGAAAATCTTCTAAAGTAAACCTCCACTATGTATATGGATAGCCATATGGACTACTTTTTGGCTTGTGGATAGCCTTATGGACTACATAGTGGATGCCCAAGTGCATTGGAAAGGTAGAAGTACATTTTTTGTGGACAAATTTTGAAGCCAAACGTACACTTATTTGTGGACAGAGGAGTATGCATGTCACTATGACCAGCAGAAAAAATATCAAAATCTAAAATATGTAATAAATATAACGATAGCGTTGGCACACTCGAGACCGTTGGACCGAGCGTGGCATGCGAGGGCGCCAGGGCGGGCTGCACCATGCATGCAGCATGCGGTCGGGGCGGTGCTGGGGTTACAAGACGCATCCTAGCTATTTTTCTCTTCGCATTGATCACGCCCGCTTCCCACATAACGCAGCACCTGCGTCTCGTCTCGGCGTCTGGGCGCTGTACCATGCATGCAGCAGCTGCCCTAAGCGTCATATCTAGCTATTTTGTGTGCAACAGCTGCCCCATTAAATAAATGTCGTCGAATAACTTTCTTCAGTCAAACTTACTTCCATCTGGTTCATGCGCCATACAAAAAGTCAATATTACTCCCACCGATTTTTCTTGCGTGTGTAAAAACGAACGAGTACCTTGGTACTAGATTCCTGCATTTATTACCGAAGTAAATCAAGGCCAAATTATATTTTCCCTTTTATTTTTCACTGCCAATGAACAACTACCTTGGACGTTTTTTCTCTCTTTCGCATTAATGCACATGCATGCATGCAGGGGCGGGGGCGTCGCATCCTAGCTATTTTTTTCTCTCTTTCGCATTGATCACGCCCGCTGCCCCGCTTCCCGTCTCTTTCGCATTGATCATGCATGCAGGGGCAACGCAGCGCACGCGTCTCGTCTCGGCGTCTGCGCCAACGCGACGCTGGATTCCCACGCCGCCCTTCACGCTCCGCCCTCAATAAATAGGCAAAACGCCTTTGCCTCCTCATCTCATCTTGCCCCTCATCTCTTCAACCTCGAGCCTGTCCCTTTGCCTCCTCCCAGCCGCCCCCCAAACACTCCGACCATGGCGACCTCTCCCTTCCGCCTCCCTTCCGACACCGAACTAAGCGACGAGGACAACCACCCGGACCACAAGCAGTGGTGGGAGCAGCGGGCGCCCACGCGCCCCAAGCGTGGCAAGAAGGAGAAGAAGTCCCCGCCCTGCCCCTGGGGAGACCAGGGCCCCATCGTCCACAACCCCGTCCCCAACCTCCCCGTGGCGTGACCTCCGAAGCCCTCTTGGGCTAAGGCGGCGAAGGAGGAGGCAAGACAGGAGGCTGCCATCGCCAGGTGGGAGGAGAAGGAGGCCCAGCGCACCTTGAAGAAAAGGCGCAGACGGCAGGAGGAGGAGCAACGGGAGGCCAATGGCCGGGCCTTCCGGAGGAGCAACAGGCGGGACCAGGAGAGGAGGCGGCGTGGAATGCGGCTGCACTGCACCGCCTCCACCGATGGAGTAGGGGTTAGGGTTTAGGGCTAGCCAGGGTTTAGGTGGCGCCTATTCCGCCTTCTATATTATTGTACCTTTTATTTTTATTGTAATGTTATCGATCCCTATCTAATATAAGTAATGTTATCTGTGTTTTATTGTAATATTATTGCGCTATTCCATCCCTTGTTTCATTGTAATATGTGTTTTATTGTATTGTCATTTGTCAAAACACCCAAAACAACAAGTGTATAAAACAAAAGACACAAAAACAAGTTCATATAATACTGTGCAATATTTATATATGTACAAGTGTATAAAACAAAAGACACAAAAACAAGTTCATATAATACTCGTGCAATATTTATATATTTACAAGTGTATAAAACAAAAGACACAAAAACAAGTTCATATAATACTGTGCAATATTTATATATTTACAAGTGTATAAAACAAAAGACACAAAAACAAGTTCATACAACACATGGTTCATTTTCAAATAAGACATTTACATATTTACATAAGTTAAAGGAGCGCCCAAGTTATGTTAGTTAAATGGATGTCCTTGGACTTCATTTATATATTTACTTTTGCAAAAAAAAGATTGCAACCTGAGCACGAGTATCTGCAGATCCACACGTTCCTATTTAGATTGTAACGTGAGTACCATTTTTTTGCCCAATCAACATATAGTTACTATTGGGCCTGGATACGTCCATTTTGGCATGGCTAAGTTATATTTGGGTCTGGCCTTTTTCAATCTTCGTCAATTGTTTTTCTACTTTTCAACCTCCTCCCTCGCACACGGGCGCCCACACCGATAAAAGGAACACCGATTTAAACCGAAAAATCAAGAAACACTGATTAAAACAGAGCAGCTCAAAATTAGCCCGAATTTGTGTTGTATTTTATTCAAGCCAAAGACATAGACCATTACATCCATTACAAAGCATCACTCGAACACGATCGCTGTCTAATGACTAACGATGAGGAGATAAACTAATCCGAGAGAAATTACACAAAAATAAAAACCGCCATCGATTGTCCCCGCTTCTTCAATTCGATGATTTGCCTTAGCTGCTTGTTCATCTTCTTTAGCTCGGTCTTCACTTCCGCATCCACCGTAGTACCAGCGGAAATGGGGTTGCCACATCCCAATTGCTCCACCACGGATGGGTTTCGAGCTCCCGGATGCTACCTCCACCCCAATTCGCTCGATGTACTCATCAAGCCACCAAAATGCCCACATTTTGGCAGTTCCTGAAATCGCAGAGATGAACCCTAAATCCCAAATTCGAAATGCATGAAATTTCGAAAGAAAAGCGAGAAATTGGCGCCGAACACTTAGATCTCACCTTTCCGGCTCGGGCTTGCTCACACTTCACAAATTCCACCAATGTTGCCGTTCTTGTCGGTGGATGTGACAAGCCGCTCAGCGGCACGGGGCATCGGGCACCTCCTCATCGGCACCGCACCATACCGAGGCCATGAGCGGTGGAGGAAGCAGAGCTCGACATCCCTCGCCGGCGTTGCCGCACTTGCTCGCCGGAGAAGAAAATGAAGGGGATGAGATGCTGGAACGGTGGCGGGAGTGCTCGGGTGCGGGGACGGATCGGGGCCAACGGCTCTCTTCAACCACAGGGTGGGTCCCACGATATGAGGTGGACATCGTGAGTTCCGCCGTGGCGTGAGAGGCTGGGTCCCATCGTGCTCAGCTGATTCGAATTCGTTGACGGTCTCGTGGGGTTAAGTGGAAGTGTCGCACAGGAGCTATTTGCCGCTTCAGAAGTGTCGCGTGCGAGCTATTCTTTTCAACGATGTCGTGTTTCTTCCAATTCCATGTAAAGACGTCGCATAGGAGCTATAAGCCCCTCATACCACACCTGCACATCGGTGCACTGTATATTGTACTGCCTTCTCTCTTTATTTTGGGGACAATAATAGGAGCAGTTTTCCTTGATCAATGTTTGAGTTTAAGCGGTAGCAGGCGTTGGAGAAGACGCACCTGAACTTCAGGTCGGTGGATTCTTCCATTCCCAGGCCAAACATTGCATCTATCCGGTGTTAGATTTTGGCTTAGGAACGCCCAAAGAATGGAGGTGCTCTAAGAACTTGGATACGAGAATCAATATATGGTTGGAGGGTTACAAGAGCAGTGCTATCTCGAACCAACTAGACATCAAACGCCAAGTTTTACACGTTAGTGGCATATAAAAGCCGGAAGTTTCTTTTAGTTGGAGCAACGTTTCCGCCGACAGCGAGACGCTAGTGACTCGGAAGTGCTTATAGGGATAAGTTGTATGTGTCTACGTTTAGTTTATAGAGATGAGTACGTGTGTATACGTATTTGTAATGGTTTACGTTTATGCTGTACTTGTCAAAATTAAAAAAAACTAGGATATGTCTAGTCTGAGTTTAAAATCCAAATAACGTTTCCTAAATTTTTTTAAGTTTCTGTTTTAAATTTGCCCGGTAACCAATCTGGATTTTTTGATATCTACAGTAACCCAGAATCCCGATCGAGCCCGGTCGGGATTGTTTTTATTGGGGAGCCAACAAAACCTAGGACCAGCCATCCTAGTCCGTTTGTTGCATGCGCTATCTTCTCGTTCTGAACTGAATCCAAAACGGTCTAGCACGTCGAAGTCGATTCGTATATCTGCACTCCGAAAGTAGATATATAAGACGTACAAGTTGGAAGTCGATCGGTTCTAAACTGAATCCAAAACGGCCTAGCTAGCACGTTGAATTCGACTCGTATACAGTAGTAGATAGCAATCGTGCTCCACAATTTATATATAAAACTCCCTTTGTCCGGAAATAAGTGACATCGATTTGTATCGGGTGTGTCTAGCCAGCACTCGGTGGCTGGTTAGTCTGAAATAGCAATCGCCTAAGAAAAAGGAAGGTCTGGAGCCACATTACAAAAGGGCTCAGTGACGTACCGTACTACCCACCCTGGTGCCCTCCCGGTCTCGTGCTGTCTTCCATTGCCAAACACCCATACCCACAAGTCCACAACAAATTTTAATTTTAGGCAGCCGTGGCCTACCTCCTCCACCTATGTCTTTAGGCGTGCAACACTTGAGCGAGTGCTTTCCTCCAGCAAAACTAGCGCAAAAAATGGCACATGCCGCTCAAAAAGGCAAGAAATATAGTAATCTGCAATTAATAGTTTGCTTTTGTGAAATGCTCAGATATTTTATGTTTTCACAAAGCTACAATTTCATGACTAGAAACAACTATAGATGATTGAAAATAAAAAAAGTGAAGAAACTAAAGCTTGACAACTGGTTGTTGATTGCTTCAAGGATCAAGCACCCTCCCTTGCTCCTATCCAGATTCCTCCGGGTCCAGAAATCAACGAGTAGTTATTATGATGCATTGTTATCTAGGACAACAAACAACTGTAGTTATCTTCTCGTTGTAATTTCCAAGCAATCTATAAAGGAAAAAACAGAGAACCACTATTATATGACAAAATATTTAAAAGCTGCTTCTATCATTTTTGGTTCTTCAAGTATAAATACAGATAGGATGCAACTTATCATTCAAGTTAGGCACAATTATAAAGATTGTTGGGTAACTTCTGTATGTTCAGGTGCACCTATTTCTACTCACAAAAACATCCCTGTGCGAGCACAACAAATCAACATATAGATTTGGTAGCATAACAAAATATACACCTAACCTACCAATGCTAAAAAGCAACAAACTAATGCATGCAAAAGCAACTTAGAAAAGAAACACCCTATATGGATAAACATTATGTGGAAGCTAGTTAGCTCATGCAAGAAAACCAAGTAATGTAATCAAAATCAACTTAACAAAAAACTTGTAAACAATTATCATTACAGTAGGCAATTTAGCAATCAGGTGAAATTTAATTGGTGGTGTGCTGTTAACACCATGTTGCTCACAAGGCTCATAGTATAGGCAACTTAAGAAGCACCAAAGAGGAAAAGGGATGACCATAGACAACAACCACGATCATGTTTTGAAGATACTCTGTGTCATGAAAAACAGGAACTAGTGGATCCTAGTAAACTTGTTTACATTCAAAAAAACCTTGGTTCATACGTAGCAACTCTCTAGAACAACTTGCATGGATCTCAGGGCCAAAAACATGCACACAAAAATTGCAAAACATCCTCATAGGGTTTGGAGACACTCTAGTCCCTCCAAAAGCAACATAGCAGCAGAACCTACCATAACTTATATAAGTCTTTGAACCAAAAAAAATCAAATAAAAACTCTGGATATGCAACTTAAAAGTAGACAAAAATCAACTAAGATCTCTAGATAGCAACTTAATTAGTAGACAAAAAACAACTAAGATCTCTGTATATGAAACTTAATGAGCATACAAAAATAAATTAAGGTCCCAAGATATGCAACTTAATAAGCATACAGATAGAAACTAAGCCCCAGCGGATATGCAACTTAATGGGTAGACAAAAAATCAACTAAGCTATCTGGATATGCAACTTAATAAGGAGGCAAAAAGCAACTAAGATAAAATTCTAAACCAACTAGATACTTATGAAGAGAGCATTTTTCCACAAATTAACATCAAGTGTAAGAAACTTAAGAGGTTGCAATACACAACTTAAGAGGTTACAGTACACAAATTAATAAAATGGAGTAAAGCAACTAATCAATTTAGATGGATGCCTGGTGAAGCCGGACAAAAATAACCCCCAGTCCATGGATAGGAATGGAAAACCAACTTAATAGGTTATAATTGTTGGAGATATGCCCAAGAGGCAATACCATGCTATAATTGTATTAACAGGAAACATTAATACTTGTGTGATTTGTAAACATAAAAGAGTCCCTAGTAAAGCCTCTTGTTAAACTAGCTTGTTGGTTAATATATATGATCATGGTTTTCTGATCATGAACATAGAGATGTTATTAACAACAGGGTCATATCATTAGGAGAATGATGTGATGGACATAATCCTATAGTTAAGCATAGCATAAAGATCAAGTCATTTAATATAGTTCATTTGCTATAAGTTTTCTGATACATAGTAACCTAATTCCTTCGACCATGAGATCATGTTAATCACCATCACCAGAAGGATACTTTGATGACATCAAACACCACACCGTAACTGGGTGGCTATAAAGGTGGCATTGAGTGTTCGGAAAGTGTGGGTTGAGGCACATGGATCAAGAGTGGGATTTGTCCATCCATATGACAGATAGATATACTCTGGGCCCTCTCGGTGGAATGTCATCCAATTAGCTTGCAAGCATGTGACTGGCTCACAAGGGATCACATATCACGGGAACGAGAAAAGAGTACTTATCTGTAACGAGGTTGAACTAGGTATGCAGAGATACCGACGATCAAAACCTCGGATAAGTAAACTATTGTGAGACAAAGGGAAATTGGTATCGTATGTAAGTGGTTCATTCGATCGCAAAGTAATCGTAGAAGTATGTGGGAGCCATATGAATTTCCAGATTCCTCTATTGGTTATTGATCGGATGTAACTACCTCGGTGAATTACGCTCCTAGTTACAAGCCTGGACGAGCGGAAATGGTTAAAATAGTACGGTGGGGCCCAAATGCCACTCACAGGTAGACCTTTCGGCCGTCCTAACCATTTCCAAACATCGGGACAAGAACGGGCGGCGTAATCGGCAAAAGAAGGATCAACTACATACACAAATGAGTATGTATGCAAGCCACCATACAACAGTCCTCGAGCCATTCCATCTAAAAGAAATAGAAATATTGCAACGCCATACGGCAAGATCCAAATGTCCTAGATAGATATAATAGTTTAGGATATCTCCTCATACATCAAACATCGAGTATCAAAGGAAGCGGCAAACAAGATCCGAGTACGGATAAGAAGCAAATCGGCATAAGATGCCCCATAATAAACACATCCTGCCTTACGATCTCATGGATCCCGTTCCCGAATCTCTACACCGAATGATCGTTGTCCACATCGTCCGTCTCCTCCACCCAGTATCCATCTTGTGAGTGTACCTGTTCATCTGAATCAAATAATTTATCGTGTGAGACCCTAGGGGTACTCAGCAAGTCTTTATGCCTCTAAAGGGGACACAACCTGGGGTGACGCAATTGCAGCAAAAGTTAAACCCTAACAATTCTATAGATACTCACTAACCATCCGCCTAACCAAAGATAGACGGATGTCCATGAATTAATAACAACAGTTATAACAGTAATATTAACAGATCCATCCTCCTCCCCGCTTACCAACGAGGAAGCGGACGAACAACCCCCATCCGTTGGCAGTTTTATTATCCATTCCATGGGTGTTGCACTATTTACTAGTCAGTTACTTAGTCAAATTAAAAGCGGTACTTTAGTTATACTTGTCTATGATCGAGAAACTGTGCTCCAAGTCGTCCATAACCGCGGACACGGCTTTCAGAAAGTTTTACCCTGCAGGGGTGCACAAATAGCAACACACACTCGATCAACCTCGGAAAAACCAAATCAAAACCCAACGAGGCATTCACGACAAAGCAATCACAGGATTCAGAAATATTTCAGGGGGGCACCCCATTAAGCTACCCGCAACGAAGTTGGCCGGCTCCGAGACGGACTCAAGGTTTGCGTCAATGGCTGTAAACGACTGGGAACCCGAAAGTTTGACTGGGCTTGTCGATACCTGAAAACACTGCTTCCAAAATAAAGACAGTGCTCCTCGCACAAACTTAAATAAAGCAAGAAAGCATGGCATAAGAATAGTAATAAAGCCCCAAACTAATTGTGGCCCCAAGAAATAAGAATGAATCAAGCTCGGCTCGGGGGTCCCATAAGCCTCCCGGATGTGGATAGCGCAAATATTCAAGGAACAGAATCAAGTACTCGGGGTCCCACGGACACAAGTGAGCATGAAAACCAAATAGCGTATATTGCTCACGGTGCCACTTTCATTAGTTATCCCATACTACTCAAGTTAAGTTGTTTAGGTACCTCGTTATCCATCGACACTCACATACCCTACACATGCTGTTCTCGACCCGCATGGCTCAAACAACTCCTAGTAATGGCTCATGGGATGGAGGAACAAGCTTCGTGGGGTTTAAAAGTAAAGGCTATAAGATTTGGGATTCAGTTTAATGAGATCGCGACTCAATGATGCAAGAATAAGATAGAGGCAATAGGTACTATATGTATGCAAGCATGTGGTGGTGCTTGCTGGCAGCAGTTGAAGCGAGAGAAGGATCTGGTAGTGCTCCGGTTTCTTGATATATCCCACTGCCATTCTATTCGAAGAAGAACCAAACAAACAAGGGCCAACATAAATGAAGTGCACAAGCATAAGAATAAAATGCGACAAGCAAACAATCATGCCATGATGAATGATGCACAATTTGCATGGCAATAATGTAGCATGGCATGGGTGAGGAGTAGAATACAAGAAATAAACATTTTATTGAGTTTTGGTCCCATTTTATACTCCAATAAGTTGCTGTAATCTTTATATTTATATGATGCATGCTGCAAAACAGAACATGGAATGCATAAACAGAAAGGTCTCGTCGAGCTGATCATTTTAGACATATCATTTGTCAAATTTGGAGTTATAAAACAAAAGTTATCAATTAATTAAGGCAAGGGCATTTTATTGTAATTTTGATCAAATCGAAATTTAAAGTGTTCAAAATATATTTTGAAGGGCATATATGAAATCCTCACATTTTTCTGTTTTCAAAACATATATTACATGTCTAATTTGGAATTACCAATTATAAGTTATTAATTTCTGGATTTAAAAACATATAAACAATTTCTAGAAATATTTTTATTTTAGAAAACGATGGCGGGGAATTTTGTTACCCTAGGGCTCTCTACCCATAGTCACGGAGACATGGGACCAGTGTGCTGACTGGGTCGAGCTGGTGTGGCCGGAATTGAACTGGTTTTTCTCACTCGGCCGAAGTTAGCCTCGGTCTATGACCAGTGGGACCGCAGCGCTGGAGGCCCACGGCGCATGAGGGTGACTAGTGGCAACCCCGGGGTCGAGTCGGTGGCAGTACAAAATTACCAGGGGTGCTTTTAGAAAAGTGCTGGGAGGAACCGGATCTGACGAAGAAAAACTGCTAGCTGCATCGATTTTTCGAAAGACGATGGCGAGCAAACCGTTGGAAATTTTGCGACGCTGCGAAAACAAAAGATGTAGAGCCAACGTCGGACTACAACTTTGGTGTTTGGAGCTTCGCCAACGGAGGTCTGCAGCGGACGGGGCAAGGAGATGAACAGAGGAGATCTCGCGGTTTAAAAACTGACGGAAAAATTTGCAGAAACGGGTTGAGATCGGGCTGGTTTGCGACGACGATTGCGACCGAATGGAGACGAATTTCGCCCTGCCGTAAAAAGTAGAGTTGAAGAGGATTGCTCGGGCTACAACTTTGGTTAAGCAAGATCGCACGGAGGCGGACCACATCGCCCGGAAAACGCAAAGGAACAGAGGGGGGGGTCAGATGTTGCTGCTACTGTTGCAGACGCAACAGCCAGCGCAGCGGCGGCGCACAGAGGCCGCTCGACGGAGTGCAACGGCGATCCGGCGAACTAGGGGGAACAAGAGGTTGTCTGGGAGGGAGGAGGTGCTCACGAGAGTGCGCCATGGCCGTGAAGCGTGGTTGGCGAAGTCTGTAGCGCTGGCGCTCTGCTTTTTCGGCCACCTCACGGACACGGCGGCGACGGCGAGACTCCGGCGAACTCCGGTTGCTGCTCCGCCTACAGGGCGTCGAAGAGGAAGCAGATGGGCTCCTGGTACACTTCGCGCGGTCCTGACGTCCACCAGAGCCCGACGAACTCGGGGGAGGGTATGGCTAGCTAGGGTTTTGGGCCATGGCCAAGGGAGGCTGCAAGGAGAGGAAGAAAAGGGAGGGAGAGAGGGACCGGCGCCTCTGGATAGGATCTGAGGTGGGGTATATGAGGAGGAGGAGAGCACATGGGGTGGTCTCTTTGTAAAAGGTGAGGAGGGTGATCGGGCTAGGTCTCTCCTCCTTTCTTCTTTGAAGCCAAAGAAGGCAAGGGGCGGATAAGGGTGTGACGTGGTGGTGCTGGTTGATGGTCAGTGGACCAAGGTGAGGGGGAGGAGAAGAGAGGGTAACCGAGAGGGGAGGGGTAGATGTCATGGGCTCGGTCTAGGGTTAGGGTAGGAGGTGGTGATAGAGGGGTGAGATCATGGTGGTGGTGGCTCGGTTTAGAGAGAGGAGAGATGAGGTCTTAGGGTTTAGAGAGAGAGATTAGGTGGAGTGTTCTCTTTTGACAAGACCAAGCAAAATCAAGCCAAGCTCAAACAAGATCTAGTCAAAAGAGAGGATGGGATAAAAGGTAGTGAGGGTTTAGAGAGAGAGAGGTTAGGGTTTAGATGAGGTTTTTATCACATGCTTAAAATCAAGCCTAGATAAAAAGGAGGGCTTTGGTGGTGTGGAAAAGAGGAGTAAGGTGTGTAGGGTTTTGTGTTGCACCAACTAGCTCATGCCAAAGATGGATGAGGTGGTGGTGAGGTGAGGCTTGAGAGAGAAAGGTTGGAGCTCAACAAAAGGGAAACAATCAAAATTCCAAGAAAACCAAGGGAGATCAAATAGTGGTGATGGTTGCATGGCCCATGCAAGTGCATTAAATGCCATGTTTTAATCTTGTGAAAACAAAATAATTATTCATGGCATTTATACATATGCATTCCAAAATATGGGGTAAGGGCCAAGCTAAGGATTTACATGAAAGTTCCAAGTGGAGTAGATGGAGATGATCATATTTGAATACAAATGGGACATGCTAGTGTGTATGTGCCACTAGGTATTTAGTAAGCCCAAAAATATCCCAACATGATAATAACCCCAAAAAAACCCATATGGAAGCTAGAAAAAGGTTCCACTCACAAGGCATGCAAAGGTGGCCATGTGGCTCTCATAAACCAATAATGTGGAAACAATATGGTGCATATATGAGAGCATGTGGAGACAGAATTGGATCCATTTCAACCCACATGAGCTAGAGGTAAAACCAAATAAGTTGCAATGCTCATATATGGTGGAATGGTGGAATGATGGGGTGATGACAAGAAAGGTGGTGGAGTTAATAAAAGATATGCCCCCAACTCAACTTGGGCATTTAAAACAATATATCAAGAACCAAATATAATATCAAGAGGCAATTACAATTTACAATGCATATGAGAGAAGATCCAAAACAAAAAGGGTTTTATATGATGCTCAAATGCAAGATGGCATGATGACATGAGCATGATATAATTATGATGCAACAATTATATATAGGAAGTAGAATTTATATAGACTAGGCTAGTAGCATTGCAATTGTTAGACAATTGGGATGCTACATCGGAGAAGTGTCTCGATCATGTCCGCATAATTCACGAACCGTAGGGAGACACACTTAAGGATTCAATGTTGTTGAGTAGTTATGGAATGATGAGTAAGAGACCGAATGTTGTTCGGAGTCTCGGATGGAATCCGGAATATCACGAGGAGATCCGTAATGGTCCAGAGAATAAGATTCATATAAGGAAAGTCCTGTTTCAAAGTTGGAGAATGATTTTGGTGTTTTCATCGAGAATGTTCTTGAAGGGTCCGGAAGGTCCGGCACTTCGGAGGGGAAGGGTACATGAATGTGTCATGACAATGTGGAATGGTTGCATCATGTACTAGGTATCATGGCTGAGCAAAATAAAGGGATAAATCAAATCCTAGTTTGAAAAGTCAAACGCCAATTTGAAAAGTCAAATGGCAAGTTTGCTTGGTGGAGGGAGAGTAGGAAACCTACTTAGGGAGGAAGTCCCACTCCCTCCACCCGCCGGCCAAGGAGGAGGAGTTGGAGGAGGACTCCCTCCTCCTAGCCGCCTCCCTCCCACCTATAAAAGAAGGGGCAGGGGTGCCCCCTCTTCCTTACACCAAAAACCCTAGCTCCTGGCGCCTCCACACAAGTGCTGCCGCCTAGGGTTTCCTCCCAACTCGCCGAGTTAGGGCATCCCCAAGCCCTAGCCACCGGCCACACCACCCCCCCTTGGTGCTTCTAATCCGTAGATCCCCAAGGCTCTCTCTTACTCCACCATACTCGCTCCGGCTTAAGGCGAAGCCTTGCGAGATCTCCCCTCTACTTCCGGTACCACACCGTCGTGCTGCCAAAATCGCGAGGAGAGTACTACAACCTCCGCTGCCTGCTGGAAAAAGGGAGAGGAAGGTCTTTATCGAGTACCGAACGTGTGACAGACTCCGGAAGCGCTGCCGGAACGCAGCGCCGGAAGGATCGTCTACGCGATCTTGAGATCGGAAGTGTACGACTACATCACCCACGAGAATCTGCTCTCGTTAACCGCTTTGGATCTTCGAGGGTTAGTATTCTATCGACTCGTTGCTACAATCTAGTAGATAGATCTTGGCTTGATCATAGATTAGATCTTGATTGTGTGTTCATGCGGTAGAAATTTTTTGTTTTCCATGCTACGAACCCCAACAGTGGTATCAGAGCCGTGTCTATATGTAGATCTGTTGCACGAGTAGAACACAATGGTCATTGTGGGCGTTGATGTTTTTGTTGTCGATTGCTTCTTGTGTACTTTGCATCTTGCGGGATGGTGGGATGAAGCGGCCCGGGCTAACCTTACATGACATTGTTCATGAGACTTGCTCCACGCTTGACATGCAACTTGTATTGCATAAGTGGATTTGCGGGTGCCTGTTTCTCCCAACGTAGTTAAGATTCAATTTACAACGGGTGATTGACAATACTAGTATCAATGTTGTGGTTCTTGTTCGTAAGTTAGAACGACACTTATTGAAAGCCCCAAACCACGTAAAACATGCAAATAAAATTAGAGGCGTCTAACTTTGTTTTGCAGGGGTGTGCTGTGATGTGATATGGCCATGATTGTGATTATATATGATGTATGCAATGTTCCTTATTGTAAGTCGGCAACCGGAAGGAGCCATATGGTTGTCTTTTAAATCCGTTAAGTCCCGCGTAACTATTAATCAAGATAGTTGTAATAGTTGATGCTGGTGGAAGACAACCATGAAGCGGCGCCATTGACCTTGACGCCACACCAGTGATGATGGAGATCATGTTCGTGCTTGAAGATGGAGATCGGAAGGCCATATCATATCATATCACAAGAAGAAAGGCCATATCATATCACATATTATGAATGCATGTGATGTTAATCCTTTTATGCATCTTGTATTGCTTAGTTCACGACGGTAGCATTATAAGATGATCCCTCAAGCACACAATTTCAAGTTTTAAAGTGTTCATCCTTAGTAAGCACCGTTGCTAAAGCTCGTTGTTTCGAAGCACCACGTGATGATCGGGTGTGTTAGATTCTGCGAGTGTATACAACGTGAGAAAGCCAGATTTGCTCATGCGGAAGCTAAGGTTTGATCTTGACAAGCCTAGCATGTACAGACATGGTCTCAGAACACGGATCACCGAAAGGTAAAGCATGAGTCATATAGTAGATATGATGAACATGTTGATTGTTCCCCATTGAAGATACATCAACTCTCGTGATGATCGGTTTTGAGGTGGTGGATTTGGTTCGTGTGATCACTAAAACAATGTGAGGGATATTGTTTTGAGTGGGAGTTCAATGGCAATATGTTTAAAAGTTGAACACTATTTATCATAAATTAAATCAAAGTGAATTTGCATAATTGTTGTAGTCATTGGCATCCGTTTACCACCTTGCGCTTAGTTATAATTGAGATGATAGAACTATAGAATTCTGGTTAGTTACTTTACGAACTGGTATCGTATTGTTTTGAAGTGTTAATCTAAAGTTTAAAAGTCCTGTTGCAAACTTTCAGTAAGTTCTGGTTACTCCATGAAGTTTAATAATTGGTATTAAATCAAGAGTGACAGTTCCAAGTGTTAGTGTATGAGTATCATGTTTGTCTCCATGATTCTTGATATTCAAAGGATTGTCTTAATATCAAGGTTATCTAGGATCTGAAAGAGTTGTTTCAGAAACCATGATGTGTGGAAGATATTGTAATATCTGAAACGAAGTTTTGGTTGTAACATGATAGAGTATAATATGGCTAAAGTCATGTTCTCATATTTGATGAGAATTTGCAAAAGGTTGGAGACGTTGGTCGTCTTAATTCTCCAAAAGGTTTTGGAGAGCAACATTATACTCGCGATTCATCGTTATAAGCTAAAAGTAGCTTGATCATGGATAATTCCATGATAAGGGTGAATATTTGATGTAGGTAAAATGTTTACTACACCAAGGGATTACTAAAGAAAGGAATTTGAAAGAACACCAAACATTTGATGATGGTGATCTACTTTAAAGTGCAAGTCCAAATACATTGGTATTTAACTATACATGCTTTGGACTATGTGTCATGTACATGGCTCCACTATTGATGTTGATAGATTCTTTCAAACATAAAAGGAAATACTGAAAGAGAATCTCATAAATATATGGCAGAAAAGAAGAGACTAGAATTGTTCAGCTTAAGTGTATAGATGATATACATGTTATGGCTATATTCTTTGCTTGTTAAATAATGTGGCTCTTAAGTATTGGATACTGAATTTGTTGGTATGAATCGTCATACGAAACAACATAATTCATGAACTACAATGGCCTAAGTAACTAGTAAAGAATATGTGATAATGTTCATCGAGAACAAATAAAGGGTTATTGTGTTGCTCGTTAAACATCAAAGCTTGCCTTCAAGATTTGTTTTATCAGGTATTATGAGAACAAAAGGGTTGTTCAAATAATTGCCGGCAATCCATAAAATATGGATGATTCACAAATCTCATTAGAGAAATCACATCCATAAAACTAGTGCTAAAAATGTCGAAAGACAAATTGATTGAAAGATCACTTAGGAAGTGACATCGCGGTTTAAATTATATTGGAAAGAAAACATGAAGAAACTCCATGTGGATGGAATTTTGGAGCCCTTTTGATTTTTGATCAAATGACGCTTGTGAAACTTTCCTAGAGATAATTAAAACTTCGTTCATAGGCCAAAAGGGAACGAATGACTAGCTTATTGGAACTTGTACATATTGTTGTACGAAGTCCATTATGTGTAGTCAAGAGCGATGGATTTCAACTTCATATGCCTTCTCCGAAAATTTGAGTGAATATATGAATATTTACTTAATAAGGATGAAGTATGAAACATTTGAAAAGTTCAAAGACTTTTAAGATGAAGTGCAAAATCATTGTAACAAGAATATCAATAGTTTATGATAAGATCATAAAGGAAGATATTTGAGTTACAAGTTTAGCATAATACCTAAGATTTAAGGAATCGTTCCGTGGATTTGCATTTCCCGAAACACCATAAGAGTATGGAGCGTTCGAGATATGTAAATAAACCTTGTTTGACATGGTAAGATCAAAGGTGTAATTCATAAAACTGTCATTATATTTTAAAGATTAAAAGCTTGAGAGACTACCATTTTTCCACTGAAAAGAGCTCCATCATAATCCGTTGAAATGACACCATATAAAGTTATGGTTTGGGATAAAACTCAAGTTGTCCTTTCTTAAACATTGGTATGCTATGCATAAGAAAGATGTTTGCAACCAAAATCGGATGAACATATCTTTGTATGTTATTTTGAATAATCGTTGAGTATTCCTCCATAACACCAAAGACAAAAATGTTTGTCGCTTAGAACGTCAAGTTTCTTTGAGAAAGAAATTTTTCCGTGAAAAGTTAAGTGGGAGGACAATAGAACTTTGATAAGGTTAAAAGAACCTTAGCTATATGTGCAAAGTTGCACAGCGCCGAAAAGTTTTCCGGAGGCAGCAACAATGCTCATGGTTCACGTGCCTCAAAGGTTGTGGTCACAGAGATCTAAGTTCCTATTGAAACAAGTAGATCGGGTAAACAATCAAATACCAAGATTTGAGAGTTAAATCATTATTTGACAATAATGATCTAACTACATGCAAAGAAGCAATGATGGGCCCTGACTCCGTCAAATGGCTTGAAGCCATAAAATCTGTGACAGTTTCATATGCGAAAGATCAAGCTTTGAACTTGAAAGACCCTCTAGAAAGGTACAAGACCTTACAGTCGTATTTGGATCTATAAAGAAATAGACATGGATGTTGCGCATCTATGAAATAGTCGACATGTTGGGAAAGAGTTCACAACAATGTTCAAAGGTTGACTATGATAAGATTTGATCTTTCATAGCGATATTTAGTCTAGACGGATTAATGTAGCAACCACTACATATAATTTTGTTATGTGGTAGTTGAATAAGAAAAACAAGTTCTTCTAATAGAATTGTTACCTAGGACATGTGCATAACACGGTCCATAGGGTTTTGTTAATTCAAAGGATGCTAAAAGCATAGGCAAACTTCAATTGTTGAAGTAAGCATTGCAGAGTTGGAATCTTCACTATGATGAAACTGTTAAAGGCGTTTAAATTCGTCGGAGATGATGAAGATGCTTGCATTTGCAAGAAATTAAGTGGGAGCTCTAAGACATGTTTCTAATACATTATGTGGAAGACATATTGTTGATTGGAAATGATGTATCTTTTATTAACTCATGTTAAGAATTTCATCCCGATGAAAGATTTAGGCAAAACCCAAATATTTGGCATCAATATCTATATAGATAGATTGAGACACTAATATGGTTGTGCCGAAAGTACATAGATGATATATTGAATGAGTTCAATATAGAAACTACAAGAAAGGTTCTTGTCACACAGAAAGGATTGAATGAGTTCAATATTGGTGATATAATCAAGTGTATTGACAGTTGGTAAGTGAAACAAAGATTCAAGTATAGATTGATACTTTATGTATGAAATCACAAAGAGTATTTATATCAATCATACTATGATATGTACAAATCCAGATATGTCCTATGCTCTAAATGTTATGAGCATATACCAGAATGATTCATAATATGATCATTGGACGATAGTAAGGATATTTCTATGATCTTGTAAAAGAACTAAGAATATATTATTTTGTAGAAGTGACAAATAGATGGTTAGTTCATTGTAAAAGTACTACATTGATACTAGTTTTGTCACAAAGTACAAATTAAGTTTATCTCAATCTAAACTAAGGGTGGTACAATATAATGAAAAGTAAGTTCCATAATGGATTTGGATGAGTTCCAAAGTTAAGACATTGTGACAGATACTACAACAAAAGGCTAAGTATATGACTGCTATTATAGCAGCTAAAGAGGGCATTTGTGTCAAGTAGTTTGTTATCAAACTAGGTGTAGTTCACTGCGGGATAGTACTATGAAGATATATTGTACGACAATATTATCAACAAGTTTTAACCCCAAAGAACTAAAGGTCTCACCAAAGGACCAAATTTATACAAAGCCATCTCATTATAGAATGAGGGATGCGTAGAGACGCAAAGACATGCAATTACACATGGACCTGGAAGTGTCCGATCCGGAGATCAGTTGACCACTAGCAATCGTGTACATACAACACCGGAAAGCCATAGGTGTTGAATACACAAAGGTTTGAAACTAGATTATTGACTCTAGTGCAAGTGGGAGACTGTTGGAGATATGCCCAAGAGGCAATAATAAAGTGGTTATTATCATATCTTCATACTTATGATAAATGTTTACATACCATGCTATAATTGTATTAACAGGAAACATTAATACTTGTGTGATTTGTAAACATAAAAGAGTCCCTAGTAAAGCCTCTTGTTAAACTAGCTTGTTGGTTAATATATATGATCATGGTTTCCTGATCATGAACATAGAGATGTTATTGACAAAAGGGTCATATCATTAGGAGAATGATGTGATGGACATACTCCTATAGTTAAGCATAGCATAAAGATCAAGTCATTTAATATAGTTCATTTTCTATAAGCTTTCTGATACATAGTAACCTAATTCCTTCGACCATGAGATCATGTTAATCACCATCACCATAAGGATACTTTGATGACATCAAACACCACACCGTAACTGGGTGGCATTGAGTGTTCGGAAAGTATGGGTTGAGGCACATGGATCAAGAGTGGGATTTGTCCATCCATATGACGGATAAATATACTTTGGGCCCTCTCGGTGGAATGTCATCCAATTAGCTTGCAAGCATGTGACTGGCTCACAAGGGATCACATATCACGGGAATGAGAAAAGATTACTTATCGGTAACGAGGTTGAACTAGGTATGCAGAGATACCGACGATCAAAACCTCGGATAAGTAAACTATCGTGAGACAAAGGGAAATTGATTTCGTATGTAAGTGGTTCTTTCGATCGCAAAGTAATCGTAGAAGTATGTGGGAGCCATATGAATTTCTAGATTCCTCTATTGGTTATTGATCAGAGAAGTGTCTCGATCTTGTCCGCATAATTCACGAACCGTAGGGAGACACACTTAAGGATTCAATGTTGTTGAGAAGTTATGGAATGATGAGTAAGAGACCGAATGTTGTTCGGAGTCTCGGATGGGATAGGAATATCATGAGGAGATCCGGAATTGTCTAGAGAATAAGATTCATATAAGGAAAGTCCTGTTTCGAAGTTGGAGAATGATTCCGGTGTTTTCATCGAGAATGTTCTAGAAGGGTCCGGAAGGTCCGGCACTACGGAGGGGAAGGGTACATGAATGTTTCATGACAATGTCGAATGGTTGCATCATGTACTAGGTATTATGGCTGAGCAAAATAATGGGATAAATCAAATCCTAGTTTGAAAAAGTCAAACGCCAATTTGAAAAGTCAAACGGCAAGTTTGCTTGGTGGAGGGAGAATAGGAAACCTACTTAGGGAGGAAGTCCCACTCCCTCCACCCGCCGGCCAAGGAGGAGGAGTTGGAGGAGGACTCCCTCCTCCTAGCCGCCTCCCTCCCACCTATAAAAGAAGGGGCAGGGGTGCCCCCTCTTCCTTACACCAAAAACCCTAGCTCCTGGCGCCTCCACACAAGTGCTGTCGCGCCTAGGGTTTCCTCCCAACTCGCCGAGTTAGGGCATCCCCAAGCCCTAACCGCCGGCCACACGCCCTGGTGCTTCTAATCCTTAGATCCCCAAGGCTCTCTCTTACTCCACCATACTCGCTCCAGCTTAAGGCTCGCGAGATCTCCTCTACTTCCTGCATCACGTCGTCTTTGAATCGAATCGCGAGAGTACTACAACCACCGCCGCTTGGAACAAGGGAGAGGAAGGTCTTCATCGAAAAGTCGAACGTGTGACCGATCGCGAAGCGCTTTAACGCAGCTAGAAGGATCGTGTCTGCGATCTTCGATCGAAGTGTCACTACTTCACCCACGAGAATCTGCTCTCGTTAACCGCTTTGGATCTTCGAGGGTTAGTATTCTATCGACTCGTTGCTACAATCTAGTAGATAGATCTTGGCTTGATCATAGATTAGATCTTGATTGTGTGTTCATGCGGTAGAATTTTTTTGTTTTCCATGCTACGAACCCCAACAATAATACATAACTTAGTAAAATGGGATAAGAAACTAATCAATTCGGATAATATCTTTGTGAACCGGGACAAAAATAACCCCAATTCCATGGATGGTCATGAAAAAACAACTTAAGTGGCTATTGCATGCAACTTAATAAAATGAGATAAATCAACTAATCAATTCAGATGTTGCATGGTGAAGCAAAACGAATTACACTTGTTCCATGGAAAATACGAAAACAAACTTAAGGGGATGGGATAAACAACTCAATCATTGAAGCATAGACATGAATATTGCGGCAAATAAAACTATGTTAGATCCACACACGAGCCACAACAACATACTGAATCTACATCCACAACTTAGGTTATTCTAGAGATACAACTTAGTAGCCTACAACAACTCATATTACTTGACAAAAATGAGCAGTAAACAACTTGGTTAAGGATATGAGCAACTTAATTACCGGGTATGATCAACTTAACTAAAATTAACTGGAAAACTCTATTGAATGTAAAACTATGAGCATTAAACACCAGGAAACTACATGGGTGTATGGTTGCCCCCGCTAAACCATGCTTGTTAAAAACCACAAGCTTATTACACACTAAGAAACTTGAATAATCACCTAATCTTTTCAGTTGTCACGTTTATGCCCAATCATTTTCATTTCATAGAAAAAAGGCGTCTATACCTACAACTCAGCTCTGCACACAAAAATTCCCTGCTAGTCCTAATTGTGCAAAAACTAATCTAGAAAACAACAAAGGTGTATATTGCTGAACTCAAGTATCTTCCCACAGAAAACAAACCAAGGTACATTAGGTTTGTTTTGCAAGATCAAACTTTGTAGTTTTATGGATCAAATTTTGTGTTGTTCTGTAACAACTTATAATTAGAACCATCCTATGACAAAAAGAGCCAACAAGGATCTAGTAGGGGTATATATGGTGTTGTAAATGCAGCAAAACCTACATCAACTCAATGATACATGATAAGACAACTTATATGGATCATCAGAGATACCAATAACTCATCCTTCACCAATTTCACCATCTAATCGTAGAAGCTTGTAGCACAAACTTCACAGTTTCACACAAGTACAACGACAAGTTCTTATTCCGTGATCGAGCAGGATCTCGATGGTTAGTACTTCATACACATAAATATTCCTCTTTTAATTGCAAAAAATGGATTGAGTTTAGTGTATATAGTGTGAATCTCTTGGTGGAAACTCCAAAATTCGTGGTCATTGACCTCCATTCTGTGTCCCTCCAAATGCTTGGAGTTATGCAACCATGGAGTCAATATGCTCAACAACCATGTGTGGGATGGGAGACACTGGTCTGGGAGGGAACTTGTTGATGTCGACCACGATCCTCAGGTTGAAGCAGAGGAGGATGCCCTGGTTTGGAGCGCTCCAGCTCAAGATCAATGGAAGTCCTAGCGTGGAAGGTTGCCGAACCACCTGTACCCAAACCAGCCGCCATGGCCTTCACAAAAGCACCTCACAAGTCATGAACAGTAGTACAAACACAATATTAGGTAACCCATGCGCACCACTCAACTCAACAAGGGACAAGGATCACTAGCAGCTAAAAGCAGAAGACGTTTTACCACCCAAAAATGCAGCAATTGATAAAGCTAACAACACTAGTAATAGACCTAACATACAGAAACAATGAGCAAGCGGCTACGCATCCTGAAGTGCACTAGAAGCAGCCGGCTGCAAGTCACCCGCACAAAGACACGGGGACAACACGGGAAGCTAATAGAACAAGCAAACTCAGTGAGAGAGATACGAAACCTGGCGGTGGGGGCGGAGAGCCCGTTGACAAACTGCTCCAGCTACTTCCTCTTCCCCATTAATCCCAAGGAATTCGCCTCAAATCCCGCGGATCCCTTACTCTAGCTGCTTAGATCTGAGGAGTGGTTGCTTGCTCCTAGGAGGGGCGGCCGCGGCTGCCAACAAGATCGAGTAGCGTCGGGAAAATCCTCCTCGCCGGCACCCCTAGCCTTGACCTTATGAGAAGCTCAGCCCTGCCTCCCATGTCTGCTGCTCAACATCGGCGCCCCTAGCCTCAGCACTGTCGGGCGCCTCCACGCGGGCTGGTCTGGGACGCCGCGCATCCGCGATGCTGTTCCCAGGCGAGGTCGTTCCCGGGAGGTCGCGGCGACGAGATCCACCCGTGGTTTCTTTTCCGGAGGAGGAATTGGGGGTGAGGTGGAAGAACAAGTCGCTGTCGCTTTTTCCTTGGTGAAAAGTTGTCGGGACAGGGGACGATGCGGGGCATGATCGAGTCAATCGGACGGCCAGTAGGCGACGGCTCGTTTGAGTAAACCAGCCACCGTGCACTTTTTAGCACTTGGGATTTGTATCATTTAGACAAACTCCGGCAGAAAGATCGTGGTTGATACGGAGCTGAGCCAGTGAAAGATGGCAGATATTGAGAACCCAAACGTACAAGTCGGAACTCTCCCCGACGGTGGCAGTAATAAGGAAGTAAAGAAACTAAGAAGGAAATAAAAAAAAGAAGGAAACAAGAAAGGAAGACATTGTCCTTTTAATGCACGTCAGATTAATCAGTTGTGTTTTACGGGCGGGGTATTTTATTACTCTCTCCGATCCATATTAGTTAACTTGAATTTATCAAAATTTGAATAAACCTATATACTAAATAGTGTCTAGATTCATCCAAATCTAAACAGATGCAAGTCAAGTAATATGGGCCGGAGGGAGTACTAGTTGGTTTGCTCAGTTCGGCCCATCCAAAACATTCGTGCTTTTGATCGAAATATATGTACTGCTATTACTTTATTTTTGCTGGTACATGTACTATCTTACTTGCCATGTACTCCCTCCGTTACATAATAGATATCTTAGATTTTCAAAAAATAGATAAACCTATATACTAAATAGTGTTTAAATTTATCCAAATTTTAATAAATCTGAGACATCTATTTTGGGACGGAGGGAGTACAATTTGTTGGCATATTCGGTGTGAAGAACTCCACTTAAACTCTCCTCCGTTTCCTGACGGCTCACCGGTTGCATTGAGGACCATGCGGAAATGTCTCGTCACTTCTCGCTAGGAATTGTCTATCCATTTTGTCAACATGTTTTGTATGTTTGTCCTAATTGTGCGGTCCCACGGAGAAGCTGGCATGACGATTATGTGTCTTGGTATGCTGGCTCCAGTTCTGAGCTGAGTGTGAGATTATTTTTTGATGTGTTTAAATGCTTATTTCAAATGTCTGCAAGTTACCGGTTCTATTAGGACAAACAAAATCCCAACATCCAGAACAAGTGGACTAATGTTCTTATTCTGCATGCAGTTGTCACTAGTAGTAAAACACCGATCAGTGGTGCACCAAATAAGAGGTCAGTGGCGCACCGGCCTTACGCCACGAGTATTATGCTATTTATCTGTGGCGCATGCCTAGGTGCGCCACGGATAGGCGTTGTGTCAATGGCGCACCATTTGTCAGTGCGCCACGTATAAGATCAGTGGCGCAGCCTTTGGGGGTGCGCTACGTAGCAGCAGCAGTCCCTATATTCCTAACATGCATAATGCATGGTGAAGTGATATTCCTAAAGCATGGTGAAGATTTAGAATGCATGGTGAAGTGAAAAAAAGAAGCAACAGTATTCCTAAAGCAGCGGCAACAATCTCTATATTCCAAAGCACATGCATGGTGAAGTGATATTTGACTGATAGATGCCTCAAAATGGAATAAAGGCACAATTGACATTTTTGACTGCATTTGCTAGTGAGCATCTTTGAACTGTGCACTGTTCTACTTGTGTGTGCATGCTCTTGTCCATAGGTGCTCTTGTATGTCAATAAAATCCAGCACACTCTGCATCGACATTTCATTCCCAACTATGGAGACCAAGTTTTACTCAAGGAGGCGAAGCAATGCAGAGAAGGAGGAGAGGAAGGCTGCAAAGGCACTTGTGAAGTTGGGTGACGTAGTGCCAAATGATTCAACAATAGTGAAGCATGAAGCCATTTGCCAAGGTTTGTTCAAAAGAGGAACTCGTTTGCCTGAAGTAGTTTCATCAAGGTTGCTTCCTGAGCTCAAAGCTATTGTTATTGATTAACAAAGGCATTGAATATTTCAAAGATAGGATCGCGATGCTAAAGAAGAAGAAGAAGAAGAAGATGATGATGATGATGTTTGGTGAAGGCGGCAACATATATAAGAAGATCGAAGGGCAGTTTGTTCTATGAACAAAATACAGCTACTAGAGTTGTTGTAGTACTTGTATATGCTTGTAGCAGGATGATGTGTATGTTTTGTAGCAGTATGTGTTTGGTTCCAAATAAACTCTGATTGTGTTTCAGAATATGTATGTGACCATTTTACTTTGACTTTTCATTTTATTCATGTCACTGTGATTGTGTTTCATAAGAAGGTGACTTGGCCATTTTACTTTGACTTGGCCATTTTACTTTGACTTGGCCATTTTACTTTGACTTGGCATGGTTTTAGCTTGGAAAAAAGGGAAAATGGTAGGGCTAGGGTTGTGACACTTATCAAATAGTAACTCCTGGGCAAAATTTGATCTTGCAACTTGAAACAGAAGTCAATTACATGGTGTGCGGGTGTGAATTTTTTGCCATGTACACGCAAGAATATTTGTAAGATAATAAGACTTCGATGACAGATCTAACAACAATGTTTTCCACCTACATCCATGTTCTACTTCTACATAATCAATTGATATGTGATATCACACATGTCCATCGACACAAACTTCCTAATAAATCAAAGGTTAATTTTTCCCGAATATAGGGAGAGCATATGAGACATGAGTCACAAAAAACTCAATCTACTGCATATATATACATTTTAGGACATGAGTCACACGTGTATGCATGTGCAGGAAGGGAAGAGGGAGCTCACAGGGAGCGCTAGGTCATGGAAGTGGCCGGCGACAAAGGGAGGTAGCAGTGGCCAGCGGCAGAGGGATGTAGCGGTGGCCGCTCAACCTCCGCGCCTCCCCGCGACCAAGCCTACACCGCTGCGAGCTCCTCCAGCACACGCCCCTCCCTCCAGCTCAGATCCTGCAGCGCGTCCTAAGGCAGCACACACGAGCACGGTCCGCCGCGCGTCCTGCATGCTGTCGTCAGGACCAACACACACTGCACGAGTGCGTAGAACTTGGGGGTAAAAGTCAACGACCTCCCCCGTGGCGAAGTCAACGACCTCCCCCATGGTGCGACCGCATCCATTGGCGGTGGTCGAGTTGCTCGACGCTGCTGCCAGCACGCGGTCACTAGCAGAGGAGGGCCACCAACGTGGTGTCTCTGCCGTCGGTGGGAGGCTTGGGATCGAGAGGAATCACAAGAGAGGAAGGAAGCAGGGGAACGAGAGAGAGGAAGTAAGGGAAGAAGGGGGAGGGGGCGCGTGTTATTCGGCTAAGTGCCCACACTCAGTGGCGCACGCATATTCCGTGCGCCACATATATACATGCAATGGGATGCGGTCGACCACCAACTGTGGGGCCCACTTATATGTGGCGCACCGATCTTGCCATGCACCACAGTTATCTGCAGGTCAGTAGCGCACCGATCATCTCGTGCACCACCCCCCAGGATTAGCTGACTTTGTGATGGCTGACTTTGAGTCACTGACATGTGGACCCTGCATATGATGGGGTCCACCTGTCAGTGACTCAAAGTCAGCTGACTTGAAGTCCCATAAAGTCAGTTAATCTGTGCCCGTGCGCCACGGATAAGTACCCGTGGGGCATCATTTCCACGTGCGCCACAGGTATGGGGCATGTGGATAAGCCTTTTTCTACTAGTGTGTAGCACATTTATAATCTTGAGTGATAAAAATGAACTTCCTTTTTAAGAAAACATCCATTGAGCCTAACACGCTAGTGGAAACGAGGCCTTTGGTTGAGGTCGGAAATGGGCTTTAACACCAGTTCTTCTACGAACCGGTGTTAAAGGGGGTGCCCGTACCAGTGTGGTCCAGAGATCAAAAAGGAGAACCCCTTTTAACACCGGTTCGAGCCACGAACCGGTGTTAAAGGCCCTGCACCAGTGGCCCGTGCAGCCCCCTCTTTAACACCGGTTCGGGGCTTGAACCAGTGTTAAGGGGGGGGGGGGCTATATAACACACCGCAACCCACACCCCTCTCTTCCATTTTTTCACTCTCTCATTTTGGAGACTAGCAAGAGGGTGAGAGGTGTGCTAGTTTGTGTTTTTTTCCTATGCACAAGAGGTGTTCGGTGAAATGCCCGAGAGCTCGAAATAAGTTTTCTCGTTGCTCATTCCTTCTCGGTCGAGGTCGGCAACTTTATCCTTTCATGTGTCATTGATGTACTATATATAAATGGTCATCTCCCTATTAATTTTTGATATACTATATATTAATGCAGATGAACCGACAGTGGATGTACGGTGACCGACGCACTTCCGAGTACATTACGGGCCTCCAAATTTTCATCGTTGTGGCTAATGCAAACCGTGGTCACAATGGTTTTATGTGATGTCTATGTGTTCACTGTCAGAACAAGAAAGACTACTCAAATACCAGAACCATTCACGCCCACCTGCTTCGATCCGGTTTCATGCCCAGCTATAATTGTTGGACCAAGCCACGGAGAAAAAGGGGTTGTGATGGAAGACAACGAAGAAGAAGAGGATGATGACAACTAACATAATATGTATCCTGGATATGATGATACTGCAACGGGGGTAGATAATGAAGATCAAGAGGTAGCAGATGGGCCCGCTGATGACGATCTTGGGCCATTACTGATGCAAAGGAAGAATGTGAAACTGAAAAGGAGAAGGAGAAGCTGGAGCAGATGTTAAAGGATCACAAAACATTGTTTTACCCAACTTGCGAAGATGGCCACAAAAAAGCTAGGTACCACACTGGATTTTCTGCAATGGAAGGCAGAGAACGGTGTGACTGACAGCGCATTTTCAAAGTTGTTGGTAAAAATGAAGAATCTGCTTCCAAGAAATAATGAGTTGCCCGATAGTACTTACCAAGCAAAGAAGGTTGTCTGCCCTCTAGGATTAGACGTGCAGAAGATACATGCCTGCATTAATGACTGCATCCTCTACCGTGGTGAGAAGTACGAGAATTTGGATGCATGCCCGGTATGCACTGCACTGCGGTATAAGATCAGACAAGACGATCCTGGCGATGTTGAGGGCGAGGCCCCTAGGAAGAAGGTTCCTACCAAGGTTATGTGGTATATGCTCCTATAATACCATGGTTAAAACGTCTCTTCAGAAATAAAGAGCATGCCAAGTTGTTGCGATGGCACATGGAAGACCGTAAGAAAGACGCGATGTTGAGACACCCCGCTGATGGGTCACAGTGGAGAAAAGTCGAGCGAGAGTACCCGGACTTCGCACATGACGCAAGGAACTTAAGGTTTGGTCTAAGTACAGATGGCATGAATCCTTTTGGTGAGCGATCTGCGATCCAGCACCTGGCCTGTGACTCTATGTATCTATAACCTTCCTCCTTGGTTGTGCATGAAGAGGAAGTTCATTATGATGCCAGTGCTCATCCAAGGCCCGAGGCAACCCGACAACGATATTGATGTGTACCTAAGGCCATTAGTTGAAGAACTTTTACAGCTATGGGCCAAACCATGTGTACGTATGTGGGATGAGCACAAAGGGGAGCCATTTGACCTACGAGCGTTGCTTTTCGTAACCATCAATGATTTGCCTGCTCTTAGTAACATTTCAGGGCAGACAAACAAAGGATACAATTCATGCACACACTGTTTAGATGAGACTGAAAGTGTATATTTGGATAAATATAAGAAGGTTGTGTACCTAGGGTATGGTCGATTTCTTCCGAACCTGCATCCAGTAAGAAAGAAAGGCAAGCATTTCAAATGTCTGGCAGAACCCCGAAGGAAGCCTGTCCTCCGTACCGGTGAGGAGGTATTTGGTATGGTCAAGGACCTAGAAGTAATCTTTGGAAAAGGTCCTGGAAGTCTATCTGTTTTGAATAAAGATGCCGGACACGCGCCCATGTGGAAGAAGCAATCTATATTTTGGGACCTACCCTATTGGAAAGTCTTAGAGGTCCGCTTTTCAATCGACGTGATGCACGTGACGAAGAATGTTTGCATGAACCTGCTAGGCTTCCTAGGAGTGTATGGAAAGACAAAAGATACACCGGAAGCACGGCAGGACCAGCAACGTATGAAAGACCCTGAAGAGCCTATGCATCCTGAGAATGAGAAGGGTAAACGATGCCACTTAATTCCTGCCAGCTACGCTCTTACCGAAGCAGAGAAGGAAATATTTTTTGAATGCTGGCGATCAAGGTCCGTCGGCTTCTCGCCGAATATAAAGGGAATAATAAATATGGCGAGAAAAATTCCAAAACCTGAAGTCTCATGATCGCACGTGATTATGACGCAATTGCTTCTGATTGCATTGAGGGGGCTTCTACCTGAAAATGTTCGAGTACCCATTGTGAAGCTATGTGCATTCCTTAATGCAATATCTTAGAAGGTAATAGATCCAGAAAGCCTACCAGGGTTACAGACAGATGTGGCCCAATGTCTTGTCAGCTTTGAGTTGGTGTTCCCACCATCCTTCTTCAATATTATGACGCATCTCCTGGTTCACCTAGTAGAAGAGATTGCCATTCTCGGTCCTGTATTTCTACACAATATGTTCCCCTTTGATAGGTACATGGGAGTCTTAAAGAAATATGTTCATAACCGTGCTAGGACAGAAGGAAGCATCTCCAAGGGCTATGTAACAGAGGATGTCATTGAGTTCTGTGTTGATTTTATTCCTGACCTTAAGGCGATTGGTGTTCCAGAATCACGACATGAGGGGAGACTGCGTGGAAAAGGCACCCTGGGATGTAAAACAATGATATTTAGGGACGGGCATTCTCTCAATCAAGCACACTACACGGTTTTACAAAGATCTATCTTGGTTGCCCCGTATATCAATAAACACAAGAATTTAATACGCCTCAAACACCCAGGACAGTATGATGAATGGATTATAAGTGAACACATGGCGAGTTTTTGTGGCTGGTTGCAAAAACTTCTCATGAATAACACCACTGTTGGGGATCAGTTGTACTTGTTGACCAGGACACCATCTTCGACTGTATGTACTTTTCAAGGGTACGAGATAAATGGGAATACATTTTACACGATAGGCCAAGATAAAAAGAGCACCATCAAAACAGTGGTGTCCTCTTCGATGCAACAGAAGACAATGGGAAAAAGACCACGTATTATGGGTTCATAGAGGAGATATGGGAACTTGACTATGGACCTAATTTTAAGGTCCCCTTGTTTTGGTGCAAATGGGTCAAGCTAACAGGAGGAGGGGTTGAGGTAGACAAGAAGTCCGGAATGACAACAGTGGATCTCAACAATCTTATAAAGGTAGACAAGAACTTAGACGAACCATTTTTCCTAGCCAATGATGTGGCTCAAGTTTTCTATGTGAAGGACATGTCTAACAAACCGAAAAAAGAAAAAAAATAAGCAAACAGATACATCACACGATGAGCCAAAGCGTCACATAGTTCTTTCAGGGAAAAGATACATCGTGGGAGTGGAGACAAGACAGACATGTCAGAAGATTATAATAAGTTTGATGAAATTCCGCCCTTCAGAGTGAAGACTGACCGAACCATCCTGTTAAACGGTGCTGATACTCCATGGTTACGCCCGACGCGATCATAAGATTGACTATATGTATTAATTGAGCCATTTTTGGCACACATATGTATCTCAACATGGAAATCAATGTCATATTTCTTCTGTTAACAGTATATGTATTAAATGAGCCATTTTTCTTCCTGCCATTTCGGAGGTGTGGCTTTCGGGTCAAATGACCAATGTTATGGCTAGAATTAAGGCATAGTTTGTGATAATGTGGCCATATTGTGCATACATGTCCATCATGGGATGGCAAACAATGTTGCAAGAGGAAGTTTTCCTTTTTGTCGCACCAAAAAGGCATTTTCCATTTTCCGAGCATGAAAAACCGACGGATTTGTGAAGCAACCACCAATTGGCTAATTCGAAAAACTACCACCACATTAAAAAATACTGACCACCTTATATGGACAATGTACCAACAAGGGGATCTGAAACCTTTCCGTCCACCCTTGGTGAAAGAGACAAATTCCTGCCGAATCGATAGGAAGTGGGTCATATATGAACTACAGGTACATGATACGATGCTCATGTTTTTTTACAAAAATCATTTTTAGGTTCACAATATGCTATTTTATCAAAAATCCAATGCAAGTTTAGCGAGGCTTGGCCCCGAGTTAAGAATCTTCATGCCCGTTGTTCGACAAAGTTTGACGATAGTTTAATACGGGGATAAAAAATTAAAAAACAATCGAAACAATGCGAAACCTTCGCGTGGTGTTATATTATGTGACATAGTTAGAAGGAAAAAATATCAAACTTGGTATATTGATTATGTCTCAAAAAAACCTTCACAAAATGACCTATCTCATTTGAGGTTTCTTGGCTTTCGGGTCAAATAACCAATGTTATGGCTAGAATCAAGGCATAGTTTATTATAATGTGGCCATATTGTGCATACATGTGCATCATGGGATGGCAAACAATGTTGCAAGAGGAAGTTTTCCTTTTTGTCACACCAAAAGGCATTTTCCATTTTCTGAGCATAAAAACGGACGGTTTTGTGAAGCAACCACCAAATGGCTAATTCAAAAAACTACCACCACATTTTACAAAAATACAAGACCACCTTATATGAACAATGTACCAACAGGGGGATCTGAAACCTTTCCGTCCACCTCTGGTGAAAAAGACAAATTCCTGCCGAATCGATAGGAAGTGGGTCAGATATGAACTACAGGTACATGATACGATGCTCATGTTTTTTACAAAATTCATTTTTAGGTTCACAATATGCTATTTTATCAAAAATCCATGCAAGTTTAGCGAGGTTTTGTCAGATTCCAAAGTATACAAAAGATGCGGCATTTAAATATCCAAACAATTCAAAAATGTTAATACAAAATAAAATATAATTTGCTCTAATAAAATAGGGTTAGATTACTTTTTAGATGCTTAATATTTCTTATGTTCAAATTTTTAGGGTTTGACTATTTTATTTTTGTTTTAATTGAATAATCAAAAATTATATGTAAGTGTTTTACTCATTTTGAAAATTTTCATCTACAGTAACTATAAAATGTTTTTATATGAATGGATAGATCTTATTTTTCTGAAAATTATGATATATTATTCATATTTTTCTGAGTTGAAATGAAAAAGATATGAATTTTCTAAATTTTATCCTATTTTTTGAATTAAAAATGCCCCCACCCCTTTAATGTACGAAATAAATGCCCCCCTTTAACACCGGTTCCATCCACGAACATGATCCACGAGGACGCCTCACAATATCTGAACTTGGAGGGACATGATGACAGCTCAAGTAGTCATGGAGAAGATGACGACTCCGGTGAACGCACTTTAGTGATTGCAAAGTCCGTCGAGGTATATGCATGGATTAATCCTCTGCCGACTTGCACCGATTGATTTGTATATATATATATGTATTAATTAACACTTATTTCTTCTTTTAGCCCTCCGGATCGACCAGCCAGCAACAATCTTCTTCTACGAAAAAGAGCAAGCGAGGCGCGAGCCGTCAGTTGAAAGATCATGCAAAGTTCACGATCGAAGCAGTCCGTGTTGATGGCAGGCCGATGGAGCCCAAGAAGGCCGCAGACAAATTTGCACGTCAGGCTGGAGTTCTTTTTAGGGACCAAATCTCAATCATAATTAAATATTGGAATAAGCCAAAGAAGGGCGACGGTACCTTTGTCGATGAAAGATCCAAAGAAATGCTTTAGAATTCGCTGTTGGTAAATTTCACCCTTCCGCTAGAGGAGGATGAAAACAAACCGGTTATAAAGGAAAAGGTCAAAGAGTGGACTTTAAATAAGATGGCTGACGCTTTCCGCAACTGGAAGACAAAATTGAAAAAAATTGTCAAAGCTCGCGAGACTCCAGATTTCGAAGACGCATATTATGCGAAGATAAGACCTCACTGGCCTGAATTTGTGGCATACAAGGAAGGTGCTATAGCTACAAAGAGGTCATAAACCAATACGCTAAATGCCCAAAAGAAGAAATATCACCAGAGGACGGGGTCAGGTGGCTACATATCTCAGAGGCCTAAGTGGGAGGAAGCTGACAAGGCCCTGCTTGATAGAGGGATCACACCCCAGACACATGGGTGAGACCTACGTGCAAAGACTTAGTTCTATGAAATCGGGGCAAGGTTGGACCCAGAAACGGGATTGTGTATCTTCCCAACCCTCCTTGCCAAACCCATCACTGAACTCATCACGGCATACGAGAAAACAGCCGCCAGGACCTTCCATCCCGATAGAGAGAATGACCAGCTCACAAGCGCCATCGGTAAAAAAGAACACCCTGGACTTGCACGAGGCACAGGGGATATGACGTGGAAGGATGGGTTTGCCGAGTGGGGTGACTCTTACAGATGGCGCGGCAGAAAAGAAAAAGAGCGTACAGAGCGGATGACACAGATAGAACATGCACTTGTGGCGCTGCAGGCGCAAGTGAATGCACAAAAGAGCCAGCAAGCTACCGGCCCATCTCAGCGGCACGAAGAGCCTGCATTGGAAGCTGCCGGCGGCCCAGACTCTGCGCGGAAAAGCAGCATGGCTTCCACGGAGAACGTGCAGCCCACACATAAAATGGCGGGTCCTCGATACCCCGTGGATGAGATCACGGAGATTGAACACGCTGAGCTGCATGTGAGATTAATGGGCTTATCCATTAAGGTGGCTGTCGACTATGTCTTACCTCCTGTAGCTGGTGGAACTTACCACTGCCGACCGATTCCAGATGGCTATGCTATTATCGGGGTGGATGAGGTTGTGAAGGAATATGAGGAAGCACAGCTTGACCATGCTACAGGTAAAGGGGAAACTCAACTCAAATTTGCAGTGAAAACAACCATTCTTTGGAAGAAGGAACACATCGTGCTTCCAAATTGAGGCTCTCTTGGAACCCCCGTCTCATGGCGTCGGCGATCTGAGCCGCCTCAGCCATCTCCAAGTCATCAGAATACTCCCCTGTCGTCTCCGGCGCTTCATCCATCTCCTGCGCGATAGCCATCTCCGGAGCGCGAGCCATCTCCTACGCGTCAGCCATCTTCGGTGCGCCAGCCATCTCCTGCGCGTCAGCCATCTCCGGCGCTTCAGCCATCTCCTCAGCGTAAGCGGAATAGCACTGCCATGAAGAGCATCACTAGCACTGCCACGAAGAAATCTTCAGGAAACCGTACGCCAAAGAGTTCAAGAAACTATGTCCCGCAGCCTTCCGCCAAGCCATTGCCGGTTTTACCGTGGAATCGCAGCGACGAGGAGACCAATAGGATCTCGGAAGAAGAGGTCAAGAAATTCTTTGCACCTAGACAGGCCGAGCCAAAGGAGAAACTAGATCCGGCGGTGGTGGAGAAGTTTTACAATAATCTTTTCAAACCTGAAACCCCACTTGTGCCGGACTATGAGCGCCAGATTTTGAAGGGGGATGCAAGGCGGAGGGAGACTAAAAGTAGCAGTCGTGCGGCACCCTAGAAAACAATTCCCATGCTCGGAGATCAGGAAAAATAATCATGCGCCCCGCTCCAAGTGTTCGACACACTGGACGCTCCTCCTGTAAATGATTACGAGGCAGAGCTACAAAGAAAGGCCAATGAGATGGGGATGACTTACATTGCATACTTGAACATCATGGGAGACAACTTGCCCAAAGGTGATGTCAACCCCATACAGCCATGGAAGTATGGGAAGAATCTCGTCAAGAAAGAGGAGCTCAAGAATCTACCAACAAAGATGCGAAGATTGCACAAGTGATACCTTGATTTCTGCAAGACGAGAAAGGAAGAATGGATCACGACGCATATAAGAGATCAGATTTTCTTGTGTGGATACGACGAGATTGCCTTCAACATTCAAGACTTGCAATTTCTATTCAATCAGAAGGAACTCGACAAAGCTGACATCATCCTTTATTGTGTGTAAGTACTATTTCTGTAATTTCTATCTCATCTCATTCAATTCATTAATTGCATGTATATATATATATGCTCACCATATATGTATATACTATTATGCAGGAAAAAGGTTATGGAATGCATGAAAGGAGGCCCTTTTGACATTGGGTTCATTGACCCAAATAGAGTTCATGAAAAAGTGGTACAACACAGACCCGGGCAAACAGAAGATTTCTTGCTAAAGTCTTTACTGAGACAACAAACCAAAAGGGAAATATTATTGCCTTACAACTTCTCATGAGTACTGTTACCCTCTCTTGTACACATTCTGTTTCGGCTTACTCGATGTTAAGTGTAACTGATGATGAGTTATGCTTGCGTAGGTTCCACTTTATTCTGCTAGTCATTCAACCTGACTCAGGAAAAGTCCTTGTCATGGACTCGTTACGAAAAGACCAGGAGCTATGGGCAGACTTTAAAGAGATGCTCCAGAGGTAATTTCAATCATATTATCGCACTAGATCGGCAACTTTCGTGACAATAAGTAATTAATTACTTCTTTATCCATTTTCTTTGCCGGACAGGGTTTGGAAAAGGTTCACGGGCAGGGCCATGGGTGAATGGTCAGAAGAACTAAAATTTGTAGTCCAAAATGTAAGTAATACTAGCTAGCTAGGTATCTCTTTGATTCTTCTTCCAATTCCATTATATCATGCTTTATTGATTATTATTTTGAATAAACTCTCTATTCTCGTAAAGTGCGTGCATCAGGGACCCGGTAATAACTTATGTGAATACTATGTTTACGAGTTCATTCGCAACACAATATATGCGACGGGCCAAGCCGCACTAAAACAAGTAAGTAAACAAAGTACACAACATTATTTTATTACCATCAATTGTGTTGAGTTTTATTCTTATATATATATATTGACCCCATTCTTCATATATATTTAGATCGAACGGATCCGGGACCAACTCCTACCATTTGACCGCATACGAGCCATTCAAGAGGAATTGGCGGGGTTCATACTTGATGAGGTCGTCACGCCTGGCGAAGAACTCTTTAGATATCCAAAAAAATGAACGTTGTATATATGCTTGAACGTCTTTGTCTTGTACTTGATGCTTCAACGTTTACGAAGAATACCACACAATGACGATGTTTGTGTATAATAATAGTTGCTTAATTATTCATGTACTCGTATGTACCGACGACGATGTATGTGTATACCGCTCCCGATCGATTCCCCCTCCCCCTCCCCGTCCCCAACGCGCCGCAGAAATACGCCCAGAACGGGGCGACGGCAGAACTCTGCCGCGGCAGAGATTTAAGCCGTTTTCCTGCCGTGGCAGAGATTTATCTCTTTTTCCTGCCGCGGCACAGAACCTTTAACACCGGTTCGTATAAGAACCGTTGTTAAAGTGGGGGCTGAGCGCTGCGACAGCCCCACGTGTGCCACCCTTTAACACCGGTTCGTATAAGAATCGCTGTTAAAGGGGGGGCTCTAACACCGAACCCCCAACAGCGGTTCCAGAACCTGTGTTAGAGGCCTCTAAGAACCGGTGTTAGAGGCTTCGTTTCCACGAGTGACATGCAGAAGTAATCAGAAAAATACTTTGTGTTTGGGCTTATAGGAACTATTGCAAGGACAAACAAAGTGAGGTTGTGCAGGTCTGGACCCAATTAGATCCTTCTAAGCCTTCTAAGAGGAATAATAAAAATTAAGCCATAGAATAATGTGATACCCAAACAAAGTGAGGTGGCTTCTATTTTTTTTCAGGCTTCGCCACTGCTCCCAAGTTAATTAGTACGTGGCGGTGATCGAGTCCTATTTCTAATCGAGTTAGATAGCTTGTCCGAAGGTAATTTGTTAGCAAGCTTTGTTTGTGTGGAAGTCGGACTAGAATAGGTTTATTTATTAGGATGTCGAGTCGGCTAGCTGTTCTTTCTTTGTGCATATATATATATATATGTTCGTCAGAGCTTTGTAAGCGTGAAAAAACCACCATGGCCGACCTAGGCGACCCCATCCTTTCCGACGACGACGGAGCCGAGGCGACGATGGCAGAGGAGGACGAGGAGAGCACGCTGTGCTTCTTCTTGGCCGTCACGTCCATGGCCCTAGTGTGGGTAGCAGTCTTCGTGCTCATGCTGCAATTCTGCCGCGCCCACCCGGTGATCATGGGCTTCCGGGCGCTGGGCATCGCCGCCTACGCGGTTGCAGTCGCGGGTATCTACCTTGGAGTCATATGTATCGCAGTACATCTCATCCCTAACTTCTTCTGCGGGAATTGCGATGAGTAATTTACCGCAGCAAGATGACTACTTCCTACTGTGTACGATACTCGTACCACACCTGCACATCGGTGCACTGTACTAGTCATCCCTAGGTATATGTATACATTGTACTGCCTTCTCTTTTTATTTTGGGGACAATAATAGGAGTAGTTTTCCTCACAGCTGAACGATGTTTGAGTTTAAGCAAACCTGTCCTAGGACACGGTCGACCATACCTGTTCGTACTTGATTTGACACGGCCTTGCATCATCGACACGGTCTAGAGGTTGAAGATGAAAGGATTCTCAGGGGATCACATTGTATTTCTCTTTTTCTTGAGGTGTTTTTAACTGTTCATTGTTTCTTTTAATGCCAAGGTCCTATTCGCAAAAAGGTGCATTATTGTCATGGAGCTCAACTACAACTTTCACTACAAGAATGACGAGATGCGCCTGTTAGATGTATATATGTATATTGTATGTCCCCACTTGTTAGGGGGGTCTTCCTGCATATTTCCATCTGTATATGTACTATATATTGTGGCCTTTGGCTCCTGAGAAATACAAGTTACCTATTTCTAACATGGTATCAGAGCATAGGTTTACCCCTTCTCCTCCCGCACGTAGAAACTTCGTGTGTTTTGTTTTTCTGAATCGGCCGCCGCCCGAGCGTCACCGGTTGATTTGATTTCGGCCCGTCTACGATCGCCCATCCACGATCGATCCACCGCCGCCACTCACCGGCCCCGTCACCTCGATCCCGCCGCCCGCTTAGGCCCCTGCCCAACATCGATCCCGCCGCCCGCTCTCGGTTCAGGCTCCCGCCCAGCACGTTCGCGCATAAGCTTCAGCGCGTCCACGGGGCACCTGCCTTCGCCGCTCCCTCTCTTCGCCACGGGGAACCTGCCTTCGCCACCGCCCGCCCTCGGTTCGGCCTCGCCCCCCGCCGCCGCCCCGCCTGCTCTCGCTCGGCCTCTACTCCGCCCAAGTCTACTGGCTGCCGGAGGGCCCGTCTCAGTCGCCTTCTGTTCCGGTCTCGATTTCCCCTGGAATAGGTTCGCGCTGCCCCGATCTAGCTTGTCCTAGTGCTTAGATCATTGGTGGTGCTCTGTTCTAGGTGGAATTGGCTGGAGATTGCTGGCCTGCGAGCATTGACTTTCAGCAGCCAGATCTAGATCTAAAAAAAGTGAGAGAGAGAGAGATGTCTTTTGCATCGGGCTATGATGCGATTCCTCGCTGCCCGGTGATCTTCGATGGCGCCAATTATCCTGATTTCGCTGCCTTTATGCGCGTTCACATGTGCGGTCTCCGTCTATGGGTTGTGCTCTCCGGCAAGGTCTCCTGTCCACCGTGCCCCCTGCTCCTATGGCTCCTCTTCCACCGACGCCGATTGTTCTTGGCGCTGGTGCTTCTCAGGAGACCAAGGATGCTGCTCAGAGTGCCGATGATAGTGCTATTGCTGTATATGAGCTGAAGCTCAAACAGTACTCTGCTGATCTCGAGACTTATCACCTCGATCTGACCGCCTACACTCAGTGGGTCGATGAGGATGCTCGCGCTGCTGCTGTTCTCACCTCCAGTGTTCTGCCCCAGTTTGCTGCTGAGTTCACAAGTCTCCCTACTGTTGCTTCTCAATGGGCACATCTTCGTCAGCGTTATCAGCCGTTTGGGGATGCTCTTTACCTATCCGTGGTTCGCCAGGAGCATTCTCTTCAGCAGGGTGATTCCACAATTGATGAGTTCTATACTCAGAGTGCTGCTATCTGGCGTCAGCTTGATTCTCTTCGTACTGCTGTTTGTGGAACATGCCCGTGCTGCCAGATTGTGCGCTTGGATTTGGAGTTCCATCGCATCTATGAGTTTATTTCTCGGCTCCGCAAGGAGTTCGAGCCCCGTCGTGCTCAGTTGAATGCCCGTGGTCGTGTTCCGCTCTCTAAGGTGCTGTCTGAGCTTCGGGCTGAGAAAACTCGTCTCCGTGGTGCTGTTCTTCTTGAGGTTCCGTCTGTGCTTGCCACTCGTGGTCCTCCTTTGTCGTCTGCTCCCTTGACTCAGCCGTGGTCCTCTATGCCGCCACTGATACTACCCACTCCTCCAGGTCAGGGTCAGAGTCAGCACCAGGGTCAGAGTTAGCACCAGCAGTCTCGTGGTCAGGGTCGCTGTGGATCTCTTCGTCACTGCACTTACTGTAGCAGGGATGGCCATACTTGGGCCACCTGTTATATACGGGATCCCAGTTTACGTCAGCAGCACCAGGCTCGTGTGCAGTCTGCTCCTTCCGGATCATCAGCAGTTGGTCTCTCTGATCAGGACATTATCAGGAGTCTTCGCGGTCTACTTGCTGCTACAGGATCTTTTTCGACGACACTACTGGTTCTGTGACTGATTATTCAGGCACTGCGCGACCACCACCTTCTACACAGTCAGGTACGTCCCCGTGGTATATGGATTCTAGAGCTTCTTTTCACATGACCTCTGAGTCTTCTCTTCTGTCCGCTATTCGTTCTCTCACTTATCCTGTCCGTGTTCTCACGGACGATGGTACCTCTCTTCCTATTTCTAGTAGGGGCACCCTTTCTACTTCTTCTTTTTCTGTTCCTGATATTTCTCATGTTCCTCGTCTTAAGATGAATCTGTTCTCTGCTAGCCAGCTTACTGACTATGGTTGTCGCGTCATTCTTGATGCTGATTCTTGTGTTGTCCAGGACCGTCGCACACAAGCCCTGGTTGGAGTTGGCCCTCGCAGCCGTGACTCTTTAGGACTTTGGGAGTTAGACTAGCTTCGTGTTCCTTCCTTCCGCTGCCACTTCATCTGTCAGTTCTTCTCCGGCCGTCGCCTCTACTACCAGCTCTTTTCAACAGTGGCATCATCGTCTTGGTCACCTTTGTGACTCTCGCTTGTCGTCATTAGTTCATCGTGGTCTTCTGGGGTCTATCTTAGGATATGGGTCTTTACATTGTTAGGGCTATAGGTTGGGAAAACAGATTCAGCTTCCCTATCCTACTAGCGCTTTTGTATCTCAGCGACCTTTTGATTTAGTTCATTCCGATGTTTGGGGTCCGGATCCTTTCGCTTCGAAAGGGGGCCATCGCTACTATATTTTATTCATCGATGATTTTTCTCGGTACACTTGTTTGTATTTTATGCGCTATCGCAGTGAAGTGCTCTCCATATATCAGCGTTTTGCGGCCATGGTCCATACTCACTATTCTACACCCATTCATGTGTTTCGTGCTGATTCTGCTGGTGAGTATATCTCCCAGATGTTGCGAGGTGTTCTTGCTGAGCAAGGTACCGTTCTCCTGTCCCGGCGCACATGCCCAGAATGGCGTTGCTGAGCGTAAGCACCGCCATCTTCTTGAGACCACTCGTCCCATGATGATTGTTTCTTCCCTTCCGCCGCATTTCTGGGCTGAAGCTGTCGCTACGTCGACTTACCTCATCAATATTCAGCCATCTGCCGCTCTGTAGGGTGGTAACCCTCTTGAGCGCCTATCTAGTCATTCTCCAGACTACTCCATGCTTCGCTTGTTTGGTTGTGTTTTCTATGTTCTCCTTGCCCCCCGCGAACGCACCAAACTGACCGCTCAGTCTGTTGAGTGTGTCTTCCTTGGATAAAGTGATGAGCATAAGGGCTATCGCTGTTGGGACCCCGTTGGTCGTCGAATGCGTATCTCTCGCGACGTTACTTTTGATGAGATGCGCCCCTTCTATCCTCGTCCCACCGCTGGTACCTACCCGGTGGAAGATATCTCTTTTCTTATTTTTCCTGACACACCTCTTTCTACTCCTATTGTGTCTTCTTCAGGACCCACTCTCCCTGATGTCTCTTCTTCGACACCATCCTCCTCTGCTCCGTCTAGTTCCCCTAGTTCTCCTCGTTCTCCGAAGCCTTCCTCTGCTATTCCTTCTTCTTCATCGTCGTCTCATGAGTCGTCTTCCTCTGATGAGCTTCTCTCTACTCGTCCTGTTCATCAGCATTGTTCCCCCAACCGTTACTCTCGTAGTCAGTATGGTATTTCTGTTGCCTCCGAGCCGACTTCTTATCGGGATGCTGAGCATCATCCTGAATGGCAGCTGGCCATGGCTGAGGAGATTGCTGCGCTTGAGCGCACTGGCACCTGGGATCTTGTTTCTCCCCCTCCCGGTGTTCGTCCTATTACGTGTAAGTGGGTCTATAAAATTAAGACCCGCTCTGATGGATCTCTTGAGCGCTATGAAGCGCGTCTTGTGGCTCGTGGTTTTCAGCAGGATCATGGTCGTGACTATGATAAGACCTTTGCTCCTGTGGCTCATATGACCACTGTGCGCACTCTTCTTGCTGTCGCTTCTGTTCTTCATTGGTCTGTGTCCCATCTTGATGTTCAGAACGCATTCCTCAATGGTGAGTTGAGTGAGGAGGTTTATATGCAGCCTCCTCCTGGGTATTCTGTTCCCGCTGGGATGGTTTGCCATCTTTGGCGTTCTCTTTATGGCCTGAAACAGGTCCCTCGTGCCTGGTTTGAGCGTTTTGCCTCTGTGGTGACTGCTGCTAGTTTCTCTCCTAGTGCTCATGATCCAGCGCTGTTTGTTCACACTTCTCCTCGCTAGTAATGATCCTGAGTATACCGCCTTTGTTAAGGCTCGTCTTCGTGATAAGTTTCTTATGACTGATCTTGGTCCTCTTTGATATTTTCTTGGGATTGAGGTTTCCTCCACTTCTGATGCCTTTTTCATCTCCCAGGAAAAGTATATTCAGGATCTTCTTGCTCATTCTACTCTTGGGGATGAGCGCACTGTTGAGACCCCTATGGAGCTTAATGTTAAGCTTCACCCTACTGATGGTGATCCTCTTCCTGATCCGACGCGTTATCGCCATATTGTTGGGAGTCTTGTTTATCTTGCTGTCACTCGTCCTGACATAACTTATCCTGTTCATATTCTGAGTCAGTTTGTTTTTGCTCCTATCACTGTTCATTATAGTCATCTTCTCCGTGTTTTTCGTTATATTCGTGGTACAATCACTCGTCGCCTTTTCTTTCCTCGTTCCAGCTCCCTCCAGCTCCAGTGCTATTCGGACGCTACGTGGGCGAGTGATCCTTCGGATCGCCGTTAAGCTACGCTTCTTGTGTGTTTCTTGGTGGTTCGCTCATTGCTTGGAAGACGAAGAAACAGACATCGGTTTCCCGTTCGAGTGTTGAGGCTGAGTTGCATGCTATGGCCTTGTTGACTGCTGAGGTGACCTGGTTACGGTGGTTGCTTGCAGATTTTGGGGTCTCTATTATCACACCCACTCTGGTTTTGTCTGACAATACATGTGCTATTAGTATTGCACGTGATCCGGTCAAGCATGAGCTTACCAAGCATATTGGTGTTGATGCTTTCTATACACGTACTAAGGTGCAGGCTCAGGTTGTTGTGCTTCAGTATGTGCCTTCAGAGTTATAGTTGGCGGATTTTTTTACGAAGGTACAGACCATTGCGCAGCATACTTTCTTTCTCTCCAAACTAAGTGTTGTGGAGCCACCATAAGTTTGGTGGGGAGGGGGTGTGTTAGATGTATATTTGTATGTTGTATGTCCCCACTTGTTAGGGGGTCTTTCTGCATATTTCCACCTATACATGTACTATATATTGTGGCCTTTGACTCCTGAGGAATACAAGTTGCCTATTCCTAATGGCGCCAACGGCCATACCTGTTTGCATTGATTGGTTCGTACTTGACCATACCTGTTCGTATTGGATTTCACAAAAACAAATATGTATCCAAAAAACAAATATGTGCAGCTTATAGTACATTACCATTGGCTCTTTTCGGTGGAGAGCATCTGACTGCCTACGGTGTACCTTCCACCCTAACATGCTTAGATGCAAACTCATAGATGCTTGTATATCAATATCTTTCTTACGAATATCAAGTCGACTTGGTATGATATTCTGAATTTTGTTGATTCAGATCAAGGGAAACTCCAAATGGATCCGATTTTCAAACTTCATTTTTTCCACTTCAAAAGATCCCCTCCATCTCAAAATAAGTGTCTTCGATTTGTTTAGATTTAAATGTATCTAGACATATTTTAATATATAAATACATACTAATCTAGATAAATTCATGTCACTTATTTTAGGACGGAGGGATTATGTAATTATAATTTTTCATCGAATTATGTTTACGTATGTGACCTATACAAAACAAAACACAAATGTGAAGAATAAAAATTAATTGTTTTCATGCCTAATTAGAGCCACATTTTTTCAACACGTAAATAATATTCCACACGTTCATATAATGTATCTTTACATATCCGTCTGAACACAGATTTTTTTTTTCAAACTTTAAATATCGGTTTTGGTTTTTTGGAAACATCGGGCTCAATATGGCCCACCCTCTTCAGATCAGAACTTACTGTTGTTGCTAGACTGTCATACACTGGTTTTGCTGAGTCTCGATTCGTACTCTAATGCATAGTCTATCTTTGTCGCCATGATATGGCCTTTACATTCCACATCCTAGAAAACATATATATTGTGCTTGTTTACCTTGTTGGCCTTGTGAGCCGTAGCTTGCAAGCTAGTCTGTTGCTCGAGTCATGCATGCAGACCTTTATCTTACGCTGTTATGGGAAGTTGTCACATGCTCTAGTTATATATGCGGTGGAAGAAGAGGAATATCGAGGGCCGTATCGAGTCGGTCCAGCAAGTCCAGCTGGTTCCTAATTTCATATACGCTGAAGACACGAAAAGAACACACATACACACGCACGCGGTACGTGGAATTAATAAAACATGAAGACAAAATATAGCACGCTGACACGTAGTATAGGCTAAAACCTATTTCCAGGGAGCTTAGAGCTCTGAGAAGATAAGCTTAGAATAGATACTACTCCTTGCTCAGCCCCGGTGATGACCGCGATCTTGTATTCTCTTGTGTCTAGATCCACCAGCCGCACCTCCATATATACATTCATGCGTATGAGCAGAAAACAGCCGGAGCTTGCTGCGACGAGGCCCAGGACGCCCACGACGAGTCCGACGATCGCCGTAACACGGAAGGGTGCCGTCACGTGTCTCTTGTGTCTAGATCCACCAGCCGCACCTCCATATATACATTCATGCGTATGAGCAGAAAACAGCCGGAGCTTGCTGCGACGAGGCCCAGGACGCCCACGACGAGTCCGACGATCGCCGTAACACGGAAGGGTGCCGTCACGTGCGACGGCGGCTGTACGCCGAAGCAGAAGAGCAGCACCAGGAGGACGGAGACCGCCATCACCGTGCAGGCAATGCCGCCCAAGATACGCAGGCAATGCCGCCCAAGATAAATTGTGAAATCTAGGATTCGAACTCGAGACCTTAGGCTCTAATATCATGTCAAGCTTCATGAACTAGCCAACGCAACCAAAAATCCGAATTGATGGAAAGGGCTAGTGCAATCCCCTTATACACTTCAACATAGACTTGCTCGCCTTCGTCCGGCCTCACGACTTCGGCTCGGCGCCGCTGCCCTCGATGTCCGCCAGATATCATATACTGGAGCAAGAGTCAGCGCGCTTCGAGCCTATCGTACACTAAGGGTGTTTTTTTGGGCTTTTGACCACTTCTCACTAGTGCACACGTACCCCTCTAACACCGGTTTGGAGGACCCTCTAACAGCGGTTCCACAACCGCTGTTGAGGGTTCGGTGTTAGAGGGGGGGCCCCTTTAACACCGGTTCCTATACGAACCGGTGTTAAAGGGTGGCGCACGTGGGGCTGCCGCAGGCCTCAGGCCCCCCCCCTTTAACACCGGTTCGTGACCGAACCGGTGTTAAAGAACTTCTGCAGCAGATTTAGCCGTTTTCCTGCCGGCAGAACTCGCCAGCAGGAAAACGCCTAAATCTCGCCAAGCAGACTTTCTGCCCGTTACGGGCGATTTCTGCAGGGGGCGGGAGAGCGAGGGGAAATCGATCGGGAGCCGTATACTTATAAATCGTCATCGGTACATACGAGTACATGAATAATTAAGCAACTATTATTATACACAAACATCGCCATCGGCACATACATCGCCATCGGCACATACATCGACACATACATCTACATCGCCGGAGGTGGATATCTAAAGAGTTCTCCGCCAGGCGTGACGACCTCATCAAGTATGAACCCCGCCAATTCCTCTTGAATGGCTCGTATGCGTTCAAATGGTAGGAGTTGGTCCCGCATCCGTTCGATCTGAATATATATGAAGAATGGGCCGTCAATATATATATAAGAATAAAACTCAACACAATTGATGGTAATAAAATAATGTTGTGGACTTTGTTTACTTACTCTAAGTTGTTCTAGTGCGGCCTGTCGCACATATCGTGTTGAATGAATTCGCAAACATAGTACCCACATAAGTTATTGCCGTGTCCTTGATGCGCGCACTTTACGAGAATAGAGAGTTCAATCAAAATAATAATCAATAAAGCATGATATAATGGAATTGGAAGCTAGCTAGTATTACTTACATTTTGGTCTACAAATTTTAGTTCTTCTGACCATTCACCCACGGCCCTGCCCGTGAACATTTTCCAAACCCTGTCCGACAAAGAAAATGGATAAAGGAGTAATTAATTACTTATTGTCACGAAAGTTGCCGATCTAGTGCGATAATATGATTGAAATTACCTCTGGAGCATCTCTCTAAAGTTTGCCCATAGCTCTTTTTCTTTTCGTAACGAGTCCATGACAAGGACTTTTCCTGAGTCGGGTTGAATGACTAGCAGAATAAAGTGGAACCTACGCACGCATAACTCATCATCAGTTACACTTAACATCGAGTAAGCCGAAACAGAATGTGTACAAGAGAGAGGGTAACAGTACTCACGAGAAGTTGTAAGGCAATAGTATTTCCCTTTTGGTTTGTTGTCTCAGTAAAGACTTTAGCAAGTAATCTTCTGTTTGCCCGGGTTTTTCTCTTACCACTTCTTCATGAACTCTATTTGGGTCAACGAACCCAATGTCAAAAGGGCCTCCTTTCCTGCATTCCATAACCTTTTTCCTGCATAATAGTATATACATATATGGTGAGCATATATATATACATGCAATTAATGAAGTGAATGAGTTGAGATAAAAATTACAGAAATAGTACTTACACACAATAAAGGCTGATGGCAGCTTTGTCGAGTTCCTTCTGATTGAATAGAAAATGCAAGTCTTGAATGTTGAAGTCGATCGCGTCGTCTCCGCACAAGAAAATCTCATCTCTTATATGCGCCGTGATCCATTCTTCTTTTCTCGTCTTGCAGAAATGAAGGTACCACTTGTGCAATTTTCGCATCTTTGTTGGTAGATTTTTGAGCTCCTCTTTCTTGACTAGATTCTTCCCATACTTCCATGGCTGTATGGGGTTGACATCGCATTTGGGCAAGTTGTCTCCCATGACGTTCAAGTATGCAATGTAAGTCATCCCCATCTCATTGGCCTTTCTTTGTAGCTCTGCCTCGTAATCATCTACGGGAGGAGCGTCCCGTTTGTCAAACATTTGGAGCGGGGCGCATGATTGGTTTTCCTGCTCTCCGAGCATGGGAACTGTTTTGTGGGGTGCCTCACGACTGCTACTTTCAGTCTCCCTACGGCGCCTTGCATCCGCCTTCAAAATCTGGCGCTCGTAGTCCGGCACAAGTGGGGTTTCAGGTTTCAAAAGATTTTTGTAAAACTTCTCCACCACCGCCGGATCTATTTTCTCCTTTGGCTCGGCCCGTCTAGGTGCAAAGAATTTCTTGACCTGTTCTCCCGAGATCCTATTGGTCTCCTCGTCGCTGCGATTCCACGGTAAAACCGGCAATGGCTTGGCGGAAGGCTGCGGGACGTAGTTTTTTGAACTCTTTGGCGTACGGTTTCCTGCGGATTTCTTTGTGGCAGTGCTACTGATGCTCCTCGTGGCAGTGCTCTTCCGCTTACGCTGAGGAGATGGCTGAAGCACCGGAGATGGCTGACGGGCCGGAGATGGCTGCCGCGCAGGAGATGGCTGACGGGCCGGAGATGGCTGCCGCGCAGGAGATGGCTGACGGGCCGGAGATGGCTGCCGCGCAGGAGATGGCTGAAGCGGCTCAGACTGCTGACGCTGCGGAGACGGCGGGGGTGCCAGTGACCTCCAATTTGGAAGCACAATGTGTTCCTTCTTCCAAAGAATGGTTGTTTTCACTGCAAATTTGAGTTGAGTTTCCCCTTCACCTGTAGCATGGTCAAGCTGTGCTTCCTCATATTCCTTCACAACCTCATCCACCCGAAAATAGCATAGCCATCTGGAATCGGTCGGTGGTAAGTTCCACCAGCTGTGGAGGTAAGGCATAGCCGATAGCCACCTTAATGGATAAGCCCATTAATCTCACATGCAGCTCAGCGTGTTCGCTCTCCGTGATCTCATCAACGGGTATCGAGGACCCGTCATTTCAAGCGTTGGCACGTTCTCCGTGGAAGCCACACCGCTTCCAGCGCAGTCCGGCGGGCAGCTTCCAATGCAGGCTCTTCATGCCGCTGAGATGGGCGGTAGCTTGATGGTTTCTGTGCATTCACTTGCAGCGCCGCAAGTGCATGTTCTATCTGTGTCATCCGATCTGTACGCTCTTTTTCTTTTCTGCCGCGCCATCTGTAAGAGTCGCTCCAGTCGGCAAACCCATCCTTCCACGTCATACCCCCTGTGCCTCGTGCATGTCCAGAGTGTTCTTTTTTACCGATGGCGCGTGTGAGCTGGTCATTCTCTGTCGGGATGGAAGGTCCCGGCGGATGTTTCCTCGTATGCCGTGATGAGTTCAGTGACGGGTTTGGCAAGGATGGTTGGGAAGATACACAATCCTGTTTCTGGGTCCAACCTTGCCCCGATTCCGTAGAACCAAGTCTTTGCACGTAGGTCCCACCCATCTGTCTGGGGTGTGATCCCTCTCTCGCGCAGGGCCTTCTCAGCTTCCTCCCACTTAGGCCTCTGAGATATGTAGCCACCTGACCCCGTCCTCTGGTGATATTCCTTCTTCAGGGCATTAAGCGTATTGGTTTCTGACCTCTTTTTAGCTATAGCACTTTTTTTATATGTCTTAAATTCGGGCGTTGAGGTCTTATCTTCGCATAATATGTCTTGAAATTTGAGTCTCGCCACTTTGACAAATTTGTTCAATTTTGTCTTCCAGCTATGAAAGCATCAGCCATCTTCTTTAGAGTCCACTCTTTGACCTTGTTCTTTATAACCGGGTTGTTTTCATCCTCCTCTGGCGGAAGGGTGAAATTTACCAACAACGAATTCCAAAGCGTTTCTTTGGATCTGTCATCGACAAAGGTACCGTCGCCTTCTTTGGCTTATTCCAATTTTCAATTATGATTGGGATTTGGTCCCTAACAAGAACTCCACTGACGATAAATTTGTCTGCGGCCTTCTTGGGCTCCATCGGCGCCATCAACACGACTGCTTCGATCGTGAACTTTGCACGATCTTTCAACCGCTCGCTCGCTTGCTCTTTTTCGTAGAAGAAGATGGTTGCTGGCTGGTCGATCCAGAGGGCTAAAAGAAGAAAGAAGCGTTAATTAATACATGTAGAAGAAGATTGTTGGTGGAAGTCAGCTGAGGCTTAATAAATGCATATACAGGGCTAAAAGAAGAAAGAAGCGTTAATTAATACATGTAGAAGAAGATTGTTGGTGGAAGTCAGCTGAGGCTTAATAAATGCATATACCTCGCCGGACTTTGTAACCATTAAATTGCGTTCACCGGAGTCTTCATCTTCTCCATGACTAGTACTTGAGTAGCGCCGTCATGTCCCTCCAAGTTCAGATATTGTGAGGTGTCCTCATCAATAATGTTCTCCCTTATTTCTTCTTCTTCCAGGTTTCTACTAAGTGGCTCCATAGTTTCTAAAACAATAATATTATCACACAAATATCAGTAATACATCTATTGAAATGCTCAAGCAAGGGCGATGATATGACAGGTTAAAAGTATTGAAATGTAACCCTAATACATGCTTGGTCATTTCAAACCCTAATTCGGAGAAACCGGACTCATATGAAAGGGTACATTTACTTCTTCTAATTAACTTGTCATCAAAGTTGATTAACATAGCATGGTTATTATAATGCTATATTGACAACGAGAGGTGGCGCTAGGGCGAGAGCGGGCCGAGTGCGTGGGGTGTGCGTTCGAACCAGACGACGTGATGGTCTACCTAAAATGGGCGACACACCCTCGGCGTGTGTAGGCTCAGCGAGGACATAGGAGGTCGGTCCCGACATAATGGTGGCGGTGGTCGTCAAGTGGCACAAAATATACACATGCATATACAATACACATACAATACAAATCCTTTGAATCAAACATGCATAATTTCCTATAGGATTTCCTATAGGATTTAATCCTACAAATTTCCTATAGGATTTAATCCTACAAATTTCCTATACAAATCCTTTGAATCAAACATGCCCTTACTTATATCCAAGGGATGGCGGCGAGGCGGCAGCGAGGTGGTGTGGGCGAGGGCGACGGCGAGGCAGACACGGATGCGGCGGTCTCGTCGGGCGGCGGTGCTAGCGGCGTTTAGGCGTGGCCTATGAGCTCCGAAGCGGCGGCGGCGAGACGCTCCTGCACGGGGAAGAGAGCGAGGTGGTCAGTTAGGGTTTAGGCGTGGCCTATTATAATATCTTTGCTATAAGCTATTTTATTTTTACTCCACATGCTTCTGAGTCGCGAGGCTATCTTTGCTATAAGCTATTTTATTTTTACTCCACATGCTATCTTTGCTATAATATCTTTGCTATAAGCTATAAGCTATTTTTACTCGGAGTCGCGAGGCCCGGAGGCGGTTCCAGAGGAGGGCGCCGCGCGCCATGGCCGGGGCAGCGGAGCTCCTGCCAAAAGGGGCACGACCAAGGAAGACGGGCCCTGGGAGGGAGGCGCCGGAACAGGGCAGCCATGCAGGCAGTCGCGGACATGGCGGCGCTCGCAGGCCGGGAAGGAGAGCAGGTCGGTTGAGGCGGGTCCGCGTGCTTGGCGTTCGGGGGCGTACTTGTTAAGCCGGTGGCGTTCTTGGTGGTCATCGGGTCGGATTTCGCCGGGATCGGTCTTGGTCTTCCATGTTGGTGCACCCGAGGTTCTCGGCGGTCTTGTAGATGGACCACGGGTTTAGGGCCTCGGCGTCGGGGTTGTGGGCGAACTTGGGTGCTCAAGTCGTCCCTAAGGTACACAAGCAGACTCACATGTCACAAACACGAGAGCACACACGGACGCCACATGGAGGCGGGACCCACAGATGATGGCGGCTTGGGCGCGACCGGGAGGAGGAAGACGCGGTCCGGTGGCGGCGAAGCTTAAGGGCGGGCGAGGAGGAAATGAGCCGTGGACGGCGATTGGTTGGCGGGCGGGTTGCGGTAGCGCCGTGAACGGTTGTCTTTGTTGGCGGCGGATTCTTTGAGGAAAACCACGGAGGCGGGGCAGCGAGGCTGAGCCTGGCCGCCGACGGAGAGGCCTTGGAGGCCGGGCCCAGGCCAGCTGGCGAGCTTGGCGGCCTGCTGGCCAGCAGGCGCAGAGGCGCAGGGAGGAGGCGGGTGGGCGGCAGTGGAGGAGGAGCAGGTCATGGCCAGCGGAGGAGAGGAAGGCCGCGGGCGGCGTGGAGGGCGGGCGGCGGTCGCTGCCGTGAGAGGGCCGGGGCCGTCGCCGGTGGTCTGTGATCTTTGCCCGAGGCCGGCCGCGGCCGGCAGCGAAGGAGGGAAGAGCGTCGCGGCGAACCTCGGCGGCGGCGGGCAGCCGTCGGCGGCGGCGTCGAAGGCCTTCGATCGATCTGGCGTGGGAGGAATAAGGGAGGAGGTGAAATAATACCCCCTTTAACACGGTTCGTGGCGGAACGGTGTTAAAGAAGCATTCAGCATTTATTACCCTTTTAACACCGGTTCGATACGAACCGGTGTTAAAGAAATGCTGTGAACACCTAACAGTTCCAGCACGAACGGTGTTAAAGAGTGTTTTCAGCGCATTTATTTGGGCTTTTTAATTCAGGGCTTTTTAATTGAGGGCTTTTTAATTCAAAATATGAATAATATATCATAATTTTCAGAAAAATAATATCTATCCATTCATGTAAATAATTTTATATTTACTTTACATGAAATTTTTAAAATAAATAAACACTTATTTCATGCATTAAAGGGCTTTTTAATTCAAAAATATGATATGAATTTAGAAAATTCATATCTTTTTCATTTCAACTCAGAAAAATATGAATAATATATCATAATTTTCAGAAAAATAATATCTATCCATTCATGTAAATGATTTTTATATTTACTTTACATGAAATTTTTGAAAATAAATAAACACTTATTTCATGCATTAAAGGGGCTTTTTTAATTCAAAAAATATGATATGAATTTAGAAAATTCATATCTTTTTCATTTCAACTCAGAAAAATATGAATAATATATCATAATTTTCATAAAAATAATATCTATCCATTCATGTAAATGATTTTATATTTACTTTACATGAAATTTTCTAAAATAAATAAACACTTATTTCATGCATTAAAGGTGCTTTTTAAGATATATAAAGAACTAAAATTAAGATACATGGCAGATTAAGTAACAATCGGCTGGAACTGAAAATTAAGATACATAAAGAACTGAAAATCAAGATACATGGCAGATTAAGTAATCGGCGAACTTGTTCGGAATGTTGGAGTGATTTAGTCATGCTCCTGCCTACACCTGTAATACTCGCATGCGTAGTCGTCGTGCATGGCGTCATCGCCATTGTCGTCTTGAGGTCACCGTAATTGAACCTCTGGAAATGCGTGGGCTGGACTTGAGGGTAGCGCGTGGGCTGGACTTGAGGGTAGCGCAGACGGGGGTTAGAGTCGGTGGCAGTGTCATAGGCCATGACGCTCTGGAGAGTCCGACCGCGCCACCATAGCCGACGGCCGGCCTCGTTGAAGTTAGGAGGAGGTGGGCCGTCCTCCTCGTGCCTGGCGAGCGCCCTCTCATGCCGATCCACGAAGAAGGCTTCCCAAGTAGGGAAATAGTCGGGATGCCATCTGGGATTCCTCCGCTGCTCCGGCGTGAGCTCGAAGTAGTAGTGGTTCGTGATGGCCATCCGGCGCGCCACACCTAGAGGGACAGGAGGAACCGGCACACCTCGGCCTTCGACATCCGGCCGGGGACCACGATGGCCGGGCGGGGTAGTTCGGCGCCAGCGCCTCCCCTCCCTGGGGGTTAGTGCTACGGTGGAAGCCATGGGAAAGAGTGATGAGGTTGCAGATATGAGTCTAGAGATGTGCAATGACAATGGAGGCCAACCCCCTACATATATCTATAGTGAACTAGCGGGAAGAACCGGCGGGAAGAAAAGCAGGGAAGAAAAATGGCGGGAAGAAAAATGGCGGGAAGAACTGGCGGGAAGAAAAATGGCGGGAAGAAAAATGGCGGGAAAAAAAATGGCGGGAAAAAATGGCGGGATGAACCTTTAGTCCCGGTTGGAGACACCAACCGGGACTAAAGATGAACTAGTCCGGTTGGAGACACCAACCGACAAAACCAGTCAGACTAATAATAGAGGTGAGTGCATGTCGACATTATGTCGTGCGTGTACCTTGTCCGGATGGTGTCACCAACCGACTAAAGATGCTTTAGTCCCGGTTGGAGACACCAACCGACTAATAATAGGGTGAGTGTCGACATTATTTTGTAAGTGTCAACACTATGTCGAGCTGCTTGTACTATAAATAGGCATCCTTGTGAGTCCAGTCCTCCGGCCGGTTTGAGGCGAGGACACCACTACGGCGATTTCGGGGAGATGCCGACGAGCCCAGTCCTCGGCATCTCCGAAACTGTCATAGAGGCACTCCTAATATGTGAAATTAGTTAGCTCCACAGTGTATTGATCTAGTTAGACAAGTTACAAAGCTGCAAGATGGTTTTCGAGCGAGGGACACCACTACGGCCAGTTTGAGGAGATGCCGGAGCCCAGTCCTCGGCATCTCCGAGAAACTGGTCATAGAGGCACTCCTAATATGTGACCGCGCGTTTGGAGATCGAGATCTTAATGGTAAGTACGATTCGGGACAACTTCTTCTCATACTCGGTCCATCCACAAAACATGACTAACACTCAAGACATGTATTAAAAACATGAACTAGAGTTACATAATATGAGCATGAACTTCTTGGCATATGCCCTTCCTTATGATCGCTTGATCGTAACCATGGAGCATCTTCTTTACTTAACGGAATGCTTGGGTCAGTTTTCCTTTGTGAAGGCGGAATTTCATCAAACTTATTATAATCTTCGACATGTGTCTTGTCCTCGATTCCCACGATGTTTCTTTTCCTGAAAAGAACTATGTGACGCTTTGGCTCATCATATGATGTATTCGTTTGCATATTTTTCTTTTTTTTGGTGCGGAGGACATGTCCTTCACATAGAAAACTGAGCCACATCATTGGCTAGGACGAATGGTTCGTCTAAGTTCTTCATAAGATTGTTGAGATCCACCGTTGTCATTCCATTACTTCTTGTCTACCTCAACCTCCTCCTCTGTTAGCTTGACCCATTTGCATCGAAACAAGGGGACCTTAAAATTAGGTCCATAGTCAAGTTCCCATATCTCCTCTATGAACCCATAATACGTGGTCTTTTGCCCATTGTCTTCTGCTGCATCGAAGCGGACACCACTATTTTGGTTGGTGCTCTTTTTATCTTGGCCTATCGTGTAAAATGTATTCCCATTTATCTCGTACCCTTGGAAAGTACATACAGTCGAAGATGGTGTCCTGGCCAACAAGTACAGCTGATCCCCAACAGTGGTGTTATTCGTGAGAAGTCTTTGCAGCCGCCAAAACTCGCCATGTGTTCACTTATAATCCATTCATCAGACTGCCCCGGGTGTTTGAGGCGTATTAAATTCTTGTGTTCATTGATATACGGGGCAACCAAGATAGATCTTTGTAAAACCGTGTAGTGTGCTTGATTGAGAGAATGCCTGTCCCTACATATCATTGCTTTACATCCTAGGGTGCCTTTTCCACGCAGTCTCCCCTCATGTCGTGATTCTGGAACACCAATCGCCTTAAGGTCAGGAATAAAATCAACACAGAACTCAATGACCTCCTCTGTTACATAGCCCTTGGAGATGCTTCCTTCTGGCCTATCACGGTTATGAACATATTTCTTTAAGACCCCCATGTACCCCTCAAAGGGGAACATATTGTGTAGAAATACAGGACCGAGAATGGCAATCTCTTCTACTAGGTGAACCAGGAGATGCGTCATAATATTGAAGAAGGATGGTGGGAACACCAACTCAAAGCTGACAAGACATTGGGCCACATCTGTTTGTAACCCTGGTAGGCTTTCTGGATCGATTACCTTGAGATATTGCATTGAGGAATGCACATAGCTTCACAATGGGTACTCGAACATTTTCGGTAGAAGCCCCTCAATGCAATCGGAAGCAATTGTGTCATAATCACGTGGCGATCATGAGACTTCAGGTTTTGGAATTTTTCTGCCATATTTATTATTCCCTTTATATTCGACGAAGCCGACGGGACCTTGATCTGCTCGGACATTCAAAAAGATTTCCTTCTGCTTTGGTAAGAGCGTAGGTGCGGGGAGTTAAGTGGCATCGTTTACCCCTTCGTTCTCGGGATGCATAGGCTCTTGAGGGCCTTGAGGCGTTGCTGGTCTTGTCGTGCTTCCGGTGTATCTTTTGTCTTCCCATACACTCCTAGAAAGCCCTAGCAGGTTCACGCAAACATTCTTCGTCACGTGCATCACGTCGATTGAAGAGCGGACCTCTAAGACTTTCCAATAGGGTAGGTCCCAAAATATAGATTGCTTCTTCCACATGGGCGTGTCCGCATCGTCATTCGGAACAGATAGACTGCGGGACCTTTTCCAAAGATTACTTCTAGGTCCTTGACCATACCAAATACCTCCTCACGATGCGGAGGACAGGCTTCCTCCGGTTACGCCAGACGTTTGAAATGCTTGCCTTTCTTTCTTCTTGGATGCGAGTTCGGAAGAAATCGGCGATACCCTAGGTACACAACCTTCTTACATTTATCCAAATATACACTTTCGGTATCATCTAAGCAGTGTGTGCATGCATTGTATCCCTTGTTTATGCTACTGAAATGTTACTAAGAGCAGGCCAATCATTGATGGTTACGAAAAGCAATGCTCGTAGGTCAAATGGCTCCCCTTTGTGCTCATCCCACATACGTACACCTGGTTTGGCCACAGCTGTAAAAGTTCTTCAACTAATGGCCTTAGGTACACATCAATGTCGTTGCCGGGTTGCCTCGGGCCTTGGATGAGCACTGGCATCATAATGAACTTCCTCTTCATACACAACCAAGGAGGAAGGTTATAGATACATAGGGTCACAGGCCAGGTGCTGTGACTGCAGCTCTGCTCACCAAAAGGATTCATGCCGTCTGTACTTAGACCAAACCTTAAGTTCCTTGCGTCACGTGCAAAGTCCGGGTACTCTCGCTCGACTTTTCTCCACTGTGACCCATCAGCGGGGTGTCTCAACATCGCGTCTTTCTTCTGATCTTCCATGTGCCATCGCAACAACTTGGCATGCTCTTTATTTACGAAGAGACGTTTTAACGTGGTATTATAGGAGCATACCACATAACCTTGGCGGGAACCTTCTTCCTAGGGGCCTCGCCCTCAACATCGCCGAGATCGTCTCGTCGATCTTATACGCGGTCACGATTGCATACCGGCATGCATCCAAATTCTCGTACTTCTCACGCGGTAGAGGATGCATCATTAATGCAGGCATGTATCTTACGCACGTCTAATCCTAGAGGCGGACAACCTTCTTTGCTTGGTATGTCTTGTCGGGCAACTCATTATTTCTTGGAAGAAGATTCTTCATTTTACCAACAACTTTGAAAATCTGTTGTCGGTCACACCATTCTCTGCCTTCCATTGCAGCAAATCCGATTGGCACCTAGCTTTTGTGGCCATCTTCGCAAGTTGGATACAACAATGTTTTGTGATCCTTTAACATCTGCTCCAGCTTCTCCTTCTCCTTCAGTTTCACATTCTTCCTTTGCATCGATAATGGCCCGACCAAGATCGTCATCAGCGGCCCATCGCTCCCTCTTGATCTTCATTATCTACCCCGTTGCGGTATCATCATATTCGGGATACATATTATGATAGTTTTCATCATCCTCTTCTTCTTCGTTGTCTTCCATCACAACCCCTTTTCTCCGTGCTTGGTCCAACAATTATAGCTGGGCATGAAACCGGATCGAAGCGGTGGGCGTGAATGGTTCTGGTATTTGAGTAGTCTTTCTTGTTCGACGGTGAACACGGACAACACATAAAACCATTGTGACCACGGTTTGCATTAGCCACAACGATGAAATTTTGGAGGCCGTAATGTACTCGGAAGTGCGCGGTCACCGTACATCCATTACCGATTCATCTGCATTAATATGTAGTATATATCAAAAATAATAGGGAGATGACCATTTATATATATAGTACATCAATGACACATGAAACTATAGTTGCCGACCTCGACCGAGACGGAAGAGCAACAAGAAAGCTTATTTTGAGCTCTCGGGCATTTCACGAACACCTCTAGTGCATATGAAAAAAACACACACAACTAGCACTCTTCACACCCTCTTGCTAGGCTCCAAAATGTGAAAAATGGAAGAGTGGGGTGTGTGTGGGCTGGGTGGTGTCTTATATAGCCCCACCTTTAACACCGGTTCGTGCCACGAACCGTGTTAAAAGTCTGTGAAACCACTGGTGGAGGGACCTTTAACAGTTCGTGGCACGAACCGGTGTTAAAGGGGGGGCTCCTTTAATGCCGCAGAGGCCACGCTGGTACGGCCCCCCCTTTAACACCGGTTCGTAGAAGAACCGGTGTTAAAGCCCATTTTCGGGATCAACAAAAGCCCGCGTTTCCACTAGTGTCTCTACTGGAAAAAGCCAGAAAAACGAAACAAACGGCTAGCTGTGCGTCAGGCTTTTGACAAAGTACTTTTACAAAATAGGCATCGCGGGCAAAGCACATCACTAGGTGCTTTCCGCAGCTTCCCGCAAAGGCCAGCGAACCGTTTTCTAGTTTGGAGCGATATTTACAGCAGATGCCACCCGAAAAACACCCCAACCCATCCCAGTAAAAAAAAAGACATCGTCCCGTCCCCGCGATAGGCTTCCCGCGACAGACCTTCTCCCCACCAGCGCCGCCAGCCCAACTCCCCCTCCCCGCCGCCCTTCTCCCCGCCAGCGTCGCCGCCAGCCAGACGTGCTGCCCGCCGCCTCCAGGCCGACGCCCCTCCCCGCCGCCCTATTCCCCACCAGTGCTGCCGCCATCCAGACCTGCTGCCTGCCGCCGCCAGACGTGCTGCCCGCCGCCAGCACGTCTCCCCTCCCCGCCGCCCTACTCCCGCCAAGCCGCCACCCCTCCCGCCGCGCAGCCCAAACTCCCCGCCGCCCTACTCCCCGTCATCGGATCGTACGCCGTTTCTGTTCAGGTAAGCGGAATTGGGATTTTGAAATAGTTCAATTCGAGCTCAGTGGTTTGGTAATTAGAAGTGGTTAGATGTGTTTGTTAATTTCTACTAGTATGTGAACTTTAAATCTTTGCTGGCCGTGGTTTGAGATTGTTGCCCCAGTACCAGGAGTCCCAAGCGTGGGTTTGTGTTTGTCTCAGTGGCGGATCTAGGATTTTAGCAGAGGGTATGCCACATAATTTTTTTTGTGAGTATAGATAACGATTTTGTACAATATCACGATGAAATGACAACTTATGAAATACGATAAAACAATTAAACAAAAGAGGATTTCACATTATAGGTAGTAAAAAACATCAAGTGTTGGACATATGTACAACCTAATATTGAACTAAATTTTTGTGTTGGATGCGACCCTAATATAAATTTCCAAATATTTGACCATGGGATAATCAGTCAGGGACACTTTAAAACATAGACATGCATGATGTACTAAAATAAGCAACAAGATATGCAAAAAAAATGTTACAAAAGATGCAAATAAAAATAATCAAGGTACAATCGAAGATTAATTATAGAGGCAGCTAGCCCATATACTACTAGAACGATGTACATGTGCAATAGCTACATATACTAGTAATTCCTTTGATTAGTTATCAACTTATCACAGCTAACCAGATCAAACCCATTACCAGAATAGCTTCGGTGCATGCACGAAGCATGGGCATAGCTAGCCTGCAGGCTTAAGCGAGAGAGATTAAAACCAACATCTTGATAAACATACAGGTATGGCCAGAAGCCAATGCAACAATTTAGCGGATGATCAAGTGACTACCAAAGCTAATTATTGTCCTTGAACGAGACGTGCATGGCCCCAGGTTTCATGTACTATTAGCTAGCTTGATCATTCGGAAAGTTGCATGCGCTAGCTTAGGTTGCTGCGTGGAGGTTGCATGCATTAGCTAGCTTGATCATTCGGAAAGTTGCATGCGCTAGCTTAGGTTGCACGGCCGGGCCGCAGGGTATGCCGCGGCATACTCGGCATACCCTGTAGGTCCGCCACTGGTTTGTCTTGTTGGTCGTTATTCTCGTCGTATTGTGGCAGCAATTGTAGAAGAGCATGCAGGCCACCAGGCAAGCGATGGGGAGATGGCAAGCGATGGGCAGATGGATGTACCTAGTTCATTAGGATCCAATCAACTTTGGAATATTTCCTTGTGTCCACCTATGCTAGAGAAATCTCAGATATGCCTATAGGGCATCTCCTTTTTTTACATGGATTTGGCCGGTTAGGCCATGCGTCTAATAGCTGCAACCTGGCCAACATTGAAGATTGTCTCTTCTACAAATGTGCTGTTTCTGATCAACTGTAGTTGATCAACTGTAGTTGCAGTTTTGCAAATTTTATTGATTTTGGATGCGGTACTGCTAATCTATGCTATGAAATTTGGTATTGCTAGATGTTGTACTGCCATATAATTTCATACATGTACTTCTTGATGTGGTGCTGCATAAAAATTTGATGTCATTTGTGGTACTGATGTACAATTTGATGATGTTTGCTGCTAGTAATGTGAGGTTATTTGCTGCTAAGAATGTGTTGGTCTTGCTGAAATTATGTTGCTTGTTGTAGTATTGCTACGTGTTGGTCTTGCTGAAATGTCGAAGATGGTTTGGGATCCATACCACACTAGAGTTTTCTGTGACATTTGTATGGAGGAAGTGAACGGCAACAATAGGGATGGGGGTTGCTTGAGTAGAAAGGGGTACAAAAATCTTGGAGACAAATTTGCCGAAAAAACAGGGGAAAGATTAACGCAAAAACAATTCAAGAACAAATGGGATTCTTTAAAGAAGGATTACACGGGGTGGATGGAACTGCAAAATGCGACCGGGCTTGGTTGGGATCCTATAACAAAAACTATGGATGCAGATGATGATTGGTGGAAGAATCACATAGCTGTAAGTTACTATCTTTTATACTCGTCTTTCCTTTGTATTTGTTATTATGATCATCAGACTGATCTCTCTATTATGTTCTTATTTACAGATTCGTCCTGACCATGCAAAATTTAGGAATGGACCACCTCCCAACTTGGAACAACAGGATGTTATGTTTAGGAAGGCACATGTCACAGGACAATCAGCTGCCATTGCAGGTCAGGAAGAAGGTAATGAGGCTCCAATAATGCTTGATGATGATACCTCGCCTTCCAACAATGCAATAGCGAAACGCAAGCATGTAGAGAATGAAATGGGAACTGGGAAACGCAAGCATGTGGGCTCGGATTTTTTCTCGGCTTACAACAATGCACTTAACACAATTGTATCAAGGCACACCGAAGGAAGTTCTAGCAGTAAGGATGATCAGGTCCCAACTATGAAAGAGTTTTTAGGAATGGTTCGAGATTGTGGAGTGAGTGAAGGAACTGCTATCATGTACACTGCTGGCAAGCTAGCTATGAACAAGGATCATAGAGAGGTGTTCGCAGCATTTGCAACAACTGCGGGGAGGCTCGATTGGCTCCAGAGGACACATGATGAGATGAACAAGTAGATGTATAATTGCTTTGTTGTCATTACAGAGCTTGTGGCTACTATGTATCCGTTGGAGACTACTTGTTATTATTCTTTCTCTATTTTTGTCGAGACTATTTATGATCATTGTAAAACATTTGCTGATTGTTGTGTGAAACATTTGATGATTGTTGCATGTCTAGTCATTATTTTGTGAAGCATTTGCTGATTGTTGCATGTCTAGTAATTATTTTGTGAAGCATTTGCTGATTTTGAAATGTTCTAATTATTTTGTAGATGGATGGTGGTGGTGATGATCGTGACTATGAACTAGAAAAGACACTGCAGTTGCTCGGAATGGTGCATGACCTTGCCGTGTTGGGATATTATGGTAATCTCTATAGTCAAGTACTTGAATAAAGAACCTAGGAGGGTTCCGGAACAAACTGGTCTTGAATGGGTGAATGAACAACTTGGAAATAGGAAAAGATGCTACAAAATGTTTAGAATGTATCCTGATGTGTTTCATGCATTGCACGATCTTCTAGTTTCAAGCTATGGGTTGAAGTCAACTAGAGACATGTCATCTGTTGAATGCCTAGCTATGTTTCTATGGATGGTTGGAGGACCACAGTCATTTAGCCAAGTTGAGAACCATTTTTGTCGTTCAACTGAAACCATTCATAGGAAGTTTCACATGGTTTTGGATTGCTTGTACAAGTTGGGTAAGGATAACATAAAGCCAGTAGATCGAGAGTTCAAGGATGTGCATCCAAGACTTCAAGATGCACGCTTCTGGCCTCATTTCAAAGATGCCATTGGCGCCATAGATGGCTCGCATATTCCAGTTGAAGTACCTGCAGAAGAGGTGGTTAACCATACAGGAAGGCATGGTTACACATCACAGAATATTCTAGCGATATGTGACTTCGATTTGAGATTCACCTTTGTTGTTGCTGGATGGCCTGGTTCGGCGCATGATACACGCATTCTACAACGCTCCATTGAGAAGTATCCAATAGAGTTTCCGACCCCTCCTGGTGGTAATATTCTATATCTTTGTCTACATGGTACACACATAGTTACAAATGCATTGTTGTTGATGTTTGATTTTTTTCGTTCATGTGCAGATACATATTACCTTGTTGATTCTGGTTATCCAAATAGAAAAGGGTTCTTAGCTCCTTACAAGCAGAAGACATACCACATACCGGATTTTCGTCGAGAAGGGAGACCAACAAATAGGGAAGAGATTTTCAACTACCTGCACTCATCGCTCCGGAATGCTATCGAGCGTGTCTTCGGTATCTTGAAAAACAAGTGGCGCATATTGAAGTATATTCCTTCTTACGGTCTGGTTACTCAGAAAAGAATTATTCTTGCTTGCATAGCACTTCATAATTTTATTAGAGACTCCAACTTACGCGACAAGCAGTTTGATCGGTGTGATGCAGATGAGGACTACCTTCCTAAGGTCCAAAGGCAATCAGTAACATCAGTCGGTGATACTGCTCCGAGTGGACTACACACGGTAGACATGAACTCAACGCGTGATCGCATCGCTACTGCATTGTACAATGCTAGAAGAAGATGATCGGTTTGATCGGTGTGGATGTATCTATATTCATTATGCGACTATCTTTATTTGTTTAATGGTTGGATATGTATTTTGGACAAACCAATATGTGACATATGGTATGTAATATAAACATATGCGTTTATGTACTTCAATAGTGAAGTTTACGTGTTATATTAATTACAGGGCATTACAGATAATTTCTTAGCACACAATGACAGTAGGAGTTGCTTGACAGTCAAACTCGGAAAAGCTTTTCCTCAAGTGACTTTTCCTCAGCCACAGCCAGCCAGCCACAGCCCAAACAAACACGGCAAGCGGGGATAATATTTGTATTGCTGCTGGCTTGACGTGCTAGGCTGTCCGGAAAGAACACCTGAGCGAATCATAAACCCGAGTGGGAACATAACTAGTCCGACATACTGTGGACTTTGAAGTCAACAATCACCGGAGTCATCCGTCTTAACCTGTCGCACACTCTGACGGAGAATTAATCTGACTAATATTATTTTAACCCTGTACTTAAATCTAGTTATCTAGCTCTACAGAAGTGCATATATTCATTGTCCTTTTCAAATCGTGAAATAAACTAGAATATCTATTATTTTGTTGATTACTGATCTATCTACTTTCTCATGTCAATATTAATGGTTTCAATTTTGTCTAGATACAAATACATTTAGTATAAATACATATAAATCTACATAAAGTTGAGACCACTAATATGTACCAAAGGGGGTTCCATTATTTGTGGAAGCGAGAGACCGCTAGCGCCGATGGCCAAGTAAGTAAGCATGAGGCGATCGGGGGGATGACTTCGCGCGCGCTCGCCCCGCGCCCTCCGGCGCATAGCGCCGCCGCCTGATTGGAGCCGCGATTCCGTACTCCTCCGCCCCTGTCGGCGCGGCCGGGGCCCCTGTCGTGGAGGTGCTGGCGCCGCCGGTCCTCCCGCCGAGGTACGCGTCCCCTTCCTTGGCAAAAGCCATGGCTTTGGATGTGCAGGTCTCGGCACCGCAACCCCTGGTCAGGGGGGAGGCTAGCCCGCCTGCAGGAACTCCCCGCTCGTCGCCCTCCAATGGCGCTGCGCCGGAGTCAGGCAGCATCCGGGTCGCCGCTGGGCTGACGTCGCCGACGAGGTCGAGGAGGAAGAGGAGGCCGCTGCGGAGCTGGCTCGGAGATGCTCCCCCCGGCTTCCCCCATGCTGGCTGAGTTCTTGGGGGTGGCTCGCCATGCCCGGCCATCCAGGTCGGCGGCGCGGCCTCGCCGCCCCCATCCCCCATCGCCGGCGGGGGGCTCGGCTCCTCCGAGGATGAGGGCCTCACCTCCGTCGCGGGCACCTTGGCCCGGGAAGAGGTTGACTGGTGCTAGCGCGGCGTCAGAAGACTTGCTGGGGTCGCCCCTGGCTTCTCCTCCCTCGCCGGCGCCGGCGCCGGCTAACCCTCAGCCGGCGGCGCCCCACCCTCGGGAGCTTCATGTCCAAGCCGCTCGCACGCCTCGGGGTGGGCCGTTGGTTGGAATTGGGCCCATTGCCGGCCCCTTCCCAGTCCAGGGCTGGCGGGCCCAAGACTTCCGCCTACGGGCCGACCAAGCACCGCGGGTGGGCCACCTGGGCCGGCCTGGGGCTCCTGCGTCGGGGGGTCAGCCACTTAGGGCTTGTCGCTGGTCCCACCGGGTCGCATCACCCCGCGTCTCGTCCGCCCCGCCGCCACCCCCGATTTCGTTCATTGCGACCGCGGATCCGTCCCGCCGCCACCGCGTCACCACACTGTGCGCGCCCCATGACTTACGCCGAGGTCGTCTCCCGCAAGCGCCCCCATTCCCCTCCCCCGGCGCCGGCCCGCCGCAGCTCTCCCGGACGCCGCTCAGCTCCTGCGCGCCATGCTCGGGCACCGGCCTACAGGCCGCCGGGACGCCGGTCCCCGGCCCACCCATGCTCCCCGAGACGTGCACCCTCGCCCCGTCGCTCTCAGGGACAGGAGAGGTCGCCGCCTCGCGGGGGGCAGTGCCCGCTAGGCCACCTCGGGCACGCGGGGCGGGAGGGGTCTCGCAAGGAACCATCCCCGGAGGGCCGATGCATGGAGCAGCGGCTCAGGCAGGAGCTGCTGCAGGGGGCTGGCCCTCGCGATGCTGTGGACAGGACGGCGCCGGCCTGGCGGAGGGACAGGGAGGTCCCCCGCCCTCGCTCGCCTCGTCACGACAAGTTACCGGGGCCCGCGGAACCGGCGAAGAAGAAAAAGAAGAAGAGTAAGAAGAAGAAGAAGACCGCGGCGACCCCTGGCGCCGACACCGCCCCCTCGGTACCACCCTTCCGCGTCGGGCCTCCCAGCAGCTGGAGTACCTCGCGCACTCCATTGCAGGGGGGTTTTACTACATCGACATTGGAGGGGTGGTGATGACGGTGCCCAAGAACCTGGCCTTGGTTACCGTGATTGCGGGACAGGAGTTCCCAGACTCGGTGGTGATCTCGGCGGAGTTCATCCAGGAGGAGCTCCGACAGATGATGCCGGGCCATACTTGGAGCGCTCGTGAGATCTCCCCGTCGCAGTTCGCGGTGACCTTCCCATCGGCCGAGATTCTCTCCGTCAGCGCTTGCAGCACCGCTCTCACTCTCCCGACCAGCAAGGTGCAGATCTCCATCGAGCCCTTGACCGCCCACCCTGCGACGTCCTCGACCCTCTCGGCGGTGTGGGTGCGGATCCTCGGCTTCCCTGAGGAGGCGCGAGTGCGGACGCTTCCCATCCTTGAGCTCGTGTCGCAGGCAGTGGGCAAGTTGGTGATGGTGGACGAGGCCTCTCGCGTGGGATCGGGCCCGATCCGCATGCAGGTGCTCTGCCCTGATCCAGCTCTTCTACCACCCTCCTACCCTTCTACTTCGGCATGGAGGGGAGGATCCTAACAGTTGAGTTGGAGGAGGACCAGGCCACCGACAGACTCCCTCGCCCCCCTCGGTCCCTCCCGCAGGCGAGCACTCCTCTGGAGGAGGGAGCTCATCAGGGGAGGACTCTGACGATGACGAGCTGGGAGGGGAGTCTCGGACCCCGGCCCCCTCCCCCCCGGCTCCCCCTCCAGCGGGCACGACCTCCGCTGCTCCGTCTGCGACCCACCAGATGCCTCTGGCGCCATACTCTCAGAGCCCTTCCACCCTCCAGATCGCTCAGTACGGCTCCAACTTCGGTCTGGCCGAGGGGTTTTCTGGCCACATGGCTATGGAAGCGCTCACCTTGGAGACCCTCGGCGTGACTCAGGAGGAGACTTAGGTGGAGTCTGATCGCGATTCCGAGAGCGTGGGGATGGTTGTCACTGCCCCCTCGTCCCCCCGCTCCCCCGGAGTCCTCTGCTACGCACTTTCCCCGGGCTCCACTCCAGCCTCACCCCGGGGGTCTCCTGCGTTGGTCCCCGCGACCCCGGCACCTCACCCTGACGAGGCAGCGGCGGTCTTCCCCATCACCCCCGCCGCCGGCTCCAAGACTCGCCAGCCCCGCCCCCCTCCCCCCGCCCTGTGCCTCCTCCGTCACGCCACAGTGCACGGTTGGCGCGTGTCAGGGCGGAGAGCTCAGGGGTGGTGCCCACGGTGTCCCAGCTGGCGTCCCAGAGGACGGCCGCCCGCAACCTTGATCCAGGTACTTCTCAGAAAGCCCCTCCCCCTCCTTCCCTCCCGTCCTCTTCAGGCTCCAGGTTCTCGGTGTTAGATGAATTTCCACTTGAGCACCTCGCACAAGTGGCTGCAGACAGTGGCGTGGTCTTCCGCAGGGAGCGAGGCCCGAGACTTGATCAGATTGAGGCGATTAGATTTAGGGAGATTCTGAGGGTCCCTCGCCCGGCAAGCGCATGTCTTGCGCCAGCAAGGGGAAACCTCGACACCGCCAGGAACTGGGACATCTGATCCCGGTTCCAGGAGGGTGGGTTCTCCTCAGCAGCGCCTCATGTCTACTGTAACACCCTCAGAATCGGACCTATACAAGTTTGGACAAAATTCACCAAACCCGCATAGAAACGATTCAAAGGTGCCCACCAGGCACTTTCGTGCGGGTGGAAAACGAAGTAATAACATTACACAACAGTCCTCGATGGGACCCACAGAACAGATATATAACAGCGACTCAAAGAGTCAAGAATACAGATATAATATACAAAGATCCAAATCACCTTGAAAACGATAGAGCGTCCAGCTACGGACAAGATGCAAATGGGGCTAAGATCCCTGAAGAATAACCAATGGCGTCCATAACCCTGCCCAGGCCAAGCCGGAAGGGTAACCCTGCTAACGGCGTCGATCTCAAAACCTGCTTAACAAAAGGGGTGCCGACAAAGGCAAAGCAGAAAAACAAAAAAGGAGCGTCGATCGAGGACAAGACAGCGAGGCTAGAATTGGCGGTCCTCGCCTACATAGGTATGGTGGATCGGCGTGACGGCATGCACTGAACAACCTATAGAGACTCGATACAACTAGCGGTTATCAGAGAGGGGTGAGAATGACCTAACCGGATCCAACCTGAAGCTAACACCAAACAAACCCATCCTGGTGTTTCCCCCTCGAGACCAAACGAGGAAGTCAACCGAGGAACTCACACAGTTGGCAGTTTTACTTATTCAGTTATAGTTGTGGCACTTTACTAGTCAGGTTTAGGTAATCGTCCTGATAGAGTAAACAGTGGGCACTTTTAGTTAACCATTCCGTTATAGTGGCAGTACTTACTAATCAGATACAGATAGCATGAGATAAACCCAAAACCCAGCAGTTGTTGGTACTTTTATTCAGCCAATTCGTTGTAGTTGCACTACTTACTAGTCAGATACATTTGTCGCAAGCGACAACCAAACAAGCAATGGTGAGCAGTATTAATTAGCCATTCCGTTATAGTGAAGCTGATTACTAGTCATTATAAGTCAAATTTATAACAGTAAACTTTAGTTATGCTTGTCTATGATCGAGATACTGTGCTCCAAGTCGTCCATATCCGCGGACACGGCTTTCAGAAAGTTTTACCCGGCCGGGGTGCACCAATAGCAACACACGCTCGATCAACCTCGGAAAAACCAAATCAAAACCCGAGGCTTTCACGATGAACAATCACAGATTCAGAAATATTTGAGGCCACCCTTAAGTAGAATCCATAGCAGTAGGCAAGCTCGAGGCGGCCTCAAGGTTCTGCGACAATGGCTGTGGCGACTGGGAACCCCAAAGCGGGGCTTGTCGACACCAGCGTAAACATTTCGCTTCCAAAAGCGATGCGATGTGCGTTACCTCGCAATCGTAAATAAAGCAGTAAACATGGCATAAGTACAGGATCGTAAATAAAACCTCAAACTAGTTTGTGGCCCCAAGAAATAAGACGGAATCAAGCTCTGGCTCAGGGGGGTCCCATATACCTCCCGGATGTGGATAGCGCGCAAAAATCAAGGAACAGGTATCAAGTACTCGGGGTCTTACGGGACACAAGTGGGCGTTCGGAAACCAAATGTTAACTATCACCCACCGATGCCTCTGCTTATTCAATTTTAGTTGTTAAACAGAAATTAAAGTGACGATAAGTAAAACTAGAGTCATCTCTAACATCAACATGCGGCAATACATCAGCAACTGTGGCATATGGCGACACACATCAGCACTTGAGCAAGCAACTACGACGCGCAAGTCCAACTATCTACCAAACAACAGGTAATAGGATGTGTCCAAGGCAATATAGGGCTGCACGGTATATCACAGGTACGGAAACTAAAGCATCACAACCCAGATAGCAATAGATCAACAGGAGGGAATAAATACTATAAAAGTAAGATAGGTAGAAAGAGGGAGATGCTCGCCTGAAAACATTGTCGAAGGGTTCAACCGAAGATCGAAGCTGCTCACATCAACTCAACGGCCTTATCCGCGAAGAAGCAAAACACTAGAACAAACACCGGATGCAATATTTAATACAACGGCAGAAGATCGGCATGATGCATGTATGATGCATGGCATGGCAAAGGTTCGATGCAATTAGGTCAAATTAAGTGGAACCGGGGTCCCGACATTTAATTAGTTGGTTCATGTTGTTTAGAACCCCCGCAATTTAAATGTTGTTTTGACAAGGCAAGTTTATAGTATTGGTTCGCTACACAAGTTTAAATAAGGCCGATATGAGACTAGATTTGCCCGCATATGGGCCCCATATTTAATTATTAGGTGAATCGGCATAAGGCCCCCAAACCACATGGATGTATGCATGCAAGATCATGATTTAATATGCAACAAATTATATAGATGGCATTTATAAAATAGGGTATCGAGGGAAAAGGGTCACACATTAGAGGGGGCTCGACGATCTTGTTTTCCGGGGTTCGGGGTTCGGGGTCGGTCTCGGGGGCCAGGGTCCGACGGACTTGGGGTTCCGGGGTTCGACGGAAACGTTCTCGGACTCCGGGAAGGACTTGGTTGGGTGTCGTTCCTGTCGCATTCGCGGTCTCCGGGTCATGTCGACGGTCCTGGTATTCAGAGTGGAGAACTTGGCGTTCGGCGGCGAAGTGCTCGGTGTTCCGTGAGGTAGACCCTGTCGCGTCCGGGCAGAAGGTACTTGTCGCACCGGGGTTCAGGGTTCCGTGTCGATGGCCTCGGCGTTCTTGGTTTCCGGGGTCGGTCTTGATGTCGCCGGGGTACTTGGGTTACCGTTGGTGCGGTCGTGGCGTTCGAAGGGGAACTCGAAGTCCGCGACGGGGTTTTTGGCGTTTGAATAAGATGGGGCGTTTGGAAAATAAAACTGGGTTTGCAAACCTAGTTTTGGCAAACAATGCATGATGATGACGATGCAATGCACAAATTCAACGCGATTTTCTAGTAGTGGTTTTGCGGGATGCCACAATTCGACACCACTAACAAGGGATCTCGCCCTCGAGATCCGCCTCATGGTACCGGAAGGAAGGTCGGCGATCTGCATCTTCTCGCTTCGTGTAGATCCTCGCGACACCACTAACAAGAGGTCGTTGTCCCTGTTCGTCAAGAGAACACTCCGGATAAACAACGGACGAAGATAAAGGTAAAGCCACCTCTAACTTCCATGGAAGGAGTAAAATTGCATCGATCCACCATTCAATGTACATGAGCGAATGATAAGAGTAGTGGTATGGTCGCGACTCCATCCCGCACTCAAAGCATTACTATGTACAAGAATAGACAGATTATGCAACCAACTCTCGGATTCAGACTGAAGATCTCGACAAGCGAGGTTCGGATCAAAGGAGTGATGTGGACTCTGCATCGGATCTGGCGTAGATGATGTCGTCGCGTCGGAAAACACCGGAAGGCACAAACAAAGAACAAAGAATGGTGACACCGTAGACGGATTCATCAGGCAGCTTGAACACCGGATGGCAGAACACCGTTTCCAAAGGAGGAAGCGAAACCCTAAAGGTACGACGGAAACCCAACCACGAGAATTCCTGGACTCGAAGAAAAGGAACGAGAGCGGATTCAAAACACGTAGGGGTAAGAGGGGAACAGCAGAGGGGTAAGGAGTAAAATCAGACCTAATCAGAACTATCCAACCGATTTTCAAAAATAGTTTTGACACTCTACTCCGGCCGTTAGCTAGGTTATCCTACAGGCTGGACTTGTGGGGTATCGCAACTGCTGTGCTCTGATACCACTCTGTAACACCCTCAGAATCGTTTCTATGCGGGTTTGGCGAATTTTGCTCAAACTTGCATAGGCCCGATTCTGAGGGTGTTACATCTACCACCCAGGAGATCCCCCTAGTGGGGGGTCACTTGGGAGGCCGCCGAGACCAAGCTCCAGACCTCCGCCCGCAGTAAAGACACGATCCGTCCCTCCTAAGGGGACCAAACCCTAGAATGTTATCCAATGAATTGGCCAGCTATCATCGCTCTCATTTGGAACATTAGGGGGTTTGGTAGTGATGGTCGCAAACGCCAAATAAAGGACTACATGCGCCAGGAGAATTTCGACATTGTAGGTTTCCAAGAGACGATCAAACAAGACTTCCAGATCTCGGAACTCCAAGGCTTGTCACGACACAAATTTGCTTGGAACTGGCTACCAGCGTCGGGACACTCTGGGGGCATCCTCCTTGGCGTCAAGGAGGATACCTTTGAGGTGGATGATATGGACCGTGGGGAATTCTTTGTGAGCATGGCCCTTACCCATAGACGATCCAGCTTCCGTTGGGAGGTCATCATCGTCTATGGCCCTGCGGATCATAGTCGTTCCCCTGCCTTCCTGGAGGAGCTGAAAGCCAAAGTCGAGCGTTGCTCCATTCCGGTGGTGGTCGCGGGTGACTTCAACCTGCTTTGCTCCCACGCGGACAAGAGCACCCACAATGTGGATATCCCGCGCATGCGGATGTTCAATGACTGTATCGCTGACCTCGCTCTTAGAGAGATCACGCGAATGGGTGCCCGGTTCACGTGGACGAACAACAGGGTTGATCCCGTCAGGAGCGTCCTCGACCGTGTGCTGGTATCGGTTGATTGGGAGGTATCCTTCCCTCTATGTTCCCTTCGGGCGCTTACCAGGATAGGCTCGGACCACACTCCTCTCCTTCTATCGACAGGGGGAGCTCGCCACCTCGCTTGGACCGCTTCCACTTCAAGAACTTCTGGCTCCACCAACCGGGTTTCGTGGAGGCGGTTCAGGCCAAGTGGTTAGCAGCGGCAGCTAACCCTCCTAGGCAATTTAATGCAGTGGACGTGTGGCACCACTGTGCTAAAACAGCCCGCCAGTTCATGAGGGGCTGGGGGGCCAACTTGGGTGCCGCAACGAGACTCCAGAAGGGGGCGCTGCTGGACGAGATCCGTTCCCTGGACTTGGCGGCAGACTCGGTGGGACTATCCGTTGACGAATGGTCCCATCGTTATGCCTTAGAGACCTCTCTAGTCAAGATCTACCAGGGCGAGGAGCTGTTTTGGAGACAACGTAGCCGTCAAAACTGGCTCCTCCACGGGGATGCGAACACAACATACTTCCATGCGATGGCCAATGGACGCCGTAGGAAATGTTCGATCCCTTGACTCTGGGACGGGGATAGCCTCATCGAGGAGGCAGGGGCGCTCTCCTCCCATATTTACTCCTACAAGGAGCTCTTCTCGACAGGTCCCCCTACGGGGGTCGCGTTGGCAGTGGACTTTTGGCCGATTAGGGCCAGGGTCACAGCTGACGAGAACGGGGAACTCACACTCCCGTTCCTACCAGCGGAGGTTGAGCGCGCGATGAAGGCCATGAAGGCTAACTCCGCCCCGGGCCCTGATGGCCTTCCCGTTGCTTTCTTCCAGACTTTCTGGAGGGAACTCCAACCGGTCATTATGCCCATGTTCCAGGAATTCTTCACGGGGACTCTTGTGATGGGACGGCTGAATCTGGGGGTTATCACCTTGATCCCTAAAGTGATAGGGCCTCGGACATCCGCCAATTCCGGCCCATCACAGTCCTAAATTTTATTCAACGGCTTTTCGCGAAAGTTTGCGCCTCTCGCCTGGCTCCGGTCTTTGGAGCGCCTCACCCATCAGTATCAATTCGCCTTCCTCAAGGGCAGATTGATACATGATGGGATTTTGGCGCTCCATGAGATCATCCATGAGATCAAGTCCAGACGTCTGAAAGGCATCTTCTTGAAGCTAGACTTCCAGAAGGCCTACGACCGTCTGGACTGGTGGTTCCTCCGGCATGTCCTCATTAGACGAGGATTTGATGACCGCCTGATCACCTGGGTGATGCAATTCGTTATGACCGGGAGTAACGCGATTAACATCAATGGTGAGATTGGACCTTAATTCCTCCCGTCGTGTGGTGTTCGACGGGGTGACCCCCTGTCCCCACTCCTCTTCAACGCGGCGGTTGACGCCCTCGCGGAGATGCTTGAAAAAGCCAAGGCGGCTGGCAACATCTCCGGAGTGGTAGGACACCTTATCCCAGGAGGGGGTATCACTCAGCTCCAGTACGCAGACGACACAATGATCATGATTGAAGGCTCAACATTGGACATTGCGAACCTCAAGTTCCTCTTGCTATGCTTCCAGGAGATGTCTGGCCTCCGCATCAACTTTGACAAGAGTGAGATTATCGCACTAGGGTTCTCTCAGGACGAGCAGCAGAGGATAGCTGACAACTTTAATTGTCGGCTGGCCTCCTTCCCCATAACTTACCTAGGGATGCCCGTCCGCGACACCAGGATCTTTATCAGGGACCTGGACCCGCTCGTGGACAGGGTGCGCGCAACGTCCGAACCCTAGTGTGGGAGGTTCACGTCTAAAGGCAGCAAGACCGTCCTGATCGATTCCTGCCTGTCTAGCCTGCCCATGTATATGATGGGCATGTATCTCCTCCCCGAGGGGGTGCATGGGGCTTTTGACAAGGAGCTGTCGAGGTTCTTCTGGCAAGACCCTTTGGGTCGCCAGAAATACCACATGGTCAAGTGGGCTGACATTTGCGCCCCCAAGGATTTTGGGGGCATAGGTATTCTCGCATCCCGCCAGTTCAATAAAGCCCTTATGCTTAGATGGGTTTGGCGCATCCTCCGCAACGAGGGAGGCCTCTGGCTCAAGCTCATTAAGGCCAAATACCTGCGCGGTCGCCCTCTTCTGGGTTGCGACCGCCTTGACGGCTCCCAGTTCTGGCGCTCCATCCAGGAGATCAAGAACGAGATCAGGCTTGGGGTCTCTGTGCCCATTGGGAATGGGGAGGGGACCATGTTCTGGCTGGATTCCTGGCTCAAGGAACGTCCGCTTCGCGAGGTATACCCGAGCCTCTTCGCCATCTGTTCCGATCCAATGCTTCGTGTATCCTCCGCCGCGCTGGAAGTTACATGGAACATCTCGTTCCAGCGTACCTTCAGTCCGGAGGAAACTGAAGCGTGGAGGGAACTTAGGGCGGAGCTCCCAACCTCCTTGGCAGACGAACCCGATAGTGTTTCTTGGACCCTCACTCCCTCAGGTTCCTTCTCGGTTGGGTCGGCCTATCGGGCCCTCTTTGGCTGCACGGTTCTCCCCTGGACCAAGCCCCTTTGGAAGGCCCCCCTCCCACTGAAGATAAATTTTTTTGTGTGGCAACTCCTTCGCGATAGGCTCCCTTCGGGGGTGGAGGTGACCAAGAGGCAGGGGACGGGGGATGGGTTATGTCCACTATGCGGGATCCCCGAAACGGGCACCCACATAATGTTCACCTGTCCCGCGGCCCGGTTTCTGTGGAACTTCACCAGAGAGGCTTTGGGCCCGGAATGGCTGGCCCATGATCTCGGTGAATTCCTGGACTCGCATGCAAACCGGCCTGGGAAGGGCCGGCGCCTATTCTGGCTAGTGTTTGCGGCGATGTCATGGTCCCTCTGGAACATTCGGAACAAGATGGTCATCGAAAAGATTCTCCCTAGGCGTGCCTCTGACTCGGTTTTCCGCTTTTTGGCTTCTCTGCAGCTCTGGTACCCGTTGTGTAGGCAGCGGGACAAGGCGAGGTTGGACGCTACCCTCTATCAGCTCTTGGAGGCGGCCAGGCGTCTCCCCCCCTAGCCCGGCCACTTTGGCGTCCTCTCGGCGGGCGTGATGGCCCCTTCCACCGTAGCCGTCTTTCTCTTTGTCGCTTTTTGGGTCGGTTTGTGCTGTGGCCCCAACATTTGTGTTGTACTTGTTTGTGACCCCTGGATGCTTGTTGTGGTGGACGGTTGCTTTATATATAAAGCGGGACGAAAGCCTATTTCGAGAGAGAATATGTACCAAAGGGAGTAAATGTTTTGATGGCTTACTGTATTGTTAGGTTGAAGCACCTTTCATTCACTACCGCCTTTTTAATTTTCTCGACATTGACCACGTAAGAAGCCCACATACATGCTAATCAAAAACTTAGGACATCTCCAACAGAAGCGTTAAAATAGTGTGGCGCCGAAAAACCACCGATTTTGCGCATACGACGGGGGTTTTACCCGCTCCAGCAGACGCGCAAAAATAGGGTGCGTCTGAAAAATATTGCTGTGTGCGCCATTTTCCACCGTGATCAGCGCTATATCTACCGCTGGCGCTACCACGTGCGGCAAAGTCACAGCATGCGCAAACCAACCGCCTGGAAACTTCCCCCTCTTCTACACGCGCCACGCTCGCTTTGCGCTACACCCGCGCGCTCCACGCAAGCCCACGCCGCCACCGACACCAAGATGCCGTCATGCCGCCGTGGAAACTCCTCCGGCTACGTCGGCGTCCGAGCGCCCGCCGGGCAACTTTTACGTGGAGATTCGCTCAGGCGAGACGCGCATCGGGCTCGGGACCTTTGATACGGCGCACAAAGCCGTGCACGCGTACGACACGACGGCATGGCACCTCAGCCGGCCTCCCCGGTCGATGAACTTCCACAACGTCCACACGCGCGAGCATACGGAGATGCTCGCACCGCCGCCGCGACTCATCACCGATGAGGAGAGCCGCCGCCATCACGCCTAGTAGCAGTGGCTTCTGATTGGCAAGGCGGACGAGCGTTGCTGCCTATTGTGGGCGGAGAGCTTGCCGGAGGCCGTCCGAGATGAGAAGAACTTCTACGCCGAACTGCAACAGAAGACGCAACAGGGCTGACAAGGCGCGCCTACATCCTCACGTAACTGGACAATCCCATGATCCCGGAGGACGACCCGCATTGGATGGACCTTTGGTCATCGACACCGGTTTCATCCTCAACGGAGGACGGCTCCGATTACGTTTCTTTATCATGTTTAAGCATGTTTTATTATCAGTAGAACTAGTTTTTTATTATTTTGTTTAATTTCATCATTGAACTCTTGCGTGCTTATAATATAATCGTAATTTCTAGTATTTGTTCTTTGTTTTTGATTTTTGTTGATTTTATTGTATTCTTTGAGAAAAAATGAGATTGGTGCGTTGAAATGTGTTTGTGCCGTCGCGCGCGCTGAATTTTGCAGCGCCCGCACTTAAATTTGCAGCGTCCGCTGAAGTGCCACCCGCCCGGGCATGCTGTAGAGGCTAAAACAGCGATGCAAACGATTTTTTAGCGCGCGCTATTTTAGCGCTTCTGTTGAAGATGCTCTTAAAATACAAAATAAAATTTTGGACCGTGAAAGAATAAAATAAAACCAGAAAAACAAGCGATGTCAAACAAAAGAGGAGATGAGCATTCGAGGACAAATCACTTGTTGACACCTCATAAATCATTGAATTTCCAAGTTGCTACAATGGAGCTATACAGATTTGTGCTACCAATATTTAAGATCATACTTGGCATATTTTTTTTTTTGAATATATACTTGGCATATATTCATACATTGCGGAAACCTCACTCAAGATCTTTAAAGATACTAAAATACATCACAACTCCTAGTCCAGCATAAATCATGAAACAAATTCAACGGTTACGAGTTGACTCAGAGTTAGCAAAATCATATTTATTACTCCCTCCGTTTCAAAATATAAGATGTTTTAGATTTGTAAAGAAAATGAATCTAGACTTGTTTTAATATGTAGATTCACTCAACTTTGGAACGAATCTACATATTAAAGAAGTCTAAATTCATTTTCTTCACAAATCTAAAATATCTTATATTTTGAAACGGAGGGAGTAGGTACTTAAAGTCCACATGGACATGCACATTTCTTTTCTTTTTAGAGAAAAAAGTTCCACGGGTTCATATCTTTTTGTCTATTTGACACGCATAAAAAATTCAAACATAATAGAGTGAAAAATATCACATCGGTATAGTTAATGAAGAACATAGTATAACAAGGATACAGTGAAGAAAATTGATCGATTAGAATAATCTTATGGCACCAACCAAAATTGATCGTTTACAATTATAATTATGGCACCAGCCAAAAAACATCAAGCATCTGGGATCATAGCACCCGCCCAGCTGATAGCACGACAGTAAAACAAGATAATCAAAAATCACTACTTGGATTTATCTTGCTGCAACTCGATTTGCTGCTCCCCGTCCGTATTATTCCCACAAAGGCAGGGGACAAAGAAGGCGATGCAACCTAAGCATCCGACGACGAGGACCGCTGCACCCAGAACGGTCAGGACGGCGGCCATGGTCTCCGAACAGGAGCTGTAGCAGATGCGCAGCAGGAGGTAGGAGAAGCCCATGATCGCGCAGATGACCGCAGCAGGGCCGGCGAGGTTCTGCAAGGTGCTCCCTTCGTCGTCGGGCTCGCGCTCCGCCCTCGCGAACGTCGACACCGGGTCGTCCATGCCGCCGGCGGGGTTCTCTAGGTCGATCTCGTCCATCGATACTGCTTTAACCTCGGTGCTGAATTACTGTATTGGTTTTTGATGGAACTAGGAACTCGGACTCGAGAGCACATCGATTTCTTTTCCTTAGCCTCCGTGTTTTCTAAAGATTTATAGACGCGGAAAAAAGCAGCTTGACTCGACACAAACCTACTCAAAACTATGACTCTTTTTTTTAGGTATACTCAAAACTATGACTCACTACCGGTTTAAACTAGGATCCGGACAAGATTTTTGCCAATAAATATGGAAATAATTAACCGGTTTAAACTAGGATCCGGACAAGATTTCCAAAAGTATTTTTGTGGAGACCAGAAAGGGTCCCAGATCCGGAACACCATATGTGCCATCGTGAACAACCGACTCGGATTGCCCCGCCGTTGGGTATTGGGTATCAAGACGAAACCTTTTACCCTCTCTCTGAAAGGAAAAGTTTTTTTTAGGGTAAACAGCACTTTATTGACTTAAATCAAATCCTTACAGAGGGCTTCACGGATGCAATCCGAACCCTCATCACGAAAAACTGAAAAGTAAACAACTCAGCCCGACGAGCTAAAATGTGTGCTGTTACATTAAGCAACCTACCAACATGACGAAAATTCACAGAAGTGAAATCTGGCACCATTGTCTTGATGTCCTGAATGACCACACCAATGCCTGTCCGATCTAGACCAGGAGAGTTGATGCGTCGGATGACAGATAAACAATCAGATGCTAAGATGATCTTGTCGTAGCCTTCCTCCCGAACGAGGGCCAATGCATGCCTAATGGCAAGTGCTTCTGCTAGTTCTGGCACCGTAACCTCATCAAGAACTTGACTGCAAGCAACCAAGCATATGCCGATGTGGTTCCTGATCACGACGCCTACCCCCATCCGCGACGAGTCTAAAAACAGAGCTGCATCAACGTTGGCTCTAGTACATGCAACTCAATCATCTCAACGTACGATTTAATTTTCTCTGCTAAGCTGGTCGGGTTCCTCATGCTTTCTCCTTTGCGAATCCCATTGGGAGCATCCCACAGGTGCTACACAACAACAGCCAGCAGAATCTGCTCGATTTCCCGTGATCTTCCCAGGAAATCAAAGACCCAATCTTTTGGACTAGTAAATCCCTTCCTCTTTGGACATGGTATGATTTTTTCAGCTCTTGCCACACTTCGCGTGCATACTGATAGAACAGGAAAACATGCTTGACTCGCTCCTCTTGACAGCAGAACACGCAGACTGTTGAAGTGTATAAGTGGATTGTACTACCTCTTTCCATCAGTTCGGACTTTTGGTTGCGTTGGCTAGTGCATGAAGCTTGACATGGTATCAGAGCCTAAGGTCTCGAGTTCGAGTCCTGGCTTTCGCAATTTATCCTAAAATTGCTGTAGACCCCTCTGTGTCCACGTATAGGCCTCTTGAGTCATACGTGAGTTTCGTGCGCCGTCGCTCTCTTCCGGTTGCACGTGTTGACTTCTCTCCGTCACACGTGAAATGGCGTGTTGAAGTGTATAAGTGGATTGCACTAGCTCTTTCCATCAGTTCGGAATTTTGGTTGCGTTGGCTAGTGCATGAAGCTTGACACACATATCCGTACACGGAATATGGCGGCGGCAAAGCTGGTGAACAGTAGGCAGACAATCATGGATGAACCTCCATAGTGTAATCACCATCTTACCGGGTGCTATAATTCTCCATAGCTTCTTCCAGCATTTGATTTCCTCAGGTGTGTTAGACACAAGCCCACTCCCAGTGCTACTCATGGACTGAATAAACACATGCGTCCTTGCTAAGTTATAGCCTGACCGAACTGTGTAGTCCCCAGTTTAGAGAAAGGTAAGGAAGCAAAATCTTCGCCCCCACGCCTGCTAACTGGCAACTGTAGAATACTTGCGGCAACCTCCTCATTAAAGATGGTTCTCACGACCTCCTGATCCCATTGTCATGTGTCATTATTCATCAGGGAATCCATCGTTGCACCTTCAGGGATAGGTACCAATGCTTTGATCATAAAAGGGTGAACACCAGGGATCCAGTTATCAGTCAACATTCTGGTCTTGCGACCATCTCCGATACCCCACCTTAAACCTCGTTGTAATAGCTCTTTGCCAAACAGAATGCTACGCCAGGTGTAAGAGGCAGAGCGTGGTGTAGTGGCTTCCCAAAAATCACTGTCAGGGAAGTAATGACCCTTGAGCACTCATGCACACAAAGACGAAGGTACAGTCATCAGAGGCCAGCATTGTAGGGCGAGCATCGCTTGGTTAAAAAGAACCATGTTGCAAAAGCCGATCCCGACAAGAGATTTGGGAGCCGATAACCACTCCCATGATCGCCAATGCATCTTCTTGCGATCCTCCTCCTTACCCCACCAATGTTCTGCTATGGCGCTTCTCATCTGCTCATAGTTTGCCACTGGAACTTGGAAACAACTCATGATGTAGGTAGGGATGGCTTGGATACTTTAATGAATATCTCCTTTCCCTTCCGAGACAGAGGTCGATCAAGCTGGCCATTCAGTCTTTTCCACACTCTCTGATGGAGGAAATTGAATGTAGCTGTAGGGGATCGTCCCACTTCCGTTGGCATACCAAGATATGACTCTTGGAGCGCTTCGTTGTGTACCCCTAATTGATTCATGACCTCTTTCTTGACCGCCACATCACAGTGGGATCCAAAGAAAATCGACGACTTATCACGGTTGATCCTTTGACCTGGCCCTTTACAGAACAACGTCAGTGTGTCATTAAGGGATGTGACACTCCTCTTGTCACATCGTGCAAAGAAGATACTATCATCCGTGAAAAGAAGATGAGAGACCGGGGGGGCAAGGCGGCCATTCCGAATCCCTTTGGGATCCCCTCTACCCTCACAAACACCAAGTGAGAAGGACAAACCCTGAGTACAGAGGAGGAACAAGTAGGGATAATCGGATCCCCTTGTCGAATGCCTCTTGAGGGAACAACAGGTTTTGTCAGTTCGTCGTTGACCCTAACTGCATATCGAACTATTGTTACACAGCGCATGACCGTTGAAATCCAAGGAGTCGCAAATCCCATCTTGATAAGGCAACCAGCCAAGTAGTTCCATTCCACCCTATCGTAGGCCTTCATCATGTCGATTTTCAGAGCAAAATAAGGTAGCTTAGCATGTTGCTTCCTGATTGTATGCAAACACTCATATGATACCAGGGCATTGTCCGATCAGTCTGCTCGAGACAAAAACACTTTGATGCTCTGATATAAGATCTGGCAAGAGAAGTTTTAGTCTGTTTGCAAGTACTTTAGAAGCAATTTTGTATAAAACATTGCATAGGCTAATTGGAAGGAAGTTTTTGAGATGTTCAGGATGCTGCACCTTGGGGATAAGGACGAAACTAGTTTTCGCCTTGGGAATGCTGAGTTTTCCACTCGCGTTTCCAGGCGAGTTCCCGCGTTTGGCTAAAATTTAACAAATTTCGGCAAACTTTGGGCAAACATTAGGCGAATATGGACGAATATAAGCGGTTTTGGGCGAACATTGGGCGAATATGGTCGATAGGGACGAACTTTGGGCTAATATAGGCGAATACGGGAACTTTGGGCGAATAGGGTTGATATGGACGAACTTTGGGCGAATATGGACGAACTTTGGGCGAATATGAGCGAATATGGACGAATATAAGCGGTTTTGGGCGAACTTTGGGAGAATATGGTCGGTATGGACGAACTTTGGGCGAATATGGGCGAATATGGACGAACTTTGGGCAAATATGGGCGAATATTGGCGAACTTTGGGCGAATATGGACGAACTTTGGTCGAATATGAGCATACTTTGGTGGAATATGGGCGAACTTAATTTGGCTAAACTTTGGATGAATATGGGCGAATATATGCTGACTGGGCGGGTCCACTCACCGATTGTTTTTTTTCGCCGAATTCGCTTCGTCCGGCGTTTCAGAGCGTTCCTAGGATCCTGAGAATGGTCTGGGAAGCCCGGACCAAAGTTGGCCCAAATCCGGACGAAACCAGGTTCCTGGGAACACGACTGGACGAAATTTCGGCGTCCGGACCTAAAATTCGCCCTGGGATTGGCGTTCTGAGAACGTGAGTGGAGATGCTCTAATTGTTTATCCCATTTTTCAACTTGTTTTGTATGTTTGTCCTAATTGTGTGGTCCCACAGATAAGCCGGCATGAAGATTGTGTGTCATGGTCTGCCGGGCTTCAGTTCTAAGATGAGTGTGAGATTATTTTTTGATGTGTTTGAATAGTTAATTATTTCAGATGTCTGCAAGTTTCTGGTTCTATTAGGACAAAGAAAATCCATACATTCTATTGCGGAAGGGCACAACCAGAACAAGTGGATCAATGTTCTTATTGGCATGCAGTTGTAGTAGCACAGTTATAATCTTGAGTGAAAAAAAAATAAACTTCCTTTTTAACAAATCTTCTATTGACTCTAGAATGCAGAAGTAACCAGAAAAATACTTTGTGTCTGGGCCTATAGGAACTATTGCAATAACAAACAAAGTGAGGTGGTGCAGGTCTGGACCCAATTAGATCCTTCTAAGCCTTATGAGAGGAATAAAAATGTGATACCCAAACAAAGTGATGAGGTGGTTTCTATTTTTTCCTTGGCTCTGGCACTGATACCCAAATAAAAATGTGATACCCAAACAAAGTGATCCCAAGTTAGTACGTGACGGCTACAAGACGCTCAAGCTCGACATCCCTCAGCATAATTTTGAGACCAGAACCCGGCGGTGATCGAGTCCTAGTCTTTACTATTAATTTCAAAGGCGTGGTGAATGCCTGGTGTCACACATGGAAAAATTACATAAAAATGCCACCGCAACAACAGAGCCCTCTATTATTTAGCGGATCCTCCTTTTCTATTTTTATCCCACCTTATCCACACCAACAACCTACGACCCACACAATTACCGTGTGATCCTTTCCTTGGTTTACTCAACAGATTAACCAAACAATAAATCGAGGGTGAGGTTAGTTCGTTGGGTGAGGTTAGTTGCTCCTCGTCATTCCATGATGTGCCGTCGCGGGCCATTGATGTGCCTCTGTCTTGGCGTGCTTGCCCTGCGGCCACGCTGCACTGCCGGCACGTTGTCGTAGCCGCCATTCCAGAGGGAGAGGCAGCAGTGGTCGAGTAGCTCAGCGACGGAGGAGGAGGTCCGACGTTGGTAGGATTTTTGGCTTTGAGGACGAACGCCATCACAGAGAGAGAGAGAGAGAGAGAGAGAGAGAGAGAGAGAGAGACGGTGGATGACTTGGAGGTGATTCGGGCTGCAGAGTGAGAGAGATTGTGTGAGAGGATTTTTTTTTGGTACTCTACGGTGTGATCAGCTGGGCGACGGTAATCAGGTTCTTCCCGGACCTTACCTGATTTATTTATGTTGCTTTGTTTGCTAGATTAAACTGACATGAGGTTGTCTTGGGCATGGAGGAGGGCCGATTTTTTTCAAGCATGGCGGCTCAGAGTCCTCGGACGCGGCCAGACAAGTTTGTTGACATTCAGACTACAAACACCAATTGTGTTCACAACCAGGGAAGGCTTGGACTCGCCGAACATGGTGAGGCAATCCATTCAATACCGAGGGTCAGCCGGTCAGCACGTCAGTGGTGGTCACGTCCTTACAAACACGGGCATATTGGTGTTGCTGAGCGCGGGCGTGGTGGTCTCTCTGGGCATGGACGCGGGCATGTCTGCCCGGCCGCTGCCCGCTGGATGAGGGCGCGATTTTGCTGGCAGCAATGATGCAAGCGATAAAATAATAACGGGACATTCAGGGAATAACAGCGTCGCGGCTAGAGGCAAACAACGGAACAAGGTACGATAAACTCTAGGTTCTAAGAACAACTAGAGTACAATACATGCAAGAGTGGTTAATCTGGACAGCTAGAGTAGAGCACGTATGCAGCTTGAGAAAAGTTGCTTACAAGATTTGTAAGATTCGAAGCAAGCTAATGTACCTACAATGCATGCAAAATTACATGGAATCTGTTAAGACTAATTTCAGAAGTTATTTCTTGTGTCCACACGCAAAAGTTACATTGAATCTATTAGAGTATTTTTTGTATTACTTTTTTGCATACATGCCAGAATTATGTTCAGTCTGTTAGAGTAACCTAAGTTTTTCTACCAGTCCACGTCGTCGTGATGCGGGTCGTTGAGCACTTACGGTGCCATGGTCTTCACATAAGCGTGGTGCCAAGGACGGAGGTATATCTATCGGAATTTTCTGTGAGACTCCATGCCATTGCAAGATTGCGATGAGGTTTCATCCTTGAGTCTACTTGTTTGTACACTTTCAAGAATCAAGATGTATGAAAAATTCTTTGCATCAAATTGTTGATTGGAGGTCTAAGAATATCTCGCCATATCCCCACCCCTTTTTACTTATTCATGCGGTTACCTTCTAGATGGTTGGCTGTGAAAACATACTATTATGGGAATAAACTATAACTACTTTTGTGTGCATATTTCATTTCAGAAGTATTAGTACCATCGGAATGGTGATTTGAGTACTATACTCTCGATAGAAACTTCAAAGTTTTGTTCTTCAGGGTATTTTTTTGCTGCCCCATATGCTTTGCTCTCTGGGGGGGTACTTATGCTTGATTCTGCTGATTTTTGGTTGAAAATGTAGGATTTGTGTTGTGATCTTTGTGGTGCAAAACAATTGATTTTCCGATGGTAATTGAAGGTGTATCTCGTCTCTAAAGGTAATATATTTTTCTATATCACACAAAAGCCTGGCTTGATGAACAAATGATGCAAGAAAGACTTATATTAATGTATGTTTCCTCACTGTAGGATGGCATGATTAGAGAAGCACTAAAAGTATTTTGAGGTTAGTTCTTGGTGCTCTCGCCATTTGACTGAGTGGGAAAGAAAATGGAGGTGGAATTTTTGTAAAGGAGATGAACCAACGCTATGGAAAATCACAAATCAAATTGGTCTAGGTATATTTGTTAATTCAGCAAGATTACTGTAATCATTTTGTCTTAGAATTATCCTAACATTTTTCAAAGTAATCGAATTTTTTTGTTTAAATTTTCTTGTACAGATGAATACATTCAGATTTGGTCCAACAACAAGTGGTGAGAAGCAAGTCTGTAGTTTTTACTCTTGTTTGATTAATCAGAATTTGTTTTACATAATGTATTGCATTTAAATCCTTTCTCATACATTTTGTTCTATTGCTTCATGGGAAATCTATTCTAAGAGTCAATATTGATGGTGTCTTTGATGCCTCGGGTTCAAGTGATAGATGGGGTTGTGTGGTGGGGGTACCGTTGGAGATGTCATTGCTATGTTCAGAAAGATCAAATCCTATAGGCATATGAGTTTAATAGTGTGTTACTTAATTCCGTCCATGGTCTTGTAATTCTTAAGCCCACGTGCTAGCTATGTACAACTTTGGTTGTGGTGTTGGGTCTTAAAATATCTACTCTATAGCTATGTACAATTTTCACGGACTATTATTTTTTAAATCTATAAATAAGGGGTATGGTGTGTTTTGAAATATAGTTGGATATAAGGAGAATGGTTAGAGAGGATCTCCAAACTAATGGATTTTATGGTGCTTGTTGTTTTGCAAAATTCAGGTTCAAGCATTGCTTCTTGTAGACTAAATTGAAGAGTCATTTACCCTTTTATACCTAGAATTGTTTACTAATTATGAATCTCTTATGTTTCATGCAGGCACTTCGCTTGTTTTGTTGTGGGTGCCTAGCAAAGAGCTGTATTATTGTAGCGTTCCCCCATTTAGTTCCTTCCCACCAAAAACCTAAATAGTTCAAAGATCTTAGGCTTTCAAAAAAATAAGGATAATAATGAGGTGATGAGATGAGTCAACTGTAATTAGTATGGATGGCGGCAAGATGGACAAATGGGGCGTACCGGGACTACAAATGCACCTCCACACCTTGTTATAATTTCCTGATTTTTTCACCTTGTTATAATTTTGGTGTTGAGTTAGGAAGCGATTCCTGGATTGCGTGTATGAAGAAACTCTACACGCTTCAGCCAAAGTAACTTTTATGTGATTTTGTAGCATCATTATCCAATATTTGGATAATAGGACTATAAGCTTTCTGAAACCCAACCTTTGTGATGTACCACTAATGTATGTTGGTTTAGTTTTCCCTTGTAAATACTTGGATATGTAAGCAAATCGTTTTGTTATTTAAAAGATTCAAGTGTACCAAATGTTCATATATGTCAATTTGTACGCTCATGTTACCATCTGTTATGAATTGAACAAGTTTTCTATTTATTACCAAGGCACACTTAATCATACAAATTATGTTTTTTATAACAGTCACCTCTTATTGTGGTTACGTAAACATGTTTATGTTGGATGAACCGAGCTTATTAGATTGGAAAAAATTCCACGTACGGGGATGGTCTAACAAATACCAAAACAGAAAAACTAAATTTAAAGTCAAAGACGAAGGCGAAGAGTATTCACTAGAGTTTGATAACACAAAGTGGTTAAGTGCCACAATGTATCCTCTTATGTCTCACCAAAATAAAGCATAAGTATTTATTCAACCACATGTATAACATATATTTTCATCTCATTTTGTAGCAATCACATGTGTATTTTACTAAAGTCATGCGTTGATTGATTCAGTCAACTTCCAGACATGGTGTGTTTGTAAGTTCCATCTACTCCCTGCACATCAAGTGTTTCTCCTAGGATATATGATGATCCTAATGGCTTTGATCGTCCAACCAGATGCTCTAGGGTCATTCTATGGGAAGAATTTATTGTGTCATCAACAGGGCAAGTGAGTGGAAGCCTTGATAAATTGATAAAATTGTGATTCTAAGGGAAGTTGCTCGATACAATTGGAGGGTAGAGCGCTGCCACATCATAAGTGGTAGTGGTATTGTCAAAGCCTATCGGTCACTAGAGAAGGAGGAAAATCAATTTTGTTTACTTATAATGTCTAGGAGTAATATTATGTAGCTATCTTCTTAATCTTTACATTCACCATGTTGAAATATGTAACAAGAATAGAAACTCGAGAGCCGTGGCAACGCACGGGTATTCAACTAGTTCTAATAGAGTTAGATAGCTTGGCCGAAGGTATAGTTTGTTAGCTAGCTTCGTTTGTGTGGAAGTCGGACTGGAATAAGGTGTCGGGTCGGCTGTTCGTTCTTGGAATATATATATGCGCGTCAGCTTTGTAATCGTGAAAACCACCATGGCCGACCTAGGCGACCCCATCCTGCCCTACCCCGACGGAGCCGACGACGACGACCCTGAGGGTGAGGCGACGACGGCGGAGGAGGACGAGGAGAGCACGCTGTGCTTCTTCTTGGCCAGAACGTCCATGACCCTAGTGTGGACAGCACTCTTCGTGCTATTACTGCTATTCTGCCGCGCCCACCCGGTGATCATGGGCTTCCGGGCGCTGGGCATCGCCGCCTACGCGGTTGCAGTCGCGGGTATCTGCATTGGAGTCCTATGTATCACAGTAGATCTCATCCCTAACTTCTTCTGCGGGAATTGCGATGATGATGAGAAATTAACGGCAGCTACATGACGACGTACTACGTACTTCCTACTGTGTACTCGTACCGCACCTGCACATGCATCGGTGTGCACTGTACTAGTCATCCTTGGTATATGTATACATTGTACAGCCTTCTCTCTTTATTTTGGGCACAATAATAGGAGTAGTTTTCCTCACAACTGAAACATGTTTGAGTTTAAGCAAAAACCTGTCCTAGGAGGTCGGGTTGATTGGTTATTTCGTGGTCTACCATACCTGTTCGTACTTGATTGACACGGCCTTGCGTCATGGATACGGTCTAGAGGTTGAAGATGAAGGGATTCTCAGGGGATCTCATTGTATTTCTCTTTTACTTGAGGAGCTTTGTATTGTTCATTGTTTCTTTTAATGCCAAGGTCCTATTCGTAAAAAAAAGGTGCATTACTGTCATGGAGCTCAACTACAACTTTCTCTAACTCACTAGTTTGACTATGGGCGACGTGCCGCTGTCATAGTGACATATCCACAATGATCTAGTGGTGGTCTCAATAGAGATCGCGAGTGTTTTGAAAACTTCGCACATGGTGGCGCTGACAAGATACACTACAACAGGACCTCCCCTACATCAACGAACGAATCTGTATCTAAATATCAAATATCAATATAACCGTTGCTACCATTACCAACGGACGTAGTATGCGTTGCGCTTTTGGGCGTTGCTAGTATATAATGCAACACATATAGGTGCGTTGGTAACCAACATGTAGAAATAATACGACATATATCGATAGTAATACAGAAGGTTCACACGATAAAGATTTTCGTGTTATATGTGGAAATCATTAAGTACATCAAGGTACCTATGTTGATCATTGTTGTAGAATGTGTTCCGGACATGTCCACGTGTATCTGAACCCATAGGGTCACACTTAAAATTTAGCGGCAATTAGAATGTCAGTGCGATAGAATATATGAATGAAGTAATTCCGATGGTTGTGCAAAGAGTCCCAGAATATTAAGGAGGTGTCCTAGAATATTTCCGAGGGTGGTCGAAAGAGTTTTAGACATTTTATAGATGGTACCATAAATATTTGGGAAGCTTTAGGAATAATTCAGAGGCATATGAAATTTTTCCAGGACTTCAGAAAAATCATAAAGGTTAAAACCTAGTGGGAACCATGGGCCGGAGGAGCCGCATGCCCTAGCTGCATGGGATGGAGGGTACGAGGCCGAGTTGGGCCCCAACTCCCCTCACCAAGTCGGTTTGGAGGGGAAGGGTCCGAGTTGGACCCCAACTTCTCCTCCTTGGTCGGCTTAGGAGGATGGAGTATGCGCGGGACTTGAACCCCCCTAGTCGGTTTGACAAGGGTAGTCGTTCGACTCCCCACATAAGGGGAGGGGACGGGGTGACACAATGCCAACCCTAACCCAAGTCATTGACGCTCTCCGTCACGTTGTTGTTTTCCTCCGTGTGTGTTCGTCCTCATTGACATCACGTTGTGGAGATCTTCATCATCATCGACACCGGAACGCTTCGGCTCTCTACCCGTAGTTTAGATCTAATTTAGCAGGTGATTATGACGCGCTTTGGATCTTCATCGATACGGGGCAAGAAATGATGAGCCGATGAGACATTCACATACTATTGTCCAACAGATCAAGGCATATGTTGATATGATTGAGATGCACTTGTATGATCCGAATCCTTCTACCAGACGTGATCCCAATTCTTCTAAAGCACATTGGGCACCGCCGCCAGAAGGGACGATTTGTGTTAATGTTGATGCAACTCTTTTAGTATCCTCTCCTCAGATGGGAACGGGCGTCGTAATTAGGGAACACAATGGTGAGTGTTTGCTTGCTTGCAGCGAACTCTATGATGAGGTTACATCGCCAGAAATTGCTGAAGCGTTGGCTTGTCACCGCGCAGTTTCCCTTGCTGCTGAGGAAGGTTTTGACAAGGTCATGGTCATCTCGGACTGCCTCTCATTGGTCCATCGTCTACTTTCTACGGAAATGGATCGTAGCTTGGTGGGTGTGGTGATCCAGGATATTAAACATTCTTGTTCCAGTTTCACTGATATCTCCTTCAAACATGCTCTTCGACATTGTAATGAAGCGGCACATGTTTTGGCTCGCTCTGCGGAGCGGAGCGCTTTGTTTCTTCTGTTTTTAGAAATTCTGCCCCAGAGTGTATCTAGAAAACTCTTTGTAATGATTTAATATGATCAATAAAGTGCCGTTTTCTCTAAAAAAAATAGCTCATTGAGAACCTCTAGAGCATCCTCAACACGGGTATGTATGATCGACATGGTTAAGAGGCCAGTACCTTGCGAACGCTTGGTCTTTTTATAGTATAGTACCTCTGCACTGGACACTTTGCCGTGAGAAGTCGTCACCGTGAGAGGCAGATTACACACCAGCGCCCTAAAAGTAGGCCCGTAAAATCTCTCGATACGGGTGATGGGTGTTGAACTAGGAATTGAAGTTGTGTGCTCCTTCTTCGTTTCTCTAGCTGTAGTCTCCTCTCAGTGAGTTCCTAGGAAAACAATATCAATAACAATTTATGAGCACCTTAACTTGTAAATTGGAGATGCTGCCGTGGTATGTGCGAACAACTCGTTGCCGGCAAATTTGACTAGTACCTGAAAGGTCCTTTGACAATGATCCACTTAGTGCGAAATTGCAACTCTACATATACGAGGGTGTCCCGGGCTTATCCTTGCCATGCATTTGCTTTGAGATTCGTGCATGTTTTTACACAGAGAACCTTCTAGTTTTAATCATCTTTCATTTGCACAGTCCTCAATGTTTTTAAAAGGGACCTTCTATGTTTGGTTATTCACGTACCAGCTATTACAAATTTGATACGACATAATGGATCTGGATCACAGGACTGGAGTGGTGTTTGAGTTAGTAAAGAATTAGTACATAGTAGAGCATTAACTGGAGAATTAGTACAAAATTAGCCATCCACAAAAGTAATTTTTCATTCACTATATGTACAGAACCATTTTTTTCTCAGAGAGAGACTATACGTATAGATCTGGATCTAGGATGTTAGTACAGAATTACTCAGCCATGGAAGAAAAAATGGGGGCAAAATGGATGTGGATGAGCAAACGAATATTAGCAAAAATTAGCCGGAAAGAAACTGAGGAAGAATCCATTGGGCAAAAAATGGTTTCCGTTGGGGCAAACGGATCTGGCCACACGCATGGAGGAGAAAACTTGCTGAACTCGCGTCAGTGCTTCTCGGTCACTTTGAGGAGACACGGTCCCCTTCTCCTTCCTCCGACCGCCGGCCGGCAGCTCTCTTCTGGACACCGACGCCGACGAGTCGCGATCCTCCTTCCCCGCCCGCGAGCTATCGCTTCAGCTCTCTATACATTGTACTGCCTCCTCTCTCTATTTTGGGGACGATAATAGTAGTAGTTTTCCTCAATATTTGAGTTTAAGCAAACCTGTCCTAAGAGGTCGCATCGCATTGATTGGTTCGTGCTCGACCATACCTGTTCGTACTGGATTTCACAAAAACTAATATGTATCCAATAAAAAGTCATAGTATTTCTTTTTTGTTTGTGATTGAGTATCAAATACAAAAATCAAAATGCAGTGGTGGTGAAGGTGTCAAGGAGCTCAGCTACACGACATCCTCTCTAACTCACTAGGTCGACCATGCGCGACAAGGGATTCCCCGAGAGCAGTTGTAGGTGTCGCTTTCTTGCTGTTGGAATTTGGTAAGTTTTGAGCTATTGTTTTATTAGACAAATTCTAAAATTCTCTTTACCTCATGGCAGCATATGACTATGCTAATGGTGCTAAAGTTTAGTCTTATAGTGAAAGGGGAGTTGGACCATCTTATACAGTAGAGTATTCCACCACTCACTAAGGTGTGAGAAGGAGAGAAGCCCTGGCGCATTCCTCAGATGCCGCCCGCCTCGCCACGACGCGCGCGCGGGCGGGTTACGGGTTACGGCAATCTAGCCGAGCTTTATTTTGCCGTTTGAGAAAATTAATCATAGATTAATTATGAGTCATTAACGAACGCGTTAATCAATCAGTCGTTTCCAGCTTTTATGGATCGTGGGCTGTTACCGACTCGGACATGGGTTGTGCCTCATGATCTCCCCTGACCTGCATTATATAAGCGTATACGCTAAACCTAATTGGATATCAATACACACGCGCTTACCTCTAGAACCTTGCGCCGCCGTCTTCGTCTTTCTCATCCCGGCTTGCAGTGTGCACAGTAGATCGGGACAGTAGACCTCCGAAACCCCGCCTCTCGTGAACCTATACAGGTGAGGGGCGATCAGGTTTTTGGGGAGCGCTCAAGCGCGACTACTGGCAACCACGACGTCGTCCGACAACGACTTCTTCCCGGACATCAACAACCTCTTCGAAAACCTCAACATGGGCGATAACTCTACTGCTGCTACCGTTGCGGCTACTAGCGCAACTGCATCGTAAGTGATCTCAGTCTCTCTCTTTCGGATTTTGCTAGAGTCTCTATTTCTAGCGTTTGGCGTAGATGTGATAAGTTTATCTTGTATAGATGTAATCTGTTCATCTACTTTGTTGATCTGCATGATTGGTTTTAGTACTGTTTGTATAATCATGCTTTATCAGTTTATTATTCGGATTAAATCATATGGATTATTGCTTATATTTTCATCCACTAGTAGAAAATGGACCTTTGGTCCAGAGCATTAGTCCCGGTTCTGGTACAAACTAGGACTAATGCCCTGGTCCCAACGGCTAGAAACGGCCGCAGGGACCAGAACACATTAGCTCCGGTTCTTATGGGAACTTTAGCCCCGGTTCGTTTAACAAACCGGGGCTAAAGGGTCTGGCGCTGGAAAAGAGCAGATGCGTGGACCTTTAGCCCTGGTTTGTTTCTCAAACCGGGACTAAAGTCCCCGACTATATCTTCTTCCCCTTCCCAGCCCGAGCCATTTCAAGCTCACACAATCATCTCTCTCAAATTTCTCCCCTCAATCTCGAGTTCTTCCCCATTTTTCTCAAGATTTGTGAAGATTTTTTGGCTCCACATCTATCAAGGGTCCTAAGAGGTTAGCAAATTTATCATTTCAGCTCTCATTGCTTGTTTTAGCTCATTTCATGCTCTAGAAATGGATAGATTTTGGGTGGGTTCTATCTCTGTATATCTGGTTAATTTGGCACATATAGTTTTCGAAATTCATTTGATTCATCGAAGCACATAGATACATGAGTTCATCCTATATACATATCTTGGTTTGACACGTTGTCTTGAAATCCGGTCGGTTCACAATGCATCATGTCAACGTCGAGCAACAAAATATTCTTCTTTCTTCTACCTGTCGTCACAAAATCCATTGAAACAAAAATAAGTACCAAAACTATGAAGGCACACATATATATAGTGGCGCCCTAACATTTTAGTTAATCATCGGCCAGTTAAGCACGAAATTAAAAACAAAAACATGAACACGCCAAGGAGCTACCAAATTAAATTAGGGGGTGCCTCTATGGCGTGCTCCTCGAAGATGTCTGAGGACGAGGCATCCTAAGACATCTTCGAGAAGCTCTGCCATAGTGGTGTCCCTGCTCTCGCACACCATCTTTCAGTTCATATCTTTTTTAGCTAAATTAGTATGCTGGTGGAGCTAACTAATTTCACATATTAGGGAGTGCCTCTACGGCGAGCTTCTCGAAGATGTCTGAGGACGAGGTCCTAAGACATCTTCGAGAAGCTCCGCCGTAGTGGTGTCCCTGGTCTCGCACACGATCTTCCTTGCAGTTGATAGTTCACAAGGAAGCCTATTTATAGATTAAGCAGCACAACATAGTGTCGACACTCATGACATAATGTCGACACTCACCCATGTCATATTGTCGCCACCCACTGAAACAGTGTCGCCACTCACTGGCATCCTGTCCACTCATGACATATAGTGTTGTCACCCACTTTTAGTCCCGATTGGAGACACCATTCGGGACTAAACGGGCTCATGTCGGCCCCAGCCTGCCGCAACCCCTTTAGTCCCAGTTGGTGTGTCCAACCGGGACTAAAGATATAGTAGAAAGTTTTTTAAATCAGTGCTTGTTTGATGTATACGATGTGTTCTTTTATTTTTAGACTAGTACTACTCTTAGCATCATGATTTTGTTTGATGAACTTATAAAATGCATATGAGACGGCAATGGATGTACGCTGACCGAATCTCTGACGAGTTCATTAAAGGCGTGCGTTCTTTTCTCGTTGTGGCAGAGGCAAACAAGCGGAATGGTTTTATCTATTGTCCATGTGGTGAGTGTCGGAATCAGAAGGAATACTCTTCCTCAAGAGTCCTTCATGGCCACTTGTTTCGGTTCGGTTTCATGTATGGCTATAATTGTTGGACCAAGCACGGATAAAGAGGGGTTATGATGGAAGACAACAAAGATAAAGAGAATGATGACAGCTATCCTATGTCCCCTGAATACGATGGTACTACAATGGAAGACAATGATGAAGAAGAAGCAGAAGAACGTGCATCATATGAGCCAGATGATGATCTTGGTCAGGCCATTGCTGATGCAAAGGGAGAATGTGATAGCGAAAGGGAGAGGTTGAAATTTGAGCAGATGTTAGATGATCACAACAAATTGTTGTACCCCAATTGCGAAGATGGCCACAAAAATCTAGGCAGCACACTGGAATTGCTGAAATGGAAGGCAGAGGTTGGTGTGCCTGACAAGGGATTTGAAAAGTTGTTGAAGATAATGAAGAAGCTGCTTCCAAAGGATAACGAACTGCCCGCCAGTACTTACGAAGCAAAGAAGGTTGTCTGCCCTCTAGGATTAGAGGTACAAAAGATACATGCATGCATTAATGACTGCATCCTCTATCGCGGTGAGCAGTACGAGAATTTGGATGCATGCCCGGTATGCACTGCATTGCGGTATAAGATCCGATGAGATGACCCTGGTGATGTTGAGGGGGAGCGCACGAGGAAGAGGGTTCCCACCAAGGTGATGTGGTATGCTCCTATAATACCACGGCTGAAACGTTTGTTCAGAAACGAAGAGCATGCCAAATTGTTGTGATGGCACAAAGAAGACCGTAAGAAAGACGAGATGTTGAGACACCCCGCTGATGGGTCGCAGTGGAGAAAAATTGAGAGAAAGTACCCGGACTTTGCAGGTGATGCGAGAAACTTATGGTTTGCTCTAAGTACGGATGGCATGAATCCCTTTGGGGAGCAGAGCTGCAGTCATAGCACATGGCATGTGACTTTGTGTATGTATAACCTTCCTCCTTGGTTGTGCATGAAGCGGGAGTTCATTATGATTCCAGTGCTCATCCAAGGCCCGAAGCAACCCGGCAACGACATTGATGTATACCTAAGGCCATTAGTGTAGGGGTTCGTAGCATTGAAAACAAAAAAATTCTACCGCATACAAACAAACAAGCCAAGATCTATCTACTAGATTGTTGCAACTAGTCGATAGAATAACTCACCCTCGAAGATTCCAAAGTGTTTAACGAGAGCGGATTCTCGTGGATGATGTAGTCGTACTCTTCCCGATCTCAAGATCGTGTAGACGATCCTTTCGGCGCTGCGTTCCGGCAGCGCTTCCGCAGTCGTTCACACGTTCGGTACTCGACGAAGACCTTCCTCTCCCTTGTTCCAGCAGGCAGCGGAGGTTGTAGCACTCTCCTCGCGATTCCGGCAGCACGATGGCGTGGTACCGGAAGTAGAGGGGAGATCTCGCAGGGCTTCTCCTTAAGCCGAAGCGAGTATGGTGGACTATGAGAGAGGCCTCGGTGATCTAGGGTTTAGACACACCAAGGGGAGAGGGCTAGGCCAACGGCTAGGGCTTGGAGCAGCCCAAGTCGGCGGCTAGGGTTTGCCCTAGGCGGCGGTGGCAGCAGGAGGTGGCGGCGCTGGTGGCTAGGAGCTAGGGTATGCGGGGTGCAAGTTGTGTGCTTGGAGGGGCAGCCCTGCCCCTCCTTATATAGGTGGAGGGGGCACGCCAAGGGGAGGGGAGTCCCTCCCCAACTCGGCTTCCAAGGCCGGCGGTGGAGGGAGAGGGACTTCCTCCCCAAGTAGGTTTCCTACTCTCCCTCCACCAAACAAAATAGCCGTTTGACTTTTCAAATTGCCGTTTGAATTTTCAAACTAGGATTTGATTTAACCCTTTATTTTGTTCAGCGATGACACCTAGTACATGATGCAACCATTCAAACTTGTTATGACACATTCATGTACCCTTCCCCTCCGGACTGCCGGACATTCCGGAACCTTCTAGAACATTCCCGATGAAAACACCGGAACCATTCTCCAACCCCGAAACAGGACTTTCCTTATATGAATATTATTCTCCGGACCATTTCGGATCTCCTACTCATTGGACCACACAACATTCGGTCTCTTACTCATCATTTCATAACTACTCAACAATGTCGAGTCCTTAAGTGTGTCTCCCTACGGTTCGTGAATTATGCGGACATGTTCGAGACACTTCTCCGAACAATAACCAATAGAGGAATCTGGAAATTCATATGGCTCCCACATATTTCCACGATTACTTTGTGATCGAATGAACCACTTACATACGATACCACTACAAGAAATGTGCTATACTATGACCTTTTGATAGTGACCCTGAAAGAAATCGTCATAAATTTATGACGATCTTGTTGCAGTTGGTCATGAGCTGTTTGGAAGGGGCAAAGGATAGCAAATGCATGACGATTTGTCCCAAAAACGTCTTAAATTATTTACACGAAATCGTCATAAGCTGGTGTATACTGTTTGGGGCCTTGATTGGAGCATACTACGACGATATAGAATCGTCATAGTCACTTATGACGCTATAATAACGTCGTAGTATGTTAAGCACTAGGATGACTGTGCTGCCACCTCCCCAATGTGATCCACGTGTCGTGTTAGTTGTGTGCTAGGGATTTTTTAGGTCGGGCCTAGATGGGCTGATTCTTTTAGGTCAGGCCCAATAGCTTCTTTGGCGTAGATAATATTGTTAGGCAAAAAAGATTGCACTAGCTGGGACTTGAACCCACGACCTAGCGATGTGAGGCATTGCCATAACCACTATGCTATAGTTGTGTTGTTGCAGATAATGTATAAACAATCGTATCTATACTATTAGTATTATCGAGCAGAACCAAATAGAATGCGCAGAGAACCACACACGTAACCAAACCAAATGAGCAGAACCAAACCTTACCACCACAGGCGGAAGGCGGCGCTGGATGGCGGACCGGCGGCGGGGCGACGCTGAACGGCAATCACGCGGAAGGAAGAGCGGTGGTTGCCGCGGGCGGAGGCTAAGCGCCGTGGAGGCTGCGGTCGTGGCCCGTGAGAATGGCCGAGGCGGAGAACTGCGGATCGTGGTGGCGGAGGGCTCCAGTGGTGGATGGAGGAGGTCTTGCAGCAGTATACATCGGTTAGCACCCTCTCTCTCTCCCTATTTACTTCCTGTTAATTTCAGAGCCTGGTTTCATTAGGGTTTCAAAATCCATATTTTCGGATGATGTTTAGAATCAATTCAAGCCCAAACCTTCGTGTCTTTTTGCCTTTAGCTAGATGTAGGCATAGAACTATATTGTTGGAGCTTATCTAGGTTTTTGTTTAATTTACTAGCTAGTGTGTACACTTGATTGCAATTCTAACTTGCAATATTTTTCGGTCTTTTGCGATGATGGACAGCTGGATAACAAAAGGAGTTAGAAGGCTTTCTTATGAGCATCTAAGGGGAGTGGATGAGTTCATGCGATTTGTCCGTAGAAGTGTTCGATGATGCTCAAGTTTTATGCCCATGCCCTTGTTGTATGAATCGTGTTGAACAAACTCTACCAAATGTAGAGGCTCATCTGCTAATGCGTGGGATGGCATGCACGTATGATAGGTAGATCCATCATGGAGAGCCTTTACATCCGTAACCGGTGAACTGAACTGGTGAAGGTGCGGATCATTTGATGATGGCGGTGAGTTTGTACAAGATGATGTTCGCAAGAGGATGTTGGTTTGGAGGCGAGGATGGCTATGAGGATGATAGAATCCTGATCTGTTTAGGGATTTGTCTGATGCTGAACCCAAGGTCTTTGGAGAGCATACAATCTATGCCGAGGTGATAGAGGAGGCCAAGCGCCAGACTAGTGATGGTGGGACATTGTCCGATTTTCTTTTACCGTGAAGTTACTCCATGTCAAGTCCTTCTACCGAATCGGCAATGTTGCCTTCAACGCAATACTCCGTATCTTGACCATCCAATACCCTAAAGTGCAATTCCCAAATCTTATGAAGAAGCATTGGGTATAATCGGTGATTGGGGCTTGGTTATGATTCAATCCATGTCTGCCGAACAAGCGTATCTTGTTTGAACACGTCGCCAAGCATGACAGTGCGAAATGTGATGCCTCAAGGTGGAAAGATGCGGATGGGAGGAAGCGGATACCACGAAGGTGTTGAGGTACTTTCACTGTGATTCCAAGGCTCTGAGAGGATGTTCATTTCAAGCAACAATCGGAGGATGTCTGAGGGCACAATCTAAAGCGACAACCCGTGGATAATGAACTTAGCCATCCGGTAAGCGGAAAGGCATGGAAAGATTTTGATGATAAACATAAAGAGTTTGCCGCCGATGCGAGGAACATCAGACTCGGCCTTGCCACAGATGGCTTTAATCCATTTGGAATGAGCTCGAAATATAGCATGTGGCCGGTATTTGTTGTGCCGTACAATCTTCCACCATGGGCATGTATGGAGCAGTCCAACTTCATGATGGCTTTGCTAATCCCCGGTCCAAAATCTCCAGGAAAAGATTTTGATGTCTTTATGGAGCCCCTAGTAGAAGATCTCCTCAAACTCTGGAAAGGTGTCCGTACCTATGATGCCCTGAGTCCTGATAAGTTCGATCTCCGTGCTGCGGTAATATGGTGTATCCATGATTTCCAGTAGCGCACACTTTGTCGGGAGGCTCACGTCTGGTTATCAAGCATGTGTGCGTTGTGACAAGGATCCGTGCTCGGAAAGAATAAGGAACAAGATATGTTGGACCAGGGGGCGCCGTTTTCTTCCCCGCCACCATCCTTGGCGAAAAAGCAAAGATTTCAATGGAAAAACTGAAACACGTGACCAGCCAGCGGAGTTCACTAAAGAAGAGCTCGAGCAACAGCTTCACAATGTGAAAGATGTGAGACCTAGAAAACATCAGAAGAAAAGGAAGCGTGAGGATGGACAATGTTGGGACCGGAGGGCTATTTTGTGGGACCTCCTTCTTGGGCAGATCTCAAGTTGAGGCACAACCTTGATGTAATGCATATCGAGAAAAACATATGTGATAATCTGCTTGGCACATTTATGAACATCGACGGAAGTCAAAGGATCTGATTAACTCTAGGCTTGATTTGGAAGACTTGGGCATAAGAAAATATTTGCATCTTGACTGTTGAAGGTGGAGAGTCGTTGAGATGCGAAGCATGGTATACAATGACTAAAGAAGAAAAGCTTGCATTCGTGAATTTATAAGAGCGGTGAGATTTCCGGATGGGTATGCCGCTAACCTAGCAAAATCGTGTCTCTGATGGATGCAAGCTCGAGGACTAAAAACTCATGACCGTCACATCCTCCTTCAAAGGATTTTACCTACCGGACTCGTGGAATTTTGGATAAAGAAATATATGAAGCGATTCTTTGAAGTGGGAATTTCTTCAGAGAGTTGTGTAAAACATCAAGTTATCATTCTTGAAAGACTCGAAAAAGAAATCGTAGTTATCCTTTGCAAGCTTGAAAAGATCTTTCCTCCGACCTTCTTCACGGTGATGGTTCATTTGTTGTGCATTTACCCAAAGAGGCAATGCTTAGAGGCCCTGTCTGTCTGGTGGATGTACCTGTTGAAAGAAGGATGCTTACATTTAAGCGTTATGTCTGAAACACCGCTTGAACTGAAGGGTCGATTCTTTGAGGCATATATTGTTGATGAGTGCCTTACATTTTGCTCGAGGTACTTGACGATCCGGAAACAAGATTCAATAGGCGGGTAGAAATAGAGGCGGGATGATTCGCGTTGGTGATGTCTGTTTTCAACCATGGTGTAAACCTTCTTGGAGGGTCGAGTACTGGAGGCTGGTGATGAATATGACAAGATGCATTGGTATGTGTTAAGGAGTTGCCCACGAGGTTCTCTAGTATATCGAGTATGTCATCTCTTGTGCATGCACCCTTATCTTTTTATTGAGTTGGAAGGAACCCATTTGCAAGCGATGATTTAATTAACTTTATGTTTTTGTTGGCATTGCAGGTTGTGCAAAATAGAGCTGAATAAGCAAGGTAGCCGCATCAATGTTGATAGATGGCTCATGAAGGATTTGCTAAGTGGTTTAAGAATCATGTGAGATCTTTAGTCTTGGAATCAATTGCCACATGTTTTTTTGTGTGTGTTTTTGTTACTAACCCTGCTTTATTTGTGCAGATTGGAAAATTGGATGAGGACAACAAGGTCGATCTTGATCTTTTTGCTTTGGCATGCGAGCCGGATAGGCGAGTGAGGCTGTATTCAGCATGTATTGTTGACAGTGTTCGCTACCACACAGTTGACCGCGAGAAAAATAGAAACACGCAGAACAGTGGAATAGTTGCCGAGGGAGACCATGATGGTGAAGATATGGACTTCTATGGTCAGCTTAAAAGCATCATAAGGCTCCAGTACAACTCCAGTAGAGGCGTCCATCGATCGGTCGTCTTGTTCCGTTGTGATTGGTTTGATCTTGGTGGCAGAAAGAAGACAGGGATCCAAGGTGACGGACACTTCAAAAGCATTAACACTGGAAGGTGCTGGTATTGATCCATTTATTCTAACGACACAAGCAACAAAGGTGTTCTATGTGCCAGACACCGACTTGCGTGGAAATTGGCAAGTTGTGCAAAAGTTTCAGCACAGACATTTGTGGAGTGTGAAAGAAATTGAAATGGAGAAGGGTCTCAATGGTGGTGGTGGTCTAACATACCAAGATGATAACACTGAGGAAGTTCCAGTGCAAGAGAAAGAACCCGGTGTGCATACTAGATTGCGAAGGAGACAAGAACGAGTGTTACTTGATGCTTCATTCGTAGAAAACATTAGGAAAAGAAGGAAGGAGGTAGTGGAGGGCCATGAATGCGATGATGAAAACATGGTAGATGACACAGTCCTCCAGTACTGTAGCGATGGTGAGGATAAAAGGGATGCATTTCGGCGATGATGATTAGTGGCTCACTTTGGAAACATGGTAGATGACAACATGCAAGGTAAATTCTATCCTCCATTATCTTTTCTTTTTATTTCATTGGTAGTGGCTCCTTTGAAATTGATATTCTTTGTTGCAAATGCTCATAAGAAAGCGGTGGTGAGGATCAAGATCGGATCAGAGGCGTGGTGGTGAGGATCAAGATCGGATCGGGAGTAGTGGTGAGGATCAAGATCGGATCAGAGCAAGATCCTTTTAGTTGGATGAGCAAGATCGGTACTACTATTTCGCCTATTGTTGCCTTGTAATCTTGACCATGTACTACTATTTACGGATGACCATGTCATTTTAGTTTCGGATGAGTTATGAATATCATTGTGACTTCGGATGATCATTGTGATTTCAGTTACGAATCTTTGAGTGCATATCATTGTGAGTTCGAATCTGTCCAAAAAGGAAAAATGGTGAGGCACAGGGATCGAGCCGGGACCTCCTACTACTATTGCAAGATCAATCGCCACCACACTACACAAGTGACCTTGTTAGGTATCGATCACATGATACAAGTAGCATTGTATATTTACAAGACCATTTAAAACAAATCAACTGATCATTTCATAGATCACATGACCATATTTACAACCGATCAAAAGCAACCATTTCACAATGCAACGATCAAAAGCAACCATTTCACAATGCAACTGATCAAAAGCAACCATTTCACAATGCAACCGATCAAAAGAAACCATTTCACATTGCAACTGATCAAAAGCAACCATTTCACATTGCAACCTGATCAAAAGCAACCATTTCACATTGCAACGATCAAAAGCAACCATTTCATAGATACTAGTAGGTTTCGATAGCTAGGACACGATAGTCTGGGCATTACAGACCAAAAGCATTACAGACCAAAAGCATTACGATAGCTAGGACACGATAGCTAGGATCATTCCATAGTCGGACAAGTAGCACCATGACACCACGATAACAACACAACCAAGAACCTAAAGGACCATTTTTACAAAAGCACCAACCAACACAACCAACTGATTACAGGACCTTCTTAACCTCCGACTTAAGTCCGTCGGTAGGGCTGCGGAAGCGGAACATGAAGACATCGCCCTTATGCATCACGGGCCGCCACCACCGGGACCATTGGGTTGTAATTTGTGCTCCTTACCCTTCCTTTGCTCATGATGAGGGAGACAATTATGGGATCACGGCCTCGTAGAAGACCCTCGGCTTTGATGGGAAGTCCTTGTATGGCTGATGTTGGCATTGGTGAAGTTCCTTGGGAAATCTTGCAATGCAAACAACAATGCAATATGCAATCGACAATCAAAAATGCAATCCAAGAATGCAAGGACATAGTGCAAACAATTTGTTTACCATTTTGCTTTTGGCTTCTCGGTGTTTGCTAGCTGCATAGTGCGGACATACCTTTGGTAGAGTGGGTTTCTTCTTTGCAAGTTCCCTCATGAACAACACACTGTGTGTTTCAAAGCAATCTTTTGCCATACACACACAACTTATCAAACCGACACTTGCCTTTGACTTGGGACCTACATGCAAAGAAAAGGCACATTTTCAAATCAGCAAACCGCATAAGTAAAAGATAAAGAAAAGGAACAATGGCAGAAAAGGATTTTACCTCGGCACATGATAATCTTAGCTTCATGACGGTATCCATGACTTCTTTAGCATGCCGCTTAGCACTGAAGCTCTCTTAGCTCGGCAGCAGCTCTCATGACAATGACAACCGTCGTCATCCGAGCTAAGCTCGATGACCCCCGAAGAGTCCATGGTCACCTACAAAAAAAACTGAATCAGGCACCAGGCAGTTATCATAAGAATATGAATCAACTAGCAAACTAGGCACCAGGCAGTTATCATAAGAATATGAATCAACTAGCAAACACCCTGGACTAGAAGCCTACAGTTGTCATTACTGAAGGATGAAGCTTGAATCTGCCGGTGAAATGGAGAACTGTTTAATGTATCCTGGGGTAAAATGGATGACAATCCAAAGCGAGTCCACGATTGTGATCATGTTTTGTTTATAAATAGGACGTGCCACTACTTAGCTTTCAGACATATCTAAACATCCAAGTCCAAATAAGAGTACTTCATGAGTATAAGCACAACATGAAGGCTAGTTAATAGTGGTAAGAAGGACGATTAATTAGTAATGTGGCGAGCATGCTAGTAATCTTATGCAGTTTCTAATTCTTCCAAAAACAAAAGATCGGAAGTTCCACAACATACATAACAAATCAAGATGCCACAAAATCCACCCAACAGAAGGAGAGGGCGAGCGGCCAGAGGCGGGTTCCCGCCGGTGAATCTGAGTTCCCTTGCCACGGGCGATCACCGGATCGGAGAGCTCGAGGAGGAGAGGGACTTGCGGGGGAGGAGAGGGCTTACTGAGTGCTCGAGGAGGAGAGGGGCTTACCGCGGTGCTCGAGGAGGGGGGGAGGCGAATGGCTAGAGGAGGGAGGCGATCGGCGGAGGCTCGAGGAGGGAGGAGGAGGCGAATGGCTAGAGGAGGACTTGGAGGAAAGGGAGGGACTTGCGGGGGACTTGGAGGGGGAGGGGAGGGAGGCGAGTGGCTCGAGGAGGCAGAGGGGAGGGGGAGGGGGACTGAGATCCTCTGACTTTGGGTCGCTGACAGGTGGGACCCAGTCCACGCGGGACCCACATGTCAGTGACTCAAAGCGTAAATCGCTAGGAGCCGTGTCCCGGGAGGAGGCGAGTGGCTCGAGGAGGAGGGAGGAGGGGATCGAGATCCTCTGACTTTGGGTCGCTGACAGGTGGGACCCAGTCCCTTGGGACCCACATGTCAGTGACTCAAAGGCAGAATTCGCTAGGGGGAGCCGTGTCCGGGGGAGGGAGGCGTTAAGTCTGCAACAACTTTTTATTTTCTTTTATATATGTGAGATTTTGAAAAAACACATTCGAAAATAAAATAAGATTTAGAATAAGATTTTCTTTTTCTTTTATATATGTGAGATTTTGAAAAACTTTTCTTTTATATATGTGAGATTTTATTAGAATAAAATAAGATTTGAATCGGTAGTAAGTGAGTCAAATTTCGTCGCAAAAAACGGGCCGTTTTGTGAATCAACCACCAAATGAAAGTTTCGAAATGACAGCACCACATTTTTCTAAAATGATAGACCACCTTACATTTACAAATGTCCCAACTGGGGTATCTAAAACCTTTCGTTCCACCCCTGGCGAAAAAGACAAATGTCTGCCGAATCGGCGGGTCCGATTTGAACTACGGTACATTATCGTATGCTCATGATTTTTGCAAAAATCATTTTAGACTCACAATATGATGTTTTATTAGAGATCCAATGCAAGTTTGGCGATACTCATCCCCTAGCTAAGAACCTTCATGCCCGTCGTTTTGACCATAATTTGAAACTAGCGTAAAATATTTAAAAACTGTCCGAACAATGTAAATCTTTCGCGTGGCGTCATTTTATGTGACACGGTTGCAAGGAAAAATACCAAACTTGGTATTTTGATTGCATCTCGAAAGTCCTTCTCAAAATGAGCTATCATGTTTGAGGTTTCATGGCTTTCGGTCCAAATGGCCAATGTTATGGCAAGAATCGCTGCATAGTTTGTGATAACATGCCCATATTGTGCATGCATGTGCATCTGGGATGGCGAAAAATGTTGCAGGAGAAAGTTTTCCTTGTCGTCGCACGAAAAACCATTTTCTATTTTTCGAAGCAAAAAGCGGGCGTTTGTGAATCAACCACCAAATGAAAGTTTGAAATGACAGCACATTTTTCTAAAATGATAGACCACCTTACATTTACAAATGTCCCAACTGGGTATCTAAAACCTTTCGTTCCACCTGGCGAAAAAGACAAATGTCTGCGAATCGGTAGGAACTGGGTCCGATTTGAACTACGGTACATTATCGTATGCTCATGATTTTTGCAAAAATCATTTTTAGACTCACAATATGATGTTTTATTAGAGATCCAATGCAAGTTTGGCGATACTCATCCCCTAGCTAAGAACCTTCATGCCCGTCGTTTTGACCATAATTTGAAACTGGCGTAAAATATTTAAAAACTGTCCGAACAATGTAAATCTTTCGGTGGCGTCATTTTATGTGACACGGTTGCAAGGAAAAATACCAAACTTGGTATTTTGATTGCATCTCGAAAAGTCCTTCTCAAAATGAGCTATCATGTTTGAGGTTTCATGGCTTTTCGGTCCAAATGGCCAATGTTATGGCAAGAATCGCTGCATAGTTTGTGATAACATGCCCATATTGTGCATGCATGTGCATCCTGGGATGGCGAAAAATGTTGCAGGAGAAAGTTTTCCTTGTCGTCGCACCGAAAAACCATTTTCTATTTTTCGAGCGCAAAAAACGGGCCGTTTTGTGAATCAACCACCAAATGAAAGTTTCGAAATGACAGCACCACATTTTTCTAAAATGATAGACCACCTTACATTTACAAATGTCCCAACTGGGGTATCTAAAACCTTTCGTTCCACCCCTGGCGAAAAAGACAAATGTCTGCCGAATCGGCAGGAACTGGGTCCGATTTGAACTACAGGTACATTATCGTATGCTCATGATTTTTTGCAAAAATCATTTTTAGACTCACAATATGATGTTTTATTAGAGATCCAATGCAAGTTTGGCGATACTCATCCCCTAGCTAAGAACCTTCATGCCCGTCGTTTTGACCATAATTTGAAACTGGCGTAAAATATTTAAAAACTGTCCGAACAATGTAAATCTTTCGCGTGGCGTCATTTTATGTGACACGGTTGCAAGGAAAAATACCAAGATTTTTTTTCATGCTGCATCATTTTATGTGGGCATCATTTTATGTGACGACATATATAGCATAAAAACCCTTATATAAACCAAAATCCAAAATTCTGCCGCCAGAACCCAAAATTTCCCCCTCTCCCGCCGACGTCTCCCGCCCAGATTTGGCATGGGCAATTTGGACAATTGTACTGGTCCACCCATCCCCACTCTCCCACCGAGTCGTGACCCACCCATCCCCACTCGGCCACTCCATCCATCCCCATCTCCACCCACCCCCATCTCACGACGCGAGCGGCGACGGCGCACTCGCTCCCGACGGCCACGGCGACCCACCCCTCCCTCCATCCCCATCGGCAGCGCTCACTCCCTCCCTCTCCCTCCCTCCATCTCCCTCCATCGGCAGCGCTCGCTCCACGACCCACCCCCCCAGTGCTCGCTCCACCCCTCCCTCCATCTCCCACGACCCACCCCTCCCTCCATCTCCCACGACGTCCCACGACAGGCAGTGAGTCTCTGGCTATCTCCCTAGCTCCTCCTACTTCACCTTTCTAGGGTTAGGGTTTGTCTCATGGCGTGTCTAGGGTTAGGGTTTGGCTCCCATGGCGTGTTTAGGGTTAGGTTTTGGCTTCCATGGCGTGTCTAGGGTTAGGGTTAGGTTAGACTTTGATCTGATAGGGAGGTGTATTGTCCATGTCCATGTTCGTAAGATAGGAGCCTCTCTTCTTTTCTGACTATAATCTGTACTGACTATGAGTTGGTTCAGAGATTTTTTTTGGGTTTGAAGATCTGTACTGACTATGATGGATGTAGCTTTTATCTATTGATGCTCGTTCTGTCCTAGCTTGTATCTATTGATTTTTTTGGGTTTGAAGATCTGTACTGACTATAATCTGATGCTTATTTTGAGTTTGCCCCTGTTCTAGGCAAATGTTGGAGCAAAATCTTGATGTGTGTCTTGATGTGTGTAGTGATGTGAGCACTCTGTTTGCCCTGTTCACTCTATTTTTGGGTTTGCCCATGTCTTGATGGGTGTACATGGTACCGCTATGTGTAATGCTTAGTGTAACTTTGTAGTTAATCTTGATTTTATAATCGGACCTTTGTGTAACTGTGTATGTCTATCGATCTTTGTGGAAGCATCTATTGACAACACAGTCGACTTTTACTTGATGTTGCTCAGATTTTGAGATCGGGAATGGGAAGAATGACAAGGAAGACGCAATTGGTATGCAAATTGCTCCTCATGTATATGCTTGATGCTATAAATCTTGTGATTGGATGTGCTAAGATTGTAATGTCTAGGTTGTCCATGTAATGCTGTGATTGGATGTGCTAAGCTTATAAGCTTGTAATCTGCTGCTATAATCTTGCTTGTAGCTTTGATGTGCTAAAATTTCTGCTATAATCTTGCTTGTAAGCTTGTATGTGCTATAATTTCGCCTGCTATAATCTGTTTGATTGTCCATGTACTTATTCTCTGCTTCTGGTTCACACCTTGTCATCAAATGCTTCATGGGTTCCTGGTCCATGTCTTGGTTTATATTTTCAATATAGAATTTCTTGTTAATCTACTAGATTTAATGAAACTAAAACGATAAGATACATTGGCTGTTTGAGTTGTCTTGCTCCCATATGCATTTCAACCATCCATCTAATGCATATTTTCTTATCCATGTAAAGCGCCCTCACCGAACTTGAGAAGATTAGGGCTAGGACAATGATGAGGAATGCGTGTCTTCCAATCTCTTGGCATCTCCGGATAGCCTCAATGATTAGAAACTCAAATGGTAGTGCAATAATAGTGAGGACTCCTCCGATCTGCCATAACACAAGGCGAGAGCTCGGACTACAATCCTAGAGATGAAGATATTATTGAGGAAGAAGTTGGATCTTGTAGTGGACAAGATTGTAAAGGTGCAAATTCTAACTTGTTTGGAGGGGTTTATTTGTTTGATGTGTGTTTTCCTTGTTTTCCTTCATTCTATGCTTACAATGTTTTATTTCGATCTGTGGTCTAATGCTTTTCATGCGAGGTCGAAGGTTCCTAGGAGGAGGAAGAAGTGTGCTAAGAGAAAGAGAAATAGTACACGTAGCCGGATACAACTACAACAATGGCTCCGGGAAGGGTGTTTGCGGTACCACCAGAGCATCGAGATAAGTTGATGTGTCTTGATGAACATGCTCTGCTAGAGTCACAAGGCGTAAAGCGAAGGTGGTTGATGTAGCCAATGAAGGAGGCCTACTGCAAGGATGGTGGAAGCTCAATGCAATGGGATGATGGGTCTATGTCCATGGATGAAGGAAGTACGTCGTATGGACCTCACCTGCTATGCCTACGGTGGATGAAATGATGAATTTGATTCCTTTTTGAGCAGCCTATGGGTGATGAAGGTAAGTATGAAATAGTAGTAGCACAAATCCTTTACTAGTCAATTAATTCAGATTATTGTTGTGCATGGATATCAGTATTTCCAAACTAAACAAGCGCCCAAATCTGTTTTACGTAATTTATTTGCACATCGATTTAAAATATATTTATTGTCTTGATATTTGGAAAACTTGCTGTAATTTTTCTTTGTAGCTTATATTTCTCTTGATATTGTACTTCTTGCTTCTATTTCAGGCACATCACTTGTGGTAGTCACCGAAGAGAAAAGGCACGAACTGGAAAAGATGACCAAGGGTTTGGGAAGCAAAGTGAGGATTGAAATTGTGAAGGGATGAAAGCATGAGAGGCCCGTGCTAGTCAAAGTTTGCATCGGAAGGTGGGATGATTGCAAGAAGCCATGCACCCATTCTTCCACACTTCAAGGAATACAAAAGGACAAGGCTATGGTGAAAGACTATATAGGAAAAGTTCTTTAAGCTCATGAGTCCTTACCTGAATCTGTTTTTCTACTATTTTTGTCATTTGGTTACTTATCTTATCATTGCTTTATTTACGTGTTTGTAGGCAAATTTTGAGATGGACACCGATGCACGGGAAGTTAAGGTAGCCTGCCCGATATCTTGAAGAATGTTTCAAAACAAAGACGGCATTTGGTCAAGAAAAAGTTTTTCGATCAAGTACCAAAGAATTGAACTCAGATCAAGTCCCTATTTCATACATATCGATGAGGAATGGCAAGCCTGCTCAAGCTGTGGACAAACCGAAACACATGGTATTTTGCATTTCTTGACCTTTACATTCTGTAATTACCATGTCGTAGTTTTATATGCTATCAACTACTGTTTTTGAAGTTTCAATGTTGAAGGAACAATCATGTCAAGTGAACTGCTTTATTTTATCGATGTTATATGTGATAGGATACATGCTCATTTTGTTGCTTGATATGATACATAATCTGGTCAAGTCTCATAAAGTAGTTTATATTCTAGTATGCATTGATGGAAATGTTCTTATAAAAATGCTCCCATATGTAGGACACATGCCAAAAGAACAGGACCAATCGAGGACTAGTAAAGTTTCAAGAAGACCGGTTCAAGGTGCTATCTAGCTCATCTTTATGCATTGTAAGATACACTTACATTTTATTTAGGCATAATTAACTTGTGTCCTTATAAGCCTGTTCTTAATAATGTTGGAAATCATTTCGGAGGGAGGAACGTCGGGGTGAAGAGCTTAATGCCATTGACATGTTTAAGGTCACCCACAACAAAAAGAAAGCTGGTTTCTCCTGCATGATTCAAGATGCTATAGTGAGTCACTCCTTTCTGGTTGTGATTAAATCGTGTGGACTTGTTTAGTTACGCCTAGGTTTCTTTAATGGTCTACGTGATAAGCTTATTAATGTTGGATATGGTCTATAGTTGTTTGGTAAGCATGTTATTCTTCATTTCTTCGGAAGGTTGCTCTCAAGTATGTTGTAGTTCTTGTCTACTTTAAGAACTTGATAATCTTGTCCATTTCATATTTCTTTGGTTACTCCTAGTGGATTAACTTATTTTTCTGCGATTCTGCTCCTACTATTTGTGCACATGCTAATGTTTCCTAACATCTTTGAGCAACTGATTCCAAATGGCGAGCAAAATGGAAGCTGAGATGGCTAAGCGGTACGGAAGGTGAACACCAAAGTCGCTATGGAGGTGGTTGCCCAAGTTCTCACCAATGAGGCGTCAAGCACATTCTGAAGAATGTTGGCCTCAGACGGGCTCCAAGAACAAGATGAACAGTTCACATGCGGTGTATCCGCTCATGTCCGTGACACGCAAGAGAAGTTGCGAAGTCGGGCAATGAAGTGAAGAGATGTCAAGAATTGGCTGCAATCAAGAAGGCGGCGCAAGAGGCGTGTACAAGCTCACGGACAAGGAGTACCAGTGATGGTCAAGAGGCGCAAGAGCATGAGGAGAAGCTTGCTCACATGATGGCTTTATTTGGAGCCAAAATCACATGATGGGTATCTTCTTTGGGCGATGGGTATCTTATTATCGCTTTTTGGCGATGCTCATCTAGCTATTATTTGAGTGCCTTCTTTGTGAGTATCTTCTTTGTCGTTTTGGTGTGAACTGATGTACCTCATGACCGAACTTGATGTATTGGTGTGAACTCGATGGTCGAACTGATCCTACATCATGATGTTACTTGAAATGACCGAACTGAACTCTTGTTATATGATTTTAATTTAGTGTTTGAAATGCTACATGATGTATCGAAATGTTGGTTTTGAATTTCAAATGTTGATTTCTGTCTATTTAGTTTGTCTGAATGAAATAGTGGCCTTAGTAAAGCAGCCACAACCACGATAATGAAATGGCCATAGACAAAGTAATCTGATCGAATAAAAGGCCTTGGCCCGAAGAAAGTGTAAATGGACATTTCTTTTTCGAAAAAAACTGAAATATAAGCTAATATCTTGAGTAAGGCCATGTCCCAAATGTAAGTCCGACACTAAAAAGTCCGATGCTTAATATAGAGAACCCTAAAATGCATCTGTTTGGCCCAATAACTCGAAAAAAATTCGAATAATAATTCATAATGGACCAAATTAATGGGCTGGCCCATATAACAATCAGTATGGACCGGGCTAAATTCACGTTAAGACGTTTTCATTTCGTCACAAATTTCTGCCACGTCGGATCGTCCACGTGGCGTGGCCTGGTTGCACATGACGATTTTGGAACGTCATATAGGTTATGACGATCCCAAATCGTCATAGTATCTTATGACGATTTCAATAAAATCGTCGTTATAGTTCATTAGCGACGCCCAGCTTTCGACGATCTCAAAATCGTCATAGAATCGTCATAAACGGACTATTGTGACGATTTTGTGACGAAAATAGAGGGTCATATAATGCCAGATTCCTTGTAGTGTACCAATTTCCCTTTGTCTCACGATAGTTTACTTATCCGAGGTTATGATCGTCGGTATCTCTGCATACCTAGTTCAACCTCGTTACTGATAAGTATTCTTTTCTCGTTCCCGTGATATGTGATCCCTTGTGAGCCAGTCACATGCTTGCAAGCTAATTGGATGAAATTCCACCGAGAGGGCCCAGAGTATATCTATCCGTCATATGGATGGACAAATCCAACTCTTGATCCATGTGTCTCAACCCATACTTTCCAAACACTCAATGCCACCTTTATAGCCACCCGGTTACGGTGTGGTGTTTGATGTCATCAAAGCATCCTTCCGGTGATGGTGATAATCATGATCTCATGGTCGAAGGAATTAGGTTACTATGTATCAGAAGCTTATAGCAATTGAACTATTAAAATGACTTGATCTTTATGCTACGCTTATCTATAGGAGTATGTCCATCATACCATTCTCCTAATGATATGATCTTGTTGTTAATAACATCTCAATGTTCATGATAGGGAAACCACAATCATCTATTAACCAACAAGCTAGTATTATGAAGACGCTCTTACTAGGGACTCTAATCTAGTTTACAAATCACATAAGTATTAATGTTTCCTGGTTAATACTATTATATCATGAATGTAAACATTTATCATAAACACAATGATGTAATAATAACTACATTTATTATTGCCTCTATGGCATATCTCCAACAATTAGTTGAAGAACTTTTACAACTATGGCACGGACAAGGTGTACGTGTGTGGGATGAGCACAAACGTGAGGAATTTAACCTACGGGCATTGTTGTTCGTAACAATCAATGATTGGCCTGCTCTTAGCAACATTTCAGGACAGACAAACAAGGGATACAATGCATGCACACACTGTTTAGATGACACTGAAAGTATTTATTTGGATAAGTGCAAGAAGAATGTGTACCTAGGGAATCGTCGTTTTCTTCCGCCCACGCATTCCCTAAGAAGGAAAGGCAAGCATTTCAATGGTGAATCAGATCACCGGAGTAAGCTTGTCCGTCGTACTGGTGATGCTGTATTTGATATGGTGAAGGATTTAAAAGTAATCTTTGGAAAGGGTCCTGGCGGACAGTCCGTTCCGAAGGACACTGGCGGACACGCACCCATGTGGAAGAAGAAATCTATATTTTGGGAGCTATCCTATTGGAAAGTCTTAGAGGTCCGCTCTACAATCGACGTGATGCACCTGCCGAAGAATGTTTGCGTGATACTGCTAGGCTTCTTGGGCGTGTATGGAAAGAATAAAGATACACCAGAAGCACGACAGGACCAACATCGTATGAAAGACCGAGAAGGCAGGCATCCAGAGTTGTTTCAAGGTACTGCCAGCTACGCTCTTACCAAGGAAGAGAACTAAATATTTTTTGAATGCCTGAGTAGTATCAAGGTTCCTTCTGGCTTCTCGTCTATTATAAAGGGAATAATAAATATGGCAGAGAAAAAAATTCCAGAACCTGAAGTCTCATGACTGCCACGTGCTTATGACGCAGTTGCTCTCGGTTGCTTTGAGGGGGCTTCTGCCGGAAAATGTTAGAGTACCCATTGTGAAGCTATGTTCGTTCCTCAATGCAATTTCTCACAAGGTAATCGATCCAGAAAGTCCACCAGGGTTACAGAAAGATGTGGTCCAGTGTCTTGTCAGTTTTGAGTTGGTGTTACCACCATCCTTGTTCAACATAATGACGCACCTTCTAGTTCACCTAGTCGAAGATATTACCATTTTCGGTCCTGTATTTCTACACAATATGTTCCCCCTTGAGAGATTCATGGGAGTCTTAAAGAAATATGTCCATAACCGTGCGAGGACAGAAGGAAGCATCTCCAAGGGATATGGAACAGAGGAGGTCATTGAGTTTTGTGTTGACTTTATTCCTGACCTTAAGCCGATCGGTGTACCTGAATCACGACATGAAGGGAGACTTAGTGGAAAAGGAACGCTAGGAAAGAAAGCAAATATATGTATGGACGGACATTCTTTCACTAAAGCACACTATACAATTCTGCAAAGTTCCACCTTGGTGGCTCCATATATCGAGGTACACAAGAATATTGTACGCTCGAACTACCCGGGGTAGTCTGACAGGTTGATTAGAGATGAACACATGAAGACTTTCGTCGGTTGGTTGCAGACACATCTCATGAATGACACCACTATTGGAGATCAGTTGTACTTGTTGTCCAGGTCTCCATCTTCAACTATATTGACTTTCTAAGGGTACGAGATCAATGGGAATATATTTTACACGCACGCCCAAGATAAAAAGAGCACCAACCAAAACAGTGGTGTCCGATTTGATGCAACGGACGAGAATGGGAAAAAGGACACATATTATGGTTACATAGAGGACATATGGGAACTTTACTATGGTCCTAATTTCAAGGTCCCATTGTTTCGATGCAAATGGTTCAAGATGACAGGAGGTGGGGTAATAGCAGACGGTATGCGGAATGACAACAGTGGATCTCAATAATCTTGCGTACGGAGACGAACCATTCGTCCTTGCCAATGATGTGGCTCAAGTTTTCTATGTGAAGGACATGTCTACTAGACCGAGAAAAAGGAAAGATAAGCAAAAGAATATAATATCATACGATGAGTCAAAGCGCCACATAGTTCTTTCAGAAAAAAGAAACATGATGGGAGTTGAGGACAGGACAGACATGTTAGAAGATTATGACAAATTTCATGAAATTCCGCCATTCAAAGTGAAAACTGACCCAAGCATATCGCTAAATAAGGAAGATGCTCCATGGTTACGGACAAGAAGAGAACCAAAACACTAGATGTGGATGTTGGTGATGTAATGTATTAAACCTTTTGTGGATTAATCCTATTTTTCATTTATTAAAGGAAGATGCTCCATGGTTAATAAAGGAATTTCTGAGATTGCTGTAGGCAGGTACCAAAACTGTAGACTAGGTAACACTTAGAAATTTATTAATATTAAAAACCAGGACAAACCGGGACTAGCTAACACTGAGGACTAAAGCCACCCCCTTTAGTCATAATCATGCCTAGTCCTATAGTACACAGCTTCAGGGTCTTCTTTGTCATCGTCATTGTCACCTGCCACTCCAGAGATCCTCAGCCCAGCCATGGCATATACCGGGGGCACCTGCCACTCCGGCCTCGGATTCACGGCGGGCGGGGGAGGAGTCTCCTGGAAGACGATGCCGCTACCGTCGGGCGGGGGAGGGGCCTTCTTGTGGCTCTGTGGCGGGTAGACTTGTGGGCACCGCAGGCGAGGATGGTCTCCCCCGGCGATGTAGCGCATCACGCCGATGATAGTATGGTTCGCCCACCACACACGCCGACCGGCTTCATTGTGGTTCACCGGGGGCAGGCCATCACCCTCGTACCTGGCGAGCTCCCTTTCCCGTCGGTTAGCAAAGAGGGCATTCCAGGTGTGATAGTTGTCGGGATCCCACTAGGGATCCATCCGCTGCTCCGGCGTGAGCTCGTGGTAGAAGTGGTTCGTGATGGACGCTTGTCGGGCGGAGCCTTGTGGCACAGGAGGGACAGGAACCCCTCCAGTGCTCAGCATCCAGCCGGCGGCCGGCCGGTAGCCCGGCGGGCAAGGGTAGTTGGAGGCCCACAACGCCGGGGTCTCCTCGAGGGTCAGAATGGCCCAGTAGGCACTGTCCATAGTTGTGAGAGAGGAAGGTGTGAATGTATTGATAGCCATGGCATGGTCGGCCTATATATATATGGAAAGTGCTGGAAAACATGGCGGGAAACGGTGAGATATGGCGGGAAATATTTTTAGTCCTGGTTAGTGGCTACAACCGGGACGAAAAGCACCGTTTAGAGGGAAAGAGCGGGAAAACATGGCGGGAAGCGGTGGGATATGGCGGGAAATATGTTTAATCCCGGTTAGTGGCTATAACCGGGACTAAAAGCACCGTTCAGAGGGAAAGGGCGGGAAAACATGGCGGGAAGCGATGGGATATGGCGGGAAATATCTTTAGTCCCGGTTTTTTCAGAGATCCAATGCAAGTTCTAACATTCTCATCCCCTATATTCACGCACGCCATTTTGACCTAAGTTCGAAACGGCAAAAAATTCAAAACGGGCATAAAAAATTGAAAAAAGGTCCGAAAAATGTAAATCCTTCGCGTGGTGTGATATTATGTGATATAGTTGCAAGGAAAAATATCAAACTTCGTATACTGATTATGTCTCCAAAAAACCTTCACAAAATGACCTACCATGTTTCGAGGTTTCATGGCTTTCGGTCCAAGAGATGGATGTTATGTGTTGAATCGTGGCATAGTTTGTGATACGGTGCCCATATTGTGCATGCATGTGTATATTGGAATGTAGAATAATGTTGCGGGAGGAAGTTTTCCTTTTCGTCGCTCGGAAAAGCCCTTTTCCATTTTCCGAGCGCAAAAAGATGGGTCGTTTTGTGAAGCAGCCACCAAAATGCAGTTACGGAATGCTACCATCCCATTTTTCTAAAATAGTAGACCACGTTACGTGAACTATATCCCAACCGGGGGATCTCAAAGCTTTCTGTCCTTCCCGGGTGAAAAAGACAAATGTCTGCCGAATCGGTAGGAAGTGGGTCCGGTTTGAACTACAGGTACATGATCTAACGTCCGTGATTTTTTGAAAAAATCATTTTTAGACTCACAATATGTCGTTTTTTCAGAGATCCAATGCAAGTTCTAAAATTCTCATCCCCTATCTTCACGCACGCCGTTTTGACCTAAGTTCGAAACGGCAAAAAATTCAAAACGGACATAAAAAAATTGAAAAAAGGTCCGAACAATGTAAATCCTTCGCGTGGTGTGATATTATGTGACATAGTTGCAAGAAAAAATATCAAACTTGGTATACTGATTATGTCTCCAAAAAACCTTCACAAAATGACCTATCATGTTCAAGGTTTCATGGCTTTCGGTCCAAGAGACGGATGTTATGTGTTGAATCGTGGCATAGTTTGTGATATGGTGCCCATATTGTGCATGCATGTGTATATTGGTATGTAGAACAATGTTGTAGGAGGAAGTTTTCCTTTTCGTCGCTCGGGAAAGCTATTTTCCATTTTCCGAGCGCAAAAAGACGGGTCGTTTTGTAAAGCAGCCACCAAAATACAGTTACAGAATGATACCATCCCATTTTTCTAAAATAGTAGACCATGTTACGTGAACTATATCCCAACGGGGGATCTCAAACCTTTATGTCCTTCCCGGGTGAAAAAGACAAATGTCTACCGAATCGGCAGGAAGTGGGTCCGGTTTGAACTACAGGTACATGATCTAACGTCCGTGATTTTTTGAAAAAAAAAATCATTTTTAGACTCACAATATGTCGTTTTTTCATAGATCCAATGAAAGTTCTAACATTCTCATCCCCTATCTTCACGCACGCGGTTTTAACCTAAGTTCGAAATGGCAAAAAAATCAAAACGGGCATAAAAATTTGAAAAAAGGTCCGAACAATGTAAATCCTTCGCGTGGTGTGATATTATGTGACATAGTTGCAAGGAAAAATAACAAACTTGGTATACCGATTATGTCTCCAAAAAACCTTCACAAAATGACCTACCATGTTCGAGGTTTCATGGCTTTCGGTCCAAGAGACGGATGTTATGTGTTGAATCGCGGTATAGTTTGTGATACGATGCCCATATTGTGCATGCATGTGTATATTGGGATGTAGAATAATGTTGCAGGAGGAAGTTTTCCTTTTCGTCGCTCGGAAAAACCCTTTTCCATTTTTCGAGCGCAAAAAGACGGGTCGTTTTGTGAAGCAGCCACCAAAATACAGTTACAGAATGCTACCATCCTATTTTTCTAAAATAAAGACCACGTTACGTGAAATATATCCCAACCGGGGGATCTCAAACCTTTCTGTCCTTCCCGGGTGAAAAAGACAAATGTCTGCCCAATCGGTAGGAAGTGGGTCCGGTTTGAATACAGGTACATGATCTAACGTCCGTGATTTTTTGAAAAAATAATTTTTAGACTCACAATATGTCTTTTTTTCAGAGATCCAATGTAAGTTCTAAAATTCTCATCCCCTATCTTCACGCACGCCGTTTTGACCTAAGTTCGAACAGCAAAAAATTCAAAACGGACATAAAAAAATTGAAAAAAGGTCCGAACAATGTAAATCCTTCGCGTGGTGTGATATTATGTGACATAGTTGCAAGGAAAAATATCTAACTTGGTATAGTGATTATGTCTCCAAAAAACCTTCACAAAATGACCTATCATGTTCGAGGTTTCATGGCTTTCGGTCCAAGAGACGGATGTTATGTGTTGAATCGCGGCATAGTTTGTGATACGGTGCCCATATTGTGCATGCATGTGTATATTGGGATGTAGAACAATGTTGCAGGAGGAAGTTTTACTTTTCGTCGCTCGGAAAAGCCATTTTCCATTTTCCGAGCGCAAAAAGACGGGTCGTTTTGTGAAGCAGCCACCAAAATGAATTTACAGAATGCTATCATCCCATTTTTCTAAAATAGTAGACCACGTTACGTGAACTATATCCCAACCGTGGTATGCGTTTCACCATTGATCTAGTGTCTAAGTTCGGCGAACCTTTGGAGCCGAAAGAGGCCACAAGTGTATTTGTATACCAATGCGGAGCGATAGTCAGGGACGCCATCCCGATCACTACTCATAAGTGGAATAAGCCAGGAAAAAAAAGTGATCGAGTTGGAGAAACTTTTGTCGATGAAAGAGCCAAAGACGGTCTTTGGAATTCACTCATGGCACACTTCTCTCTGCCTGAATTGGACACTCCTGAACTCACTGAGGCATTGAGGTTGCAAGTCAGAAAGTGGGCCCTTAAGAAGATGGGCGGACAGTTCAAGGACTGGAAGAAAAGATTATACAACAACTTTGCCAAGAAGGGGCTGAGTCCGCCATTCACTGGCCCGCTAGAGAAGCAGCGGGATAACTGGACCCCATTTGTGAAATACAAGGAATCAGAAGCAGCTACGGCCAAGTCAGAAAAGAATAAGATAAATGCGGCCAAAAATAAATATCACCATACTATGGGGACAAGTGGCTACAAGACGGCCGCGCCGAAGTGGGAAAAAACCGAGAAAGAAATGCGTAAAAAAGGGGTCACGCCAGCTACAAATAAGTGGCCCGTGAGGTCAAAAAATTGGCTCCTTGGGCATGGGGGGTCGTATGACACTGAAACCGGGGAGGTTATAGTTACAAAGGAGGCCATTACTAAACCCAAAGATGAACTTGTTAAAGTGATACAACTGAGAAAAGATGGAAAGTTCATTCCCGACAGAGAGAACGATGAGCTGACATATGCCCTCGGGAATCCTGAAAAAGTCGGACGAACACGAGGCTTTGGCCCATCTGTTCCATGGAAGACAGGGTTTCCCGCTGACATCGACACTTATAGAAGACGATCCAGAAAAACGAACCGACAGAAGGCGGAGGAGGCAGCGCGGTTGGAGGCGGTTGAAAAAAGGAACGAGGAATTTCAAGCCATGTTCAAGCTGCAGCAGGAGCAGATTAATGAACTTAGAGTCTTGGCCGACAAAGAAGATCCTGCGTTAGACAGTCCGGTGGGCCCATCTCAGCGGAGAAGCAGCATGGCTTCCACGGAGGTACAAGCTAATAATCCAATGCTGATGGACAATAATGCACCGGTGATAGATGATACGGTCGGTGCAACGATGGTTTGCTACCCCGTGGATGAAGTCGAGGCAAGGACAGCTTGTGAGCTACATGTCACAGTGAAGAACATTTCTATGAAGGTGGCGCTCGGCTTTGCTTTACCTTGTCCACCGAAAGCGACCTACCATGGAAGTCAGATTCCAGCTGGCTATGCTCGTGTCGGTGTGGATGAACTTGAACTGACATGTCGATCACTTGAGCTTGACATCCCTGCAGGCAAAGGGGACAAAACACTTGGAGAAGTGGAGGGTAGGATCATTCTTTGGAAAAAACAACACATCGTGTTTCCAGGCTGGGCGCCAAGGAAATCTTCTCCTCCGAGAAGCAATCCATCACCTCCAAGGCCACCATCACCTCCGAGTCCACCGTCTCCACCAAGAAACAATAGTCCGCCCCTTCCTGAGAGGGATCACAGCGCGACTGCATCTCCATCTCCGGCGCCTCCGCCTCCGCCCACTGAATCAAAGGGAAGAAAGCGGAAGAATAACACCGCTACGTCGAGGGAGACCCGACGCCGAAAACGACAAGATCCCCTCCCAAGAGTACCACCGTCTCCTCCCAAGTTAGATTATCACCGGACTGATGAGGAAAGCACGGTGATCTCCCAGGCCGAAGTGAAGGCCCATTTTGCACCAAAACAACCCGAGCCACAGGTGCTAGTTGATCCAAAAGTCAAGAAGCACTTCAAGGCATTCCTTGAGAAACCACCCCAACATGTGTTAAATAGGAAAGATGACTATACACGTTGTCTTATGAAGACACTAAAAGAGAAGTCATCAAGCAGTACTTCAAGTGGGAGAAAATCAAAAGAAGTTGCCCAGCTTGGCAAATAGGCAAAACAATCCATTGCCCCGCTCAAGGTGTTACCCCAGCCCACACAAGGCGGAATAGATATGGAATTAGCTATTAAATTAGTCAAGGAGTGTAACGTGCCGGTCGAAGCACTTCTAGCCGGCGGAGATAATGTTGCCAAGGGACCAATAACACGAAAATTTGTCTACGGGGAGCCTCTCGTCGGCGACGAGGTATTCGATGATCTGCCAACACATATGCGACTGTTGCATATCTGGTACTTGAAAGTCACAAAGGAAGGGAGACAATTTCTCCTATGTAAAGTTGGAGAGGAGTACTTCCGTCCAGACGAGATCTCCATTGAACTTTGTGAACTATTTCAGTTATTCAACCTAGACGCCCTCGACAAGTCCCTCCTCAGCATATATTGTCTGTAAGTATTTAAGTCACTAACTCAGCTCGTTCAATTCATTTCCTGTCGTTATCCTCACTATAGCTTCTTCTGTATGCTATTATATATGCAGAATGAAGATTCAAGAATGTAGAAGAAAGTCAATCTACAGCATTGGGTTCGTTGACCCAAACAAAGTTAATGAAGATACGCTAATAAATAACCTCGAGAAAACGGAGGATAACTTGCTAATGTTTTTAATGAAGCAACATTACAAGACACAAATACTATTTCCTTACAACTATGGGTAAGAGTCTTACTGTCTTGTACACATTCAATTTTTGTTTACTCGATATTAAGTGTATATAAACGTGCGCAGCTTCCATTGGATTCTTCTAAACATTAACGTTGACCGTGCAAAAGTTGAAATCTCGGACTCGTTAAAGAAGCCGATGGAAGACTACCGCAGCATAATTGATTGCATCCAAAAGTAATTTCAATCACTATATCTGTCTCTTTCGTTTATTCTCTGAGATGTAAACTAATTAATAACTCATTCATTTCTTTTTTACCGGACAGGGTTTGGAAAAGGTTCACGAAGGAGGTTCAGGGTGAATGGCGTGAGGAGATCACTTTTCGTACGGTGCCGGTAAGTAGTACGAGAGCTAGGGAACTAATTTATGTGGATATTACAATTATCATTCTTACAATTATCATGCTTGATTATTATCTGATTGAATTATATTCTCGATCGAAAAGTGTGCGACGCAGCCACAGGGGACTAATTTATGTGGATATTATTTATGCGAGTTCATTCGTGAGTGGATGGAGCATGGCACGGACTTTCTTCAAGTACGTAAACAATATATTCGCAATTTATTCTATACCATAGTTTTTGTTGAGTTCCATTCATAATGATCTACTTCTTTGTATATAGTTGGATGCGATGCGTGATAAGATCCTACCACATGAACGCCTACTAGCAATTCAAGAGGAGTTGTTCGGATTTTTGCTCAGGGACGTCATAAACTCAAAAGGAGAGTACACCGTAGATAGACCTTCGTGTAATCGTGGATAGACACAAAAGGACATAGTATCTGTTGTAATAATGATCTTGGTGTAAATCAATTAGACGAGCTCTAGTCTCGGTTGTATATATATTTATGTGTATTTATGTTATCGTGAGTGAAATTATATTATATATGCATCAATGTATACGACATCTAGTAGCGTAGAATAATATGTATATGAAAACACAAAATGAAAAATAATCAAACACAAAAAGAGAAAACCCTAAAACCCCATCTCCTGCCGCGGCAGCAGTTTGGTGCGAAACGCTGCCGCGGCAGAAGAACTTTAGTCCCGGTTTGTGTTACGAACCGGAACTAAATATTCTCCAGCCCAGCGCGCGCAGCGGGACCACGTGGAGACAATCTAGTCCGATTTGTAACAGAACCGGGACTAAAGGCCTAACCTCTAGTCCCGGTTTGCAATTCGGGACTAAAGCCTCTTACAAACTGAGACTAAACCGGGACTAAAGCCTCTTACAAACCGAGACTTAAACCGGGACTAGTGTCCTGTTTTCTACTAGTGAACACTCACATTGCAGTTGTTGGGAGTCGCCTATATCCATACCCTTGATGGCCGTTGGGACTCTCCTTCCTCATTCCTCTATTCCTTATCAGCTAGCTCCTCCCTTCTGGAGAGGTGGCGCTGCAGATACGAGGGAACCTATATTGGGCGACGTGCCGCTTTCGTAATGATATATCCACAATGATCAAGTGGTGGTCGGTGGAGATCGTGAGTGTTTTGGAAACTTCACCGATGGTGGCGATGACCAGATATTTATCGCATTTTAACCTCAAGCATGTTGTGTGGCGGTTGGCTCATGTCGGTTTGATTGCAATTTGTGCATCTCCTCCGACATGCTGTTTTCATCATAGATAGCTGACCGATCTCTATTCCTTCAAAAATACAATGCCTTCATGAGGTGAATCCTCCAAAAATACATGTCCTTCATGAAAATAGCAGACCCTAGAGTTGCATATACAAAATTCGAGGATTTCACCTTTTTCGTCGGATCCAACAATGATGATACGAGCTGTACTCGTTGTAGGACGCCTCACTTTGAAGGCAAGGCTTGTCTATGCCTTATCATTAGGGAAACGATACATATCATCCGGGGGATCGAACCAAAAGATCCCCGGGTCGCTGTCGCTAGCGTGAGGTGGAGGCTGGCTCTCGTCTTCTACCTGCGACCAAAAAAAACATGCGCCGCCGTTGCGACACTGCTCCTGCCCGAAGCAAGCACCCGCCCCGCTGCCAGACTGGAGCTCTGCCGCCGCCCCTGCCCCGCGTCCGCCACATCCTCTGATTTCGAGCCACCGCCGGACCGGAGCCCCGGCCGCCGCCCCTGCCCCATGTCTGCCCCATCCTCTGATTTCGAGTTGCCGCCGGACAGGAGCCCCGGCTATGTCCCTGCTGGCTTTCTCTCGCCGGGAAGCCGTTTTGCCACCTCGCAGCGCCGCCAGCGTGCCCCGCCCTCGCCATGGGACTCGAACTCGCGTCCTGGGAGCTCCGCAGCAGAGCAGTAGCCAGGGGAGGGTGAGGTGGGCACCGCTGCCTTGCGCCGCCGGCCTCCGCCGCCCTTCTGCTCGACGCCCTCCTGCTCCGCCCCCTCCCATGGCGTCGCCCATGGACAAGGACACTGCTATGCTACTACTATGGTGTTGTTCTCGTTGTTATTTTTTTTTTTGATCTTTCTACTCACTCATAATTATTCTGCTATCGTCGTTTCACGGCTTTGCGCCACAGGAAGGATTTATTTGCTATAATTGTTCTAGAAATTTGCATCATAGTCTCTGGCCGGATGATTTTAGGTACAATGCTACAATAACATAATGTTTTTGCTACAAGCGGTTTATAATTTTGCTACCCTAGCTAGGTATACGACGATGCTATCATAGGCATACGGTTAAGCTATCGGTTTTAGGGACGGTTCTACAGAACGGATCTACAAAGATGCTACCATGACCTCGAGCTCGGGTTTTTGCTACCCTAGGCATGAGGGGGTTCTACCATAGGCATATAGTGGTGCTACCAGCTTCAGGTGGCGGACTCCGACAAGATATCCAGCGAGGTCTCCGGCGAACTTGGATTTTCTACAATAGGATATTCTTTTGCTACAACCGTTTAGTGGTTTTGCTAATATAGCGCAAAGTTTTTACTACAAGTTTTCCGGCGAGGTCTCCCGGCGAAAGTCTCCGGCGATTCTCCGGCCAAATCGATTTTGCTACATTTGTTCAATTTTTTCGCTAAATGGTCTCCGGCGAGATCCAGTATGCTTGTTCTTTTTCTGGACTGAACTGTTTTCTGCTACATGTAGCAAAAGCGGGATTATTTATACGCGACTGTTTGTAGCAAAAGTAGGATTTGAAAACTTTTAGGGGGACACGTGTCTGGAGGGGGAGGCGGGGGATCCGGGGGAAATATCCCCCGGTGACGCATAGAACTCCCCTTATCATTACGCACCTCGTAGAGTGTGGACGATATCTTGGTAGCCTCCCGCGTAGCCTAGGGGTTACAAGAGACTCTATTATAGTTTGATTTATGTTTGACTTCCATAACGTGCTCATCTACTTTTCATGTTTTGTTTTTGCCGATTCATCTTGTTTAATATGATTTAGCTTTACTAACAAAATGATAGGGTTTTGCTATGCGGAAGAGCGAGATAGTCTTCCACCCTCCCGATAAACCCCCCCCCCTCCCCCGCGTCGCTCCCACGAGCGACCAGGGGGATCCCTTGCGTCGCCTCCTTCTGCTCCTCCCTCCTTGCCGCCGCCGGGACGCACCGACGGCAAAGCCGCTCGGCGTCTATGGCGGCGGGGCCCCTCTTCTCCCCCTGGTTCGCCAGATCTAGGTGCGGGCCAAGATCGGCGATTGGCGGCGGCGCGCGTGTGCGGGGGCGCGGCGGCGTCCGGCTTGGTGGCGCGGCTCGGCGCGGTGGATACACCATGCTATGGCGTGGAGGGCTACGTGGAGCGGTGGTTTCATGCTCGGTCCGGTGCCTGCTGGACCAGGGCGGCGAGGGCCGTGGGCAGCGTTGGCTGGGATCTGGAGGTAGCGGCGGACGTGGTGCTGCAGGATGGAGACGAAGGCGTGCCCTTAGCGGCGGTGCTAAGCCTATGTGCTCATCGGCACTGATGGTCGGCCTGCTTGAACCATTCTCCGGAAGCCGGTCGGCGGTGTGGGGATCGCTGTGTCGGATCTAATAAAAGAGGTGGTCCTTTGGTTTCCTTCATACGAAGACAAAGATCTGCATGATGTCTGTCCTTGTTGACCTGGACTGGAGAGGCGGGTTCCGGAAGGCTCCGCCGGCGAACTCCCATGGGCATATCATGCCTGGAGATTGCTGCACCGGAAGGTATTCGATCCTGCGCACCTTGTTTTTCTGGCCGTTTGGTTTTAACGGGAGCGTTGCGAAGCTCTATTGTTTGTTCCCACCAAGTGTCATTCTTAGAGACATGGTGAAGTCAGATGCGAAGAATGTCAGGAAAGCGGAAATATGAGTGTAGCGATGGTGATTTTAGTTCTTGTGTAGCGGAGATCTTCTTTGCATGATCGGGACTCGTTCAGTTGTTGGTCGCGGAAGACAACACAGGAGGAGTTTCCAGTATTACCTTGCTGGCTGAAAATCCAAGTTCTGGCCTTAACTAGTTGTGGTTGGCAATGACCTTGTTGAAGGCATTGTTTTGTGAGTGAGGAATTTCTCCGGGGTGAAAACCTATGATCTTTGATCGGGCAACGACGGCGCTTGGGCACTGTTTCCTTCTTGAAGGCGTTGTTATTGGAGTGGAAGACTACTGGTGTTGTTCTGATGGTGTCAGTGTCGTTGTTTTGAGGACTAGGTCTCTGTAGCGGGACTTTTCTTTTTTATAATTCTTCTTTCTTTTTTTCTGGGTTGTGTGCATCCGTAGGGCCGCTAGGGCATGAGTTGTTGCAGAGGCTGGGTGTCATTGGTATCCCAGTGATATTAATATATACTCTTTTCCAAAAAAAACATCACAAAGAAAATTAATATTTCAAATACGAACTTATAGCTAGTTCCACCTGCATCAATAAGGTGATGGAGTTATTTGTCGAGCATGATATAACACGCAAACATTGGTGGTCTCATGTATCCAAAGTCTCTCTTTCTCTTTCTATTTTTTTCATAATATAAGTGGGAAAATGTTGAAAAAAGAGAGGCATCCATACTTGTTCGGTCCACCCACCAATCTAGACACAGCCCAACCGGCCCAAGGCCCAAGCCACTTGCAGAGGCCCCCAACCCTATCCCTCTCACGACACACGCACACACGCACGCAAACCCGGTGTGCCAGCATGCGGTCCCTATTGTCGCTGCTGCTCCGGCCGCCACCACAGGCCCATCGACGATAAGTGGTAGAGTTTGGGGACGGGAGAGGCCGCAGGAGGCAAGCAGATCAGGCCTAGGTGCCTCCTCGCTAGAGCAGAGCCTGGGAGGAGATGGGGATTAGGGCATCTCCACCGGGCCGACCTAAATGGTATGTGTGTGTCCGAACTTTTCCGTGCGGACGCTCAGGGCATGCGTGGTGCCCCAGCGGGCCAACCCATCCGATGAAACGCATCCGGCCCGACCCATCCATGCATCTAATCTGGGGTTCGGTTGCGTCGGCCCGGACACGCGCTTGTCCGAGCGCGTACTCCTTTTATCATTGGCGGTTCCTCCCGCCAATGGCACAGAAACCACACCACTTCTCCCTCCAAAAAACCTCTCCCAAATTTTCCACTGGCAGGAGCGGAAGGGAAGGCGATGGATCCCTCCGCCATGGTTGATGTTTTCGACCTCCCCCTCCAAGAAGCACGGCCGATCGAGGAAGCCCGCAAAGGACCAGACGCTAGAGGAGCGGAAGATCGAGTCGGACAAGCGCAAGGGCCGGCGGTTGGCGGTGAGAGATTGACGCACCACTGCTAGGCTTGAGACGGAGCGTTGGGATGAGGAGTAGCGCCTCCTCGTCACCAAGAACATGGTCGACGCCAACGAGATGGCAGTAAATGCCGCCAAGCACGCCGTCAACATGATCAAGAAGGAGGCGTTCAGCACTATTTACGTTGGTGCCGTCTCTCTTCCCGTCCTGGCCATGGCCGGCACGTCCTCTACCAGCTTCGTCATTTCCATGCCTATAGGCTGGCCACCAGCTCATCCCAGGGAGACAGGACCGCACACGCCCTCGCTTGGAGGCCACCAGCTGTCCCGGTTCAACCATCCCCGCATGGCATCGTCGAAGGCAGGAAAGCCGGCCATCGACCTGAACCGCACTCCAACCACCACGGACGTAACCCCGGAGGCGTCGATGAAGCGGCGGACCATCTCTTCCGCGAACATGCCGACGCCAGTCAACCTGTTCGACGGAATGCGCGCCGAGCGACCGGCCACCAACGACACGGTATGATTGCCGCATTTCTTAACCATTGCCAGTGCACTGCTCGCGTCGCTTTATGATGGCCAATTGGCGTGTAGGATTTTGTCGAAAACAAAGGCGAGGACGTCATGAATGACATGATCAACGAGGGTGGCCACGGCTATGCCGATGGCGGCGAGGCCGAGACGGAGACGCAGTGATGGCGCCTAATACTTGTCGTGGAACGGGGTCAATAGTTCACTAGAGGTGCTCTCCTTAGATAAACAACATGGCATGAAGGGTAAACAAATTATATCGAGGCAATTGACAGGAACTGAGCAAGGCATAACAATGCAATTACTAGCTAGAAAGATCCTATGAGGTTGATTGGGCAATACAACAATATACATAGACCGTAATCCAACTCCATCTATGACTAGAAGTCCACCTTCAGGTTATCATCCGAACCCCCTCCAGTATTAAGTTGCAAGCAACATATAACTACTTTAAGCAAAGTGTGTAAGTTAAATAGTCCACATGTTCCATGAACAAGAGACCGTTGTTTTTCCCTAGTAGCAACAACACATCTACAACCGAAGAGATTTCTGTCACTTCCCTTGGAAACTAGAGGCATGAACCCACTATCGAGCACAAATACTCCCTCTTGGAGTCACTAGCAACTACTTGGCCAGGATAACCACTAGCAACAGAGAGCATGCAAGATCGAAAACAACACAGACATGATAGAATCATAAAGATAAAACTATTAATCAAACCAACATAATAATCTCAATATCCATCGGATCCCCGCAAACACAACATGCATGATTACAAATAGATTACATCTTGATCATGAACAGAGCTCACAAGATCTATACATGAAAGCACAAGGAGGAGATACAACCATCTAGCTACTACATGGACCCATAGTCCAAGGTGGAACTACTCACAAAATCATACCGGAGAGAGGGCCTCCGGGATGATCTCCCCTCCGACAGGGTGCCGAGAAGAGCTTCAGATCCCCCCCCCCCGATCTAGGGACGATGGTGGCGGCGGCTACAGACGGTTTCGTGGATTTCTGATCGGGTACCGAGAGTTTCAGTATTGGGGGATTCTTATAGGCAAAGGGGCGAGTCTGGGAGGCGACCAGGGCCTCCAAACCCTAGCCAGGCGCGGTTCCACCTGACCCCATGCCTGGGGTGGGTCTGGCCCCCCTGGCCAGCCCCTCCATCTCTCCTCTGGACTTCTTGTTCCCCACGGAAATTTATTGACTTTGACGTTTGTCCCGTCCAATTCCGAGAATATTTCTTTACTAAATTTTCTGAAACCAAAAACAGCAGAAAACAGGCATCTGGCACTGTTGTAACTTGTTAATAGGTTAGTACCATAAAACATATAAAAATCACCTCAAATTGTAGACAAGTAAAGCAAAGTAGATACCAAACAAGCATGGAGCATCAAAAATTATAGATACGTTTCAAACGTATCAGCATCCCCAAGCTTAACTCTTGCTCGTCCTCGAGTAGGTAAGTGATAAAAGAATAATTTTTTAGGTGACATGCACCTTCACAATAAAGATCCAACCATTTGCAAGCATTGAAAGCTGGGATCAAAGAACTCTAAACAAAGATTGAGTTCTAACAATAGTACATAGTAACTATGCATGCAACATGGCAAGCTACAAACAAAGATCATGAATAATATGCATTGAAAAACGTTTGTTTGCTTCACATGCAGAAAACATAGCATAGTGGGAATCAGCTTGTCCCTCATAGAATAGCAATATAAATGCATAGGACACCTGCAAAGTTCACAAGGGTGACTAGAAACAAATAGCACAAGAGCAAGTAATAACACAATATGCATCAATTAATAACCTATGGAACACTGCACACAGAATGACAACTATGCTCTCTTAATGGTGCCTAAAGGTAGAAGGTGGAGACTCAATAGTGGTGGAAGAAAGGCCTTTTTGTAAAGGAAGCAGGGATTACAAGTTTCAAAAAGAACTTCCAAAAATTATGGTACTAGTTAGCTTTAAGCCCTCATTGCCCCTATCATAAGCATGTTGAAGTGGTTAAGGTTAAAGTGGCAAAGCTGGAGTATATGCTTGACAAAGTATAAGTTGGCAATTTCATGCCCCTTGAATACAAGGGCCACACCTCATGCATACTCAACTTTAGGTCCAGGTAAGTTCTTGTCACTGTAAGTATTTGCATATCATTGAGAACCGCCAATGGGGTACCCCTTGCACATGGTACATGAGCTTTCCCATAACCAAAATGACAAGGCTAGCAGACAATGAGCATCTCAGCAATTCTTCTTATGTACCATGGGAATATGGTGCTTTTTCTCTCTTTCCTCTTTTCTCAATGTGTCTCTTTTTTTATAAGAAGAATGCTTGATAGATGTCACTATGGTGATGCTGCAAGTTTCCACCATGATTAGGCATGGCTTAGGATAGCGGCCCAGGCGTTTCTCTAACACAGAATACAAACTCCATGGACTTACAAGTTCCCACTTAATTTCACACCGGTAACATTCATAGACAAAAGAGCATGATATCAACGGAGTACAAAAGTACAAGTGCAATGTTGAAAATGTTCCCTGTGACAGCACGGTTCTGCTAATTCCAACTTATAAGTGCAAGCCTATACAACAAATTTGACACAATGGTTCAAGTTTATTAGGGGCAAAGAATAAAATGTGTCATCAAGTTCGTGAGGGATTTAATCACTAAGTTTTCACATAACAAAATAGTTTTTAATTGGAAGATAGTTGAAAACAAGAATGTATTTGGAATGGTGTAGCACACCATGCATAGGAGTTTATAGTGGACACTTTGGAATAACTTGGTTTCTTGGGAGTTGGAAGTATGAGTAGAACTTACTCATGCAAGTGGAGGCTAGCAAAAGACTAGGAGCAACCAACTTAGAGAGCAATAATGGCCATAATTATGCAATGCAACAAAGCAAACTAATCAAAGCAAAGAGTGGTACTACAAGTCAAGGACTAAATGATCATAGAGGCTAATGGTGACTTATCATAGTCATAACATGGTGTAAGCATGTGCCAAGTCAACCCAAGCAAAACATTAAAGGAGAATACCACAATACTATGCTTTTGCATCCTAAAACAACGCATAATTTCTTCAAGGCACACTAAGCAATCCCAATTGTTTGGAACAAGGCATGCTACAGCAATAATCACTAAGCATAAAGCAAAAAAAAAACACCTAGTATATCATGCTAAAGTCTTAGTCACAGTCAATGCAAGCTCCTCTTGCACTTCAAGCAAGAACTTACTACTCCTTTCCAAACACCAAGCAAACTTATTTGTAAAACAACACAGCGAGAGCGGGGGTCCAAACTACTAAAGCAAACTAAACAAACTAAGCAAAGCAAATGAAAACTAAGACGCTCCAAGAACAACACAACTGTGCATAAAACAATAAAAGTGAAGTGTCTAGACAGACCTGAGCTTTTTATTGATGAAGAAGGGGATGCCTTGGGCATCCCCAAGCTTTGACCCTTGTACCTCTATGATATTTCTTGGGGTGACACCATGGTGGCATCCCCAGGCTTGAGATTTTGTCCATTCTTCATCTCATTGCATCATTCTCTCTCTACATCTGAAATTCATACAAAACTTCACACAATCTTCATTAGTAACATTAGCTTACTCAAAAGATATTAGACCACTGGCAAAGCTTTAGAACAATAAGTCTTTTCACTAAAAACACAAGATACTATAGTAACTCCTTCAAAGAAACTCAATTTATCTGAAGAGAGCTCAAAAAGGAATCAATAAGAAGCAAATGCAAATAATGACAGAAATTTGTCAAAACAGACCATCAGGTAGAAACAAATTTTTTCGAACATCTTCTGTTGCTCAAATCAAAAAGTGTTGAACTAACTAAAGTTGGCCAACATACTGTAGGATTTATTCGTAAATTTTGAACTCAATCAGAGTTACATAGCCTCCTCACGAATTTTTTTGGTGGAGGACAAAAATCTGTTTCGGGACAGCAACTCCCCAAATCTTACTTCCCTCTCATTAGAGGTCATTCTTGGCACAAAAAGCAAACAAAAAGGATAAGGAGAGGTTATTACAGAAGTAATAACTTCCAAGACTCAAGGAAACTCTTGGTTTATCTCCCAAAAAGTACTTTTCTTTAACGTCTTTAAGTTAGGCACAAGAAGTAAGAAGAATCAAGTATTTTCAAATGAAGAAGCATTAACATCAAATCTTGCTTTCAAAGGAGGAGTAAAAAGCAATATCTCTCTTCTCATAGGGAAGTGTTCAATACCTTTTTTGAATGGAAAGTGATATTTGATGGCGCATTCTTTCATATCAATGATGGCACCAACTGTTCTAAGAAAAAGTCTTCCTAATAGGACAAGAAGCATTGTATTCAACATCCAAAACATAGAAATCAACAGGGACATAAGCATTATTAACCATAATGAGAACATCATTAATACTCCCCATGAGTTTCTTCTTAGCATTATCATTGAGTGGGACATTCAAATAACAATCTTCTAATGGTGGCAAATCAAGAATTTCATAAATCTTCCTAGGCATAATAGAGACACTAGAACCAAGATCACATGAAGCTTTGAGATCAAAGTCATTCACTTTCATATTAATAATGGGTTCCCAACTATCTTATACTTTTCTAGGAATAGAAGCTTTGTGTTTTAGTTTCTCTTCATTAATCTTAACAAGAGCATCTGTAATATGTTTGGTGAAAGCAACATGCATATCACTAGCATCAGGACTTCTAGCAAGCTTTTGTAGGAACATAATCACTTCAGAAATATTGCAACCATCAATATCAAAATCAAACATAGCATCACTAGCAGTAGGATCAATAGGCTTAGGCATAGTAGGAGGCGGAATAGGGGCTACTTGTGGTTTAGTTGTGATAGTGCACACACTATTGTCTCTATCAATTTCAGCTTCCCTTTCCCACCTAGCATGAAGTTGAGCTAACAGCCTAACATTTTCATCAATAGTAACTTGTATGGCATAAGCAGTAGCAAAGGTGTTTTCCATAGTTTCAGGTTTAGCAGCCATTTTATTAACCAATGAAGTTTGAGGTTTAGACAAAGAGGATATATTTTTCTCAACAGTTAAAAGCTTTTCCTCTATAGTCTTATTGAAAGTGGTTTGTTTACTAATAAATTCCTTGAGCATTACTTCAAGTTCAGAGGGGGCACTTCTAGCATTTTGTAAGAGCTTCCATAGGAATTGCCATTATTAGGAGGATAAGGCCTATAATTGTTGTTGCTACCAAAATTATTCCTATAGGCATTGTTGTTGAAATTGTTGTTTCTAATAAGTTCACATCAACTTGCTCGTCTTGAGCAACCAAAGATGCTAAGGGAACACTATTAGGATCTAGAGGAGATTTCCCGTTAACAAGCATAGCCATAATAATATCAATCTTTTCACTCAAAGAGGAAGTTTCCTCAACATAATTTACCTTCTTACCATGTGGAGCTCTCTCAACGTGCCATTCAGAGTAGTTAACCATCATATTATCAAGGAGCCTTGTTGCAGCACCCAAAGTGATCCCATAAAAGTACCTCCAGCAGCAGAATCCAACAGGTTTCTTGAGGAGAAGTTCAAACCTGCATAAAAAGTTTGGATAATCATCCAAGCAGTGAGTCCATGAGTAGGGCAATTTTTAACCAAAGATTTCATTCTTTCCCAAGAAGGAGCAACATGTTCACTATCAAGCTGTTTAAATTTCATAATATCACTTCTCATAGCAATAATCTTAGCAGGAGGATAGTACTTTCCAATAAAAGCATCTTTGCACTTAGTCCAAGAATCAATACTATTTTTAGGAAAAAATAGCAACCATTCTTTAGCTTTTCCCCTCAAGGAGAAAGGAAAAATCCTGAGCTTAATAATATCTCCATCTACATCCTTATACTTCTGCATATCAAAAAGTTCAACAAAGCTATTAAGATGGGCAGCAGGATCATCAGAACCAGCACCAGAAAATTGCTCTCTCATCAGAAGATTCAACAAAGCAGGCTTAATTTCATAAAAGACAGCATCAGGAGCAGGTGGAGCAATAGGTGTGCTTAGTAAATCATTGTTGTTGGTTCTAGTGAAGTCACACAACTTGGTGTTCTCAGCAGAGTTCATTTTGGCAAAGGTGGGCAAGCCAAAAACAGCAGCAGCTAGAGCAGGAACTATTTTTGTGTTTTTGAATAAGGCAAGCAAACCAAACTAGACTAATTTTTTTGGGGTTTATTGAAAAGAGGCAAACAAAACCAAGCAAACTAAAAACAAAGTAAAGAGAAAGGAAGTGAAGGACTCCCCTAGTGAAGACGTCCTTAGCCTCCCCAGCAATGGCGCCAGAAATTAGCTTGATGGCGCCCAATACTTGTCGTGGAACGCTTCGTTGGAAACCCCAAGAGCAAGGTATGAAGCAGCACAACAGCAAGTTTCCCTCAGTAAGAAACCGAGGTTATCGAACCAGTAGGAGGAAGGAAACGTCACACAGGTTTTGCTGGCAACGTGGAGACCTGCACAACACAAACTCAAGACTTTGCCCCAACGAATCAGTGAGGTTGTCAAGCTCACCGGTTTGCTGTAACAAAGGATTAAACATATGGTGTGGAAGGTAATGGTTTGCAGCAAGTAAACAAGTAACAGTGGAAGATGTATCAATGGTAAAGATTGGACCGGGGTCCATAGTTCACTAGAGGTGCTCTCCTTAGATAAACAACATGGCATGAAGGGTAAACAAATTATAGCGGGGCAATTGACAGGAACTGAGCAAGGCATAACAATGCAATTACTAGCTAGAAAGATCCTATGAGGTTGATTGGGCAATACAACAATATACATAGACCGTAATCCAACTGCATCTATGACTAGAAGTCCACCTTCAGGTTATCATCCGAACCCCCTCCAGTATTAAGTTGCAAGCAACAGACAACTGCTTTAAGCAAAGTGTGTAAGGTAAACAGTCCACATGTTCCATGAACAAGAGACCATTGTTTTCTCCCTAGTAGCAACGCCACATCTACAACCGAAGAGATTTCTGTCACTTCCCTTGGAAACTAGAGGCATGAACCCACTATCGAGCATAAATACTCCCTCTTGGAGTCACTAGCAACTACTTGGCCAGGATAACCACTAGCAACGGAGAGCATGCAAGATCACAAACAACACAGACATGATAGAATCATAAAGATAGAACCATTATTCAAACCAACATAATAATCTCAATATCCATCGGATCCCCGCAAACACAACATGCATGATTCCAAATAGATTAGACCTTGATCATGAACGGAGCTCACAAGATCTATACATGAAAGCACAAGGAGGAGATACAACCATCTAGCTACTACATGGACCCATAGTTCAAGGTGGAACTACTCACAAATCATACCGGAGAGAGGGCCTCCAGGATGATCTCCCCTCCGGCAGGGTGCCGGGAAGAGCTTCAGATCCCCCCCCCCCCGATCTAGGGACGATGGTGGCGGCGTCTACATTCGGTTTCGTGGATTTCTGATCGGGTACCGAGAGTTTCTGTATCAGGGGCTTCTTATAGGAGAACGGACGAGTCCGGGAGGCGACCAGGGCCGCCAAACCCTAGCCAGGAGCGGGTCCACCTGACCCCGCACCTGGGGTGGGTCTGGCCACCCTGGACAGCCCCTCCTGCTCTCCTCTGGACTTATTGTTCCCCACGGAAAGTTATTAACTTTGACGTTTGTCTCGTCCAATTCCGAGAATATTTCTTTACTAACTTTTCTGAAACCAAAAACAGCAGAAAACAGGCATCTGGCACTGTTGCAACTTGTTAATAGGTTAGTACCAGAAAACATGTAAAAAGCACCTCAAAGTGTAGACAAGTAAAGCAAAGTAGATACTAAACAAGCATGGAGCATCAAAAATTATAAATACGTTTCCAATGTATCACTCAGCAAGAGACCCAGCAAGATGCATGCAACATTGCAGATGAGGCATTGTTCGGGAACAATGGAAACGATGGCACTTCCATGGGCGAGAGCGTCACGGCCGCGTCTTTGGCCGCTTCACTTGCGGCCTCAATTGTCGACGGCAAGAAGGGGAGCCAACGAAGCAGGGGATACACCCCTGCCGAGGACAAGCTCCTATGCAAGGCATGGATAGAGATTTCACAAGATCCACTATGCGGCGTCGAGCAAAAGGGATTTGCCTATTGGAAGAAGGTGGACAGGTTCTTCCATGAGCATAGGAAATTTGGGAAGGACGCCTTTCTTAGCGATCGAAATGATCTCTCCCTCTCCAAGTGTTGGGGCACCATCCATGCCGAGTGTAGCAAGTTCCAAGGCTCCTACGAGTTGGTGACGAAAAGGAAAATAAGTGGCTTGCAGCCGCTTGACATGGTAAAACCCTCTTCCCCTCTTTGTCGATGTCTTGCATTTGCATTTGCCGATCGAGCCATTGTTGGCATCCATGTGTGTAGATCATGAAAGCAATGGAGCATTTCAAGACGGTGAACGATAACAAGGCTTTCTCGTTGAGCCATTGTTGGACGTTGCTCAAGGACAACAAAAATGGGAGACTAGCTTTGCCCTTTGGAGATAAACAAACAAGAAGAGGGGCAAGGCATGTACTTCGACAAGCGGTGTCGTCGACCTAGACTCCAACGATGACGAAGGCTTCATCCCATCTGCAAGCGACGGGACTGCCGGCCGTGCCCGTCGCCCTGGTGGCCACAAGGCCACGAAGGCCGACCTTGCCCTCCAGGCCGCTTCCTTGGCGTTCCAGTAGACCTTGAAGCAGATCCTGGAGAAGAAGGAAGAGGCCATCGCCGAGAGGGAGGAGAGGCGGCGCAAATAGAAAGAGGTTGCCGCCAAGGCCTTTGTCGAGCTGCATACGAGGTCCATTGAGGTGAAGGAGGCCAACGCCAAGGCCAGGCTAATGGAGATCGAGGCCAAGGAGAAGTCGACGGAGGCCGAAGCCAATGCCAAGGAGGCCGATGCCAGGTCTAGGGTGTTGGAGGCCGAAGCCAAGATCATGGCCGAGGAGAATGCCATCATGCTCACCGACCTGGATAGCATCACCGACCCCGATTGCAGGGCTTGGGTTGCGAAGAGGCAGCAGGCCATCAAGGCTCGTGATGCCTGAAGGGTAATGGTGACTGCAGTTACAACTTTTTGGGCAGGGAAGCTGCCATCTTTTGGACATTGTGTATGATATTGTCCCCTTTTGCACAGTTTAGACCCAATGGCCACTTGTTGGCGATGCCTAAAGGGCGACGGTGCACGTATGCCATGTTATTTTCCAGTAATTTGTGTGTGTCTTTGGCCAGCGATGGCGTCATTTTCAACTGATTTGCATCTCTGTCCAGCGATGGCGCCAACGCCCGTCTGCGCGGAAAAATGGGTCGCGCCGCTCGGCACGGCTGGCCGGACAGGTCGAACCCCAAATCGACCGGGGCCTGACCCAAATGGAAAGAAATGGACCGTTTGGGTGACCGTATGGGTCGAACCGGTGAAGATGCCGCGCCCTTAGGGGATGGACGCGAGGCAGCCGGGACGGACATGGGCAGAAAAAAATCAAAACGTTTTTCTCACTTACCGTTGGTATTGGTGTATAATTTGGTGTTAAGTGAAAGGGCAAATTTTATATCACTTTATTATGTATAGATGCATACTTAGTTTTTTTTAGATCTATGCGCACTTAGTTGGTGCAGAGTCTTCGTGCAAATATGTGTTTGACAGATATTTTGTTCTTTCCATGCATATTTTGTTTTTGATTCTGCTGGATCACTGGTGGAATCGTAAATTACTATGTTGTGTACAAAGTATCCATAGCTGTACCTGTACCTAATGCGAATTCTTTTGTTTTAGAGGTGAAGACAACAGTACTGCACGAGCAATCTGCTGATATATAGCTAGCCAGCTATCTACCATGCGCCACACAAAACCCAAGAGAACAGTAATATCACAGTCCGATCGAGACACACATGGCCGACGTCGAGGACCCCCGCGCCGGCGACTACGGCGTTCATGTCGTTGACAAGGTGGAGGCTCGCGAGGGGATCGAGAGCCTGGGTCTGTGCGCGGGAGCGTGGGTCACCTGGACGGTCCTCTTCGCCGTCGGCCTGGTGGTGTTCTTCTGCCCCGCCGTCCACGCGCCCAAGGCAGTTCGAGTCCTGGCCAGCATCGGCCTCTCCGTGGCGATCGTCGGTTTCGCCGCCGGGATGGCCTGGTGTGCCCGTGTCATCTGGCCTAGAACCGTCCAAGGACTCGCCAGGTAACTTGTACTCAGTGAAAGGAACAAAAATGTACGTCGTCAGGTAGGAGAGATGCGTCTTCTTCTCTATATAGTTTTCATCGTCGGAATCGGCCCATTGTGGAGCTGTCATTGTTGATACTCCAAGACGAGGTTGCCTGTTCAATGTGCATGTGCCTCATGCTGGCATAGCAAATATATTTTATAGTTATACTGTCCTAAAATAAATAACTCAGCTTTTTCTAGAAACGGATATATGTATATAAGTATCTACACAAAATTCAATTCACTTCTTATGAGACGGAGGGAATACATGCTAAATAAGGAACGCCATGGGTACTCCCCTAGCTGTACGGACTTTTGAGATCTTTATCCATGTTACCAAACCACCTATACCCTCAAGCACTAGCGGAAACATGGCCTATTGTCCCAGTTTGTACCGGGTTTTAGTCCCGGTTGCTCAACCAGAACGGGGCAATCGGGATTAAAACCCCTCCCTCCACTAGCGAAAACAGCCCTATAGGTCCCGGTTGGTAAGGGGCTTTAGTCCCGGTTGCCCAACCGGGACGGGGCAATCGGGACTAAAGCCCTAACGTTTAGTCCCGGTTGCCCCACCAACCGGGACAAATGGGTGCACGCGTGGCAGCATAAGAGGGCAAGGGGGTGGAGAATTAGTCCTGGTTCGTACACGAACCGGGACTAATAACCTTCTGCCGCGGCAGAGATTTGGCCTATTTCTCTGCCGCGGCAGAGAACTCATTTTGGCACATTTTGTTGTCGCGGCAGCATTTTCGCCACTTTTTGTGCCGCGACAGAGAATTCATTTAGGTTGTTTTATTGTTTATTTAGTGTTTTGCACTTATCAATGAAGGAACCTTATATTACACAAGATCATCATGACAATATTACATTCAATACACGGATCGAGTTCATGCACTACATACAAAAGTTGCTATTCGATGCTACCGGTCAATTCCTTCAAATTTGCTATTTTTACAATCTCTATTGTCTATATACAGCCGAATAGTATTCCCCTTTTGGGTTTAGGACTTCTGCATCCAAGAATCCCGCCAATTCCTCCTGAATTGCTCATACGCGATCCTTTGGCAGAAGACCGTCCCGTAGATGTTCGATCTGATTTTAAAAAGGAGTCAGTCTATATGAATGAAACTAAACACAATTTTTTGTAATTAAAAACTATAGAAATTGTTTACGTACGTGGAGTTGCTCTAAATTTCTGTCCTTCTCATCGCATGTCTGCCGGATGAACTCGCAAACATAGTATCCACATAGATTGTTACCTGGTCCCTGCGTCAGGCACTTTACGAGAACAGAGTTCAATCAAAATAATAATCAAGCATGATAATAACTTTATCAAAACTAGAATCAAAGAGATGCGCGGATATATCTAGTGGTGCTTACATTTAGTGGTTGAAATGTAAGCTCCTCTTTTCCAAACACCCCTAGCCTTGTTGGTGAACCGTTTCCAAGCGCTGCACGGCGAAGAAAACGAATAAAAGAAGTTATTAATTACTTGATATCATAAAATTTACGAATGTTGCCGATATAGTGTCGTAATGATTAGAATTACCGCTGGAGAATCATCTGCATGTCCTTCCACGACTCAAGGGGTTTATGTTTCGAGTCCATGACTAGTACACGCCCTTTGTCAAGTTGAATGATTAACAGAATATAGTGGAAGCTGCAAATGCATAACTAATTAATTATATACTTAACATCGAGTAAGCAAAATAGAAAGTGTATACAAGACAATAACACTCACTCGAAGTTGTATGGTAAAAGTATTTCCCTTTTGGTTTCTTGAAACCTTAACGCGTGTACTATATTATCCTCCGTATCCTGGGGGCTTGTTTTGAGATTAGCTTCATGAACCCAATATGGGTCGATGAAGCCAATGTCATAGATTTATCCTCTGCTGCATTCGAGAATCTTCATTCTGCATATTACAGTATGATTATATACATGCAATAAACAAGGTGAGATAGCTGGAGACTAAATTAATTACAGAATTAGTACTTACAAACAATAGGCACCGATGATCGATTTGTCCAAGGCGTCTTGATTGAATAATTGAAATAGTTCATCAAATTCAATGGATATCATGTCATCCTTTTCTTTCCCATGATGCTTTTTTGTAACCCTCAGCACTATCCAGTTAGCCCCGGCCTTTGTGGCATGCATGTACCAGTTATGCAATTTTCGCATTTTTGTTGGAAGATTGTTTACCTCCTCAGGTTTGACGAGAGGTTTGCCGTACTGCTATTTGTATGCTACTTCACTCACGGGGAAGAACTCTAACTGGGATAAGTACTGGGCAATACTCATACCTTGAGCAGCGGCAGCTTCTTTGTATTCTGCAACTACCTCTGGATCATACTGCTCTTCGGCCCCATATTTGCTCGACCCCACATTGGTTTGGGAAATCACCTTGACTGGGGCGCAAGTCTGTTTTGCTTGTTCTTCGAGCTGGGCAACAGATTTCTCGCTTGCATCAGTACTGCTCTTCTGATGACCCTACCAAGTTCATCAGCTGGCTCATCTGATGCCCGTTCTTCACCTCTTTCCTCTCCATTGTCTTCCATTGCAGTAACACTGTATTCAGGAAACATATGATGATAGTTGTTATCATCATCTTCGTCTTCACCATCTTCCATCATAACCCCTCTTTCCACGTGCTTGGTCCAACAATTATAGTTGGGCATGAAACCTTTCATAATCAGGTGGCAGCGAATGATTTTCGAGGAAGAGTACTCCTTGTTGTTCCGACATTGAACACATGGACAACGTATAAAACCATTCTCTTTGTTTGCCGTAGCCACATCGATAAATTTATCCACGCCTTTCATATACCCAGCTACGCGCCGGTCACCGTACATCCATTCCCGACCGTTCATCTGTATCATATAAGTAAGTTTATCAAAAAACAGGACATCATAAATAGTGAAATAACCAATTCACATCGACACATGAATTGTATCAATGACAGAGAAAAGATAAGATTGCTAACCTCGATCGAGGGAAATAAAGAGGAGAAAGCTCAAGTGCGTCTCGGACACCTTCTATATGTTTGTTCTATGAGAAATTGAACGGGATTATTCACTCAAACATTTCATCAAACACCTTCAATGCATGCATAGAAGAGAAAAAACTAGCACACCCCTCACACCTTCCACCAAGAGAAAAAACAGAGTGGAGGCAGAGGGGGCTGAGGTGTTGCATTTATAGAGGGCGGGAGAATACGTCCCGGTTGAAGCAAGCAACCGGGACTAAAGGTGTGTGCCACGCCACGTGGCTGTGGCCAAACCTTTAGTCCCGGTTGGTGGCTCCAACCTGGACGTATTCCCCCTTACCAACCGGGACGCATGCCTCCTGGCCCCGTGCCCGCTCAAACCGAGACGCGTGCCTGTATTAGTCCCGGTTGGTGGCGTGTGGCGCCCCGCGAAAACCACTACTAGAAAATCGCGTTGTTTTTGTGCATTGCATCATCATGACCGCATGCTCATGTCATCATGCCACATTGCATTTGAGCATCGTCATCATCATGCATGGTTTTGTCTAAACTATTTTCGAAAACGCCTAGTTTTGTTTTCCAATATTCCCGTCTTTATTTCAAATCCAAACCCGGGCCTCCGGAATATTTTGTTTCGTCTACCAACGGTTTGCAAAAGCCCTGTTTTAAATAAATAAATTATTTAATTATTTTTAGGGGCATCCGAACCGGGCCGATCCGACCCAGTCGGCCACCCCAGTACACAACCAGCCTGTCCCAAACCCTTTTCTACCCAATCCTAATCTACCCAGTCCCTCCACCTCACCCCCTCCAATCACTTGTCGCCACCTCACCTCTCCCCAAATCTCCACCAATAGCAGCCTACCACCTCAGCTCTCCTCCCTCACCCAGCTGACCCACTCCGACACCTGCCAACTCACACCCACACAACTCCACCCCACCGGCAGCCTCCCCACCTGGGCGCGTCCCCACGCCCTGGACCCACCACCCAGCCACCCGTCCGCCCCGGCCTCATCTCCCCAGACCGAGTCCACCCCCTCCCCGACCCACGCCGCCTGCCCCAGTCCCCACCTCCCCGCGTGACCCTCCCTCGATCCCCTCACCGCGGGCCCACCCACCACTCATCTCCCTTCCCTGTTCTCGCGTTCCCACCCGACGCCGCCGGCGCGCGGTACCGCGGCCACCGCCACGCCCCTCCTCCTCTGCGACCGCCCTCACCGCCACCGCCTGCCCGCTGCCCGCTGCATCCACCGAGCACTGCTGTGGCCGGTCCTCCTCGCCACCGAGCCCGTGCCGTCCCTCCGCCTGCCCCGCTGCCCGTCGGCGCCCGCCGCGAGATCGCTGCTCACCGCCGCTTGAGCTCGCCTCGGTCGCGCCGTCTTGGCGCCTCCGTCGACAAGCTGCGACTGCCGCTCCGCGTCCACCTTCCTCCAGACTACCAACCGCCGTGGCTGCCTGCACCGCCGCCTCACGGGCTTCCTCTGCTGCGACCCCCTCACTACCTGTGGAGCCGGTCCCTCTCTGGCGACGCCCCACCGACCGCCCGGGCCCTCCCGGGGCCATCTCATCGCGCCGGCCGCCGCCGTGCCTCTTCTCCGCTTCTCGCCACAGCGCCACCGCGACCATGCCGCCGCTCGCTGGCCGCCGCCTGGACGGTCCCCTCCTCCTCTGCGTGTTGCACGATGCCCAGATGATCTCCCGCGTCCTTCTTCGCCTCGTCGTTTCATCGTGTCGCTTGGGTGTCTCCAGCGCCCTATGTTTGTCTCTGTTTGACACTAGTATAGTTGCGTACCTTGCTCGAGTGACCTTGCTGCTTAAGTGCCATAGTGTCAGTATAAGCACCATCGACAAGAACTTCTACTCGGATGCCGCATCATCTGAAGATCTCCGGTGACTCGTGGAACACCAAGTCCAGCATCGGGCGCCGACATGAAGAACTACTCCGAGAACCGCCGACCCTGACACGCCAAGTTCTTCCTCTCGGATCCGAGGACACCAAGACCCCGGTGCGACAAGTACTCCTTCTCGGACGCCGAGCTCGCCGAGAACCCGGATGCCAAGGTCACCGACACAGAACGGCAAGACCTCCTTCCTGCACCGATGCCGACGACGTCGCACGCCAAGTTCTTCATCCCGGACGCCAAGACCGACCTGATACGCGGGCCCGACAAGATCGACACCGACCAGGGCGAGTCCGATGCGCCCCGACGCCACACCAAGTCCTTCTCCCCGGAACGCCAAGCTCTTCATCTTGTATCCGACCTTCGAATATCGATCCCGTCGAACCCTGAGACCGAACCCCGAACCCCGGCACCCAAGATCTTCCGAACCCCGATGTGTGAACCTTTTCCCGAGCCCCTATTTTATAAATGCTATATATAAACTTGTTGCATATTAAATTGTTCATGCATGCATACTTGTCTGTGGTTTGGGGGCCTTATGCCGATTCACCTCATAATTAAATATGGGGCCATATGCGGGCAAAACTAGTCTTATATTGGTCCCAATTAAAATTGTGTAGCGAACCCGTGACATGTTTTGGCTTGTTAAGACAACATTTAAAATGCAGGGTAGCTAGACAAAATGAACCAACTAAATATTCGTCGGGACCCCGGTTCCACTTAATATTGCCTAATTGCATCGCATCTTGCCATGTCATACATCATACATGCATCATGCCCGATCTTTTGCCGTAGTATTAAATAGTGCATCCGGTGTTTCTTCTAGTGTTTTGGTTCTTCGCGGATAAGGCCGTTGAGTTGATGCGAGTGTCGACCCGATCTTCGGTTGTACCTTCGACAATGTTTTCAAAGCAGCATCTCCCTTTCTACCTATCTTACTTTTATAGTATTTATTCCCTCCTGTTGATCTATTGCTATCTGTGTTGCGATGCTCTAGTTTTCGTACCCGTGATATCCCTTGCAGCCTTATATTGCCTTGGACACATCCTATTACCTGTTGATTGGTAGATAGTTGGACTTGCGTGTCGTAGTCGCTTGCTCAAGTGCTGTTGCGTGTCGTCAAGTACCACAGTTGTTGGAGTATTGCCGCAAGTTTATTGCTGGAGATGATCGTGGCTTTAATTATTGTTTAATAACTAAAATTGAAGTAGGTAAGCAGAGGCACAGGTGGGCAATAGATGTTATTTGGTTGTTAACCGTCCACTTGTGTCCCGTAGGACCCCGAGTTCTTGACACCTGTTCCGAGATCGAGCGCGCTAACCACATGTGGGATCTATGGGCACCCCATCGATTTAGTACCTGATTTCAAAGTACTGTACTGGGGGCCACAAGTAGTTTGGGGCTTTATTACTATTCTGTACTTATGCCATGCTTTACTGCTTTATTTAAATTGTGTGATGGATAGCACCTGTACTGTTTAGGAAAGCAGAGTGTTTTCGCGGTATCGACAATCCCAGTTTTGGGTTCCCAGTCGTTTACAGCCACTGGCGCAAGCCCTGAGTCCGTCTCGGAGACCGGCCGACTTCGTTGCGGGTAGACTTAGTGGGGTGGCCCCCCGTGCTTGCTTTGGGTCTGGGAAACGTCATGACTTAGGCCCCGCCGACATACCGATGGGTGTATGTTAATTGATCTAGCAAAAAGGGTCGAAGTGCGTGTGGATACTTTGGTGCACCCCTGCAGGGTTAAATCTTTTCGAGAAGCCGTGTCCACGGTTATGGACGACTTGGAGCACAGGTCTCGATCATAGACAACTATAACTAAAATTTACTGTTATAAATTTACTTGTATCCGTTATGACTAGTAATCAGCTCCAGTACAACGAATGGCTAAATAAAAGTACCAACAACTGCTGGGTTTTGGGACATCTCATGCTAATTGTATCTGACTAGTAAGTGTTGCAACTATAACGGAATGGTTAACTAAAACGGCTCACTGCTATCAGGATGACTATCTATACCTGACTAGTAATTGCTGCAACGATAACTGAATAAATAAAACTGCCAACGGTGTGAGTTCCTCGGTTGACTTCCTCGTTCGGTCTCGAGGGGGAAACACCAGGATGGGTTTGTTTGGTGGTAGTATCAGGTGGTTCCGAATAGGTCTTTCTTACCCTCTCTGATAGCCGCCAGTTATATCGAGTCTCTATAGGTTGTTTAGTGCATGCTGCCACTGCCGCTCAATCCACCATACCTATGTAGGCGAGGACCGCCGAATTCTAGCCTCGCCGTGTACTGGCCTCAGTACTGACCGCTCTCTTTTTCCTTTGCCCCTTGTCGGCACCCCTTTTGTTTAAGCAGGTTTTGAGATCGACGTCGTTAGCAGGGTTACCCTTCCGGCTTGGCCTGGGCAGGGTTATGGACGCCATTGGTTATTCTTCAGGGCTCTTAGCTCAATTTGCATCTTGTCCGTACTCGGACGCCGTAATGTTTTCAAGGTGATTTGGATCTTTGTATTGTATACCTGTATTCTTGACTCATTGAGTCGTTGTTATATATATCTGTTCTGTGGGTCCCATCGAGGACTGTTGTGTAATGTTATTACTTCGTTTTCCACCCGCACGAAAGTGCCTCGTGGGCACCTTTGAATCGTTTCTATGCGGGTTTGGCGGGAAGCGTTGAAACTTGCATAGGCCCGATTCTGAGGGTGTTACATGGCGCAACCGGGACTAATGCTCTGAGGGGGCGCAAACGGATGACCCTTTTTCCACTAGTGCTCTTTAGTCTCGATTGGGCTAAGAACCGGGACGGACGGGGTTCCACTTGGCCGCTGTTTGACGCGAGTGGGAGGATCATTCGTCTGTCGCGGCAGAAATTTATACTTTTTTGTGCCGCGGCAAAAAATTCATTTTGTGGCTCTTCTTCAATATCACCAAGGTCATCTCGTATGATCTTATACCGCAATGCAGTGCATACCGGACATTTATCTAAATTATCATACTCCTCACCGCGGTAGAGGATGCAGTCATTAATGCATGCATGTATCTTTTGCACATCTAATCCTAGAGGTGCTTCGTACGTACTCTCGAGAAATTTGTTATCCTTTGAAAGCTTGGGCTTCATTATTTTCAGCAATTTCTCAAATGCGGAGTCAGCTAGACCACAATATATCTTCCATCGCAACAATTTTAGTGTGATACCGAGATTTGTGCTGCCATCTTTGCAATTTGGGTATAACAATTTTTTGTGATCTTCTAACATATCCTCCAATTTCAAATTATCATTTTCTGTTTCACAGACTCGCTTTGCATTAGAAATGACCCGGCCAAGATCATCAACAAGCTCATCTGATGTCCGTCCTTCACCTCCTTCCTTTTTATTGTCTTTCATTACAATATCATCGTATTCAGAAAACATAGGATATTTGTTATCATCATCTTTTTCTTCTTCATTGTCTTCCATCATAACCCTCTTTCTCCGTGTTTGGTCTAGCAATTATAGCTGGGCATAAAATCTTTCCGAACCAGGTGGCCGCGAATGATTTTTGAGGAACCTTTCTGGGAGCCCTTAGGGCATCTATTCACATCACCTCGCATAGTGAACCGATCCCTGTAACTCGGCGTATTATCATTATAGTGAGATATAACAGGAATAGGATTCCGCCACCGTTGTGGGATCTAAACCTGGGTAAGTTATGTTACTCTGCATCCACCAACTCGCCGTCTTCCCCCATCTCTCTAAACACGCTCTATGAGGACCCCTCCATGGCGCACTCATCGACAATACCACGACAATGACAATAATGGTGCCATTGCTCAAACTAAAGAACCAAGCTATCACCGGAAGAACGAGTATGTAGAACATTGATTTCATATCATATGTAAATTCATGAATGATGGTGATGTCAATACGTGCAAAATTCATATGGAACTGAATGTGTCGGATGCTTCGACGAAACCGCTAATGCTTGCAATGCGCGTCAACACCGGGAATGCACAGGTGTTAGACTATTAAATATAAACTAGATTACTGACTCTAATGCAAGTGGGAGTCTTGTGGAAATATGCCCTAGAGAGTAGAGACAATAATAAATGGATTATCATTTATATTTATTCTTCGTATATGTTTTTTATTCTGTTCTATAATTGTATTAGTTCCGAGTAGTGAGTATTTAGAGAAAAACCCTAATACATATGTGGAATTATAAACATCATTACGGTATCTCTTGTTTCGCCTCTAAGACTAGTTCATGTATCAGCAATAGTCCCAATTTTTCTAACTATTGGACAAATATGCCGGTGATATATGAGAACAAATTTGTTTGTGAAACATCATCGTTGGATAGGCCCAATATGGTATATCGTGAAACGCATCGTCAATATTGTTATCGACAGTTTATCAAGACTTGTAATACCATTACTAAAATACCATTTAACCATAAGACACATATAGACTTTGACGTGACATGGACATGGCCAGGCCTTTAAATGTTACTTTCTGATTGGTTAATTATAAAGTCAATCTTTTTTCTTACTGAATAGTATGCCAATGTTTTTATATGGTATAGTTATAAAATTTCTACTTTTGACGATGGAGAGATATAATTTGAACTAATTTATGTATTATGATATTTGTGATCGTCCAGACGGACACATGATCAAGTTGTTAAACATAGGAACATCAACAATATGGAACGAGTAAAAGAGTAAATGATGGGTAAGGAGGATAACCCTAGTGTTTCACCTTGGGTTATGCAAAGTATCAAGAAATAATACGACATGTATCGATAGTAATACAGAAGGTTCACACGATAAAGTTCTTCGTGTTATATGTGGGAATCATTAAGTACATCAAGGTACCTATGTTGATCATTGTTGTAGAATGTGTTCCGGACATGTCTGCGTGTATCTGAACCCATAGGGTCACACTTAAGAGTTTAGCGGCATTTAGAATGTGAGTGCGATAGAATATATGAATGAAGTAATTCGGAAGGTTGTTCAAAGAGTCCTAGAATATGAAGGAGGTGCCCTGAAATATTTCCGAGGGTGGTCGAAAGAGTTTTAGACATTTTATAGAAGGTATCATAAATATTTGGGAAGCTTTAGGAATAATTCAGAGGCATATGAAATTTTTCCGAGACTTTGGAAAAATCATAAAAGGTTAAAACCTAGTGGGAACCATGGAACGGAGGAGCCACATGCCCTAGCTGCATGGGATGGAGGATATGAGGCCGAGTTGGGCCCCAACTCCCCTCTCCAAGTCGGTTTGGAGGGGAAGGGTCCGAGTTGGACCCCAACTTCTCCTCCTTGGTCGGCTTAGGAGGGTGGAGTACGCGCGGGACTTGAACCCCCCATACTCGGTTTGGCAAGGGGAGTCGTTTGACTCCCCACATAAGGGGAGGGGACAGGGTGACACTATGCCAACCCTAACCCAAGTCATTTCCGCGAGCCGCCCGCCGTTGTGTCGTTGTCTTCCTCCTTGTGCGTTCGTCCTCATCGACATCACGTTGTGGAGATCTTCATCATCATCGGCACCGGAACGCTTAAACTCTCTACCCGCCGTCTAGATCTAATCTAGCAGGTGATCATGAAGCGCTTTGGATCTTCATCGACATGTTCTTGCTTTGACCATGTGCTTGATCACACATCGAAGCGGTTCCGCTGATCTCGTATGTGTAGATACTAGTGGAGGTGTTGCACGTGCGGTACATGATCGTGGGGTAGTACATCTCCTCACGACTTGATAAGCTAGGGACCGACTCAGTCTTTGTCAACCTCGTCATCGACAACTTCCGCTAGCTCAATCTACAAGGGCATGTTCCATAGTCTCCCCCCTCGCATATGGTCTTGATTATGCGTGAAATTTATTTATTTAACGTAGTGCGTTCCCCAATAGTTGGAACTATGAATCACATGGAAAGTTCAGTCAAGACTGGACGTTTGCAAGTCAAAAGGAAAGTGGTGGTGTTTACTATAGTGACCGGATGAATAATGCATGATAGCTATGGAAAATTGTATTTGAGCGTGAGCTCCCATTTAACAATTTGAAAATGATTTTTTAATGTTTAAAAATATTTATAAAAACAGTACTTATAGTTAATGGTGTATATAATTTAAGCAAAACACAATAGCAGAGAGCTTGTCCTACTCTGGTGGAGGTCGAGGAGAGGTGCGCGGCAGCTGCAGAATGCGAGCTGAGAGCTGCATGGAAAGGGTTGGATGCGTCCGAGGGAGAGAAGTGGATTGGTGGTGATGAAGAAGAGGCGGACACCATCCACACGCACGGACTTTATATTGGTCACAAGACCGGACGGCGCATATGACACTTGTTGATAAGACTCTAATTAAAAAAAGTCGCCAAATTGAAAATTCAGTTGAATATAATTTTTTTTGAGAATTATTTAGTTTAATAATTAGATATACATATTAAATTAAGTTAATCTTCACCAAAAAAAAGTATATAAAGAAAAAACATGCGCCTGTCGCTAACATGTGTGGCAATAATGTTGGGCCGTTCCTCCTAAATCCGCTTGGGCAACTATGCCACGTACACGAAACACTCTAAGCAGCCCAGCTAGAATCCTACCCGGACTTGTTGTATATAGCCCCGCCTGGCCCATGCCCACGCACCCCCACCCTCGAAACCATGGCCGACCTAGAAAACCCCATCCAGCCCGGCGGCGCCGGCGTCGAAGAAGACGACGACCCGGAGACAGTGACGGCGGAGCAGGACGTGGAGAGCACGCTGTGGCACTGCTTGTCCATCGCCTTCAGCTGCCTGGTGATGACAGCTGTATTCGTGCTGCTGCTACGTTTCTGCCGCTCCCACCCGACGATCATGGGCGTCCGGGCGCTGGGCGTCATAGCGTACGCTGTGACGGTCGTGGGTCTCGGCTTTTGGGGCTGCGGCTGCGTCGCGCTCATCCCTCTCTTCTTCTGCGGGAATTTTGGTGGGCAACAACCAGAGCTAGATGAGCTGCCGGCGTGACAATTGTCTTATCTCTCTTGTATAGGGCGACACGATCAGATGTGGGTCAAGCAATATTAGGCGACACGCTGCTTTCGGATCTCACGACAAACTATCTGCAATGCTCTAGTGATGGTTGGTAGTGCTTTGGTAAATTCAGCTAATGGTTGGTAGTGATGTTTTCCGCATGTTCCACATCAAGCATGTTGTGTGGTGGCCGGCTCCTCTCGATTTGATTTTAATTTGTGCATCTCCTTTGACAGACCATTTTCGGGGTTGCTCAATTATCTTCTTTTTGCCGACATTATCCTCCTTTTGATCGTAGCCGTTTAATCCGCTAGACGGATCTATGGAGTGGTGGTGGTAAAAATATAAGCAGATATCCATATGATTTAATCTGAATAATTAATTGGTAAAATATGATCATATGAATAGTAATAAAATTAATCATGTAGATTAACAAAGTAGATGAACGGATTACATCTAAACAAGATAAACCTATCACATCTATACCAAATCATAGAATTGGACACTCTAGCATAATCTGAAAGAAAGAGATTGAGATCACATACGGTGCGGCTTGAGCAGCCTGTGCAGCAGCAACAGTAGCGTCAATGGCGGTGTTATCACTAATGCCCGGGTTGCCGAAGAGGTTGTTGACGTCCGGAAAGAATTTTTCCGTCGTTCGGGAGCTCCTCGTAGGATGATGTCGTGGTTGCTAGTAGTCGTGCTAGTGCGATCCCAAAAACCTGATCACCTCTCACCCGAGATGAGGAAGACGAAGACGGCGGTGCAATGGACTGAAGGAGGTGTGTGTGATGTGTTATATCCGCGTAGGGTTAGCATCTCAGTTTATATAGAGCTAGTCGGGTAGATCATGGGGCGCAGCCCACATCCGAATCAACACAGCCCACGATCCAAAAGATCTAGGTAATTAACGTGTCCGTTAATAACTTATAATTAATCTATGATTAATTTTCCCAAACAACAAAATAGAAGTCAGCTTGGTGAGATTTCCGCAACCCGGGTCATGACGAGGTGTGGCGTGGCATCGGAGGAGTGCACGAGAGCTGCTTTTGTTTTCACTTAGTAGTGCTAGAACAACCTCCTATATATGGTGGTGCAACTCTCTCTCTCTCTCAACTAGAATGTGGTACTAAACTTTTAGCTCCACTAACACAGCCACATATTGCCATGTATTAATGGGTCAAAGAGAGTTTTAAAATTTGTATTTGTTATAGCTAAATGCCCAACATTAGAATACCTCAAATTCCAATAAATGGTGGTATCAAAAGCTGAGTCAACACAATTCCCACTAGTTATATAGGGTGAAAACCCTAGGTTTGGATATCTGGACCCGGCAAAAACTACTTCCTTTTCCTTTTCGAAAGCATTGTTTTTTTTGCGTGTCTTTTCGAAGGCATTGTTGTGGAGCATTGTACGTGCTTCCTAGATAAAATCCAGCATTTCTCATTCATGGTCATATCCAGCGAGGACGATACGAGTTGTATTCCTTTATAGGAGGCGTGGCTTGTCTACACCTTATCATTACCCACTTGATGTTATTGTGTTGAAAACATGTTGGTAGCCTCATAAATACTCCTTCCGTTTTAAAATATATGATGTTTTAGTTTTGAGAAAGGACACAGTCCCTCTGATTCAAATTTGTTGACGTGGATTTGTCTCATCTGTATGTATTTAGACATATTTTACTGTTAGATACATTTGAATATACATAAATCTGAGTCAATTTATTTGGATCGGAGGGAGTAGCAAATAAATATGTGTTGCCGTCTCCTAAACCTGGTCGTGGAAAGGACACGTGTCATGATTTGGCAACCCTCGTTTTTTCTAATCCGTCGGCTGTCCAAATTCTCTTTTGCATGAGTGGGCGACAATGAGTAAGCATCCATCGAATGGAGTCTTGTTGGTCATTGAGCTGCACGTCTTGAATATGCGTAGAGGTTAAAAGGTTGATCCAGATGGTCCTCCGAGAGGTCACCTTTCAAGGCCCTTCATCCATTTGTTGGAAAACATTAAGAGCTTGTTTGGCTCCCATCATTTCATTTCATTTTATTTCATAGAAATGAAATGAAATGACATTAAAGATATTATTTTATTTGGCAATTCCACGGAAATGATCGAGTATCAAAAGGAATTAAGGTTAGGCATGAAATGAAAATCATGTAATTTGCAAATGAATTCCGTAACCACTTTTGTGGTAGCCAAACAAGTTGATTCATAGAATCACAAATGAATTCCTTGATTTCAGCCCCAAACGATGGGAGCCAAATGAGCTCAAGAATCTAATCACGTTAGAAAGGAGAGATATTTTTTTCTCCATGCAGAATTTGGTTTGCTTTAGTTGTTGGAAGTAGGGATATCTATGGAGGATTTTTTAAAAAAATTCAAAAGGCGTCATTTTTTTGAAAAAAATATATTCGTGTAGCCCACTATGTAAAATACATGTATGAAAATTTTAAAAGTAAAATACGTTGTATTTTGTGCATAGTAAAAACGACAAATATAACAAATTCTGAAAAAAAAAAGCCCATTCAAAAATTGTACTGTTCACCTCAGATCCGAATTATTCTTTTTTTACCAAGCCAAGCATACAAAGTATTTTCACATAATCTTTTGCAAACGCGTATTATAAATTATTATCTATCACCCTATATTTTTGTCGAAATTTTTTAATCTTTAAATTTTGAATTTTCCAAAATAAATAAATAAAGTACTACGTGGAGCCCGTCCTCCAAATCGACGTACTATATCTATGTAATGCTTTATGGTGGTATTTTAGCTGGGCTTGCAGTTGGTGTGCTGAAGTCTTTAATGTGTTATTTTTGTCTACGGAGTACTAATTGGTGCTGTTTATGAATGTCGTGGGAATGACCACGGAAGATGCTGCAATCGGCAGCGAGTAGTAGAACATGGGGCAAGGACGGCCAGCCATCTGCGGTGCGAGATGAGGACGGAAACACAGGGTTTTACCCATGTTCGGCCCCCCGGAGGGTAAAGACCTACTTCTGCTAGATTGTATTATGATGGAAGTACAATGGGGCGAGCTCGGCGGCTAGGCAGCGAGTCGCTTGGGTGGATGATGGAACGTATCCTCTACATGCCCTTTAGAAAGGTTTATATAGACTCAAACCCTAGGGTTTACATATCTCAACCGAATCAGTTAAGGTTTCGGCAATCGTTTAACCTAATCCGACTGGGCCTATCTGCTCTCGTGGGCCTTCAGCTTCCAGTCGCTTGAATCCACGCCAAGTCTTGATCCAGTCGCCGTCCTGCAGGCCCACTCGCCAGTTCCTGGGCCAGTCGGAAACGTCATGCTGGGTATACCCCGGTAGCCATATCCCCATCAGTAGTCCCCGAGGCCGTCGTTGATTGGTCGCAGGTGTTCGTTGGCAGTCGGAGTACACGGGTCCACTGCGGACGCCCAGTCGAATCGGCGGCGGACTCCTAAATAAAGGAAAAACCAGTTATTCTAGTCGCAACGACAGCGGTCAGTTGGGTCGCAGCTCGGCGAACGGGTCGGCGAAATGCTCAGTCACTGTTGTAGTGAAGGGGTCGGCGAGTCGAATGGATGAAGTTGGACCGTCAGACACAGTCAAAACTAGCCGTTGGGGTAATCCAACGGTAACTTTGGCGTAATCACCGCGTAGTAACGGCTCCCGGACTTGGCGGGTAGCAACCGCTATATAAGGGAAATGGCAGGCGATCGGGAAACCACTCCTTCGTCATTTCCTCCGATTTCGCCCATCTCCGTTTTCCTCCGCATCGCGATCCAATCGATCCAACAACCTTCGACCTCCGCGAACCTTTCAGCCAATGGCCCCCTCCACCGAACCATGGGGTAGGTCCAAGTGCACCATAGCGCTACTGGCATCCTTCGAGGAGGCCGGGATCCTGCGTGCCGGTAGGTGGCGCATCCCTGCGGTCGGAGAGGTGACTCCGGACCCGCGCGAGGGAGAATTTATTTGCTTCACCAGCCACCTGGAGCGGGGGCTGGGGTTTCCCACATCTCTCTTCTTCCGGCTCGCGCCTTTCTACGGATCCACCGCGGACTGGTCCCAAGATAGATCGAGCAGCTCGCCATTTTCATGGCGTTCTGCGAGTGCTATTTGGGCTGCAGGCCTTACTTCCCCCTGTGGCAAGATCTGTTCCACGGGAGGATCAGTCGTGAAGAATCAGGCGGCCCAATGCTGGCTGCGGGTGGCCTGACGTTTCAGTTGAAGTCGAAGGCATCCTTCTTCGACCTGATGCTACCTGCCAAGGCAGCAAGCGAGTGGAAGAAGTCTTGGTTCTATGTCACCGAGGCGACTCCAGACGGCGAGGTAGCGATACCAAGGTATTCCGCCGACCGGCCCGAACTGCGCCGACTCCAGGTCGGCAAGCTCCCAGTAGACCAGTGGATGGTCGTGCACGAGATGCTTCAAACCATCCGCGGCCTGAAGAAGAAGGGCCTTCAAACCATCAACTTGTACAACTGTTGGCTCGGGTGAAGACTCGTTCCCCTGGCCCGCCGCGACCATTACATGTACGAGTACACGGGCAGGGAAGACTCGACGAAATCCTGCCTTGCCGAGTGGAAACTCGAAGACTACGTCCTGGCGTTGAAGAAGATCACCCAGCAAAGATACCGACGCGGCGCTGGTCGCTTACACCGCGAAGCATCCAGCTCCGATGGTAAGTCGCTGTTTCCGCTACCATTCGCAGTCGCAGTTGATGCTGTCGCGGTTATATTGATATTGTCTCGTGCCTGCTGCAGTTATTTCAAGTGGTGGAAGGGTGGCTCCCACCAGCGGACGACGAGAACTCAAGCTCGTCCGTCCAGGACGAGGGTGAGTCGCCTCCTTCCAAGGGCGGCGTCAGGAGCGACGCGAGTGATGACGACGACAATGATGACGAGCCCAGGGAAGAGGCCGCCGCGATGTTCGCAAAACTCGCGGGCAACATCAGCGCGAGCTCGAGGCGAGTAGAAGCCTTGAACGTCACGATGACGACGACGACGAGCTTCCCGAGCACACCTCGCGTCGTGAGGCTACACCGTCGAAAAAGAAGAAGAAGAAGGAAGTGAAGGCTCCACCAAAGAGGAAGACGAAGCCGGCGAAACAGGCATCTCCGCCTCGTTCGGCGAGTAGTTCCGACGCCACCAGCTTGGCCAAGGATGAAGCGCCGCAGACGACAGCAGCACCGGATGCCACTGCTGCCCTGAGTGAGGTACCTCTGGCCTCGCTTCCCCCCTATTCACCCCAGTCTCTGGGTGGGGGTTGCTCCAGCCGCAGCAGTTTCGCCTCCCAGGAGAGCTCCTGTCGAAGTCGTTTCGGAGGCTCCTGTCGCGGCCTTGTCGTCGAAGAGGCCTTCCATGTCTTGGGCACATGATGTTTTGGAGATGGACCTCAGTCGGAAACTGGGCCCCAAACTGGAGAAGCCGGCCAGCATCCGCACGGGGCTGCGGTTCATACCAGTCGCCAAATAAGTTTTGTTCATCTGCTTTGCCTTTCATTGTAATCGGACCATTTTGCTCATATAATCAATTCGCAGGACTGGAGTTAAAAAGATAGGCCACCCGTCCATGGCCAAGGTGCCGCCAGTCGTCGCCGAGGAGGACCCCTCACGGAAGAGGAAAGCTGATGAGGTCGCTGCCCTCGCAGACAGTGCCAAGAAGGCCAAGGGCGATGATGTCGTCACGGTGTCTGACGACACGACGGTTGCTCCGAGTGGTCCTCCGACTGCAACGGACGCGGCCTTGAAGACCAAGGAGGATGTTTCCTCGCCTGGGATGGCCGAGCCGGCTTCTCTTGGTGCTGGAGCGTCCACCGCGACCTTCCCCTGCTTCATGGCCAAAGTGGCTACAGCGAGTGGTACAACGCCATCGAGTCGTGCACCTAGGGTCGCCGAAACGGAGGTCGAGAAGCGTCGCGGGCACACTCCGGCTCTTCTCGCATCTGTGGACGCGCTACAGCTCCATGGCATGCTGGGCGCAGCCATCCAGGTATGTCCAGTCCCCGAGGATCGGGCCACTAAATTTTAGTGGTCAGATTCTTTTGGTGTTTGTTTTTATTTGTAGCACCCAGTCCCCGAGTGTCCAGTCGATGAATTTCAGCGGGTGGGCACTTAGGATTTTTTATCTCCAGTCCCCGAGTGTCCAGTCGCTGAATTTCAGCGGGTGGGCACTTAGGATTTTTGATCTCCAGTCCCCGAGTGTCCAGTCGCTGAATTTCAGCGGGTGGGCGCTTAGGATTCCGTTGTTGTTAACTGTTTGATTTGTGCACAGGGCTTGCAACGTGAATCAGCCGACCAGCTTGCTGCGAAGTGTCGCGCGGAGAAGGAACTTGTTGCCATCCAAGAGACGAACAAGGGACTCAGCGATCGCCAAGGCGAGGAGGTCCTCGAGGCCTTGTCCCGGAAAGTGAACCGACGGCGGCTCGATGCGTTGAGTTCGGCCGAGAAGCGGATCGCTGACCTTGAGCGCGAGCTTAGGAAGGCGGAGGCGAAGTTCAGCGGATGGGCGAGCTGTGGTCAAGCTGCCGCTGAAGAGCGTAAGGTCTCTGACGCCCTCGTTGCTGGGCTACATGACGACTTCTCCTCTCTTCAAAGTTTCATCACGGGCCTCTGCCGTCCTTTGATTGGTAAATTTGCCTGCCTCTGCCTGTAGTAGCTGTATTGTTAAATCGTCATTGTACTTACTGCTGACCCCTGTCCACAAGTCGGATTATCGACAGTTCGGAGGAGGCGCAGTCGTATGACACGCGGCAGTGTGTGGCCACTTTGGTCGACTCGGCCACGTTGTCTGCGGCTTGCATTCAAGCGTATCTTCAAGAGATGTCGCCCACGGAAGTGATTCCCAGCGATCTCGTTGAAGTATGGCGGTATCTGGAGAAGGCGCCGTCAATCGTCGAGTTCATGACGTGGTCGGCATTCCGGCGCGGGGCGGCAACGACGCTTAGCCTTGGGCTTGCCAACTTCCCGGAAGACTTCGACCTTGATGACGTGACGAGTGGCTACCCCTCGTCGACGGGCTCGGTGGAGATTGCCGAGGTGCTGAAGCTGACGGACCGGGCCGCCGTATACTCCGATCGCGTCTGGGCGATGGGCGACCTCCTCCCTTATCAGGAGATGACTGTCACGCCCAATGATCCCGAGCCGCCACACCAGGACTTCAAGGTCGAGCAGCCCTTTCGTGCGGCGATGGCGGGTGAGTTGACAACGTACCCGTCGAACCCGTACACTCCCTTCATTCGCAACCGCAAGGGTGGCGGCGAGTCGACGTCGAAGCCCGCGGAATAGAAACATTGTGCCCTGGGGCGTTAGTAGTAACTTGGCCATTGGGCTCAAGTCGCATTTTGTAACGACCTTGTTCTGCTGTAATGGAATTTCGCGTTATTTTGTGAATTGTCTTGCGATTTTGATTGCTGATTTGACGAGTCCCCAAGCGCGTCCGCCCTTTTTATGGGTTTTACCTCGTTTGTTATGTGTTTGTGGTTTTGAACGTTTTGTTAGTTGTTTTGTTATTGAGGTCGACTCGCCCGAGCTTGGAAAGACAGTCGCAGGGCGACTCCTATGAGTGCTCTTTACTTGACCGTTTTCCCTTGCGCGAACGAGGTCGGGTAGACGAGTCCCCGAGTGTGGTACTTGGTGGTTCTAGTCGCGGCTCTAGGGTGAGTGAGGACTGGGCACGTTAGAGTGAGCGCATCACTCCTGCCTGACCCGTCGGGTCAGTCGCATGGCGAGTCCTGGGCACGCTCTCGTACTTGGCGTTTTTCCCTAGTCGCCAGGTTAACTGGGTCAGCCCCGAGCGTGGTACTTGGCCGTTCGAGTCGCTGTGTCGAGGATGCGGAGGATCATGGTCGCTGTGAGGAGCGAAGGCAGTTGTCTTGGCTCGTTAAGCCGCCGAGCTAAGCGACTCAATGGGCTCCGAGGCGTTTTTTCGTGGACGCACAGTCCTGGGGTAACCCGGTGCCCTCGTAACGCACTACCTGGCCGTGCCGGTCATTGTACCAGAGGTTGACTTCTGCAGTTAGCTTGACGCTGTTATTACGAGTGCGAGTGGCACAAGACACGAAGAGTAGACACAATTTGCGGTAACCAATATGTTTTATTTCATAGCTAGTGGAGGATACATGTATGGAGTTCTAGGAGTAGAACTTTTTACATTCCAATGGCTCCTGGGGAGAGCTTGTGCATGCCCTTCTTGTCTGGATGAGGCGAAGCACCGTGTCGCCTTCAAAGTCCTCAGAGTCCTTACTGGTAGATGGCAGTGCGGGAGCGAGCTAGGTCGCGTGCCTCGTCGAGTTGATCGACTCCGTCCTAGCGTGCGAGTTCGTTTGCAGCCTCCGTGTAGTGGACAACCCTTGGCGAGTTGTGCTCTAGGTCAGTGGGCATGACTACCTCGGCGCCGTATACCATGAAGAAGGGGTGAACCCTGTTGACCTGTTGACAGAGGTGCGGATGCCCCAGATGACGGAGGGTAGCTCCTCGACCCAGCACCCGGCCGTGCGCTCGAGTGGTACTTGGAGCCGTGGCTTCAGGCCATGGAGGATGCTCTGGATGGCCCATTCCGCCTGGCCGTTGGACTCCGGGTGGGCGACTGAGGCAAGGTCGAGTCGGATGTGGTGCTCTTCGCAGAACTCGGCCATGGCTCCTTTGGCGAAGTTGGTGCCGTTGTCCGTGATGATGCTGTTTGGGAACCCGTAGCGATATATGAGCTCGCGTAGGAACTTGGTGGCGGTCTTCCCGTTGCATTTTCGGACTGGCTTGGCCTCCACCCACTTTGTGAATTTGTCGACCGCGACCAGGAGGTGAGTGAAGCCGGAGGGGGCCTTTTTGAAAGGGCCTACCATGTCCATACCCCACACGGCGAACGGCCAGGTGATGGGGATTGTCTTGAGCGCTGAGCTCGGCACGTGGGTCTGGTTGGCGTACTTCTCGCACCCAACGCACCGCTGGACAATGTCGACAGCGTCTGCGTGTGCGGTGGGCCAGTAGAAACCGTGTCGCATAGCCTTTGCGACCAGAGAGCGGGCGCCAGCGTGGTGGCCGCAGTCGCCGGAGTGGATGTCGTGGAGGATTTTGTGTCCTTCAGCGGGTTGGACGCAGCGTTGGAACACGCCGGTCACGCTGCGCTTGTGGAGCTCGCCGTCGATGATGACGACGGATTTGCAGCGACGCGCTATCATCCCGGCATCTGTTTCGTCTGCTGGTAAGGTGCCTCCCTCCAGGTAGGCGATGTACGGTGTAGTCCAGTCTTCTGGCTCGGCGATGAGTGCGACCAGAGCTGCCTCTGGTTGCAGTGGGACGCCGATGTCGATCTCCCTTGAGGGAGAGACAGAAGGCTTGGTGATGGTGTCGAGGAAGACGCCGGCGGGTGGTGCGAGTCGAGCTGAGCCGATACGAGAGAGTGCGTCGGCCTCCTCGTTTTTCTGCCTGTCGATCCACTCGACGAAATAGCCTATGAAGTGTCCGCCTAGCTTGTCCACTGCTTGGCGGTATGCCGCCATGGTGGGGGAGACGGCATCGCAGGTGTCGGCGACTTGCCCAGCGACGAGGGCGGAGTCTCCGTAGCAGCGTAGGCGGTTGACATTCATCTCCTTGGCGGCTCGCATGCCGTGGAGTAGTGCCTCGTACTCGGCCATGTTGTTGGTGCAGGGGGTGAAGTCGAGGCAGAGGACGTAGCGGAGCTTGTCGCCCTTCGGGGAAGTCAGCACGATCCCTGCCCCTGCGCCGTCTGCGTTCTTGGAGCCGTCGAAGTGCAGACTCCAATAGTGGAGGTACGGCAGCTTTTCTGGCTGCTGGGCCTCTTCCCAGTCGGCGATGAAGTCCGCGAGAGCCTGCGACTTGATTGCTTTGCGCTGCTCATACTTGATGTTGTGGACGCCGATTTCGACGGCCCACTTGGCGACTCGCCCGTTCGCCTCACGGTTGCGGATTATGTCCTGCAACGGTGCTGAGGAGACGACCATGATCGGGTGCTCTGAAGACCATGTATACCAGTTTCTGGTATTGCGGGTATCGCTGGCGCGACTCGGTGAGGACCTCGCTGATATAGTACACCGGTCGCTGCACTGGGCGCTCCTTTCCTTCCTCTGGTCGCTCGACGACCATGACGGCGCTGACGACGCGCTCGGAAGCCGCGACGTATACCAGCATGGGTTCCTTGTCGACGGGGGCGGCGAGTAGCGGTGCTGCGAGTAGCACCTTCTTGAGGTCGCGGAGCGCGTCGTCCGCCTCCTTATCCCACTGGAAGGTGGGGTTCTTGCGCATCAGGCGGTATAGGGGCATCGCCTTTTCGCCCAATCGGGGGATAAAGCGACTGAGAGCCGTGACTCGCCCGGCCAGCTTCTGGACATCGCGCAGGCACTCGGGTTTGCCGAGTCGAGCGATCGTGTCGATCTTGGTGGGGTTTGCCCCGATCCCGCACTTGGAGACGATGTATCCCAGTAGTTGCCCTGCTGGTACACCGAAGGTGCATTTGCCTGGGTTTAGCTTTATCTTGTATTTCCGCAGGTTGGCGAATGTTTCCGCCAAGTCAGCAAGTAGGTCGCTCTGGCGAGCGGACTTTACGACCACATCATCGATGTAGACGTGGATATTGCGGCCAATTTGGCTCGCAAGGCACTCCTGCATGCACCGCTGGTAGGTTGCCCCGGCGTTCTTGAGGCCGAAGGTCATGGCGGTGTAGCAGAATGCTCCGAATGGCGTGATGAACGCCGTCTTTTCTTCGTCCTCAACAGCCATTTTGATCTGGTTGTACCCAGAATAGGCGTCGAGGAAGCACAGCGACTCCGAGCCCGTGGTGGAATCGATTATTTGGTCGATCCGTGGGAGGACGAATTGTTCCTTCGGGCAGGCACTGTTTAAGTTTGTGTAGTCGATACACATCCTCTAGGTCCCATTTTTCTTCTCGAACAGGACTGGGTTTGCCAGCCACTTGGAGTATTTTATTGGCCGGATGAAGCCTACAGCGAGCAGACGCTGCACCTCCTCGGCGATGGCTCGACGGCGCTCTTCATTGAAGGGCCGCAGCGACTGCTTGACAGATCGCACTTTGGGGTCGGCGTTGAGTTTGTGCTCAGCGAGTTCCCTAGGGACACCAGGAATGTCAGAGGGCTTCCATGCGAAGATGTCCCTGTTCTCACGGAGGAACTCGATGAGCGCGCCTTCCTATGTTGGGATCATGCCCGTCCCGATCGTCACCGTCTGACTGGAGTCGCCTGGGACCAGCTCGACGGTGCGGGTGTGCATCGTTGCCTTGAAGGCTGAGGTGTTGCCGCCCTCCGAGTTGGGCTTCTTGAGTATAGTGGGGTCGTCGTTGTTGACCCCGCTCGCGTATTTGGCGAGCTCGTTACGTTGAGAATTGGCCTCTGCGCGATGGCGCCGAAGGGCACCGGCTCGAAGACGATCCGCTCGGTGTCGAGTTTGCGGTGTGCCAAGGTGGCAGCGTGACCTTGCCGATCGGGTATGCCTTCCGACCGGGGCGATGCCATGGAACGTGGTAGGTCGTCTCGACCATCGATTGCGGAGCCGCAGTCGCCTGAAGGTGTCCAGGTACAGGATGTTGATGGAGCTGCCGCCGTCCATCAATGTCTTGGGGAGCCAGTAGTCTCCCACCTTGGGCTTGACTACCAGGGAGACTCGGCCTGGGTACTCGATACGCAGCGAGTGGTCCTGGCGGCTCCAAGTGATTGGTTGCTCCGACCAGTTGAGGAACTGGGGAACGTCCACCTGGGCCACTGCGTTGACGGCGACGGCGTGGGCGATGACCTTCTTCTCGCGCTTCGTGTTGAAGCCTGTGAAGGTGTGGAGCGAGCCGGCCATGCTGCCGAATTTTCCGCCGTTTGGCGGGTTGTTGTCGGGGTCCTCCCGCGCTCGTCGTGCCTTCTCGATCTCCTTGAGAGAGTGGCAGTCGGCGGTCGTGTGCGTGGCGGGATTCCCTTCCCTGCTGTGAAACGCACAAGGTTGGTTAAGGAGGGCCGCGGGGTCGAACCTTAGTTTCGCCTTGTAGTTGCCAACGTCGCGGCGTTGCCCCCGTCGCGGCGGAAGCTCTTGGGCTCGCGCTGCGCGTGCCCAGCGTTGGCGACAAAGTCGACTCGCCTGTCACTGCGGCGCTTGCCGGTGAGGCGAGTGTTGCTGTAGCGTAGATCGGATCGTCGTCCGTTGTCGTTGCCACTCGTGCGGCGTTGTCCTCCCGACTCGTCGTCGGTTTCCTGGTTTGGGTCTTCCTCCGCGTATCTTTTGGCAATCTCAAGGAGGTCCGGTATGTTGTCGAGTGTGCGGTATGCTCGTTTGAGCTTGGCAACCAGGGGCTCGTAGCGGCATGAGGTCTTGAAGCAGTGGATTGCGGTGTCTGGGTGGATACCGACCGCGTTGTACCACAGTTCTTGCCATCGTTGGACCCATCTGCGGGTAGACTCGCGAGGTCCCTAGACGCATCGTTCCAGGTCCTCGATGGTGAAGGCGTCGCGCATCTCTTCCCAGGAGTCGATGATGTCCGCGGGGAGAGTGTTGATCCACTGCCTGCACGCCCCCTCCATCATCAGGGGGAGGTAGCGGGCGGCGAGTAGATCAGTGTGGCCGGCGATCCCCATTGCCATGAGGTAAGTGTCCAGCCACACGGAGGGATCGTACGTGGGGTCGTACTTCTCTATTTCCTTCGGTGCTTTGAAGTTCGCCGGGTATATTTCGCCTCGGATCATTGGTCCGGCACGGGGCCAGTCGACTTAGCGACCCCATCGCTCGCCGTCGCGCGGTTGGTTAGGTATGTCGCGGTCGTCGGGCTGGCGTCGCGCCGCTACGGTTGTTGATGATGTGGTGCGGGCGTCGGCGGGTGACCGTTGGCGGCGACGGTTGGTCGCTGGCACAGGTCGTTGGTGGGCGATGCAGCGTTGGTCGGTGTTGGAGCTGCGGTTGGTGTGGCGATTGAGGGTGTTTGCCGCCAATGGACGGCCGCTTCCGCTCTGCTGCCCGATGAGCGCGAGTACATCCGACCCTGTGAGTCGACGCCTGCGTTTTGTTGCTCGACCGCCTTTGCTAGCAAGGCCTTGACGTACTGGATCTGTAGAGCGCCGTTGCCGGTGGCCGTGATGTTGTCGGCTGCTGCTCGGCCCGCCACGAGGTTGTCCATCGGGGTGGAGAACAGTGGTAGGCCGTTCGCGTCTCGCTCCCGTGAGGAGACCACGATCCGCAGCTGGTCCCTGGGGGGTGCGTGGTTGGGTGGAGGTGGGGCGCCGATCGCCGTCGACCCTAGTGGGGGCCAGGCGCTTCCTCCTGGTGGCGCGTTCTCGCAGATCGCGCGCTCGGCCGCGCGGGCCGGGTCGTTCTCGTCGTCGAAGTTCAGGGCGCGCCCCTGTACGGTGGGGTTCAAGCGCGACCTAATTCGTTGCTGGTGGTAGCGCGACAGCTCCTGCGCCGTCACCTGCTCGAGGCGAAATTTTTGGCGCTCGGCTTGCTCCTTGCGGACTACTTCCTCCAGCTTCAGGCGGAGTTCCTCGACCTCCGTTGCCGTTGCGTTGGGAGGGATCGGGATGGAGAAGGGATCCTCCGGTGGGTCGGCGCCAGTCGCCATGTAGGTCGCGGTGTGGCGACCGGTCCCGTCGCGGAGATCAGCGGAGTTTTCCGACCCGGAGTCAAAGTCGAAGATCCCAAGGATGGAGGGATCCTCGAAGTCTCCAATGTTGGAGACCTGGGTGATGGAGCCCGCGGGCGAAGCCGCGATGATGGATCCGGCGAGTGACGCCGGGGTCGCCGAGTCGGCGTCGTCGTTGAGGGCCGCGTCTTCCGCGGCCGCGGTGGTTTCAGCCACATCACTGTGGGCTGAGTCGTACTCGGAGGCGAGGCGGTGGATCGTGCAGACCTGACTCTCGGAGAGCCGATCGCGTGGCGGCGACTCGCGGATGCGAGCCGAGTCCTCCGAGACGATGACGTCGGTGAGGCCGACGAAGAGACCGTCGTGCCGGGCAAGATCATCTTTGTCGCGTGACGGTCGCGCCGGGACGTAGCTGCTCGGCAAGATTTGGAGCATCTCGCCGATCGCTATCATGCGGCTGGTGGCGATCGACTCGTTGATGGGCAGATTGGATCTCGCCCGCAGAACCGGCGGACCGTCCAGGCCCACGGTGGGCGCCACACGTGGGAATGACCACGGCGGATGCCTGTCGGCAACAGTAGTAGAACATGGGGCAAGGCGGCTGACCATGCGGTGCGAGATGAGGCGGAGACACGAGGTTTTACCGAGTTGGCCCGGAGGGTAAAGACCTACTCCTGCTAGATTGTATTATGATGGAAGTACAATGGGGCGAGCTCGGCGGCTAGGCAGCGAGTCGCTTGGGTGGATGATGGAACGTATCCTCTACACACCCTTAGGGAGGTTTATATAGACTCACCCCCCTAGGGTTAACATATCTCAACTGAATCAGTTAAGGTTTCGGCAATCGTTTAACCTAATCCAACTGGGCCTATCTGCTCTCCTGGGCCTTCAGCTTTCAGTCGCTTGAATCCACGCCAGGTCTTGATCCGGTCGCCGTCCTGCAGGCCCACTCTCCAGTTTCTGGGCCAGTCGGAAACGTCCTGCTGGGTATACCCGGTAGGCATATCCCCATCAATGAACAAACTTAGATTTGTTGTGAGTATTGCTAATCATATCTTTGCTCTTGGGAGATTCTTTTGTTTTGATTCCAGACTAACAATGCATTAAAATTTGGACTTCCTACTCAAGCATAGATTCACACAAGAAAGTTGTTACCGTTGACCTGCTTCTGGAGGTAATTGTGTCCCTGTTTTTCGACAAATATAAAAGGCATAGTTTATCAAAGGGGAAATCAACTGTGCATTCTCTCCCAAAAAAGAAAAAAAAAAAGGTAATTTGGCTATTGGGTGTCTCCTTCCACGCTTCGTTGCTCTCTCCCCGCCTCTCTCTAACTCTCTCAATTTCCATCCACCCGATGAAGATGAAGATGGGATCAGGGCCTCCTGATGCTGCCGCCTCCAAACCGAGGTATTTTGATTCCTGTGTCAGTGTGTTCCAGCCTAGGGTTTGGTGGTTCCTGGTTTAAGAACTATCCAAACCAAGGGAGGAGTAGGGGAGTGCGAGGAGGAAGACCCGGTACTCGATGGAGCCATCCTGTTTTCCCTGTCAGTAGTAAGACTCTAGCAGAACTGAATTAGTTACATTCTAGCAACAGATAAGCACACAATTCAGTCATGTAGGAGTACAAAAGATCCAAAACAAGCTAATTGATTAAGTAAAATATCCAAGTACTCCGACATTAGAATTTCCAAACAACACAACGCACAACGAGAAATCTGGCAACCATGTAGCCGGTGTAAAATCTGAAACAGTCTATTTGTTTGCGGAGAAGGATACGTGATGGAAGGTTTCAAGGCCCAAACAAGATCCGGCCAGAAACCAGAGCTATGCCAAAATCTTGACACGTACAACCAAGCTAATCTGTTTCTACTCTATCAGTGATGAAATGTATGTTCTGAACTCTACACATCTCTCGACATAGTGCAGTAAGCTCCATGCTGCAACCATGGATTTCCATGTCCTTTAGCGAAGCTGGGAAACCCCCATCTGGTAGGGATGTGATGAGCTCACATTTGCTAACATTCAGTCTTTGCAGTGACGTAAGGCACCGGAGTCCCGCAGGCAGTGACCGGAGATCCTTAAACTCGTCGAACACAAGCTCTCTCAAGGAGGTGAGATGTAGCAGTGCCCTCTCATTGTCATCTGTCATACTGTCCACATAGTCATGCCCTGAATAAAGAGATCCGTGAATGATCAGTTTCTTTAGAGGGGTTAACTGACTGCATATGTGCACACATAGGACACCAACGTCGTCAATATTAAGCACTTGCAGGCTTCGTGGGAAGTTACTGTGCTCGCTCTCAACTTCGGCCGCTGCTAATAATTGCCATGATCTTGTGAAGCCTAGAGAATTCTCACATTCCAAGTGCTCGAGACCACCGAGGGATTTAAGACCTTCCCACGATGCCATTCTAGCGCACCCTTCAATGCATAGTTCCTGCAGAGCCGTACAAGAATTTAGGTCTATATATGCCAAATTGGGATTGCTCTCTATGCTCAGTGTTGTGAGGGCGCTGAGAGATGCTCCGAGGTCTAGAGATTCCAAATTGGGATTGTTTTTTATGCTCAGTTTTGTGAGAGTGCTGAGTGATACTACGAGTGAACAAAACACCTTGCAACCATAGATGCTCAACCGCCGCAATGCTTTACAAGACTGCAAACCTTTAAGCGATGATAGCATGTTGCATGTTGAAATATGCAGCTCTTCTAATGCAGTGCAGGAATCCAGGTTGAACCATGTCAAAGATGCGCAATCAGTGATATGTAGTTCGGCGAGGCAAGAGAGTTCTGATAAATGCAGATGGCTGTTTTTGATGTCTTCCACATGGAGTATTCTTAGAGAAGATGGAGGAATATGAGACGCTCCTCCTGAAATCAAAGAAGTTAGGAGAGTAGGGCAATCTTCAATGACAACTCTCTTAAGAGAGGCGAACTTTCCGAGGCCTTGCTTGCTCTCAAAACGCATTACTCTATCTTTCCGATAACCTCCTGTTCTGAATGAGATCTCAAACATTTCCAGAGTCGTGATGAAGTTGGGAGGGATATGCCAAGAGCTTGACGTCATTTGGTTCTGGTCATCAGTAAACAGCCCTATAGGTAAGGATGTCACCTCCTCACAGCTAGTTAAACTGAATTTCTTCAATAACGGAAGGCTTAGCAGGACTTGCGACAATTGTTTCTCTGTGATGTTGCAGTTACTGAACTCCAGTTCTTGGACTGATGGTGGCAGAGAGAGCCCAGGTATGAAAGAAAATAGTTTGCGGCAATTAGTCATCTTAAAAAAATTCAATGATGCCAACTGTTGGAGGCTTGACCATGCTAGATAAGCCAGACCTGGATAATCTGTAATCTTAAGCTCCACTAAATCCCTCAGTTTGTTTGATTGGAACAAACTTTCCTCTTTCCTCAGAATAAATCCTCTTCCTTTGATCTCCATGCGCATCACATTTGATCGGTCAGATGGTTGAAGCCGAAATTCCTCCAACGTCGGTCTCAATAACAAATCTATATCCACTAAAGATTGTATGTGCAAAAGTTGTGAGATGCTGATGTGACCAAAGCAACCACGTACCTGAAGCCTACGAAGTTGAGTAAATTGGTATTCATTTTGTACGTCTTCATGGATAAAGAGTAAGGGAAACTTTTTCAATGCAATGCAATCATCTACTTCAAGAACACGCAGATTCACAGATAACTGCTCCTTGTCAGAAACTATGCATTGCGTCAAACGGCGCAAATTGCGTAGCTCGAGTATCTCCAAACAGCCAATCTCTATTTCAGAAACACGAACCATATTGATCAAACAGAGCTCACGGAGCAGAGGCAACTTGTCAGGTGTTGGAATTGTTTCCCAGTAAAAGCAGCTATCTAGATGAAGTGACCGCAATGAGGTGAGATGAACATTGTTGCTGAGCCATGACGGTATATGATGTTTGTATGCTGTTATTCTCAGATTTATAAGGCCAGCCTGTGGTTTCAGATCCTCCAAGATTGTTAATTTACTTTTAATACGAGGAACTCTCTTCTCAGACACACCATACCATGATAAGTGCAAAGCATTGAGGTGGACCTTGTCAGAGATTCTTGCTTCGATGGCCTCCTCTCGGCTTCCTACAGCATCAAGATAGCAAATGCTAATCGATCCTCTAAGCTGATTCAATCCTCTCAGCTGTTTGATGCTGAACTCACTTGTCTTTCCGACAGCAAAGGCCTTGAGCTCTTGAAGGGAAACCATATTCCCAACTCCAGCTATTTTTGCATGTAACTCGTCCGTGGCAATAAAATGCCGCAGGTTAACAAGCTTGTTCATACCTCTAGGTAAAACTGTGCTAGTTCCCCAGTTCTTCTCTATATCCAGTACTTGTAGATAATAAAGCTTACATATAGCCTCCGGCAATTCCAACCTGGCGCCCTTATAAAAGAAGCCCAACTCCAGATAGCGAAGATTGACAAATGATGAGATGTTCTGTATCATCAAATCCAAATCTGAGAGTACCATGTCCAATTTCAACACACGGACCGACTTTCCCTCCTTGATTTCTTGGCGAAATGTGTTTGCAAAATCAACATCATGTGGACCAAATAGCATCAATGTGCTTAAGTTCCTTCCTTGCAACTCACGGAAGGAATTAGAAAACGTTTGCAGGAAAGTCTCATTAGGATGCACGGTGCCATCTATTTCTGTCTTATATACCCACTCAGCTAAAACACTAACATGACGAACGAGCTGTGGTGCTCTTTGAGACTCAATGTCTCCTATGGTGAAGCTCTCGTGAGATGAAATCTTCTGTGCCAAATCATGAATAAGATCATGCATGATATGTAGGCTCATAAACTCAAATTCCTTTTGGAGAAAGCCCCATTCGACTAGGTCACTGAAAAATTCACTTCCAATGTCCTCCAGTCGTTTATGCATGTCAGCGGAACATATCAAACCCTGGGCTATCCAGATATTGACTAAACGCTCTTTCTCATACTTATAATACTTTGGAAAAACTGCACAGTACGAGAAGCACTGCTGGAGGTGCACTGGTAAATATTTGTAGCTGATCATCAGGGCTGGCATGATATCATAGTCATCTTCTTGTTGCTTCCATTCACTTGCATCCCGAACTTTTTCCCAGAAATCAACGTTAATCTTCTTTATCAATAATCTTCCCACACTTTTTGCTGCTAAAGGGTTGCCCTTTAACTGGACAACTATATCCTTACCGATTTTCAGAAGTTTCCGTTCTCCTTTGTAGTTCTCATCACCAAAGGCACTTTCTTTAAACAAAAGCCAAAAGTCATCTTGCTTTAAACCATCCAGATTAATCTGATCTGCAGCTCCAATCAGTTTTGCAACAGATGGCTTTCGCGTCGTGACTAGAATCTTGTTTCCCATAACATCATTGGAAAGCAGTGGAGTTAGCAGCTCATCCCATTTTTCCTTTTGGCTGTCTTCCCACATATCATCCAAAACAAGTAGGACCCTTTTCGATTTCACTGCTGATCCTAGGATGCTCTGCAGCTCCTTCAAACCCTTGATGTGTTCATGATCGTTCCCAGTCAAGGACTCCAATAATTTGTGTATAATCTTAGCTTGGTCAAAATAGACAGAAACATAAACCCATAACAATATATTAAAATGATTTGATACTGCAGAGTCATTGAATACCACGTTGGCCAAAGTAGTCTTCCCAACACCACCATCACCGATGATGGCAAGGACGGAGAGATTCTGCCTGCCAGATTCTTCACCTACTAACTTGCTTATTATCAAGTTCCGTTCTTGGTCCCTACCATACACTTTTGGTTTAGTGGGACAAGCTGACGTCTCTCGAGGATCAGTTGTTGTGCTCTTGTATTGCTGCATAATAATGATACGATCATCCAGATTTTCAAGCTCAAGAGCCTCACACAGATTTCTGGTCATGCTGGAGCATGCCTCAATGTGTTCATAAATCTCACGTGATAAACCAAGATAAAATTCCTGGCCACTGTTACTGGGAGAAATAATTGTGTTGGAAACATATGGCATAATTTGAAGGACAGCTGAAGATGAATGTTGTCTGATAAAACTTGAACTTTCTGCTGTGTCGTACGCAACCTGTGATACAAAAGAAACAGCGATTGAGAAACAAATATTGTACTAGCACATATGTTCAGGATTCTTACAATAATGATTAATCTATCACAGATTCATGAAGAAACTTGTTGCATGTTTATGCTTCATTCCCCAACTAAATGATGAAAATGTTAGTATTGAACTTATGAAAACGTTAGTTTTTAGACTTTTAGGCATGGTTGCGATTAATAACCATCCTAATTTCGTTAGTTCTTGAGCTGCAAGTATACAAATCTTGCCACGGAACGGAATTTTCATTTTTCTTAATTGGCATATGAACAAAATTTCAATCACTACTACAAAAACACCTTTATTGGTCCACACTAATGGTCGCAGGGCCGCCTATTGGTGGTGTACCTCAGAAGTGTGACGGCCAGGGACCTATTTGGGTCACACCACTGACTACGCCTCTCCACTGGTGGGAATCTAAAAAACCTGTTAGTGATGATGCTATTACCACTAACTGGTACGTTTCTGGACCCAACATTGTTGTTACATATGTCACCACTAACGGGTATATTATTAGAGGTTTGCCAGGTATCTATTATTGGGACGCTATGCAATAGCTTCACTCAAAATATATCAATCAAAATAATCATTATAGTGGTACCAATGGGTAGATCTTTTCAAAATAAGGATTTAAAATTATGAATCACCTTGATCAAATAAACAGTTAGAAAGTTACAACCATTTGTTGTTTAGGGTTATAAAGTGAAAGGTGTTCACTTTTGGCCGAAAAAACAGCGTAACTTAACTAAATCAACTCGCAGGTTGGGCCGGGCCGACGTGGAAAACACATTTCTATGAGTATGCCCTCAATAGACAAAAGAAATTCTTATAAATACGCTTGGAGTTAACCTGATATATGGGAGGTGGCTATTCGGCGCACGGGTGCATTTACACCTATTGTTAGAAAACATATTTCGAAATGTCAAAAAAATCAAAAAGATATCTACATATACATTCGAACATTTTATGTTCGTTCACAAGTTTTCGAAATGAAATAACATTCTACGTGTGCCATGCAAAAAAGACAAAAAATATCCTATGAATAGTCGTACTCACGTGACATTTTTTGTCTTCTTTATACATGACACATAAAATGTTCTTTCATCCCGAAAACTTGTGAACGAACATAAAATGTTCAAATGTACGTGTAGACATTTTTTCCGATTTTTTTGACATTTTGAAATATGTTTTCTCACAATGGGTGCAAATGCACCCGTGAGCCAAAAGGGGTTTCCATGATATATGGGCTTATTGGAGGAAACGTTACGTAGTCCATATTCTGGTGGGGCCCACTGCCAGGATTAAACAATGACGCCGCACGTGGTAGGTAGAGTTTGTAGTGGTGAGACCATGCAACATTCTCTCTGTCAAGCACATGTCCGTGTTCAGTGAGTGTGTCATGTCTCACAGGGTAGGACTTGGTCTCCAAAGGGTCTTGATACGATGGCGGCTTCTTCTCGGATGGGCTGCGATGGCAGGCTCACTGATCTACACCTACATGGTGGTTTGGATCAAACGCGTGCAAGGGTCATTGGGCAAATTGGCTTGAGTGTTCTAACAGAAGGAATCGAACGAGCGATCATTGACAAGCTTGCTACTATCATGAAACACCGCGGTGGAACGCCTAGTCAGAGGCGAGGAAGTCAACTTTTATTTGTCAAATCCCTCAAGCTAGGGAAGTCTAGGGTGAGAGGGAAATGTGTGCTTGCTCAGTGGGGCCCAGGAGTTCCTTATACAGAGGCAAGGGTAAAGGGGATGTCAGTCCGTGGGGCGTACACGGAGGTCTCAGGATTTTCCACAGTGTGTCCCTTTATACCCAAAAATCGTGAAGGTCACCTAATAACTTTAGCTGCACCGAAACATATTGTATTTTGTCACTTAAAACTAGACTTCATGTGTCGAATTCCATGCTGCTCACATCACCCCATACATTGCACAATGGTTGAACGCCTTCAAGGTGTGTACACAGCATGTGCAGAAAACTGCGTCTCCTTTTGTAGATCATCTAGATCTTCTAGCACCCCATCCTCCTCCTTGTAGCCAAACTTATCATCAATCTTCAAAGCCTTCAGATCACCCACTCTAGTTGCAGATGCCAATCCTTCTACACTTCCCACTCTGTCTTCTGCTCCCTAGAATCCGACTTCCATCACAGCCACTGTCGCCATAACCTTCCCTTCAGAACCACAATTCTTCGGCATCGCTAAGCTTTCGCTCGCCATGACACCGAGATAATGAGTGTGCTACTTCTAGAACTCCCCCCCAAAGATTAAGACCAACTTTAGCATAGAGTGCCATCAGAATCGGAGAATGAATCTGGTTCAATCACCAGGGAGGAGAGCAAAACCTAGAAAGCTAGGGTAGACAACATTCGGTGAGCTAGAACAGTTTGTTGGAGGCAACTCTTGAGAAGGTTGTATCAACAGCAATTTAACCCTCCTGTTGAGTTGCAGTTTAGACAATAAATTAGTGTCTCACAAATATATGACAAGATAATGGTTGCGATTAAAACATGTACATTAGCGAGGGCGCAGCCTCTTCCCATGGTCAAGTGGATATGCAAAACTACTTCAGAGACTCTTCATCATGCATTGGTGGAATGCTCCCATGCGAAATTGTTCTGGACAGTTGCAAGGGACATTCTGAATATTACGATACCTCGGCTACATGGGCTGCAGATATCTTGTGCGAGGATTGGTGGTCACAGGAAGAACGTGCTAAGGTGATCACTGTAATGTGGTACATCTGGACGCCTAGGAACAGATGGGCTCACAGCGAGGTGGGATATGATCAGAAGGTGGCACTAGAATCTGCTATATCACACTATTGGAATTGGAACTACCCCAGGTGCAACCAAGACAGAAACAGAAGACTGAATGTACCTGGAAAGGACCGATTGATGACGTTACCAAACTGAATATTGATGGGGCTCTAAACAATCAGATTTCAGTTGCTGGTACAGGAGGTGTCGCGAGAGGATGTGCTGGTGTGTTCAGGGGGGGGGGGCATGGTGCAAAGCCTACCCTGGTATTGATGACCCACTGATAGCAGAAGCACTGCACCCAGGTTCGTAACTTCAGCCGAATTCTGTTGGAACTGATTGTTCGGAGCTGGTGCGCCTATGGGAAACAAGGAGGAGGACTCGTCCTGTGATTGCTCCCCTTTTAGAAGAAGTCAGTGATCTTAGTCTAGCTTTTCAGACCTTTGATATTTCGTTTGCTCGGCGATCTTCCAATAACTCTGCACACACTTGTGCACGCTATGCGTGTCTCGATAATGTGTCGGAGGAATGGGTGGATACGAGCCCAGTTTTCCTTGGAAACTGGGCTCACGACTGATTGTAATGGGTGTTTGACAGGTTAATAAAGTCTGAAGTTCTCTCTCAACAAAAAAGCAATAATGCCCATCGCGGGCCCAAGGCACACTATAGACAACACAATCGACGAACATGAGAATTTCCTGAAAAAAAGCTAACAGGAGAAAATCGCCTGACCTTTTCCATGTCTACAACTCCAATCTCTGAATCCCCGTCTTCCTCATACAGGTGAACCTGAGGCTCCAGATCTCCTAGATAGTGCCGTTGACCCGGAAATCCATCGATCCGATAACCCTGCGCGCCACCCCCAAAAAAAAATCAAGATCGAAGCGACTAAATTCAACCGTCCCCATATCTCTACCAAGGTTAAGCAGTCCCCGATGTACTAGTAAGCAACAGACAGTACCTGTAGCGGGAAGAAATCGTGGTGGAAATTTGAAGAAGCAATTACCTCAGGCTCCAGCTCCTCCTGGATGTGGTGGTAGTGGTAGTACTCCAGCTCGCTCAGGAGGTCCTCGGTCTGGGACGCCTCATGACGGGCTTCCCTGAGATATCGCACCAGCTGCGCGTTCTGGATCTCCTTCCCCTCCGCCGCGGTGAGCACCGATTTGAGGTGTCCCTGCGCTTGGTTAAGCTGCACAACCTCGCCCATGATGCCGCTGACGGAGACGGACGGCGCCATCTGCAGGTCGCGTCTGCGTCCGCCGCCGGCGGCGGCGCTCGTAGCACCGATGAACTTCTCGCCCATCGCGCTGGCGCCCGTACAAGGAACACGATCATTGTTCTTGTTCATCGCGCTGTGTGGAGGGGAGGAGAAGAGAAAATGACGGTGTGGCAGCAGCCTCGTGTTGACTTTCTTCTAGGGAAATGAGCTGCGTTGACTTTCTTCAACCATATTAGTTAATTTAAATTTGTTCAAATTTAGGTGAATCTAGACACTATTTAGTATATAGGTTTATCCAAATTTTATCAAATTTAAGTCAACTAATATGGGTCGGAGGGAGTATTATATTTGAGATAACGTGAAGAAGAGAAGTGGAAAAGGAAAATTAGTAAGCTCAGCTGAGTTGCTGGATGAGGCCGAAGAAAGAAGAAAGAGGGAAAAAGTGTGGCGGGTTAGAGATGGGCCTTATGAATATAGGTCTCATACATGGTGTTCAGCCCTTTCGGCTATGTTTCGGACCATACAACCTATTTTCTGTGGACTGTAAATGAATTTTATAGTTAGAGATGCTTTTAGTCGAATAATAGAGTCGTCAATATATTAAAAGAGCAATCTATAAAGTCTTTACTCGGGTACATTAATATGTTTTCAGGAGACCGATCTCAATTTGTTTTGTTTCTCATCAACCACCAACACCATAGAGTAGAACAAATCAAACTTTCTCGATCATCATGTGGTGTTGAATCTGGACTCTCGTATATGTATACGATCACACAATTCTTCAAGTTCCAACCGGCTTCACAATTTATTCACTTCTTCAGGTCCTAACCTGTAATTAATAACTAAACTAAAGACTAACTAAAATATAATCTTACAGCCCGCGGCAAGGGGAGCTAAAACACAAGATTCAGGGACCACTGCGCTGCCTCCAAAAATACAAGCAACCGCCACCGCAGAAAATAGATCGGCTGAATTCTCTGATGTTGCGCCAACAAATACTACAACGATATAGTATACCACAACAACCAAAACAAACACACGTATACGGAATAAAATACGTAGTAGAAAGCTACCAGAGAACATGGCAGACAAGGAAGAAATAATAAAGAGAAATACCCATCTCTCTCTCTCCAGTGGCGCACATGCATGCCTTCCACGCTCGCGAATCGCCGATCTCTTCGCCTTTGGTCGAAGAAGGACTCGAGCCACGGCTCTCTTTGTTGCCGCTTAGGCTGCGGGGTCACCGCTCAATCCGGCGGCAGATTCTTCGTCTCCCAAAGAACCGTCCACTCTGGCACAGGGTAGCTGCGGTGTCCCCATGGGCATCTCCGCCATGGCTCTGCCTCCTCTCCCGAACAAAACGAGAAGCATATAGCGGTGCCTTCTGGCAGAATAAATGAAATTACAAAAAATACTCAGAAATTTGTTCTTTTGTCCAAAAAACATCAGACTGGAACAGATAACTCGTATGCATATCACAAAACAGAATATATTCTTGAATATTCGGTCATTTTCTTCCTCTCGCCCACACGCAGGTTTGAGGTATGCATGACTAAAATGCTACCTCGACCCCTGCCTGCTATCCGCCCATGTGCTCGGTTGTCCCTGTTCCTGCCAGCCCTGCGCACCATCCAATTGTTGTTTGTCATGGCTTTGCTACCAGCTTAGCTAGGAATCGCGCCGACCAAAGCAAATAGGTCGGCAGGCTGGATGGACCGAAGCGCCTAGCTAGCTAGCAAGTCACACAGATGGGTATGCGCACAAGTATGGCCGGCTGCTAGCGAGGGCACATGCGCGAGATGTGTGTAGCTGCTGCTCGGGCTCCAACAATGGTGGCTAAAATAAATCAATGATTTACGGCTTGAAAATTAGATATAGCAAATCGGATCTCCTCGCTCGTAATTGCAGATTGGCACGGGGAATCGAACAACCTCGCCGGAATTTGGCCGGACTCCAGCGAGTTCAGCGGGAGCGCGTTTAGAAATTTCATCCTCCGTGAGCATTGACCGTTTTGCGGCTGCAAAACAGACTAGAAAACTAGATATATGGGATACATGCGAGTTGATATCTGGGAAACCGCAAAACTTTTACGGTTTTGACTAGTTTGCGGTGTCTATTCTGGTTTTTAGCCATTTTCAGACCAAAACTGTATACTTTGCAGATTTGATCGGTATTTGTTACATATGCTCTCAGGGCATGTTGGTTTAGAAAACTATGGCCTATACCAGTCTCCAGGTCATCTACAGACTATACTGTTGACAGTTTATACAAGGAGGTAGTCTTCTTAGGTGTCTGTAAATGAAACCTTCAGTCTCCAGTTCAGAATATTTGATCGACAACTCAATTGCGCCTTGTGATCTATCGCGATGCATGCTTGCTTGCCATAACAAATTTATGTTATCATTAGTACTAATAGATTAATCTTTCCAGTGCAAATCGATCGATGCTTGAGAAATATGTCCGCAAAAAAACCAAATCAGACGTTGCTCAAATCAAAATAGTAGAGCAAACAAGGAAATAACAAATAAGAAGAGATGGTTCTCTGTTTGGTTTTTTCTCGAATTAGGTTTTCGTCCCGCTTTATAAATAAAGCAACCATCCACAATGAGTTATAGGATACCACAATCACAATAAATATCCTGTTGGGGCCACAGCACAACACGATCCAAAGGAAAACAAAAAACACACATGCCATGCGAGAGAACGCCGAAAAAAGCACCGCTGAGCTGGACTATGGGGGGAGCCGTCATGACGCCTCCAATAGAAGTCGAAGAAGCTCGTCCAGTCGCGCCTTGTCCCTCTGTCTATAAAACGGGTAACACAGCTATAAACATGCCAAGAGTTTGAACACCGAGTCAGAAGCATTGCGAGGGAGAACTTTCTCAATCACCATCTTATTACGAATAGTCCAAAGTAACCAAGACAGTGCGGCACTAGCCAGAATAGGCGGTGGCCCTTTCCAATACGGTTAGCCTGGGTTTCTAGGAATTCAGTGAGGTCCTGGGCTCGCCAGTCCAGGACCAATGCATCCCTTGTGAAGTTCCACAGAAAATGGGCTACGGGGCACATGAACATTATGTGGGTTCCCATCTCTGAAACTCCACATAGTAGGCACAACCCGTAGCACGGCCCATGTATTTTGGCCACTTCAACCCTAGAGGGTAGGCGATCACGAAGAAATTGCCAAACAAAGATCTTCATCTTTAGAGGGAGAGGGGCCTTGATGTCTACGCACGCTTCTATTCTTGTAGACAGTTGTTGGGTCTCCAAGTGCAGAGGTTTGTAGAACATCAGCAAGTTTCCCTTAAGTGGATTACCCAGGTTTATCGATCTTAGGGAGGAAGTGGTCAAAGGTATCCCTCTCAAGCAACCCTGCAATCAAGATACAAGAAGTATCTTGTGTCTCAACACACCCAATACACTTGTCAGGTGTATAGATGCACTAGTTCGGCGAAGATATAGTGAAATATAAGTGGTATGGATGATTATAAGTGGTAACGGTGCCAGAAAAGAGCTTCACGTGGATGAAAAGGTTGAAGGCAATCTGAAACAAAGATGGAAGCAAGCAGACATGCAATAGATCTAGATGCAAACGGTGTTTCAATGTTTAGAAACAAAGCCTAGGGATCATACTTTTACTAGTGAACACTCTCATATAAATATCTTCTCTTAATGATACTACCCTGACTACTCTCCAGTTGGACACTCTAATCCATGGTAGGGCTATAACAATATTTCTCAAAGTCCGCCTTCCCCATCTAAGTAACCCCACACTGTCACCTTGAGCGCTAGATGGTTCCAACAAACACCACAATTTTATAAAGACATCCAACTCCAAATATACTCATGATAAATATTTATGAACACTAGCCTAAGTGCCACCTCGGCGTGCACGCTGTCACTTTCACATACATGGGGAGAACAGAGATCTATTGAAGCACTTGAGTATTTATGCAGATTAAATCCTAAGTATCAGATCTATTAAAGCACTTGAGTAGCAGAATAGATCTACTTTATTACAAAGCTCATGACCACAATATGATCACGCATAGAGAGAGAGAGAGAGATGAACACATAGCTACCGGTAGAGCCCTTAGCCTCGAGGAAGAACTACTCCCTCCTTATCATGGGAATCAGCAACGGCGATGAAGATGGTGGTAGAGATCGATGGAGATGGATCCGGGGGAACTTCCCCGTCCCGATAGGGTGACGGAACAGAGACTTCTGTCCCCCCGAATCTCCCCTTCAGTGGCGGCGGCGTTGCGGAACTTTTCTTGGATTTTTTCCCCCGTTAAGGTTTACGTCTCGGGGAGATGTATAAGTAGGCGAAAGGGCAAGGTCGGTGGAGGGCCAGGGGGGCCACACCCCCTGGTGGCACGGCCAGGGTGGGCCCGCACCACCCTAGGGCCCGCACCACTTTGTCTCTGCTTCGCGTTTCCGTATTGCTCCAGGAAAAATAGTAACTTTGGCTTTTGTCCCGTTCAATTCCGAGAATATTCATTTTTTAGCTTTTCTAAAATCAAAAACAGCAGAAAACATGCAACTGACACTATGACATCTTGTCAATAGGTTAGTTCCAGAACGTGTATAAAAATACTTCAAAGTGTAGACAAAACATAAGACAAGTTGGCACAAAACAAGCATGTAGCATAAAAAATTATAGATACGTTTATGACGTATCAAGCATCCCCAAGCTTAACTCCTGCTCGTCCTCGAGTAGATAAGTGATAACAAGAATAATTTTTGAGGTGACATGCACCATCACAATCAAGATCAAACCATTTTAAAAGCATTGATAGCTGGGATAAAATTACTCTAAACATGAGCATGAAAGGTGTAGTTATAACAATAAGACATAGTAACTAAGTTGCAACATGAAAGGATACAAACAAAGATTTATGAATAACAATGTATTGAAAGACGTTTGTTGTTTCACATACAGAAAACATAGCATAGTGACATTCAGCTTGTCCCTCATGGAGTAGCAATAAATGCATAGGACACCTTCAAAGTTCATAAGAGTGATTAGATACAAATAGTTCAAGAACAAGCAATATCAACAATATGAATCAATCAATAAGTTTTGGGACAATGCACATAGAACTAAGAATGGAAACTATGCTCTCTCAATTGATGCATAAAGATAGAAGGTGGAGACTCAATATAAAAGTGAAAGAAAGGCCCTTCAAAGGGAAGCAATGATTTCAGCTTCCAATACAACATAGATGACACAATGGTTCAAGTTTATTAGGGGCAAGAAAAATAAAGTATGCCATCAAGTTTGTAAGAGCTTTAATCACTAATTTTCACATAACAAGTTTAATTTGGAAGATAGATAAAACAAGAATATACTTGGAATGGTGTAACACACCATGCATAGGAATTTATAGTGGACTCTTTGGAATAACTTGGTTTCCTGGGAGTTGGATGCATAAGTAGAGCTTACTCAGTACAAGTGGAGGCTAGCAAAAGACTTGGAGCGACCAACTAAGAGAGCAATAATGGCCATAATCATGCAGAGCGACAAAACATTATCAATCAAAGCATAAAGTGGTATGACAAGTCAAAAAATAAATGATCATAGAGGCTAAGGTGACTGGTTCATAGTCATAACATGGTGTAAGCATGTGCCAAGTCAACCCAAATTAAGCATCAAAGGAGAATACCACAATATTATGCTTTTATATGCTAAAACAATACATGACTCTTGCAAGGCACATTAAGTAATCTCAATTGTTTGGAACAGTCATGCTACAGAAGTAATCACTAAGCATAAGGTCAAAACAATATCTAGCGTGACATTGATAAAGTCTAAGCCATAGACAAAACAAGCTCCTTTTTGTACCACCTAAGCATGAAGCTTTTTACTCTTTTCCAACACTAATCGACTTATTTGAAACAACTCACAAAGATAATAATAAATAAAGATCATTGATCTTGTCTCACAAATCCACAAAGAAGAACTAAAAATTTCTAAGCAAAAAACATAAGAAAACTAAGGCTAAACACAGTGCTAGGAAAAGAGAACACTCACAAGACAATAAGAATGAAAACTAGAGTGTTCTAAACAATGAAAACGGAGCGTGTCTCTCTCTAAAAGAAGTGTGATGTGATCCAACCAACTTATTCAAGAAAACTAAGCAAACGTAAACCAAAAATGAAAACTAAGACGTTCCAAGAATAACACAACTGTGCATGTGTCTAGAAAGACCTGAGTTTTTATTGATGAAGAAGGGCATGACGCTTGTACCTCTTGAATATTTCTTGGCGTGACATGGGGTGGCATCCCCAAGCTTGAGTTTTTGTCTATTCTTCATCTCATTATATTATTCTTCTCCTACACTTGAAAATTTTCCTTCATACAAAACTTCACATAATTCTTCATTAGCAACATTAGTGCATTCAAAAGATAATAGACCTTTGGGTTTAGTTTCAAAACATCAAAACTTTCACTAAAGACACAAGATACTGTAGAAATTCTCTCAAAAAGTTCAATTTTCCCAAGAGAACTCAAAAGGAAATCAATAAACAGGCAAATGCAAATAATGTGTGGCATCCGGCAAAAACCACTACTAGAAAATCGCGTTGAATTTGTGCATTGCATCGTCATCATCATGCATTGTTTGCCAAAACTATGTTTGCAAAACCCGTGTTGTTTTCTAAACGCCCCTCTTTATTTTCAAACATCAAAACCGGGTCCCCGGAATATTTTGTTTTGGCTGTTATTGGTTTGCACACGGCCCGTTTAAAACGAATAAAAATTATATTTATTTTTAGCGGGGGCAGTCGAACGGGCCGTTTCGACCCGAACGACCACCCCCAGGTTTTTGAATCGGTCCAACTGCACCCGCCCCTAAATCCTAAGTTACCAACTACTCTACCCACCCCTACCTGGCCACCTCACCCTGCCCAATAGCATTCCTCCACCTCAGCTACCCTCCCCCATCCACCAATCCCCAAGCGCCACGTGGCCTAGCCATTCCTCTCCACTCAACCCACTCACCTCACACAACCCACCAACCCCCCCAAACTCACCCCAGCCGGCCACGCACGCCTACCAGCCTCTCAACTCACCCCTATGACCCCCGGGACCCACTCCCGCGCGGCCCCGCTGCCCAGCGCCCCACCCACACCTGCACTCAACGCCACACCTGCCTGTCCCCCTTCCTGCTGGCCCACGCCCTGGCCCCACCCCACGCCCCCACGCGTCCCGCACCTCCTTCTTCCTCTCAGGCACCCCGCACGCGTCCTCTCCCTCCCTAGCCTCGCCGGCGCTTGCTCGTCCTCCGCCTGGCTCGCCGCCCGCGCCTCTCCTCCGCCCCGCCTTTCCCCTGAAGGCCTGGCCGCTGGCCTCGCCCTCGCCATCCCGCCGCCTCCACCCGAGCTCACATACTTGCGCCTGGCGCTCACGCCTGCAGCCTCCATCCTCAAGCCGCCTCGGCCTCCGTGCTCGGCGCCTCCACCAGATAGTTCCTCGCCCGCCACCGCTGCTCCACCATCTCCGCCGCCTGGGCGGAGCCGCGCCAGCCTTGAAAGCTGCGCCTTCCGCCTCACCGGCGCTGGCCAAGGCCGCCTCCTCCTCAGAGCTCCTTCCGTCACGCTGCCACCAACCAGCGCCTAACCCTCTCCGGACCACCGCCCGGCGTCCCTCGCCTCTCCGCCTCGTTGTCACCAAGGCCGCCTAAGTCCGCCTCCTTCGGACGCCCGCCAAGGCTTAAGGCCGCTTCCGCTACCTCCCGACGCGCCTCCCTGCGGCGGTTGCTCGAGCCGCTCCCACCTCGTCGGACCGCCTCCTCGAGCCTGCCCCCGAGCCGTTCGACCGCCAGGGCCCGCCTGAGCCCGACCCGCAGCCCGCGCTCACCCACAGCGCCCCGACCCGCGACCCTCCTCCAGCGCGCCGGCCTGCCTCGTCGGCCCCTGCTGCCTACCTCCCGCAGGCGCCGCCCCAGTGACCCCCTGTTCCTTTACCGGTGCGAGCCCCTGGTGCTATCGTTGGTATGTGAGGTGATGGTTACCTTGTGTTGATGCTGCTGCGGCTCGAGTACGACAAGGTCGTCAAGGTCCTCGAGGCGGAGACCCCCGTACCGGTACCGACGTAAGAGAGGGAACCGAAGACCCCGATCTCAAGGATCCGAAGCGCCAAGGTTATCGACAAGATCGTCGTCCTGACACCCCGAGTACCACCACCCAGGATCCGATGGTCGTACCTCCGAGAACTCCGACACATGGCACCAAGTTCTTCACCTCGAAGCCAAGACCGACCCGACACGCGGACCCGACAAGTTCTTCTCGTGCGACGGGATCATCGACATAGAACCCGAAGGACACATGTGCGACAAGGACTCCCTCGAGAACGCCGAGTGCTTCACCCCGGACACCGAGACCCCGACGCGACAAGATCTACCCCCGATATCCGAGAACGACCCCGGAGCCCGAGAACGTTCCGTCGAACCCTGGACCCTGAGACCGACCCCGGACCCCAAGATCTGCCGAACCCTAATGTGTGAACCCTTCCCGACACCATATTTTATAATCACATAATAACCTTGTCGCATATTAAATTGTCATTCATTTCGCATGCATATCATTGGTTTGGGGGCCTTATGCCGATTCACCTAATAATTAAATATGGGGCCCATATGCGGGCAAATCTAGTCTCATATCGGCCTCATTTAAACTTGTGTAGCGAACCGGAAACTCATCTTGTCATGTTAATACAACATTTAAATTGCGGGGTAGCTAAACAACTAGAACCATCTATCTAATTGTCGGGACCCCGGTTCCGCTTAATATGACCTAATTGCATTGCACCTTTGCCATGTCATGCATCATACATGCATCATGCCGATCTTCCGCCGTGTATTAAATATTGCATCCGGTGTTTCTTCTAGTGTTTTGGTTCTTCGCGGATAAGGCCGTTGAGTCGATGTGAGCTTCGCCCCGATCTTCGGGGAAAACCTTCGACAATGTTTTCAGGCGAGCATCTCCCCCTTTCTACCTATCTTACTTTTATAGTCTTTATTCCCTCCGGTTGATCTATTGCTATCTGTGTTGCGATGCTCTAGTTTTCGTACCCGTGATATCCCCTGCAGCCTTATATTGCCTTGGACACATCCTATTGCCTGTTGTTTGGTAGATAGTTGGACTTGCGCATCGTAGCCGCTTGCTCAAGTGCTGTTGCGTGTTGTCATATGCCACAGTTGTTGATGTATTGCCGCATGTTGATGTTGGAGATGATTCTAGTTTTACTTATCGTCACTTTAAATTCTGTTTAACAACTAAAATTGAAATAAGCAGAGGCATCGGTGAGTGATAGAAAATATTTGGTTTCCGAACGCCCACTTGTGTCCCGTAAGACCCCGAGTACTTTATACCTGTTCCTTGATTTATCGTGCTATCCACATCCGGGAGGTATATGGGACCCCCCTGAGCCAGAGCTTGATTCAGTCTTATTTCTTGGGGCCACAACTAGTTTGCGGTTTTATTACGATCCTGTACTTATGCCATGCTACTTTCTGTATTTAAATTGTGCGAGGAGCACACTGTACTGTTTAGGTATGCGGAGTGATTACGCGGTATCGACAAGCCCAGCCACACTTTCGGGTTCCCAGTCGCTTACAGCCATTGGCGCAACCTTGAGGCCGCCTCGGAGCTTGCTTACTCCGTTGCGGAATCTACTCAAAGGGGTGGCCCCTGAAATATTTCTGAATCCTGTGATTGTTCAGTCGTGAAAGCCTCGTTGGGTTTTGATTTGGTTTTTCCGAGGTTGATCGAGCGTGTGTTGCTATTGGTGCACCCCGGCCGGGTAAAACTTTCTGAAAGCCGTGTCCGCGGATATGGACGACTTGGAGAACAGTTTCTTGATCATAGACAAGCATAACTAAAGTTTATTGCTATAAATTTGACTTATAATGACTAGTAATTAGCTTCACTATAATGGAATGGCTAAATAATACTGCCCACAATTGCTTGTTTAAGTTGTCGCTTGCGACCATTGTACCTGACTAGTAAGTATTGCAACTACAACGAAATGGCTGAATAAAAGTACCAACAACTGCTGGGTTTTGGGTTTACCTCATGCTATCTGTATCTGATTAGTAATTGTTGCAACTATAACGGAATGGTTAACTAAATGTGCCCACTGCTTACTTTATCAGGACGATTATCTAAACCTGACTAGTAAAGTGCCGCAACTATAACTGAATAAGTAAAACTGCCAACGGTGTGTGTTCCTCGGTTGACTTCCTCGACGGTCTCGAGGGGGAAACGCCAGGATGGGTTTGTTTGATGATAGTATCAGGTTGGATCCGAATAGGTCCTTCTTACCCCTCTCTGATAACCGCCAGTTGAATCGAGTCTCTATAGGTTGTTTATTGCATCTTTCTTGCCGCTTGATCCACCATACCTATGTAGGCGAGGACCGCAATTCTAGCCTCGCTGCATCGGCCTCAAGATCGACGCTCCTTCTTTTTCCTTTGCCCTTTGTCGGCACCCTTTGTTCAAGCAGGTTTTGAGATCGACGTTAGCGTGGTTACCCTTCCGGCTTGGCACAGGGGTTATGGACGCCATTGGTTATTCTTCAGGGCTCTTAGCCCCATTTGCATCTTGTCCGTAGCGGGACGCTCTATCATTCTCAAGGTGATTTGGATCTTTGTATATTATATCTGTACTCTTGACTCTTGGAGTCGTGTTGTATATATATCTGTTCTGTGGGTCCCATCGAGGACTGTTGTGTAATGTTATTACTTCGTTTTCCACTCGCACGAAAGTGCCTGGTGGGCACCTTTGAATCGTTTCTATGCGGGTTTGGCGGGTTTCGCTAAAACTTGCATAGGTCCGATTCTGAGGGTGTTACATAATGGCAGGAATTTGTCAAAACAGACCAGTAGGTGAAAACCGTTTTTTTCGAATACCTTCTGTTGCTCAAATCAAAAAGTGTTGAACTAATGAAAGTTGGCTAACAACCTTGAGGATTTATTCAAAAATTACATCTCCATCCTACATACAGAGAGTTTTCACGCATTTTTATAGTGAAGCACAAAAATCTGTTTAGGGACAGCACTTCCCCAAATCTTACTTCTCTCTCATTAGAGGTTATTCTTGGCACAAAAATCAAATAAAAAGGATAAGGAGAGGTTATTAAAAAAGTAATAACTTCCAAGACTCAATAAAACTATTGGGTTATCTCCCAAGAAGTACTTTTCTTTAACGCCTTTAAGTTAGGCTTTATAGTTTGAGAAGATGCTCACATAAGAAATATGAATTGAAGTAAAAGAGAGCATTAAGAAGCAAATCCAAAACAAATTTAAGTCTAACCCACTTCCTATGCATAGGAATCTTGTAAATAAACAAGTCATGAAAGCACAAAGCAACAAGCATAGGAAAGCAAAACAAGTGCAACTTCAAGATTTTCAACATAAAGAGGGGAAACTTAATATTGTTGAGATACTTAAGACCATGTTTTCCTCTCTCATAATAACTTTCAGTAGCATCATGAATGAAATTAACAATATAACTATCACATAAAACATTCTTATCATGAGCCTCATACATAAAATAATTATTACTCACCATATAAGGATAGTCATTCTTATTAACCGTAGTGGGAGCAAATTCAACAAAATAGCTATCATTATTATTATCATCATCATAATCATCAAATATAGGAGGCATATTGTAATCATAATTAATTTTATCCTCAATAGTAGGTAGACTGAAAATATTATAATCATCATATATTGGAGGTTTGGTATCATCATAAGCAATATAATAGCTATCTTCCAAAGCTGGGGAACTAAAAAGATCATTTTCATAAAAACTAGCTTCCCCAAGCTTAGACTTTTCCATAACATTAACAATAATGGTGTCCAAAAAATTCATACTAATAACATTGTTATTAGCATGCAAATAAAGTTTCATAGGTTTTTAATTCTCTCTTCAAACACTTCATGTCCTAACTCAAGATAAATACTATAAAGCTATCTAATTTTGTTGTTGTTTTCCATTAAGCCTAACTAGTGAAAACAAGAAACAAAAAATAAAATTGCAGAATCTAAAGGAAATAACTTAGAGCACTCACACACCAAGAGGATGTGAGTACCTTTTACCTTACCTCCCTGGCAAATGCACCAGAAAAGAGCTTGATGTCTACGCACGCTTCTATTCTTATAGAAAATTGTTGGGCTTCCAAGTGCAGAGGTTTGTAGAACAGCAGCAAGTTTCCCTTAAGTGAATTACCCAAGGTTTATCGATCTCAGGAAGGAAGTGGTCAAAGGTATCCCTCTCAAGCAACCTTGCAATCAAGATACAAGAAGTCTCTTGTGTCCCCAACACACCCAATACAATTGTCAGGTGTATAGATGCACTAGTTCGACGAAGAGATAGTGAAATACAAGTGGTGTAGGGGTTCGTAGCATGGAAAACAAAAAAATTCTACCGCATGCAAACAAACAAGCCAAGATCTATCTACTAGATTGTAGCAACGAGTCAATAGAGGAACTCACCCACGAAGATTCCAAAGTGTTTAACGAGAGCAGATTCTCGTGGGTGATGTAGTCGTACTCTTGCTGATCTCAAGATCGTGTAGACGATCCTTCCGGAGCTGCGTTCCGGCAGCGCTTCCGCAGTCGGTCACACGTTCGGTACTCGATGAAGACCTTCCTCTCCCTTGTTCCAGCAGGCAGCGGAGGTTGTAGCACTCTCCTCGCGATTCCGGCATCACGACAGCGTGGTACCGGAAGTAGAGGGGAGATCTCGCAGGGTTTCGCCTTAAGCCAGAGCAAGTATGGTGGACTATGAGAGAGGCCTTGGCGATCTAGGGTTTAGAGGCACCAATGGGAGAGAGATAGGACGACGGATAGGGCTTGGGGAGGGCCCCAACTCGGCGGCTAGGGCAAACCCTAGGGCGGCAACGACTTGGTGGCCGGTGGCTAGGGTTAGGGTTTTGGTGGAGAGAGGTGTGTGCTAGAGGGGGCACCCTTGCCCCTTCTTTTATAGGTGGGAGGGCGCTGGACAAGGGGAGGGAGTCCTCCCCCAAGTAGGCCTCCTTGGACGGCGGGTGGAGGGAGAGGAACTCCTCCCCAAGTAGGTTTCCTACTCTCCCTCCACCAAGCAAAACTGTCGTTTGACTTTTCAAATTGGCGTTTGACTTTTCAAACTAGGATTTGATCTATCCCTTTATTTTGCTCAGCCATGATACCTAGTACATGATGCAACCATTCCACATTGTCATGACACATTCATGTACCCTTCCCCTCCGGAGTGCCGGACCTTCCGGAACCTTCCAGAACATTCCCGATGAAAACACCGGAATCATTCCCCAACTCCGAAACAGGACTTTCCTTATATGAATCTTATTCTCCAGACCATTCCGGATCTCCTCGTGATATCCCGGATCCCATCCGAGACTCCGAACAACATTCGGTCTCTTACTCATCATTCCATAACTACTCAACAACATCGAATCCTTAAGTGTGTCTCCCTACGGTTCGTGAATTATGCGGACATGATCGAGACACTTCTCCGAACAATAACCAATAGAGGAATCTGGAAATTCATATGGCTCCTACATATTTCTATGATTGCTACCAATTTGTCTCACGATAGTTTACTTATCCAAGGTTTTGATCGTCGGTATCTCTGCATACCTAGTTCAACCTCGTTACTGATAAGTACTCTTTTCTCATTCCCATGATATGTGATCCCTTGTGAGCCAGTCACATGCTTGCAAGCTAATTGGATGACATTCCACCGAGAGGGCCCAGAGTATATCTATCTGTCATATGGATGGACAAATCCCACTCTTGATACATGTGTCTCAACCCATACTTTCCGAACACTCAATGCCACCTTTATAGCCACCCAGTTACAGTGTGGTGTTTGATGTCATCAATGCATCCTTAGGGTGATGGTGATAAGCATGATCTCATGGTCGAAGGAATTTGGTTACTATGTATCAGAAAGCTTATAGCAATTGAACTATTAAAATGACTTGATCTTTATGCTATGCTTATCTATAGGAGTATGTCCATCATACCATTCTCCTAATGATATGATATTGTTGTTAATAACATCTCAATGTTCATGATAGGGAAACCACAATCATCTATTAACCAACAAGTGTTGGAGATATGCCCTAGAGGCAATAATAAATGTAGTTATTATTATATCTTTGTGTTTATGATAAATGTTTACATTCATGCTATAATAGTATTAACAAGGAAACATTGATACTTGTGTGATTTGTAAACTTAATTTGAAGTCCCTAGTTTAGCCTCTATACTTCACTAGCTTGTTGGTTGATAAATGATTGTGGTTTCCCTATCATGAACATTGAGATGTTATCAACAACAAGATCATATCGTTAGGAGAATGATATGGTGGACATACTCCTATAGATAAGCGTAGCATAAAGATCAAGTCATTTCAATAGTTCAATTGCTATATGCTTTCTGATACATAGTAACCTAATTCCTTCGACCATGAGATCATGCATATCACCTTTACCGGATGGATGCTTTGATGACATCAAACACCACACCGTAACTGGGTGGCTATAAAGGTGGCATTGAGTGTTCGGAAAGTATTGGTTGAGACACATGGATCAAGAGTGGGATTTGTCCATCCATATGATGATAGATATACTGGCTCTCTCGGTGGAATGTCATCCAATTGGCTTGCAAGCATGTGACTGGCTCACAAGGGATCACATATCACAGGAACGAGAAAAGAGTACTTATCGGTAACGAGGTTGAACTAGGTATGCAGAGATACCAACGATCATAACCTCGGATAAGTAAACTATCGTGAGACAAAGGGAAATTGGTATCGTATGTAAGTGGTTCATTCGATCGCAAAGTAATCGAGAAATATGTGGGAGCCATATGAATTTCGATTCCTCTATTGGTTATTGTTCGAGAAGTGTCTCGATCATGTCCGCATAATTCACGAACCGTAGGGAGACACACTTAAGGATTCGACGTTGTTTGAGTAGTTATGGTATTATGAGAAAGAGACCAAATGTTGTTCGAGTCTCGGATGGGATCCGGATATCACGAGGTGATCCGAATGGTCCGGAGAATAAGATTCATATAAGGAAAGTTCCGTTCGAGTTCGGGAATGATTCCGTGTTTTCATCAGAATGTTCTAGAAGGTTCCGGAATGTCCGCACCGGAGGAAGGGTACATGAATGTGTCATTGCATATTGGGATGATTGCATCATGTACTAAGTGTTCTCGCTGTTCCAAATAAAGGATTAAATTGAATCCTAAATTGAAAAGTCAAATAGCAAGTTTGAAAAGTCAAACGGCTAAAATTGGAAAGAGGGAAAGAGGAAGGAGAGGGAAACCGAGTTGGGGAGGTAATCCCTCCTCCAACCGGCGGCGCCTCCTCCAAGCCGAGTTGGGGAGGGACTCCCCTCCCTCCCCTGGCGCGCCGGCCCCTCCACCTATATAAGGAGGGGCAGGGCTCCCTCCTCTATACACACAAGTTCCTATCCTCTAAATCTAAACCCTAGCCACAGCCTCCGGTTTAGAGCCGTTTTGGTTTAGAGCTTCTAATTGCCCTAGCCTTCGGATTAGAGCCTTCTAATTGGTGTGTCTAAACCCTAGACCACTAAAGCTCTCTCATACTCCACCATACTCGCTCCGGCTTAAGGCGAAGCCCTGCGGGATCTCCCCTCTACTTCCGGTACCACGCCGTTGTGCTGCCGGAATCGCGAGGAGAGTGCTACAACCTCTGCTGCTGGAACAAGGGAGAGGAAGGTCTTCGTCAGTACCAAGCGTGTGACCGACATGCGGAGCGCGCTTAACGCAAGACCGGAAGGATCGTCTACGCGATCTTGAGATCGGGAAGAGTACGACTACATCACCCACGAGAATCCGCTCTCGTTAAAAACTTTGGAATCTTCGAGGGTAAGTTATTCCATCGACTCGTTGCTACAATCTAGTAGATAGATCTTGGCTTGTTTTGTTTGTATGCGATAGAATTTTTTTGTTTTCCATGCTACGAAACCCTACAACAAGCTAGTATTATGAAGAGGCTCTTACTAGGGAAATTCATATGACTAAAGAAGGATGGTGGGAACACCAACTCAAAACTGACAAGACATTGGACCACATCATTCTGTAACCGTGCTAGATCTTCAGGATTGATTATCTTCTGAGAGATTGCATTGAGAAATGCACATAGCTTCACAATGGGTACTCGAACATTATCTGGTAGAAGCCCCCTCAATGCAATCGGAAGCATTTGCGTCATAATCACGTGGCAGTCATGAGACTTTAGGTTTTGGAACTTTTTTTCTGCCATATTTATTATCCCCTTTATATTCGACGAGAAGCCAGACGGGACCTTAATAATGCTTAGGCATTCAAAAAATATTTCTTTCTCTTGTTTGGTAAGAGCGTAGCTGGCATGACCTTGAAACCATTCTGGATGCAGGCCATCTGGGTCTTCCATACGTTAATGGTCCTTTCGTGCTTCCGGTGTATCTTTTGTCTGCCCATACACGCCCAAGAAGCATAGCACGTTCACGCAAAGATTCTTCGTCACATGCATCACATCGATTGCAGAGCGGACCTCTAAGAATTTCCAATATGGTAGCTCCCAAAATATAGATTTCTTCTTCCACATGGGTGCGTGTCCTTAGCGTCTTTTGGAACAGATTTTCCTCCAGGACCCTTTCCAAAGGTTACCAGTTGATCCAAATCTTTGACCATATCAAATATATCAGCACCAGTACGCTCCTTAGGCTTCGTCTGGTGACATGCCAGACCGTTGAAATGCTTGCCTTTCTTTCTTAAGGGATGCTTGGCCAAAAGAAATCGACGATGCTCATTGTATACATTATTCTTACAATGTTCCAAATATATACTTGCAGTCTCATCTAAACAGTGTGTGCATGCATTGTATCCCTTGTTTGACTGTCCTGAAAGGTTACTAAGAGCAGGCCAATCATTGATTGTTACGAAAAGCAATGCTCGGAGGTTAAATTCTTCCTGCTTATGCTCATCCCACACGCGTATCCCGGGTTCGTGCCACAACAGTAAAAGTTCTTCCACTAATGGCCTTAGGTACACATCAATGTCGTTGCCGGGTTGCTTCGGACCTTGGATCAAGACTGGCATCATAATGAACTTCCGCTTCATGCACAACCAAGGAGGAAGGTTATAGATGCATAGAGTCACGGGCAGTCTTTGTGACTAGAGCTCTGCTCCCCAAAGGGATTCATGCCATCTGTACTTAGACCAAACCTTAAACTCCTTGCGTCATCTGCAAAGTCCGGGTACTTTCTATCGATTTTTCTCCATTGCGACCCATCAGCGGGGATGTCTCAACATCCCGTCTGACTTACGTTCCTCTTTATGCCATCGCAACAACTTGGCATGCTCTTTGTTTCTGAATAAGCGTTTCAACCGTGGTATTATCGGAGCATACCACATCACCTTCGCAGGAACCCTCTTCCGGGGGGGGGGGGGCTCGCCCTCAACGTCACCAGGGTCATCTCGTCTAATCTTATACCGAAGTGAAGTGCATACCGGGCATGCATCTAAATTCTCATACTCCTCATTGCGGTAGAGGATGCAGTCATTAGGGCATGCATGTATCTTCTGAACCTCTAAACCTAGAGGGCAGACAACCTTTTTTGATTCGTATGTACTGGCGGGAAATACATTATCTTTTGGAAGCATATTCTTCATCATTTTCAGCAACTTTTCAAATGAGGAGTCAGGTATAGCACACTCAGCCTTCCATCACAGCAATTCCAGTGTGCTGCCCAGCTTTTTCAGACCATTTTCGCAATTTGGGTAAAACAACTTTTTGTGATCCTCTAGCATGTGATTGAACTTCTCCCTATCCTTTTCAGTTTCACAATCTCTTCGTGCATCGGCAATGGTCCGACCAAGATCATCAGCGGGTTCATCATGTGTCTCTTCTTAATCCTCCCTTGAGATCCCCATGGAAGTATCTCCGTACTCGTGGAAACCATGATAGTTGTCATCCCCTCCTCTTCTTCATTGTCTTCCATTATAACCCTCTCTCCGTGCTTGGTCCAACAATTATAACTGGGCATGAAGCCGGACTTCAACAGTGGCTGTGAAGGGTTTTGAGTCGAGTAATCCTTCTTTTCTACATCCATTACATGGACAGAATACAAAACCATTGTGCTTGTTTGCATCAAGAACACGGATGAATTCATGCACGCCATTAATGAACTCGCCAGCGTCGGTCAAGACTGTACATCCATTCCGGACCATCTGCATCATAGTAAAAGTATATCAAAAACCATTACACAACATGATAAAATTATTATAAGTTATATTGAGAGCTTCTAGAGCACTAATTTTGAATTTTGAAAATTTACATGCACCAATTTGTGAATTGGAGAAAACAATCAACATGATAAATGTGGAGTTTTTTATTATTGTTCCATCAGTGAAAACCTCATTCCATTCTAAGCTCTGAAACTCTAAAATTACACATTTCAATTTTCAGTAACTATGTGCCTAATCAAAATTTGTTACACATATATATCAAAATCCTTCTAGCTACTTCTAGAGCATGCATGCATTTGATCCATATCTCTATACTTCTAGAGCATTATATAGAGCTAAAGTAGCAATAAGAGATGAAAGAATGAAGTTCTAACCTTTTAAAGCTTTGGATTTAGGTGTTGCAAACTAAATCTTGATAAAAAAAATGGCATGAACTCTCTTGCTTTCTTTGAAAAAAATGGCCACCATATGCTTTAGGGCAGCTGGCCAGGGAGCTGTATATATAGTAATGGACAATTAGTCCCGGGCCGTGATATGGCCCGGAACTAATAGTCCACGAAAAATGGCCACCATATGCTCCAGGTTATTAGTCCCGGGCCGTATTACGGGCCGGGACTAATATTCTGGTCCTGCCCGGGACTAATGAGTATGTCCATTTCTAGCCGTTGGGGGCCTCACGGACCGGGACTAGTGTTAGCACTAGTCGCGGTTCGTGATGGGCCGGGACTGCTGGGCTTCCAGTGATCGAACGGAAGATGGTTTTTTCAGTAGTGATTTGGGTCCTTATGTCAGTAGAAGTACAAAATAAATAAAATTCTAGCAAGGGAGTGCATCGAACGCATGACCTCTGCATTGGAAATCCACTCCTCAAGCCAATATGTTGAATGCTGATTGTTATTATAAAAGGTAGAACTCTTTTTATACAATAAAAGCGGACGTAAAAATGGTCACATCCATTCCTAGCATAATCTTGTGCGTCATGTGTGGAGGTCTTTATTTGAAACCCGGACCCTTTATTTTGAATATTTTAAAAAATACAATTTAAAGTATCAAAAACACCTTTCAATATACGACATGTGGACAATGATATAATATTTTAGTGTGCAAAGTTTTAGCCCGGATTAATTTGTATTGGGGCTACACTAAAAAAAAATTCTAACAGATTTGGTGGTGCATCGTTTACAAACCGGGATCTCTAATTTGACTTTTCTATGGAGCCTAAAATACAAATTATTCAGATTAAAAATTTGTATGTTTCTATAAATTTTCCAAAGTTAAAACATGTATTTTTGAATGCCCAAAATAAAAACTTACATGTAGCTCGGTTGTACACACTTAATTAATAAAGCTTCACTTCACTCGTGTGTGCTACTATACTTAACTTTTTTGTGTGCTTCATGTCCGCTTGAGCGAGTAGCTAGCATGTTGCGTGACACGTGTGTAAGGGCATCTCCACCGGGCCGACCCAACCGGTCGATCTAAATGGTATGTTTCTGTCCGGATCAGGTCGCGGTTATTTTGGTTCATGGAGGAGGACGGCAAGGAGGGAGAGGAGGTGGATCAGCCGGAGGCGGAGGAGGAGGAGGGGAGGAGGAGATCGCCGCCCCCTGCAGATCGTGCAGGTGCTGGGCCTCGGCCCAAATGGTGCTCCGGCTCCGGCGGGGTTGATCGCGGCTGAGGGAGAAGCCGCACGCTAGGCAGAGGCCTTAGCAGTGACGGTGGTGACAGAGCTCGCCGACCAAGAGTCGAGGGACCACTGGGCCGCTAAGATGGAGAAGGCTCTCGTGAACCGGGCGGCGAAGGACCACAGGAAGACGGCGAGCAAGGCTGTGGTTTGCGGCCAGGCGTGCGACTGTCACCGCGAACGCCTCCAGCAGCGGGCCATCTGGTCCGCTAGACCGGCGATCGATGGGGTCGGCAATAGCGACAACGGTGGCCGCGGCAACATCTTCGAGTAGCTGTACTGACGTTCTCCTCCAGCGGCATTAGCAGTAGCATTCCCATCTTTATTTTATTTAAACGTCCCTTTTTTAACTGGTAGGGCTAATCTAATTTTTAAAGTATTAATGTTTCACTTATATATGGGTCCCGAGTGGCCGACTGGTAGGACATTCACGCGGTCCGTCCATGTTCAAGCCGACGCAATCGTTGTCCAGATTTGGTGCACGGATAGGTCAAGCCAGATAGGTCATACCGCTAGGGCGCCGCGCATGTCGTGCACGTTCGCGCGAAAGAGTTCGAACGCGTTTAGACATATTAGGTCGACTCGGTGAATATACCCTAACACCTGTGTGTACTTGGAGACGAGCGGCTAGGACGCACAATACGTGACAGTGTAGACGACTCAGCCTAAAATTAATCTAAAAAGCGTTCTTCTAGTGTCAAATGTGTATGTGCGTTGTATTGGCAAAAATATACTAATTCAAGACAGAGGTCTTTAGTTCGATTGTTGTAACTGTAACCTGCTATTTCATTATTTAATTTGATCAGATGGGCCTGTATCAAGGTCTCAACTGGAGAGAAATACACAGGGTTTATTTTGCAAAAATTATGATGGCACATGGTTTAATTTGATCAGATGGGGCTGTATCAAGGTCTCAACTGGAGAGAAATATACAGGGTTTATTTTGCAAAAATTATGATGGCACATTTTGGTATCAAAATTAGTTTCCGCCTACGAGTTGATAAAATTGGTCAAAATTGCAAAAATTCAAATGAATTGGACTAAAATACTCCCACGTTGCAAGTTATGGAACTAATTTTGCTCACTTTGCAAGATGTGGGACTAAAACACTCCTATGGTGTAAGTTGTTGGACTAAAGATGTATATACCTCAAACTTATACTTCAACCCAACAATACAGTAAGTCATCAAAATATATAGATGGATCAATTAAAATACTAATAGATATTCTAGTTTATTTCCCGATTTGAATATATACGTACTTATGTAGAGCTAGATTTAAGTACAGGGTAAAATAATATTAGTCAGAGTAATTCTCGGTGAGACTCTGAACAGGTTAAGACTCCCCACTTTGATGTCGTGGAAAAAAAGCAACATCGGACGACTAGTTTTTTTTTTTGAGAGCAACCACATATTTCATTAATTGAAAATCAAGTTATACGAAGCAACACATATGTGGACATTAAAAGACAGACCAGGATAACATGATTATCCTAAAAACACTGCAGATAAAAGACTAAGAGATCGAGAAATACAAACGACCCCTAGATTTTACTGCAACCACCGAATATAGCGGCCGCCGCCAAACTCCAGTGCCGCCGAGACGAACGCCGAAAGAGACGTCGAGCCTCCACCATTGCAAGATCCAAAAAAGCACCATCACCAACGAGGCTTTGTTAGTCGATGAACAGGCCTGCTGCACGCAACGAGGCACATGTCGTTGTGGCATGTCGACCGGGGGACGTCCCCGTGTTGTCTTCAACCAAGATCCGTCGCCTCCCGTCGACGAAGTCGAAGGAGAACGGCAGATCCACCACCTCCAGACCAACATCCTTGATCCAGAGAAACCACCCCGTCCCGCCCGCCAGCGCCATCGCGGATAACGATGGGCGCCAGCGACACAACGAGAAACAGATCTCGCCGGATCTGAAGAACGACGAGAAGACCAAGCTGCCGATTTGAAATACCAAACAGCAAACGTTGCCATCACCTCCGAGACGCAACCATGAAGATCAGCACAGGTGTGGGAGTAGAGATGAGGCAGATTTATTTGTCCAGGCGCCGCTCCCACCACCCACCGGCGCACCACGCCAAAAATACCCTAACCCTAACTACTTGACGAAGGAATAAGGTTCCCCCTCCCTCCAGCCGCCGGAGAGGCAAGCGGAGGGAGAGGGAACCAGTCCGATCGCCGGCTAAGATCTGGGAAGGGAAGTGGGTTGACCGCCGCCGGCTGAGGAGACGAGCGACGGGAGTTTATTGCTCTCATCGGACGACTAGTTATGACCGACTCAAACTAGGTATTCTTTCCGGACAGCTGAGCAACAAATCGTGTCAAACAGGCTACGTACTAATATTCTTCTGTTAAACCCTAACCGTAAATTTCAGATCGACCATCGTAATAATTTAGATGATGTGGATCAACGTAGCGCCTCAAAAAACACTTTTATAGTGCTTTTAGTATATAATAGATAAGACTACCGTGATGTTTTATTTTGCATAAGTACTAGTCATTATTTTTCCAAAATAGTGTGTGCCAATATTAGCAAAAAGGAAGGGGAAACATTGTTGTCTGCCATTGTAGCATGTACTCGCATGTTGTCTCGAGATAAAAAAAGATATAGGTATATACATCTAAATTTAGACAAATTTACGACATCCTTTTTAGAATGAAGGGGGTATTAGTTTACTGGTTCTATTCGAGTATTTTGCATGTCTTTTTTATTTTTATTTGGGTTTGATCGTTCAGTGGAATCTGTTTTAGGGGTGTGGGGAACTCCGCCTATGGTATTTTACGCTTAATATTATTGCATAGCCGGTCCCAAGCCTGAAAAAGGAGGTGGGTCCCACCTGATACACCGTGATGTTTTATGCCAAAAAGAAAGAAACATGAGTTTTGCTTGAAAATTGTCCATTTTCCTTTAATCCGCCTCGGTGGCCGCCCGCTTGCCTCGGACCCTGCCCCGGTGGTGCTCCTCTCCGTGACTGCGTCGTCGGGTGTTGTCCGGCGCGGCGAACAACGGCGTGGCGGTGAGGTGAGAATTTGGGCCTGGGCTAAATTTTTCCCTGGGAACCAAAAATGAGTGGAGATGCTCATGTGCTTTCTCCACAAATCATCTTCCTCCTCTTCTCTTCTTTTCACCACCCTCACCCGTCGACAGCGGGTCAGAGCAAGTTCAATAGTATAGCCGACTGTCGGCTATAAGTCATTGCCATGTTATCTATAGCCAACACTATAGCCAACATGTATAATAGCTAGTTACAAAAATATGTTACTTTATTAACATATGACCCACCTTTCAATCTCTCAAAGTGCCTAGGAGCACGTGCAAGAGCTGGCTCTTGCATGAGAGCCCGCTTCTTTTCTCTCTCCTATTCTCTCTCTGCCAACTCAGCACGAATATAGTATTTTAAGTCTTATAGTCAGCTGACTCACCCTTATTGTACTTGCTCTCACATACCCAACAGTGGGGTAATCCGAGACGCTTGTTCACGACGGCGCATATATGGTGTTCCGGATCTGGGACCCTCTTTTTTTTTGAGAATAATCTGGGACCCTTTCTGGTATCCGCAAAAATACTTTGGGAATTAATCAAATCTTGTCCGGATCCTAGTTGAGACCGGTTAATTATTTCCATATTTATTCGCAAAAAAATAAATATTTGAGTTCACGTAGGTGAGTCGTCATAGGAGTAGTTTTGAGTAGGTTTGTGTCATCCTTGTACGAGTCAATCTGCTTTCTTCTGCGGCTATAAATCTTGAGAAAACACGGAGGCTAAGGAAAAGAAATCGATGTGCCAGTTCCTAGTTCCATCAAAAACCAATACAGTAATTCAGCACCGAGGTTAAAGCAGTATCGATGGACGCGATCGACCTAGAGAACCCCGCCGGCGGCATGGACGACCCGGTGTCGACGTTCGCGAGGGCGGAGCCCGACGACGAAGAGAGCACGTTGCGGAACCTCGCCAGCTGTACTGGGGTCATCTGCGTGATCTCGGTCTTCTCCTACCTCCTGCTGCACTTCTGCTACAGCTTCTGTTCGACGACCATGGCCGCCGTCCTGTCCGCTCTTGGTGCATCGGGCCTCGTCGCCGGAGGCGTAGGTTGCATCGCCCTCTTTTTCCTGTGCTTTTGTGGGAATACGGAAGGGGAGCAGCAAATCGAGTTGCAGCAAGATAAATCCAAGTGATTTTTGGTTATTAATTTGGTCTAGTTTTATTGTGGTGATTGAGTATTTTTTTTACAGCGAGGGCCATATTATAATTGTTACCGATCAATTTTGGATGGTGCCATATGATTATTCTGATCGATCAATTTTCTTCTCTATATCTTTGTTATACTGTGTTCTTCATTAACTATATGTACCGATGTCTTATTTTTCACTCGATTATATTGAATCTTTTTCGCATGTTGGACTATATAGTATAGACGAAAAGATATGAACCCGCGCCACGTTTTGACTCTGAAAATAAAAAAAATGTGCATGTCCATGCATGTGGACTTTAAGTACCTAATAAATATACTCTTGACTCTAAAAAAGGAAAAAAATTGTGCATGTCCATGTGGACTTTAAGTATCTAATAAATATGATTTTGCTAATTCTAATTCAACTCGCAACCGTTGAATTTGTTTCATGATTTAAGCTAGACTACGAGTTATAAATGGGTTGAAACGAATATCTTTATAAGTTGCACATGAGTTGCAACTGAGAAAAATATTCACGCCGTACAATTTTTTTGTACAATTTTTTCGCAGGGTAAAATAATTGTTCTTAACGCTTGCAAAATATATTCACATTGTACATATACTGGTTGGTAAATTAACCTGGATAAGAATTAGTTCTCATTCTTGGTCGGATGAGCCTTAGGTAGATCATACTAGATACATGTACTACAATGTATGGATGGATTATTGTTCGATGATCCTTGGCCGGGCTGTAATCTATCAGCCATTCTCTTGGCAAAATTACAATAGCACATATATTCACTAAGGGGTTGCATGCTCCACAAAATTTAGCCGTCTAGAGAGTCCTTACAACCGATCCGGAAGCGTACCCTCCAACTAGTGTGCTTGTTGGTTTTCCCCGGATCCAATGGCCATTTTGGTCCTTGGAGATGCTGGGGTTTTGTCTCCATGCCAGCTAGCGGGAGAAGGTCATACTTCTTTGTAGGTTTGATGTCTTTGGCGAGGGTGATGAAGTGATCACAATGTTCTCGCATTGGGGGAAGTTCTTCCTGCTCCGATGGTGTTGACACCGGTTTCAATAGGGAGCAAGTGGAGAGTTCAGTATATTGGTTTTTCTATCGAATCTGGTGGATTGTTCAGGAGTCGGTGGCATCCGGTGCTTCGGCTCCTTGAAGTTGTGGCAGTGGTCCTTCAAATCATCCTAGGAGGGGATATTGTGGTGTCTTCAGATATGTCGCAAGCATATATATATGTGTGTCTTACCCAGCGACATCGTTCATCCATGGCCTCAGATCTAGGATTAGAGATAGTATTGGACATGTCTCGGATCATGTTCTACAAGAGAAGTCTGTTTTAGTGGCGGATGGCTACTGTGGGCCGTGGCTCGTAAAACATTGGGGCAATAGTCTTTTTTTCTTCCTAGGATGATGGTTTTGTGTATTTTCAACAAGCAACGAATTATGTTTTTTAACCAAGAATTATACTCCTATATTCTTAAACCACGGTTGATATTGAGTAGATTGAAATAACTGCAGGCGGCAGCAATACTACAACAGTAGAATGATTTTGTCTTGTACAAGCCAATAATGTGTAACACCCCAAATTTTGGATTTCCTAAAACCTCCTTGATTTCCATGATTTTCTTGGAGCATTTGAATTTATGGCATATTTAAAATCTCCATTTGGATCTCCCACCATGTTTTAAATTCTCAAAGCATGGCCATCCTTGATAATTCTCAGAAAACTAAAACCCTCCAAAATTATTCTATTTTTTCTATTTAAAAAATCCTCATATATCTCACTTTTACAAAGAAAGACTTCTACAACACTTTTACATGTATCCTAGGTCTACATGCATGTTTCCTAGCACCGCATGAAAGTTTGGCTGGGTTCCCGGGGTTCTGGGGGTCATTCTCCATCAAAAACAGCTATGTGAGGGTCCCGGGAAGGTCTACCCCCTAGCTTTCTCCGCACGAGGTTCCACCAATGTACTTTTTTGTTGGTTAAGGTTTATTTAGGACATAGATACAAGGAAAACCAACTTTGGTACCCTGTGGCACATTCTAGCCCCCGGTATACCCGCAACGAGACATTTCCCCCTATAGGTCGAGGAATCTGCTAAGTGTTATCACCTGAATGTGAAGAACCTCACACCGGGGAGATATGTCTTGCATATATGGGACTTATATAACACATTTACATGTATCCTACGTCTACATGCATGTTTACTAGCACCACATGAAAGTTTGGGTGGGTTCCCGGGGTTCCGGGGTCATTCTCCATCGAAACCATGTCACAGCCCCAAGGTCTACCCCTAGCTTTCTCCGCGCGAGGTTCCACCAATGTACTTTTTTGTTGGTTAAGGTTTGTTTAGGACATAGATACCAGGAAAACCAACTTTGGTACCCTGTGGCACATTCTAGCCCCCGGTATACCCGCAACGGGACATTTCCCCCTATAGGTCGAGGAATCTGCTAAGTGTTATCACCTGAATGTGAAGAACCTCACACCGGGGAGATATGTCTTGCATATATGGGACTTCTACAGCACATTTACATGTATCCTGGGTCTACATGCATGTTTAATAGCACCACATGAAAGTTTGGGTGGGTTCCCGGGGTTCCGGGGACATTCTCCATCGAAAACAGCCATGTGCAGGCCCCGGGAAGGTCTACACCTAGCTTTCTTCGCGCGAGGTTCCACCAATGTACTTTTTTGTTGGTTAAGGTTTGTTTAGAACATAGATACAAGGAAAACCAACTTTGGTACCCTGTGGCACATTCTAGCCCCCGGTATACCCGCAACGGGACATTTCCCCCTATAGGTCGAGGAATCTGCTAAGTGTTATCACCTGAATGTGAAGAACCTCACACCGGGGAGATATGTCTTGCATATATGGGACTTCTACAACACATTTACATGTATCCTAGGTCTACATGCATGTTTACTAGCACCACATGAAAGTTTGGGTGGGTTCCCGGGGTTCCGGGGTCATTCTCCATCGAAAACAGCCATGTGCAGGCCCCGGGAAGGTCTACCCCTAGCTTTCTCCGCACGAGGTTCCACCAATGTACTTTTTTGTTGGTTAAGGTTTGTTTAGGACATAGATACAAGGAAAAACAACTTTGGTACCCTGTGGCACATTCTAGCCCCCGGTATACCCGCAACGAGACATTTCCCCCTATAGGTCGAGGAATCTGCTAAGTGTTATCACCTGAATGTGAAGAACCTCACACCGGGGAGATATGTCTTGCATATATGGGACTTCTACAACACATTTACATGTATCCTAGGTCTACATGCATGTTTCCTAGCACCACATGATAGTTTGGGTGGGTTCCCGGGGCTCCGAGGGTCATTCTCCATCGAAAACAACCATCTACGAGCCCTGAGAAGGTCTACCCCTAGCTTTCTCCGCACGAGGTTCCACCAACGTACTTTTTTGTTGGTTAAGGTTTGTTTAGGACATAGATACAAGAAAAACCAAATTTGGTACCCTGTGGCACATTCTAGCCCCCGGTAAACCCGCAGCGGGATATTCCCCTATAGGTCGAGGAATCTACTAAGTGTTATCGACTGAATGTGAAGAACCTCACACCGGGGAGATATGTCTTGCATATATGGGACTTCTACAACACTTTTACATGTATCCTAGGTCTACATGCATGTTTTCTAGCACCGCACCACATGAAAGTTTGGGTGGGTTCCCGGGGTTCCGGGGTCATTCTCCATCGAAAACAGCCATGTGCGGGATTAGGACCTATCTTTACCTATTAGAGAGATATGTGTGGGTGCAACTCGTAAAACCTGTATTTGTTAAAATTAATCAAACTAATACCGGATGTAATGACATGTTTAATTGAAACACATTCTATGTCTGTTTTTGTACTGGTTAGAGGATGGATCCGGATCATTTGTGGATGTATGAGGGTTGGACCTGTCACGGGGTATTTACTGATGAGTGGAAAGAAAAGACCGAGCAGTTTGTGGACAATGTGTTTGCCGACCCTATCAAACCCGCAAAAGTGTTGTGCCCCTGCGCGCGATGCCGCAATTTTAAACGAAAATCGAAGGCTGAAATGAGTTTAGACCTGATCAAATTCGGGTTCACGCCGAATTACGATCGGTGGATTTGCCATGGCGAGCAACCAGCAAAAATGCCAAAGCGTGCTCGAAAGCAGTCGCAGCAGAGCCAGTCAGCGGGAGGATTTGATGCTGGGTTTGACAAGTGCTTTGATGACTTCCTTGATGAAAATGCGCCTGAAAACCCTAATGCCGAGGAGGTGGAGACACCACAGCAGGCGGAGACAAGTGAGGAGCCGGAGGAGAGCACACAAAAGTTCTACGAGGCTATGTTTGCTGCGCAGAAACCCCTTCATCCATATACAGAGGTTACCCAGTTGGATGTCGTGGCTCGCCTAATGTCCTTCAAGTGCTAGAGTAACTTATCTAGAGATCGGTTCGATGATCTTCTGGTTGTCATTGGCAGCCTCCTGCCGAAAGGGCACATCTTGACAAAGAGCTTTTACGAGTCGACAAAAATCCTCCGCTCACTTAAGATGACATATCAGAAGATAGACGCTTGTCCAAAGGGATGCATGCTATTTAGAAATGAACATGCTGAAGGAAAGTATTGCATCCATTGCAATTCCTCGAGGTACTTCGAGGTTGACACCGGTGATGGACAGAAGAGACAGACTAGGATTCCCCAAAATATCCTCCGTTATCTTCCATTCCTGCCGAGGCTCCAACGACTTTTCATGACGGAGGAATCTGCCCAACAGATGCGATGGCCCGTTGAGGGTAAACGATACACAGACAAGATGATACATCCGTCGGACGGTCAAGCGTGGCAAAACTTTGCCAAGAAATATCCAGAGAAAGCAGGCAACTCAAGGAGCGTAGCAGTTGCGATATCAACTGATGGGTTCAATCCTTATGGTATGTCAGCTGCAACATACAGTTGTTGGCCTGTGTTTGTCATTCCCCTGAACCTCCATCCCGGTGTTGTCATGAGATCCGAGAACATGTTTGTGTCGATGATAATACCAGGGCTGAAATACCTAGGGAAGAACATGAACGTGTACCTAGAGCCGCTAGTGGATGACTTGGTTGTTGGGTGGAGCGGTCATGGGGTGCGAACATATGATGCCACGACAAAGAAGCACTTCGATATGTATGTCTGGTATCACACATCTCTACATGAACTACCGGCACGTGCGTTGTTCTGCGGCTGGTGTACACATGGCAAATGGCCTTTCCCAGTGTGTAGGCAGGCAGTGACTTTCTTCTGGCTGAGTAACGGGGGAAAGTATTCCTGCTTTGATGAGAGTCGAAAGTTCCTTCCACCTAATCATAAATTCAGGAGGGACAAAAATAACTTCAAGAAAGGCGTTGCTGTCCATACTCCACCTCCACATCTGCCGACCGGCAAGGATACCAAGGCTGAGTTAGAGTCTCTCGTGCCAAACCCTGATGGGAAAGGTTTCGTGGGATACGGGGAGACACACCAGTGGACCCACATTCCATGCTTATGGAAGCTTCCTTACTTTGAAGACCTCGAGCTTCCACATAACATTGATGTAATGCACACCGAAAAGAATATCGGCGAGTCCCTTTGGAGCACAATCATGGACACCTAGAAGACGCATTAAGGCTAGACTCGATCAACAAATATGGTGCGATAGGCCAGATTTGGACATGCAGCCTCCCGGAGTCAATGGCCCTAGGTGGACTAAGCGAAAGGCCCCGTTCTGCCCTTCAAGGAAAGAAAGGAAGGAAATATTCCAGTGGATCATCGAGTGCTTGTACTTCCCTGATGGGTATGCAGCTAACTGGATGAGGGGAGCAAAACTGGCGATGTTGCGGGTGCATGGGCTCAAGAGTCATGACTATCATGTGTGGCTTCAGCGGATAATGCCGATCATGATTCGAGGCTATGTCGACGACGAGACTTGGGAAGTGTTGGTGGAGTTGAGATTTTTCTTTCGCCAGCTTTTTGCTAAGGAGTTAGACCGTAAAGTGGTCGAGAAGCTAGATAAACAGGCACCCGTGCTCCTTTGCAAGCTAGAGATGCTCCTCCCACCAGGGTTTTTTAATCCGATGCAACATATGATCTTGCATCTCCCTCGAGAGGCGTTACTGGGGGCCAATGTTATGACCCGTTGGCAGTATCCACCCGAGAGAGAAACAAAGAAGCTTCGTGAGGACTGTGGCAATAAATGCAAGATCGAAGAATCCATAGCCGAGGCAACCCTTAACGAGGAGGTGTCAAACTTTACGACAAAGTACTATGATGAAAACATTCCCACTCGCCACAATCCAATCCTTCGTTACAATGTCGCCAACCATGAAGATGTACCCAAGCTTGGAATATTCGTAGGGTTAGGTGGCAAATCAAGCGGCATGAAGAGGCACAAGATAACGAATCCCGTATGGGGCTTAATCCACTCGTATGTCTTGAAAAGCATGAATGAAGTAAAACCGTACATCGAGTAAGTGCTCACCACTTAGTTTTTTCACAAACATTCACTCGTTAGTTTGTGGCTAACATTCTCTTTTTTCATTGCCACAGACGATTCAATAAAAAATATTGGAAGCTAAGCAGGAGTCGTACGGCCCAAGAAGATCATGATCTCTTTGAAAGGGGTGGTGATTACGGTTTCATTAACTGGTTCTCGAATTTGGTACCTTTCTATATAACTTTTCTTGTGGTGCATACATTATTCAACCACTTCTCCTACTAAACTTCTCCTACCGAACATGTAGGCACGAACTGACAGCGAGATGAATCCTGACTTGAGAAAAATCGCCAAGGGCTTTAGCTCACCTGTCAATGCATTCGATGCTTATGATGTAAATGGGTATCGCTTCCATACCCATGAGTACACACAACGCCGGGCCAACCGGAAGACAACAAACAGCGGGGTCGTGTGTGAAGGCTCAGATAAGCTCCAGTACTATGGTAGAGTCGAGGCGATATACGAGTTGCCTTATGGTTTTGGCAAAGGGCTAGATCTTGATGTATTCCAGTGTCACTGGTTTGACCCGCATCGGGTTAGACGGAAACCTGAAATTGGCTTGGTCGAAGTTGAGAGAAGCTTCGTTTACTCGGGGGATGATGTATATATTTTGGCTACTCAGGCCTTTCAAGTATTCTATCTCCCATACCCATGCAAGAACCCCAAGAAACATCTGCAGGGCTGGGATGTTGTGATCACGGTGCCGACGCACAACAGGCCGCCTAAGCTAGACGAAGAAGATTATCGTTGCCTTGACCCCTCGACATATGATGGCGACTTTTTCCAGGAAGAAGGGCTGCCAGGGAATTTCACTATCAACTTGCCGACTGATGATGATATGGTCATACAGGAAGAAGACAGTGCGCATAATGTTGAGGATGAAGACGATGCACATGATTTAGTCGAGGAGGTTGAGAACGCACAAGACTTTACTTTGCTTGACCGGTTCCAAGCAGGCCTTAACACCGATGAGTCAACGGAACCGCCTCTAGGTTACATACCTGATTATTGGGGGGAGCGGGATAGCGATGATGAAGCTTCTGGCCCATTGATTGTTCGCTATGATCAAGAAACAGGCTTCTAAAATTCATAGTCCTCTATGTAACAGTGATATGTAAAACTAGCCTATTCTAAGAACTCTATGTATTTTAATTAGTTGCATTGTAAGAACTCTATGCTATGGTCTTGGAAGAACCCTATGTATTTTAGTTATTTGCCGTGTAATTTCTTCTTTCATCTATATCATTACTTTCTAATATATTACTTTCTACTTTACTACTCTATGCTATGTTGTATTCTAATTATTCTAAGAACTCTATCTTATAGATACTTTTTGTTGTGAATGCAGGTGATTCAAACATGCCAGGAGGAGGAGGGGGACGAGGAGTAGCAAGCTTAGCGAAGAAGGCTGCGAAGAAAGTTAGGGCTGTGTCGAGCCTTCTCTCGAAGCCTAGTCCTCCACCCACTATGAGGAGGAAGGGTAGACGGGCACCTAGTCCTACACCCATTACGAGGAGGAAGGGTAGACGAGCACCTAGTCCTTCTCCCCCACCTGCTGACGAGGCGGAGGATGAGGAGGAGGAGGAGGAGGACTGTGAGGAGGAGGAGGAGGACTGTGAGAGGGAGTACGAGGAGGGGGAGTACGAGGAGGGTGAGGACTCCGAGGAGGGAGAGGAGGAGGAGGAGGAGGAGGAGGAGGAGGAGGAGGAGGAGTTGCCTGTTTTTGACTTGGAGGACAAGGAGGGGGAGGCGAGGGTGTGGGAGGAACCAGACGAGTACGTTGAGCCAGAGTACACAGGGATGCCTCAGGAGCCTGGGACGAGGGAGCCGTACATGCGAGGATAGGCGGAACTACCTAGTATGGAAACTTGGGTGAAAAAAGGTGGGATTGTTGAGCTCACACCGAGAGGAAAAAGGTGAACACTCAACTTTTTTTACAACTTTTTAGATTTTGATATTGTAGTAATGAACTTTTATCACCTTTTGCTAATACCCTTTTTGGCTTCTCGATGTGCAGTTCGTTTGTGTATAAGGGTGGGAGGTATGTGCGCACATACTCGAGCATCCTTGGATGCATCATCAAGAAGTACTACCCTGGAGCTGTAAAAATGTCCAATGGTCGTTGGGTGATAGTTTCGTCTTGGAGGCAATACAAGCGAGCAAAAGATCCCTTGGGCACGAAGCACAAGTTCCTCGCGAACTGCCAAGCGAGGGTCCTCACGGAGTTCTGGGTAAGTTTCTTCGACTACTAACCATTCGATAACCTTGAGGTTGAAAATAGTTGAACTAACGCCTTTCTGCCACTTTTAATCTATGTCTATCCTGCTTGTAGACTTACTTTCAGATGGACCCGGATTGTAACCGTGATGAGTGCATTGCCCAGTCTCGCAGGGCGGCTGTAAAGCAAGTTACTGACACTATGCACGAGGCACGTGTGGGTTGTGTTCGAAGATGGTATGCCGAGAAGCGTAAACTCCCAATGCAGAACAAGTCTCAATCCCGAAATATCTTTATGGAGCCATGGCAGTACTTGCAGGTAATATATGTATTTTGTCTATGCGGTGCCCTACTCCGTACGACTTTTACTAATATGTGTATTTTTTGTATGCAGGTACCTCCTCCGTTCATAGGTCAAGCCAAAGGTGTCTTTGCCATGCACCTTCCACGACAAAGGTGTCTTTGCCGTGCACCTTCCACGGCAAAGACCTGTTTATTGCCATTTCCATCCCTTCTTTGCCTTTGTTTTCTTTTAGCGCATATTTTATCTCAAATATAACCCATATTGCATCTATGGACACTTTAATTATATGGTTTGGTCGGATTTCGGAGCTCCAGCGGCTGTCTCCCATCGAAACCCTAGTGTCTTCGGGGCAACTAGGGATCTACCCCTAGCTCTCTCTTTATATGAGGGTTGTGCAATGTGATTTTTTGTTTGTTTAGGCCATATCTACATAGAATACCAACGTTGGGCCAAATATTCCACCGATTTCCCCCTGTTGGACCCGTAGAGGGAGTTTCCAATGACACGTCCACCACTTCTCTAAGTATTATCGCATGCGGGGGTCATTCTCCATCGAAAACAACCATGTGCGGGCCCCGGGAAGGTCTACCCCCTAGCTTTCTCCGCACGAGGTTCCACCAATGTACTTTTTTGTTGGTAAAGATTTGTTTAGGACATAGATAAAAGGAAAACCAACTTTGGTACCCTGTGGCATATTCTAGCCCCCGGTATACCCGCAGCGGGACATTCCCCCTATAGGTCGAGGAATCTACTAAGTGTTATCACCTAAATGTGAAGAACCTCACACCGGGGAGATATGTCTTGCATATATGGCACTTCTACAACACTTTTACATGTATCCTAGGTCTACATGCATGTTTCCTAGCACCACATGATAGTTTGTGTGGGTTCCCGGGGCTCCGAGGGTCATTCTCCATCGAAACTTGACCATCTCTCTGAGCCGGGAAGGTCTACCCCTAGCTTTCTCCGCACGAGGTTCCACCAATGTACTTTTTTGTTGGTTAAGGTTTGTTTAGGACATAGATACAAGGAAAACCAACTTTGGTACCCTGTGGCACATTCTAGCCCTCGGTATACCCGCAGCAGGACATTTCCCCTATAGGTCGAGGAATCTACTAAGTATTATCGCCTGAATGTGAAGAACCTCACACCGGGGAGATATGTCTTGCATATATGGCACTTCTACAACACTTTTACATGTATCCTAGGTCTACATGCATGTTTCCTAGCACCACATGATAGTTTGGGTTGGTTTCCGGGGCTCCGAGGGTCATTCTCCATCGAAAACAGCCATCTACGAGCTCCGGGAAGGTCTACCCCTAGCTTTCTCCGCACGAGGTTCCACCAATGTACTTTTTTGTTGGTTAAGGTTTTTTTAGGACATAGATACAAGGAAAACCAACTTTGGTACCCTGTGGCACATTCTAGCCCTCGGTATACCCGCAGCAGGACATTTCCCCTATAGGTCGAGGAATCTACTAAGTATTATCGCCTGAATGTGAAGAACCTCACACCGGGGAGATATGTCTTGCATATATGGGACTTATACAACACTTTTACATGTATCCTAGGTCTGCATGCATGTTTCCTAGCACTACATGAAAGTTTGGGTGGGCTCCGGGGGTCATTCTCCATCGAAAACACCCGTCTGCGGGCCCTGGGAAGGTCTACCCCCTAGCTTTCTCCACACGAGGTTCCACCAATGTACTTTTTTGTTGGTTAAGGTTTGTTTAGTCCATAGATACAAGGAAAACCAAATTTGGTACCATGTGGCACATTCTACGCCCCGGTATACCCGTAGCGGGACATTTCCCCTATAGGTCGAGGAATCTACTAAGTATTATCGCCTGAATGTGAAGAACCTTACACCGGGGAGATATGTCTTGCATATATGGGACTTCTACAACACATTTACATGTATCCTAGGTCTACATGCATGTTTAATAGCACCACATGAAAGTTTAGGTGGGTTCCCGGGGTTCCGGGGTCATTCTCCATCGAAAACAGCCATGTGCAGGCCCCGGGAAGGTCTACCCCTAGCTTTCTCCGCGCGAGGTTCCACCAATGTACTTTTTTGTTGGTTAAGGTTTGTTTAGGACATAGATACAAGGAAAACCAACTTTGGTACCCTGTGGCACATTCTAGCCCCCGATATACACGCAACGGGACATTTCCCCCTATAGGTCGAGGAATCTGCTAAGTGTTATCACCTGAATGTGAAGAACCTCACACCGGGGAGATATATCTTGCATATATGGGACTTCTACAACACATTTACATGTATCCTAGGTCTACATGCATGTTTACTAGCACCACATGAAAGTTTGGGTGGGTTCGCGGGATTCCGGGGTCATTCTCCATCGAAAACAGCCATGTGCAGGCCCCGGGAAGGTCTACCCCTATCTTTCTCCGCACGAGGTTCAACCAATGTACTTTTTTGTTGGTTAAGGTTTGTTTAGGACATAGATACAAGTAAAACCAACTTTGGTACCCTGTGGCACATTCTAGCCCCCGGATACCCGCAGCGGGATATTCCCCCTATAGGTCGAGGAATCTACTAAGTGTTATCGACTGAATGTGAAGAACCTCACACCGGGGAGATATGTCTTGCATATATGGGACTTCTACAACACTTTTACATGTATCCTAGGTCTACATGCATGTTTCCTAACACCGCAATACATGAAAGTTTGGGTGGGTTCCCGGGGTTCCGGGGTCATTCTCCATCGAAAACAGCCATGTGCAGGCCCCGGGAAGGTCTACCCCTAGCTTTCTCCGCACGAGGTTCCACCAATGTAATTTTTTATTGGTTAAGGTTTGTTTAGGACATATATACAAGGAAAACCAACTTTGGTACCCTGTGGCACATTCTAGCCCCCGGTATACCCGCAACGGGACATTTCCCCCTATAGGTCGAGGAATCTGTTAAGTGTTATCACCTGAATGTGAAGAACCTCACACCGGGGATATATGTCTTGCATATATGGGACTTCTACAACACATTTACATGTATCCTAGGTCTACATGCATGTTTCCTAGCACCACATGATAGTTTGGGTGGGTTCCCGGGGCTCCGAGGGTCATTCTCCATCGAAAATAGCCATCTACGAGCCCCGGGAAGGTCTACCTCTAGCTTTCTCCGCACGAGGTTCCACCAATGTACTTTTTTGTTGGTTAAGGTTTGTTTAGGACATAGATACAAGAAAAACCAACTTTGGTACCCTGTGGCACATTCTAGCCCCCGGTATACCCGCAGCGGGATATTCCCCTATAGGTCGAGGAATCTACTAAGTGTTATCGACTGAATGTGAAGAACCTCACACCGGGGAGATATGTCTTGCATATATGGGACTTCTACAACACTTTTACATGTATCCTAGGTCTACATGCATGTTTTCTAGCACCGCACCACATGAAAGTTTGGGTGGGTTCCCGGGGTTCCGGGGTCATTCTCCATCGAAAACAGCCATGTGCGGGCCCCGGGAAGGTCTACCCCCTAGCTTTCTCCGCACGAGATTCCACCAATGTACTTTTTTGTTGATTAAGGTTTGTTTAGGACATAGATACAAGGAAAACCAACTTTGGTACCCTCTGGCGCATTCTAGGCCCCAGTATATCCGTGAGGATCTACTAGCTATCTTACTACGAGGGTTGACTAATATTTTTGTTTATTTGTTAATGAAAAAATAGTTTATTATACTCCCTGCGACCCATATTATTTGACTTGGATTTGACTTAATTCGGATATAACATACATTTGAATATGGACAAATCCAAGTCAACTACTTCTTCCGACCTATATTAGTTGACTTGGATTTGTCAAAATTTGGATAAACCTATATAATAAATAGTGTCTAGATTTATCTAAATCTAGACAAATGCAAGTCAACTAATATGGGTTGGAGGGAGTAATATTAATAGAAATAAATAATTTAAAATTAAAAATTAAAACTGATTTTCCATGGATGTACGTAGAGGTCAAAATTGTGTGCCGTGTGGTGTGCACGGCAAAGAATTATTTGCCTTGTGAGGCTCACGGCGAAGGGCGCCTTTGCCGTGCAGTCATGAAACGCTGCGCGCACGGCAAAGAATTCTTTGGGGGTAAAAAAAAAACCTTATCCTCTCCCTGACCAAACCGATCCACACACACACACGCCTCATTTCTCACGCGCCGCCGCTCCTGCCGCTTGTCGAGCTCGCCGCCGCTTCGCCTGGCCGCTCCGGCTCCCCGCCACACGACGACCCACGACGCACGCCTCCTCCTACCTCCGTCTCCTCGCCGCTCCGCCGACGACCCACGACGACCCGCCGCCTCCTCGCCGCTCCGGCTCCGGCTCCCGATGACCCACCATGCACGCGCCGCCTTCCCAGCCGCCTACGCCTCGCCCTCCCCTCCCTCCGGCAGCCTGCCCCTCGCCCTCTGGCCTCCTGCGCTGTGCCTCGCCCTCCCTGCGCCTCGCCGTCCCCTCTGCGCCTCGCCGTCCGTTCGTCCAGGTAATCCTTCAACCCCGTCTCTTCTCTGTATGTTAATGTGGTTGGATCCATGGCCAGGGGCGATTTTGCCGGTGAGGCTTCATTAGGCTTGGGCCTCACCTCAAATTTTGCGAAAAAGTTATCAAATATATAGGCTCTAGTTAGTTAGCAATCAACTGGAGCTTCTCCTGGACTCCTGTTATTAGTACATGCGTTCACGATAGGTAGGGAAAAAAAGAAAAGGAAGCACAACTGAATTTGAGTGCACATGCGTTCTCCTGGACTCCTGTTATTAGTACATGCGTTCTTATTTTTCTTGTTTATTTTATATTTTTAATCATTGTCATAAGAATTTGAGTGCACAAAATCATATTGCTTTGTTTAAGTCATTATAGTTGAGTGATGTTTTATCTCGAGCCCACCCTCCAATTTCGTTCTAGAATCGCCACTGTCCATGGCCACCACGATATGGCTTTGCTCTGCCTTGTCTCGCCGATCTCGCTTTTGTGAATGAATTGAGAGAGACCGGGACGAGAGTGACGGAACTGAACCAGGTTGTTTTCCTCCAACTATCACCTTCGTCAGTGCCTCACAAACACCACAAAAAAACTGACTACAAGGGGACATCTAATTCACATGCTATGCTGCATTGGAGATGTGAATCTGTTGCTCTACAGATCTAGTCAAATTTATATGCTGTTACAAAAATATATGCTGCTACTATTCTAGTCAAATATATGCTGCTACTATTCTAGTCAAATTTCTCACATGTGCAGGCTATGTTTGGAGGTGGACACCGGGGACCGTTGTCGTAGGGCTTCTTGAAGTAGTGTCCCAGATCTTCTTCGACGGTCGAGCACGCTACGAGGGGTATCAATCTCGCGCCCATGTTTACATGTACCTAGGTTTTATTTTTGTGTCTAGATCACCAAGTCAGTCGCGTTACCTAGGCGTCTCCCGTTCGGAAGGGTTGCGCGAGTAAATATGCATTAAATTGCATATTTATGGTTGTGACACTTTCGGATTGTCCACGCATTTTGGACAGCCGGAGGATGTGTAGATTGGGTACGTTTTTCATGCTCTGCTCCGTTCCGAGACAGGATTTCGGCGTCACCTCCCTGTTGTTCTCTGGATGCACATCCTCTCGGCTTTTGGCTGAGACGTGTATCGGGAGAACAGCGGGGAGGTGCTGCCGAAATTCTGTCTCGGGCGGGGTAGAGCATGGAGAACGTACCCAATCTGCGCTTCCTCGGGTGGGATTAGGACCTATCTTTACCTATTAGAGAGATATGTGTGGGTGCAACTCGTAAAACCTGTATTTGTTAAAATTAATCAAACTAATACCGGATGTAATGACATGTTTAATTGAAACACATTCTATGTCTGTTTTTGTACTGGTTAGAGGATGGATCCGGATCGTTTGTGGATGTATGAGGGCTAGACATGTCACGGGGTATTTACTGATGAGTGGAAAGAAAAGACCGAGCAGTTTGTGGACAATGTGTTTGCCGACCCTATCAAACCCGCAAAAGTGTCGTGCCCCTGCGCGCGATGCCGCAATTTTAAACGAAAATCGAAGGCTGAAATGAGTTTAGACCTGATCAAATTCGGGTTCACGCCGAATTACGATCGGTGGATTTGCCATGGCGAGCAACCAGCAAAAATGCCAAAGCGTGCTCGAAAGCAGTCGCAGCAGAGCCAGTCAGCGGGAGGATTTGATGCTGGGTTTGACAAGTGCTTTGATGACTTCCTTGATGCAAATGCGCCTGAAAACCCTAATGCCGAGGAGGTGGAGACACCACAGCAGGCGGAGACAAGTGAGGAGTCGGAGGAGAGCACACAAAAGTTCTATGAGGCTATGTTTGTTGCGCAGAAACCCCTTCATCCATATACAGAGGTTACCCAGTTGGCTGTCGTGGATCGCCTAATGTCCTTCAAGTGCCAGAGTAACTTATCTAGAGATCGGTTCGATGATCTTCTGGTTGTCATTGGCAGCCTCCTGCCGAAAGGGCACATCTTGACAAAGAGCTTTTACGAGTCGACAAAAATCCTCCGCTCACTTAAGATGACATATCAGAAGATAGACGCTTGTCCAAAGGGATGCATGCTATTTAGAAATGAACATGCTGAAGGAAAGTATTGCATCCATTGCAATTCCTCGAGGTACTTCGAGGTTGACACGATGATGGATGTAAGAGACACTAGGATTCCCCAAAATATCCTCCGTTATCTTCCATTCCTGCCGAGGCTCCAACGACTTTTCATGACAGAGGAATCTGCCCAACAGATGCGATGGCCCGTTGAGGGTAAACGATACACAGACAAGATGATACATCCGTCGGACGGTCAAGCGTGGCAAAACTTTGCCAAGAAATATCCAGAGAAAGCAGACAACTCAAGGAGCGTACCAGTTGCGATATCAACTGATGGGTTCAATCCTTATGGTATGTCAGCTGCAACATACAGTTGTTGGCCTGTGTTTGTCATTACCCTGAACCTCCATCCCGGTGTTGTCATGAGATCCGAGAACATGTTTGTGTCGATGATAATACCAGGGCCGAAATACCTAGGGAAGAACATGAACGTGTACCTGGAGCCGCTAGTGGATGACTTGGTAGTTGGGTGGAGCGGTCATGGGGTGCGAACATATGATGCCATGACAAAGAAGCACTTCGATATGTATGTCTGGTATCACACATCTCTACATGACCTACCAGCACGTGCGTTGTTCTGCGGCTGGTGTACACATGGCAAATGGCCTTGCCCAGTGTGTAGGCAGGCAGTGACTTTCTTCTGGCTGAGTAACGGGGGAAAGTATTCCTGCTTTGATGAGAGTTGAAAGTTCCGTCCACCTAATCATAAATTCAGGAGGGACAAAAAGAACTTCAAGAAAGGCGTTGTTGTCCATACTCCACCTCCACATCTGCCGACCGGCAAGGATACCAAGGCGGAGTTAGAGGCTCTCGTGCCAAACCCTGATGGGAAAGGTTTCGTGGGATACGGGGAGACACACTAGTGGACCCACATTCCATGCTTATGGAAGCTTCCTTACTTTGATGACCTCGAGCTTCCGCATAACATTGATGTAATGCACACCGAAAAGAATATCGGCGAGTCCCTTTGGAGCACAATCATGGACACCGAGAAGACGAAGGATAACATTAAGGCTAGACTCGATCAACAAATATGGTGCAATAGGCCAGATTTGGACATGCAGCCTCCCGGAGTCAATGGCCCTAGGTGGACTAAGCGAAAAGCCCCGTTCTGCCCTTCAAGGAAAGAAAGGAAGGAAATATTCCAGTGGATCATCGAGTGCTTGTACTTCCCTGATGGGTATGCAGCTAACTGGATGAGGGGAGCAAACCTGGCGACGTTGCGGGTGCATGGGCTCAAGAGTCATGACTATCATGTGTGGCTTCAGCGGATAATGCCGATCATGATTCGAGGCTATGTCGACGACGAGACTTGGGAAGTGTTGGCGGAGTTGAGCTTTTTCTTTCGCCAGCTTTGTGCTAAGGAGTTAGACCGTAAAGTGGTCGAGAAGCTAGATAAACAGGCACCCGTGCTCCTTTGCAAGCTAGAGATGCTCCTCCCGCCAGGGTTTTTTAATCCGATGCAACATATGATCTTGCATCTCCCTCGAGAGGCGTTACTGGGGGCCAATGTTATGACCCGTTGGCAGTATCCACCCGAGAGAGAAACAAAGAAGCTTCGTGAGGACTGTGGCAATAAATGCAAGATCGAAGCATCCATAGCCGAGGCAACCCTTAACAAGGAGGTGTCAAACTTTACGACAAAGTACTATGATGAAAACATTCCCACTCGCCACAATCCAATCCTTCGTTACAATGTCGCCAACCATGAAGATGTACCCAAGCTTGGCATCTTCGTAGGGTTAGGTGACAAATCAAGCGGCATGAAGAGGCACAAGATAACGAATCCCGTATGGGGCTTAATCCACTCGTATGTCTTGAAAAGCATGAATGAAGTGAAACCGTACATCGAGTAAGTGCTCACCACTTAGTTTTTTCACAAACATTCACTCGTTAGTTTGTGGCTAACATTCCCTTTTTTTATTGCCATGCATTTATTCAATAAAAAATATTGGAAGCTAAGCAGGAGTCGTACGGCCCAAGAAGATCATGAACTCTTTGAAAAGGGTGATGATTACGGTTTCATTAACTGGTTCTCGAATTTGGTACCTTTCTATATAACTTTTCTCGTGGTGCATACATTATTCGACCACTTCTCCTACTAAACTTCTCGTACCGAACATGTAGGCACGAACTGACAGCGAGATGAATCCTGACTTGAGAAAAATCGCCAAGGGATTTAGCTCACCTGTCAATGCATTCGATGCTTATGACATAAATGGGTATCGCTTCCATACCCATGAGTACACACAACGCCGGGACAACCAGAAGACAACAAACAGCGGGGTCGTGTGTGAAGGCTCAGATAAGCTCCAGTACTATGGTAGAGTCGAGGCGATATACGAGTTGCCTTATGGTTTTGGCAAAGGGATAGATCCTGTTGTATTCCAGTGTCACTGGTTTGACCCGCATCGGGTTAGACGGAAACCTGAAATTGGCTTGGTCGAAATTGAGAGAAGCTTCGTTTACTCGGGGGATGATGTATATATTTTGGCTACTCAGGCCTTTCAAGTATTCTATCTCCCATACCCATGCAAGAACCCCAAGAAACATCTGCAGGGCTGGGATGTTGTGATCACGGTGCCGACGCACAACAGTCCGCCTAAGCCAGACGAAGAAGATTATCGTCGCCTTGACCCCTCGACATATGATGGCGACTTTTTCTAGGAAGAAGGGCTGCCAGGGAATTTCACTATCAACTTGCCGACTAATGATGATATGGTCATACAGGAAGAAGACGGTGCGCATGATGTTGAGGATGAAGACGATGCACATGATGTAGTCGAGGAGGTTGAGAACGCACAAGGCTTTACTTTGCTTGACCGGTTCCAAGCAGGCCTTAACACCGATGAGTCAACGGAACCGCCTCTAGGTTACATACCTGATTATTGGGGGGAGCGGGATAGCGATGATGAAGCTTCTGGCCCATTGATTGTTCGCGATGACCAAGAAACAAGCTTCTAAAACTCATAGTCCTCTATGTAACAGTGATATGTAAAACTAGCCTATTCTAAGAACTCTATGTATTTTAATTTGTTGCATTGTAAGAACTCTATGCTATTGTCTTGGAAGAACTCTATGTATTTTAGTTATTTGCCGAGTAATTTCTTCTTTCATCTATATCATTACTTTCTAATATATTACTTTCTACTTTACTACTCTATGCTATGTTGTATTCTAATTATTCTAAGAACTATATCTTATAGATACTTTTTGTTGTGAATGCAGGTGATTCAAACATGCCAGGAGGAGGAGGGGGACGAGGAGTAGCAAGCTTAGCGAAGAAGGTTGCGAAGAAACTTAGGGCTGTGTCGAGCCTTCTCTCGAAGCCTAGTCCTCCACCCACTATGAGGAGGAAGGGTAGACGGGCACCTAGTCCTCCACCCATTACGAGGGGGAAGGGTAGACGAGCACCTAGTCCTTCTCCCCCACCTGCTGACGAGGCGGAGGATGAGGATGAGGAGGAGGAGGACTGTGAGGAGGAGGAGGACTGTGAGAGGGAGTACGAGGAGGGGGAGTACGAGGAGGGTGAGGACTCCGAGGAGGGAGAGGAGGAGGAGGAGGAGTTGCCTATTTTTGACTTGGAGGACAAGGAGGGGGAGGCGAGGGTGTGGGAGGAACCAGACGAGTACGTTGAGCCAGAGTACACAGGGATGCCTCAGGAGCCTGGGACGAGGGAGCCGTACATGCGAGGTTAGGCGAAACTACCTAGTATGGAAACTTGGGTGAAAAAAGGTGGGATTGTTGAGCTCACACCGAGAGGAAAAAGGTGAGCACTCAACTTTTTTTACAACTTTTTAGATTTTGATATTGTAGTAATGAACTTTTATCACCTTTTGCTAATACCCTTTTTGGCTTCTCGCTGTGCAGTTCGTTTGTGTATAAGGGTGGGAGGTATGTGCGCACATACTCGAGCATCCTTGGATGCATCATCAAGAAGTACTACCCTGGAGTTGTAAAAATGTCCAATGTTCGTTGGGTGATAGTTTCGTCTTGGAGGCAATACAAGCGAGCAAAAGATCCCTTGGGCACGAAGCACAAGTTCCTCGCGAACTGCCAAGCGAGGGTCCTCACGGAGTTCTGGGTAAGTTTCTTCGACTACTAACCATTCGATAACCTTGAGGTTGAAAATAGTTGAACTAACGCCTTTCTGCCCCTTTTAATCTATGTCTATCCTTCTTGTAGACTTACTTTTAGATGGACCCGGATTGTAACCGCGATGAGTGCATTGCCCAGTCTCGCAGGGCGGCTGTAAAGCAAGTTACTGACACTATGCACGAGGCACGTGTGGGTTGTGTTCGAAGATGGTATGCCGAGAAGCGTAAACTCCCAATGCAGAACAAGTCTCAATCCCGAAATATCTTTATGGAGCCATGGCAGTACTTGCAGGTAATATATGTATTTTGTCTATGCGGTGCCCTACTCTGTACGGCTTTTACTAATATGTGTATTTTTTGTATGCAGGTACCTCCTCCGTTCATAGGTCACGCCAAAGGTGCTTTGCCATGCACCTTCCACGACAAAGGTGTCTTTGCCGTGCACCTTCCACGGCAAAGACCTATTTATTGCCATTTCCATCCCTTCTTTGCCTTTGTTTTCTTTTAGCGCATATTTTATCTCAAATATAACCCATATTGCATCTAAGGACACTTTAATTATATGGTTTGGTCGGATTTCGGAGCTCCAGCGGCTGTCTCCCATCGAAACCCTAGTGTCTTCGGGGCAACCGGGGATCTACCCCTAGCTCTCTCTTCATACGAGGGTTGTGCAATGTGATTTTTTGTTAGTTTAGGCCATATCTACATAGAATACCAAGGTTGGGCCCAATATTCCACCGATTTCCCCCCGTTGGACCCGTAGAGGGAGTTTCCAATGACACGTACACCACTTCTCTAAGTATTATCGCCTGCGGGGGTCATTCTCCATCGAAAACAACCATGTGCGGGCCCCGGGAAGGTCTACCCCCTAGCTTTCTCCGCACGAGGTTCCACCAATGAAATTTTTTGTTGTTAAAGGTTTTTTAGGACATAGATATAAGGAAAACCAACTTTGGTACCCTGTGGCATACTCTAGCCCCCGGTATACCCGCAGCGGGACATTCCCCCTATAGGTCGAGGAATCTACTAAGTGTTATCACCTGAATGTGAAGAACCTCACACCGGGGAGATATGTCTTGCATATATGGCACTTCTACGACACTTTTACATGTATCCTAGGTCTACATGCATGTTTCCTAGCACCACATGATAGTTTGCGTGGGTTCCCGGGGATCCGAGGGTCATTCTCCATCGAAAACAGCCATCTACGAGCCCCGGGAAGGTCTACCCCTAGCTTTCTCCGCACGAGGTTCCACCAATGTACTTTTTTGTTGGTTAAGGTTTGTTTAGGACATAGATACAAGGAAAACTAACTTTGGTACCCTGTGTCACATTCTAGCCCTCGGTATACCCGCAGCGGGACATTTCCCCTATAGGTCGAGGAATCTACTAAGTATTATCACCTGAATGTGAAGAACCTCACACCGGGGAGATATGTCTTGCATATATGGCACTTCTACAATACTTTTACATGTATCCTAGGTCTACATGCATGTTTCCTAGCACCGCATGATAGTTTGGGTGGGTTTCCGGGGCTCCGAGGGTCATTCTCCATCGAAAACAGCCATCTACGAGCCCCGGGAAGGTCTACCCCTAGCTTTCTCCGCACGAGGTTCCACCAATGTACTTTTTTGTTGGTTAAGGTTTTTTTAGGGCATATATACAAGGAAAACCAACTTTGGTACCCTGTGGCACATTCTAGCCCTCGGTATACCCGCAGCGGGACATTTCCCCTATAGGTCGAGGAATCTACTAAGTATTATCGCCTGAATGTGAAGAACCTCACACCGGGGAGATATGTCTTGCATATATGGGACTTATACAACACTTTTACATGTATCCTAGGTCTGCATGCATGTTTCCTAGCACTACATGAAAGTTTGGGTGGGCTCCAGGGGTCATTCTCCATCGAAAACACCCGTCTGCGGGCACTGGGAAGGTCTACCCCCTAGCTTTCTCCACACGAGGTTCCACCAATGTAATTTTTTGTTGGTTAAGGTTTGTTTAGTCCATAGATACAAGGAAAACCAAATTTGGTACCCTGTGGCACATTCTAGGCCCCGGTATACCCGTAGCGGGACATTTCCCCTATAGGTCGAGGAATCTACTAAGTATTATCGCCTGAATGTGAAGAACCTCACACCGGGGAGATATGTCTAGCATATATGGGACTTATATAACACTTTTACATGTATCCTAGGTCTGCATGCATGTTTCCTAGCACTACATGAATGTTTGGGTGGGCTCCGGGGGTCATTCTCCATCGAAAACACCCGTCTACGGGCCCTGGGAAGGTCTACCCCTAGCTTTCTCCACACGAGGTTCCACCAATGTACTTTTTTGTTGGTTAAGGTTTGTTTAGTCCATAGATACAAGGAAAACAAACTTTGGTACCCTGTGGCGCATTCTAGGCCCCGGTATACCCGCAGTGGGACATTTCCCCCTATAAATCGAGGAATCTGCAAAGTGTTATCGCCTGAATGTGAAGAACCTCACACCGGGGAGATATGTCTTGCATATATGGGACTTCTACAACACTTTTACATGTATCCTAGGTCTACATGCATGTTTCCTAGCACCGCATGAAAGTTTGGCTGGGTTCCCGGGGTTCTGGGGGTCATTCTCCATCGAAAACAGCTATGTGAGGGCCCCGGGAACGTCTACCCCCTAGCTTTCTCCGCACGAGGTTCCACCAACGTACTTTTTTGTTGGTTAAGGTTTGTTTAGGACATAGATACAAGGAAAACCAACTTTGGTACCCTGTGGCACATTCTAGTCCCCGTTATACCCGCAACGAGACATTTCCCCCTATAGGTCGAGGAATCTGCTAAGTGTTATCACCTGAATGTGAAGAACCTCACACCGGGGAGATATGTCTTGCATATATGGGACTTCTACAACAAATTTACATGTATCCTAGGTGTACATGCATGTTTACTAGCACCACATGAAATTTTGGGTGGGTTCCCGGGGTTCCGGGGTCATTCTTCATCCTAAACAGCCATGTGCAGGCCCCGGGAAGGTCTACCCCTAGCTTTCTCCGCGCGAGGTTCCACCAATGTACTTTTTTGTTGGTTAAGGTTTTTTTAGGACATAGATACAAGGAAAACCAACTTTGGTACCCTGTGGCACATTCTAGCCCCCGGTATACCCGCAACGGGACATTTCCCCCTATAGGTCGAGGAATCTACTAAGTGTTATCACCTGAATGTGAAGAACCTCACACCGGGGAGATATGTCTTGCATATATGGGACTTATACAGCACATTTACATGTATCCTAGGTCTACATGCATGTTTAATAGCACCACATGAAAGTTTGGGTGGGTTCCCGGGGTTCCGGGGTCATTCTCCATCGAAAACAGCCATGTGCAGGCCCTGGGAAGGTCTACCCCTAGCTTTCTCCGCGCGAGATTCCACCAATGTACTTCTTTGTTGGTTAAGGTTTTTTTAGGACATAGATACAAGGAAAACCAACTTTGGTACCCTGTGCCACATTCTAGCCCCCGGTATACCCGCACCGGGACATTTCCCCCTATAGGTCGAGGAATCTGCTAAGTGTTATCACCTGAATGTTAAGAACCTCACACCGGGGATATATGTCTTGCATATATGGGACTTCTACAACACATTTACATGTATCCTAGGTATACATGCATGTTTACTAGCACCACATGAAAGTTTGGGTGGGTTCCCGGGGTTCCGGGGTCATTCTCCATCGAAAAGACCATCTCTGAGCCCGGGAAGGTCTACCCCTAGCTTTCTCCGGACGAGGTTCCACCAATGTACTTTTTTGTTGGTTAAGGTTTTTTTAGGACATAGATACAAGGAAAACCAACTTTGGTACCCTGTGGCACATTCTAGCCCCCGGTATAACCGCAGCGGGATATTCCCCCTATAGGTCGAGGAATCTACTAAGTGTTATCGACTGAATGTGAAGAACCTCACACCGGGGAGATATGTCTTGCATATATGGGACTTCTACAACACTTTTACATGTATCCTAGGTCTACATGCATGTTTCCTAGCACCACAACACATGAAAGTTTGGGTGGGTTCCCGGGGTTCCGGGGTCATTCTCCATCAAAAACAGCCATGTGCAGGCCCCGGGAAGGTCTACCCCTAGCTTTCTCCGCACGAGGTTCCACCAATGTACTTTTTTGTTGGTAAAGGTTTGTTTAGGACATAGATACAAGGAAAACCAACTTTGGTACCCTGTGGCACATTGTAGCCCCCGGTATACCCGCAACGGGACATTTCCCCCTCTAGGTCGAGGAATCTGCTAAGTGTTATCACCTGAATGTGAAGAACCTCACACCGGCGAGATATGTCTTGCATATATGGGACTTCTACAACACATTTACATGTATCCTAGGTCTACATGCATGTTTCCTAGCACCACATGAAAGTTTGGGTGGGTTCCCGGGGTCATTCTCCATCGAAAACAGCCATGTGCAGGCCCCGGGAAGGTCTACCCCTAGCTTTCTCCGCACGAGGTTCCACCAATGTACTCTTTTGTTGGTTAAGGTTTGTTTAGGACATAGATACAAGGAAAACCAACGTTGGTACCCTGTGGCACATTCTAGCCCTCGGTATACCCGCAGCGGGTAATTTCCCCTATAGGTCGAGGAATCTACTAAGTATTATCGCCTGAATGTGAAGAACCTCACACCGGGGAGATATGTCTTGCATATATGGCACTTCTACAACACTTTTACATGTATACTAGGTCTACATGCATGTTTCCTAGCACCACATGATAGTTTGGGTAGGTTTCCGGGGCTCCGAGGGTCATTCTCCATCGAAAACAGCCCTCTACGAGCCCCGGGAAGGTCTACCCCTAGCTTTCACCGCACGAGGTTCCACCAATGTACTTTTTTGTTGGTTAAGGTTTTTTTAGGACATAGATACAAGGAAAACCAACTTTGGTACCCTGTGGCACATTCTAGCCCTCGGTATACCCGCAGCGGGACATTTCCCCTATAGGTCGAGGAATCTACTAAGTATTATCGCCTGAATGTGAATAACCTCACACCGGGGAGATATGTCTTGCATATTGTAACACCCTCAGAATCGGACCTATGCAAGTTTGGGCAAAATTCACCAAACCCGCATAGAAACGATTCAAAGGTGCCCACCAGGCACTTTCGTGCGGGTGGAATACGAAGTAATAACATTACACAACAGTCCTCGATGGGACCCACCGAACAGATATATATAAGCGACTCCATGAGTCAAGAATACAGATATAATATACAAAGATCCAAAATACCTTGAAAACGATAGAACGTCCAGCTACGGACAAGATGCAAATGGGGCTAAGAGCCCTGAAGAATAACCAATGGCGTCCATAACCTGCCAGGCCAAGCGGAAGGGTAACCCCGCTAACGTCGATCTCAAAACCTTAACAAAAGGGTGCCGAAGGGCAAAGCAGAAAACAAGGAAGGAGCGTCGATCTTGAGGCCGAGACAGCGAGGCTAGAATTCGCGGTCCTCGCCTACATAGGTATGGTGGATCAAGCGGCGGCATGCACTAACAACCTATAGAGACTCGATACAACCGGCGGATATCGGAGGGTAAGGAAGACCTATTCGGATCCAACGAAGCTAACACCAAACAAACCCATCTGGCGTTTCCCCTAGACCTATCGAGGAAGTAAACCGAGGAACTCACAGTTGGCGGTTTTATTTAATTAGTGATAGTTGCGGTACTTTACTAGTCAGTTTAGATAATAATCTCCGATAAAATAACAGTGGGCACTTTTAGTTAACCATTCCGTGATAGTTGCAGCAATTACTAATCAGTGCATGTATAGCATGAGATAAACCCAAAACCCAGTGTTGTTGGTACTTTTATTCAGCCATTTCGTTGTAGTTGCAGTACTTACTAGTCAGGTACAATTGTCGCAAGCGACAACCAACAAGCAATTGTGGGCAGTATTAATTAGCCATCCTGTTGTAGTGGAGATGATTACTACTCATTATAAGTCAAATTTATAGCGTAAACTTTAGTTATGCTTGTCTATGATCGAGATCTCATGCTCCAAGTCGTCCATATCCATGGACACGGCTTTGTAAAGTTTTACCCGGCGGTGCACCAATAGCAACACGCTCGATCAACCTCGGAAAAACCAAATCAAAACCCGAGGCTTTCACGGGAACAATCACAGGATTCAGAAATATTTCAGGGGCCACCCTTAAGTAGAATCCATAGCGGGTAGGCAAGCTCGACGGCCTCAAGGTGCAGGTGAGCGGTATCGGGAACCCCAAGCGGGGCTTGTCGACACCACAGAACGTGTCCCGATCCTAAGCGATGCGATGTGCGACCTGCAATCGTAAATAAAGCGATAAACATGGCATAAGTACAGATCGTAAATAAAACCTCAAACTAGTTTGTGGCCCCAAGAAATAAGATCAATCAAGCTCGCTCGGGGTCCCATATACCTCCGGATGTGGATAGCGCAAAAATCAAGGAATGGTATCAAGTACTCGGGGTCTTTACGGGACACAAGGGCGTTCGAAAACCAAATATTGTCTATCACCCACCGATGCCTCTGCTTATTCAATTTTAGTTGTTAAACGAAAGTAAAGTGACGATAAGTAAAACTAGAATCATCTCCAACATCAACATGCGGCAAAACATCGGAATCGTGGCATATGACGACGCATGAGACTTGAGCAAGCAACTACGACGCATAAGTCCAACTAGCTACCAAACAACGGTAATAGGATGTGTCCAAGGCAATATAGGGCTGCAAGGGAATATCAGTACGGAAACTAAAGCATCGCAACACGTATAGCAAAAGATCAATGTAAGGAATAAAGACTACAAAAGTAAGATAGGAAGAAGGAGGGAGATGCTCGCCTGAAAACATTGTCGAAGGTTTTCCCCGAAGATCGGGGCGAAGCTCACATCAACTCAACGGCCTTATCCGCGAAGAAGCAAAACACTAGAAGAACACCGGGTGCAGCATTTAATAAAACGGCAGAAGATCGGCATGATGCATGCATGATGAATGGCAAGGCAAGGTGCGGTGCAATTAGGTCAAATTAAGCGGAAGCGGGGTCCCGACAATTAATTAGGTGGTTCATGTTATTTAGACCCCCGCATATTAAATGTTGTTATAACAAGGCAAGATAAGATACCGGTTCGCTACACAAGTTTAAATGAGGCCGATATGAGACTAGATTTGCCCGCATATGGGCCCCATATTTAATTATTAGGTGAAACGGCATAAGGCCCCCAAACCACAGATATGCATGCGAGTATGACAGTTCAATATGCAACAAGTTGTTATTATGTTATGAAATTAGGGTTTGCGGGAAGGGGTTCACACATTAGGGTTCGACGAACTTGGGTGCCGGGGTTCGGGGTCGGGTCTCGGGGTCAGGGTTCGACGGATCGTTCTCGGACTCCGGGGTTAGGGTCTCGGATCGAGGTAGGTCTTGGCAACCGGGCGAGGGCTTGGTTGGCGTCGGGCGCCGGTTTTCCGTCGGGCGTTCTTGTCGGATGCAGATCTTGGATGCATGTGCAGTCGGTCTTGGCGTCGGTGTGTCGAACTTGGCGTTCTCGAGGAAGTTACTTGTCGATCCGTGTCGATGAACTTGGCGCGCATCGAGGTTCGGTCTTCCGATTCCGTGAGGAGATCTTGGACGGTCCGGAGGAAAAACTGACGTGACGCCGGGTTGGGATTGATCTACGGATCTGGGGTTGGGGATCGGGAACTTGGTTGAGTGGTCGGTCTTGTGTTTGGAAGGCCTGCAGCAGTACCACCTAGCTTCAAGGACCAAGGAACCGTTCCGGACTTCGATGTAACTTTCTTGTACAGAGCAACACACACGCATGGTACTAGAGAAAACACCGAACAACTTCCTCAACTAGGAAAAACAACAGGAGGCACGAGGCCGTGGATGGGGTCGGCCGGAGGTCGAGGACGGTGATGGACTTGGGGCGGACGGAGGCGACGGCGTGCTCGGTCGGAGGATGCGGAACGGCGAGAAGCTCGCAGCGTCCATGGCGGGCGAGGGTCGGGGCCCGTCGGCGGCAGCGCAGCTACGGGAGGAAAGGCGTCGTCGGCGCGCCACGCTGGAGGCGAGGTTGCCGGCGAGCCGCGATTGCTTGCGACGGAGGCGGCGTCGGCTCGAAGCGGGCGCGAGCGTGGCGGCGGCGACGGGAGGTCCCAGCGGCGGCGCGATTGGCGGTGGTGGCGTCCGACGCTGCTCGGGAGGGACGACACGCAGGCTCGGAGAGGGACGACATGGGGAGCAGTGGAGGCCGGGAGGCGAGGCGGCTCAGCGCTGCCATGAGCGGAGCGGAGTCTTGAGGAGGAGCAGCGTCACAGGAGCTGGGCGGCAGCTCGCGGCGAGCTAAGCTGGCGGCTCATGAGCGGGCGGTTGGCCAGCCTTGTGAGCGAGTGAGCGGCAGGCCGGTGGCCTGGGGATAAAGGCCGGGAGCGGTGGTCGGAGAGCGGGTCGGCGAGAGGCACGGCGAGGTGGAGGAGGACCGGGGGGGAAGGGAGCTTGAGGAGCCGCGGCAGGCGGCGGCTTGGCGAAGGCAGCGGCGGGAGCGAGGGAGGGAGGCGGCGACGGAGGAGGGTGGGCGGGTGCACGGCTCGGGGCTCGTGGATGAGGAGAAGCAGAACATCCTGCCGCAGGGAGCGCGTAGGTGGGTCCGGGGCGGTGGGGCCACAGGGGGGGAGCGGGCTGGACGGTTGGATCGGGGGAGGGGGCTAGCGGTGTGACTGCCGGGTGGGGACAGGTGGAAGGGGCCCGCGGGGCAGAGGGAGTGGGTCGGGGCGCGATGGGTGCGTGCGGTGGGCAAGGGGGCGGTCGGGGCTTGCTGTCCGCGTGGGCCTTGTCGAGGAGGTGGGTGGCTGGGCCAGGTGGGCGAGCTGGGCCCAGTTCTGAAGAGAGAGGGGTGGAGAGGGTGAGGTGAGAGAAGGGAGAGGGGAAAAAGGGGTGGAGAGGTGAGGTGGCAGGGTGGGTATGTTTTGGGTGAGAGGGTGAGGTGGCGAGCTGAGAGAGGAGGGTAGGACAGAACTTGGTGGGACTAGGATTTAGGGGGGGGGCTGATTTAGTTTTGTGTTTGTTTGATCCTCTTTAATTTAAAACAGAACCACTTTGCCAATAGTTTTTAGGTGAAACAAAATATCCGATACCTTCGGGGTTTTGCCTTTTATAATAAAGAGGGGTATTTGTATAATCAAAAATTGGGCTTTTCAAATAATGCAGTCAAACAATGCATGATGATGACGATGCAATGCACAAATTCAACGCGATTTTCTAGTAGTGGTTTTGCGGGATGCCACAATTCGACACCACTAACAATGGATCTCGCCCTCGAGATCCGCCTCACGTACCGGAAAGGAAGGTCGGCGGTCCGAAACTTCTTGCTTCATGCAGATCTTCGCGACACCACTAACGAGGGTTCATCCTCCATCTTGAAAATCGGCGACACCACCAACGAAGGGTCGTTGTTCCTGATCGTCGAGAGAGCACTCCGGAAACAAAAGGTCGAAGATAGAGGTATCACAAATAAAGCCACCTCTAACTTCCGTTGGAAGAGGGAAAAGTTACATGGATCCACCAGTTCGATGTACATGTGAGCAGTAGAGTCGGTAGGGTGATCACCATCCGGATCCAAGCATCAAGTCTATACATGGGTAGGAGAATCAGGCAACTCAACTCTCGAGATTTAGACTGAAGATCTTCATAGGTGGTATCCGGAACAAAGGGATGCTGCCCGCAGAAATCGTATGAAAGACACACTGATTAGGTTTTGCGATGGTTCCATTGGCATGAACAACACATGCTCAAGGTATACTCCAACTTCACCAAAGCTCGTCCTTCTCATGTGTTTTTCCACGACACTGATATCCAGCAAGGAACACATCTGGATAAAGATCTCAAGAACAAAAGATCGGATGTAGGGCACAACAGACGAGTTGCAGATTGATGATCGTAGCACCTCCGTTACAAAAGGGAGAATTCGAAACCCTGAAGGTACGACGGAAACCCATCCACGAGAAATCCTGGACTCGAAGAAAAGATAAGAGAGTAGGTTCAAAACACGCAGGGGTAAGAGGGGAATAGCAGAGGGGTAAGGAATAAAATCAGACCTAATCAGAACTATCCAACCGATTTTGCAAAAATAGTTTTGACACTCTACTTCGGCCGTTAGCTAGGTTATCCTGAAATTTGGACTTGTGGGTATCGCAACTGCGTGCTCGATACCACTGTAACACCCTCGAATCGGACCTATGCAAGTTTGGGCAAAATTCACCAAACCCGCATAGAAACGATTCAAAGGTGCCACCAGCACTTTCGTGCGGGTGGAATAAAGTAATAACATTACACAACAGTCCTCGATGGGACCCACCGACAGATATATATAAGCGACTCCATGAGTCAAGAATACGATATAATATACAAAGATCCAAAACACCTTGAAAGCGATAGAGCGTCCGACGGACAAGATGCAAATGGGGCTAAGAGCCCGAAGAATAACCAATGGCGTCCATAACCCTGCAGGCCAAGCCGGAAGGGTAACCTCGCTAACGGGCGTCGATCTCAAAACACCTTAACAAAGGGGTGCCGAAAAGGCAAAGCAGAAAACAAGGAAGGAGCGTCGATCGAGGCCAAGATACACGGCGAGGCTAGAATTCGGCGGTCCTCGCCTACATAGGTATGGTGGACTGAAGCGGCAGCGGCAGCATGCACTAACAACCTATAGAGACTCGATACAACCGGCGGATATCAGAGGGGGTAAGGAAGACCTATTCGGATCCAACCTGAAGCTAACACCAAACAAACCCATCCTGGCGTTTCCCCCTCGAGACCTATCGAGGAAGTAAACCGAGGAACTCACACAGTTGGCAGTTTTATTTAATTAGTGATAGTTGCGGTACTTTACTAGTCAGGTTTAGATAATCGTCCTGATAAAATAAACAGTGGGCACTTTTAGTTAACCATTCCGTGATAGTTGCAGCAATTACTAATCAGGTACAGATAGCATGAGATAAACCCAAAACCCAGCAGTTGTTGGTACTTTTATTCAGCCATTTCGTTGTAGTTGCAGTACTTACTAGTCAGGTACAATTGTCGCAAGCGACAACCAACAAGCAATTGTGGGCAGTATTAATTAGCCATTCCGTTGTAGTGGAGCTGATTACTACTCATTATAAGTCAAATTTATAGCAGTAAACTTTAGTTATGCTTGTCTATGATCGAGATACTGTGCTCCAAGTCGTCCATATCCGCGGACACGGCTTTCAGAAAGTTTTTACCCGGCCGGGGTGCACCAATAGCAACACACGCTCGATCAACCTCGGAAAAACCAAATCAAAACCCAACGAGGCTTTCACGACTGAACAATCACAGGATTCAGAAATATTTCAGGGGGCCACCCCTTAAGTAGAATCCGCAACGGAGTAGGCAAGCTCCGAGACGGCCTCAAGGTCTGGGTAGACGGTGAGCGATCGGGAACCCCAAACGGGCTTGTCGACACCAGCGTAAACGTGTCCCGATCCTAACAAGATAAAGGTGCGATTACTGCACAATCGTAAATAAAGCGATAAACATGGCATAAGTACAGGATCGTAAATAAAACCTCAAACTAGTTTGTGGCCCCAAGAAATAAGATCAATCAAGCTCGCTCGGGGTCCCATATACCTCCCGGATGTGGATAGCGCAAAATCAAGGAACAGTATCAAGTACTCGGGGTCTTACGGGACACAAGTGGGCGTTCGAAAACCAAATATTGTCTATCACCCACCGATGCCTCTCGCTTATTCAATTTTAGTTGTTAAATGTAAAGTAAAGTGACGATAAGTAAAACTAGAATCATCTCCAACATCAACATGCGGCAAAACATCAAGAATCGTGGCATATGACGACGCAAGACTTGAGCAAGCAACTACGACGCGCAAGTCCAACTAGCTACCAAACAACAGGTAATAGGATGTGTCCAAGGCAATATAGGGCTGCAAGGGAATATCACAGGTACGGAAACTAAAGCATCGCAACACAGATAGCAAAAGATCAACAGGAGGGAATAAAGACTACAAAAGTAAGATAGGTAGAAGGAGGGAGATGCTCGCCTGAAAACATTGTCGAAGGTTTTCCCCGAAGATCGGGGCGAAGCTCACATCAACTCAACGGCCTTATCCGCGAAGAAGCAAAACACTAGAAGAACACCGGGTGCAGCATTTAATAAAACGGCAGAAGATCGGCATGATGCATGCATGATGAATGGCAAGGCAAGGTGCGGTGCAATTAGGTCAAATTAAGCGGAAGCGGGGTCCCGACAATTAATTAGGTGGTTCATGTTATTTAGACCCCCGCATATTAAATGTTGTTATAACAAGGCAAGATAAGATACCGGTTCGCTACACAAGTTTAAATGAGGCCGATATGAGACTAGATTTGCCCGCATATGGGCCCCATATTTAATTATTAGGTGAAACGGCATAAGGCCCCCAAACCACAAATATGCATGCGAGTATGACAGTTCAATATGCAACAAGTTGTTATTATGTTATGAAATTAGGGTTTGCGGGAAGGGGTTCACACATTAGGGTTCGACGAACTTGGGTGCCGGGGTTCGGGGTCGGGTCTCGGGGTCAGGGTTCGACGGATCGTTCTCGGACTCCGGGGTTAGGGTCTCGGATCGAGGTAGGTCTTGGCGCAACCGGGGAGCAGGGCTTGGTTGGCGTCGGGGGCGCATCGGTTTTCCCGGTCGGGGCGTTCTTGTCGGATGCAGATCTTGTGCATTGCAGCGGTCGGTCTTGGCGTCTGTGGTGTCGAACTTGGCGTTCTCGCGGAAGTTACTTGTCGCATCCGTGTCGATGGACTTGGCGTACCGAGGGTTCGGTCTTCCGATTCCGTGAGGAGATCTTGACGGGTCCGGAGGAAAACCGACGTGACGCCGGTTCGGGATTGATCTACGGATCTGGGGTTGGGGATCGGGAACTTGAGTGAGTGGTCTTGTGTTTGGAAGGCCTGCAACAGTACCACCTAGCTTCAACAGGACCAAGGAACCGTTCGGACTTCAGATGTAACTGCTGTCAGAGCAACACACACGCATGGTACTAGAGAAAACACCCAGAACAACTTCCTCAACTAGGAAAAACAACAGGAGGCACGAGGCCGTGGATGGGGTCGGCCGGCCGGAGGTCGAGGACGTCGGTGATGGACTTGGGGCGGACGGAGGCGACGGCGTGCTCGGTCGGAGGATGCGGGAACGGCGAGGAAGCTCGCAGGCGTCCATGGCGGGGCAGAGGGTCGGGGGCCCCGTCGGCGACGGCGCAGGCTACCGGGGGAGGGGAAGGAGGCGTCGTCGGCGCGCGCCACGCGGAGGGCGAGGTTGCCGGCGAGGCCGCGATTCTGGCGAACGGAGGCGGCGCTGCTCGGGCGGAGCGTGGCGTGGCGACGGGCGACGGGAGGTCCATGGCGGGCGGCGCGATTGGCGGTGGTGGCGTCCGACGCGGGCTCGGGAGGGACGACCGACGCAGGCTCGGAGAGGGACGACCGCGGGAGCAGTGGAGGCCGGGAGGCGAGGCGGCTCGGCTGCTGCGCAGCGGAGGAGCGGGTACCGAGCGGGAGGAGCAGCGTCACGGGGCACTGGCGAGACGCCACGGCGAGAGCTAAGCGACAGGCGGCTGGCGGGCGGCGGGCGGTTCAGGCGCTGGGCCGAGGGGAGCGGTTATGAGCGGTGAGCAGTGGCGGCGGGGATAAGGGCAGGCCGGAGCGGTGGAGAGCGGGTCGGGCGAGAGGCACGGGCAGGTGGAGGAGGACCGGGGAAGGGAGCTTGAGGAGCCGGCAAGGGCGGGCGACGCCGCGAAGGCGGGCGGGCGAGGGAGGTAGGCGGCGACGGAGGAGGTTGGGCGGGGTGCACGCGGCTCGGGGGCTCGTGGATGAGGGGAGAGAACGCGGGCTCACCTGGGACGCGGGCAGAGGGTGGGTCCGGGGCGGTGGGGCCACAGGGGGGAGCGGGCTGGACGGTTGGATCGGGGGAGGGGGCTAGCGGTGTGACTGCCGGGTGGGGACAGGTGGAAGGGGCCCGCGGGGCAGAGGGAGTGGGTCGGGGCGCGATGGGTGCGTGCGGTGGGCAAGGGGGCGGTCGGGCTTCTTGTCCGCGACGCGTGGGAGGTGGGTGGCTGGGTGGGGCGAGCGGCTGGGCCCCGGTTGCAGAGAGAGAGGGGTGGAAAGGGTTAGGTGAGAAAAGGGAGAGGGGAAAAAGGGGTGGATAGGTGAGGTGGCAGGGTGGGTATGTTTTGGGTGAGAGGGTGAGGTGGCGAGCTGAGAGAGGAGGGTAGGACAGAACTTGGTGGGACTAGGATTTAGGGGGGGGCTGATTTAGTTTTGTGTTTGTTTGATCCTCTTTAATTTAAAACAGAACCACTTTGCCAATAGTTTTTAGGTGAAACAAAATATCCGATACCTTCGGGGTTTTGCCTTTTATAATAAAGAGGGGTATTTGTATAATCAAAAATTGGGCTTTTCAAATAATGCAGTCAAACAATGCATGATGATGACGATGCAATGCACAAATTCAACGCGATTTTCTAGTAGTGGTTTTGCGGGATGCCACACATATATGGGACTTATACAACACTTTTACATGTATCCTAGGTCTGCATGCATGTTTCCTAGCACTACATGAAAGTTTGGGTGGGCTCCGGGGGTCATTCTCCATCGAAAACACCCGTGTGCGGGCCCTGGGAAGGTCTACCCCCTAGCTTTCTCCACACGAGGTTCCACCAATGTACTTTTTTGTTGGTTAAGGTTTGTTTAGTCCATAGATACAAGGAAAACCAAATTTGGTACCCTGTGGCACATTCTAGGCCCCGGTATACCCGTAGCGGGACATTTCCCCTATAGGTCGAGGAATCTGCTAAGTGTTATCGCCTGAATGTGAAGAACCTCACATCGGGGAGATATGTCTTGCATATATGGGACTTCTACAGCACATTTACATGTATCCTGGGTCTACATGCATGTTTAATAGCACCACATGAAAGTTTGGGTGGGTTCCCGGGGTTCCGGGGACATTCTCCATCGAAAACAGCCATGTGCAGGCCCCGGGAAGGTCTACACCTAGCTTTCTTCGCGCGAGGTTCCACCAATGTACTTTTTTGTTGGTTAAGGTTTGTTTAGAACATAGATACAAGGAAAACCAACTTTGGTACCCTGTGGCACATTCTAGCCCCCGGTATACCCGCAACGGGACATTTCCCCCTATAGGTCGAGGAATCTACTAAGTGTTATCACCTGAATGTGAAGAACCTCACCGGGAGATATGTCTTGCATATATGGGACTTATAGCACATTTACATGTATCCTAGGTCTACATGCATGTTTAATAGCACCACATGAAAGTTTGGGTGGGTTCCTGGTTCCGGGTCATTCTCCATCGAAATGACCATGTGCACAGGAAGGTCTACCCTAGCTTTCTCATGAGATTCCACCAATGTACTTCTTTGTTGGTTAAGGTTTTTTTAGGACATAGATACAAGGAAAACCAACTTTGGTACCCTGTGCCACATTCTAGCCCCCGGTATACCCGCACCGGGACATTTCCCCCTATAGGTCGAGGAATCTGCTAAGTGTTATCACCTGAATGTTAAGAACCTCACACCGGGGATATATGTCTTGCATATATGGGACTTCTACAACACATTTACATGTATCCTAGGTATACATGCATGTTTACTAGCACCACATGAAAGTTTGGGTGGGTTCCCGGGGTTCCGGGGTCATTCTCCATCGAAAACAGCCATCTACGAGCCCCGGGAAGGTCTACCCCTAGCTTTCTCCGGACGAGGTTCCACCAATGTACTTTTTTGTTGGTTAAGGTTTGTTTAGGACATAGATACAAGGAAAACCAACTTTGGTACCCTGTGGCACATTCTAGCCCCCGGTATAACCGCAGTGGGATATTCCCCCTATAGGTCGAGGAATCTACTAAGTGTTATCGACTGAATGTGAAGAACCTCACACCGGGGAGATATGTCTTGCATATATGGGACTTCTACAACACTTTTACATGTATCCTAGGTCTACATGCATGTTTCCTAGCACCACAACACATGAAAGTTTGGGTGGGTTCCCGGGGTTCCGGGGTCATTCTCCATCAAAAACAGCCATGTGCAGGCCCCGGGAAGGTCTACCCCTAGCTTTCTCCGCACGAGGTTCCACCAATGTACTTTTTTGTTGGTAAAGGTTTGTTTAGGACATAGATACAAGGAAAACCAACTTTGGTACCCTGTGGCACATTGTAGCCCCCGGTATACCCGCAACGGGACATTTCCCCATCTAGGTCGAGGAATCTGCTAAGTGTTATCACCTGAATGTGAAGAACCTCACACCGGCGAGATATGTCTTGCATATATGGGACTTCTACAACACATTTACATGTATCCTAGGTCTACATGCATGTTTCCTAGCACCACATGAAAGTTTGGGTGGGTTCCCGGGGTCATTCTCCATCGAACTTGACCATGTGCAGGCCAGGAAGGTCTACCCCTAGCTTTCTCCGCACGAGGTTCCACCAATGTACTTTTTTGTTGGTTAAGGTTTGTTTAGGACATAGATACAAGGAAAACCAACGTTGGTACCCTGTGGCACATTCTAGCCCTCGGTATACCCGCAGCGGGTAATTTCCCCTATAGGTCGAGGAATCTACTAAGTATTATCGCCTGAATGTGAAGAACCTCACACCGGGGAGATATGTCTTGCATATATGGCACTTATACAACACTTTTACATGTATACTAGGTCTACATGCATGTTTCCTAGCACCACATGATAGTTTGGGTAGGTTTCCGGGGCTCCGAGGGTCATTCTCCATCGAAAACAGCCCTCTACGAGCCCCGGGAAGGTCTACCCCTAGCTTTCTCCGCACGAGGTTCCACCAATGTACTTTTTTGTTGGTTAAGGTTTTTTTAGGACATAGATACAAGGAAAACCAACTTTGGTACCCTGTGGCACATTCTAGCCCTCGGTATACCCGCAGCGGGACATTTCCCCTATAGGTCGAGGAATCTACTAAGTATTATCGCCTGAATGTGAATAACCTCACACCGGGGAGATATGTCTTGCATATATGGGACTTATACAACACTTTTACATGTATCCTAGGTCTGCATGCATGTTTCCTAGCACTACATGAAAGTTTGGGTGGGCTCCGGGGGTCATTCTCCATCGAAAACACCCGTGTGCGGGCCCTGGGAAGGTCTACCCCCTAGCTTTCTCCACACGAGGTTCCACCAATGTACTTTTTTGTTGGTTAAGGTTTGTTTAGTCCATAGATACAAGGAAAACCAAATTTGGTACCCTGTGGCACATTCTAGGCCCCGGTATACCCGTAGCGGGACATTTCCCCTATAGGTCGAGGAATCTACTAAGTATTATCGCCTGAATGTGAAGAACCTCACATCGGGGAGATATGTCTTGCATATATGGGACTTATACAACACTTTTACATGTATCCTAGGTCTGCATGCATGTTTCCTAGCACTACATGAAAGTTTGGGTGGGCTCCAGGGGTCATTCTCCATCGAAAACACCCGTCTGCGGGCCCTAGGAAGGTCTACCCCCTAGATTTCTCCACACGAGGTTCCACCAATGTACTTTTTTGTTGGTTAAGGTTTGTTTAGGACATAGATACAAGGAAAACCAACTTTGGTACCCTGTGGCGCATTCTAGGCCCCGGTATACCCGCAGTGGGACATTTCCCCCTATAAATCGAGGAATCTGCAAAGTGTTATCGCCTGAATGTGAAGAACCTCACACCGGGGAGATATGTCTTGCATATATGGGACTTCTACAACACTTTTACATGTATCCTAGGTCTACATGCATGTTTCCTAGCACCGCATGAAAGTTTGGCTGGGTTCTCGGGGTTCTGGGGGTCATTCTCCATCGAAAACAGCTATGTGAGGGCCCCGGGAACGTCTACCCCCTAGCTTTCTCCGCACGAGGTTCCACCAACGTACTTTTTTGTTGGTTAAGGTTTGTTTAGGACATAGATACAAGGAAAACCAACTTTGGTACCATGTGGCACATACTAGCCCCCGGTATACCCGCAACGAGACATTTCCCCCTATAGGTCGAGGAATCTGCTAAGTGTTATCACCTGAATGTGAAGAACCTCACACCGGGGAGATATGTCTTGCATATATGGGACTTCTACAACACATTTACATGTATCCTAGGTCTACATGCATGTTTACTAGCACCACATGAAAGTTTGGGTGGGTTCCCGGGGTTCCGGGGTCATTCTCCATCCTAAACAGCCATGTGCAGGCCCCGGGAAGGTCTACCCCTAGATTTCTCCGCGCGAGGTTCCACCAATGTACTTTTTTGTTGGTTAAGGTTTTTTTAGGACATATATACAAGGAAAACCAACTTTGGTACCCTGTGGCACATTCTAGCCCCCGGTATATCCGCAACGGGACATTTCCCCCTATAGGTCGAGGAATCTGCTAAGTGTTATCACCTGAATGTGAAGAACCTCACACCGGGGAGATATGTCTTGCATATATGGGATTTCTACGACACATTTGCATGTATCCTACGTCTACATGCATGTTTAATTGCACCACATGAAAGTTTGGGTGGGTTCCCGGGGTTCCGGGGTCATTCTCCATCGAAAACAGCCATGTGCAGGCCCCGGGAAGGTCTACCCCTAGCTTTCTCCGCGCGAGGTTCCACCAATGTACTTTTTTGTTGGTTAAGGTTTTTTAGGACATAGATACAAGTAAAACCAACTTTGGTACCCTGTGGCACATTCTAGCCCCCGGTATACCCGCAACAGGACATTTCCCCCTATAGGTCGAGGAATCTGCTAAGTGTTATCACCTGAATGTGAAGAACCTCACACCGGGGAGATATGTCTTGCATATATGGGACTTCTACAACACATTTACATGTATCCTAGGTCTACATGCATGTTTACTAGCACCACATGAAAGTTTGGGTGGGTTCCCGGGGTTCCGGGGTTCCGGGGTCATTCTCCATCGAAAACAGCCATGTGCAGGCCCCGGGAAGGTCTACCCCTAGCTTTCTCCGCACGAGGTTCCACCAATGTACTTTTTTGTTGGTTAAGGTTTGTTTAGGACATAGATACAAGGAAAACCAACTTTCGTACCCTGTGGCACATTCTAGCCCCCGGTATACCCGCAGCGGGATATTCCCCCTATAGGTCGAGGAATCTACTAAGTGTTATCGACTGAATGTGAAGAACCTCACACCGGGGAGATATGTCTTGCATATATGAGACTTCTACAACACTTTTACATGTATCCTAGGTCTACATGCATGTTTCCTAGCACCGCAACACATGAAAGTTTGGGTGGGTTCCCGGGGTTCCGGGGTCATTCTCCATCGAAAACAGCCATGTGCAGGCCCCGGGAAGGTCTACCCCTAGCTTTCTACGCACGAGGTTGCACTAATGTACTTTTTTGTTGGTTAAGGTTTTTTTAGGACATAGATACAAGGAAAACCAACTTTGGTACCCTGTGGCACATTCTAGCCCCCGGTATACCCGCAACGGGACATTTCCCCCTATAGGTCGAGGAATCTGCTAAGTGTTATCACCTGAATGTGAAGAACCTCACACCGGAGAGATATGTCTTGCATATATGGGACTTCTACAACACATTTACATGTATCCTAGGTCTACATGAATGTTTCCTAGCACCACATGATAGTTTGGGTGGGTTCCCGGGGCTCCGAGGGTCATTCTCCATCGAAAACAGCCATCTACGAGCCCCGGGAAGGTCTACCCCTAGCTTTCTCCGCACGAGGTTCCACCAATGTACTTTTTTGTTGGTTAAGGTTTTTTTAGGACATAGATACAAGGAAAACCAACTTTGGTACCCTGTGGCACATTCTAGCCCCCGGTATACCCGCAACGGGACATTTCCCCCTATAGGTCGAGGAATCTGCTAAGTGTTATCACCTGAATGTGAAGAACCTCACACCGGAGAGATATGTCTTGCATATATGGGACTTCTACAACACTTTTACATGTATCCTAGGTCTACATGCATGTTTTCTAGCACCGCACCACATGAAACTTTGGGTGGGTTCCCGGGGTTCCGGGGTCATTCTCCATCGAAAACAGCCATGTGCAGGCCCCGGGAAGGTCTACCCCCTAGCTTTCTCCGCACGAGGTTCCACCAATGTACTTTTTTGTTGGTTAAGGTTTGTTTAGGACATAGATACAAGGAAAACCAACTTTGGTACCCTCTGGCGCATTCTAGGCTCCGGCTCCGGCTCCCGACGACCCACGATGCACGTGCCGCCTTCCCGGCCACCTGCGCCTCGCCCTCCCCTCCCTCCGGCCGCCCTCCGCTACCTCCGGCCGCCGCCTCGCCTCCTGGCCTCCTGGCTGCGGCCTCGCCTCCCTCTGCGCCCCCCCTCTGCCTCGGCCGTCCGTCCAGGTAATCCTTCAACCCCGTCTCTTCTCTATATGTTAATATGGTTGGATCCATGGACCATGGCCACCACGATATGGCTTTGCTCTGCCTTGTCTCGCCGATCTCGCTTTTGTGAATGAATTGAGAGAGACCGGGAGGAGAGTGACGGAACTGAACCAGGTTGTTTTCCTCCAACTATCACCTTCGTCAGTGCCTGACAAACACCACAAAAAAACTGACTACAGGGGGACATCTAATTCACGTGTTACGCTGCATTGGAGATGTGAATCTGTTGCTCTACAGATCTAGTCAAATTTATATGCTGTTACAGAAATATATGCTGTTACAAAAATATATGCTGCTACTATTCTAGTCAAATATATGCTGCTACTATTCTAGTCAAATTTCTCACATGTGCAGGCTATGTTTGGAGGTGGACACCGGGGACCGTCGTCGTAGGGCTTCTTGAAGTAGTGTCCCGGATCTTCTTCGACGGTCGAGCACGCTACGAGGGGTATAAATCTCGCGCCCATGTTTACATGTACCTAGATTTTATTTTTGTGTCTAGATCACCAAGTCAGTCGCGTTACCTAGGCGTCTCCCGTTCGGAAGGGTTGCACGAGTAAATATGCATTAAATTGCATATTTATGGTCGTGACTCTTTCGGATTGTCCACGCATTTTGGACAGGCGGAGGATGTGTAGATTGGGTACGTTTTTCATGCTCTGCTTCGTTCCGAGACAGGATTTCGGCGTCACCTCCCTGTTGTTCTCTGGATGCACATCCTCTCGGCTTTTGGCTGAGACGTGTATCGGGAGAACAGCGGGGAGGTGATGCCGAAATTCTGTCTCGGGCGGGGTAGAGCATGGAGAACGTACCCAATCTGCACATCCTCGGGTGGGATTAGGACCTATATTTACCTATTAGAGATATGTGGGCGCAACTCGTAAAAACTGTCTTTGTTAAAACTAATCAAACTAATACCGGATGTAATGACATGTTTAATTGAAACACATTCTATGTCTGTTTTTGTACTGGTTAGAGGATGGATCCGGATCGTTTGTGGATGTATGAGGGCTGGACACATCACGGGTATTCTTGATGAGTGGAAAGAAAAGACCGAGCAGTTTGTGGATAATGTGTTTGCCGACCCTATCAAACCCGCAAAAGTGTTGTGCCCCTGCGCGCGATGCCGCAATTTTAAACGAAAATCGAAGGCTGAAATGAGTTTAGACCTGATCAAATTCTGGTTCACGCCGAATTACGATCGGTGGATTTGCCATGGCGAGCAACCAGCAAAAATGCCAAAGAGTGCTCGAAAGCAGTCGCAGCAGAGCCAGTCAGCGGGAGGATTTGATGCTGGGTTTGACAAGTGCTTTGATGACTTCCTTGATGCAAATGCGCCTGAAAACCCTAATGCCGAGGAGGTGGAGACACCACAGCAGGCGGAGACAAGTGAGGAGCCGGAGGAGAGCACACAAAAGTTCTACGAGGCTATGTTTGCTGCGCAGAAAGCCCTTCATCCATATACAGAGGTTACCCAGTTGGATGCCGTGGCTCACCTAATGTCCTTCAAGTGCTAGAGTAACTTATCTAGAGATCGGTTCGATGATCTTCTGGTTGTCATTGGCAGCCTCCTGCCGAAAGGGCACATCTTGACAAAGAGCTTTTACGAGTCGACAAAAATCCTCCGCTCACTTAAGATGACATATCAGAAGATAGACGCTTGTCCAAAGGGATGCATGCTATTTAGAAATCAACATGCTGAAGGAAAGTATTGCATCCATTGCAATTCCTCGAGGTACTTCGAGGTTGACACCGGTGATGGACAGAAGAGACAGACTAGGATTCCCCAAAATATCCTCCGTTATCTTCCATTCCTGCCGAGGCTCCAACGACTTTTCATGACGGAGGAATCTGCCCAACAGATGCGATGGCCCGTTGAGGGTAAACGATACACAGACAAGATGATACATCCGTCAGACGGTCAAGCGTGGCAAAACTTTGCCAAGAAATATCCAGAGAAAGCAGACAACTCAAGGAGCGTAGCAGTTGCGATATCATCTGATGGGTTCAATCCTTACGGTATGTCAGCTGCAACATACAGTTGTTGTCCTGTGTTTGTCATTCCCGTGAACCTCCATCCCGGTGTTGTCATGACATCCGAGAACATGTTTGTGTCGATGATAATACTAGGGCCGAAATACCTAGGGAAGAACATGAACGTGTACCTAGAGCCGCTAGTGGATGACTTGGTTGTTGGGTGGAGCGGTCATGGGGTGCGAACATATGATGCCACGACAAAGAAGCACTTCGATATGTATGTCTGGTATCACACATCTCTACATGACCTACAGGCACGTGCGTTGTTCTGCGGCTGGTGTACACATGGAAAATTGCCTTGCCCAGTGTGTAGGCAGGCAGTGACTTTCTTCTGGCTGAGTAACGGGGGAAAGTATTCCTGCTTTGATGAGAGTCGAAAGTTCCTTCCACCTAATCATAAATTCAGGAGGGACAAAAAGAACTTCAAGAAAGGCGTTGTTGTCCATACTCCACCTCCACATCTGCCGACCGGCAAGGATACCAAGGCTGAGTTAGAGGCTCTCGTGCCAAACCCTGATGGGAAAGGTTTCGTGGGATACGGGGAGACACACCAGTGGACCCACATTCCATGCTTATGGAAGCTTTCTTACTTTGAAGACCTCGAGCTTCCGCATAACATTGATGTAATGCACACCGAAAAGGATATCGGCGAGTCCTTTTGGAGCACAATCATAGACACCTAGAAGACGAAGGATAACATTAAGGCTAGACTCGATCAACAAATATGGTGCGATAGGCCAGATTTGGACATGCAGCCTCCCGGAGTCAATGGCCCTAGGTGGACTAAGCGAAAAGCCCCGTTCTGCCCTTCAAGGAAAGAAAGGAAGGAAATATTCCAGTGGATCATCGAGTGCTTGTACTTCCCTGATGGGTATGCAGCTAACTGGATGAGGGGAGCAAACCTGGCGACGTTGCGGGTGCATGGGCTCAAGAGTCATGACTATCATGTGTGGCTTCAGCGGATAATGCCGATCATGATTCGAGGCTATGTCGACGACGAGACTTGGGAAGTGTTGGCGGAGTTGAGCTTTTTCTTTCGCCAGCTTTGTGCTAAGGAGTTAGACCGTAAAGTGGTCGAGAAGCTAGATAAACAGGCACCCGTGCTCCTTTGCAAGCTAGAGATGCTCCTCCCACCAGGGTTTTTTAATCCGATGCAACATATGATCTTGCATCTCCCTCGAGAGGCGTTACTGGGGGCCAATGTTATGACCCGTTGGCAGTATCCACCCGAGAGAGAAACAAAGAAGCTTCGTGAGGACTGTGGAAATAAATGCAAGATCGAAGCATCCATAGCCGAGGCAACCCTTAACAAGGAGGTGTCAAACTTTACGACAAATTACTATGATGAAAACATTCCCACTCGCCACAATCCAATCCTTCGTTACAATGTCGCCAACCATGAAGATGTACCCAAGCTTGGCATCTTCGTAGGGTTAGGTGGCAAATCAAGCGGCATGAAGAGGCACAAGATAACGAATCCCGTATGGGGCTTAATCCACTCGTATGTCTTGAAAAGCATGAATGAAGTGAAACCGTACATCGAGTAAGTGCTCACCACTTAGTTTTTTCACAAACATTCACTCGTTAGTTTGTGGCTAACATTCCCTTTTTTTATTGCCACAGACGATTCAATAAAAAATATTGGAAGCTAAGCAGGAGTCGTACGGCCCAAGAAGATCATGAACTCTTTGAAAAGGGTGGTGATTACGGTTTCATTAACTGGTTCTCAAATTTGGTACCTTTCTATATAACTTTTCTCGTGGTGCATACATTATTCGACCACTTCTCCTACTAACTTCTCGTACCGAACATTTAGGCACGAACTGACAGGGAGATGAATCCTGACTTGAGAAAAATCGCCAAGGGCTTTAGCTCACCTGTCAATGCATTCGATGCTTATGACGTAAATGGGTATCGCTTCCATACCCATGAGTACACACAACGCCGGGCCAACCAGAAGACAACAAACAGCGGGGTCGTGTGTGAAGGCTCAGATAAGCTCCAGTACTATGGTAGAGTCGAGGCGATATACGATTTGCCTTATGGTTTTGGCAAAGGGCTAGATCCTGTTGTATTCCAGTGTCACTGGTTTGACCCGCATCGGGTTAGACAGAAACCTGAAATTGGCTTGGTCGAAGTTGAGAGAAGCTTCGTTTACTCGGGGGATGATGTATATATTTTGGCTACTCAGGCCTTTCAAGTATTCTATCTCCCATACCCATGCAAGAACCCCAAGAAACATCTGCAGGGCTGGGATGTTGTGATCACGGTGCCGACGCACAACAGGCCGCCTAAGCCAGACGAAGAAGATTATCGTCGCCTTGACCCCTCGACATATGATGGCGACTTTTTCCAGGAAGAAGGGCTGCCAGGGAATTTGACTATCAACTTGCCGACTGATGATGATATGGTCATACAGGAAGAAGACAGTGCGCATGATGTTGAGGATGAAGACGATGCACATGATGTAGTCGAGGAGGTTGAGAACACACAAGACTTTACTTTGCTTGACCGGTTCCAAGCAGGCCTTAACACCGATGAGTCAACGGAACCGCCTCTAGGTTACATACCTGATTATTGGGGGGAGCGGGATAGCGATGATGAAGCTTCTGGCCCATTTATTGTTCGCGAGGATCAAGAAACAGGCTTCTAAAATTCATAGTCCTCTATGTAACAGTGATATGTAAAACTAGCCTATTCTAAGAACTCTATGTATTTTAATTAGTTGCATTGTAAGAACTCTATGCTATGGTCTTGGAAGAACTCTATGTATTTTAGTTATTTGCCGTGTAATTTCTTCTTTCATCTATATCATTACTTTTTATATATTACTTTCTACTTTACTACTCTATGCTATGTTGTATTCTAATTATTCTAAGAACTCTATCTTATAGATACTTTTTGTTGTGAATGCAGGTGATTCAAACATGCCAGGAGGAGGAGGGGGATGAGGAGTAGCAAGCTTAGCGAAGAAGGCTGCGAAGAAACTTAGGGCTGTGTCGAGCCTTCTCTCGAAGCCTAGTCCTCCACCCACTATGAGGAGGAAGGGTAGACGGGAACCTAGTCCTCCACCCATTACGAGGGGGAAGGGTAGACGAGCACCTAGTCCTTCTCCCCCACCTGCTGACGAGGCGGAGGATGGGGATGAGGAGGAGGAGGAGGAGGAGGACTGTGAGAGGGAGTACGAGGAGGGGGAGTACGAGGAGGGTGAGGACTCCGAGGAGGGAGAGGAGGAGGAGGAGGAGGAGTTGCCTGTTTTTGACTTGGAGGACAAGGAGGGGGAGGCGAGGGTGTGGGAGGAACCAGACGAGTACGTTGAGCCAGAGTACACAAGGATGCCTCAGGAGCCTGGGACGAGGGAGCCGTACATGCGAGGACAGGCGGAACTACCTAGTATGGAAACTTGGGTGAAAAAAGGTGGAATTGTTGAGCTCAAACCGAGAGGAAAAAGGTGAGCACTCAACTTTTTTTACAACTTTTTAGATTTTGATATTGTAGTAATGAACTTTTATCACCTTTTGCTAATACCCTTTTTGGCTTCTCGCTGTGCAGTTCGTTTGTGTATAAGGGTGGGAGGTATGTGCGCACATACTCGAGCATCCTTGGATGCATCATCAAGAAGTACTACCCTGGAGCTGTAAAAATGTCCAATGGTCGTTGGGTGATAGTTTCGTCTTGGAGGCAATACAAGCGAGCAAAAGATCCCTTGGGCACGAAGCACAAGTTCCTCGCGAACTGCCAAGCGAGGGTCCTCACGGAGTTCTGGGTAAGTTTATTCGACTACTAACCATTCGATAACCTTGAGGTTGAAAATAGTTGAACTAACGCCTTTCTGCCACTTTTAATCTATGTCTATCCTGCTTGTAGACTTACTTTCAGATGGACCCAGATTGTAACCGCGATGAGTGCATTGCCCAGTCTCACGGTAATTTGTAAAGCAAGTTACTGACACTATGCACGAGGCACGTGTGGGTTGCGTTCGAAGATGGTATGCCGAGAAGCGTAAACTCCCAATGCAGAACAAGTCTCAATCCCGAAATATCTTTATGGATCCGTGGCAGTACTTGCAGGTAATATATGTATTTTGTGTATGCGGTGCCCTACTCCGTACGGCTTGTACTAATATGTGTATTTTTGTATGAAGGTACCTCCTCCGTTCATAGGTCACGCCAGACCGGGAGTCTACCGGGCTATTGTCCATTGGTGGACAAGCGCCGAGTTCAAGAGGAGGAACGAAGAAGGAAAGCTAAAGAGAGCCGAGATGGGAGGTGGATCACACACGCAAGGCAGCTTACCCATGGCCGTCTGCATACAGAACGCGGTGAGAAAAATCTTTCTCTTAACCTTGCTCATCATGTTGTTTCTTATGCTGCAAATGCGTCCCTCTTGATGTATCTTCGTGGTCACTCTTGCAGGCAAAAGAGCTAGGCGCGGAGCCCTCGATATTCACGGCCTGGAGTAAGTTTCATAAGAAGAAGAACAAGGAGGATGGGACGCTTACGTGGGTGAGCCCGAACGCCGAGCTCAAGGACACGGAGTACCGGAAGTTCTTTGCCACAACACATCCCGGCACGAACCCCGATACCGAGCCCTTCGACCCTGAGGTTGCCATGTGTGCGGGAGGCGGCCGGAAGAATGGCCGCTTGTGGATGTGTGACAGCGCCGTCGATCCTAATACCGTCCGGTCTATGAGAGAGGTTAGGCGTGACAACTCAATCTCTTCGTCTTCCATACAGTCCCGCCCGACAGCGTCGTCTAGAGCCATCGATAAGATTCGGGTATTCACTTCTTCTTTGGTCATCCACATTTCATTCCATGTTTTCCATTTGTAATATCCATGACCTTCCAATGACACAACGTAGGAGGACTTGGAGAACGAGAGGAGACAGAGGGAGCAGGCTCAGGCTATCATTGCTCAGCAGAGTCAGATGATGGCGTGGTTTGCACAGAAGATGGCAGCCTGCGAGTCCCAGATAGCGGTAAGTTCTTGCTCATAGGACCTAAGACGAATTCTAGTTCCATACACCTTACCCGCACATGCTTGATTTGTAGACGTTGCTGCCGAGTGGCGCCACTCTTCCTACGGTTGATCCACCTCCTTTTGACATCAACACATGGGTAAGTTGTCTTGTGTATTAGGTGCCAATCTCAAAATACCACATATGTAATGCATATTGACTATGGCTCATATTTTCTATCTTGTAGCTACATGCCTCAGGTGGATCCAACAATATGGAGTTTGGGCGACAACCGTCTCAGGAGGAGACCATGTAGACGTCTCCTACAGGGGGACAACGACCTGACAACCCGCTCCATCGCTCACTCTTTTAGGTTTGTACTCTCGTTCTAGTGACTAGTAGAATTTCACATCGTAGAATCACTCCCGACATAGGACATAGGACTTGTAGAAAATATGACTTGTCAAAATTGTGAAATTCTTACCATATGACTTGTAGAATCACTCCCAACATAGGACTTGTGTGAATCTCATGTCATTATTCTTGCTATATGAATTGTGATTATTCTTACCAAATGACTTGTCAAAATTTACTTGCTATGTTCTATCCTATGTCAAAATTTACTTGTGAATCACTTGTAGGATGTCCATGAAGGATGAACTTGTCGATCTCCGGTGATGTGTTGACATGTGGAGTTGTATTATGAAATCGTATGCACTTGTTATGCACTATTTGTGGTCATGGATCTTGTGTATGATCTTATTTCTAGTGTTGGAGCTTGTATGTGACTATTATGGACATATTTGTGGTCATGGGAGCTTGTATGTGACTATTATGGACATATTTGTGGTCATGGAGCTTATGTCACTATTATGGACATATTTGTGGTCATAGAGCTTATGTCACTATTATGGATATATTTGTGGTCATGGATCTTCTATTTAACTATTATGAACATATTTGTGGTTATGGACCTTGTATTCGACTATTATGGACATATTTGTGGTTATGGAGCTTGTATGTGACTATTATAAACATATTTGTGGTTATGGAGCTTGTATGTGAGTATTATGGACACACTTGTGGTCATTGGCTTGTATGTGATTATTATGAACATATATGTGATCTATCTGTGGTCATGAGCATGTCTGTGATCTATTTGTGGTCATGAACATATCTGTTTATGGCTATATTTTATATTTGAATTGAAGGAATGAAATGAAAACAAACAAAAAAAATTCATTAGGCCTTTGCCGTGTACAAACGCACGGCAAAGAAGCTAATTGTCGTTTGCCGTGCATAAGCGCACGGCAAAGATGCCACATGTCGCCATACTGTGCACCTGGAGTATTTGGGACAAATGGAGTCACTTTGCCGTGCAAGAACACACGGCAAATATTCCGCCAAAGGCACACGGCATAGAGACGCACGGCAAAGACAGGCAGACTGGTTGCTCAAGGTGGTATTTGCCGTGCCCACCACACGGCAAAGACTTTGCCATAAAACACACGGCAAAGGTAGAAACACGGCAGAGTAAGAACACACGGCAAATGTGAAATCACGGCAAAATATGTGCCGTGCGCGGTGCACGTCAAAGTTGTGGTGGGGTCCATCGCTGGAAGCGCACGGCAAAGGTTCACGGGGCCCACCATCACGGCGTCGTCAAGTACCTTTTGTGTGCCGTCCGGGGGTGGCAAGCACACGGCAAAGGATTTTTTGTGTATGGTGCACGGCAAAGAACTCTTTGCCGGCCTTATCTTTGCCGTGCGGTCTTTGCCTGTAATATCTCACGGCAAAGCCTTTACCGTGCCTTTTTGGGCCTTTGCCGTGCATTATATGTTACACGGCAAAGAACAAATTTCTGGTATGCAGACGTGCATCTCCAATAATAAGAATCTTTATTTAAACGGGGACACCTGCAGGATCTTCAGTGGGATGAAGATCAGATATCTTCCAAATTAAGAAGGAAATGGGAAAGGTGAATCAGACACTCATATAAGTACATAAAAGCACTAGGAAATGGAAAATATTAAGCATTGTACCTGCAGGTGGTGGTATGATCGGCCGGAAGAGGATGTAACAGTCCACCCGGTTAGGATGTGTCCGGAGTGCGTTTCGCAGCGCAGCCTTTGCTTGCCTGGCCTCCCCGACTGTCACTCCCCAGCGGTAGAATGTGACCACGGCCGTTCGAAGAGACGACAGGCGGCCCATACCCATGTCAGACCAATAGCTACCGCTGCCTGCTGCTTCTTCCTCTTTTGCGACCTGCAAGCTAATACAGAGATCAAGTCGTTCAGCCTTGGGCAAAGCTCCTGGCTGAAACACGATTTGGCCCGCTGACAAGGAGAACAACTTGAATGATGTGAGACAACGGAACCCATCAGCACCGACGAGTAGCAGCCGGCTCTGTCTGTAGCTCGACATGTTGAGAATACGAAGCGCCGGCAACCTTCCCAGGACATCCAGATCCTCCTGTCGCACTTTCTCGATAGTGATTTCTAACTTGGAGAGCTGCGACAGATGCGTGGGATTCCGCCTTATCCATGATGGCAGTGTAGAGAATTGGATGTCTCCGATTATGACAACTTCTCGGAGACTACGAGGGGGCACCCAACGTTCCCCCATAAGATCCATTAGTTCAACACCATCTTTTTTGTGATGAACTCTTAAAATCTGTATGTTGGACATTTTACTCAGTAACTCCAAGAAAGCTTCCTTCAGCTCCAAGCTCATATTATCAAACCAAATTTCAAGCCCCCTCAATCTTTGCATGCTTCCCAGCCCTTTCACGATGCTTAGGGAGCCCACACGGATATAACTCAACACTTCCATTGATGTAAGGTTTCCCACCATTCCGTCTGGAAACATCTTGTGGTCATAATCAATGAGTAGGCACATCAATATTCTCAGCTTAATAAAACTAGATGGCAGTTTCATAAAAGAATTTTGACTCAAATCAAGCACCTGCAAATACTGCAAATTTCCAACTTCTTCCGGGAGCTCGGATATTCCTGTTTTGCACAGACCTAGGTACCTTAGGTGCAACAAACTCCCCAACTCCCCAAGTTTAAGATGATTGTGATCACCAAGATCACATCCATTCAGTTCCAGTACTCGTAAAACAACAAAGCTCGAGAAAGACGGCATTACACCAATAGCAGGTTCAAATAAAGCAATAGACCTCACCTGTAACATACTCATAGATTCAAGAGACATGTTTTGAGTTTCTCCTTTTCTAGCATTCTGTAGGGACAACCTGCGCACATTGCTCTGAGAAGGAATGCTATCACCAATACCGTTGAATATAGTAACAAAGTTGTCCTCGCTTGACAATGAAGCAATAAGATCTAGAACCATATCATGTACCTTGCAAGCTACTACAGTGTCTTCAGCTTTATCATATATTGGCAGGATCATATTTCTATTTATTAGCTCACTGAAGTAAGTTTCTCCAATCTCGAAGAGACTAGTTTTTTCTTTTCCATGTTGGATAAAACTTTCGGCAATCCACATCCATATCAACTTATCTTTTCTAATCTTGTAATCCTCGGGAAACATTCCTAGATATAGTAAGCATGTTTTTAGATGAGAAGGAAGATCATAATAACTAAACGATAGTATCCTCAGCATCTCCTCTACACTGGGGTTCTCTGTCAGCCCACGACCAATAGACTTGAGCAAATCATGCCATTCATCCACATGTTTTACTTGCTGATCACTAGTCAAAAGACTAGCTATAGTAATAATGGCTAATGGCACCCCACCACATTTTCTCAATATATCTATGGAAACTTCTTCAAATTCAGGAGGACATCCACCCTCATCGAAAAATATCCTTCTGTAGAAGAGCCTTTTGGAATCATCATCACTAAGAGGTTTCATTGGGTAAATATAACCATTAGTAGACGAGCAACATAATTTAGACACACTCATTATACGAGTTGTCGTGATTAGCCGGCTGCCAAAATTATTGTTGTTTGAGAATGCCAAGTTGATAACTGTCCACAATTTTTCATCCCATATATCATCAATTACAATGAGATACCTATATCAATTATGAGATCATCAATAGAAAGCATGGATATCTTCCTTTCACGGTAAAACTATATTAAACATTTCTAACATTTTTGATAATGGACGGTTTAATACTTAAGAGGTTAAATTATTACACCCTACATGTGCATAACTAAGATGCACATAGCCAAACTAACCTTGGTATCATATGATCATGATTAATACACACAGTTACAATCTTGGTAAACGAAAAAAATGATGTTGAGATTTTCTTTTCTTCTAAACAATAGGGGCCTATTTTATTCACATGATTCACAAACTCATGAATATGACAAACGCAATATTTGAGTGTCATGTTCACTCTATAGGATTGGAAAACCAAAAAATTGGCATATAATTTTGTTTAAAACAAACTGAAAAGAACACAAAATGCAACAAGAGGTGAGTGGATGAAAATGTCCCTCCAAAATAAGGTAAAACAAAAAATTCTGAATATTTCTAACGATTTGAATCATACGGATCAAACGATCTGCATTGGAAAAAGAACCTTTTGGATTTATATTCTCTAGAAATCCTATGAAATTTCTTGAATCAAAGGAGCCCTAGATTTTAAGGGTATTTTCATAAAACATTGTTCATCCATAAATATCTCGTACCAAGACATACGCAGGATGATGTGGCTGATACATAGAGGGCCAATTTAGTTCTGAATTATACATAGGAGCAGTATGTTGTAGCCAGATGCCCTTATGTAGAAAACGAAATATTTTTGTGGGATTTGAATATATTTTTTGAAATCTGAGATAACACCGCATGCTCCCAATGTATACCTATTTGTGCTATCTACCTCATTGTCCAAACAAGTTGATCTAGCTTTTTAGCTTGAATCAAAATAATAAATCAGGCGAAATATGTCTGATTGTTAGAACTAAGGGTAATGTATGTCAATGTTTTCCAAAAATTCATCAGAGGTTCGCAACAAGGAGGTAGGAAGTAAAATTACTCTACATCGTTCAATATTTTTAAACTCCACAATTTACACGTTATTGCAAAATACAACAACAAAGGCATTATCAAGGTAAAGCTGGTTGCCATCATTAAGTGTAAGACATGAGACAGGTACGCACCTTTTATTTTCGAGGCTTACGCGGAGTTTGTCGATGAGTTGTCGTTCATTCAACATGGAGAAATGGTTTTGGTATATACCAAGATCAAGGAGAATGTCAATGAAAACCTTCTTTGCGTCAGCACTTCGACCGACAGGAACAAAAGCCCTACAATCAAAATCTCCTTTGATCTTGTCATAAACCGTTTTGACAAGGGTGGTCTTGCCCAATCCTCCAAACCCAACAACGGAGACAATCTTCAACTTCTTCTTGGTCTCGTCGTCTCCCTCGGAGAGCAATTTCATCAGCTTTACATCCCTTTTTCCAGCAACACCAACGAGCTCTGTCACTTCCGTGTACAAAGCTCTAAGGCGGGGATCGATGTGCGCCACGGCTGCAGGCTTAGCGACTATATTGTCGACGGTGTACCTTCCGCGCCTGTTAGCAACCTCTTGGACTTGCTTATTGATGTCCTTGATTGCGGCGGCAATCTGATGACGAGCCTTCCCTTTGTTGAACAAGCCAGCCATCTTCTCCATGAGCCGTTTGAGCTTGTTTGACTTGGCCGCAGGATCAGGATCATCATCGTCGACACGAACCAGGAACTTGTCGATGACGTCCTCCATGTCGAAGGAGAGCTCCCTCACCTCCCATGCCCAGAGCTTGACCTGCTCATCGAGCTGCTCCGGCGGCACCTCCGCCACCTTGCGGAGGGCAGCGTGCATGCTCTGCATCTCCTTCTCGAGGGACCTGACGCCTTCCTTGACGCTCTTGGGCAGCCTGTACTCCTCCTGGAGGACCTCGACCAGCTTAGGGAGCAGGGAGCCCATGGCGCCCGTCACCAGGTTCATGGTTTCTTCCCTTCTCACTCGATTATTTGCTCCGATCGATGTGTGGTGGACAAGCGACTGTTGTTCGTTTCTCTCAATTTGTTGAACCTGGGCACTGATAATAGGTATCGACTGAATGAATGATTTGTTCTCCCGACAGCGTGTGGTGACCACCATGATGCCGGCCAATAACTTGGTTGGGAGGCTTCTAGAGAAAGACCAGCACTTGCCCATACTCCATTATTAAAGCGCCCCACCACCTAAAACTGCTACCATTGGCTCTTTTCGGTGGAGAGCATCTAACTGCCTTCGGTGCACCTTCGACCCTAACATGCTCAGATGCAAACTTAGAGATGCGTGTATATCAATATCTTTCTTGTGAATATCACGAATCGACTTGGCCTGAGATTGACGAAGTCATCACATGCATGCTCTCGTTGTCAATGAAAAAAATATTCCGTCTTTTATGAGACATTAAAGCGTCAAACTTGTGGCATGATCTTTTGATGGGTCAGAGGTACCACTGGTCCACTGTCCTCCTAACATCCAATCACAAGTTGGTTCTCTGATTTTTTTTAATTCCTAATTAATAAAGCCACATTTTTTGTATGCTTAAATAAAATTCCACATGCTTTACGTATTCATCTAAAAACAGATATTTTTTAAAACTTTAAATATGATCCACCCTCTCTTCATATCAGACCTTATTGTTGTTGATAGACTATCATGTGCCGATTCTACCCGATAGGCACTCATCCTACGTACCTGACCGACTCAAATTGCATGGTGCATCTTAGATATGCTTAGAGAAGCTGTAGCAGATCCCTTAAAAGAGGGCAAAACTTTATAATAACCACTTTTTACGGTTTTGGAGGCAAAAGAGCACTACGAGAATAACTAAATAGGCCGACGGCCTTTTTATACGCCGATGGCAAAATGTCGGGGCCGTCGGCCCAGTTTTGCCGTCGGCGTACAATAAATAGGCCGACGGCCGCCGTCGGCGTAAACATGACCGTCGGCATAGCCCATTGGGCTAACGGCAGAGCAACGGCGTCAAGTCTACGCCGACGGCACCTATGCCGACGGCTTTGCCGTCGGCGTAGCTATTTTTCTTTTTTTGCCACATTAATCTTAGAAAAATCATAACTAAATCATTTAAATTTAGAAAAATACATATAATATAACAAAATTTGCAGAAAAATAAGATATATCTATATAAACTCAAATATTATATATTTTTATTCAAATAAATACATAAAAAATACAAATACTTTCGTATAACATATTTTTCATTTTCCAAGTGCAAAAAACGGGGTGTTTTATGAAGCAACCACCAAAAGAAAGTTTCAAAATGATAATACCATATTTTTCAAAAAATACTATACCATATTGAATGGAAAATTTCCCAACCTAGTAATCTCAAACCTTTCCGTTCACCTCTCGTGAAAAAGACAAATTCCTGCTGAATCGGCAGGAAATGAGTTAGATTTGAACTACAGGTACATGATATATTGCTCATGATTTTTTGTAAAAATCATTTTTAGATTTACAATATGCTATTTCATCAGAGATCTAATGCAAGTTTAGTGAGACTCGTCCCCGAGCTAAGAATCATCATGCCCCTCGATTTAGGAAGTTTGATGATAGTTTGAAATGTGCATAAAAAATTAAAAAACGATCGAAACAATGCAAAACCTTCGCGTGGTCTCATATTATATGACATAGTTCCATGGAAAAATACCAGACTTGGTATATTCATTGAGTCTTAAAAAAACCTTCACAAAATGGTCTATCTCAATCGAGGTTTTCTGGATTTCAGGTCAAATGACCAATGTTATTGCTATAATCGCGGTTTAGTTTGCGATAATGTGTCCATATTATGCACACATGTGTATCATGGGATGGTGAACAATCTTGCAGGAGGAAGTTTTCCTTTTTGTCGCACCGAAAAGCCATTTTTCATTTTCCGAGTGCAAAAAACGGGGTGTTTTTGTGAAGCAACCACCAAATGAAAGTTTCAAAATGATAATACCACATTTTTCAAAAATACTAGACCATATTGAATGGACAATATCCCAACCTAGGAATCTCAAACCTTTCCGTTCACCTCTCGTGAAAAAGACAAAATTGTGCTGAATCGGTAGGAAATGAGTTAGATTTGAACTACATGTACATGATATGATGCTCATGATTTTTTGAAAAAATCATTTTTAGGTTCAAAATATGCTATTTCATCAGAGATCTAATGCAATTTTAGTGAGGCTCAAGCCCGAGCTAAGAATTTTCATGCCCCTCGATTTAGAAAGTTTGACGATAGTTTGAAACGGGCATAAAAAATTAAAAAACGATCGAAACAATGCAAAACCTTCACGTGGTGTCATATTATAAGACATAGTTACATGGAAAAATATAAAACTTTATATATTGATCGTGTCTCAAAAAACACTTCACAAAATGACCTATCTAAATCGAGGTTTTCTGGATTTCAGGTCAAATGACCAATGTTATTGCTAGAATCGCGATATAGTTTGCGCTAATGTGCCAATATTATGCACTCGTGTATATCATGGGATGGCGAACAATGTTGCAGGAGGAAGTTTTCCTTCTCGTCGCACCAAAAAGCCATTTTTTATTTTTCGAGTGCCAAAAACGAGGTGTTTCATGAATCTTGACATAGTTTCAGTTGGTCTAATATTTAAAATTTATGATATATAATTAAATAGATGATATGGATGTCATATTTGGATTCCTCTCATTTTTCTGATCGATTTGGATATATTATTTGTCGAATTGTGATTTACGGATTTGTAGATATGAATTATTCAAATTTAAATAAAAAAGCAAAATAAATAAAATTTATTGTATTTTTATTTGAATTCAAGATTATTATTACTTATTTATTGTTGTTTACTCCAAAAATTGTATGGAATGTAAAAAAACAAATATGTCTAACATTATAGTGTAATGGTTAATAGGTTTGATATGATAATATTCACAACAAGTTCTAGTTTGTTTGTCGGAAGCTCATGTGCAAGGAACGAAGAAGTTAAGCATGCTGGGGCTGGAGTAGTATTAGGATGAGTGACCGGTTGGGAAGTTTGACTAATTATGCAATTTGACTTGAGACTAAGTATACTTAGAATTAAAAATGTCCATGTGAGATTAACAAGTTAAACAATACAAAATTGTTAAAAAAATTGAAAAAAAAAGTTGGAGAAAAAAATTGAAAAAATCTAGGCCGACTGTAAAGCCGTCGGCGTAGCCAAACGGCCGTTAGTCATCTAGGTAGGCCCCATATGGTCTACGCCGACGGCTTATATACGCCGACGGGAGAAGAGGCTACGCCTACGGGCAAGATGTCGACGGCCACCATCTGCAGCGGCGTCGGCGCGTGAGCTTCTCCTTCTCCTGTAGTGGAGGGTGCAAACCAAATCCCGTTAGAGTTGCCAACCATTAAATTTTTTCAAAGGTGAGCTTTAAAAATGGAGTCCTAACCCTCGTATCTATAGTTTCGAGGAACTTTTCGTACCCACAAACAAGAACACTATTGGCAGGAGGGAAGTTTTAGGATGCACCGACGAGATTCCGCTGAACTCACGTAATCCAGCCAACTTCCACCGACTTCCCAAAATTCTGACCAATTTTCGTTAGAGAGGTTCACTCCAGCCAATTTACGACAAAATGGGTTAGATAAATTTGGAGATGAGGAGTAGAAAAACATGGGTGAAAGGGAGCAACCATTTGAGGGGACGGAGTAGCTCAGTAGCAGGAGCTCGATGGGGGATTAGGGTGGCGAGGAAGTGGCAGCGTGCAGCACAGGCGAAAGCAGGGGCTAGAAGCAGCAGCGTCCACACCTCAACGAACCAGGCTTGCATGGGGTCAGGAGGAGGCGCAGGCACAAGGTCGCCTAGACGATGATTGGACTATTGAATTGATAGGTCAGCCAGTTCATCCAAAAGTCCAAACTCTTGGAGAAGGGTTGGTATAGTATATATATTTCAACACACGTTCTCACGTCAAGGCGAGACATACGGGTAAACCGCGTACAAGGACCTTAGACATGGAATCGATGAAAGACCGCAACTATTTTAGTTTAATAGTGCGTAACTTGGATCTTAAACTTGAGACCTCAAGGCTCTGATATCATATTGAATTGGTAGGCCAGCCAGTTCAAGTCCGAACCGTTGGAGAAGGGCTAGCATAGTATATATATTTCAAGAGGCACGCGGGTTCGTCGGGTTGGAGGCACGGGCATAGGAGGCAGTCGGGCCTAGGTCCATCTACGACCAAAAACTGGAGGGCGCATAGAGTAGAGGTTGGAGCTACCGGGTAGCAGGGTGGAGGCGTCGGGCATGGATTGTGCAATCGCTAGGTACAAGATGACCGAGAAAAATAGGAAAATAAAAAGGTGGTCCATAGGTGGGACCTGCTTGTTAAGGGTGTCTATTATGGACATGGCGATTTGGCTCCCAGGTGTAAATGCATCTATTATGAAAAATGCATTTTATATAAATTTCAAAATGTTAAAAATTTTGGAAAAAAAATCTTGGGTGTGTATCCAGACATGCTATGTTTTCACACAAACTTTTGCAGCGAGAAGACATTTTTTGAGATTTATACAAAAAATACAAAAAAATGTCTTGTGAAAAACTATTTTGCAACACCAAAAATTATCTTTTTTACACAATCCACATAAAATGTCTCTTTTTATGAAACTTGGTGTACAAACATAGAATGTCAACATGTACACTAGAATAGTTTTTTCGAAATTTTTAAAATTTTGAAATATATCTTTTTTGGCAATAGGTGCACCTACACCTATGAGCCAAAGTGAATTTCCTGTCTATTATGCCTTTTTAAGGTACCAGCATTAAATGAGATCTGCTAGAGATATTGTTTTAGGCCTTTTCCAATGGGTGATAGCACGGTATCATAGGCAAATTGCTTATGTCACACTATAGTTAATAAAGAGAGAATGTGAGGTTGTATCTTAGCTTAGGCCGGTCACAGTGGTCATTCCTTGACACGATTTCATAGGTAAAACGCTGACGTGGAGGCCTAATTAATGAGAAAGAGAGAGCAACTGTATACAAGTATAGAACCGGCTCTTAGCGAGTTAACCGAAACGAATTAAATTCCTGATCAATCCGGTGCTCCAAGCTACCAGTAGTACTACTATATCGCATACCTGGAACGTACCGCTGCACGCCCATCCGATAGGGTAGCACCAGGGTTGATTAGGCCACAGAGTATGCTGTAGTTTAATTAGGCCACAAATTGATCCGCTAGTGCATCCTGTAAAAAAACAAATATATTTAACATTATAGTGTAATGGTTAATAGGTTTGATATGATAATATTCACAACAAGTTCTAGTTTGTTTGTCGGAAGCTCATGCGAGCGAAGAAGTTAAGCGTCTTTGAAATTTGGAGTAGTATTAGGATGGGTGACCGGTTGGGAAGTTTGACTAATTATGCAATTTGACTTGAGACTAAGTATACTTAGAATTAAAAATGTCCATGTGAGATTAACAAGTTAAACAATACAAAAATGTTAAAAAAAAATTGAAAAAAAAATTTGAAAAAAAAAATTGAAAAAAAAAATTGGAGAAAAAAATTGAAAAAATCTAGGCCGACTGTAAAGCCGTCGGCGTAGCCAAACGGCCGTTAGTCATCTAGGTATGCCCCATATGGTCTACGCCGACGGCTTATATACGCCGACGGCTTTTCTACGCCGACGGGAGAAGAGGCTACGCCTACGGGGCAGTATGCCGACGGCCATACGCCGACGGCAGCCGTCGGGCGGCGTATTCAGCTTCTCCTTCTCCTGTAGTGGAGGGTGCAAACCAAATCCCGTTAGAGTTGCCAACCATTAAATTTTCTCAAAGGTGAGCCTTAAAAATGGAGTTCTAACCTTCGTATCTATAGTTTCGAGGAACTTTTCGTACCCACAAACAAGAACACTATTGGCAGGAGGGAAGTTTTAGGATGCACCGACAGCATTCTGCCGTTGAACTCACCAGAATCCAGCCAACTTCCACCGACTTCCCAAAATTCTGACCAATTTTCGTTAGAGAGGTTCACTCCAGCCAATTTACGACAAAATGGGTTAGATAAATTTGGAGATGAGGAGTAGAAAAACATGGGTGAAAGGGAGCAACCATTTGAGGGGATGGAGTAGCTCAGTAGCACGAGCTCGATGGGGGATTAGGGTGGTGAGGAAGTGGCAGCGTGCAGCACAGGCGAAAGCAGGGGCTAGAAGCAGCAGCGTCCACACCTCAACGAACCAGGCTTGCATGGGGTCAGGAGGAGGCGCAGGCACAAGGTCGCCTAGACGATGATTGGACTATTGAATTGATAGGTCAGCCAGTTCATCCAAAAGTCCAAACTCTTGGAGAAGGGTTGGTATAGTATATATATTTCAACACACGTCCTCATGTCAAGGCGAGACATACGGGTAAACCGCGTACAAGGACCTTAGACATGGAATCGATGAAAGACCGCAACTATTTTAGTTTAATAGTGCGTAACTTGGATCTTAAACTTGAGACCTCACGGCTCTGATACCATATTGAATTGGTAGGCCAGCCAGTTCAAGTCCGAACCGTTGGAGAAGGGCTAGCATAGTATATATATTTCAAGAGGCACGCGGGGTCGTCGGGTTGGAGGCACGGGCATAGGAGGCAGTCGGGCCTAGGTCCATCTACGACCAAAAACTGGAGGGCGCATAGAGTAGAGGTTGGAGCTGCTGGGTAGCAGGGTGGAGGCGTCGGGCATGGATTGTGCAATCGCTAGGTACAAGATGACCGAGAAAAATAGGAAAATAAAAAGGTGGTCCATAGGTGGGACCTGCTTGTTAAGGGTGTCTATTATGGACATGGCGATTTGGCTCCCAGGTGTAAATGCACCTATTATGAAAAATGCATTTTATATAAATTTCAAAATGTTAAAAATTTTGGAAAAAAATTCTTGGGTGTGTATCCGGACATGCTATGTTTTCACACAAACTTTTGCAGCGAGAAGACATTTTTTGAGATTTATACAAAAAATACAAAAAAAATGTCTTGTGAAAAACTATTTTGCAACACCAAAAATTGTCTTTTTTACACAATCCACATAAAATGTCTCTTTTTATGAAACTTGGTGTACAAACATAGAATGTCAATATGTACACTAGAATAGTTTTTTCGAAATTTTTAAATTTTTGAAATATATCTTTTTTGGCAATGGGTGCACCTACACCTATGAGCCAAAGTGAATTTCCTGTCTATTATGCCCTTTTAAGGTACCAGCATTTAATGAGATCTGCTAGAGATATTGTTTTAGGCCTTTTCCAATGGGTGTTTCTTAGTACGGTATCATAGGCAAATTGCTTATGTGACACTATAATTAATAAAGAGAGAATGTGAGGTTGTATCTTAGCTTAGGCTGGTCACAGTGGTCATTCCTTGACACGATTTCATAGGTAAAACGCTGACATGGAGGCCTAATTAATGAGAAAGAGGGAGCAAATGTATACAAGTATAGAACCGGCTCTTAGCGAGTTAACCGAAACGAATTAAATTCCTGATCAATCCGGTGCTCCAAGCTACTAGTAGTACTACTATATCGCATACCTGGAACGTACCGCTGCAACGCCCATCCGATAGGGTAGCACCAGGGTTGATTAGGCCACAGAGTATGCTGTAGTTTAATTAGGCCACAAATTGATCCGCTAGTGCATCCTGTAGATTTTTTTCGATAAAGGGCGTTTTATTACTTAGAGTTTAAGCATTACACCCGGCCTCTGCATAACTAGGATGCACACAGCCGCCAAAATCCAGCAATCCGAACATAAAGGAATAATAAAAAAACATAAGCGAATTACATATCATAATGAGAAATTGTAAAGCGCCTAAGGAGCCGAAGGTAGGTCAATCCGCAGATTATGTTGCCAGCCATATCGGGTGAACAAATCCCGCGCCGTGTCCTCCAACCGCGTACACACCTTCGTGAAAAGCATGCGATAATCCGCACGATGAAGTGTCGCCCAACACCGAAGGGTGCCTGTGCATCTGTAAATAACCTGCAGAAGTGAACAGTTTGCATCCTGTAGATACGATAGGTAGATACCGTCCGTTGTGTAGGTTGTATCTTACGGCCCCGTTTCTTCGCTGGATACGGCGTTTAGAAACGACTCATTGGTACCGGCCTTGGCTACAAGTCTTGCATGGTATCATAGACAAAATATATGGTTAGCCCAATCATATACATGCATATATCCAAAATCATTAAATATGGATACAACTCTTAAGATATAATCCATTGTACTAGTTCTTTCTTAAAATACACCACTATCTAAGATAACGAGCTAAGAGACACCCCATTGTGAAAGGTCTTATGCGGCAGTACTAAGTTTAGTTTTTGTTGAAGTCGAGTTGTGTTCAAAATATTCTTCATATGTTTTGCGAAACTGCTTCACGTACGAACTTTCGCGTCCGATTACTTTACGGCACAAATAATTTATTCCTGTCTCGTGCCCAAAGTCCAGCCCAAACCCAAACCCAAACCCAGCCCAAACCCAAACCCAAACCCAAACAGTAATACTCTAACCTAACCCCACCAAATCCTGCCCACGACTACTCCTCTTCCCTCTCTTACTTTTCACGCCTCCTCCTCTTCCCTCCAAAACACGACGGCTCATCTTCTTCACGATATCTTCCTTGCTGATATGCAAATCAGTCTCATCCACATCTAATCTGCACCAGCACAAAGAAGATTGATTAGAGGGGCATATAATAAGGGCCTCCAAACAATACGAGGTATGTATCTTTTGCATTGTTTGAATCAGATCTGTTCCATAGAAATTATGGCGATGCTGCAATCTATCAGGGCTTGCACAAGTTAGTCTCATCCACATCTAAATCTGAGTTCGATTTGCATTTTTAGGTAGTTGATGGAGCCAGTTTTTACTTTAGATGAAGTAATAGATCAACATAACTTAGTATTTGATGAAGATGATGAAGATGTCTTCATCGTGGAGGAGATTGAGGATTCTTCGAATGGCAAACAAGTAGAGCCGATGATGATGTTGGAACCTAAGAAGGGAATCATGTTTGATAGTGAGGATGATGTTGTTAGGTTTTACAAAGGTTATGCAAAAAAGAAGGGCTTTGGTGTAGTAAGAAGAACCACTAGACCTGGTGAGGACAACAGGCTTAATTATTTTACTCTTACGTGTAATAGACAAGGGAAGGCCCAATACTCATCAAAAAAACTCATTCAAACCTAATCCATCGACAAGGATACAATGTCCAGCTAAGACTAATTTTTCTCGCCGTGGAGAAAAGTTCTGCATTACTTCTGTTACACTAGACCACAATCATCCTATAAGTCCAAGCAAAGCCAGATTTCTAAGAAGTCACAAGAAATTGGACTTGCATGCCAAGAGAATGCTTGAATTGAATGATCAAGCAGGAATCCGTATGAACAAGAATTTTGGTTCACTTGTTATGCAAGCCGGTGGCTATGACAAGCTTGAGTTTGGTGAAAAGGAGTGCAGGAATTATTTGCAAGAGACAAGAAGGCTGAAGCTTGGTCCGAGATGCACATCTTTGTTTATCAATATTTTCTCCGTGCATCAAAAGATCCAGATTTTTTTCATGTTATGGATGTGGATGAGGATGGACGACTAAGAAATGTATTTTGGGCAGATGCAAGAAGTAGGGCCACATATGAATCCTATTGTGATGTCATCACATTTGACACTACATACTTGACAAACAAGTACAAGATGCCGTTTGCTCCTTTTGTTGGAGTAAATCACCATGGTGAATCAGTTTTGCTAGGTTGTGGTCTTTTGTCTAATGAAGACACCGAGACTTTTGTCTAGTTATTTAAATCTTGGCTATGTTGTATGTCAAACAACCCACCAAATGCTATAATCACCGACCAGTGCAAAGCAATGCAGAATGCAATTGAAGAAGTTTTCCCGCTGGCTCATCATAGATGGTGTATATAGCATATCATGAAGAAGATCCCCGAAAAGCTTAGTGGGTATGAAAAGTATGAGAATATCAAATATACATTGTCTAATGTGGTGTATAATTCCTTGACCAAACATGATTTTGACGCAACTTGGCTAAAGATGATCGAGAAATATGATCTTCGGGACAATGAATGGCTTGTTGGATTGTATGATAACAAAAATCGATGGGCACCAGCATATGTAAAAGATACTTTTTGGGCAGGAATGTCTTCAACACAAAGGAGTGAGAGTGTGAATGCTTTTTTTGATGGTTACGTTCATGCTAGAACGACTTTGAAGCAATTTGTGGAGCAATATGAAAATGCATTACGAGATAAGGTAGAGAAAGAAAACAAGGCTGATTCTAAGTCGTTCCAAGAGGTAATTCCATGCATTACTCACTATGACTTTGAGAGGCAATTTCAGGTCACATACACAAATGCAAAATTTAAAGAGTTTCAAGAACAATTAAGAGGTAAAATCTATTGCTACCCAACTCTGTTGAACAAAGAAAACACCCTGTTTACATTTAGAGTCAGAGAGGACCGGAAGATTTTTTTTGAAGGAGAGGATGGTGAGATTAAAGAGAAAAGGGTTACTTTAGAATTCACTGTCTTGTTCGACCAAGGGGAATGTGATGTGCACTGTCTTTGTAGGCTATTTGAATTTCGAGGCATCTTGTGTAGCCACATCATTTTTGTGCTTGCGTTTATGGACATTACAGAAGTACCTTCTAGGTATATATTGCAGCGATGGAGAAAGGATTTCAAGCGCAAACACACCTTCATTAAATGTTCATATGATGATATGTTGAACACTCCAGTTGTGCAACGTTATGATAATTTGTGCAAACGTTCTCGTGAAGTGGCAGAAAATGGGGCTGAGTCTGATGCACTATATGCCTTGGTGATGGATGGCCTTAATGAGCTACAAAGAAAGATTGATACGTACCGTACTAACCAGGAAGTTCAGGAGGAGGATCCAACATCAAAGCATGATGATGTGACATTAAACAAAGAAAAACTTGTACTGAGTCAATCCCTGTTCGTAGTGTTGTCCGCCCTCCTTCAAAGAGAAAGATATCAAAAGTAGATCAAGTGGTCAAAAGATTAAGAGCGAAGAAGCAAAAAGTACAAATGAAGTGCCAAGTCAAAAAGAGAAAAAGGTATCTCAATCTATAGCTATATTATTTCCTTATGTTATAACTTGCTAAAGTGTATGAACTGTCTTATAGCACAAACAAAACAGCAAATCAAAAAATGGGCAAGACACAAGTCTCTGGAGTTGGCAACAAACATCGGTAATCCTTCTTTCAGCTACAAGTACTCTATTGTTTTAGCGCATTCCCCTTAATGCAAGCTCTTTTCTTTAGGGAAATACTCGTTGTGAAGGATATGAGGCTGGAAGTTCCTGTTTATTTCCAAATGAGTTTCAGGTACTTACTTTGAGCATTGGAAACTTTACAGTAAATATGCTAATGTATATGACACTCAGGCATTGTTACTTGTTCTAGGAACTGCAAACAAATACACATGCTCCAGCAGCTCATACAATGTTCTACGTTGATATTCTCCAGGTTCTACACTTAACTATTAACTCTTTTTTGTTAGAAAGTATTTGTCTACGGCTAACTGGGTTCTTTAAATTTTGAAGGGAAAGGAAAATGTCATGGATCTGCTAGCTGCTGATCTGAATGATTGAAAGGGACACGCTATGGAACACTTTTGAAAGGATTGAACAATTTTCTAGTAGCACCAGATGCCATAATATCTGCTAGCTGATGTTAATGTACTATGTTATATTCCTTAGGAGAAAGAATCTTGATCTACCCTTCTTCATTTAGTTCAAAGTACTATGTTGTTCTGTTTAATATTATGACATGGAGATGTTCTTTTGGCTAAAACTGAAAACATCTGTGTATTTTGCTAGTCAAATTTCTGGAAGTAGAGTACAGGGACAACTTCACTCACCGTATTTTGCTAGTCAAATTTCTTGGAAAATCCAGCCACAGAAATATTTTACAGTGAAAATGAAATGAACTGCAACTCACATATGCCATTGAAGCTTGCATCGGTCTCCCATCATCAAGCCATCAAACAACGCCCTTCTCCCTGCAGTCATGCTCCTAGCCACTACTCGCCTCTACACTATAGCCTCTACCGGTCTGAGCTTGCCTCTATGCCTTGACGAAAGGAGCAGCATGGAGCCGGGACGGCGAGAAACGGCGATGCTTGCGCGGCGTGGTGCCAATCGGGGACGACTTTGCTGCTGAATCTTATCTCAAGCATCCTAGAACAGTTCGTCCAAGCACTAGAAAAAAGGATAAGGAAGAAGAAAAATAAAATGTGTAATTTAAGAGGTGGGGCCAACCAACAACAGAGCTGGTGCGGTGGTGCCTAGACCCAAAAATATCCATCGGACGAAAATCGGAAGCAAATATGTCGTACTTATAGCAGCGCCGTATGTCTTGGAACAAACTCGTTAGGTGTGGGTGGTTGGATACCGCATGCCCCATTGGCAGGCACCGAGAATGCTTCAGGACCACCGGTAGAAGTGGATGACCTCGAGGAGTTGGAAAATCAGCAAATTGTGGCTTAGCTAGGTGGATGACCTCGTTAGGGTTCGGTACTCCAGGACGACTAATTTGATGGCGTCTCTGTAAACATCAAATTGTTTTAGACTAGCCCCAATGGGGTATTATAGGTGGTATCATGCACCACATGCATGCAAAATGCTTATGTGTCACTAAAATTAATGATGAAAGAGATTATGTTGGTATCATAGGTAGATACAGTATCATAGCACATAGAACTAGAAAAACTAATCCCAAATAAATTTTATACACAAATTTACATTGAGATTCTACAAAAAATATACACTAAGACTATGACACTATTCACTACGGGAAAATTTGGCGCTGCCGTGCACTAGACCTTTGCCGTGTGCCAATGCACGGTAAAGACATCTTTGCCGTGTAATCAAATAGCACGACGCATGGCAAAGAAGTGTCACACTGACGCAGTCTGAGATACACGGAGAAACCCTCACGGCAAAGCCCAAAAATAACACACGGCAAAGCAAACTGTCACGGCAAAGGACAAAAAGACCCACAAGAAAGAAATCGCGACACACCATCTCGTGGGGCCTACCATTTTGGTGCAGTTCACGGGCCGTGCTAGCAGGCTTTGCGTGTGCCTCACCGCCACACGGCAAAGTTTTAAATTCTAAATGGTTTTTTCCGCGCAAAATTTTCCTGCCATTTATTTTATTGGACTTGCGTAATATTCCCGCTTGGTTAATTCAATGAGGAACGTAATATTCCCGCTTTGCCGTGTGCCTCACTGTTCTTTGCCGTGCACCTGCCGCAAAAGGCTCTTCTTGTCGTGGTGCAGCCAAAGCCCTGTTTTCCCCCATTTTCCCTCTTTTTTTCTCCATTTTCTTTTAACACATATTTTATCTCAAATATCATCCATATTGCATCTATGGACACTTTAATTATGTGGTTTGATCAGCCCACATTAATTATGTGGTTTTTTGAGATTCCGACGCTCCAGCGGCAGTCTTCCATCGAAACCCTAGTCTGCGAGGCATCCAGAGATATACCCCATAGTTTTCTCAGCACGAGGTTCCACCAATATACTTTTTTGTTTGTTAAGGTATGTTTAGGCCATATATACAAGGAAAACCAATATTGTGGCTTTGTGGCACATCCAAGCCACCGGTATACAGGTAGCAGGACATTTCCATCTAGAGTTCCAGAAATCTGCTAAGTGTTATCGTTCGAATGTGAAAAAGGTCATACCGGGGAGCTATGTATTCTATCTATGGGACTTCCACAATACTTTCACATGTATCCTAGGTAAGATGCAAGTTTTCTAGGTTCACGTGCAAGGTTTCACATTGTTTGCATTGTTTTTTGAATTTTTTATGCCCGTTTCAAACCATCGTCAAACTTTCTCGAACGACGGGCATGAAGATTCTTAGCTCGGGGCTGAGCCTCGCTAAAACTGCATCAGATCTCTGAATAAATATCATATTATGAGTCTAAAAATTATTTTTGCAAAAAATCATGAGCATTAGATCATGTACCAGTAGTCAAACCGGACCCAGTTCTTGACGATTCGGCAAGAATTTGTCTTTTTCACCAGGGGTGAATGGAAAGGTTTGAGATCTCCCGGTTGGGACATTTTCCATGTAAGGTGGTCTAGTATTTTTAAAAAATAGGGTGGTAGCATTTGGAATTAGCCATTTGGTAGTTGCTTTACAAAATCCCCCTTTTTTGTGCTCGGAAAATGGAAAAGGACTTTTCCGTGCGAAGAAAAGGAAAGATTCTCCTGCAACATTATTTTCCATCCCATGATGCACATGCATGACAATATGGGCACATTATCACAAACTATGCCTTGAATCTAACCATACCTCTAGGGCATAATTCCAACAGGTATATTATTTTAAAAAATAGGGTGGTAGCATTTAGAATTAGCCATTTTGGTGGTTGCTTCACAAAATCCCCCCTTTTTTGCGCTCGGAAAATGGAAAAGGACTTTTCCGTGCGAAGAAAAGGAAAACTTTATCCTCCAACATTGTTTGCCATCCCATGATGCACATGCATGCACAATATGGGCACGTTATTACAAACTATGCCTTGATTCTAGCCATAACATTGGTCATTTGACCCGAAAGTCAGGAAACCTCGAATGAGATAGGTCATTTTGTGAAGGTTTTTTTGAGAGATAATCAATATACCAAGTTTAACATTTTTCCTTCTAACTATGTCACATAATATGACACCACGCGAATGTTTCGCATTGTTTGGATCGTTTTTGAATTTTTTATGCCCATATCAAACCATCGTCAAACTTTTTCGAACGACGGGCATGAAGATTCTTAGCTCGGGGCTGAGCCTCGCTAAACTTGCATTAGATCTCTGAGGAAATATCATATTGTGAGTCTAAAAATGATTTTTGCAAAAAATCATGAGCATTAGATCATGTACTTGTAGTTCAAACCGGACCCAATTCCTACCGATTCGGCGGGAATTTGTCTTTTTTATCAGGGTAAATGGAAAGGTTTGAGATCTTCCGGTTGGTACATTGTCCATGTAAGGTGGTCTAGTATTTTTAAAAATAGGGTGGTAGCATTTGGAATTATCCATTTGGTGGCTGCTTCCCAAAATCCCCCCTTTTTGGGGCTCGAAAAATGGAAAAAGGCTTTTCCGTGCGAAGAAAAGGAAACTTTCTTCTGAAACATTATTCGCCATCTCATGATGCACATGCATGCACAAGATGGGCATATTATCACAAACTATGCTTTGATTCTAGCCATAACATTGGTCATTTGATCCGAAAGCCAGGAAATCTCGAATGAGATTGGTCATTTTGTGAAGGTTTTTTTGAGACATAATCAATATACCAAGTTTGACATTTTTTCTTCTAACTATGTTACATAATATGAGACCACGCGAAGGTTTCGCATTGTTTGGATCGTTTTTGAATTTTTTTATGCTCGTTTCAAACCATCGTCAAACTTTCTCGAACAACGGGCATGCAGATTCTTAGCTCAGGACTGATCATCGCTAAACTTCTATTAAATCCCTAAAGAAACAACATATTCTGAGTCTAAAAATGATTTTTGTAAAAAATCATGAGTATTAGGTCATGTGCCTGTAGTTCAAACCGGACCCACTTCCTACCGATTCTGCGAGCATTTGTCTTTTTATCAGGGGTGGATGAAAAGGTTGGGACATTGTCCACGTAATGTGGTCTACTATTTTTAGAAAATGGGATAATATCATTTTGAATTAGACATTTAATGGCTGCTACTCTACGGTTTTAGGTTTAGAGCACGGCCAGAGGCGACCATAGAAAGTCAAATTTTTGTGCGGCGAAATAGAAAAGTTTCTTCAACAACAATTCTTGCCATCCAAATACACACACGTGTGTGCAATTTTCCATTTTTTTGATTTATTTTGAATTTTTTACGGCTAGTCAAACTATGGCCAAATCTGCACCAAAGAAACACACATCAAGCCAATCAGAGAAGAGAAAACAGCATCACACGGATCACCCCACCGAAATTAATCTTGTCCCTCCATTCTAGCATGATCCAACCGTCCACCTCTCCTTTCTCTCTCCTTATCCATCCTCTCTCTCCTTGCTCCACCCACGTACACCCATCTCCTCCACCGATCGCTTGGCCACTCGCAGCCTTGAGCTCCTGCGATTGGCGGCGCCACGGCTCATCGCGGCGAGCAGCGGCGGCGGCGCCGCGAAGCCCCGCTGCGGGCGCGGCCCTCCGCACGCAGCGCAGCCCTCAGATAGGCGGCGGCAGCAGCTCATAGCGGCGGCGGCGGCAGCGGGCGAGCGGCAGCGGCTCGAGGGTGCACGGGGCCATGGCGGATGGCGCACGGGGCCACGACGACTCGACGGCGGACGACATACTCAACGACGCACGGCAGCGGCTCGACGGGGCCATGGCGACTCGACGACGCACAACATACGACGGCCGGGGCCACGACGACTCGACGACGCGTGGTGGCGGCTCGCCCTGCCTCCTCCCCACCACCGGCCGGCTCGCCCCAGCGACGAGCTCCGCTCCCCCCTCCAACGCATGATACCCAGCACCTCCTGCCCATTCCCCTCCCTCGGCAGCGCCACATCCCCCTAGCCCGTCGTTTGCCAGCCTGACGCCCCCAGACAACAGCCGTGTGTGTCGCCGCCCCTGACCATGTGCGTCGACGGTCCCTGGCCGCATCGACCTAGTACATGGCATCGATGGTGGCCTTTGACGCCGTTGTTTTTTTATTTCGAAAGAATTTCTTTGCTGTGTATTTGTATAAAGCGCACGGCAAAGATTTGGCATAAAAGCGCACGGCAAAGGCTCGGTCGAAAAACGCACGGCAAAGAGGAGTAGCACGGCAAAGACTACCTGGGACCCACTGTCACGGCGCCGTCAGGGAGAGAGGGCGTCGTCAAGTACCTTTTGTGTGTCGTGGTAAGCTGCGGCAAAGGCTTTGTATGGTACACGCAAAGGACTCTTCTTGCCTGATCTTTTTGCAGTCTTTGCCGTGTAGTGTCGCACGGCAAAGCCTTTGCCGTGTCTTTTCGGGGCTTTGCCGTGTATTATCTGTTACACGGCAAAGAACAAAATTCCTGTAGTGATTATATGATACTATGCATTATGAAGATGGTATCTAGCATATGCATGATACTACTATATGATACTTCCATTATGACTAGTCTTAGGGTATCGAAAAGCCATGCCCCACATGTGTGTCCTAAAAGAGCCAATAACGTCGTATTTGCTAATACCGATTACACTTTCACTTTACTAACCGCCATCAAGCAGGGAGGACCCCCTCGAATCTTGGCCGGCAGGCGAGAACCTTCTCGTATCAGGACATCCTGTTGCACCCCGCCGGCATCCTCACCGTTACCATTGACCGTCACATTTTCTCGTAGCATCTCGCCGGCCAGCTGGCCGCGAAGTGAGCGTGGCACCGCCACGTCCTGCCCTGACCCGCACCTCGCCCTCCCCTTTGGCCTGCGCGCAGATGGGTGTGGCATCCCGCAAAACCACTACTAGAAAATCGCGTTGAATTTGTGCATTGCATCGTCATCATCATGCATTGTTTGCTAAAACTATGTTTGCAAAACCTATTTTGTTTTCTGAAACGCCCCATCTTTAACTCAAATGCAAAACCCCGGGCCGCCGGATTGTTTTTGTTTGACTAATATCGGTTTGCAAACGGTGTATTAAAACAAATAAAAATTTATAATTATTTAGTAGGCGATCGAGCAGGCCAACCCCACGAGCGCCCAGTTTTTAAACGGTCCAAATGGCTGCCCCTAAATCCTAAGTCCACCCAACTATCCTACCCACCCTCTGTGGCCACATCACTCTGGCCAACCGTCATGCGACACCTCAGCCACCCTCTCTCCCTCACCCAATCCCTTCCTGACACTTGTCCCAGGCCACTTCCCCTCTCTCTCACCAGTCCAACACACACAGCCCACACACACAACGCACGCCAGCGCAGCACACACACACTCACGCCTGCACCCACCCCCGCGTGGCCCACCCCGGACCCACCAACCGCCAACCCCGCTCCCCTTCCCTGGTTCTTCCCCGACGCGATCCCTCTCCCTGCGCACTGCTCATCTTCTCCTCCCTCTCCGGCCTTCCCTCTCACCTGCCTGAGCCCCCTCCTCACACCCTACCGTCCGCTCCACCTCCTGGGCTCCCTTCTCCTCCCTTCATCTTGCCGCCCTGCCTCGCCGCTCCCTTGCGCCCAGCCGCCAGCGCACGCCTGCCACAGCACTCGCAGCCTCCTCGCCGACCCCTACTCGCTGCCGCGTCGCCGGCTCACTGCCCCTGCCGCTTCCGCCTCACGGCCGCCAGCCGCCTCCCGCCGCCCCTTCCCCACCCGCTCCACCGCCGCTCGGCCAGCGTCTGCCCGAGCCAGACCTCTCTCTCCCCAGATCCACCATCCTCCGCCGACCCGACCGCTCCGGCCCGTCCGGCCACCGCCCCATCCTCCCGCCCGCCATCTCCCTCGCCTCGACCCACCCAGCAGCCACCTTCTCCGCCTCGCCCGCCTCGACCTCGACCCTGGCCCCCATCTCGGCGAGCCTCTCCCCTCCTCGCATGGAGCCCCACGCCGCTCCCTCCTCCTCCCGTCGAGTTCGTCCCGGCCGCTGCTCTGCCATGCCCTCCATCTCCGCCTGGGCCTCCTTCCTCGTCGCCCGTCACTCGTGCCTCTGCGTGCCTCCTGGATCATCCCGGCAGCACATGTGTTGCGTCTCCCTATGAACAGTCGTTACCCAGCTTGTTGTAGTCTATGTGGTTGCTCGTGTCTGGTACCGTGCAAGTTGGATGTTTGGGTACTACGACCGCCATGCCTATCTCGTGTGTGTGGGTTGCAAGCTTGGGCACCTTCCTCCTCCCATGTTGATCTCAAGAATGCATGGCATTAACCGAGTACCTCCAAGTCGACACAGGTTCGCCACCAACACCCGAAAACTCCAACAAGCACGCCACCTGGAAAACCGAACCCCCTCGGTTTGTCAAGATCTTCGTCCTGGACCCTGAAGACCGATCCCGGCGCCCGAATCCGAGAACCCCGACAAGAACCACGACACGGTTGCTCGAGTTCTCCATCGAGGAAACCAAGGTCGCCGCCAAGGAACCCGAGCGACAAGTACCTCACCCCGGACGCCAAGTCCGACCCGACCCGTGAACCCGACAAGATCTGCGCAACGGCAAGAACGGCACCGACCCGGACGGACCCGATGCGTTCCGACACCGAGGCCGAATGCGACAAGTGCTTGACCGACGAGACGACGACATGACCATGACCCGAAGACCCCGGATGCGCCAAGACCTACCCTCGGCGTCCGAGAACGATCCCGTCAAGTTCGTCGAACCCTGAACCCCGAGATCCGATCCTCGTCGAACCCTGGACCCTGACCCCGAACCCCGGAACCCCAAGTTCGTCGCGACCCCCCCCTCATGTGTGAACCCCTTCCCGCAAACCCTATTTTATAAATGCATAATAACAACTTGATCGCATATTGAATTGTCATACTCGCATGCATATCTGTGGTTTGGGGGCCTTATGCCGATTCACCTTATAACTAAATATGGGGCCCATGTGCGGGCAAATCTAGTCTCATATTGGCCTCATTTAAAACTTGTGTAGCGAACCGGTGATGTATTCTGCCTTGATAAACAACATTTAAATTGCGGGGGTTCTAAATAACTTGAACCATTTTAACTAATTGTCGGGACCCCGGTTCCGCTTAATCTGACCTAATTGCATCGCATCTTTGCCATGCCATGCATCATACATGCATCATGCCGATCTTCCGCCGTTGTATTAAATATTGCACCCGGTGTTTCTTCTAGTGTTTTGCTTCTTCGCGGATAAGGCCGTTGAGTTGATGTGAGCTTCGCCCCGTTCTTCTGTCGAACCTTCGGCAATGTTTTCAGGCGAGCATCTCCCTCTTTCTACCTATCTTACTTTTATAGTATTTACTTCCCTCCTGTGGATCTATTGCTATCTGTGTTGCGATGCTCTAGTTTTCCGTACCAGTGATATCCCCTGCAGCCCTATATTGCCTTGGACACACCCTATTACCTATTGTTTGGTAGATAGTTGGACTTGCGCGTCGTAGCTGCTTGCTGAAGTGCTGATGTGTGTCGTCATATGCCACCGTTGTTGATGTATTGCCGCATGTTGATGTTGGAGATGATTCTAGTTTTACTCATCGTCACTTTAATTTCTGTTTAACAACTAAAATTGAATAAGCAGAGGCATCGGTGGGTGATAGATAATATTTGGTTTCCGAACGCCCACTTGTGTCCCGTAAGACCCCGAGTACTTGATACCTGTTCCTTGATTTTTGCGCGCTATCCACATCCGGGAGGTATATGGGACCCCCGTGAGCCAGAGCTTGATTCATTCTTATTTCTTGGGGCCACAAACTAGTTTGAGGTTTTATTACGATCCTGTACTTATGCCATGTTTTACTGCTTTATTTACGATTGTGCGAGGGGCACACTGTACTGTTTAGGTATTGTGACCCGTTTACGTGGTAGCGACAAGCCCAGCCACACTTTCGGGTTCCCAGTCGTTTACCGCCGGCCCCACAAACCTTGAGGCCGTCTCGGAGTCAGCTAGCTTCGTTGCGGAATCTACTTAAGGTGGCCCCGAAATATTCTGAATCCTGTGATTGTTCGATCGTGAAAGCCTCGTTGGGTTTTGATTTGGTTTTCCGAGGTTGATCGAGCGTGTGTTGCTAATGGTGCACCCGCCGGGTTAAAACTTTCTCAAAGCCGTGTCCATGGATATGGACGACTTGGAGCAGATATCTCGATCATAGACAAGCATAACTAAAGTTTCTTGCTATAAATTTGACTTATAATGACTAGTAATCAGCTCTACTATAATGGAATGGCTAATTAATGCCCACCATTGCTTGTTTGGTTGTAAACTTACAAATGTATCGACTAGTAAGTATTGCAACTACAACGAATTGGTGAATAAAAGTACCAACAACCGCTGGTTTTGGGTTTATCTCATACTATCTGATCCGATTAGTAATTGCTGCAACTTCAACGGAATGATTAAATAAAAGTGCCCACCGCTTACTTTATCGGGACGCTTATCTAAATCGACTAGTAAGGTGCCACAACTACAACCGAATAAGTAAACCGCCAACCGTGTGAGTTCCTCGGTTGACTTCCTCGTTTGGTCTCGAGGGGAAACACCAGATGGGTTTGTTTGGTGATAGCTTGTGTTGGATCCGGTTAGGTCATTCTTACCCCTCTCGATAACCGCCGGTTGTATCGAGTCTCTATAGGATGTTTAGTGCATCTTTGCCGCCGCTTGATCACCATACCTATGTAGGCGAGGACCGCCAATTCTAGCCTCGCTGTAATCGCCTCGATCGACGCTCCTTCTTTGTTTTCTGTTTGCCCTTCGTGGCACCCTTTTGTTAAGCGGGTTTTGAGATCGACGTCGTTAGCGTGGTTACCCTTCCGGCTTGGCACAGGCGGGGTTATGGACGCCATTGGTTATTCTTCAAGGCTCTTAGCCCCATTTGCATCTGGTCCGTAGCTGGACGCTATATCGTTTTCAAGGTGATTTGGATCTTGGTGCCGCATTTCTGTATTCTTGACTCATGGAGTCGCTTATATATATATATCTCATGGGTCCCATCGAGGACTGTTGTGTAATGTTATTACTTCGTTTTCCACCCGCACGAAAGTGCCTGGTGGGCACCTTTGAATCGTTTCTATGCGGGTTTGGTGAATTTTGCCCAAACTTGCATAGGTCCGATTCTGAGGGTGTTACAATGGGACACACGGAGCCCTCGCCGAGGGACACGCCGCCGTAGGACACATACGGCATGCAGAGGCACAGTCCAAGGTATTGTCGATATGGAGGGTGAGGTTGAATACCAGGAAGAGCGACGGCCTGCTGCTGGCGGCATCGTCGGCGTCCAGCCCAGCGGCCCCCATGATGGCCACGGAGTACTTGGGCCGCTCGTTCGTATATGCGTCCCTCGCCCAGATCAGGCCGCCATACAGGATCGCAATGAATGCCACGGAGGAGAGCATCAGCAGTAAGGCCTAGCATCTTGTTATTTTGGCGTTGTGTTCCGTCATGCTGGAAGAGATCGATCGATGATCCTTGTTCGATTGATTAGGACGTACGTTGGCGCTGCACTTGAGCCATGGCATTAGTGGAGAAGGGGACTAGCTAAGCGGGACTAGAAGCTCGGGTATTAGTCCCGGCTCGGTCACCGGCTGGGACAAATGGTCCTCCACGTGTCCGGTGTGGCGCGCACGGGGTGTATCCCCATTAGTCCCGGTTGATGCTATGGAGCGTGATAATTGGTTCTCTGTCGCGGCAGTATTTTGGACATTTTTTCTGCTACGGTAAAGAATTCATTTTGTATTTTTTTTTCATTTAAAAATAGTTTTAGAATCTACGCTACCACATATCATACACTTCGTATATATATAAGATAACTTGTTTTATGAGATCGGACATACAAATATATACAATTTGATAGTTATACGGAGATCACAATTACCGGGACTATAGCCCGTCTATTCGATCACACGACCAGGAATCATCAGTAGTGTCTATTCACACTAAATTCTCCGGCATCATCTACCATCTCTTTCAACAAAAATCTCGCCAGTTCATCTGCAACTCCTAGTACGCACCACTCTGGTAGGAGCTGATTCCGCATGCCCTCAAACTATATCAGAAAAGGAGATCAATATGAATATCAATCATGATAAAAAAAGTGATGGTAATAAAATGATGTTGTGAATGTATTGTTTCAATTCTATAATCTTTGTGCTCAGTGGTAAACGTGCGAATGAACTCAGCAAACATAGTATTCACATAGATTCGTCCCTGGTGGCTGTCTCGCACACTTTACGAGGATAGAATTTAATCAAAGTAATAATATAGCATCATAATTGTATTGAAACTAGAAGTAAAGATATGAGCAACCCTATCACGTACTACTTACCGAGACTGGCTTAAACGTTATCTTCTTACTAAAGGAATCAGTAAACTGACGCTTGAACCGGTTCCAAACCCTGCTCGGTTAAGAAAATGGATGAAGTTATTACCTGATACCTCAGAAAATCAACGAAAGAGACCGGTATAGCGTGAAACTTTCCTCTAGAATGCAGAACTCTTTCAGATGTCTCTGTAATGTGTTCGTGACTTCAACTATTCCCTTATCAACTTGAATGTCTACCAGAATCCAGTGGAAGTTGCACGCGTTTATATATACATCAGTAACTCATCAGTTACACTTAACATCGAATAAGCAAAAGTAAATGTGTACAATAGAGTAAGATTCTCACTTGAAATTGTAAGGAAACAGTATGTGGTCACAGAAATTTTTCTCCATTAGAAACCTTAGAAGGTTTTCCTCCGTCTCCTCGGGTTTTCTTGTTAGCATATCTATATGTACTTTATCTGGGTCAGTGAACCCAACACTATAGATTGTCCTTCTTTTACATTTCTGGATCTTTATTCTGCATAATAATAGAGTACAAAAGGATATAATGAGAATAATTATATGCAATAAACTGAACAACTGAAAAACTAAACAACTTATATGTAGACAATGAATTCAACAACTTACAGACAATAGCAACTCATGCTAGATTTGTCGAGGGCGTCGAGATTGTATAACTGAAAGAGTTCTGGAAACTTAACATGGACCTCGTCGGCTCTGAAGTAGTACTCACGTGGGACTTTCGCTATGATCATTGTTCTCTCCTGCTTTACGGCTCTCAAGTACCATTCATGGAGATTCCGCATTTGTGTTGGGAGTTCTTGTAACTTCTCTTTGCTAACCAAATCCAACCCTGGGACATATCTAGGGACTACGTCAGCCTTGGGAAACTTGTTGTCTTGGGAATCCAGCAATTCAGCAACACTCACATTCATAGCAGTTGCCCACTTCGCAGCTTCTTCCATATCTTGGTGCAGCGGCCAGGGAACGTTTTCGGATAACTCCTTGAGGGGTGGGATTGACTGTTATTGTCCGAGCTGGGAACGTCTGATATTTTACCGCTTGATCTTTTACTTGATTAGCTCCCGCTTGTACTTTTACTTGTTAATTTGCCCCCGCTTGCACTTCTACTTGATTTGCTCTTCGTCACTTCCTTCTCAAGTGTGCGTAGATAGTCATCTGCCTTATGGTGCAACTCATGTTGCAATTTTGTGTTCAAAAATCAAGTGCGTACGCGTTTTGCTTCTCAGGGTAGGCTCGGGATTCTTCTTTTGAAAATGCGCATCACATTCGGCCTTTGCGATCGCTACATTTTCCACGTCAGTATGATCGTAAGGTCTGATGGGAAGATTCTTATGAGGTACTCTTGGGAGGGGCGACATTTTTCGTTTTGGGCTGCTACGTCGGTTAGTACTCATCGACGGAGCACGCTCCCGTTTATTGTCCTTAGCGGGCGGCAAAGACGGCTGACCCTGCGGTGGAGATCGAGATGGACTCACGCTGTGGTGGTCGTAGTCATCATGGGGTGGGCTTCTTGGAGGTTATGGAGGTGAAGGTGACCTTCGATGACTCGGAGGCGGTGTTGGCCTTGGCGCCGATCCTAGAAGCTTAATGTTGTTTTTGTCCCATAGAATAATACCACTCATTACTTCTCCGAGTGTCCTATCACCTTCAAGTCTAGGGATGTCAAGCTCCATTGAGTCTCACCCCTTTACAATTTGATCCATCCTAACTTTAGCATAGCCAGGTGGAAACTCACAACCACCTTCATGGATATGGTCTTCACCTTCTAATGGAGCTCACAAGATAGCTGCTCCTTTGATTCCATCCACGGGGTAGCTGGGATCACCATCTATCATCTTTGCATCGTCATACGGGACCTCCGATTTCAGCCACGCTGCTTCTCCGCTGAGATGGGTCGGCGGTAATATCGAGTGTAGGATCTTATAGGTGCGCTACTCCTCTAAGTTTGCCAATCTGATGTTGTTGCTTGTCAATTCATGCTAGCAACTGGTTTAACATATCTCCCTCCTCCTCCTCCCATCGCTGCTTTGCTCTCGCTCGACTTCTATAAGTATATTTGTCTTTGGAAACCCAATCTCCCACATATAACTAGGTCCAAGGCCCCGTACTCGTCCTCCGTGTTTGTCATTCCCGATGACCACTTTCAGCAAGTCTTTCTCTCTATCGGGATGGAACTTTGTTTTCCCCTATTTAATTTCTTTCACCACTTTCAGCCATGTATCCCTGGGTATCCTAATCCCGTCGCTGCAAACAAGGTCCCCTGTAAGTTCGTCATACTCACTCCCATGCCCAAGGAACCAATTTCTTGCCCTCAAATCCGATTCTTCGCGTATTAGTTCTAGAATGATCCCTTTATCACACAACTCTTTCTCTTTTTTCTCCCACTTTGACATGGCAGCCTGATGGCTCAAATGATGTAGAGCTCATTGGGAAACCCCAAGTGGAAGGTATGATGAGCACATCAGCAAGTTTCCCTCAGTTATGAAACCAAGGTTATCGAAACAGTAGGAGAAAGAACCAACTCCCAAGGTATTGCTAACAACGTGGAACCTGCACAACACAACCACAATACTTTGCCCCAACTAAACAGTGAGGTTGTCAATCTCACCGGTTTTGCCGAAAACAAAGGATTAAACGTATAGTGTGGAAGAAAGTAGTTGCTTGTAGGAATTGTAGAAAGTAAACACTAAACAGTAGATTGAATCACTAGTAGAAAACAGGCCTTTCGTCCAGGCCATTAGTCCCGGCTGTGGCTGGGGCCGAGACTAATAGCCCATGTCGGACGGCCCGAGCCACCCCCAAACCATAGGTATCGGCCCGTTAGACCCCATTAGCCTTGGTGTGAGACACAAAACGGGACTAAAGGGTCTGGGGCCTGCCGCTCGCTGCGGGTACCCCCTTTAGTCTCGGTTTGTATCTCAAACCGAGACTAGTGGTTGAAGGGTTTCGCAGCATAGTAAATCAAAATTTTCTACGGATGCGAACAGGCAAAGCCAAGATCTAATCTAGGAGATGCAAACAACAGGGGGGGATAGATGAGATCTTCATACCCTTGAAGATTCGCACAGCGGAATGTTCGACGGAACATGGGTGATGTAGTCGTACTCGCTTCTCCTCCTCGCGATCCGATCCGATCTAACACCGCAAGTGGCGATGCCTCCGAGAGATGCACACGTGCAGCACCTCTACGTCTCCTCCTGTAGGGTTTCGTAGCATGGAAAACAAAAAATTTCTATCGCATACAAACAAACAAGCCAAGGTCTATCTACTAGATTGTAGCAACGAGTCGATGGAATAACTTACCCTCGAAGATTCCAAAGTGTTTAACGAGAGCGGATTCTCGTGGGTGATGTAGTCGTACTCTTCCCGATCTCAAGATCGTGTAGACGATCCTTCCGGCTGCGTTCGTGGCGCTCATGATCGGTCACGTTCGGGTGCCTTGAAGACCTTCCTCTCCCTTGTTCCAAAGACAGCGAGAGGTTGTAGCACTCTCCTCGCGATTCCCGGCGGACAACGGCGTGGTACCGAAGTAGAGGGAGATCCCAGAGGCTTCGCCTTAAGCCGGAGCGAGTATGGTGGAGTATGAGAGAGGCTTTAGTGGTCTAGGGATTAGACACACCAATTAGAAGGCTCTAAACCGAAGGCTAGGGCAATTAGAAGCTCTAAACCAAAACGGCTCTAAACCGGAGTCTAGGGCTAGGGTTTAGATTTAGAGGATAGGAACTTGTGTGTCTAGAGGAGGGAGCCCTGCCCCTCCTTTTATAGGTGGAGGGGCCGGCCGCGCCATGGGGAGGGAGGGGAGTCCTGTAGGGGTTCGTAGCATGGAAAACAAAAATTTTCTATCCCATACAAACAAACAAGCCAAGATCTATCTACTAGATTGTAGCAACGAGTCGATGGAATAACTTACCCTCGAAGATTCCAAAGTGTTTAACGAGAGCATATTCTCGTGGGTGATGTAGTCGTACACTTCCGATCTCAAGATCGTGTAGACGATCCTTCCCAAGCTGCGTTAAACGGCGCTTCATGATCGATCACACGCTCAGATTCGGAAGACCTTCCTCTCCTTTTTCCAGCGGCGGAGGTTGTAGTACTCTCTCGCGATTCCGCAAAGACAATGCATGGTACCTAAGTAGAGGGAAATCATGAGGCTTCGCCTTAAGCCGAGCGAGTATGGTGGATTATGAGAGAGGGCTATTAGTGGTCTAGAGATTAGACACACCAATTAGAAGGCTCTAAACCGCAGGCTAAAGCAATTAGAAGCTCTAAACCAAACGGCTCTAAACCCGAGATTAGAGGTAGAAACTTGTGTGTCTCAAGGAGGAGCCCGCCTCCTTTTATAGGTGGAGGGGCTAGGCGCCAGGAGGGAGGAGTCCCTCCCCAACTCGCCCTAGGGCTGGCGCGGCCAAGGAGGAGGACTCCTCCTCCAAGTTGGATTCAACCTCCTCTTGCTTGTTTCCCACAGTTTCTGTTTCCCAGTTTCTGTTTTCCACAGTTTCATGTTTTAGCGTTTGACTTTCAAACTGCAATTTGACTTTCATGTTTTTGGAACAGCAAGAACACTTAGTACATGATGCAATCATCCAATGACACATTCATGTACCCTCCCCTCCCTCCCGAGTGCTTGGGACAATCCGAACCTTCTAGAACATTCCATGAAAACACCGGAATCATTCCCGAACTCAAAGCGGACTTTCCTTATATGAATCTTATTCTCCGGACCATTCCGGATCACCTCGTGATATCCGAATCCCATCCGAGACTCAACAACATTCGGTCTCTTTCTCATAATACCATAACTACTCAAACAACGCCGTCAATCCTTAAGTGTGTCTCCCTACGGTTCGTGAATTATGCGGACATGATCGAGACACCTCTCCGATCAATAACCAATAGAGGAATCTGGAAATTCATATGGATCCCACATATTTCTACGATTACTTTGTGATCGAATGAACCACTTACATACGATACCAATTTCCCTTTGTCTCACGATAGTTTGCTTATCCGAGGTTATGATCGCTTGTATCTCTGCATACCTAGTTCAACCTCGTTCGATAAGTACTCTTTTCTCGTTCGTGATATGTGATCCCTTGTGAGCTCACATGCTTGCAAGCTAATTGGATGACATTCCACCGAGAGGGCCCAGAGTATATCTATCCGTCATATGGATGGACAAATCCACTCTTGATCCATGTGTTTCAACCAATACTTTCCGAACACTCAATGCCACCTTTATGGCCACCCGATTACGGTGTGGTGTTTGATGTCATCAAAGCATCCATCCGTAAAGGTGATATGCATGATCTCATGGTCGAAGGAATTAGGTTACTATGTATCGTAAAGCATATAGCAATTGAACTATTGAAATGACTTGATCTTTATGCTACGCTTATCTATAGGAGTATGTCCATCACATCATTCTCCTAATGATATGATCCTGTTGTTAATAACATCTCTATGTTCATGATCGAAACCATGATCATATATTAACCAACAAGCTAGTTTAACAAGAGGCTTTACTAGGGACTCTTATTTTAGTTTACAAATCACACAAGTATTAATGTTTAGGTTAATACAATTATAGCATGGTATGTAAACATTTATCATAAGTGTGAAGATATGATAATAACCACTTTATTATTGCCTCTTGGGCATATCTCCAACAGTCTCCCACTTGCACTAGAGTCAATAATCTAGTTTCAAACCTTTGTGTATTCAACACCTATGGCTTTCCGGTGTTGTATGTACACGATTGCTAGTGGTCAACTGATCTCCGGATCTGACACTTCCAGGTCCGTGTGTAATTGCATGTCTTTGCGTCTCTACGCATCACTCATTCTCTAATGAGATGGCTTTGTATAAATTTGGTCTTTCAGTGTGACCTTTAGTTCTTTGGGGTTAAAACATGTTGATAATATTGTCGCACAATATATCTTCATAGTATTATCCCTCTGTGAACTACACCTAGTTTGATAACAAACTACTTGACACAAATGCCCTCTTTTGCTATAATAGCAGTCATATACTTAGCCTTTTGTTGTAGTATCTGTCACAATGTCTTAACTTTGGAACTCATCCAAATCCATTATGGAACTCACTTTCCATTATATTGTGCCACCCTTAGTTTAGATTGAGATAAACTTAATTTGTACTTTGTGACAAAACTAGTATCAATGTAGTACTTTTACAATGAACTAACCATCTATTTGTCACTTCTACAAATAATATACTCTTAGTTCTTCCAAAAGATCATAAGAATATCCTTACTATTGTCCAATGATTATCTTACGAATCATTCTGGTATATGCTCACAACATTTAGAGCATAGGACATATCTGGATTTGTACATATCACAGTATGATTGATATAAATACTCTTTGTGATTTCATACATCAAGTATCAATCTATACTTGATTATTTGTTTCACTTTACCAAATGTCAATACACTTGAATATATCATCAACATTGAACTCTTTCAATCCTTTCTGTGCGACAAGAACCTTTTCTTGCAGTTTCTATATTGAACTCATTCAATATCTCGTCTATGTACTTCTGGCATAACCATATTAGCGTCTATTGATGCCAAATATTTGGGTTTTGCCTAAGTCTTTCATCGGGATGAAATTCTTAATATGTGTTAATAAAAGATACATTATTTCCAATCAACAATATGTCTTCCACATAATGTATTAGAAACATGTCTTAAGCTCCCACTTAATTTCTTGCAAATGCAAGCATCTTCATTGTCTCGATGAACTTTTAAACTCCTTTAACAGTTTCATCACGGTGAAGATTCCAACTCATGATGCTCACTTTAACCATTGAAGTTTGCATATGCTTTTAGCATCCTTTTGAATTAACAAAACCCTATGGACCGTGTTATGCACATGTCCTAGGTAACGATTCTATTAGAAAAACTTGTTTTGTTTATTCAACTACCATATAACAAATTATATGTAGTGGTTGATACATTAATCCGTCTAGACTAAATATCACTATGAAAGATCAAATCTTGTCATAGTCAACCTTTGAACATTTTGTGAACTCTTTCCCAACATGTCGACTATTTCATAGATGTGCAACAACCATGTCTATTTATTTATAGATCCAAACACAACTGTAAGGTCTTACACCTTTCTCGAGGGTCCTTCAAGTTCAAAACTTGATTTCTCGTGTATGGAACTATCACGGATTTTATGGCTTCAAGCCATTTGACGAGTCAGGCCCATCGCTTCTTTGCATGTAGTCGGTTCATTATTCTCAAATAATGATTCAACCCTCAAATCTTGGTATTTGATTGTTTACCCGATCTACTTGTTTCAATAGTAACTTAGATCTCTGTGACCACAACCTTTGAGGTACGTGAGCCATGAGCTTTGTTCGACTCGGAACACTTTTCGGCGCTGCGCAACTCTGCACATACAGCTAAGGTTCTTTTAACCTTATCAAAGTTCTATTGTCCTCCTACTTAACTTTTCACGAAAAAATTCCTTCTCAAAGAAACTTGATGTTCTAAGCGACAAACACTTTTGTCTCTGGTGTTATGGAGGAATACTTAACAGTTATTCAAAATAACATACAAAGACAGGTTCATCCGACTTTGGTTGCAAACATCTTTCTTATGCAAAGCATACCAATGTTTAAGAAAGGACAACTTGGGTTTTATCCCAAACCATAACTTTATATGGTGTCATTTCAACGGATTATGATGGAGCTCTTTTTTTGGAAAACGGTAATCTCTAAAGCTTTTAATCTTTAAAATATAATGGCAGTTTATGAATTATACCTTTGATCTTACCATGTCAAACAAGGTTTAATTACATATCTCGAACGCCCATACCCTTATGGTGTTTTTGAAATGCAAATCCACTAATGATTCCTTAAATCTTAGGTATTATGTTAAATTCTGTAACTCAAATATCTTCCTTTATGATCTTTATCATAAACTGTTTATATTCTTGTTACAATGATTTTGCACTTCATCTTGAAAAACCTTGAACTTTTTCAAATATTTCACACTTCATCCTTATTAAGTAAATATTCATATATTCACTCAAATTTTCGGAGAAAGCATATGAAGTTGAAATCCATCGCTTTTGACTACACATAATGGATTTCGTACAACAATATGTACAAGTTCCAATAAGCTAGTCTATCGTTCCCTTTTGGCCTATGAACGAAGTTTTAATTGTCTCTAGGAAAGTTTCACAAGCGTCATTTGATCAAAATCAAATAGACTCCAAAATTCCATCCATATGGATTTTCTTCATGTTTTCTTTCCAATATAATTTAAACGGCGATGTCACTTCCTAAGTGATCTTTCAATCAATTTGTCTTTTGACATTTTTTTAGCACCAGTTTTATGGATGTGATTTCTCCAACGAGATTTGCAAATCATCCATCTTTCATAGATTACGGCAATTATTTGAACAACCCTTTTGTTCTCATAATACCTGATAAAACAAATCTTGAAGGCAAGCTTTGATGTTTAACGAGCAACACAATAACCCTTTATTTTGTTCTTGATGAACATCATCACATATTCTTTTGCTAGTTATTTAGGTCATTGTAGTTCATGAATTGTGTTGTTTCGTATGACGATTCACACCAACAAATTCAGTATCAAATACTTAAGAACCACATTGTTTAATAAGCAAAGAATATAGCCATAACATGTATATCATCTATATACTTAAACTGAACAATTCTAGTCTTTTCTTTTCTGCCATATACTTATGAGATTCTCTTCAAGATTTCCTTTTACATTTGAAAGAATCTATCAACATCAATTAGTGGAGTCATTCATATGACACATAGTCCAAAGCGTGTATAGTTAAATACCAATGTCTTGGACTTGCACTTCAAGTAGATCACCATCATCAAATGTTTGGTGTTCTTTCAAATTCCTTTCTTTAGTAATCTCTTGGTGTAGTAAACATTTTACCTACATCAAATATTCACCCTTATCATGGAATCGCCCATGATCAAGCTACTAGCTTATAACGATGAATTATGAGTATAATGTTGCTATCCAAAACCTTTTGGAGGATTAGGACAACAAGTGTCTCCAACCTTTTGCAAATCCTCATCAAAATATGAGAACATGAACTTTGCCATATTATACTCTATCATGTTGTAACTAAAACTTCGTTTAGATATCACAATATCTTCCACACATCATGGTTTCAAACAACTCTTTCAGATCCTAGATAACCTTGATATTAAGAGAATCCTTTGAATATCAAGAATCATGGAGACAAACATGATACTTATATACTAACACTTGGAATTGTTACTCTTGATTTAATACTAATTATTAAACTTCATGGAGTAACTTAACTTCTTGAAAGTTTGCAATAGGACTTTTAAACTTTAGATTAACACTTCAAAACAATACGATACCAATTCGTAAAGTAACTAACCAGAATTCTATAGTTCTATCATCTCAATTATAACTAAGCGCAAGGTGGTAAACGGATGCCAATGACTACAACAACTATGCAAATTCACTTTCATTTAGTTTTATGATAAATTGAGTTCTAATTAATAATTAAATTAATCTAGGTGAACTCCCACTCAAAACAATATCCCTCACATTGTTTTAGTGATCACACGAACCAAATCCACCACATCAAAACCGATCATCACGAGAGTTGATATAGCTTCAATGGCGAACAATCAACATGTTCATCATATCTACTATATGACTCATGCTCTACCTTTTCGTGTCAGGTTCCCGAGGCCATGTTTGTACATGCTAGGCTCGTCAAGATCAAACCTTAGTTTCCATGAGCAAATCTGGCTTGCTCACGTTGTATACACTTGTAGAATCTAACACACCGATCATCACGTGGTGCTTGAAACAACAAGCTTTAGCGGTGCTAACTAAGGGTGAACACTTTATGACTTGAAATTCATGTGCATGAGGGATCATCTTATAATGCTACCGTCGTCTACTAAGCAATACAAGATGCATAAAGGATTAACATCACATGCAATTCATAATATGTGATATGATATGGCCTTTCTTCTTTGTGCTTCCGATCCCCATCTTTAAGCACGAACATGATCGCCATCATTACCGGCATTGCATCAAGGTCAATGACGCTGCTCCATGGTTGTCGTCCACCAGCTTCAACTATTACAACTACTTTGAATAGACACGCGGGTCTTTACAGAAATTAAAGACAACCATATGGCTCCTGCCGGTTGCCGACTTACAATAAGGAACATTGCATACATCATATATAATCACAATCATGGCCATATCACATCATTTACACCCCGCAAAACAAAGTTAGACGCCTCTACTTTCTTTGCATATTTTACGTGGTTTGGGGCTTTCAATAAGTGTCGTTCTAACTTACGAACAAGAACCACAACATTGATACTAGCATTGTTGATCACCCGTTGTAAATTGGATCTTAACTATGCTAGGAGAAAGCAGCACCATAAAGCCACTTATGCAATACAAGTTGCATGTCAAGCGTGGAGCAAGTCTCATGAACGATGTAATGTAAGGTTAGCCGCTTCATCCCAACATACCGCAAGATGCAAAGTACACAAGAAGCAATCGACAATAAAGCATCAACGCCACAATAACCATTGTGTTCTACTCGTGCACAGATCTACATATAGACACGGCTCGATACCCTTTGTAGGGGTTCGTAGCATGGAAAACAAAAAATTTCTATCGCATACAAACAAACAAGCCAAGATCTATCTACTAGATTGTAGCAACGAGTCGATGGAATAACTTACCCTCGAAGATTCCAAAGTGTTTAACGAGAGCAGATTCTCGTGGGTGATGTAGTCATACACTTCCGATCTCAAGATCGTGTAGACGATCCTTCCCAAGCTGCGTTCCGGCGCTTCCTGATCGGTCACACGTTAAATTTTCAAGAAGACCTTCCCTCTCCTTGTTCCAGCGGGCGGAGGTTGTAGTACTCTCCTCGCGATTCCTAGGCAACGGCGTGGCAAGGAAGTAGAGGAAATCCCGAGGCTTCGCCTAAGCCGGAGCGAGTATGGTGGATTATGAGAGAGGGCTATTAGTGGTCTAGAGATTAGACACACCAATTAGAAGGCTCTAAACCGCAGGCTAAAGCAATTAGAAGCTCTAAACCAAAGCGGCTCTAAACACGAGATTAGAGGTAGAAACTTGTGTGTCTCAAGGAGGAGCCCGCCTCCTTTTATAGGTGGAGGGCTAGGCGCCGGGTAGGGAGGAGTCCCTCCCCAACTAGGCCTAGGGCTGGCGCCGGCCAGGAGGAGAGGAACTCCTCCTCCAAGTTGATTCAACCTCCTCTTGCTTGTTTCCCACAGTTTCTGTTTCCCACAGTTTCTGTTTTCCACAGTTTCTGTTTTAGCCGTTTGACTTTCAAACCGACAATTTGACTTTCATGTTTTGGAACAGCAAGAACACTTAGTACATGATGCAATCATCCAATGACACATTCATGTACCCTCCCCCGAGTGCGGACAATTCGAACCTTCTAGAACATTCCGATGAAAACATCGAATCATTCCCGAACTCAAAGCAGGACTTTCCTTATATGAATCTTATTCTCCGGACCATTCCGGATCACCTCGTGATATCCGGATCCCATCCGAGACTTCTGAACAACATTCGGTCTCTTTCTCATAATACCATAACTACTCAAACAACGTCGAATCCTTAAGTGTGTCTCCCTGCGGTTCGTGAATTATGCGTACATGATCGAGACACTTCTCCGATCAATAACCAATAGAGGAATCTGGAAATTCATATGGCTCCACATATTTCTCGATTACTTTGCGATCGAATGAACCACTTACATACGATACCAATTTCCCTTTGTCTCACGATAGTTTACTTATCCGAGGTTATGATCGTGTATCTCTGCATACCTAGTTCAACCTCGTTCGATAAGTACTCTTTTCTCGTTCGTGATATGTGATCCCTTGTGAGCCAGTCACATGCTTGCAAGCTAATTGGATGACATTCCACCGAGAGGGCCCAGAGTATATCTATCCGTCATATGGATGGACAAATCCCACTCTTGATCCATGTGTTTCAACCAATACTTTCCGAACACTCAATGCCACCTTTATGGCCACCCAGTTACGGTGTGGTGTTTGATGTCATCAAAGCATCCATCCGGTAAAGGTGATATGCATGATCTCATGGTCAAAGGAATTAGGTTACTATGTATCAGAAAGCATATAGCAATTGAACTATTGAAATGACTTGATCTTTATGCTACGCTTATCTCTAGGAGTATGTCCATCACATCATTCTCCTAATGATATGATCCTATTGTTAATAACATCTCTATGTTCATGATCAGGAAACCATGATCATATATTAACGAACAAGCTAGTTTAACAAGAGGCTTTACTAGGAACTCTTATTTTAGTTTACAAATCACACAAGTATTAATGTTTCCGGTTAATACAATTATAGCATGGTATGTAAACATTTATCATAAGTGTGAAGATATGATAATAACCACTTTATTATTGCCTCTTGGGCATATCTCCAACAAGTCCCTCCCCAACTCGGCTTGGAGGAGGCGCGCCGGTTGGAGGAGGGTCTCCCTCCCCAACTCGGTTTCCCTCTCCTTCCTCTTTCCCTCTTTCCAATTTTTAGCCGTTTGACTTTTCAAACTTGTTATTTGACTTTTCAATTTAGGATTCAATTTAATCCTTTATTTGGAACAGAGAGAACACTTAGTACATGATGCAATCATCCCAATATGCAATGACACATTCATGTACCCCTTCCCCTCCGGAGTGTCGGACATTCCGGAACCTTCTAGAATATTCCCGATGAAAACACCGGAATCATTCCCGAACTCAAAGCAGGACTTTCCTTATATGAATCTTATTCTCCGGACCATTTCGGATCACCTCGTGATATCCCGGATCCCATCCGAGACTCCGAACAACATTCGGTCTCTTTCTCATAATACCATAACTTCTCAAAACAACGTCGAATCCTTAAGTGTGTCTCCCTACGGTTCGTGAATTATGCGGACATGATCGAGACACTTCTCCGAACAATAACCAATAGAGGAATATGGAAATTAATATGGCTCCCACATATTTCTACGATTACTTTGCGATTGAATGAACCACTTACATACGATACCAATTTCCCTTTGTCTCACAATAGTTTACTTATGCGAGGTTATGATCGTCGGTATCTCTGCATACCTAGTTCAACCTCGTTACTGATAAGTACTCTTTTCTCGTTCCCGTGATATCTGATCCCTTGTGAGCCAGCCACATGCTTGCAAGCCAATTGGATGACATTCCACCGAGAGGGCCCAGAGTATATCTATCCGTCATATGGATGGACAAATCCCACTCTTGATCCATGTGTCTCAACCAATACTTTCCGAACACTCAATGCCACCTTTATAGCCACCCAGTTACGGTGTGGTGTTTGATGTCATCAAAGCATCCATCCGGTAAAGTTGATATGCATGATCTCATGGTCGAAGGAATTAGGTTACTATGTATCAGTAAGCATATAGCAATTGAACTAATGAAATGACTTGATCTTTATGCTACGCTTATCTATAGGAGTATGTCCATCATATCATTCTCCTAACGATTTGATCTTGTTGTTGATAACATCTCAATGTTCATGATAGGGAAACCACAATCATTAATCAACCAACAAGCTAGTGATGTATAGAGGCTATACTAGGGACTTCAAATTAAGTTTACAAATCACACAAGTATCAATGTTTCCTTGTTAATACTATTATAGCATGAATGTAAACATTTATCATAAACACAAAGATATAATAATAACTACATTTATTATTGCCTCTAGGGCATATCTCCAACAGTCTCCCACTTGCACTAGAGTCATCTAATCTAGATTACATGGTAATATACCGAACACCCATGGCAGTTTGGTGTTGGTCATGTTTTGCCCTCGGGAGAGGTTTAGTCAACGGATCCATACATTCGGATATGTGTGTACTTTGCAAATCTTTATATCCCCATCCCGGATATGTTCTCGAATAAGCGTGAAAAGCAGCTTGATGTGACTTCTTGTGTGACCTTGGTTCTTGCGCATTGGCTATGGCGCCATGTTATCCCAAGATGATAGACATCGGGTCCAGTAGCACTAGGAACCACACCCAGCTGTAATGAACTCTTTCATCCATATCGCTTCTTGTGAAGCCTCCGGAAAACCATGTATTCCGATTCATTGAAGATCTCGCCACAACGCTTTGCTTTGCACTCCTCCATTAGCTGCACCATTCAAAATAAATACGTATCCAGTTGTGATTTAGAATCATCGGATCGGTGTTCCAACTAGCATCGGTGTAACCATTAACAACGAATGTTCATCACCTCCATAAGAAAGAACCATATCCTTAGTTCTTCTCAAGTACTTAAGGATGTTTTTGATCATTGTCCAATGATCCACTCTGGATCACTTTGATACCTAGTTAAACTAACGGCATATGCAATGTCGGGTCTAGTACATAGCATGGCATACATTAGAGATCCTATGGGTGAGGCATAGGAGTCTTACTCATCCTTTCTCTATCTTCTTGATGTCGGACTTTGAGTTTTACTCAAGGTCGATAGGCAACATGGGCAAGAACCCTTTCTTGCTTTCTTCCATTCCAAACCTCTTTAGAACTTTGTCCAAATATGTACTCTGTGACAATGATATTTGGCGTTTGATATATCTCTATAAATCTTTATGCCTAATATGTAAGTCGCTTACAAGATCCTTCATTGAAAAACTATTATTCAAATATTCCTTGACACTATTAAGAAGGTCTACATCATTCCCAATCAACAATATGTCATCCACATATAGTATTAAGAATGCTCTGAGCTCACTCACTTTCTTGTAAATACAAGCTTCTCCATAAGTTTGTATAAAACCAAAACTTTGATTACCTTATCAAAGCGTTGATTCCAACTTCAGGATGCTTGCTTCAATCCATAGATGGACCGTTGAAGTTTGCATACCTTGTTAGCATCTTTAGGATCGACAAAACCTTTGGGTTGCATCATATACAACTCTTCATCAATATCTCCATTGAGGAATCTGTTTTGACATCCATCGCCATATCTCATAATCATAATATGCGGCGATTGCTAACATAATCCTCAGACTTTAAGCTACCGGTGAGAAAGTCTCATCGTAGTCAACTCCTTGAATTTGTCGAAACCCTTTTGCGACAAGTCGAGCTTTATAAACGATAACATTACCATCAATTTGTTTTCTACTTGAAAATCCATTTGTTCTCGATGACCTTACGCCATCCGGTAAGTCCACCAAAGTCCATACTTGGTTTTCGTACATGGATCCAATCTTGGATTTCATGGCTTCTTGCCATTTATTGGAATCTGGGCTCATCATCGCTTCCTCATATGTCTCGGATCATCGGTGTTGTCCACCAACATGACACTCATAACGGATCATACCAATGCAGGTGGTACGAGTTATCGTTGACCTCAGGCTCAGAGCAACTTCAACCAAGTTTCATGATCACCATCATTAGCTTCCTCTCTTATTGGTGCAGCACCACAGAACTTCTTCCGGTCTGCGCTACTCGCAATTCGAGAGAAGGTTCGACAACCTCGTCGAGTTCTACTTTCCTTCCAGTCACTTCTTTAGAGAAATTCCTTCTCTAGAAAGGATCCATTCTTAGCACGAATATTTTGCCTTCGGATCTATGATAGAAGGTATACCCAATAGTTTCCTTTGGGTATCCTATGAAGACGCATTTTTCCGCTTTGGGTTCAAGCTTGTCCGGTTGTAACTTCTTTACATAGGCTTCGCACCCCCAAACTTTAAGGAACGACAATTTAGGTTTCTTCCCAAACCATAATTCATACGGTGTCGTTTCAACGGATTTAGACGGTGCCCTATTTAAAGTGAATGCGGCTGTTTCTAATGCATAACCCCAAAATGATAGCGGTAAATCTGTAAGTGACATCATAGAACGAACTATATCTAAGAGAGTTCGATTACGACGTTCGGACACACCATTACGCTGTGGTGTTCCCGGCGGTGTCAATTGTGAAATATTCCGCATTTCTTCAAATGCTCGCCAAACTCGTAACTTAGATATTCACCTCCACGATCAGAACGTAGAAATTTAATCTTCTTGTTACGTTGATTCTCTACTTCACTTTGAAACTCCTTAAACTTCTCGAAAGTTTCAGACTTATGTTTCATTAAATAGATATACCCATATCTACTCAAATCATCCGTGAAGGTAAGAACATAGCGATAACCACCGCGCGATGCTACACTCATTGGGCCACACACATCGGTATGTATGATTTCCAATAAGTCCGTAGCTCGCTCCATCATACCAGAAAATGGAGTCTTAGTCATTTTTCCCATCAGACATGCTTCGCATCTTTCAAGTGATTCAAAATCAAGTGATTCAAGAAGTCCATTGGAATGGAGTTTCTTCATACGTTTCACTCCAATGTGACCAAGACGACAGTGCCACATATAGGTCGAATTATCGCTTGATTTCAAACGTTTAGCCTCAATATTGTTGATATGTGTATTTCCACTATCGAGATTCAATAAGAATAGACCATCTATCAAAGGTGCATGTGCATAAAACATATTACTCATATAAATCGAACAACCATTATTCTCGGACTTAAACAAGTAACCGTCTCGCAATAAACAAGATCCCGATATAATGTTCATGCTCAACGCAGGCACCAAATAACAATTATTTAAGTATAAAACTAATCCCGATGGTAGATGAAGGGGTAGCGTGCCGACGCGATTACATCAACCTTTGATCCGTTTCCCACGCATCGTCACCTCGTTCTTCGCTAGCTTCCGTTTATTCTGCAAAGACTTTTTTGAGTTACAAATATGAGCAACCGAACCCGATTATCAAATACCAGCACTACTACGGTACTAGTGAGATACACATCAATAACATGTATATCGGATATACCTTTCTTCTTGATGTTGCCGTTCTTGATCCGCCAAGTACTTTGGGCAATTCCGCTTCGATGACCTTCTCCTTGCGTAAAAGCACTCGATGTCGGGCTTGGGTCCAGCCTTGGTCTTCTTCGGCGTGGTAACTTTCTTACCACCCTTCTTGAAGTGTCCCTTGCTTAGACTTGCCTTTCTTGAATTTGGTGGTCTTATTGACCAACAACACTTGGTGCTCTTTCTTGATCTCCACTTCTGCAGATTTCAACATGGCAAAGAGTTCTGGCAACGTCTTGTTCATGTTCTGCATGTTGTAGTTCATCACAAAGTTCTTGTAACTTGGTGGTAGTGATTGGAGGACACGGTAAATCCCCAAAGCATTAGGAATCACTATACCCAAGTTTTGAAGCTTGTTTGCGTGCCCAGACATCTTAAGCACATGCTCACTGACGGAGCTGCCTTCTTCCATCTTGCAGTTAAAGAACTTTTCAGAAGCCTCATAGCTTTCAATTGCCGCATGAGTCTCAAAAATCAATTTGAGATCCTCGACAATATCATATGGGTCGACTCTTCAAACCTTTTACAAGCTCCGATTCCAAACCATACAAGATAGCACACTGAACTATGGAGTAGTGATTCTTCCGAGCGAGGTAAACATTCTTTACTTCATCGGGAGCATCAGCTGTAGGTGGGTCACCCAGCGGTGCATCCAGCACATAGGTCAAATTACTAGCTGTGAGGACAATCCTCAAATTGCGGAACCAATCCGCGAAGTTGCTTCCATTGTTTTTCAACTTTTCTTTCTCTAGGAACGCATTAAAATTGATGGTAGGGGCTGCCATTGATCTACAACATATTTGCAATAGTTTGGACTAAGTTTATGACAAATTGAGTTCAAATTAATAATGAAATTAACCTAGGTGAACTCCCACTCAAAACAACATCCCTCACATTGTTTTAGTGATCACACGAACCAAATCCACTACATCAACACCGATCATCATGAGAGTTGATACAGTTTCAATGGCGAACAATCGTCATGTTCATCATATCTACTATATGATTCATGCTTTACCTTTCGGTGATCCGTGTTCCGAGACCATGTCTGTACATGCTAGGCTCGTCAAGATCAAACCTTAGTTTCCGCATGAGCAAATCTGGCTTGCTCATGTTGTATACACTTGCAGAATCTAACACACCCGATCATCACGTGGTGCTTCGAAACAACAAGCTTTAGCAACGGTGCTAACTAAGGGTGAACACTTTATAACTTGAAATTCATGTGCATGAGGGATCATCTTATAATGCTACCGTCGTCTACTAAGCAATACAAGATGCATAAAGGATTAACATCACATGCAATTCAATAATATGTGATATGATATGGCCTTTCTTCTTTGTGCTTCCGATCTCCATCTTCAAGCACGAACATGATCTCCATCATCACCCATTGCATCAAGGTCAATGACGCTTCTCCATGGTTGTCGCCCACCGGCTTCAACTATTACAACTACTTTGAATAGACATGGTCTTAACATAAAATAAAGACAACCATATGGCTCCGCGGTTGCCAACTTACAATAAGGAACATTGCATACATCAAATATAATCACAATCATGGCCATATCACATCATCAACACCCACCAAAACAAAGTTAGACACCTCTACTTTCTTTGCATATTTTACGTGGTTTGGGGCTTTCAATAAGTGTCGTTCTAACTTACTAACAAGAACCACAACATTGATACTAGCATTGTTGATCACCCGTTGTAAATTGGATCTTAACTATGCTAGGAGAAACAGGCACCCGCAAAGCCACTTATGCAATACAAGTTGCATGTCAAGCGTGGAGCAAGTCTCATGAACGGTGTCATGTAAGGTTAGCCCGGGCCGCTTCATCCCAACATACCGCAAGATGCAAAGTACACAAGAAGTAATCGACAATAAAAGCATCAACGCCCACAATGACCATTGTGTTCTACTCGTGCAACAGATCTACATATAGACACGACTCTGATACCACTGTAGGGTTTCGTAGCATGGAAAACAAAAATTCTATCGCATACAAACAAACAAGCCAAGATCTATCTACTAGATTGTAGCAACGAGTCGATGGAATAACTTACCCTCGAAGATTCCAAAGTGTTTAACGAGAGCGGATTCTCGTGGGTGATGTAGTCGTACTCTTCCCGATCTCAAGATCGTGTAGACGATCCTTCCCAAGGCTGCGTTAGCGGCGCTCCATGATCGGTCACACGTTCGGATTTCGACGAAGACCTTCCTCTCCCTTGTTCAATGACAAAGAAGCGGAGGTTGTAGCACTCTCCTCGCGATTCGGCTGTGGTATGCAGGAAGTAGAGGGGAGATCCCGCAGGGCTTCTCCTTAAGCCGGAGCGAGTATGGTGGAGTATGAGAGAGGCTTTAGTGGTCTAGGGATTAGACACACCAATTAGAAGGCTCTAAACCGAAGGCTAGGGCAATCAGAAGCTCTAAACCAAAACGGCTCTAAACCGGAGTCTAGGGCTAGGGTTTAGATTTAGAGGATAGGAACTTGTGTGTCTAGAGGAGGGAGCCCTGCCCTTCCTTTTATAGGTGGAGGGGCTGGCCGCGCCATGGGGAGGGAGGGGAGTCCCTCCCCAACTCGGCTTGGAGGAGGCGCGCCGGTTGGAGGAGGTCTCCTCCAACTCAGTTTCCTCTCCTTCCTCTTTCCCTCTTTCCAATTTTTAGCCGTTTGACTTTTCAAACTTGCTATTTGACTTTTCAATTTAGGATTCAATTTAATCCTTTATTTGGAACATCGAGAACACTTAGTACATGATGCAATCATCCCAATATGCAATGAAACATTCATGTACCCCTTCCTCCGAGTCTTGACATTCGAACCTTCTAGAACATTCCATGAAAACACCGGAATCATTCCCGAACTCCGAAACGGGACTTTCCTTATATGAATCTTATTCTCCGGACCATTCCGGATCACCTCGTGATATCCCGGATCCCATCCGAGACTTCGAACAACATTCGGTCTCTTTCTCATAATACCATAACTACTCAAACAACGTCGAATCCTTAAGTGTGTCTCCCTACGGTTCGTGAATTATGCGGACATGATCGAGACACTTCTCCGAACAATAACCAATAGAGGAATCTGGAAATTCATATGGCTCCCACATATTTCTACGATTACTTTGCGATTGAATGAACCACTTACATAGGATACCAATTTCCCTTTGTCTCACGATAGTTTACTTATCCGAGGTTATGATCGTCGGTATCTCTGCATACCTAGTTCAACCTCGTTACCGATAAGTACTCTTTTCTCGTTCCCGTGATATGTAATCCCTTGTGGGCCAGTTACATGCTTGCAAGCCAATTGGATGACATTCCACCGAGAGGGCCCAGAGTATATCTATCCGTCATATGGATGGACAAATCCCACTCTTGATCCATGTGTCTCAACCAATACTTTCCGAACACTCAATGCCACCTTTATAGCCACCCGATTCACGGTGTGGTGTTTGATGTCATCAAAGCATCCATCCGGTAAAGGTGATATGCATGATCTCATGGTCGAAGGAATTAGGTTACTATGTATCAGAAAGCATATAGAAATTGAACTAATGAAATGACTTGATCTTTATGCTACGCTTATCTATAGGAGTATGTCCACCATATCATTCTCCTAACGATTTGATCTTGTTGTTGATAACATCTCAATGTTCATGATAGGGAAACCACAATCATTTATCAACCAACAAGCTAGTGATGTATAGATGCTATACTAGGGACTTCAAATTAAGTTTACAAATCACACAAGTATCAATGTTTCCTTGTTAATACTATTATAGCATGAATGTAAACATTTATCATAAACACAAAGATATAATAATAACTACATTTATTATTGCCTCTAGGGCATATCTCCAACACCTCCTTCCTCGGTCCAGCAAGTGTGGGTGGAGAGATGGATTGGATCTACAACGCTGACAACATGTAGTTTCTGGCGAGGCTTCACCCATGTGATCGGGAGGAGAGAGAGAGAGAGGCAGGCGGCTAGGGTTGAGGAGGTGGTGGAGGAGGGGTGCGCCCCCATCCCTCTTTATGTAGAGGGGTGGGTGGCCAGCCCTAGCCCCTCCCCCAAGCCCTAGGCCGGCGGCCAAGGAGGGAGGAGTGGGGGCAAGTTTCCCCCTCCCTTCTAGAAGCTCCCCTAGGGTTTCCTAGGTGTTTGGCCGGCTGGGCCCTATGGGGCCTTGTGCCCCTGGCCCAATGCGGCCAGGGCACTCCCTCATAGGCCCATGCCCCCTCCCGACAAGTGGGGCCACGTTGGTCCCACTCCGGAAGGTTCTAGAAGCTTCCGGTACAATACCGATTAACCCGAAACAATTCCAAACTCCAAAAACTGCATTGCCTTATATGAACCTTATTCTCCGGACCATTCCGGGGCCTCTCGTGATGTCCTGGATCTCATCCGAGACTCCGAACAAAAACTCATAAACCAATTATCCAATCTATCCTAGCGTCGAGACACGTTAAGTGTGTGACCCTTCGGGTTCGAGAATATGTAGACATGATCTTCTATCAATAATCAACAGCGGGGTCTGGAAACCCATATTGACTCCCACACATTCATTGATGATCATATCGGATGAACCACGATGCCAGGATTCAATCAATCCCATATATATATTCCCTTCGTCGCGCGATATTTTACTTGCCCGAGATTTGATCGTCGGTACCGGTATACCTAGTTCAATCTCGTTCACAGCAAGTACTTTACTCGTTCTGTAATCCGATATCACTTTGCGATTAACTCCTTAACCACATGCTTGCAAGCAGTGTTGATATCGATTACTGAGTGGGCCTGAAGTATATCTCTCCGACTTGGGAGGGACAAATCCCATCTCGATACATACAACCCAACAGGTACTTTCCGATCACCTGAGATACACCTTTATGATCACCCTCTCATAGGATGACGTTTGATGACCTCAAAGCTTTCATCCGATACCAGGGAGTTGCATTATCTCATGGTCTAAGGAATACAATATTTGACATAGGAAAAGCTTCGCAAATATGAACACGATGACACGATCTAATTGCTCCGCTTAGTTTGGGTCTGTCCATCATATCATTCTCCCAATGATATGATCTCATTATTAATCGATAACTCATGTATATAGTTAGGAAACCTTAACCATCATTAATCAATGAGCTAGTCCATAGAGGCGTACTAGGGACACGGTGTTGTTCACAAACCACACAAGTATTGAAGTTTCCGCTTAATACAATTCTAGCATGGAATATAAACTCTATCATGAATAAGAATTATAATAATAACATCTTTATTATTGCCTATAGGGCATAATTCCAACAGTGGTCTGGCCCTATATATATGGCACAACCCCTCCCTCTCTCAACTGTTTTTTTTTCTAGTGGGAGAGGTGGTGTTGTGCTATTTTTTTCTTGTTCATATGCACTAGAGGTGTTTGGTAAAATTCCCATTAGAGCGATGCGACTTTAGGTCACACAAGACATACATGATATGAGGTGCTCGAGCCACACTTAAGTTTTCTCATCTTTGTTTCCAAGTGTAATAAAAGGTTAGCAACTATTTTCTCGTTTAGACCGCGTGGTACTAATTTTAGCATCGTGATTGCGTTTGATATATATTTGTATGATACAGATGAGCCATCCATGGATGTACGGTGACCGACGTTCTGCCGCTTTCAGATAAGGCGTGCGTTCTTTTTGACTTGTGGCCGAGGAGAACAAGTTGCGGGATGGTTTTATGTGTTGTCCATGTGTTGACTGTAGGAATGAGAAGGCTCACACTTCCGCAAGAGTCATTAAGAGCCACCTTCTTTGGTCTGGTTTTATGTCCGGCTATAATGTTTGGACCAAACACGGAGAAATAGGGGTTGCGATGGAAGACGGCGATGAACAAGAGAACGATGATGACAACTACCGATCTATGTTCCCTGAATACACTAATACCGCAATGGAAGACAATGAAGAAGAAGGAGGTGAAGAACCGGAACCAGACCGGCCCGCTGATGATCTTGATCGGGCCATTTCTGATGCAAAGCGAGACTGCGACACAGAAAAGGAGATGTTGCAGTTCGAGCAGATGTTACAGGACCACAACAAATTGTTGTACCCAACTTGTGAAGATGGCCAGAAGAAGCTGGGTAGCACACTGGATTTGCTGAAGTGGAAGGCAAAGACCGGTGTGACTGACTCGAGATTTGAGAAGTTGATGGTACTCATGAAGAAGTTGCTTCCAAGAAATAATGAATTGCCCGTCAGTACATACGAAGCAAAGTAGCTCATATGCCCTCTAGGATTAGATGTGTAGAAGATACATGCGTGCCCTAATGACTGCATCCTCTACCGCGGTGAGAAGTATGAGAATTTGGATAAATGCCCAGTATGCACTGCATTGCAGTATAAGATTAGAAAATATGACCATTGTGATGTTGATGGCGAGCCACCCAGGAAGAGGGTTCCTGCCAAGGTGATGTGGTATGCTCCTATAATACCACAATTGAAACGTTTGTTCATAAATAAAGAGCATGCCAAGTTGTTGCGATGGCACATGGAAGAACGTAAGAAAGACAAGATGTTGAGTCACCCCACTGATGATCGGCAGTGGAGAAAAATCTAGAGAGACTTTTCGGACTTTGCTGGTGACGCAGGGAACTTATAGTTTGGTCTAAGTACAGATGGCATGAATCCTTTTGGGGAGCAGAGTTACAGTCACAGGACCTGGCCCGTGACTCTATGTATCTACAACCTTCCTCCTTGGTTGTGCATGAAGCGGAAGTTCATTATGATGCCAGTGCTCATCCAAGGCCCGAAGCAACCCGACAATGACATTGATGTGTACCTAAGGCCATTAGTTGATGAACTTTTACAATTGTAGGCCGAACCAGGTTTACGTGTGTGGGAGGAGCACAAACAGGAGCCATTCGACCTACGAGCGTTGTTGTTCGTAACCATCAATGATTAGCCTGCTCTTAGTAACATCTCAGGACAAACGAACAAGGAAATCTTTTTTGAAGTCCTTTTCAGTATCAAGGTCCTGTCTGACTTCTCGTCTAACATAAAGGGAATAGAAAATATGAAAGAGAAAAAAATCCAAAACCTAAAGTCCCATGACTGTCACGTGCTTATGACGCAATTGCTTCCGGTTGCATTGAGGGGGATTCTACCGGAAAATGTTCGACTGGCCATTGTGAAGGTATGTGCATTCCTCAATGCAATTTCTCAGAAGGTAATCGATCCAAAAAGTCTATTAGGGTTATAGATTGATGTGGTCCAGTGTCTGGTCAGCTTCGAGTTGTTGTACCCTCCATCTTTCTTCAATATTATGACGCACCTCCTAGTTCACCTAGTCGAAGAGATTAGAATTCTCAGTCCTGTGTTTCTACACAATATGTTCCCCTTCGAAAGGTTCATGGGAGTCTTAAATAAATATGTTCATAATCGTGCTAGGCCAGAAGGAAGTGATTCGTTGGAAACGTATCTATAATTTTTGATGCTCCATGCTTGTTCAGTATCTACTTTGTTTTGCTTTATCTACACTTTGAGGTGTTTTTATATCTTTTCTGAAACTAACCTATTAACAAGTTTCCACAGTACCAGTTGCATGTTTTCTTCTGTTTTTGTTCCAAAAGGCAGAAAATCAATATTCTCGGAATTGGACGGGACAAAAGCCAAAGTCAATATTTTACTGTGAGGGACTTGAATCCAGAAGACGAGACAGAGAAGCGAACCAGGGTGGCCAGACCCCCTAGGCGAGGGTGGGCCCTGACCCGCTCCTGGGTAGGGTGTGGGGCCCCTGGCCGCCTCCCGGCCTCGCCTCTTCGCCTATAAGAAGCCCCCTATGCAGAAATCCTAAGGACCCAATCAATATTCCACGAAACCTTCTGTAGACGCCGCCACCATCGTCCCTAGATCAGGGGGATCTGAAGTTCTTCTCAGCACCCTGCCGGAGGGGAGATCATCCCGAAGGCCTTCTCTCCGGTATGATGCGTGAGTAGTTCCACCTTAGACTATGGGTCCATGTAGTAGCTAGATGGTTCTATCTCCTCCTTGTGCTTTCATGTATAGATCTTGTGAGCTCCATTCTTTTTTTTGAAGGACTATTAAAAAGAAGGAATTAATGGCACGAAGCCAAAGAACATGGGCTACTATTTCTCTCCTCGAGCCCACTAGCCCGGTATCAGTTACCAACCACCTCAAAGGACCCACGAGGCCCAGGTGCCGCGTCTCCACATAAAGGACCCCCCAGACGGCTAGGATTTCTCCCTCACAGCTGCGCTCCGCCTCCCGTTCCTCTGCAAACCCGCGCCGCCGCCGCCCTCGTCTCCCTTCGCCACAGCCTCCGGCGCCGCCTCCTTCACCATGGTGAGAGTCAAATCGACATCTGCGCTTCACTTTTCCTGTTGCTCCGTACCTAATCTGACCCCGTGGCTCCTCTTGTCTTCTTCCCCCGCAGATCATCTCCAAGAAGAATCGCCGGGAGATCTGCAAGTACCTCTTCCAGGGTGAGATCCTCTCCCCTTTCGTCCTCCCCTGCACGCGTCGGCGCCATTTATTTTCTGTTTAGGTCTCGAGTGCTATCCGGATGCCCATCTCGCTAGCGTTCCTGCTCCGATGTGTTCGATTATGGCCTAGGGTTTTATGCTGCTTAGTCCGATTTGATCCGATAATACGGGTCCTTTTCGATTGCAATAGCCGATGGTCTAGGGTTTTAGGTTGGTACACCATGTGTCTGACCGAAATATCTTACCGAGATCTTCTGATGCGTGTGCAGAGGGAGTCTTGTACGCGAAGAAGGACTACAATCTGGCCAAGCACCCGCAGGTCGATGCCACTAACCTGGAGGTCATCAAGCTCATGCAGAGCTTCAAGTCGAAGGAGTACGTCAGGGAGACCTTCTCGTGGCAGCACTACTACTGGTACCTCACCAATGATGGCATCGAGTTCCTCCGCACCTTCCTAAACCTGCCATCTGAGATCGTGCCCAACACCCTCAAGAAGTCTGCCAAGCCCCCGTCCCGTCCCTTTGGCTCTGGCCCACCGGGTGACCGCCCTAGGTGAGCTTTAATATCCCTGTTAATTTTTTAGTAGATGCGTGCCTGTTGCTGTGAGTAGGATGTATAACTCAATTATCTTCTAGCTGTTTACTGAGGTGCTCCATTGAATCGTGAAATGAGTGAGGATTGCCTTAGTTTTGCCGCAGCACTCTGTTAGCCAAAATGAATTTATCTGACGAAAATCGTTGTTCCTTTGCAAATATCCACTTAATTGACTTGCTATGGCCTATTTGAAGTCCCACTGACAATCCATTTTGCAATTTTATAACTGTCATTTGATTGGTTTCACTAGAACGAAACATGGTAACTAGTTCTGTGTTCTTTATGTTGCTGTACATTCTACCATTCGGCTTGCACTTGGCAAAGCATTCCGAACAGCAGTCTGTCTAGTTAAAACCACAAGTAGTTGCACTTGGCAAAGCATTGTGAGCACTCTGAGATGCAAATTGTTCAATGATATTCATATTACCTTGTATTTTGAGATGTCCTAATTAGTATTGTTCTCTTAGAATGAAGAACATTGTTCTACTCATGTTTACTAACGGTTTCTGTTAATTTGGCAGGGGTCCACCCCGCTTTGAGGGCGACAGGCCCAGGTTCGGTGACAGGGATGGCTACAGGGGAGGCCCACGTGGTGCTCCAGGAGATTTCGCTGGTGAGAAGGGTGGTGCTCCTGCTGAGTTCCAGCCTTCTTTCAGGGTAAGATCTCCAGCTATTGTTCTTTCAATTGCATATTGTTGGTGTGTTGGTGCCTGTAAATTGTACTTTGGGGTGTGAATTTATGATGCCTTTATGTTTCTAACATAGAGCAATTTTAACATGCTTGGATCTCTAAACTTCTAGTCTCACATTGTACATTGAGCTTCTGCTGCAATCTTCCAGTATGTTGAGCTTCCTTGCTGCATTTCCCGACTTTGCATATTTTAGTGAACAATACCTTGTGTAATCTCATATGCGGTTATTCGTTACACTAATCTGTCAATCCTGTATTGTTTGCTTGATCATACATTTTAGTTTGATCATAGCCTTGTCATTGTTCAGTTCCTTGTTTGCAACCATGTAATACATGCCTTATTTGCACAGATCAATGCAAGTCTCCCTTACTTTTGTGAGTTAATTTGTTATTACCCTTGTCTGTTTGTCTGTCCAGAGTGGTGGTGGCAGCAGGCCTGCCTTTGGCCGTGGTGGTGGTGGCGCTTTCGGTGCCGGTGGAGCTTCCATGGAGTGAACAAGCCATACTAAAGCTAGCGGGAGCACCCACTCAGCAGCATTTGCAGATCCAATGCGTGTGTGGTGTCATCTCTGTTGATCTTTGAATTCTGTGAACGATGCGATTTTGTTTATCCAATTGTAGCCGAGGTTGTTGAGGCATGGTTTATGGGTGCGTTTATGTTAGCCGGAGCTCTTTGATGTTAAGACAGCTGTTCGTAGACCTTGAACTTAAAATGTTCAGCTTAATATTTAATCATGTGTGTTCCGTACTGTTATGTTACTCATAGTGGCTCTGAGATCTCTGATTTTCTTTTGATATGTTAAAATGCATGTTCCCAGATTACGTTTAGTGTGCATGATGATAATTCTCAGAATGATCGAATTGAATCATCACATTGTGTTTGTATTATGAAATGGGAAGTATTTTAAGCCATCTACATTTTGTGGTCACCTGCTCCCTGTTCAATGGCACACAATGTTACTGTAAAAATATCTATTCCATTGTAACCCAGCAACCTCCTGATGCTATGTAGGCTACTCCAGATTGGGAGCAGTTTTATGAAAGTAAATTGAGCGTTGTCCCTGTTGACTTCCCATCGTTCTGTGAAAATTATTTATCTTTGATATCTCTTACTGGGACAACTCTGTAGTCTGGACAAGTGGCTGCTTTATTCAGCAACTACTTGCCTTTCAAGATCCCTTGATTTTGAGCTTGTCAAATGCTATCCAGCTAGCTGAACATATTGGTGTGGGTCGAGTTGAGTTCGAGACAGGGGCGAAGGATCCCAAGGTATGGCAGCTGCCCTACCTTAATTTCTGCAAAAAAACGCATATATATATACTTCTATTCGACATACATACAATTCCCTGCAAAGTACGATGAATTCTGAAGAAAAAACTACTTCTTTCGACCCATATTAGTTGACTCAAATTTATCTAGATTTGAATGAATTTAGACACTATTTAATATATAGGTTCATCCAAATTTTGACAGATCCAAGTCAAGTAATATGGTTTGAAGAGAGTACTAGAAAATGGCTACATAAGAGGAGATTCGGTCGTACTGGACCTTTGCTGGGCCACGCACTAAGCAGCAGTAGCCCCCCCTGATCTGTGTGTGCGCGTGTGGCTGGTGCCCCTTCGTGTCTTGGCCCCTGTGGAGTATCCGAAGACAACAAGTCCAGGACTGGAGCGACGAGCAGGCAAGCGCGCCGCCATCTTCTACTGATCTACTCCCCGCTAGCAAACCTGCCCGCCGATCCGGCCGCCCTCTCCCTGGTCCTCCTCCAACCTTCTCATCTTCTCAAATTCTCAATTCTCAGTCTCATGGTGCACGGTTTTACCCAACTAGGGCTTCTTCTCATCTCAATTATAATTCCGGACCCTCTTTCAAAATATAGGTTACGCTTCTTTCCATTAATAGCCTCTAGGCTCAACGTATTTGTGATAGAGATGGACAAGTAGGGGAAGAAACCTGCAGTTTCAAAGGGGACAGGTATAATTTGTGATTTTATGGTCAATTGAACTATTGAATCAAATTTGAATCTGTGGTCAATTGATTATTCTATTATTATTGTAAAATCAATACAATTTTGATTTTTTGCATCACTTTTTTTTTGATGCTTTAGAATTTGCACGACCTTAAATTTTTTTTTGTCCTTCGCCACTGGTTCGAGACTGACTGCATCAACCTACAACGAGCACTTCAGTCATCTGATTATGATCTTTCACCTATTGGCGCTATTATTACAGATCTAAAGTTCAGATTAAGGATAGGTTTCATTGAAGCTAGAATTGTTTATGCTTCCTGCAATTGTAATAAGCCGGCTCATGAGTTAGCGGCTTTGGGTGTAGGTCTATCTCACTGAGACCATTCACTGTGGACAACGAGCTACCCTAATCCTGTAACCCATTTGGTGACCGGCGATCTAGCCATGTCTTAATGGAATACGAGTGTTCCATAAAAAAAAAATAACATAAGATGCTCAGAATCTGCTGGCTTGTGAACAGACCGAGTTTGCATTTTATTCCACATGCTGGTTTGCGAAATGCATCAACAAAGTAGTGCAAAGTACTCTCTCCGTTGTATGAGATGTTTTAACTTTATAAACGGAATGTATCTAGACCCTTTTTAGTATTTGGTTTACTCTGAATCTATAAATAAAATATATCTAAATACCCTAGACTACATACAATAATCTCAAAGCGGTATAACACAATGGTTTTCACTGGTGTGAATTTGAGCTATAGCAAGGGACACCCAGATTCTTTATACCGCTTATGGTCCGTAAGTGTTTTCTACATTTTCTGTTTGCACTTAGTACTCAGATTCTTTATAAGGCAGTATGCTGGTGCTACTCTGCAGGCCATTTTTTGTTTTTTGCGGAAAAAGGCCTATGACCATATATTATCTGAAACTAGCCCTTTGAAGAACATCCTTACAAGAAAAAGAAATAATACACAAGTCCTTGAAAAGTTTAGCACCATCTTCCTTTTGCATCCCTTCGACGACGTGTCGTGAGCAGAGCGTGACGCCGCCTCTAGGCCTCTCGCGTAGCGAAACTCGTGTCGGAGAAAACTTGAAAAACCCAAGGGCTGCTTCCGAAAAGTGGTCGACGTAGACCAGAAGATGCCAAAAACCACGTCCTTGAGAGATCATCGTCACAGAGAAGGCAATACCGAGAAGAGTCAGGAGATAATCCCAACTACGGCTAGATGGATATGGGGGATACCAAACTCATAAGTTCCCCGACAAGGCCATACCTGGCCGAGCTTCATCATGAGCGCGAGGAGGGAGGGGGGGGGGGGGGGGCAGAACTTGAGGACACCAACGTGTTTTGGCATTATCCCTCCATAGAACATTGGCGCTGTAGACAGACATTTATCATGCTAGACCTAATGACTCGCGATCGACTTCAAACTGTAGCCCGTCGACGCTCCTCTAGGGAGAATACCGATCTTGAGCGGGCTAAAGGACCGTTATTCTTGTCACTGTTGATACTCCCAGACCGAAGTCTTGTCGCCGTTGATGCCCCTAGACCGAAGACGAGGTAATCAAAGATCCTACAATGCCGGTAGCCGCAGCAAGATCTTAGCCAAGACGTCCGTGGGAAAATTCATGGGCACACGTGGGTTGTGCTCATTTTTGTCCCTCTTTTTTGTGGTCGCCCATGGTATCGGTTTGTTATGTCATGTTTCCGTTCGTCTTAAAGCCGGATGAACGGGGCTGTATTGACTTATGTGCGTTGTGGCTTAGCTGTAGATGAGGTGGATATTCAAGAGATTTAGAGTAGAGTAGAGTAGAGTAGCCCCATTTAGGGTGGTGGTGGGCTGGTTGCACAAAGTTGCGACTGGCTAGTCTGTTTCCGAGCATGTTGTATGGTCTGTACTCACCTTCCTTAAGCTTAGTACACAATGACACGCAGATCTCATGCGCGATTCTGAAAAAAAAATTAATTTTATGTGCCACCGAATTGGATTCTCTTAGAGCATCTTTAACAGACGCGCTATATACGCCGCGCGCTATATAAACCGCCGATTTGCAGCGCGCGGAGACGGAACCGGCCCTCCAGCAGACGCTGCATACGGTGGGGCGCGCAAAAAAAATTGGGGCGCGCAGCTTTTTTCACTATCCCGAGCATCAAATGTGATGCATTGGCTATAGCGCGCGGCATCGCTGCGGACAACGCGAATACCCAATGGCTGAAAATTCCCCCCGCCCGCGCCCTCCATTTTCCCACCGCGCCGCCGCCGCAAAATTCCGCCGCCGGCCCCGCTATTGCTCGCCGCCGCGCCGTAGATCCGCCTCGCCCGCACCTCCTGCCGGCAGTACCGGCCGGTCCGCCGCGTTGTACCGACCGGGCGCTGTCGCCACCGACGGGCACAAGGCCGGCGCTTCTCCCCGCCTCGCCCGCGCCTTCTCCTCTCCATACCCCGTGCCGCCGTCGCCATGTCGTCTTCCTCGAACCTACTGTCAACATGGTGCAGCCAAGATGCTCGCCGATTTGCTCGCAAGGTATGCACCTTCGCCGGCCGGCCGCCATCATTTTTGCTACTAGCTAGTTGTAGTGAAGTCATTTCATATGTATGTTTGTAGAGTTCATCATACGATTCATCGGATGACGAGTACGACCAAGAGGAAGAAGAAAACATATCCTTTCTATTAGCATATTGCGCCCTCAAGAAGCCAAAAATAGGTGGATCGGTGTTCGGTAGACAGAAGTTGTGGAGAGAAAGGATTGAAGGGCATGAGAAGTTGATGCGGTCGTATTTCAATGAGAATCCGATATTTTCCGAAAGCTATTTTCGGCGGCGTTTTCGGATGAGCATCGACCACGTATGATCGGTTCTTTGAGCAAAGGAGAAATGTCGCCGGAGAACTTGGTCATAGCACATATTAGAAGGTGACCGCCGCTTGCGTATGTTGGCATATGGTATACTGATGACCCACAAGTGTAGGGGATCGCAACAGTCTTTGCGGGTAGTATTACCCAATTTATTGATTCGACACAAGGGAAGCCAGCAAGCATTAACAACTGAGTTGTCAATTCAGCTGTACCTGAAAATAGTTCTTGCTCACAGAAGTTTATCAGTAGCAACAGTTTGTAGTAGTAACAGCAAAGCAACAGCAGCAGCAAAACAAGAACAATAGTAACAGTAATGGTAACAATGGGATTCGAGTGCGGTAGGCATAGGGATGGATGGACGGGCGTTGCATGAACGAGTATAAACATGTAAATTTAAGATCTAGGGTATTGCAGATAAATAATAACAAGCATCCAAGTACTAAACAATCCTAGACATGTACTCCAAATATAGTCATACGTGCTCGCAATGAGAATTTGCACAACATCTTCTGTCTAGCCAGCCCGTGACAGTGGGCCTCTAGGGAACTACTGGCAATTAAGGTACTCCTTTTAATAGAGCATCAGAGCAAAGAATTAACACTCCGTGAACACATGTGATCCTCACACCACAGCCATCCCCTCCGGTTGTCCCAATTATTGTCACTTTGGGGCCTTTGGATTCGGACAATGATATGTGTACACAACTTGAAGATAAGATCACAAACAATACTATCATAATGATTCAATAATAAGTCAACTCTGAGATCATGACACTCGGGCCCTAGTGACAAGCATTAAGCACAACAAGTTGCAACAAAGTCAAATAGCACTAATAGAGATACTATGCACTAGATCTTATTCGATTACATGATAGAACTCATCCAATCCCTACCATCCCCAACCCTACAGTGGGGGATTACTCACTCATGGATGAGAGAAACATCGGTGGTTGATGGAGATGCATTGGTGATAATGATGGCGATGATCCTCTCCAAATTCTCCGTCTCGACAGGGTGCCAGAATGGAGTTTCTGGATCCGAATCTTGGTTTCTGGTGGCGACGGCGGAGCAGAATTCTTTCTTGAAAACTATCGACCCCCCTCGGATTTTAGGTCGAAAGGCAACTTATAGGCACAGAGGGAGGCCGAGGGGGTGCCTGGGGTGGCTGCACCCCCTAGGCGCCGGGAAGGGCCCACCCATGCCTGGCAGGGGTGTGGGCACCCGAGGCCCCTTCTCCAGTTTATCCTATGGCTTCGTGGGTCTTCTGGTGAAATATAATTTTTGACATATTTTCCGGGATTTTTCCTGATAGTTGATTTTCTGCACAAAAACAAGACACCAAGGTAATTCTGCTGAAAACAGCGTCAGTCCGTATTAGTTGTATCCAAATCACATAAGTTTAGAGGAGAAACAATAGCAAAAGTATTTGGGAAAGTAGATGCGTTTTGGACGTATCAACTCCCCCCAAGCTTAGCTTATTGCTTATCCTCAAGCAATTCAGTTGAAAACTGAGTGCGATAAAAGAACTTTCACGAACACATTTGCTTCATATGATATATATATTCTCAACACAGGAGTAAAAGCTTAAACCAGTCATAATAAGAAGTATGCAACCAAGTCTACCCAATAGTCATCGCAAGCTATGAAGAGAAACCAACTCAATAATAATAAGTAGCATGGAACATAAACATAAGCAACATTGCAATGCTCATAGTAAGGTATGATACAGTGATATCTCGCTTGCCTTTGTTTGTAGAGCATAATATTTTGAAACAAACACAAGAATGACAACTATGCTCTCAAGAAGGTGCTCATAGAATAAGTGGTGACTCAACAAGGTTGTGAAAACGGTTTGGAAAGTTTGAAAGGCTTCCTAATGCTGAAAGGAAGGTACTCATTAGCTTTGAGCTATCATTGCCCCTATCATAGGCATCTTCATGTGGTTAAGGTGAAAGTGAGGTCCACTCTGAATCATATGCTTGACAGAGCATAGGCTGAAAATCCCAAGTCCCTTGAGTACACAAGAATTACAACTATGCTCTCAAGAAGGTGCTCATAGAATAAGTGGTGACTCAAGAAGGTTGTGAAAACGGTTTGGAAAGTTTGAAAGGCTTCCTAATGCTGAAAGGAAGGTACTCATTAGCTTTGAGCTATCATTGCCCCTATCATAGGCATCTTCATGTGGTTAAGGTGAAAGTGAGGTCCACTCTGAATCATATGCTTGACAGAGCATAGGCTGAAAATCCCAAGTCCCTTGAGTACGAGGGACGCTCCGCATGCTACTCAACTCTGGTTACCTGTAAGTTCTTGTCATTGTAAATACATGCATATCATAGAGAACCGCCAACGGGGTACCCCTTGCACATGGTACAGGAGTTTTCCCATAACCAAAATGACAAGGAAAGCAGACAATGAGCATCTCAGCAATCTTTTTATTTACCGTATGCCTAGCTTTTTATTGAGGATGCTTCCTAGATGCTCATTACAATGATGCTGCAAGTTTCCACCATGATTAGGTATGGCTTAGGCTAGCGGCCCAAGCGTTTCTCTAACACAATGTATAGACTCCATGAACTCACAAGCTCCCCTTTTATTTCACATCGTCGACATCCGTAAAAAAAATAGCAAAGTATCAACTGGATAGGATTATCCAACAAGTGTTGAAAGCGTTCCCCGTGGCAGCACTGTTCTACTGACTCCCAGCATATAATTTGCAAGCATATAACTTTCATGGACAAGTCACAATGGTTCAGGATTTTTAAGCGCAAGGAATAAAGTGTGTCATCAAGTTCGTGAGAGCTTTACTAACTAACTTTCTCAAAACAGACAAACATTTTATTTGGAAGAAAACAAGGCATATTGAATATGCACTGAAATAGCAAACGATGCTAATAGGTAGGTATGGTGGACACAGCTGGCAATATTGGTTTTGGGGAGTTGGAAACACAGGTAGAGCTCATACTCAGTGCAAGTGAAGGCTACCAAAAGAGAGGGAGCGACAAACGAGAGAGCAATAATTGTCATAATCATGCTTGCAACAAAACAGGACTAATTATGGCATGAAAGTGATACAAGAACTCTGAGGAAAAATAAATCATCGAGGCTTACTGACTATTGATTAGTCATATGCATGCGTGAGCATGTGCCAAGTCGATTCACATGAAACTTGAGGATACCACAATTTCATACCAAAATATGAATAAAACAATGCAAGCAAATATTCATATGACATGCTACAAACTATTAGCAAGCTGGAGCTAATCATAGACAAGCAAGAACTACTAAGCATCCATCAGTAACACACTCCTTACCATGAACAGACTAAGAATGCTCACAATGATGAGTATATGTACAAAAATAAAACAAATAGAGTTCGTTACCAGCCCCTTACCACTCCTCAAGTTGTCTTAATCTTCATCATTGCCCTTCACTTGTGTGACTTGAATAATAACATGAAAACCAAAACCCACTGAGGACGGCTGAACCCTGCAAAAGAACTCACAAAACCAAAGAAGAACAACAAATATTTTTGGTGTTTTCGATTTTTTAAAGAAGCCAACAAAGCAAAAACAAGCAAAGCAAAAACAAACCAAGCAAAGCAAAATCTTTTTGGATTTTTCTTTTAAGGCAAGCCAAAGCAAAGAAACAAAGAAACAAACCAAGAGAAACAACGAAAATATTTTTGGTATTTTTGTGTTTTTGAGAAAGAAGCAACAAGAACAAAAAAGAAAGCGAAACAATGGATATACAAAGAACCGACCGAACATGATATATCGATGAGTGTGATGTCGGTATACCTCCCCCCAAGATTAGGCTTTTGGCCTAAGTGGGGCTCAATCCCATGGTGCCCAAGTAGGTGCACCTTCGTAGTATGAAGAGGATGCTCCCTCGTCCTGGTACGAGCTCCAGGCCTCCCATGTGCAGTGTATCGCGGGGTCATATGAGGGCGCCTCCTCCTGATAGTGCCCATGGAAGTTAAGGGAGCGCAGCAACTCATCCACCTCCTCCTTGGAGCGTGACAAAGGTCCCTGATAAATACTGAACAGAGTGGTTTGGGGGAGAGGGATCTCTCTCTTTCCCGTCAATAAACAACAGTTTATAGACCAAGTTCTCAAGGGTAGAGCCACTAGTGACAAAATGGTGCGCCTTCATGGCAGCAAGATCAAGCCTCTGAGGAGCCAAAATTGTATCATTTGGATCAACATCAATGTCCAAGGAAGCAGCAACACGCATAGCAATAATACCACCATAAATGGGTCCCTTAGCTGTCAAGCGACGAGCAATGAGAGAACCAAGATTATACTTGGTCTCATTGTTGAGCGCAACAGCTAAGAAAGCCAAATGATAACTGGAAATATTACTAGTGTTCTCCCTACCAAGAACACTAGTGGCAAGATAGTAAGTGAAGTACCTGATGGCTGGAAGCTGAATGTTCCTTATATTTTCCCGTTGAGCTCTACGGTTATCATCGTTGGTTATTCCGCGATAGAGCTCCAACAAATCAGCGGGTTGGGCTGGAATCTTCTTTGCTGACCCAGTAGTACAAAGTCCAAGTGCCCCACAAAATTTCTTCAATGTCATATGATAAGACCTGCCATAAACTTTGAAGGAAACATCTGGATGGAATACACTGTTAGTGAAGGAGAAATTCTCCACACATGTTTTGGTGAGCGTAGCATACTGCGCGCTCTCATCCTGCTCTCCTCTGGACTTCTTGTTCCCTACGGAAAGTAATTGACTTTGACGTTTGTCCCGTCCAATTCCGAGAATATTTCTTTACTAACTTTTCTGAAACCAAAAACAACAGAAAACAGGCATCTGGCACTGTTGCAACTTGTTAATAGGTTAATACCATAAAACATGTAAAAAGCACCTCAAAGTGTAGAAAAGTAAATCAAAGTAGATACTAAACAAGCATGGAGCATAAAAAATAATAGATACGTTTCCAATGTATCACGGGGGAGGCACATACCAAGGAACAATCTCTCCAAAAATCAGCAGCAAAGATGAGCTGAGCAAGGAGATCGAAAATCGCGAGCAAGAACAACAAGAACTCGAGCTTGAGCAAGTTTTCCGGTGTTATTCGAGAGAGAGAAAGAAGATGGCTTTGAGGAGGCAACCTGGAGGGGCCCAGGTGGGCCACCCCCCGGCGCCGCCACCTGGTAGGACGCTCATACCATGGGTGTGGTGGCCTGGGGTGGTGTAACATCCCAGCATTAGAGCCTAGAAATAAGCTGAACCCAGATGTGTTGTAACTACCTCGGTGAACTACGCTCCTAGATACAAGCCTGGATGAGTGATAGCGGTTGAAATAGTACGGTGGGGCCCCAAAAGCCACTCACTGGTAGTCCTTTCAGACGTCCCAACCGCTACCCTCTCAACGGACTGTCTGAGGCGTGGTCGGCGGCGAAGGGATCAACTACGTACAAGTGGGTATGTACGCAAGCCACCATACAAAAGTACATCACAGCCATCCCATCTAGAAAGAAAGAAAATATAACGCCATACGGCAAGATTCAAATGACCTAGATAGATCTATATTTTAGGATAACTCCTCATACAACACACATCGAGTATCATGCGGCGGCAAGCAGAATCCGAGTACGGATAAGAAGCAAATCGGCATAAGATGCCAAAGAAAATAAGCACATCCCAACTACAGGTCTCACGGATCCCGTTCCTAATCTCTACACCATACGATCGTTGCCCACATCTTGACTTCTTCCACCCGATCCGTCACGAGAAGGTACATTCATCTGAATCAAGAATTTATCGTGTGAGACCCTAAGGGTACTCAGCAAGTCTTAATGCCTCTAAAGGGACACAACTGGGTGACGAATTGCGCAAAAAGATAAACCCTAGCAATTCTACAGATAACGCTAACCATCCGCCTAACCAATGATAGCGGATGTCCGTGAATTAAAGTACAACATTATAATGGTAATCTCATCCGATCCATCCTCCTCCCTTACCAACAAGGAAGCGGACGAACAACCCCCATCCGTTGGCAATTTTATTAACCATTCCATGAGTATTGCACTATTTACTAGTCAAGTTACTTTAGTCGATTAAAAGCGGTACTTTAGTTATGCTTGTCTATGATCAAGAAAGCTGCTCCAAGTCGTCCATATCCGCGGACACGGCTTTGAAAGTTTTACCCGATGGGTGCACCAATAGAAACACGCTCGATCAACCTCGGAAAAACCAAATCAAAACCCAACGAGGCTTTCACGGTGAACAATCACAGGATTGAATTATTTCAGGGCCACCTTGTAGTATACCATAGCAAGTAAGCAAGCTTCAGACGGACCCAAGGTTTGTGGGGCGTGATGGCAACGAGGTCCCCAACGGGACTGTCGATACCACGTAACGGGTCACAAATCCTAAAGATAGGTGAAAGTAGCATGGCATAAGTACAGGATAGTAGTAAAACCTCAAACTAGTTTGTGGCCCCAAGAAATAAGACGGAATCAAGCTCTGGCCCAGGGGGGTCCCATATACCTCCCGGATGTGGATAGCGCGATAAATCAAGGAACAAGAATCAAGTACTCGGGGTCTTACGGGACACAAGTGAGCAGGAAAAACCAAATAGCAGATATTGCTCACCGGTGCCACTATCTTTAGTTATCCCAGAACTACTCAGGTTAAGTTGTTTAGGTACCTCATTATTCATCAGACTCTCACAAACCCTACACATGCTGTTCTACGACTCGCATGGCTCAAACAACTCCTATAGTAGTGGCTCATGGGATGGAGGATACAAGCTTGGTGGGGTTTAAAAGTAAAGGCTATGCATACTTGGGATTCAATTTAATGCAATCGCGACTCAATGATGCAAGAATAAGATAGAGGAAATAGGTACTGTATGTATGCAAGCATGTGGTAGTGCTTGCCTGGTATCTCTGTTGAAGCAAGGGACGGTACTGGGTAGTGCTCCTGGTTCTCTTGATACAACCCGCCAAAGGTGTCTATCCGAGAAAAACCAAACAAACAAGGCCAACATGAATATAGAGCACAAGTATTGGAATTAAATGCGTCAAGCAAACAATCATGCCATGATGAATGATGCACAAGTTGCATGGCAATAAGTAGCATGGCATGGGTGAGGTGTGGAGGACAAGAAAATAACATTTGAATTGGGTTTTAGTCATATTTTGTTGCCATAACATTTGTTGTTCAACATATATTTATATGATGCATGCTGCAATTGAAGTCATGGATATCATAAACAGAAAGGTCTCGTCGAGCTGATCAATTTGGACTACTCATTTGCTTAATTTGGAATTACAAAACAAAAGTTATGATTTATTGAAAATCCAGTGGCAATTGTGTAATTTAAATAATCTTGGAATTTTAATTGTGCAAAAGTCCAAATGGATGGCATATTTGAATTCCTCTCATCTTGCTGATATCCAAACATATATCATTTGTCAAATTTGGATAAAGTATGAAATAGTTATTTAATTTACTGGTTTGAATTTGAATTTAACTTATTTAAATCAAATTTTGAAAACAGACAGTGACGTTTTATACCCAGTGCAGCCGAGCCTCTCGATGAGGCCAGCTCACGAGGCTCCTGTCGACAGCGTTTCACACATGGCCCAGCCTCTGAGACAGACGAGTGGGTCTCAGGCGTCTGAGCCCACTCATCGGCGAGACTGCGGCCCATGCGGCTTAGGGATGAGGATCGGTTGGGTGTCCGAACTCGGGAGCCTAATTGCAAAAGTGCAAGCGATCTTGTGGGTGGGTCTCGAGGGACGCGGGTTTGAGGCGGGAAAAAGGAGAAGGGCTAAGCGCAAAACTACTGCTTGTTGTCGACGGCAATGGCCTTGTGCCTTGGCGCGTCTCGCCGGATCTTTGGCCGTCGATGGCGCCGTCGCTGCTCCAAACCTCGCGTCCAAAAGCAGCTGCAGAGGAAGCCACGATCAACAAAGGTTCGAGTTCTAACGAAGGAAGGCGCAGGCGGGCTCTGAACTTGCTCGGATCTCACTGCAGCTTTCTTGGCGCCACATGACAGCAGCCTTGTAGAAGCGCTTCAGCGGCGACGGGCGACTGGCGAGGGAGAGGGGATGTTGTGCAGGGAGAAGGACTCACCAAAGCGACAGTCTGATGGCGGGGCTCGACGGCGAGGAACGATCGGGCAGCTGGTCGGGGACGCCCTGGCGTTCACGGCACGGGCGGCGCAAGTCCTCCGTGAGTTTCAGCGAGCCAGTAGCCGCACGGCAGGGAGGTCGTCGCCGCCCTTGTCTTGGGCGCCTCGGGAAACTCCGGAGCAAAGGGGTGCTGGGGGGGTGCCGCTAGGGTTTTAGAGGTTCGGGGACATGGTCGATCTGGGGGACAGGGGAAGGAGGAAGGAAGGAAGGAGGTTCACAGGTCTGGGGAAGGTTGGGGCGTGGCGGATAAGGTCGAGAGGAGGCGGGAGGGTTGCGTGGGGCGATGGCGAGGTGGCGTCGTCGGGCTCCTCTTCACGTGCCGGGCATGGGGGGCAGTGCAATGGTAGGCGGTGAGTGGCTTCCGGTGGGTCTGGGGAACTCGTGGCCAGGTCGAGCTAGAGGCGGTGGCGGATAGAAAAAGGAAAGAGAGGAAAAGCAAGAGAGGGGGAGAGGGGGTGGTACGGTCTAGGTGAGGGGTTTCTATGTTGATGAGAGGGGTAGCTAGGACATGGGTATGGGCCGACTAGAGAGGAAGATAGGGTGGCGAGCTGGGGTAGCTAGGACATGGTGGGGTGGGTCCAGCACGCTAGAGGGAAGGAGAGAGGGAGTACTTTGGTTTTGTGTAGACTAGTTGGGGTTTTGGGTTTATCTAGTATGGGGTTTGGGGTAGCTTAGGTTTTTGTTAGCTAGGGTTTAGCTAGGATGGTTAAGGGTATGGTTTTAGCTAGGTAGGGATTAGGGTTTTTGCTATAAGAGGTAAGAAAGATGGAGGGGGTACTAATCTTGGTTATGCAAGATTCATGCAAGCCCTAGCAAGATCAGACAAGAAAAGAGGGAGAGGGGAGATAGATGGTCATATGGTGGTGGGGTGGTCCTAATGGCCCATGCATGATCCAACAAAGGACCAAGCAAGATCCAAAAAGAGGGGGGGGGGGTTTTCTGGCTGGGCAGGCCCATTATCACATGTGTGCATGGACCATGGGGTAGGGGTTTAGCTAAAGGGGGGAAAAGAGAGGGAGAGAGCTAGGGTTTTATACTCACAGACAAGATCAAGCAATGAAGAAAGGACCCATTTAGAAAACAAGCAAAAACCCAAAAGCTAGGGAAAAGATGGCTATTGCATGGCCCATGCAGAATAATTAATGCCACAATTATCCTTGTGAGAACAAGGATATTGATATGGCACTATTCATCTCCATTCCAAAATGTGGACAAGGACAAGCAAGGATCAAGGGTGGATCCAACCAACAACATGGGCTAGGGATAACTCAATAAAATGCCAAGCCCATATTATTGGATGGTGGAATTATAAGGTGGTGAAAGAAAAGGTGGTGGAGTCAAAAGAGAGATGCCCCCAACTCAACTTGGGCATTTAACAATTTAATAAGATCCAAATACAATATCAAGAGGCAACTACAATTAATCATGCACATGAGATAAGAACCAAACAAGAAAAGGTTTTATATGATGCTCAAATGCAAGGGAACATGATGACATGAGCATGATGTGATGATGATGCAGCAATTATATGTTGGAAGTGGCCCTTTTTATTATTATGACATGTAGCATTACAGGGTTGAACAATGGATGCTACAACTCTCCCACTAAACAGGAATCTCACCGAGATTCTAGGAAGAAGAAGAAGAAGACACAAAGAGATAAGGATGGTTGACACGTAGATCATCTTCACGCTCCCATGTTGCTTCATCAATGAATGGTGTGACCACTGCACCTTGCAAAACTTGATGGACTTGTTGCAGTCCTACGTTCATGGTCTCAAGGATTTTGGTGGGGTGTTCTTGATAAGACAGATCTTCTTGGAGGTCGATTAGCTCATGATCCACGGTCTTGCGGGATCTTTGAAGCACTTCTTGAGTGAGAGATATGGAAAACATCATGGACTTTGAGTTTTTCCAAGCTCTAGTGCATAAGCAACTTCTCCTCTTCTACCACGTATCTTGAAAGGACCGATGTATCTAGGAGCCAACTTTCCTTTGATACCGAGCGGTGTGTTCCTCTCATGGGAGTGACACGAAGGTAGACGAGATCACCAGGGCATATACCATATCTGTGCTTCTGTCATAGTTGCTCTTCGACGACTTTGAGCAATCTTCGTGTTCTCCGAATGATATGCACCTTCTCCTCCGCTTGGGTTACAATGTCGAGGCCAAACCAGATTCTTTCTCCGCACCGACCAACCAATCGGAGTTCGCACTTGACCATAGAGAGCCTCGAATGGTGCCATCTTGAGACTCTTCCGGAAGCTGTTGTTGTAGGAGAATTCAGCATATGGAAGGCATTCCTCCCACTTCATGCCAAAAGAGATGACGCAAGCTCTAAGCATGTCCTCGAGAATCGATTGATCCTCTCCACTTGTCCTTGCGATCGAGGGTGGTAAGCAGTCTTGAAGTTCAACTTTGTTCCCAAAGCTTTTGGAAACTCTCCCGAACTTTGAGGTGAAGATGCTCCCACGGTGCGAACTGATTTCAAGTGGAACCCCATACAAAGAGACAATCCTGTTGATATAGAGCTCACCAACTGAAGTCCAAAATTGTTTCTTTGATCGGGAAGAAGTGAGCCACTTTAGAAAGCTGTCGATGACAACAAAGATTGCATTGTTGCCCTTCGCGACCTTGGAAAGCCCGGTGATGAAGTCCATCTCAACTTTCTCCCATTTCCATTCGGAGGTTTCAATGGCTGTAGAAGACCAAATGGTTTCGATGGACAGCCTTGACTCTGCGAACATCACATTCTCGAGACGTACTTGGCACAATACCGTTTCAACCGTGCCACCGATGTGTGTTTTCAGGTCCATGTACATCTTTGTCTGCCAGGATGGATAGAAAGAACCGAATCATGTGCCTCCTTGAGAACTTGGTCTCTCAGACCCGGGTAGTTTGGAACAAACATCCGGTGATCAAAGAAGAGCGAGCCTTGATCATCAACATGGAAGGATTCATACTTCGGAGTGCCAAGCTTAGAGATGAGCTTTCTGGTGTGCGGATCGCCAAGCTGACGAGAACGAATCTGTTCTTCCAAGAGAGGAGTAGCCAGAAGGTTCAGGAGATGCCCTTGTTCCACAATTTCAAGGTTGAGCTGATGGAATTCCTCGCACAAGAGAGGCTGCTGCTCTTCCACCATGAGGTTGTTGACATAAGCTTTTCTGCTAAGCGCATCTGCCATGACATTTGCTTTGCCTGGAGTGTAGTTGATGGTCACATCAAAGTCATTGATGGCTTCAATCCATCTCCTTTGCCGAAGATTGAGATCCGGTTGAGTGAAGATATACTTCAAACTCTTGTGATCCGAGAAGATCTCACAGCGGTTACCAAGCAAGTAGTGCCTCCATAGCTTCAAAGCAAAGACCACTGCTGCTAGCTCAAGGTCATGTGGGATAGTTGATCTCATGCGTCTTCAATCGACGAGAGGCATAAGCAACCACCTGTCTCTCTTGCATAAGGACCGCACCCAATCCTTGCAAAGAGGCATCGCAGAAGATCTGGAAAGGCTTAGATGTATCCGGAGGAACCAAGACTGGTGTGGAAGTGAGCTTCTCTTTGAGTGTCTCAAAGCTTTCTTGACAAGCGAGTCCACAGTACTTCTTGCTTTTCTTGAGAAGATCGGTAAGAGGCTTTGCTATCTTGAGAAGTTACGCACAAAGCAGCGACAATAGCTAGCTGCCGAGGAAACTCCGCACTTCCTTGACATTAGCAGGAGGAAGCCATTCAACTATTGTCTTCACGGTTTCGGGTTGACTGCAATGCCCTTGGCGTAGATGACATGGCCCAGATATGTTACTTGAGTGCAGAACTCACACTTTGAGAACTTTGCATACAAGCGGTTCTCACGAAGCTTGTTCAGGACACACCGCAGGTGCTCTTCATGCTCCTCCTTGGACTTGGAATAGACCAGAATGTCATCCAGATATACCACCACAAACTTGTCCAGATACTCCATGAAAACGGAGTTCATCAGCCTCGAGAAGGTAGCAGGTGCGTTGGTGAGGCCGAAAGACATGACCGTGTACTCATACAGGCCATAGCGAGTGGTGAAAGCTGTCTTGGGCACATCCTCTTTGCGAATTTTGATTTGGTGATAACCACTTCTTAAGTCCAGCTTAGAGAACACCACAGCTCCTGCTAGCTGATCTAACAGATCATTTATCCGAGGGAGAGGATATTTGTTCTTGATGGTTTTAGCATTTAGAGCCCGGTAGTCAACACATAACCTATCGGTTCTGTCACGCTTCTTCACGAAGATTGTTGGACTACCCCAAGAAGAAGTGCTATGTTGAATGAAACCCAACTTCTCTTGTTCATCAAGTTGTCGTTTGAGTTCAGCCAGCTCAGAAGGTCCCATTTTATATGGCCTCTTGGAGATAGGAGCCGTTCCAGGTTCAAGCTCAATCACGAATTCAACTTCGCTATCCGGAGGCATACAGCAACTCTTCGGAAAAACATCCGGAACTCACGGACCATGGTACTTTCCGAATAGCTTCCATAGCATCATTATTGAGCCGCCAAGGAATAGAGGGAGCCGGGGTCGACTTGGAGAAAAGACTACATGGCCTTCAGGAATCTTCAGGATCTTGGCGTTCAAAGACAATCAATCACAGCTGCATTTGTCAACCAATCCATGCCCAAAATGACATCAATGTCGAGTTGCCCGGAAGAATTAAAGAAGCCAAGAATGAAGAACCACCAATCTCGATCGATTGCCATGGTGATATGAGCAGCCCTCATGTTTGACCAGAGATAGCACCACCGACGTGATAAAGGAACCCTATCCAGTTATTCTCTTGTGCAAACTTATGCGATACAAAAGAATGCGATGCACCGAATCAAAGAGAACTCGTCACGGACCGAGTTAACGGATAGCATACCCATTACGACTCAGTGTGAGCTCGGCTTGAGAGGCGTTAGCGCGTTAACACGCACAACCGCACCGGGCTTAGTGTTGATGTTGAGAGCCCGGTGGTGCACGAACCGAGGGAGAGCTTGTTGCAGATCTTGGCGGGGTTGAGGAGAGCTTTGTTCTTCATTGGACAGTTCCAGCTGATGTCCAGGATCTCCACACAAGCGTGCACTAGGCGCCGGCGTGGAGCGAGTAGCCGAGGACTCCGCCAGCGCTCGAGTAAGGGTTGTTGTAGCCCACAGGAGCCGCATGGTGAAGTTTGGTGGCCTTGACGTGAAACTCGCAGGTCTTGGTGGAGCCGGAGCGACGGTGGGGTGTTAGGAACCCGGACACGCCGCTTAGAAGGAGTTGCCATTGCCGAGCTTGATGCATCCTCGTGTTTCTTGGACTCCTCGAACATCGCTTACTAGCCTCCTCTTGTAGTGCCATATGCTGCAGTTCAGAAGGTTGCCGGTCTTGCATGCGTGAGTGCATACTTGATCGACGCATTGAGCCCTTGAATCTCTTCGCTTTTCTTGTCATCGATACCTCATCACCACCATAGCGAGACAGTTCATAAAGTTCCTGATATAGGTGTTGACGTTATCATTTCCACCTTGAGTTGAGGAAAGCATCCTTCATCCTTTCCATCACAATCTCTGAGAGAAACTGTTCTTTGAAAGCTGCAGTGAACCTCTCCCAAGTTGGCTGGAAACCAGTGCAGCTTGCCTTCAAGTAGTTTTCCCACCATAGAGCCGCATCTCCCTTCAGAAGGTGGAGGAAGTGGAGTGAACTCGTTCCTTCTGACGCTCTCCTCAAAGCGCAGCTGGTTCTCTTGCATTGCCGCCAAAGCATTAGCTATGCTTGACAGCGCTGAGCCCAGTTCCGGAGGGATGTCCTCCTCAGTCCGGTGTGGGGGAGCCATCCTGTCATAGATGTAAAACTCAAGTCAGTACTATAATGGAAGATGATAATAATCCAGAATAGTACCAAGATGGAATTAACCAAGATTAAAGGATACAATTTACTGAGATGATATAAAAATATCAACAAAGTTCATAGCACCTCAAAGATATTAAGCATATCGCACACGACTGAAAAGGAGTGTGGTACACAAACATATCAAAGAAAAATTTTCCACAAATTTCGGCATTAAAATACCAATAGATGCGCAAAATTACTTAACGAATCAAGATTAGTGACTCTACCGATCCAATATACAAAAGCGAATGATACAAGTAGTGGTATGGTCGCGACTCCATCCCGCACTCAAATCATTACTCCGCACATGAACAAGTGGAACACATATCCTAACCCCTTCTTCTCACGACGAAACCTAAGATTGGTACTACGGAAACGAACACCCCAAACAAGATAGCGTCGGATACAAAGAGGAAGATAGATTGCGTCGGATTACAAAAGCCTGTCGGTATGGAATGTACCAACAGTTGATAACCAAAGGCAGATAAGATAACAACTTGGATGCAACAGATAGACAAGGGATTACACACACACACACAACCTATGGTACTACGGAAACCCAGAACACGTGAATCCTAGTTTGAACTTTGAGAAGAGGATTGAAAACGTTACACTTCCTTACCAGAAAAAAGGGTGGGTGGGAGGGTAAGAAGAAAAATGAAGCAGTCCTACTCTCGCGTTTTGTTTTTCCCTATATACATAACTACTCAAAATATTTGCTAGACTGACAACGACCGTTTGGCTGAAACCCTGAAGGTCGGGACAGCTCTGATACCAATTGTAACTACCTCGGTGAACTACGCTCCTAGATACAAGCCTGGATGAGTGATAGCGGTTGAAATAGTACGGTGGGGCCCCAAAAGCCACTCACTGGTAGTCCTTTCATACGTCCCAACCGCTACCCTCTCAACGGGACCTGTACGGGCGGCGTAGTCGGCAGGCGAAGGGATCAACTACGTACACAAGTGGGTATGTACGCAAGCCACCATACAAAAGTACATCACAGCCATCCCATCTAGAAAGAAAGAAAATATAGCAACGCCATACGGCAAGATTCAAATGACCTAGATAGATCTATATTTTAGGATAACTCCTCATACAACACACATCAGAGTATCATGCGGAAGCGGCAAACAGAATCCGAGTACGGATAAGAAGCAAATCGGCATAAGATGCCAAAGAAAATAAGCACATCCCAACTACAGGTCTCACGGATCCCCGTTCCCGGAATCTCTACACCATACGATCGTTGCCCACATCTTCGGCTTCTTCCACCCAAAGATCCGCCCGAGAAGGTACTGCTCATCGAATGAAGAATTTATCGTGTGAGACCCTAAGGGTACTCAGCAAGTCTTAATGCCTCTAAAGGGGACACAACCTGGGGTGACGCAATTGCAGCAAAAGATAAACCCTAGCAATTCTACAGATAAACGCTAACCATCCGCCTACCCAATGATAGACGGATGTCCGTGAATTAAAGTACAACAGTTATAATGGTAATCTCATCCGATCCATCCTCCTCCCTGCTTACCAACAAGGAAGCGGACGAACAACCCCCCATCCGTTGGCAATTTTATTAACCATTCCATGAGTATTGCACTATTTACTAGTCAAGTTACTTTAGTCAGATTAAAAGCGGTACTTTAGTTATGCTTGTCTATGATCAAGAAACTGTGCTCCAAGTCGTCCATATCCGCGGACACGGCTTTCAGAAAGTTTTACCCGGCCGGGGTGCACCAATAGCAACACACGCTCGATCAACCTCGGAAAAACCAAATCAAAACCCAACGAGGCTTTCACGACTGAACAATCACAGATTCGATTATTTCAGGGCCACCCTTGTAGTATACCATAGCAAGTAAGCAAGCTTCGAGACGGACCCTAGGTTTGTGGGCGGTGATGGCAACGATGGGTCCCCAAACGGGGACTGTCGATACCACGTAAACGGGTCACAAATCCTAAACAGTACAGTCTGAAAGTAGCATGGCATAAGTACATGATAGTAGTAAAACCTCAAACTAGTTTGTGGCCCCAAGAAATAAGACGGAATCAAGCTCCGCCTGGGGGTCCCATATACCTCCCGGATGTGGATAGCGCGATAAATCAAGGAACAGGAATCAAGTACTCGGGGTCTTACGGGACACAAGTGAGCAGGAAAAACCAAATAGCAGATATTGCTCACCGGTGCCACTATCTTTAGTTATCCCAGAACTACTCAGGTTAAGTTGTTTAGGTACCTCATTATTCATCAGACTCTCACAAACCCTACACATGTTGTTCTACGACTCGCATGGCTCAAACAACTCCTATAGTAGTGGCTCATGGGATGGAGGATACAAGCTTGGTGGGGTTTAAAAGTAAAGGCTATGCATACTTGGGATTCAATTTAATGCAATCGCGACTCAATGATGCAATAATAAGATAGAGGCAATAGGTACTGTATGTATGCAAGCATGTGGTAGTGCTTGCCTGGTATCTCTGTTGAAGCAAGGGACGGTACTGGGTAGTGCTCCTGGTTCTCTTGATACAACCCCTGCTCAGTGTCTATCCGAGAAAAACCAAACAAACAAGGCCAACATGAATATAGAGCACAAGTATTGGAATTAAATGCGTCAAGCAAACAATCATGCCATGATGAATGATGCACAAGTTGCATGGCAATAAGTAGCATGGCATGGGTGAGGTGTGGAGGACAAGAAAATAACATTTGAATTGGGTTTTAGTCATATTTTGTTGCCATAACATTTGTTGTTCAACATATATTTATATAATGCATGCTGCAATTGAAGTCATGGATATCATAAACAGAAAGGTCTCGTCGAGCTGATCAATTTGGACTACTCATTTGCTTAATTTGGAATTACAAAACAAAAGTTATGATTTATTGAAAATCCAGTGGCAATTGTGTAATTTAAATAATCTTGGAATTTTAATTGTGCAAAAGTCCAAATGGATGGCATATTTGAATTCCTCTCATCTTGCTGATATCCAAACATATATCATTTGTCAAATTTGGATAAAGTATGAAATAGTTATTTATTCTTGGTTTGAATTTGAATTTAACTTATTTAAATCAAATTTTGAAAATGCAGACAAAACGTTTTATACCCAACGTGAGCCTCGAGACAGCAGGGGACCGGCTACTGTCAGGCTCACACGCCAGACGGCGTTTCACAGCATGGGCTGACCTCTGAGGCAGACGGAGTGGGTCTGAGGCGTCAGAGCCCACTCATCGGCGAGACGCCCACGCGGCGCTTAGGGATGAGGACTGGGTTGGGTGTCCAACTCGAGCCTAATTGCAAAAGTGCAAGCGACGCCGGTGGGTCTCGTGGACGGCGGGTTTGAGGGGAAAGGAGAAGGCTAAATCAAAACTACCGCTACGGCCGGGCGTCTGGCCGGATCTTTGGCCGTCGATGGCGACGCCGTCGCTGCTCCAAACCTCGCGGTCCAAAAACGAAAACTGCAGAGGAAGCCACGGACTGCAACAAAGGTTCAGGGTTCTAACGCGAAGGAAGGTCAGTAGGCGGGCTCAACTTGCTCGATCTCTGCTGCAGCTTCTTTGGCGCCAAGGCCAGCGCGCGGTATGAGCGCTTCAGCGGTTCAGCGACGGCGACGTCTGGAGAGGGGATGTTGTCAGGGAGAAGGGACTCACCAAAGAACGATCGATGGCGGGGCTCGGACGGCGAGGAACGGCAGGCGGTGGTCGGGGACGTCTGGCGTTCACGGCACGGCCGGGCGCAGTCCTCCGGGGTTTCAAGCGAGCTTCGGCCTGCAATGACGAGGAGGTCGTCACGGCCCTTGTCTTTAGCGCCTCGGGAAACTCCGGGCGAAGGTCTTTGGAAGTGCGCTAGGGTTTTAGAGGTCGGGACATGGTCGATCCGGGGACAGGGAAGGAGGAAGGAAGGAAGGAGGTTCACAGGGGTGCAGGGGAAGGTTGGGACGTGGCGGATAAGGTCGAGAGGAGGCGGGGAGGGTTGCGTGGGCGCCGATGGCGGTGGTGGCGTCGGGCTCCTCTTCACGTGCCAGGCATGGGGGGGCCAGGGTGCAATGGTAGGCAGGTGAGTGGCTTCCAGGTGGGTCTGGGGGGAACTCGTGGCCCAGGTCGAGCTAGAGGGGGGGCGGTAGGCAGATAGAAAAAGGGAAGAGAGGAAAAGCAAGAGAGGGGGAGAGGGGGTGGTACGGTCTAGGTTAGGTGAGGGGTTTCTATGTTGATGAGAGGGGGTAGCTAGGACATGGGTATGGGCCAGACTAGAGAGGGAAGATAGGGTGGCGAGCTGGGGTAGCTAGGACATGGTGGGGTGGGTCCAGCACGCTAGAGGGAAGGAGAGAGGGAGTACTTTGGTTTTGTGTAGACTAGTTGGGGTTTTGGGTTTATCTAGTATGGGGTTTGGGGTAGCTTAGGTTTTTGTTAGCTAGGGTTTAGCTAGGATGGTTAAGGGTATGGTTTTAGCTAGGTAGGGATTGGGGTTTTGCTATAAGAGGTAAGAAAGATGGAGGGGGTACTAATCTTGGTTATGCAAGATTCATGCAAGCCCTAGCAAGATCGGACAAGAAAAGGGAGAGGGAGATAGATGGTCATATGGTGGTGGGGTGGTCCTAATGGCCCATGCATGATCCAACAAAGGACCAAGCAAGATCCAAAAAGAGGGGGGGGGGGTTTTCTGGCTGGGCAGGCCCATTATCACATGTGTGCATGGACCATGGGGTAGGGGTTTAGCTAAAGGGGGGAAAAGAGAGGGAGAGAGCTAGGGTTTTATACTCACAGACAAGATCAAGCAATGAAGAAAGGACCCATTTAGAAAACAAGCAAAAACCCAAAAGCTAGGGAAAAGATGGCTATTGCATGGCCCATGCAGAATAATTAATGCCACAATTATCCTTGTGAGAACAAGGATATTGATATGGCACTATTCATCTCCATTCCAAAATGTGGACAAGGCCAAGCAAGGATCAAGGGTGGATCCAACCAACAACATGGGCTAGGGATAACTCAATAAAATGCCAAGCCCATATTATTGGATGGTGGAATTATAAGGTGGTGAAAGAAAAGGTGGTGGAGTCAAAAGAGAGATGCCCCCAACTCAACTTGGGCATTTAACAATTTAATAAGATCCAAATACAATATCAAGAGGCAACTACAATTAATCATGCACATGAGATAAGAACCAAACAAGAAAAGGTTTTATATGATGCTCAAATGCAAGGGAACATGATGACATGAGCATGATGTGATGATGATGCAGCAATTATATGTTGGAAGTGGCCCTTTTTATTATTATGACATGTAGCATTACAGGGGTTAGACAACTGGGATGCTACATGTGTGCATTGCATTCATGCATAGAAAATCCGAATAATTTTCGCGCTTTTAAACAAAACTTGTTAAAGTGATTGAAACTTATCATAGCTTGATGGAATTGAAGTAGATCATCAAGTTGACTGTGATAAGTTTCAATAAGACCTTTGTTAAGATCTCATTTTGGGTAAGAGAGATTTGATCTAAGGGTAGATCAAATGTACTATAAGTTAAACCTTAATACAAGGTGAAATGTATTTGATAATTAGGTGATCATATTATAGTATTCATTATAATCACTCATAAGTACCAAGTTAAGGATATAACACAAATAATAAGAATGTAACAACTATATCTTAATCTCATCTTTATATACCATGAGTATCATGGTGATACCCAACCCTACTTCTTATGGAGTAGGAAAGGAACTAAGCTTAGACAATTCACCATATATCTTAAATTCCATATCAACCCTTATCATCCCTATTGAGTTATATGCCAATATCTGTTGTTCATCAATAAGGGGAAATCAATTATTGATTCACCAATTCTCAATCTACCAACTCTGGACCAGAACATAGATCACATTTAAGTGTCTATAAAGAGACAACTAAGCAGAAACAAATAGTAATATTAGCTTTAGAAATTGTTTATGGGATGGGAATGATTGAAAAGAATCAAATCAATAGAATAGTTGATGGAGTTAAATTCCTCCTTGATAGAAAAGAAGATTACAAGGATGAGGTCCGGAGATAGTTGCCAGGAGTAGTCCTATTGGATCAAGTAGGTATAATCAATGAATTATATCTCTTAATCCAATAGAACTAAATAGAAGATAATTATCATACAACTGCAATGTTGTATGGATGGAAGCCTTGCTTAGCCAACTAAAAACTTAAGCCATAGTGATTAAGGGATTATAATGGTGATGCTTTAGCCATCAATATTGAATGCTTACATTTAGTATAAGTCATACTGGTGGGTAAAACATGATTAAAACCTTAGTAGAGAATAGTGATCCTAGAGTAGTCTTTGCAAACCACATAAATGTAATTCAGGGATTGAAGTGTAAGTCATGAGAGTTAAGTAGATATAGGATGATATTATTCCATTAAAGCTAGTATAGCATAGAGTTTAAAAGTAGTGTTATTCATCTTGGAAGATAATCAACCTTAGAGAAAGATCAGTGATGGAATATTAAGGAAGATTGTGAGTGGAGTTGAAGGAACTATTTGCTGGATGGAAGTCTATCAACAGTAAAATAGTAGGTGCAATTAAGCATGGATATGAAGAAGTTATGAAATCTTTTAGTATCAAACTCATTGGATTCATCCATGAGTTTAGAAGAGTGATATATGCATAAGAATATTTAAATAAGTAAAGCTCATCATGTTAATCATGATGATGGATAGAAAGGAGTATTATATCTAGCAAAGGAATTCCTTAATTAGAGATCCAAGATTGTGAAACATAATTATATGTTATAAATTATCTTCCTATTAAATCTTGGTAAGCAATCAAACTTAAATCTCAAATTAAACATAATATCCATCTCATACTATTGATCCATCATCTGATGTCTATGACACTTTATAGAAATATCTCCTATAGCAAATCACATCAGTACATCTCTGTTAATTTCAACCATCATAACTATATGTGCTTAAGTATATATTTATCAATTCTTTTCCATAATACATTCTAGATATAACTTTCTAGTACTAGAGGTGAGGTTATCAAGTATCCCAAACAGAAAACAATATGTTTAGCCATTGAATCTTTAACCAATCCATAAAGGAGACTAAAGATACTAAAGACCCTAAACCTTAGGGTAGCTATGCATAATACCAAACCTTAAACCTCTTTGTTTATTACAATAGAATATATACTTTGTAATGTTCCAACTCAATGGAGGTAGCAATGAATATATCAATGACTTTTATATTTCATGCATTAACTAATGATATAGGATCATTACACATATAAAAGTTTCTACTCCAAATATGAGCCAACTAAAGTTAAGTTGATAATCAAATAAGAATATATCATTCAAGAAATCCAGAACTAAAGATGGAAAGTAAAATAATAAGAAGAGCTTTTATAAAATATTAAAAGGGGTTCATACATTAAGAAAATAAAAGGAATATAATAAAATATATATAATAAAGAAATTCACAAATAATACTAGCTATGTTTCAGTGTTATTGAAATAGTGCAGCAAAGAAATCCTGCAAGGAAAAGTTCAAATATATAAAGCAAATAAAATTCTGAATAAGAAAACAGAAAAAAGAAAAAGGATAAAACAAATAAAAACCAAACCTGGCCGCAGCCCAACACCCTACACTTATGTGACGCCTATATGTAGCCCATACCAGCCCAGTCCTTTTCCATCTATGACTGACAAGTGGGATCAGGAGAGGACTGCGGGTTGAGTTAAAGAAATCGTCGGGGGGTTATCCGCAAAACGATCATCTTCGTCACCGTCACCGTCACCGCCGCTCAATGCCGTCGTCGTCAGCCTTGCGCCAAGATACTCGCCGTCGTTGCCTGGAGGGGATAAGAAGGCCATCGCGACGCCCTGCCTCAATCCTTATCTCCAACTCCTCCTTATCCTCTCAGATACGAACGAGACCGAAACCCTAGCTCACCGGAGCCACCTCTCGCCATTGAACCACGTCTTCCCACACCATTATGAGCCATCATGGAGAAGCGCCTTCCTCTGTAGATCCTCTGGGTAGAAGCTTGCGTCAAGGGGAGCACTAGAGCGAGTGAATTTGGTCGTTTCCCTTTACAGCAGTTCGTCGTAATCCTCGCCGGGAAGCTCGTTTCCGACCACGCCTGTCCTCACCGACCACTCAATCATCATCAGGGTGACTTCTTGAACTTCCCAGTAACATTCAATCGCCAGATCTCGTTATAAATCGCCGTTTTGTCATACGCCACCGTCGGCCACCGTCGGAGCTCGTCAGAGTTAAAGCTCCGATGACTATTTCTGAGCGGCGCTGCCACTATTAGGTTCAGTAGGATGCGCTGATTCGAACTAGATCTATTTCGCGTGCTGGGGTGCAGTAGATCATCGCCGACGACCAACCTCTAGCGGCGATGGTGGTGCTGACACCATGATTGCGTCATGGTCGCACCACGTCAGCTATTTTGACTGGTCGTTTTCCTCCGTGGCAAGTGATGTGGCCCTGGGCCCATATGTCATTGACCGGGGTAGATAACCAATCGGTAACAAATGCAATTTTTTTAACCTCAGAGCTGAGGTGGACAATGGCCCACGGGTCAGTGACTGGGGCTAGCTGTAGGTGTGGTGTAAAAAGTATTTTCTGTTAGGAAACAAATGAAATGTTATAATCCAATTAATAATATTCCAGAAATCAAATAAATGATTAAATTTTGTTTAATTAATAACTTTTGATTTATAATTCATAAAAATATGTATAATATATGAAAATTTGTAGAAAAATAAAATCTACAATTTAAACTTATTATCAAATATTATTATGATGATTATTTAAATAAATATTATTTAATAAAAGTTTTATAAGGAATAAAGCTTTGATAATTCATATGTTAATAATGGTAAATATTAAAAATCTAAATAAATACCAAAAATCTTGGAAAATTAATAATTCCAATATAAAACTATAATTATGTATCATTATTTCACTTAAGTAAATACTTATTATCTATTTAGTAATTATAAAATAATAAGAATTATAAAAATCATATCTTATTATTTATTAATCACAAAAATAAATGTGATATGCCAAAATGACCACAAAAATAATATCTACATGACAAAAATCTAATATTATACTTTTGAATTAAATAAAAATTCAAATATTTTAATAACTCAAATTTAAACCTACTTACTTCATTAATAATTCATATAAGGATAAATAACATTTATTAATATTCTTAAAATGAGTAAATTAAATTTAATAAATAGTACAAATCTTAAATATTAATGAAATGAAACTTTAACGGTTTAAAAAAACATTATAAATATCTTTCATTTAAATTATCAGCAACCCTAAGTAAAGATTATATTCTCAAAGTATTTCAATTTATAATAAAAACCTTAAAGAACAACTTATGAATACACCAAACCTTTCCTATCTATATTAACTACCAAATTGCAAAAACTACCACAACATTATATAAACCCATAAATAGTTAAGTAATAGTATGTTCTAGATTATAAACTATACTTACTTGTCTATAAAAGATAAATGATATTACTCCATAATCAAAACAAGAAACCATTATCCAAGTAAAAAAGAATGACCATTCTTAAGTAACCTAAAGGAAACATTTTCGATACAATAGATCCAAATGTTATAAGTATTATACTCTCAAAATCATCTTTGTTTTAAAGTTAACTTTAGTCTACAGAATGTTAATTCAACACTATAAGCATTACTATATGTTTTATAGTTAACTTTGGTCTGAAGTAGTTAAATTATAAAGCAACTCAAGCCAAACCATTTGAGCAAACAAATAACATCAACCACCACTAACTACCCAGAATGTTTGTTTAGACCTTATAAGAAAAACCTTCTCTTCGAAGGTTATCCTTTTTGCCACTTTAAATAAGAACTCTTGTATAAGTAATCCTAACTAGTATGTCATAAGTATATATACTTTACTCCTACAAATGTGTTGTCCACAACCACTCATAAACTCTAATAAAAGTACAACTATGAAACTTATCTAAAAGGACCACACATTCCAAAGTAACTATTTTCGGAATCCAAACCCTAGGACAACGTTATTCTCGGGATTTGCGCTTAGAACGTGCCTCACATTACTTATGCATAAAAGAATATTGCTTCTTTAAGCATTAGTCCTTACCGAAGCAATGGTGCTGATTTCAGATTTGGATCTTATATTGACTCGAAGACCGTGAGTGCATAATCTTGCAATCACAAAAGGCAAGTTCACACTTGCTCATGTCCTTTTTTTATTTTCTGTAAAGTATTTTACAAATCCAGTGTTGTCTTCAACTGCATTTGAAAAAAGGTCAGAAAACACTATTTTAAATAATAATGAGAACTATTGATTACTGATCCAGGGTGATCAGTTAATCTATTAAGTCTGACAGTTGGAATACCACTGTTCAGAACTATATCACCTAGGACTTAACAACCAATGTTGCCAGTGATTCTTGCGCCGTATATTACGCGTTGACCATGAGATTTTGAATGGGACGAAGAAGTCAGCTGTATCTTCTTCCTCTCGCATGAAGCCGATGTGCAAGTCGTTGCTGTTATCCTCGAAGCGTACATATCAATTGGTAATTCGTAGAGGATATGCACCATATGGGTGGGAACCCTCATCGTCCCACGATAGTTTTGGCATCTAACGATTTTTACAAACCATTGCCGTAATTATTTATGTGGCCATGGTGTACACCAAGGAGGCATGCGAGGTCGCGAAGGGGGCAGTGGTTGGCTTGGATCATCTTCTGGGCCCCACATCATGGAATTGTGGACGGGAATAAGCTGCCCGGTTGTTCAACAAAGAGTTGATCTCTCATGGGTAAAGTAACGCACCTCTGTAGATTGTAAGAACTGTAACTTGTTACTCGCTATTCCCGGAAGGAGCTGCGAACGCGGCGGGAAAGGAACTCCATGAAGGTTCTGGTAAACCCGTGAAGGCTGACGGACATAGCTTTTCAGAATAAAAGCAACCTTTGAAGAAATGTTTATGAAAACTTGCATTGCCTACGACCTACGGTCTATGGTTGTAGATATAGTGCATCAAACACTCCTTTTCTAGTGAATTTGCTGAGTACGCTCGTACTCAAAGTATCTTCTTAACCCTTGCTAGATTCTGAAGCCATTGAAACGATGTCTACATCAAGATATGCTCCAGGACTTATAAAGGCTAGCTAAAGCTCTTCAATGAAGACAAGGAAGTCAACATACACCTCAAACCAAGTGAAGACGAAAGTTTAGGAATACTATCTCTAACCAAAGAACCTATTTCTGTAGTGCGTTGCAATAGCCGCAATGCCAACCTCTTAGTCTGAATACTAGACTTTATAGTATAATCGTTCTTGTGTTGTTTATCTTTGATTCTTCTCCGTAAGAAGTTCTGCTCTCTCTTTAACCTAGAGTGTTCTCTAGATCTTATGTAAAGATTGAGTTGTAACCTTTAGCCATGTATTGGACCCGCTGTGTTTCTGTTGTGCCATTCTGAGGGATGTAATACTAGTGAACAGTGTTTCATTGGTGTTATGTCAACGACTATAGTGTACTACATCATGCAGTGGTATGCTGGGTCATCGCAGTTGGTATCAGAGCATATGCTTTGACCTTAGGTTGGAAACCTAGTAAATGGGTAGAACCTGTAGGACACATCCTAGCAATAATGAAGAGTTCTCTAGTGATATGAGGGGTATTCACTTGAGAATAACCCTATTATGTTACTAGTGCGATAACTCTTTTATATGATTGCAATTTCCAATAATTACCCAAGAGTTTTAACTCTATGTGACTGATGATAATTTCTTATCCATAGTTCCACATGGCACCTCGATATCCACCCCGGAATGTTCAAGTGATGAACAGGACGTTGGATGACTACGGAGGGGATTGGACAGACAATCTCCGACAACTTCTATGGAGTTTGGAATGTGAATCAAGACTTTTGGTCAAGATTTACACTTACTATGATGGGCAGGTATTAGCTAAATACCGTGTCATGATCATGTTACCCAAGAAGTTAGGACTTAAGGGAGAAATGTCAGCAGGAGAGGCTAGGTGCATGGCATCTGCATATCAGATTGCCATAGAAGCATCCATAACCATGATCCGAGAACATAAATCCCAAGCTCTAGAAGGTAGTACTCACACCATTATACCTCATGAAACCTCAAACTCAGAGCATGAGTTAGATCACTCTACCTTAGTCCAAGCTGAACCTACTCTAGCTGTAGAGTATATGGATCGTTATCGGTCCTTGCTAAACACTTATCATAACACTCACCAAGTTTTAGTTCAGGAGCTGGATACGGTCATTGAGGATTTCACTAATCCTGATAAAGCAATGGCTCGTAGGAAGAAGTTGGATAAAGAAGCCAAATACATACCTTCAGGAGAAGTGTTCGGAGAAACTGAGTTTGATGACCCAAACTCAGAAAATTATGCCTATTACCAGAATGACTTCAAGCCACCTGAAGACCTATGGACCAAGTACAATTCCGAACAACAGGAATGGAATAAAGTTATTCCAAATAAATCGGAGCCTAACAAGTATGGATGGGAAATAGAATCTCAAGGTAAAACCATAGGGAATCCTATACCTTGTGATACAGGTATTGACGAAGAGACCAATTATAACCATAGAGAATCTTATGGACCATATGGGGGTAATACGAATCCAATCAACTTAGAAGAGTACTCCAATAGCTACTATACCAATATATATGACTGGACCCAAGAAAAAGCTAAGGAACCAACTTACTATGAGGAAGCGTTGCCGGAAAACCCGGATTATTCAGTGGAAGATTATGCCAACTCTAGTCATTTTTCAATGACTAATCTCAGTCTCGGTACTCCTAATCAAGAATACGCACCTCCTGGATGCTCCTATGCTCCAGAAGACAGTCGTAGGACTTCACGTCATCATGGACGGAACTCCAGGAAGCACTAGAGGAAGATGAAAGTGATAGAGAAACAACATCCCAAGGGATGCGGGCTTGAATAATGTATATAGAGGGTAATGTGTATTACAGTTTGAAGAGTTTGCCGAAATAAGTGAGGATATATCCACAAGAACAAGAGGTTCTTGTAAGATAGTTGTGTAAATAGGTTTGGAGCAAACCATGGGAACATCTAGTACATTTGTAAATTATTTAAATCTATGTTTAATACAGCGTATATGTTTTGTTGTTTATTGACTTTTGGATCTTTTTTATTCTTCTTGATTGACTAGATCTGTACATGAAGTGTAATTTGGTGTGCAAATGCATGATGTAACACCAGATATTACTTGATGTTATAGACCTAGATAGAAACGGGAATTTGTGTAAGGGAGTGACGAGTTTCAAAGATCATAAGGAAGATTAACTTGAATGATGTAGCATGATAGAAGGGGTATTTACACCATTTGGAAAATAGATAGAACATAAGTCACATTTTTGGCTAGTTTAGGAAGAAAGCATGATGGAGGAGATCTAAGGAGTAACAAGATATGATAAATTGAAAGTTTATTCAAAATAGGTAAGATGCTAAGAAGTCAATGGAGAGTTGTATCAAGTTCATGGAAGTATCATGAAAAAGTATCAAGAAGATGCCTTAGAACCAAAAGGGTATTCAAGCTCTGACAATTCAGAGAGAATATAACTCATAGGTCGGAAACTGTAAGATAATAGCTACCACCCAGAATTTTTTGCCTTGGGTACCTAATCCCTTGCCGGCATTCTAATCCGCAGTCGGTATTCTGTCCGCAGCTGGTATTTGGTTGACATAGTTAATCAAATTATCATAAAGGTTGCATAAAGAGCATTAAATTTGACCTAAGTTAAGTAAAACCTCAGGAAGTATAATTTTTTTAAGGCGATCGTCTTTCGAGAGGCTTCGCAAAGTTAGAACTACCCAGCAAAAATATTCAATAGTAAGTACGATATATAGTGTTGAAGAATTTGTATCGGAGATCCACAATTGTGTGGATACACCGTACAATCTTTCATCAGACCTTAATTAGGTAAAGTATAAGCTGAACAGAGACCAAAATTTTAGATATTAAGCCAATAAATGCTATACAACCAATTTAAAAGACTATTAGTAAAGTCTAAGGGGGAGAGTAGACGTTATGAATGAAGGATGAAGAAAGTACTATAGGTAATAATGGAAGATTAGTGAAAAATCGTGAGAAGGTTTAAACTTGAAGGTGATAAAGTATACATTTAACCGACTAATCCAAAAAGAAACAACTCTTAAGTAATCTTAAGAAATAATAAAGAACTTCCAATTGGACATAGGAAGAGAATAAGAAATCCAATGGGTATGGACTAAATGAGTTCAAATCCAATCCGGGAAGGAATACTAGTATCAACTATACTATGACAGGAATAGAAGGGTAGTCTTTTGACTACTAACACGAGTATCTAGAAACTTAAAACTTATTTTTAAGGAGACCTCTAAATTGTACTTAAAATAGTAATAAAGTTTGATGTTTAGATAAAAAGAATTGGATTAGAGTATCTAATCAGGTTATGGAATACTCCAATAAATTCCATTTAAGAGCATCATGAAGGAGAGAATGTAGCAACCACTACAAAACAATTCCTTACTCCAAAACGTGAGAGTTTGCAAACTTCGAGGACGAAGTTTATTTTAAGGGGGAGAGTGTGTAACATCCCAACATTAGAGCCTAGATATAAGCTGAACCCAGATGTGTGCATTGCATTCATGCATAGAAAATCCGAATAATTTTCGCGCTTTTAAACAAAACTTGTTAAAGTGATTGAAACTTCTCGTAGCTTGATGGAATTGAAGTAGATCATCAAGTTGACTGTGATAAGTTTCAATAAGACCTTTGTTAAGATCTCATTTTGGGTAAGGGAGATTTGATATAAGGGTAGATCAAATGTACTATAAGTTAAACCTTAATACAAGGTGAAATGTATTTGATCATTAGGTGATCATATTATAGTATTCATTATAATCACTCATAAGTACCAAGTTAAGGATATAACACAAATAATAAGAATGTAACAACTATATCTTAATCTCATTTGTATATACCATGAGTATCATAGTGATACCCAACCCTACTTCTTATGGAGTAGGAAAGGAACTAAACTTAGACAATTCACCATATATCTTAAATTCCATATCAACCCTTATCATCCCTATTGAGTTATATGCCAATATCTGTTGTTCATCAATAAGGGGAAATCAATTATTGATTCCCAATTCTAAATCTACCAACTCTGGACCAGAACATAGCTCACATTTAAGTGTCTATAAAGAGACAACTAAGCAGAAATAAATAGTAATGTTAGCTTTAGAAATTGTTTATGGGATGGGAATGATTGAAAAGAATCAAATCAATAGAATAGTTGATGGAGTTAAATTCCCCCTTGATAGAAAAGAAGATTACAAGGATGAGGTCCGGAGATAGTTGCCAGGAGTAGTCCTATTGGATCAAGTAGGTATAATCAATGAATTATATCTCTTAATCCAATAGAACTAAATAGAAGATAATTATCATACAACTGCAATGTTGTATGGATGGAAGCCTTGCTTAGCCAACTAAAAACTTAAGCCATAGTGATTAAGGGATTATAATGGTGATGCTTTAGCCATCAATATTGAATGCTTACATTTAGTATAAGTCATACTGGTGGGTAAAACATGATTAAAACCTTAGTAGAGAATAGTGATCCTAGAGTAGTCTTTGCAAACCACATAAATGTAATTCAGGGATTGAAGTGTAAGTCATGAGAGTTAAGTAGATATAGGCTGATATTATTCCATTAAAGCTAGTATAGCATAGAGTTTAGAAGTAGTGTTATTCATCTTGGAAGATAATCAACCTTAGAGAAAGATCAGTGATGGAATATTAAGGAAGATTGTGAGTGGAGTTGAAGGAACTATTTGCTGGATGGAAGGCTATCAATAGTAAAATAGTAGGTGCAATTAAGCATGGATATGAAGAAGTTATGAAATCTTTTAGTATCAAACTCATTGGATTCATCCATGAGTTTAGAAGAGTGATATATGCATAAGAAGATTTAAATAAGTAAAGCTCATCATGTTAATCATGATGATGGATAGAAAGGAGTATTATATCTAGCAAAGGAATTCCTTAATTAGAGATCCAAGATTGTGAAACATAATTATATGTTATAAATTATCTTCCTAGTAAATCTTGGTAAGCAATCAAACTTAAATCTCAAATTAAACATAATATCCATCTCATACTATTGATCCATCATCTGGTATCTATAACACTTTATAGAAATATCTCCTATAGCAAATCACATCAGTACATCTCTGTTAATTTCAACCATCATAACTATATGTGCTTAAGTATATATTTATCAATTATTTTCCATAAAAAATTCTAGATATAACTTTCTAGTACTAGAGGTGAGGTTATCAAGTATCCCAAACAGAAAACAATATGTTTAGCCATTGAATCTTTAACCATATCCATAAAGGAGACTAAAGATACTAAAGACCCTAAACCTTAGGGTAGCTATGCATAATACCAAACCTTAAACCTCTTTGTTTATTACAATAGAATATATACTTTTCCATGTTCCAACTCAATGGAGGTAGCAATGAATATATCAATGACTTTTATATTTCATGCATTGACTAATGATATAGGATCATTACACATTAAGTTGATAATCAAATAAGAATATATCATTTAAGAAATCCAGAACTAAAGATGGAAAGTAAAATAATAAGAAGAGATTTTATAAAATATTAAAAGGGGTTCATATATTAAGATAAGAAAGGAATATAATAAAATATATATAATAAAGAAATTCACAAATAATGCTAACTATGTTTCAGTGTTATTGAAATAGTGCAGCAAAGAAATCCTGCAAGGAAAAGTTCAAATATATAAATCAAATTCAAATCGGAATAAGAAAACAGAAAATAGAAAAAGGATAAAACAAATAAAAACCAAACATGGCCGCAGCCCAACACCCTACACTTATCTGACGCCTATATGCAGCCCATACCAGCCCAATCCTTTTCCATCTGTGACTGACAAGTGGGGTCAGGAGAGGACCGCGGATTGAGCTAAAGAAATCGTCAGGGGGTTATCCGCAAAATGGTCATTGTCATCACTGTCACGCACACAGGCAGCTCGCTGGCGGAGCTCGCCGCCGCTCGATGCCGTCGTCGTCAGCCTTGCGCCAAGATACTCGTCGTCGTTGCCAGGAGGGGATAAGAAGGCCACCGTGATGCCCTGCCTCAATCCTTATCTCCAACTCCTCCTTATCGTCTTAGATACGAACGAGATCGAAACCCTAGCTCACCGGAGCCACCTCTCGCCATTGAACCATGTCTTCCCACACCATTCTGAGCCATCATGGAGAAGCGCCTTCCTCTGTAGATCCTCTGGGTAGAAGCTTGCATCAAGGGGAGCACTAGAGCGAGTGAATTTGGTCGTTTCCCTTTGCAGCAGTTCGTCGTAATCCTCGTTGAGAAGCTCGTTTCCGACCTCGCCTGTCCTCGCCGACCACTCAATCATCATCAGGGTGAGTTCTTGAACTTCCAAGTAACATTCAATCGCTGGATCTCGTTATAAATCGCCGTTTTATCATATGCCACCGTCGGCCACCGTCAGAGCTCGTCGAAGTTGAAGCTCCGATGACTATTTCTGAGCGGCGCTGCCACTATTAGGTTCAATAGGATGCGCTGATTTGAACTAGATCTATTTCGCGTGCTGGGGTGCAGTAGATCATCGCCGACGACCAACCTCTAGCGGCGATGGTGGTGCTGGCGCCATCATTGCGTCATGGTCGCACCACGTCAGCTAGTTTGACTGGTCGTTTACCTGCGTGGCAAGTGACGTGGCCCTGGGCCCATATGTCATTGAATGGGGTAGATAACCAATCGGTAACAAATGCAATTCTTTTAACCTGAGAGCTGAGGTGGACAATGACCCACGGGTCAGTGACTGGGCTAGCTCTAGGCGTGGTGTAAAAAGTATTTTCTGTTAGGAAACAAATGAAATGTTATAATCCAATTAATAATATTCCAGAAATCAAATAAATGATTAAATTTTGTTTAATTAATAACTTTTGATTTATAATTCATAAAAATATGTATAATATATGAAAATTTGTAGAAAAATAAAATCTACAATTTAAACTTATTATCAAATATTATTATGATGATTATTTAAATAAATATTATTTAATAAAAGTTTTATAAGGAATAAAGCTTTGATAATTCATATGTTAATAATGGTAAATATTAAAAATCTAAATAAATACCAAAAATCTTGGAAAAGTAATAATTCCAATATAAAACTATAATTATGTATCATTATTTCACTTAAGTAAAGACTTATTATCTATTTAGTAATTATAAAATAATAAGAATTATAAAAATCATATCTTATTATTTATTAATCACAAAAATAAATGTGATATGCCAAAATGATCACAAAAATAATATCTACATGACAAAAATCTAATATTATACTTTTGAATTAAATAAAAATTCAAATATTTTAATAACTCAAATTTAAACCTATTTACTTCATTAATAATTCATATAAGGATAAATAACATTTATTAATATTCTTAAAATGAGTAAATTAAATTTAATAAATAGTACAAATCTTAAATATTAATGAAATGAAACTTTAACGGTTTAAAAAACATTATAAATATCTTTCATTTAAATTATCACCAACCCTTAGTAAAGATTATATTCTCAAAGTATTTCAATTTATAATAAAAACCTTAAAGAACAACTTATGAATACACCAAACCTTTCCTATCTATATTAACTACCAAATTGCAAAAACTACCACAACATTATATAAACCCATAAATAGTTAAGTAATAGTATGTTCTATATTATAAACTATACTTACTTGTCTATAAAAGATAAATGATATTACTCCATAATCAAAACAAGAAATTATCCAAGTAAAAAGAATGACCATTCTTAAGTAACCTAAAGGAAACATTTTCGATACAATAGATCTAAATGTTATAAGTATTATACTCTCAAAATCATCTTTGTTTTAAAGTTAACTTTAGTCTATAGAATCTTAATCCAACACTATAAGCATTACTATATGTTTTATAGTTAACTTTGGTCTGAAGTAGTTAAATTATAAAGCAACTCAAGCCAAACCATTTGAGCAAACAAATAACATCAACCACCACTAACTACCCACAAAGTTTGTTTAGACCTTAGAAGAGAAACCTTCTCTTCGAAGGTTATCCTTTTTGCCACTTTAAATAAGAACTCTTGTATAAGTAATCCTAACTAGTATGTCATAAGTATATATACTTTACTCCTACAAATGTGTTGTCCACAACCACTCATAAACTCTAATAAAAGTACAACTATGAAACTTATCTAAAAGGACCACACATTCCAAAGTAACCATTTTCAGAATCCAAACCCTAGGACAACGTTATTCTCGTGATTTGCGCTTAGAACATGCCTCACATTACTTATGCATAAAATCATATTGCTTCTTTAAGCATTAGTCCTTACCGGACCAATGGTGCTGATTTCAGATTTGGATCTTATCCTGACTCAAAGACCGTGAGTGCATAATCTTGCAATCACAAAAGGCAAGTTCACACTTGCTCATGTCCTTTGTTTATTTTCTGTAAAGTATTTTACAAATCCAGTGTTGTCTTCACCTGCATTTGAAAAAAGGTCAGAAAACATTATTTTCAATAATAATGAGAACTATTGATTACTGATCGAGGGTGATCAGTTAATCTATTAAGTCTGACAGTTGGAATACCACTGTTCAGAACTATAATCACCTAGGACTTAACAACCAATGTCACCAGTGATTCTTGCGCCGTATATTACGCGTTGACCATGAGATTTGGAATGATACGGAGAAGTCAGCTGTATCTTCTTTCTCTCATATGAAGCCGGATGTGCAGGTCGTGGTTGTTATCCTCGAAGCGTGCATATTAATTGGTAATTCATAGAGGATATGCACCATATGGGTGGGAACCCTCATCGTCCCATGATAGTTCTAGCATCTAACGGTTCGTACAAACCATTGCCGTAATTCTTTATGTGGGCATGGTGTACACCAAGGAGGCATGCGAGGTCGCGAAGGGGGCAGTGATTGGCTTGGATCATCTTCTGGGCCCTACATCATGGAATTGTGGACGGCAATAAGCTGCCCGGTTGTGCAACAAAGAGTTGATATCTCATGGGTAAAGTAACGCACCTCTATAGAGTGTAAGAACTGTAACTTGTTACTCCCTGTTCCCGGAAGGATCTGCGAACGCGGCGGGAAAGGAACTCCATGAAGGTTCTGGTAAACCCGTGAAGGATGACGGACATAGCTTTTCAGAATAAAAGCAACCTTTGAAGAAATGTTTATGAAAACTTGCATTGCCTACGACCTACGGTCTGTGGCTGTAGATATAGTGCATCAAACACTCCTTTTCTAGTGATTTTGCTGAGTATGCTCGTACTCAAAGTATCTTATTAACCCTTGCTAGATTCTGAAGCCATTGAAATGATGTCTACATCAAGATATGCTCCAGGACTTATCAAGACCAGCTAAAGCTCTTCAATGAAGACAACGAAGTCAACATACACCTCAAACCAAGTGAAGACGAAAGTTACTGATTAGATAGGAATACTATCTCTAACCAAATAACCTATTTCTTTAGTGCGTTGCAATAGCAGCAATGCCAACCTCTTAGTCTGAATACTAGACTTAATAGTATAATCGTTCTTGCGTTGTTTATCTTTGATTCTTCTCCGTAAGAAGTTCTGCTCTCTCTTTAACCTGGAGTGTTCTCTGGATCTTATGTAAAGAGTGACCTTTAGCCATATATTGGACCCGTTGTGTTTCTGTTGTGCCATTCTGAGAGATGTAATACTAGTGAACAATGTTTCATTGGTGTTATGTTAACGACTATAGTATACTACATCATGCAGTGGTATGCTGGGTCATCGCAGGTGGCCCCCTAGGTCACTCCAGGTGCCTCTCTACCCCTTTTTTCGAGGAAAATTTTATTTTGAGTTTTCTGGGATTTTTCGGAAAACTTTATTTTTGGACAATTTTCAGGGTATGAAAATTGATTTTCTCGCAGAAACAGTTTTTTTTTTCAAAAGAAGCAAAAGCAAACAAAAAGCCAAACTACAGAAGCTCTAAGGCAAACTAACAAGCAAACAACTAGCAAAACCAAAGCTAGCAAAAGAAAAGCAAAGACTAGGAGGGTGAAAAGTAAAAGAAAGCAAGAATGACCATAATGAAAACATTATTTTGTTCATAAAAATCCTTTTGTTAACAAGGTTGACCAAGTCTTGTTATCAAAACAATCTTATATGAAACAAAACTTCTCATTCCACAAGGTGATTATGTTACCTCATAGTTGATAGCAATGGTCCCAATCATAATAGTTTCAAAATTTTCTTGTGAAATAGGACAATGTATTTATCCAATCTTTATGCTCTCAATATTTTCAATGGAATTCAGGAAATAGCTTCTAAAAACCTTCTTGGGGAAATAAACAGTATGCTCTTTGTCATCAATATTGAATGTTACTTTTCCTTGATTACAATTAATACAACACCTGTAGCTTTAAGAAAAGGTCTCCCAAGAATAATAGACATATTATCATCTTCAGGCATTTCAAGCACAACAAAATCAGTCAAAACCAAGCAATTATGAGCCACTTGAACAGGAACATCCTCACATATACCAACAGAAATAGTAGTTAACTTATCAGCCATTTGCAAAGATATATCAGTTGGTATCAACTTTTCTAGCTGGAGTATCTTGTAGAGAGAAAAAGGCATAACACTCACTCCAGCTCCCAAATCACATAAATCAGTTCTAACATAATTGTTCTTAATAGAGCAAGGAATAGTTGGTATACCTGGATCACCAAGTTTCTTTGGAACCTTACCATTGAAGGAATAATTAGCAAGCAAAGTAGAAATCTCCTCATTAGGAATCTTCCTTTTATTAGAGACAATATCCTTCATATACTTTGAATAAGGAGGCAACTTAATAGCATCAGTCAAAGGAATTTGCAAAAATAAAGGTTTCATCCACTCACAAAACTTGTTGTAGTGTTCTTCCTCCTTTGACTTGTGTTTCTTTCCTGGAAAAGGCATGGGTTTCTGCACCCAAGGTTCTCTCTCACTACCATGTTTCTTAGCAATAAAATCTTCCTTAGTGTACCTAGTGTTCTTAGTGTGCTTCTCAGGTTCTTCCTAAACTTCCTCCTTATCAGGAGCATCATTATTATTACCACTCTCAGTTTCAGCATCAGAGACAGATATACTATTAGGATCTACAACAGGTTCAAGTGATTCCTCAACTATCTTATGTTTATTTTTCTTTCTCTTACGAGGACTACCACTACTCTCACCTTGCTGAGAGTCCTACTCAATTCTTTTAGGGTGTCCTTCAGGATATAAGGGATCTTGAGTAGCTATACCACTCCTAGTTTTAATTCCATAAGCATGTTTATTTCCTGAGGCATTAACTAGCATATCCTTTTGTACCTTAGCAAGTTGATCAAGTTGGGTTTGAACCATTTGAAAGTTTTTACAAAGCATTTTAATATCATTGGAAGTTCTTTCCACAATATCTTTCAACTCATGGATAGCTCTAGAGTTTTCCAATAAATGATTATGAACTTGTTTATTAAAATTACCTTGTTTAACAATAAATGTGTCAAGTTCCTCTAAGCATTGATTAGGAGGCTTACCATAAGGAAAATCACCTTCATTAAAGCGGAGAGAGTGTACCTCAATAGTAGATGAGTGGGAAATTGGCTTACCTAATTATTCTATAGGAGGTAGATTCTTTACATCTTCAGCTCTAATACCTTTCTCCTTTAGACATTTCTTAGCTTCCTTAATCACTTCATCATTTAATGCAATAACTCCCCTCTTCTTTGGTGTTGGTGTTGGAACTGGTTCAGGCACAATTGGTTCAGGAGTAATAGGCTCAGGTGTATTAAGCTCAGTTGAAGTCCAATCATCATAATTCTTGCTTATCTTAGCCATTAATTCTTCAGCATCTGTAGGAGTTCTTTTCCTGAAAACACAATCAGCAAAGCTATCTAGGTATGTCCTAGAATCACCAGTTAGTCCATTATAATAAATATCAAGAAGCTCATTTTTAGGCAATGGACATCAGGATGTGCATGAATCAAGGCACAAAATCTTGTCCATGACTCAGGCAATTTCTCCTCTTCTCCCTGTTTAAAATCAAAAAGTCTCTGCAAAGCAGCATGTCACTGGGAGGAAAATATTTATAGAAGAAAGAATCAATTAGGGCTATCAATGGAACCATGAGGTAATCTATTAGTGAAAAAGGGAAGATCTTAGTAACAAAGTATTTGCGCATCTTAAAATCATCAGAGAATAAATCACTCATAGTAGAAAGCTCATTCATATGAGCCATAGCACTCTCATTTTCAGTCCCACAAAAAGGTTCTTTCTCAACAATATCTAAATATGACAAATCAAGAGAGAAATCATAATCTTTATCTTTAATATCTATGTGAGAGGTGGAAAACTTAGGATCAGAGGACAGTTTAGGCATAATGGTGCGTCTAGCAAGGAGACTCTTAATATCACTAGTACCATGTGTGTTTCAGCACTCTTCAACAAATTCATCAGTGAACTCAATGTAACCATCATTAATATCATAACTCTCACTAGACTCAGGTGAGCTAACAAGTGTAAGAGTGTCTTCACTGGGAGTTTTGATATTTCCTAGACTAGCCATAGTAGCATCTAGAAAAGTACCTAGTGAACCAGTCACATCAAGCACAGTAGAAGTAACATCATGAGCATCAAAAGCAGTTTTAGATTCAGCAGTAGTAGCAGTGTGTGTAGCATGAGTATGTGGTGGTGGTGTGATAAGCTTACTTATAACAGACGGTGAATCAAGAGCAACAGAGGTGTTTAGGAATGTACCTCTTCTTGTAGTGGATGGTAAAATAGGGAACTTCCCATCACGAGATTTCCCCATGATGAAAGGAGTAGCAGTGAACAATAATAGATCCAAGTGAACTTACAAATAAAGCTATGCTCTCTGGAAACAGCGTCAGAAAATAGTCTTGATGATCCACAAGTGTAGGGGATCGCAACAGTGTTCGCGGGTAGTATTACCCAATTTATTGATTCGACACAAGGGGATCCAAAGAATATTTGCAAGCCTTAACAAATGAGTTTTCAGTTCAGCTGCACCTGGAAATAGTTCTTGCTCACAGAAGTTTATCAGTAGTAATAATTTGTAGTAGTAACAGCAAAGCAACAACAACAACAAAACATGAGCAATAGTAACAGTAACAGTAACAATGTGATTCGAGTGCGGTAGGCATAGGGATGGATGGACGGGCGTTGCATGGACGAGTCTAAACATGTAACTTCAAGATCTAGGGCATTGCAGATAAATAATAACAAGCATCCAAGTACTAAACAATCCTAGGCATGTGCTCTAAATATAGTCATACGTGCTCGCAATGAGAACTACTGGCAATTAAGGTACTCCTTTTAATAGAGCACCGGAGCAAAGCATTAACACTCCGTGAATACATGTGATCCTCACACCACAGCCATCTCCTCCGGTTGTCCTAATTATTGTCACTTTGGGGCCTTTGGATCCGGACAATGATATGTGTACACAACTTGCAGATAAGATCACAAACAATACTATCATAATGATTCAATAATAAGTTCAGATCTGAGATCATGGCACTCGGGCCCTAGTGACAAGCATTAAGCACAACAAGTTGCAACAAAGTCAAATATCACTAATAGAGATACTAGGCACTATGCCCTAACAGATCTTATTCGGTTACATGATAGAACTCATCCAATCCCTACCATCCCCAAGCCTACATCGGGGGATTACTCACTCATGGATGAGGGAAACATCGGTGGTTGATGGAGATGCGTTGGTGATGATGATGGCGATGATCCTCTCCAAATTCCCCATCCCGGCAGGGTGCCAGAACGGAGTTTCTAGATCCGAATCTTGGTTTCTGGTGGCGGCGGCGGAGCGGAACTCTTTCTGAAAAACTATCGACCCCTCCCCCCCGATTTTTAGGTCGACAGGCAACTTATAGGCGCAGAGGGAGGCCGAGGGGGTGCCTGGGGTGGCTGCACCCCCTAGGCGCGGGGTAGGGCCCACCCGCGCCTGGCAGGGGTGTGGGACCCAGGCCCCTTCTCCGGCTCATCTTCTGGCTCCGTGGGTCTTCTGGTGAAATATAATTTTTGTCATATTTTCCGGGATTTTTCCTGATAGTTGATTTTCTGCACAAAAACAAGACACCAAGGTAATTCTGCTAAAAACAACGTCGGTCCATGTTAGTTGTATCCAAATCACATAAGTTTAGAGGAGAAACAATAGCAAAAGTATTCGGAAAAGTAGATACGTTTTGGACGTATCATATACCGACGGATCTAATTGACGACCATTTGGCCATGGGATAGAGCACTTCTATCATGTGTGTGAAGCACTTTGTCGTGGCAATTGTGAATGTTTTCGGATCCACATACTTGAGAGCCCCCAATGCTCAAGACACGACAAGACTTTTGGAGTTCAAAGCTGACCGGGGATTTCTAGGTATTCTTGGCTCCATTGATTGTATGCATTGGAGTTAGAAGAATTGTTCAGCGTCATGGCATGGACAATTCAAAGGGTACAAGAAGGATGCCACTATAGTCGTTGAAGCGGTCGCTGATCATGAGACTTGGATATGTCATGCATTTTTTGGAAAGCCCGGGTCTTGCAATGACATCAGTGTTCTTCAACGGTCACCACTAATGACAAGACTTGCAATGCGAGAAGGTCCATTGGTGGAGTTTGAAGCAAATGGCCACAAGTACAACTATGGCTACTTCCTCGCCGACGGCATATATCCAAGGTGGTAAACATTTGTGAAGCCGGTTATTCAACCACGAGGTAAGAAGCAAACCCAATTTCACAATGCACAAGCGGCGGCTAGGAAAGATGTAGAGAGAGCATTTGGGATTTTTGCAAGCTTAATTTGCCATTGTGAGAGGGCCGGCTAGATTTTGGGACCAAGAGTGCCTTTCATATATCATGACCGCTTGTGTCATCATGCATAACATGATTATAGAGGATGATCGTGGGAAAGATGTGGATCATACCCACTACGAGTTGATGGGGGTTCCCGTGCAAGTGAGGAGGTCCGCACATAGGATTGCCCGGTTCATTGCCTCGTACCATGCCATTCGCTCCAACGACACACATGATGAACTCCAAAAAGATCTCATGGTGGTGGAATTGGCATGGACAACAATAGTTGCATACTTGTTGTATTTGTTTGAAAACTATATATTGTATTGTCTCAAAACTATATTGTATTGTTGTATGTTGATCCGTAAACTTGTTGTATTTGGTGTGAACAATTTGATGTACTTGTTGTGAACAATTTGTTGTATTTGTATGGTATATTTTATTTGTGAATTTATGAAGCTTGTTTGATCTTCTTTGATGCATAGTTGTGTGTTGTTTGCGCTGTGCTACGTGCTGCATAATGGACCGCCCGGCTGAGGAATTTTTTAACGCTCGAGAACGCGCTGCATAATAGAGCATCCGGCGAGGAAAAATTCAACGCAGCACGCGGCAAACGTTTACAACGCGGTCGCAACGACATATAGCCCGCCGAATTTTAGTGCGCATGTTAGAGATGCTCTTAGGCAATGCTCATAGGTCACTTTTGTTAAATCCTGATGAAAGCATGATGCAGTCATGGAAGATCGTTGCTGCAGCTGTAGCCGAGAAGCCTCATCCCTCATAGTATCCACCACTTGCATATTATTATCGGACTGAGCGTACGAATCAGAGTCCAAGTTATCTGCCAAGTTGACTTGTATTCGAGTCGTAGTGAGTCCAACCTGGCCGCCAAGCCAATTTGGATGGGATTTGTTTTGAGCTAGCACACAATCTTTTGTCTGTTAGTATACTCTATTTTTTTTTTTTTGGTGACGTGTGATATTTCGGGGCAAGCTACCGATATTTCCAAATTCATTGATCGTCTCGGATTCCAATCAAACTTGAAAAGGAAGTTGCAGCTACCTTAAAAGGACAACAACTTGGCAACCAATAAAGCCCGTTTTTCACAAGGAGGAAAGGAAAAAGGAAGAAGAAATCCACCATGGCGACGGAACGGTACTTCTCCGTGGACGTGCTGGCGGACATCCTACGGAGGCTGCCGCCGAGCAGCCGGCGGCGGGCGCGTCTCGTCTGCCGGCACTGGCGTGACGTCGTGAACAAGCGCACCACCGAGATGCAGAGCTACACGAAGCCCCTCGTCTGGAAGGACGGCGTCGCCTACGTCATCGATGACCTCTCCTCGGAGTCAACGGGGCTCTGCAGGGAGCTGTGGAGGAAAAAGGTAACCACGGATGGGATGACAAGGTCAACCACCAACGAAGACGGCCGCCGCCACTCCCATCTGGTTGGCACGTGCAACGGCCTGCTATGCATTTGCAACAACGAGGAGCGGATCGGCGGCTCCGTCACGGTGGTCAACCCGGCCACCGGCGAGACGCTTCATGTCCCGCCTCTACCCTTCGCTCGCCCTTTCGTCGGGCATCACTCTATGAAGACATGGCACGCGGCGTACAGCTTCGCGTGCCACCCGACCACGGGCAAGTACAAGGTGGTGCACGTCCCGTGCAGCTACAACCCGCTCCCGGACTTCAAAGCCGTGCAGGTGATCACTCTGGGCGAGACGGCATGGCGGGAGGTGTCGTCGGCCCCAGTCGGCGGGGCGAGGTGCAACGTATCCGCCGGCGTTATCAGCATCGACGGTACGACGCACTGGGTAAAGGTTGGCAGTGATCCGAGGATCATGTCGTTTGACCTTGATTCCGAGTGTTTCCCCTCTCGTGACACGCCGCTGCCCCGACTCCCCGGCACACATAGCAGCTACCACCTGACGGAGGTGCACGGGAGGTTAGGGTTCGTCATCTTTCCCGACGTGTGGGTTCTGGAGCAAGGGCAGCGGCGGTGGAGCCGCGTTTACAGAATCCACAGTGGCATCCCTCGGCCACATTTTGTCTTTGGAGATTGCATCCTTACACGGCGCGACAGGTTGGGGTTCTACGCACACCAGCCCTATGGCATGGTACAGGTCAAGCACCACGACCACGCGACGCTGGTTGCCAAGATGACAGGCCGCTATGACTATTTTCACCAGGACTGCTACCGGACGTTCGCCTATGTTGAGACCACGGAGCCACTCAGTGTTTACGCGCAAAATTAATTGATCCACAACTAATAGTTGTACGTACTATTTGCTTCCATCTAGACTGGTTTTTTTGTCCTGTAAAAGAAGCATGTCTCTAGTAATGTGTGATTTGGATGCAGGCTGCAGATGTGAATTCCTGAATGCTATATGTGTGTGTTGGTGGCCAAAATTTGTTCTTAATTACTTCATTAGCAGTTCTCATCATGGTCTAACCGATGAACGAAATAGATAAATGTGGTGAATTGAGGCACAGCCCGGCTGGTTGGCTGATGCTGATACGTGTCCTACCTGCGAGATCCTGAGTTCGAGTGCTAGCGCCCGCTCATTGAACTGCTTGAAGGGCGGCGGTGGGCCGCCCGGGCATGGGTGCCTAAAGAATGGGCCGCATCAATCTTGGAGCAGGCAACGGCAGCAGAGGAAGTAGAAGCTGCACAAAGAAGCAGTCGTCAGAGTTTTCAGAAAAACAAAGGTAAATGACTAATGCATGAATTAGAAAATCAGACAAGCGTGCTAGTATGAGACTGGGTAGATTTTTCGTTTCTGGTTAAATTGTTCCAAATAACTAGCGTTTTTCAAATACAACGTACGGTACACAAATTGTAAAGAGTGGTATCATGGTATCACTACATATTTTCCTCCATCAGCACTGTATTTCCAAACGAATTCGCCAGCTCTGCCAGTGCTAAGTGTAAGGCTCGGAATCTGGAATCGAAGTTGAAACCCTCTTGAATCTTTATTGGAATGGGTAAATTCACCACCAACAGAATGTGTGGATTGTTAAAATAACTAGTATCATAATAAGCATGCATCATCGAACCCTAACTGAATTCGCACTCGAACCCCTAAGTAACATCTGGCCGAATTACTTTTACCGCTATGCTATTGTCCCTCGGCCACATCGTGAGACCCGGCTTCAAAAAAAAGATCATCATGAGACAATGGAAGAACATCATGCTTCATTATCTAAGATTCGCTATAGTTCAGAGAGAACCCTCTGGCCTGAAGCAATATTATGTTTCTGTTTTGTTGGCTGGGAAGAGGATAATAAAGCTGAGAGAAGATACCCGGACTACCATCCAAGATTGGGACAAGTTCTTCAATAACAACAAAAGAGAGATCGGAATAAGGTATATCAAGAGATGAGATGGTAGGTATGACTTCTTCATAGAAACCTGTACATTTCTTTTCCTACAACCAAACCACGATAAGAACAACCATCGGAGCAAGGTAGCTAGTTATGGAATTCTAATGCGACATGCTGGCTTCTGACAAGTTGGACTGAGTTTAGTCACTGAATTTGAGATGCTCACGGGTGAAATACACCAACAAGCACAGAAGGTCAGAAGGTGCAAAGTAGAGCAGAGTCCTGATGACTGCATTTAGCCACTCAAATAACATAATAACCAGTAACACGATAAGGCTGCATATAATGATCCCAATGAGATATGTCAACGGTTTTCACCAGTGTAAATGTATACTGAAGCAATGGGCACTCCCAAATCCCAGTAGCAAATATATTCACCCCTAGGTGCCTGAAGAACAAGCCACAGCAATCTTGGAGCAGGCAACGGCAGCAGAGGAGGTAGAAGCTGCACAAGTTGTCAGAGTTTCAGATAATCAGAGAAAGAAAGCTAAATGACCAATGTATGCTTCGTCATTATAAACTGCACTTTGATTTAGTTGAACCCTGAACCACTAAGCACTAACCATCTAACTTTTTACTGGATTTCCTTAATTACTCTTTTTAAGGAGTAAACTCAGTGGTATAATTGAAAAATGTAAAATTTTCATTCTTCATTACTTGGCTTTTCCTTAGAATATGTCCATTACTTAGCTGGAGAAGCAACTAACCAGGACCCAAAGAAGCCATCAAACCCAGGACCCAAAACCAGGGCTACCCAGAAATCCTGGCCCTCCAGGTGGTACCGGCCGGCACCCTCCAGGGCCTCCCCAACCTGGTCTTCCGGGCCTACGTGGACCCATTCTGCCATCAGAAGCTTCTGATGAATACTAATCACAAGCTTCGCAAGAACTCAGCCAGGACACAAATCCTTCTTCAGAGAACAAACCAAGACTTGGTGCAGCAGTTCTTGAGGTGAAGAATATATAGAAGTACAGAGGTACAGTGAGAACTAGTAGCTGTGAATGCAACTGCCGTTCCATGGATCACCTGCTACTCTCACTCACTTGTCTATGTTCCAACCACTGCTCTGAATTCACTGCTTAGTCTTGCCATACAAGGGCATGCTTGAGCATACACACTGCACCAAACAGTTTCAAGTGAAGAGACTTGTCGGTCGCCAGTTCCATATCATAGACACATATGAACTTACTTCTACATTCTGAAGGAAATGATCAAAGTGACACTCAACTTACTGTCTGTCACACAACAGGCCTGGTGCCGTCGTGTATGAGACATAAACAAGATGTGGAACCTGGGCCATACCATGACAAGCCTTTCATATGCTCTTTAGTAAAAAAAATTGTTTCTTGAACTGAATCTTTAAAATTGTTAGCAGGCAAAGGAAAATAAATAAGAGATCAATCCAAACAATGCAATGAAAAAATATAGTCAAGATGCAAGAAGAAAAGGATTTTTACAGATTTTCAGGTTGCAGTACCTGTCTCTTCTATAAGAATACTAAACTCTTCGGAACTAGACCAAAATAACCATATCTAGTTCTGTTTTTCATTGCGATTAGTCCCCACAAGACCAATTAAACCAGATGCAATAGATTCACGAAGAAAAATAAATTATGACAAATCATTTCACTGAGAAGTTGCCTATGATGCAACCATTTAATTTAACTCCTAGATGTTGCAGCTCATGAGGATACGGTAGCTAGGCCCCGTTGAGAAGCACTGCCTCACCCAACATCCGTCAGATGAAAGGCGCAGCGTTCACGGCATATTCTTCCAGCGCCGTGAAGAAGGTATGAGGAACAAGAGTATGTTTCAGTTGAAGTCCACAAGCAGATATCTTCTTGCAATCACGATGGAAACTGTCAACCAGTTGGCCGTCAATGTCAACATGAAACAGCCACTTGCCAAGACTGATCAGCAAGAGGACGACACCATCCGTCGACGCAACGATCACATCCCATTGGCCTTCCCTCCTTCCAAATAGCCCCCTGATTTCTGCGACAGGCAATTTGACTCGGCACTTGTGCTCCCAGACCTCACCTTCGTAGTCTGCTAGCATCCATATATCAACGATCTTCATGGCATTATCATAGTTATATATGCCGAGCTTGCCATCCATCTCAAAGATATATGATTTGGCCGGAACAATTGGAGCATGGATCTGCCGAAACGACTCGGCTGTGGTGTCGAAAACAATCACTAGTCCGCTTTTGCCCTTATGTTTCTGCACTGGAGACCAATGAAAGCTGTCGCGGACGAGGGCAGGTGTGTCGAAGGCCACTGCTGATACTGCCTCCGGCCCCCCAATGTACCTCGGTGCCTGGTCGGAGCCCAACGCGGAGATATAGCAGCCGATTCTGCGCTCATCCAGCAGATCATGTCTGTCAATCGACAACCAGTTGCACGTCCGGTACAGCAACAGCCGGTACTCGCCGGAAGGGCGGTGCAGGTACATGCCCAATACACTGAATAAGCTGGCGTCCCGCGGCTGCCGGAGGAGAGCACGCTGACGGGTGGCCGGGTTGCAGACCGAGAGGCAGGGACGGTAAGTCGTGGTACACGCGGCGATGATGAGGAGGCCGTCGCAGGAGGCTTGTAGAGAGAAGAAATCGCTGTTGTCGTTGTCGAGCTGGGCGAAATGTTGGATCCGGGCGTCGGCGGCGGGGGCAGCCCGGTGGTCGAAAGTGAGAATGTCTTTGTAGTACCCGTCGGCTTTTTTGAATTCGCAGACGATGGGGAGGGAGGGCTGCCGGCCGTGGTGCGCCAGGAGGAAGCCGGGGGCGGATGTGGTGCGGCGCCACGCGCGGCAGACGGCGCGGCAGCGGAGGAGGGATTTGGGTGGAAGAAGGACCAGGACCTCCCAGATGACGATCTCGTCGGGGAGGCCTGGGAGGAGGGCCGCCGCCGCCGCTCCTGCTGTTACGGCGTTCGCCATGGTCGCCGCCGGCGTCCTTGTTCTCGATCCGTTCCAGGAACGAGACGACTTGTGAAGTGGGCTTCGAGGTCGTAGCCTCAAACGGGCTGGGCTTATTATAGCCCAAAGGGATACACTGGATCTTTTCATACAAATAAAATATCCCATAAAAAATAGTATAATTTTATCATTTCGGCAAGTGAAGACAAGTAAGCTTGATTATAAAAAATCGGTGATTTTATTCTTCATTACTCGGGAACAACGGTTTGGAGAAGAATCTGTGTCCGCGACCATTGGACGTTAGTGGTGAGCGTTGCGACCGAGGAAGAAAACAAGTAGGATGACACCAACAAGGACAAAGTCTACTATGATAAGCACACAATGTTCTAAAAAGCATTACCATTCTACCAAGGTCACATTGGTTTGTCAAAAAAGACAATCACTCTGGCATGTACATAAATCTATTAAGAAAGCCATTTAATTTGACACAAGTTGCAATTCAACAAATCGGAAGTTATGCTAGTTTTCATCGAGCTACATAGGAAAGTATAGAAAAAAGGCAAACATAGTAAACCATTGACTATTAAGAAATAAATGGAAAAAATAAAGGGTACAAGTACACTCTCACTCAAGGATTGTGTCGTGAGGCAGAACAATATCGCTATTTGACAACTAACTACTAAGAAAACTATCCCTAAATAATATTATTAGGAAACCACTAGCTAACGTTTCAAATAAAGCCAAATCAAGTTCCTAGTCCAATAAAATAGAGACACAAGGCAGGTAAGTGGGAAATTATTTCAAAATAGAGTATAATAAATTGTTGATTTTAGCACCAACACAAACAATAGTGACCTCATCCTGGAAACACATCCTAATGTAGAAACCCCAAACACCACATAATATTTATTATTAAGAAGACAATTAGAAGAAAAGGCAAACGAATACATTCTTATTCACGGAATAGTGATGTGAGGTGTCAAATTGAGTGCTGAAAGAACCACTACTCCCTCCGTCCATAAGTGACCTGTATTTGTATAGATTTGCATATATCTAGGTATGTTTTTTTAATATAGATATATATGAATCTAAGTAAATCCAAAACAATTATTTTCGGACTAATAGAGTAGATAATTTCAAATAATACCTAGACAATTTCCCAGTCAAATGAAAACAGAGACATGACTTACATGAGATAGATTATACTCCCTCCGTTTTAAAATATAAGATGTTTTAGCTTTATGAAGCAAATGTATCTAGACTTCTTTTAGTATGTAGGTTCATCCGGTTTGGAGTGAATCTAAATACTAAAAGAAGTTTAGATACATTTTCTTCACAAACCTAAAACATCTTATATTTTAAAAGGGAGGGAGGGAGTACTTTAGTACTAGTAGGCAAATGTTTGAAAAGATGGGAAAAAAAAAGAGTCGTCGATTCTAACATCAGCAAATCAGCAAGGTTTTTTCGCAGGAGTAACCACTTTCCCTGAAAGCATACGGGTCAGCCTAAATCAGACATCATCCGGTGGAACAAAACTCCGAAGATAAAACCCTCCCCACTTCGCTGCCAGAGAGAAACGGTCACCGCCGAGCGAGCGGCCGCAGCGCAGCTAAACCCCTCAATTAAACCCTAAAATCCCCCACCGCCGTCGCCGCCGCCGCCGCGCCGCCCGCGGTTCCTGGCACTCGCGCCCAGCCTCGGCATGGAGCAGGAGCAGGGACGGGAACCTCTCGCGCAGGACCCGCCCTCGTCCGGCCCCGGCGGCGGCGGCGGCGGCGGAGAGAAGGGCGCCCCGTGCGAGGAGTGCGGGGAGCAGCCGTGGAAGTACCGGTGCCCCGGCTGCTCCCGCCTCACCTGCAGCCTCCCCTGCGTGCAGGCCCACAAGCGCCGTACCGCCTGCTCCGGCAAGCGCCCCCGCACCGACCCCGTCCCGCTCTCCCAGTTCGACGACAACCAGCTCCTCTCCGGTACCCTCCTCCTCCCCCGCCCCCTCGATCACCAACCCAATCGCCTCGATCGCTAGCCGTACACCGACTTCTATCCTTATTGACCTTGTATTGTACCCTCGTCCTGTTTTTCCTGCGCGAAGATTACAACTTGCTGGAGGAGACGAGCCAGGTCAGGGAGTCGGCCCACAGGCTGATTGTCGGCTTCGGCCGCAACTACGGGGGAGGCGACGGAGCCACGCTGCCGTCGTGGCTGTTTTTCCTCCGCAAGGCCGCGCAGCGCAGGGGCGTCCGACTCTTCTTCCTCCCCAGGGGCATGACAAGGAGAGAGCAGAACCAGTCGCGGCACTTTCACAGGTCCTTTGCTTTGATGCCTTTTTCTCTTTGCATTGTTCCCGGGATAAGAGATACTAAAAGTAAATGGATGCTGTCGAAAAGGGAAAATCGTTCTATCTGTTTGTACCGTTGCTTGTTCCCACCAGAATCCTTTTGAACGTCTCTACGATGGATCCAGGTTCTGTGTCCAATCCCAAATCAAGGATTTATCGCTCTTGATCGGAGTCATAAACCAAACTACCTTTTTATCAAAGTTATAGAAAACTTCCTTATCTAGTTATAGCATTTTGAAAAAAAAATGACACTCCTCTTACACACAGTTCGAGTCACTTTTTTTTTGAAGGAACACAGTTGAGTCACTTGTTGACTCACGATTACATATTTCGGAAACCATCTAGTTGACATCAGTATATGATGTGCGCGCTCTACAATTACCGCTGCTCAGAAGTTCAGTGTATTTGCTTTAGAATCCCTTAATTGTGTGGCTCATTTCATAATCATCAAGTGATTATCATTCTGTTTCACCTTTGAGTAACTTCCCGTTAGGCGCTTGGAACCGCACTGATAAGTTTTCCACTGAAGTTAATCCTTCTTTTCGAGGTAATACCACAGCCACTGTCAAAATGTAGATGCTACAGCATGCTGAGAATCAATACGATGTCTCACTTTGTTTGTAATCTGCGTTAATCTTTGTAAGCATCCTAATCCTACCCTCTGTCATACTACGTATCCTAAGCCGAGAAGCTGAAAGGCCTAGTTGAGATGATTGGAGGGATCGCTGCCCCTCTTCAGACAGGAGAAGAGGCGGAGAAAAGAAAGAGGCTAGCAGGCCCTACTGATAAAGACAGATAGATTTGAGTGAATTCACCAGTAGTATCAGCACCCCTCCTTACCCTGCATCATATGAAAGGAGCTTTACATGTAAAATCTCTCTTTGCAGAAAGGACATTATATGCTGGACACTCGAGTGGAGGTTTAATTCAACAGATATTATCCTAACTGACCACCAGTAAGTTTTCTAATCTATTAGCATGGAGTGTCTCCTGTTTTTTTAATCTATATCAGCATTCCTTTGGTTAGTTTAGCACCGTTTCAAGATGCCAGAATATATATGTAGAAGTAGAACTATTTAAATTTTCTGAATTAGTTGCTCTGCATGTCATGGAGATGATCTGTACATCAGTCTCAAACTTGTTATCTCACATATTTACTGTAAGTAGTTACTTTGAGCCACACATAAATGGTCGATATCCATTTCCATTCATACTCATTATGCCTTATTTTCCAGGATAGATGAGCATGCAACCTTGCTCTCTTTATTGGAAAAACATCTGAGTCCTACGCCTTTGAAGGACCAGCTTACACCATATCGCAATGCCGAATTGCATGATTTGAAACTGTTCATTCAAAAGTCTGCCAAGGTACTGTAGTCAAGTTACCATGTGTCTTCCATGGGTATTGATATTTTTCTATAAGTTTGCATTAAACAACTTCCTTTTAACTTGCTGTAGGATTCAAAGTCACCATACCGTCAACTCAACATAGAAGAGCCCTTGCGCACCCAACTGAGGGGCACTCTTATTGTCGAGTACCCAACTATTAATGTCTTTCTGCCATCAGATACTTGTGAGTTTGAAGTCGAGAAGCCTATAAACAAGATTAGAAATGAACAGCCCCCTGGCAGCTCAAATGATAGCCCTCCTATAGAAGGCACTGAGTTTCAGGAGGAAGAAATAGAGGAAGGCGAAATGGTACCAGAGACACAGGTTATAGATCTCAAGGATTGTGGACCTTCACGCACCACTAATCTTTCTCCACTGACGGTTATAGGTGGATCTAAGGTAGATAGCAACGAGAGAGGTTCTTCGGTGCTGTCATATATCCGCTCTCTGGGATTAGATGGTCAGCATGGAAAACTTAATCAACATAGCAAGATTGCACCGAGGACGCCTTCTGGGAGTACTGAGACTAAATCTTGCATGAAAGTCTATCCGCTGGACTCGGAGGAAAGTTTTGAAGTTATTGACCTCAAGGACCATGCAACTTCACATCCTGCCAATATTTGTCTAGCCAAAGTCACGAATAGCAAGCCAGATTCTTCAGTCCTGTGTCCCATGAGCATTCTAGCATCTGATGGCTTGAGTGATCCCCAGGACGAATATTATCAACAAAACAAGCTGACACCTAATACAACTCCTGAGGCTCTGAAAAAGAGATCTCTCATGAAAGTTTATCCGTTGGACATGGACACTGAGGACACCCAGGGGCTGGTCCCGGAGGCGCCCAACCAGGAGTTTGAGCTGGATGTGAGAGATACCTGCGAAGACCTGTTTTGGGGCATGGATCCTGACGATTTCATGAACTTTGATCTCGAGATAATGGATGAAGAATCATTCGAAATAAGGTCCCCGTTCAAAATCTGGGATGACTTGGAGGAAGGGGAGATTCCTTGAAGAAGCTGGTGCTTTGCCTGGAACCCATGCGAGACCTTGGAATTTTGTTCAAGCCTCGCAGCGATCCTGTGGAAGCCAAGTAGGTTTTCCCTTCAGAAACATGTGGGAGTATTTCTGGAGCACTCCCATGTACTATTATCATGTGCTAGCACCACTTGAGAGTTTTCAGGTGCTATTATTCTTTTCTTCTTTTGTTCCGTCATGGTAGCGGCATGGAGGTGTCCTTCAAGTGTAGCTTGTTTGCTCCTAGCCGCAGAAATTTTGGGGTTGTGACTATCTGCAAGGCTTCTAAGCTGTTGTTGCTACGAAGCAAACCATGATGAACTGAAGCCAGTGGGCAATACCAGAGTTGTATGTAAAATGTCAAACTTGCAAAAGGCCGTGATGTAGGAACACATCCATCTGTTGCTGTTGCTGATCACAGATTTATTTTATACATGTGGTTACCATTGCTGAACCTGCAACTTCATAGTCCCAACTGAAACATGTTCAGGCAACTTTGCTCTCTGTCTTTCCCTCGGTGCTGGCCTTATGATCCTTCACCGCTTTCTTCAGAATTGCGTTTCTGTTCGAATTCGTGATTTCATTTCACAATGGGTTGACATTAGATTTATTTTCTGAGTCAGAAAAATTACGGTACAGGCGAATCAAGCGTGTGCCTGGCTGCAGAACGGTTTGTGAGACTACACAGTGGGGCCAGACGAGATTAATTTTTTTACTCGCTCCGTCTCAAAATAGATGTCTTAGATTTGTTAAAATTTAGATAAATCTAGCGAGATGAAGAGAGTATATAAAATATAAAACTTTTCTGAAATATAGTTTAGAGAAATTCGTCAAAAATACTTTTTTTGACAAAAAAGAAAGAAAGAAAAAGTGTGTGAATCCCTTTTACAAAAGGAAGGGCTAGGACTAGCCGACTAGGAGGACACTTGAGTCGCACATCGACGGAACCAAAATTCTACCACGCGACCCCGGCACAGCGAATCTCGACACCCGTAGCACTCCCATGGCGGCGGCGGAGGGCGGCAGCGGCGGCGGGAAGGTGTCGTTCAAGGTGATCCTCACCTCTGACCCCAAGCTCCCCTTCAAAGTGTGAGTACCGCCGCTCCTCGCCCCCTTCTCGGATCAGATCTCGTCCCGCGGTTTGCCGCGGCGGCGCAAGCGGCTGTTCGTCGTCCTGATCCGTCTCGCTTTGTGGCCTCGCAGGTTCAGCGTCCCGGAGGCGGCGCCCTTCACCGCGGTGCTCAAGTTCGCCGCCGAGGAGTTCAAGGTCCCGCCCCAGACCAGCGCCATCATCACCAACGGTACGCTCGCCCCCCTCACCCTCCCTCCGCGCCTCTCTCGTGGGGACGTCTGTAGTTTTCATCGGGATGTGGGCTTGCATAGTGTGATGCGATTTAGGTGGTCCCGTTGACACGATTTGCTGCGTGGTGAGGATCTGCGATAATTCCTAACTTTTATGTGCCGTTCGGCGGGTTTTTTTCCCGTGTTGGAATGATTGATTGCGTGGAAATATAGGTGTAGTGTAGGTAAAAGTATGCCTGCAAATTGGAACAAGTAGATGAGGATGGGAAATGTTTAGATGCCTACAAAGGATTACATGTCTATGCTCTGAAAGGTGGCTGATCTATTGGTACTGTGGCAAGCTGATTTGGGGATTCTAAGGGTGACTTGGTGCTTTCTCAGGATGACTTGTACTGTTTCTGAGACATGGATGATGTGAATAGGAACACTTGTAGTCTTTATTTTGCTTTCCGGGAACGAGGTTTTTCAATCATAGATGGCACTTCATGATCTTCTGTTCATATGGGATGGGATGACTGGTGTTGATCTGTACCGTTTGAGCATTTTCATCTCTACATGGCCACAACATATTATCCCACTCTCAGTGCTTGATTGATAATAGCATATCACATATCCTTGCCATTTTTATGATGAATATACTGATTTGGATTGTGGAACTTCAGTTCTTAGATTTTCCTATCTTGGTGAATTCTTAAATGATAATCTCATTGACTAGCATAACATTTTAGCACATCAAAGATGTAATTCCAGATTAGCATGTGAGCAAGTATTCATTCATGCCTGTTTGTTCGTAACTATGCTGAGGTATAGGTTAGTTTTGTTGCCTTTTTTGTTTGGTGGGTTCTTTCAATTCAACTGACATTTGATTATGAACTATCAATGTTATGAAAACCTTGAACCTTCAAATTGTTTGGCTTACATCAGCAAAATTGATAGTCCATTATTGTTTTGCTTCGTCATTTGAGATACTCAATTTTCTTACTCGAGATAACGCCCCATTTTCCACCTTTGCAGATGGAGTAGGCATCAACCCACAACAAAGTGCAGGTACCTATTCTGGATACTCACGCTTAAATTTTATTTCAGATCTGTGTTCTTTTCAAGATTTCCTGACATGTAGTGATGTTCTATTAGCTGCAAGAACTCGAGAAGTTCATTACAGTACTATATTTCTGAAATGCTATTTTGTTTTATGAAAGAATTTGAGTTACTGGACAAGGAGTTGTCTAGGGTTATATAACATTAGTTGGACTGTTTGAGGCCACTGATTTTGATTTTTATCATAATATTATGAACCATCGGATTTGTACTGGGGCCTGGGTTGCGAAGTCAGCCTTGGCAGATATTTGCCCTGGTAACTTGTAGTGTTCTCTCTAGGGAGTAGTGTGCCTGCCCCAGGGCTTTTAGTGGTCACTCTTTGTAAATTATATTCAAGGCAGTGCTCCTGCTATTTCCTCGAAAAAATAAATAAGATGTTCTAGTTGTATAGTAAGGAGTAGATGATCACCATGAGATTGGTGATCCACTAAGCAAACAAAATATGCATCAAATGCCTTGCATAAATTGGTTATTTCGAGACCATATTGCATAAAATGCACATCGTCCTGTTTACTTGATACTAATATGCAACTTAGCTTAGTGGTCCTTATTTCGAAACATAGGTCTCAGTAACATAATATATACATTACAGCTTTAGGGTACTTACCGTCCTTCTCCTTTAGCTCCATTTATGTTCTTTCAGCCACCCTTTTTAAGTTTGCAAACGTAAGCTTTACATTATGAACTTTTTAAGTTAGTCTAGCCAATATGTTACCTAGTTAATTTGCAGTTGTTGATCTTCATGTCTGCTGATGCGAACTGCTGTTGCTGTGGTTACAGGCAACGTGTTCTTGAAGCATGGCTCGGAGCTGCGTCTTATTCCCCGCGACAGAGTCGGAGCGGCACCCTTCTAGTTGCTGTTAGAGTCAACAGTGAAGAAACCTATATGTATAATAAGAGAATAAAATGGGTGCCTGATCCTTGCCTGTACAATGTGAGAGCTTGATGATGATTTATGATGAACAACCAATGACTGGTTGAAGATAGTTTTACCAACCGTGCCATGTGTGCCTTGTGTGCCTTGTGTGTGGTATCTGATGTGAAGATAGTTTATTTTCCTTTTATATCAATCAGTATGGTGGTGGTGGTGGTGTGGTGTCCAGGAAAGCCATGGTTAGCTGTATGGCAGACGAACTATGATGTACTTTGTTGGTATGCCAGATGATTTAGTCATGCACGATGATTTTTTATGGAATGCACGATCTTTCAGTACGTTCAAAACAAGTTATTTATTTATTTTTTGGTAAAAAAACAAGGCTCCTTGAAGCTGGTAATCCAAAATGCACATCACACCATGTTGATCGTAGACATAGAGTGGAGACGTGAGGGAATCACAAAAAGAGTGAGGCCAGATAGCAATACATGAGTATTAAGTAACTACTCCCTCCGTCCAACAAAGGATGTCTCAAGTTTGTCTAAACTTAAATGTATCTAGACACTATTTAGTATATAGATACATCCAACACTATTTTATAGATATATCCAAATTTAAACAAACTTGAGATATTCTTTTTAGAACGGAGGAGATATATCCAAATTTAAACAAACTTGAGATATTCTTTTTAGAACGGAGGGAGTACTTGTTACTTACTTAAGACTTAAGGAAAAGGATACTTACTTAAGACTTAAGGAAAAGGAACTCGTTATTATTAAGGGGAAAAGGTTCCCCCATGAGGGTCCATTTTTCTCTCTTATAAAGATCCAAAACGCGTACTTTTTCTGAATTTTTGTTACATACAAAAAAAAACTAGGCTCCATGAATCATATATGATCGAAAACAAAATGCACATGAGTACATCACATCACATTGTTGATGATCAAATAAAGAGATGTATTGGACGAGCACTTGTTGATGGCATTACGTCGTCTACCTATAGATCACACGATCTTCTAAACATGAAAGGAGAGACGTGGAGAAATGGCGCCAAAGCAAAAAACACATCTAATAAGATTTTGTACCAGCCGAGCACGGCATTGACCTCAATATATATGATGATTCGGTGGAGGCATCGCACACTCCATCGCTTCCATACAACGTAACCATCACTTCTGTTCTTGCCCACGCCAGCCGTCCGATCCTACCCGAGCGCGATCGCAGCCGTCCAGCTCTCGCTGCTTTATTATACATACAGGAAAGCGGTTTCGGCTTCGTCCCCGATAGGGAAAAAAGTTTCGGGTCAAGCCGGTGATTAAAGAAAAAGTTTTAAAGTCAAGCCGTGGAGCGGTCGAACTGTCCAGAGCTTCTCTGGCTGCATCGGGGAGGAAAAAGTTTCGGGGACGCGGAAGCGGCAGAAGAGAAGAGAAGAGAAGCTTAGCGGCGGCGATGGACGGGCGGAAGAAGAAGTGGGTGGCGTGGGCGGCGGCGGCGGTCATCTTCGTCGTGCTCATGCTCGTCACCCCCGCCATCCCGCAGGACGAGGACTACCACGACTTCGCTGACCAGCGATCCCTCTTCCTCGGTACGCTCCCCGCCCCCCAATCTAAATCCCATCGTCGCTTCGACTGAATCGCGGGACCTTTTTTTTCTGTCGCTTCGGGCTTATTAGTACGACCTGCTTGGGTAACCGATTTGGGCGCAGTTCTGGTTCCGTCCACCGATTCTGCCGTTTTATTAGTATCTTATTATAGGTTGCTGATTCGGTAGTCGTAAGTATACTCAATGAATGTTAGAATGGGGGGAATTTTGCAGCAAGGGGTTTGTGGATTCCTCTAGATTATGATTTTGTCACGTGTCTCTGGTTGGTACAGAGGAAATGCTTCTGATTGCTAGCACTACATGTTGCTCTGATCACATTAGCTTATAACTGGCTGCTAGAGAAAACGCTTGTGCCCTCTGCATACAGATGATGGTAATGGATAATCATAGTCAAACATACTCCCTCCGTTCCAAATTACAAGATGTTTTAGCCGTTCTCTGAAACACGTTTCAGAGAACGGCTAAAACATCTTGTAATTTGGAACGGAGGGAGTATATCATAGCAAAGCCATACGGGAAAATTCTCTTGGTAACAATCAGTAACGCCTTGCTTTCTTTTCGCAGGGATCCCTAACACGCTGAATGTGATCTCCAACATCCCTTTCCTCTTTGTCGGTCTCGCCGGGCTAATCCTGTGCCACTACAAAAACTACTTCCGGCTATGGTGCTGATACCAACCTTCATACGAACCTTGGTTCCTGTTCTGACTAAAACTTAAGGTTTTATTTGAAGCACTCTGATGATGTTGGTCCTGCTGGCAGCTCGCAGGGGGAGCTCTGGAGCTGGACGCTCTTCTTCGCTGGCGTCACCGCTGTCGGTGTTGGTTCGTCCTACTACCATCTCAAACCAAACGATGCCACGCTAGTTTGGGACAGATTGCCGGTAAGTCTGTCCTAGATCTTCTGTCCTATTATGTATAGTCCCTAGGATCCGCACGATGTTTAGGAGTTGCTCCTTTTTTATTGAGTTTTAGTATCTTGAGGGCTGACATGTTGGCTTGTTGGTCTAGATGACGATTGCTTTCACATCCATCGTGGCCATTTTCATTATTGAAAGGGTCGATGAAAGAGCCGGAACAAAGTCCCTTGCGCCCCTTGTTTTCGCTGGTGCACTGAGCATCCTATACTGGAGGCAAGCTCTTTCAATTATTCATCTGTCCTTCTCTTAGAAATAGTTGCTTTCTTTCATTGCCTTACGTTTTTACTGTCTTAACCCTATGCAGCTTCTTTGATGATCTTCGCCCATACGCAGTAGTTCAGTTTGTTCCATGCATTGTAATTCCTGTGATGGCCATAGTTATTCCACCAATGTATACACATTCAAGCTACTGGTTATGGGCTGCAGGTTTGTGTTATTCTTGCTCAGAATGATCGAGATGTGTGCATATTCATTGTTTGAGTGTAGATGGCTAGTTCTGATTCACATTAATTTACTGGGTTATTTCTTTAATGTAAATCAAACCTATGTACTTGGTTATAAACCAGAGTTACATGGAAATTCATAGAAAATTCAGTACAAGTTTTACTGTTTTGGTTTATTATTTTCGAGCATATATACTTGGTTATAAACCATAGTTACATGGAAATTTCATATAAAACTCTTAGAAGTTCTACTGTTTTACTTTCTTACTTTTGCAATAGTATTGACCCTTGCCAAGACTGTTCTGCTCCCTGAATCATGACTGTTTTGAAATTCATAAAACAATCAACAATCCAATTAATATAGAAGAATATGTGCATTGTTATTTGGTTGCTCCATTTTGATGAAGTTGCTATAAAATGAGCCCTGCAGAAGTATTTCTTCTTATCTTAATATAGTATGATGTAAGTTATGCAATCTGGGTTATTATTTTTTGATTCCTGATTTTTCAAAATGATTACAGCATTTTATCTACTTGCCAAAGTAGAAGAGGCTGCGGACAAACCTATCTATAGGTGGACACATCAGATTGTTAGTGGCCATACAGTGAAGCATCTATGTGCCGCGATGGTACCTGTTTTCTTGACTCTCATGCTAGCAAAAAGGACAATTGAACCAGATAGGTATGCCAAAAGCTGTTTGCTCACATTATCTTTTATATATATTGTTTTTTAGTTTGATCTAGTGATTTGAACTGTTTTACCTGTTAAGTGGAGACAAACTAATCTTACATCGGTATCTTTTATTTGCCTTGAGGAATTATTATGCCATAGCATCATTATCCATCTGTTCCAGTACAAGTATATTCCAGTACAATTACACCTAGTGCTTGACCATACAGGATATTATGATTGATCTTTGCAGTTGCACATGAAAACTTATTTATAAGATTGTGTTTTTGTATAACTGCAATTCATTGCCCATCTATGCGTTCTAGTAGAAACATGTTTTAACCATGCATACTATCTTAGAATGATGTTTCAAGTTGCATGTAACAAACCTGGTATGTAAAATTGTGTGTCTTGCATTAGTTGATTGGTGTTTCCCTATTAATTCAATCATGCGCTGCTTGTTTGGGTGTGCCTCCATTCAGGCACTATTAGTTTGTAGCAACTTAATTTGGCTAGCATCTTTGAAATTAATACATCACTTGTTCTTTTCTGAAAAATCGGTGTTTGCATTCGTCATGTGTTGTACTGAACAGTTTCACCACATTGAGTATGTCTCGGATATGCATCCAGCTGATTGTTCAACCTTTTTCTGTAATAGCAGTATGTAATGTAGAAAGTCTTGCATTTGCGCACCTATGTGACTAACAATGTTTTTGCATGCTATGCAGAGTAAGCTTACTCCAGATGTGGAAGATCAGTTGGGTTAGTATGAGAGAGCGTCGTTCCAGCAATGGCAACACTGTGAATGTTGGTTACGATTATGCTGCAGTTTCGACTACATCTGAACAGTAGATGTACATGTATATTTCATGCATACTTGCGGCGAATAAACTGTGTCGTATCTGTATATTTCACGTTTGCTAACCAAGGCCCGCTGGTAACATGACAATGTTCTTGGTCAAATCTTTCACCACATAGTACTAATTTACATCGGAAAGGTGGCTTGCCATCTATTACTGAACTATACAATAATCTGTGAATTATGAACCAAACTATAGTCTGCTACTTTATTCTTCTAAGAAACACTCGAGGGCATTTTGACATATTGGTCTTCAAAGAAAGCAACAAAGCATGTAGATCAACAACAAACCCCTACTAAAATAGAGGAGGGCAAAAGAACTCGAGGCTGAGCATGTTTCCAACAAGTGTGTTATTATGGGAACATTGACTTGCAAGCAAGTCACATACTGGTTAATTATTGATACATACATAGATGAGGTTTAAAGAAAAATGAACAACTCATGAATGTAGGGAAGTATCATAACTACATGATTGCACAATAAAATATAACATGATACTCTCATCGTAAACACCTTTTTTTTTCAGGAAGTGTGTCTGTGTGGCTACACATACATTCTTCAACAACATAATCTTTGAACCAAAGACATATTACACATACATTCTTCAAAACATAACCTTTGGGCCGAAAAATAGAGGATGGAACATAGTTACACATACATTATTCAACAACATAAACCGAAAATCGAGGATGGAACTTTACAAAAAAGAACCACCTCAAATTGTTTCAATCAAGGGGGAGCACACAAGGTGCAAAATTCAAAACCAACACCTGCTAGTAAAACATATTTTCTCCAATTATCAGGACATAGAACTTGATAGGCTGAATGAACAGGAACATGATCCGAGGTTATAATTGATATTTTTTCACACCAGATACCAAGTATCAGTTGAGATAGATGAAAACAAATTGTCACATCTATGTTTCAGTTGCACCAGTAGATTCAACAATCACAGAGCATAATTTACTTACTATTGTTTACCGCCAAGTAAGTTACATAAAATTCCTGTGATGGCCATAGTTATTCCACCAATGTATACACATTCAAGCTACTGGTTGTGGGCAGCAGGTTAGTGTTATTCTTGCTCAGGATGATTGGGATGCTTGCATTTTCATAGATGGCTATTTCTGATTCACGTTAATGTACTGCAGTGTTTCATTGATGAAAATTGGATCTATGTACTTGCTATATAAACCAGTTACATGGAAATTCATTGAAAATTCAGTATAAGTTAACTGTTTTGCTTTCTTATTTTCTCAATAGTATTCACCCTTACCAAGATGGTCCTGCTCTGTTTGTTGTTTTATTCATAGAACAATCAACAATATAATTAATATAGATGAATAAATATGCATTATTGTTTTTTGGATGTTTGATTTGTATGAAGTTGCTATAAAAATGAGGCATTCAGAGGTATTTATACTAAGCTTAATATGATGCAAGTCATGCACTCTGGGTTATTATTTGTGGGTCCTGATTTCTCAGAATAATCGCAGCATTTTATCTACTTGCAAAAGTAGAAGAGGCAACGGACAAACCTATCTATAGGTGGACACATCAGATTGTTAGTGGCCATACTCTTAAGCATCTATGTGCTGCAATGGTACCTGTTTTCTTGACTCTCATGCTAGCAAAAAGGACAATTGGACCAGAAAGGTATGTCAAAGAGTGTTTACTCCGTGGATCACATTATCTTTTGTACATGTTTTTTTAGTTTGATCCAGTGACTAGAACTGTTTTTACCTGTTCTGTAAGTGGGACTTCAGACAATCTAATCTTGCATTGATATCATTCATTTGCCTTGAGGAATAATTATGTCATAACGTCATAGTTCATCTGTTCCAAAACTAGTCCAGTACAAGTACAGCCAGTGCTTGACCATGCAGAATACTTATAAAAATGATGTTTGCAGTTGCACATGACAACTTAATTATAAGATTGTGTTTTTGTATAACTGCACTTCATTATCATCTATGTGTTTGGATAGAAACACATTTTAACCATACATACCATCTTGGAATGATGTTTCAAGCTGCATGTAACAGACTTGCTATGTAAAATTGCGTGCTTGGCATTAGTTAATTGGTGTTTTCCGATTAATTCAATTGTACTGTTAGTTCATAGGAACTTAATGTGGTGCACAACTATTGAAACCAATAGGTTCCTTGCCCCCTTCCAAATATCAGTGGTCATATTCATCATGTGTAGTTCTGATAACAGTTTCACAGTATTGAGTATGCCTCGGATATGCATTCAACTTATTGCTCGGCCTTTCTTCATCATGATAATAGCAGTATGTAATGTAGAAAGCGATTTTCCCTACTTGTGTGACTAATCGTTGTCTTTTTCTATCTGTTATTCAGAGTAAGTTTACTCCAGATGTGGAAGATCAGTTGGGTTAGTATGAGAGAACGTCGTTCCAGCAATGGAAACACTGTAAATGCTGGTTACGATTATGCTGCAGTTTCAACTACATCTGAACAGTAGATATATGTATATATTTGTGCATACTTGTGAGGAATAAAACGGTGTCAGATATTAAGCTCCACGGTGCATAGCTGTGTGTTATGTCTGCTAATCAAAGGGCCACTGATAGTATGTGAATATTCTCGATCAAATCTTTTACCTCCACAAAATAATAATTTTACATCAGAAAGTTCAGCAAGCTAATCTGTGGAAAAGTATGTCATGCCATCTGTTCTTGAATCATACACTGATTCTTCGGTTGTTGAAACTAAACTTTTCAGATAGGAAGGATAACCTGTTGTTAAAAATACAGCATACATTTTGGTCTATTGATTGCTAAGTAGAACAAGAGAGTATAACATGTAGATTGCCAATGTAAGATGGACAACCTTATTCCTGCAGAACCTTATTCAGGACGGGGTGTTGTCCTTTCTCCATCCATATGGTGTGTTGAGGATTATAGTACCGACCCTCTCGTCGATTTCGCAGGGCTCCAAGCGCATAGCAGTGAGCTGACTACAGGCGCTCCTCCACTCCCTTGGGTCTCTCTTATTTGACATGGCTCGGCCAAGAGAGCATAAGGCTAGGGGCAAGCCTCCACACCTCGTGACCATCTGCTTATCACACGTACTGAACTCAAGTTAGTCTAGGATTCAACTGTTTCCACAACAGTACCCGTTCGTCTTCCAACTTTAGAGGATAACACATGTATTTTGAGATTTAGTTTTGACCGTGAATTAGACTAATAATGGTATATGACTTCATATGACCATTGGAAGCAGCTTTTTCTCGGATAAAGGATTCAATTGATGGTCAAAGTTAAGCCTCAAAGTACCTGTGAGAGTCGTATGAGCTAAAAGAAATGAGTATTATTTGATAGACGCAACGCAATATATATACCTGCTTGGCAAAATGACGAACTTGATCATCGACGAATCTGAGCCCAGCCTTGTCTGTGAAGAGGTTCCATGCAGCATCTACCCCCAAGCACTGTATTTCGATGGTCTGATGACAACCCATGAGGGCACATGCTGCCTGACTCCTCGTCGCCAAGATGATCATGTGAAGCCTACTTGACAACATTGGCATGCCGATGGCCCACCAATTAAGGGGCTCTCTTATGTCATCTAGTAACAACAAGAAGCTTTTGTGTTCGAGATAGTTGGAGATGTGCATGGCTCGGGACAACTCATCTAACGATGACATCATAGCCATATCTAAGCCCAAATTGATGGAGATAGCATGTTGCACATCCTTCACGATAGATCCAGTTCCAGCCCCAAGGAATATAACGTGGTCGAATGAAGAGTTACCTGTGTAAGAATCACGGACAAGTCTGAGAAGAGCTGTCTTGCCGACGCCTCGCATTCCCCAAACCCCCAGCAGTATGGACTGGGCGCCCATATCCTCAATGAAGTAGCACACCTTCTCGTACGCCCCCATCATTCCTAGCAGCAACGGGTCATATTTTGGGTGCTGCGGTTGGACATCCCCGACCCCGACCCCGACCCCGACGGTGTGGATGCTACGGGATAATTTTTGTGCTACTAGAACTTCTGGTGGTCTATCCATGAAACCACTGATGGTTTTATTAGGCCAACCATTATAGTAGAGGTCCCAAGCATCTTCTTCATTAAAACGGTCCATTTGGATAGTATTGCCACGACGACATCCCATAGTGTCACACAAATCCATGTACCTTGATGTTAGCACAACTTTACGCCGCCGCCGTTTTTGCCGCTGTTTTTGCCGAGGGTGGGCTCGTACTGTCCCAAGTGGCGAGGGGATGCCAACAGCTTTCAGATCAAGATAACCCCATAGGTCATCTAACAGCAATAAGAAGCTCTTATCTTTGAGGTGGCCGTGAATTATTTTTGCTTGGGAAGTCTCATTGCGTTCTTGTGATAATCCCATACTAGTAGCAATACTCTCTTGCACCTGACCAACAGTACATCCGATACCTGCACGAACAAACAGGACTTTAAAGGAATCATTGTTGTCATACTCTGAGCGAGAATGACCAATCAGAAGCTTGAGAACGGATGTCTTGCCCACACCACCCATGCCCCAAATCCCTAGCATTCCGGAGTCGTCAGCCATGTCTTCAATGAAACCAATCACCAATTTCTTATAGAAGTTCGTCGTTCCCCGCAACTGATCCTGCGGGTGCAGCAAGTCTTCTCCTTCCCTGAGGAGGCCATATGCTACGTTGAAAATCTGTTCTACTTTCGGGACGAGGGTGAACCTTTTTAAGTAATTGTGGCCACACCCATCATACCGAGCCTTAATATCGTTCTTGGTGCATTGCAAATTGCCCACCCTCTTCAGCCATACGTTGCACCGTTCAGTAAACTTGATTTCTTCCAAGCGACAGAGGACAGTTTGCATCGCATGCAGCTTTGCGTCTACAGCTCCAAGATCCTCCACACGGCAGTTAAACTCCTCGTTGATGCCACATATAACCAAAACGGAAATAGTAGCAACAGTAAAGAACATACTGGGAATACTCCCCCATGCTATCTTCTTCCAAATAATATCAGATATGATGATGATGATACATATAAGAACAGCATAAATATAAGGGTAAACACCCATGAAGTGCCACACTACTGGCTTAGTCCAAACCCACCGTAAGATAGTGGTGGTCAGTAATATGAGAGTAATAACAATAGAGATAGAAAGGACAATGATTTCCCATACTGTTGGAATCATCTTCTTCAGCCTGCTCGATTTTCTTTCCTCTAATCTCGCTTAATTAATGGAGATTTGGGGTTTTCCAAAGATCGGCTTGGAGCACTCATACATCGGCATAGGCCCAGATGATTCCAGAAAAGCAACTCTGCAATCAAGCAATCAGATCAGCAACACCGCCAAAGAGGAGGAAGAAAAAGAGGAAAAAAAGATGTACTACTATACAGAACAAGGAAGAAGAGAACACTTACGTTTAGAATTTGGTAGGTTACTAAATCCAGTACTGACTATATCATCGCTGAATTCTGAATACGTGAAATAATGCAGACATACTGCTAAAGTTTGGCTGTAAGCTTTTAAGATGAAAGGATGAAGGAGAGATTTATCTATGCATCCGAGTCCTTGAGAGTTGAGACTGACATATTTGGTTTTCTCGCAAAAGAAAGATAATCTGTTTGGTGGCATACGACTTGTTTACCTGGCAACTTGCAAGTAGATAATGAAAAAGAGGGAGCGGGTTGTTAGCTCACCTGCTACCGCGGCAGGTCTCCACCCACTGGAACGTTCCTCGAAACAGTAGCTTTACGAATAAATCAAACATCCATACAAAATCCGATGTAGTCAAGCAACGTACGAAAAGCTAGGACGGCAATGCCCAAGTCTAGAGAAACCAAGAGCAAACGAAAAAAAGCAAAGCGATGCAACTCTAACGCGAGCACAACTCAGCGACAGGACTATGCAGATAATAGCATCTCCACTCGCCTACTCAGGACGCCGATCCGGATGTCGAATTTAGGTCTGAATGCCGAAAATCGGCCCAGTCGCGTACCCAGGAACCTGTTTTCGGTCGGACTTAGACCAATTTTGGTCCGGACTATCCAGGCCGAACCAAAGGTTTCTGGGTACGCCCTGGAACGCCGGACGCAGTGAACTCGGCGAAAAAACGAAGCGACGCGTGGACCCGTCGAGTCAGCGACGGAAGCCGAGTCGTCGTCATCCTCGAAACCACGCGGCGACCGTCGGACATTAACTGCCCGTCGCTTCGGCCACGCGCCGCCGAATTGCCGCGCCACCGCTGCCGCCTCGGCTCCCGCGACGGACCGGCGGGCACTAACTTCCCGCCATTTTCCCTTTTCTCGCCCTCGCCGCTACACCCCTCCCGCCCTTGCCGCCCACCTCGGCCTATATAAGTCGTACCACTCGCCGGAGTTTCTCACACTCTCTCACAGCCCCCCTAGCCCACCAGCCCGAACTCCGGCGAACACTCTCTCACAGCTTTCCTCCCCCAGCCATGGCCGAGCGATACCCCGGCGATGATACGGCGGCGAACGGCTTCGGCTGGCGCACCCTCCAGGAGTGGGAGGCGCTCCTGCTCTACGAGGCCGGCTATATGGCGCCGCCGGACACGCGGAACCCTCCGGGGTGGAAGCTAAGCGCCGGCGGCATCCCTATCCCGCCGGCGACGACACCGAAGGAGCTGCTGTACGAGATCCAAGAGTACATCAGCGGCATGGACGACCCCTCCGCTGCCGAGAGCCCCGACAACCTCATGTACTGGGAGCAGTTCTTCGAGGACCGCCGCGCCCAGGAGCAGCCGCCATCGGTGGAGCCCTCCTCGCCGGACAATCTGGAATGGTCCAAGGCGGACTGGGAGGAGACGGAGCGGCAGCGTGTCCGTTGCCTGCAGCAGCAGGCCGAGGAGCAGGCAGCCCAGAGACGGGCGTTGTCCGGGCGCGAGCTCGCCTACCAGGGCGTCCCGCTCTTCGTCATCGACGACGACGAGGATGACGGCCCTTCCTACCAGTCGTGGAGGAGCGGCGACCTAGGACAGGGGATCTCTCACCAGCACCAGCCGCCGAGCGACGACGATGACGGCGGCGAGGATGATGGCAGGGCCAATCCCGGCTACACGACGTTCTACAACAACTTCGGCATGTAGAACGGCGACGGCATCGGCGAAGGCCACGGCGGCAACCTTTTTAATGTCTTTTTTACTTTATTATGTACTACTTTAGTTTAAATTCGATGTAACCCGCCTATATTCGCCCATCTTTAATGAAATTTAGCCAAACGTGGGAACTCGGCCTGGATACGCGACTGGGAAACTCGGCGTACCCAGGCTGAAAACTTGTTCGTCCGGCCGAAAAAAGATCCGGTTTTCGGCCTGGGTTCGCCCAACGAGTGGAGATGCTCTAAGCGGTGTGCTGCCAGATGCTCCATCCACTACAAAAATAATCTCCCATATCCGGCGAATTTTTGGGACGACATAAGTGAAAAGTATCAACAATAGTTGGTTATGTTGGAGATATGCCCTAGAGGCAATAATAAAAGTGGTTATTATTATATCTTTGTGTTTATGATAAATGTTTACATTCATGCTATAACAGTATTAAATAGGAAACATTAATACTTATGTGATTTGTAAACTAAATGAGAGTCCCCAGTAAAGCCTCTTTGAAATACTAGCTTGTTGGTTAATAGATGATCGTGGTTTCTCGATCATGAGCATTGAGATGTAGTTAACAACAAGATCATATCATTAGGAGAATGGTATGATGGACATACTCCTATAAATAAGCGTAGCATTAAGATCAAGTCATTTCAATAGTTTGTTTGCTATAAGCTTTCTGATACATAGTAATCTAATTCCTTCGACCATGATATCATGCTAATCACCATCACCGGAAGGATGTTTTGATAACATCAAACACCACACCGTAACTGGGTGGCTATAAAGGTGGCATTGAGTGTTCGGAAAGTATGGGTTGAGGCACATGGATCAAGAGTGGGATTTGTCCATCCATATGACGGATAGATATACTCTGGACCCTCTCGGTGGAATGTCACCCAATTAGCTTGCAAGCATGTGACTGGCTCACAAGGGATCACATATCATGGAAATGAGAAAAGAGTACTTATCGGTAACGGGGTTGAACTAGGTATGCAGAGATACCGACGATCAAAACCTTGGATAAGTAAACTATCGTGAGACAAAGGGAAATTGGTATCGTATGTAAGTGGTTCATTCGAACGCAAATTAATCATAGAAATATGTGGGAGCCACATGAATTTCCAGATTCCTCTATTTGTTATTGATTGGAGAAGTGTCTCGGTCATGTCCGCATAATTCACGAACCGTAGGGAGACACACTTAAGGATTCGATGTTGTTTAGTAGATATGGAATATTAGTAGGTATACCGAATGTTGTTTGGAGTCTCGGATGGGATCCGGGATATCACAAGGAGGTCCGGAATGGTCCGGAGAATAAGATTCATATAAGGAAAGTCCGATTTCGGAGTTCGGGAAAGATTCCAATGTTTTCATCGGAGAGGTTCTAGAAGGTTCACCGATCCGGAAGGAGAATGGTCCATGAATGTGTCATGGGTAAGTGGAATGATTGGATCATATACTAGGTCACTTGGTGTGGGCATTTGCAAAAGAGAATTAAAGCTCTAAATTTAAAGTCAAACTGGAACAATGGTTTCCTAGTGGAAGAAGGAACAAGTCCTTTTCTCAATCCAACTTGGGTTTGGGTTTGGATTCAAACCCACCCCTCCTAAGGCTGCCCCTCTCATAAATAGAGGGGGAGGGCTGCCCCAACAAACAATCCCTAGCCCCTCTCCACCGCCGCCACGCCGCATTGCCACCTGCCGCCACAGCCGTCGCCGCCGCTCTAGCCGCCGCCGCCACCTCTTCCTCCTCCCGATTTTCTAAACCCTAGATCACTGGGAAACCCTAATTCCACCATAACTCGCACCGGCTTAGGCGAAGCCCTACGGGATCTTCCCTCTACTTCCGACACCATGCCGTCGTGCTGCCGGATTTGCGAGGGGAGAACTACAACCTTCGCTGCCTGCTGGAACAAGGGAGAGGAAGGTCTTCATCGAGTACCGAACGTGTGACCAACTGCGGAAGCGCTGTCGAAACGCAGCGCCCGGAAGGATCGTCTACGCGATCTTGAGATCGGCAAGTGTACGACTACATCACCTACGAGAATCTACTCTCGTTAACCGCTTTGGAATCTTCGAGGGTGAGTTCTTCTATCGACTCGTTGCTACAATATAATAGATAGATCTTGGCTTGTTTGTGTGCATGCGGTAGAATTTTTTGTTTTCCATGCTACGAACCCCTACAGTGGTATCAGAGCCGTGTCTATATGTAGATCTGTTGCACGAGTAGAACACAATGGTCATTGTGGGCGGTGGTGCTTTTATTATCAATTGCTTTTTGTGTACTTTGCATATTGTGGTATGATGGGATGAAGCGGCCCGGGCTAACCTTACATGACATCATTCATGAGACTTTCTCCATGCTTAACATGCAACTTGTATTGCATAAGTGGCTTTGCGGGTGTCTGTCTCTCCCATCATAGTATAGATTCAATTTACAACGGGCACTTGATAGTTCAAACATCAACGTTGTGGTTCTTGTTCGTAAGTTAGAACTGATACTTATTGAAAGCCCCAAACCACGTAAAATATGCAAAGAAAATTCTAGACGTCTAACTTTGTTTTGCAGGGGTGTGCAGTGATGTGATATGGCCATGATTGTGATTATATATGATGTATGCAATGTTCCTTATTGTAAGTTGGCAACCGGCAGGAGCCATATGGTTGTCTTTTAAATTCCGTTAAGACCTGCGTGTCTATTCAAAGTAGTTGTAATAGTTGATGCTGGTGGACGACAACCATGAAGCGGCGCCATTGACCTTGACGCCACACCGTTGATGATGGAGATCATGTTCGTGCTTAAAGATGAAGATCAGAAGCACAAGAAGAAAGGCCATATCATATCACATATTATGAATTTCATGTGATGTTAATCCCTTTATGCATCTTGTATTGCTTAGTTCACGACGATAGCATTATAAGATGATCCCTCAAGCACAAAATTTCAAGTTTTAAAGTGTTCATCCTTAGTAAGCACCATTGCTAAAGCTCGTTGTTTCGAAGCACCACGTGATGATCGGGTGTGTTAGATTCTACGAGTGTATACAACGTGATCAAGCCAGATTTTCTCATGCGGAAGCTAAGGTTTGATCTTGACGAGCCTAGCATGTACAGACATGGTCTCGGAACATGGATCACCGAAAGGTAAAGCATGAGTCATATAGTAGATATGATGAACATGTTGATTGTTCGAATTGGAGCTACATCAACTCTCGTGATGATCGGGTTTGATGTGGTGGATTTGGTTCATGTGATCACTAAAATAATTTGAGGGATATTGTTTTGAATGGGAGTTCACCTAGATTTATTTAACTATTAACTAGAACTCAATTTGTCATAAACTTAGTCTAAACTATTGCAAATATGTTGTAGATCAATGGCGGCCCCTACCATCAATTTTAATGCATTCCTAGAGAAAGAAAAGTTGAAAAACATTGGAAGAAACTTCGCGGATTGGTTCCGCAATTTGAGGATTGTCCTCAATAATGGTAATCTGACCTATGTGCTGGATGCACCGCTGGGTGACCCGCCTGCAGCTAATGCTACCGATGAGGTAAAGAATGTTTTCCAATTATGAGTACGAGAATTGAAAGACATGAAAATTCTCAATTCTCTACGGCGTCTAGGAGATAGATAGAATATTTTTAGGAACAAGAAAATCAGAAGAATTTTTCTCTCTATTCACTACCATTCTGTGTCTTCGACTTCTATTACTTCTTTAATGTAATAGCTATAGTTTGATATAAGAATCCATTTCTCAAAGTAATGGAAACCATTCTCTTATAGTATAGAAAATGGTTCAAAATGGCTATTGCACCTTTTAGGTATCGTGAAAAGTGATACCTGTGAAGATCGTGCATTTCAGTCAAATTTGGATTGGGGTCATCCCCCCAACATTAGTCCGCGAAGCTTGTGCGGTCTTGGCGACTTTAGTCGGAAAGGCTACAGTAGGTTCAAGGTATTCGGATAGGAAGTTTCAGCCTACCGACTTATTCTTTAGTCGGCTCTCTTTCGAGCCTTAACTCAATCTATATGTTATGATCTTTCCGACTCATTCTGACATTGTCCAAGATAAGCCTCGTCTCTGCTGAGTTAACTCTGTTTGTCTGAGTCATGCCCTTAGCTTCTCTTGTAAGTTTCATCCTACGTGTCATAACCATTGCACTTTGCCTCATTTTTTGGGCCGCTATAGTGATTGTTGACATAGGAATAGTGATCACTGTGAGCGGTCATATTACAATGGTTACAGCAGCCGGATTATCTCCTGCACCGTGTAACCCGCGGTGTGGCTCCACTCAACGGTTGACAACGCGTGACGCACATATGTACGCGACAACCACCGTCCACCCACGATCCCACTACCGCTAGCGGTTTATGGTTATAAAAAGGGTGAGCGGGGAAAAACCTTGGTCACTTTTCCCACCCCACTCTCTCGTCTTCCTCATTGCGCTGCTGCTGCAGGGCTCCTCTCCGCGCGACGGCGTCGCTGCTTTTTGGTTCTCCTCCGCCGTGTTGCGCGCTCGCCTCGAGCTTCTTCTCCAGCCATTCTTCTCTGCTGCCGTCGCTCTTTTCTCTGCCACGATGGGACCGTGTCAATAAAGACCTTTCCCTACCTCTAGCTTCTCCTCCTCTGTTGACTCTTCCGACGAGCCCATGTCGAGCTCGCATAGCGTCGCCATCGTCGGAGAAAGAAGACGTGGTCACATCCCTGGAGCGTGTCTCCTGGCAAGGGTGAACGGTCACTCGGCAGGAGATCGAGTGGCTCCTCAATACACGCTGTATCCCCGCCGAGGTAAAATGTCGCTTACCCGGCCTGGAGCCCGCTGCCATTGTAGAGTCTGGCGAGTACGTAGTTTTGATGTCTCACTTTTCTAGAGAGTTTGGTCTCCCCCTTAGTGATTTCGCTAAGGAATTCATTGAGTTTTTTGGTCTCCAACCTCATCATCTACCGGCTAACGTTGTTGCCTCTTTGTCGGCATTCATTTTGTCCACCGAAGGATACTTCGGCCTCTGGCCCTCAATAGCTATTTGGTCTAAGTTCTTTAAAATCCGAGCTAACGTGGTGCCAGATTAGATCCTGCATCAGGTCATTCTTCTATGTGAAGAATAGTGATAAGGAGGATAGGATTCGGATGCCGGCTTTCTCAGTCGGCATGCCCACCAAGAAGAATTAGGATTTCGACCCTAAGAGAAGTAATGCTCTCGCCGAGGCATTCGAGCTCTGGCTTAAGGAGCTGACCCGGGACGGAGTATGCGGCGACGATCTTATGGCCGCCTTCATCAGCACCCGGATTTTCCCTCTCCAAAAACGCTCTCACAAGTTATGCCACATGAGCGGCCTTCTGGATCCGAATAGAGTTTCCACCATCGAACTCAACGACGACCAGATTCAGAAGCGTGTCCAGGCCATTTTTCAGACAAACATGTCCGAGGATTGGAAGTTGACATGGTTATACCCCGCGGGTACACGATCTCAGCATACCTGGTCCAGCCCAAGGAAGGCCCACAACAAATATACGCCGTCCCATGAAGATTTTTGGGTGGCCAAGGCCCATGACGCCTTTGGATCCTTGGAGAGCAAGACTAGAGTAGATAGGAAATTCAAAGGGGTAAACCCTAGAACCTCTAACCGACTAGATTTGTGCCTGGGACCTGCCTAAGTCTATATAAAGGCCAGGAGGGCACGACCTAGATCTCTCTCTCATACTTTCGCATACACACCTCCACGCCAGATTGCATCTGCGCACCCTGTAATCACCGGTTCCGCCGTAATCAAGAGCAGACAAGCAGGAGTAGGGTTTTCCCTCCGGGGGCCTGAACCTGTGTAACACCCTGAGAATCAGACCTATGCAAGTTTCAGCGATTCCCGCCAAACCCGCATAGAAACGATTCAAAGGTGCCCACCAGGCACTTTCGTGCGGGTGGAAAACGAAGTAATAACATTACACAACACTCCTCGATGGGACCCATAGAACAGATATATATTGCAACGACTCAATGAGTCAAGATTACAGATATAATGTACAAAGATCCAAATCACCTTGAAAATGATAGAGCGTCCGACTACGGACAAGATGCAAATGGGGCTAAGAGCCCTGAAGAATAACCAATGGCGTCCATAACCCTGCCCAGGCCAAGCCGGAAGGGTAACCCTGCTAACGACGTCGATCTCAAAACCTGCTTAGACAAAGGGGTGCCGACAAAGGGCAAAGGAAAAAGAGGAGGCGTCGATCGAGGCCAAGATGCAGCGAGGCTAGAATTCGGCGGTCCTCGCCTACATAGGTATGGTGTACTGAAGCGGCAGCGGCAGCATGCACTCAACAACCTATAGAGACTCGATTCAACTGGCGACTATAAGAGAGGGGTAAGAAAGGCCTATTCGGAACCAACCTGATACTATCCACAAACAAACCCTTCCTGGCGTTTCCCCCCTCGAGACCAAACGAGGAAGTCAACCGAGGAACTCACACGGTTGGCAGTTTTACTTATTCAGTTATCATTGCAGCAATTACTAGTCAGGTTTAGATAATCATCCTGATAAAGTAAGCAGTGGGCACTTTTAGTTAACCATTCCGTGATAGGTGCAACACTTACTAGTCAAATACAAGTAGCATGAGATAACCCAAAACCCGGCAGTTGTTGGTACTTTTATTCAGCCATTCCGTTGTAGTTGCAATACTTACTAGTCAGATACAATTGTCGCAAGCGACAAACCAAACAAGCAATTGTGGGCAGTATTATTTAGCCATTCCATTATAGTGAAGCTGATTACTAGTCATTATAAAGTCAAATTTATAGCAATAAACTTTAGTTATGCTTGTCTATGGTCGAGATACTGTTCTCCAAGTCGTCCATATCCGCGGACACGGCTTTCAGAAAGTTTTACCCAGCCGGGGTGCACCAATAGCAACACACGCTCGATCAACCTCGGAAAAACCAAATCAAAACCCAACGAGGCTTTCACGACTAAGCAATCACAGGATTCAGAAATATTTTAGGGGGCCACCCCATTGAGTAGACCCATAGCGAAGCGGTGACTCGAGACGGACTCAAGGTTTTGCGACAATGGTAGAAACGACGGGAACCCGAAAGTGTGGCTGGGCTTGTCGATACCGCGAAAACATTCCGCTTACCTAAAGCAGTGTGCTCCTCGCACAATCGTAAATAAAAGCGAGCATGGCATAAGTACAGATCGTAAATAAAACCTCAAACTAGTTTGTGGCCCCAAGAAATAAGATGAATCAAGCTCGCTCGGGGTCCCATATACCTCCCGGATGTGGATAGCGCGATAAATCAAGGAACAGGTATCAAGTACTCGGGGTCCTACGGGACACAAGTGGGCGTTCGGAAAAAAAATATTATCTATCACCCACCGATGCCTCTGCTTACTTCAATTTTAGTTGTTAAACAGGAATTAAAGTGAGCGATAAGTAAAACCATGATCATATCCAACATCAACATGCGGCAAGGCTCCAACAACTGAGGCACTTGACGACACACAACATCACTTGAGCAAGCGACTACGACGCGCAAGTCCAACTATCTACCAAACAACAGGTAATAGGATGTGTCCAAGGCAATATAAGGCTGCAGGGGATATCACGGGTACGAAAACTAGAGCAACGCAACACAGATAGCAAAAGATCAACAGGAGGGAATAAATACTATAAAAGTAAGATAGGTAGAAAGGGGGGAGATGCTCGCCTGAAAACATTGCCGAAGGTTCAACCGAAGATCGGGGCGAAGCTCACATCAACTCAACGGCCTTATCCGCGAAGACGCAAAACACTAGAAGAAACACCGGATGCACTATTTAATACAATGGCAGAAGATCGGCATGATGCATGTATGATGTATGACATGGCAAAGGTGCGATGCAATTAGGTCATATTAAGCGGAACCGGGGGTCCCGACAATTAATAAGGTGGTTCATGTTGTTTAGCTACCCCGCAACTTAAATGTTGTTTTAGCATGGCAAAAGATAGTACTGGTTCGCTGCACAAGTTTAAATGAGGCCAATATAAGACTAGATTTGCCCGCATATGGGCCCCATATTTAGTTAGAGGTGAATCGACATAAGGCCCCCAAACCACATGATATGCATGCGAGATGAATGATTTAATATGCAACAATTGTATGATGTTATAAAATAGGGTTTTCGGGAAGGGGTTCACACATTAGGGGGTCTCGACGATCTTGGGGTTCCGGGGTTCGGGGTCGGTCTCAGGGTCCAGGGTTCGACGGAAACGTTCTCGGACTCCGGGATCGCTCTCAGATAACGGGGTAGATCTTGGCGTTCGGGTAGACGAACTTGGCGTGGCGTCGGGGCACATCGGGCTCGCCCTGGACGGTGTCGATCTTGCCGTCGATGGCGAACTTGAGTGTATCGGGTACCGGGGTCTTCAGATCCGTGAAGTAGATCTTGGCGTCCTCGAGGGAGTACTTGTCGCACATGTGGTCTTCGAGTTCCACGACGATGATCTTGTCGCTTCGATGTCGGGGTCTTGAAATCCGTGAAGAAGGCCTTGTCTCCCTTGGGTGAAGAACTTGTCATCCCGAGGGTCCGTGGCTTCGGCGGGACGTTCTATGGATCCGGGGTCGAAGAACTTGGTGTGCGTGAAGGGCACTCGGCGGTTCCGTGTCGGCGGCCTTGGCGGTATCGGGTTCGGTCTCCGGATCCGGGCACGGTCTTAGCGTTACGTCTTCAGTGTCGATGGCAAACTCGGGCTCGATACCGGGGGTCCTTCGGGTTTATCTCGATCAATGTCGATTTTGACTGCCAGGATGTTCAGAAGATCTTGTCGCGATGAGCTTTTGGTTGAGAGGTTCTCTTGCATGGTATTAAGCAGCTATGCCACGTTGTGGTACTTGGCATGGTTGACATGCTGCTGGAGTTCACGGACGAGGGAGCCCGGGGGTAGCACCGTCGGAAGGCGCACGCGAGCAGGTGGCGGCGAGGACCCGAGAGGAGGCCGATGGGCGGCAACGCTGGCCAGGTCGGGCACGGCGGTCTTGTGCAAGGGAAGGCGGCGGACGTAGGCTCGACGGGCTCAGAGGCACGCCAGAGAGGTCGAAGCGGCGGCGTGGCGGCGGCAGCGGTTGCCGGAGGGCAAGCAGCGGACGAGCGGCGAGGCAGAGGGCGGTGGCGGCCAGGCGGCGGTCTCTGCGGGGTGGCGCGGCGGACGAGCCAGCGGCGAGGAGCCGGGCGCCAGGCGTCGGGAGGGAGGGCAGAGGCGGACTGGAGAGGGCTACGAGGAGGCGGCGAGGTGGCTAGAGCGAGGGAGGAGCTGAGCTGGCGGCAAGGCTGCTGGCGACAGAGGCGAGGCGGCGGCGACGCGCGGGGTCATGGCGTGAGGGGCCGGCCGAGCAGAGCGGGAGGGTCGATGCTGGAGGCGCGGCCGGTGGCGGAGACGATGCGGTGGCCGGCGCCAGGAGGAGGCGGTGGAGGCGCAGCGAGGGGCTCATGAGAGGGAGGGAGGGGCGGCGGCGCAGAGAGGGGAGCGCGACGGGGTGACGAGGTGGAGGAGGAGGCGGGCCGGCGAGGGAGGGAGCTGGCCACGGAGGTGGAAGAGAGGCAGAGAAGGGAGGGAGAGGCAGAGCGGAAGGGCGGCGAGAGGAGGAAGAGGGGGAGGAAGAGAGGACTGGGGTGGCGAGGTGGGGCCTGCTAGGGGGGCCGGGGGGGTCGGGGGGGGGGGGATCTGGTGTGGGGAGAGTGGCGTGCGTGTGTGCGTCGTGTGTGGTGTGTGGTGTTGTGTGTGTGGGTGAGTGGAGAGAGAGAGGGAGAGAGAGGGAGTGGCTGACGTGGCAGGGGGTGATTGGATGGGGGAGGGAGGAGAGGTGAGGTGGCGAGAGACCATTGGCTGGGGTGAGGTGGAGGGGGTGTGGGTAGATTAGGATTGGGTGCACTTAGGGATTAGAGGGGCTGGTTTAGGGGGGCCGATTTAATATGGGGGTGGTCGTCGCCCGCCTGCTCGACGCCCACTAAAATAATTTAACATTTTATTTGATTAAAACAAAGCCTCTGCAAACCGATAGCAACAAAACAAAATAATCCGGAGACCCGGGTTTGCGTGTTGAACAAAGACGGGGCGTTTAGAAAACAAAGTAGGTTTTTCCGCAATTAGTTTCATGCAAGCAAATGCAAGATGATGACGATGCTCAAATGCAATGTGGCATGATGACATGAGCATGCTGTCATGATGATGCAATGCACAAAACAACGCGATTTTCTAGTAGTGGTTTTGCGGGATGCCACAATTCGACACCACTAACAAGGGATCTCGCCCTCGAGATCCGCCTCATGGTACCGGAAGGAAAGGTCGGCGATCTGCGTCTTCTCGCTTCGTGTAGATACTCGCAACACCACTAACAAGAGGTCGTTGTCCGTGATCGTCGAGAGAACACTCCAGAAACAAAAGGGCGAAGGTAGAGGTATCAACAAATAAAGCCACCCCTAACTTCCGTGAACGGAGTAAAACTGCTGGGTCCACTGATTCGATGCACAAGAGCGAATGTTAAGAGTAGTTGGATGGTGATCAGTCCATCGCGCACCCAAACCATTACCCTGCACACGAATAGGCGGATTATGCAACCAACTCTCGGAATCAGACTGAAGATCTCGACAAGCGAGGTTCGGAAACAAAGGAGTGATGCAGACTCTGCATCGGATCTGGCGTAGATGATGTCGTCGCGTCGGAAAACACCGGAAGGCACAAACAAGGAACAAAGAATGGTAACACCGTAGACGGATTCATCAGGCAGCTTGAACACCGGATGGTAGAACACCGTTAACAGAGGAGGAAGCGAAACCCTGAAGGTACGACGGAAAAACCCCACCACGAGAATTCCTGGACTCGAAGAAAAGATAAGAGAGCAGGTTCAAAACACGTAGAGGTAAGAGGAGAACAGCAGAGGGGTAAGGAGTAAAATCAGACCTAATCATAACTATCCAAACGATTTTGCAAAAATAGTTTTGACACTCTACTTCGGCCGTTAGCTAGGTTATCGTACAGGCTGGACTTGTGGGGTATCGCAACTGCTGAGCTCTGATACCACTCTGTAACACCCTCAGAATCGGACCTATGCAAGTTTCAGCGATTCCCGCCAAACCCGCATAGAAACGATTCAAAGGTGCTCACCAGCACTTTCGCATGGTGGAAAACGAAGTAATAACATTACACAACAGTCCTCGATGGGATCCACAGAACAGATATATATTGCAGCGACTCAATGAGTCAAGATTACAGATATAATGTACAAAGATCCAAATCACCTTGAAAATGATAGAGCGTCCGACTACGGACAAGATGCAAATGGGGCTAAGAGCCCTGAAGAATAACCAATGGCGTCCATAACCCCGCCTGTGCCAAGCCGGAAGGGTAACCCGCTAACGACGTCGATCTCAAAACCTGCTTAGACAAAGGTGCCGACAAAGGGCAAAGGAAAAGAGGAGCGTCGATCGAGGCCAGTACACGGCGAGGCTAGAATTCGGCGGTCCTCGCCTACATAGGTATGGTGGACTGAAGCGGCAGCGGCAGCATGCACTCAACAACCTATAGAGACTCGATTCAACTGGCGACTATAAGAGAGGGGTAAGAAAGGCCTATTCGGAACCAACCTGATACTATCCTCAAACAAACCCTTCTCGGCGTTTCCCCCCTCGAGACCAAACGAGGAAGTCAACCGAGGAACTCACACGGTTGGCAGTTTTACTTATTCAGTTATCATTGCAGCAATTACTAGTCAGGTTTAGATAATCATCCTGATAAAGTAAGCAGTGGGCACTTTTAGTTAACCATTCCGTGATAGGTGCAACACTTACTAGTCAAATACAATTAGCATGAGATAACCCAAAACCCAGCAGTTGTTGGTACTTTTATTCAGCCATTCCGTTGTAGTTCCAAAACTTACTAGTCAGATACAATTGTCGCAAGCGACAAACCAAACAAGCAATTGTGGGCAGTATTATTTAGCCATTTCATTATAGTGAAGCTGATTACTAGTCATTATAAAGTCAAATTTATAGTAATAAACTTTAGTTATGCTTGTCTATGGTCGAGATACTGTGCTCCAAGTCGTCCATATCCACGGACACGGCTTTCAGAAAGTTTTACCCGGCCGGGGTGCACCAATAGCAACACACGCTCGATCAACCTCGGAAAAACCAAATCAAAACCCAACGAGGCTTTCACGACTAAGCAATCACAGGATTCAGAAATATTTCAGGGGGCCACCCCATTGAGTAGACCCGCAACGAAGCCAGCTGACTCCGAGACGGACTCAAGGTTTGCGACAATGGCTGTAAACGACTGGGAACCCGAAAGTGTGGCTGGGCTTGTCGATACCGCGAAAACATTCCGCTTACCTAAATGACAAAGGTGCTCCTCGCACAATCGTAAATAAACAGTAGCATGGCATAAGTACAGGATCGTAAATAAAACCTCAAACTAGTTTGTGGCCCCAAGAAATAAGATGAATCAAGCTCGCCTGGGGTCCCATATACCTCCGGATGTGGATAGCGCGATAAATCAAGGAACAGTATCAAGTACTCGGGGTCCTACGGGACACAAGTATGGGCTCGAAAACAAATATTATCTATCACCCACCGATGCCTCTGCTTACTTCAATTTTAGTTGTTAAACAGGAATTAAAGTGAGCGATAAGTAAAACCATGATCATATCCAACATCAACATGCGGCAAGGCTCCAACAACTGAGGCACTTGACGACACGCAACAGCACTTGAGCAAGCGACTACGACGCGCAAGTCCAACTATCTACCAAACAACAGGTAATAGGATGTGTCCAAGGCAATATAAGGCTGCAGGGGATATCACGGGTACGAAAACTAGAGCAACGCAACACAGATAGCAATAGATCAACAGGAGGGAATAAATACTATAAAAGTAAGATAGGTAGAAAGGGGGGAGATGCTCGCCTGAAAACATTGCCGAAGGTTCAACCGAAGATCGGGGCGAAGCTCACATCAACTCAACGGCCTTATCCGCGAAGACGCAAAACACTAGAAGAAACACCGGATGCACTATTTAATACAACGGCGGAAGATCGACATGATGCATGTATGATGTATGACATGGCAAAGGTGCGATGCAATTAGGTCATATTAAGCGGAACCGGGGGTCCCGACAATTAATAAGGTGGTTCATGTTGTTTAGCTACCCCGCAACTTAAATGTTGTTTTAGCATGGCAAAAGATAGTACTGGTTCGCTGCACAAGTTTAAATGAGGCCAATATAAGACTAGATTTGCCCGCATATGGGCCCCATATTTAGTTAGAGGTGAATCGACATAAGGCCCCCAAACCACATGATATGCATGCGAGATGAATGATTTAATATGCAACAATTGTATGATGTTATAAAATAGGGTTTTCGGGAAGGGGTTCACACATTAGGGGGTCTCGACGATCTTGGGGTTCCGGGGTTCGGGGTCGGTCTCAGGGTCCAGGGTTCGACGGAAACGTTCTCGGACTCCGGGATCGCTCTCAGATAACGGGGTAGATCTTGGCGTTCGGGTAGACGAACTTGGCGTGGCGTCGGGGCACATCGGGCTCGCCCTGGACGGTGTCGATCTTGCCGTCGATGGCGAACTTGAGTGTATCGGGTACCGGGGTCTTCGGATCCGTGAAGTAGATCTTGGCGTCCTCGAGGGAGTACTTGTCGCACATGTGGTCTTCGAGCTCCACGATGATGATCTTGTCGCTTCGATGTCGGGGTCTTGAAATCCGTGAAGAAGGCCTTGTCGCCCTTGGGTGAAGAACTTGTCATCTCGAGGGTCCGTGGCTTCGGCGGGACTTTCTATGGATCCGGGGTCGAAGAACTTGGTGTGCGTGAAGGGAACTCGGCGGTTCCGTGTCGGCGGCCTTGGCGGTATCGGGTTCGGTCTCCGGATCCGGGCACGGTCTTAGCGTTCCGTCTTCAGTGTCGATGGCGAACTCGGGCTCGATACCGGGGGTCCTTCGGGTTTATCTCGATCGATGTCGATTTTGACTGCCAGGATGTTCAGAAGATCTTGTCGCGATGAGCTTTGGGTTGAGAGGTTCTCTTGCATGGTATTAAGCAGCTATGCCACGTTGTGGTACTTGGCATGGTTGACATGCTGCTGGAGTTCACGGACGAGGGAGCCCGGGGGTAGCACCGTCGGAAGGCGCACGCGAGCAGGGTGACGACGGCAGGGACCCGAGGAGGAGGCCGATGGGCGACAGCGGCTGCGCAACGAGGTCGGTCACGGCGGTCTTGTGCAAGGGAAGGCGGCGGACGCAGGCTCGACGGGCTCAGAGGCACGCCGGCGGGAGAGGTCGGGGCGGCGGATGCGTAACGGCGGTTGCCGAGGGCCGCGCGAGGGACCAGAGGGCGACGAAGCGAGGGCGGTGGCGCCGGCGACGCCTCAAGGGTGGCGCGGCGACGAGCCCAGCGAGAGGGAGCAGCGCCAGGCGTGCCGGGAGGACAGAGGGCGGACCTGGAGGGGCCGAGGGCGAGGCAGAGGGCTACGAGGAGGCGGCGAGGTGGCTAGAGCGAGGGAGGGAGCTGAGCGGCGCAAGCAGCGGCGAGGCGAGGCGCGGCGACGCAGGGGCCGCGGCGGTGAGGGGCCGGGAGGGTCGATGCTGGAGGCGCGGCAGGAGCGATGCGGTGGCCGGCGCCAGGAGGAGGCGGTGGAGGCGGCCAGGCGAGGGGGCTCGCGAGCGGAGAGGGAGGAGCAGGGCGGCGGCGCCGAGAGAGGGGAGCGGCGCGCGGCGGGGGCGACGAGGGTGGAGGAGGAGGCGGGCCGGCGAGGAGGGAGCCGGCGCCGGCCGGAGGTGGAAGAGAGGCAGAGAGAAGAGAGGGAGCGAGGCAGAGCGGGGGCGGTGCGGCGAGAGGAGAAAGAGGGTGGGGAGGAAGAGAGGACGGCGGGGTGGGGCGCGAGGTGGGGCCTGCTAGGTGGGCCCGCGGGGTCAGTGGGGTGGGGATCTGGTGTGGGGAGAGTGGCGTGTGTGTGTGCGTCGTGTGTGGTGTGTGGTGTTGTGTGTGTGGGTGAGTGGAGAGAGAGAGAGGGAGAGAGAGGGAGTGGCTGACGTGGCAGGGGGTGATTGGATGGGGGGAGGGAGGAGAGGTGAGGTGGCGAGAGACCATTGGCTGGGGTGAGGTGGAGGGGGTGTGGGTAGATTAGGATTGGGTGAACTTAGGGATTAGAGGGGCTGGTTTAGGGGGGCCGATTTAATATGGGGGGTGGTCGTTCGGGTCGATTCGGCCCGTTCGACTGCCCCCACTAAAATAATTTAACATTTTATTTGATTAAAACAAAGCCTCTGCAAACCGATAGCAACAAAAAAAAATAATCCGGAGACCCGGGTTTGCGTGTTGAACAAAGACGGGGCGTTTAGAAAACAAAGTAGGTTTTTCCGCAATTAGTTTCATGCAAGCAAATGCAAGATGATGACGATGCTCAAATGCAATGTGGCATGATGACATGAGCATGCGGTCATGATGATGCAATGCACAAAACAACGCGATTTTCTTGTAGTGGTTTTGCGGGATGCCACAACTTGGATAAACCTCGTGTCCCGTATTGCTTGTTTGATAACCGTTCTGCGATCTCCAGCATCCCCATCTTCTCCAAAACCCAAGTCCATAACAATGGGCATTGACGAGATCAACCTCGTCAATTGGCGCCGTCTGTGGGAACTGAGGATGTTGATTGTGTGATCGTGACGGTCCCAACCCGAGCGATCTACAACTCTGCGGCGACGGAGAGTCACCTCCTCTTCGGCGCTTTTGACTTCACCGCCCACTCACCGGCCACCATGAAGGACTTCGAGCCCGTAGGCGACGGACTCGAGATCCTGTTCGGGAGCTTCTGCTTCCAGGTGGGGCAAACTGGCACCCTCCGCCTCCCAGAGCGGGTGCCCCTATCATCAATCAGGCCCGCTTCATGGGCCCCACACACTGTGCTACACACATCATCATCAACAGATGAGTCCTACGACAGCAGCAGCGGCAACTCCGATCTGTGCGATCCGCCATCGGATGAAGGGACCTACGGTTCCGGATCAGAAAGCTGCGGCAGCAGCGGACCAATCTACGAGCGCTATCAATGCGCTGTAGTCATCCAGAACGACGTGGATCAGCAAGCGCCCAACCCGCCACCTAACCCGCAGGACCAAAACGACGGGAATAGAAGAAGCCAGTCCCCCCCACCCGAAGGGGATAACACCGACCATGTCATCCGCCTTAGCAAAGAAGGATGGGCCCAGGCACGCGCCGCCATGGTGGGCAGCATGATCCTTCCTGCAGATGCATCACGGGACCTACTGATGGCATACCATTTTCTCCTGATCGAGGAGCACAAGAAGCAGGTCAAGATGCAAGAGGTGCTTGACAAACGCAAGCAAGCAGCCTCGGAGTCCAGCGCGCGACGAGCTGCGCTCTCCGCCATGGGCATCGGCTCCAGCTCGAACGGCAACCACGGCAACAAGCACCGCTCCCGGACGGAGAACATGGACCCCAAGGAGCGCCGTGAGGTGACCCGAACCCTCCACGCATCCTTCATGGAGATGGATGCCGACGGCAACATCATCCCGAAGACGCCGCAAGCTGCGATCATGGCAGCCACCGCGTACCTCGCGTCCCACCCACCTCCGGAGGGGGACCCGAAAAGAGCCATGCACAAGTCCGCACTCACCGGACTCGGACTCGTCGGAGCTGCGCTCCATCAAGAAGCTCCTACAGAGCCGAAAAATAAAGCTACGGTCAGGTTCGACCGCAGCCCCACTCCTTCATCCGAAGAAGAGGACCATGACCTTCCTCGAAGGCAAAGATCTCGCGTCATCGCAGCCGCGATTACGATGCCAGAGACGCGCTAACACAGCGCAAAATCGACAAAGCGCGAGCCAAGCACGCATGCTTGTCTGAATCCGAGATGGAAGAAGACGAAGGAGAACTCTGCGGAGCCCGGTGCTTCAGCAGATCTGTCCGACGGACACGGATGCCGCGAAATTTCAAACTTCCTTCGGATACTCCGAAGTTCGACGGCACACAGGACCCAAAGGCGTGGCTCAGCGACCACCTGTCATCCGTCAAGCTGCACGGTGGAAACAAGGAAACCGCCATGCAATGCCTTCATCTGCAGCTGACAGGCGCAACCCGGATCTGGCTTAGCAGCCTATCTTCAGGATCCATCCGAAGCTGGGAGGAGCTAGCTTACAGTTTCATCCGAAACTTCAAAGGCACCAGCAAGAGGCCTGCCTCGATCGAGGAGTTGCGAGCCTGTACTCAACGAACGGGTGAATCCATTCGCTCGTACATACTGCGCTGGTCCAACACCAAAAACTCCATGGCGCACATCTCCGAAGAAAGGGCCATCGACGCCTTCAACGACGGCGTCAAGCGCCAGGACTTCAAGGAGGAACTTGGGCGCGTCAATCCCAAGACACTCGACCACCTCATGGACATCGCCAACAGGTGGGCCGGCGGCAAAGATTCCGTCCACCGGGCACAATCGGAGGAAGAGGACGATTACGGCCGACGACGGGCCTTGGCACAATAATGAATGCATGCATGCAATGGTCGATAGAAAATTTCGGCATGACCTATCCTAAAATTAGGACCTTTGCGAAATGCCAAAGTCTTGCCAAAATGGAAATGAATCAACATTTTGGCAAAACAAATGGCAACTTGTTCACATACAAACACAAGAGAGAGAGAGAGAGACCGATCCATACACACATGAACATATCATTATCCTCCCCATACACACATGCATGAGCATCATCGATACTCTCCATATACACACACATATGACCATCGATCCTCTCCACATACACACATCATGAGCATCGATCATCTACATACATATGAGCACATCATCCATATACACATGAACACATCCTTACATGGACAACTTACCGAGATGAGAGACCGATCGCGAGAAAGATGGAAAGGAGAGGTGCGCACGTCGATCGGAGAAGGAGATGAGAGACCAGAGACCTCCTCTATTACTTATGTAACATCCAAAGCAAGTTTTACATGCTAAAAATGGTGAATGGGTGGAAAAATTGAGGTGGGAAGGAGAAGATCCCGACTAGATCTAAGGAGGAAGAAGAAGGGGAAAGTGAAGTGTGGGGTGGTGGATGTGGTCACACATGTGCACATAAAGAGCTGTCCTAAAAAAATCGACATCCGTGGCAAGACACGGCCTAGTGCGCCATGTGAGTACAAACATCTGTGGCGCACTATGCCATGTGCGCCATGGATGCTCCTACTCCCTGTGGCTCACTAGGCCGAGTGCGCCACAGATGTTTGTGGCCGTTTCACATCAGAGGGGGGCGTGCGCTTAGGCGTAGCGCACCCCCCATGTGCGCCACAGATGACACTAACAACCGTGGCGCACATGACTATAGTGCGCCATGATGTTTGGCGGCGGCCAATGTGGCCTCGCCCACACATCTGTGGCACACTATAGTCATGTGCGCCACGGTTGTTCTAGTTACTAGTAGGGCACTGCCCACAGGTGAGCCACGCCTGTTTTAGCCGTGGGGCACTTCAACCATGTGAGCCACGGATGTGCTGATTATCTATAGCCGTTTTCCTAGTAGTGAACCACATGAACCTCCTGCGGAGAAGGGTCTGGAGCAGCGCCTTCAGAGGTAGCCACCGTCTGAGGAGGAGGAAACGCGATTTTTGACTCCCCCGTCATCTCCCGAGCACCATCACTGGAGGAGTCGTTGGAGGAGTGGCTGCACAAGGACAAATTAGCACAAGTACAAAGTAAACAGGCAAGGAAAAGCAGTGCAGGACTAAAGAAATTTACGAGTCAAGCTCGCTCAGGTCGAAGACAGGAGGGGTCCTCCGGACTTTCTTCTCCTCTTTCTTCTCTTCCTTCTTCCGCTTCGCCGACGGGTGCGGTGCCACAGCCCGCACGGGAACGACATGAATCAGAGAGGAAGAGCCTCCATGACCATCACTGTGACGTTCAAGACACAGCGGATTCCTAGGAGTCGAGGCATCCGAAGACTCGCTGGAGCTCCGTGTCCGCTTGCGAGTGTGGTCCTCGCTCGAATCGTTGGCCTCTTCCACCGGAGATCGCGCCGATGGCAGCTCGGACATGGAATCCATCACCTCATTATCTGGAGCATCCGGAAATACTTCGGGTGATGGAGGCGACATGCCCGGTACTTTGAAGTCCTGCACAAGATAAGAAAATTTGTTAGCAAACAAGTGCAAATACAATGCAGTCAAAAATAGCGCTACGCGCACGGATCTACACTTGTGGAACAAGAAGCGAAGCAGAAAACGGAGAAGTCAGCGACTTCCCCGGGATATCCTCTCCAGCCTTGAACTTCAGCAGCGAACGAAGGGCCCTGTCGAGATCTCCCTGGGAGAATTTCTCAGCCGAAACCCTAGTCGAATCACGGCGGCCAGCATAAAGGAACATCGGGTGCGCCCTAGCCTGGAGTGGCTGCACCCGACGGTCAAGAAAAGTGCGAATGATATCCACACCGTTCACTTCCTTCTTCGGAATCAACTGGAGATCCTCCACTCAACGATAGAGAGCCTCTATCTCTGCTACCTCGCCATCTAAGATCTGGTTTTTCCAGGACCTCTTCGGCTCGATCTTCTGGGAGGGGTCGAAAGGAGCAAGACCAAAATCCTGCCCAGCCACTGTGGAGTCGCGGATATAAAACCATCGCCTCCGCCAGTACTAGACAGATACGGACATGGAAAAAGAAAAGAAAAGCAGATTGGGTTTGAGGGAGATGAACACCATCCGAACCAGATTGCCTCTTCACGGAATAGAGTTTCTGGAAGAGGCCAAAGTGCGGCTCGATACCGAGCCAGCACTCGTAGAAAGTGATAAAACAAGCAATGTGAAGAAGAGAATTGGGGGAAAGATGATGCAATTGGACACCGTAAAGAAAAAGCAGTCCACGAAGGAAGTCGTGGACTGGGGAGGAAAAGCCGCGAATAACGAGGCGAGGAACATAACCCAAAACCCAGCGGGGGGGGGGGGATTACCTCGTTGCCTGGGAGTTTTACGGCCTCCCTATCCCGCGGGATGAAGCCCCGCTCACGAAGCTTGTGGATATCACTCTCCCGCGTCTCCGATCACCGCCAGCCACCGTACGTGACACGGGTAGCGGCGGCACTCTTCTTCCCTCCAGCAGTGCTGGTACCAACCGCAGAAGACGACTTTTTCGACTTCCCCATTGCGGTACGGCGGCGCCGGCGGCGAGAACGTAGGATGGAAGAAGGAAATGTCCGAGGATATTCCAGTGCGCAACAAGAACTCTCAGAGAATAAGGGAGAAGTGAAACGAGAATAGCTGCGGTGAAAACAAACTAATGTTTCCCCCCAATGATTATAAAGACGAAGACGATGCACGACAACCGTCCATCGAGAACCCCTAACGCCAACGGCAGGATCTGGCCATACACGTGTCAGCATCGCAACGAACCGTCGCTAACACGCCGTCCACTACGCGCTGAAATCGAGGCGACGCCGTAATTATCTCCACGCCGCACGTGACCATTCAATTCAAGGTCAGAAAGTGGGACCCATGTTCGTCCAGTCAAGTCATCTCTGGCGCAGCAGACGCTTGAGGTCACCGATCGTCAGCACTGACGTCATCAAAAGCTATACTAGCAACAGTCACAATTTCTTCGGCTTCAAAACTAATAGTACTCAGCCGAATCTACGATTCGACTAATTACTCGAGGGCTACTCCTATCAGGAGCGCTGGTCGCGCACCCGAAAAATAAACAACACGTTACAGAACTGAACTGTTTCTTCGAGTCCTACCTTGAGTCTACGACTCCACTACGGACTCGAGGGCTACTCCCATAGGGAGGATGGATTTAAGCATCCGAATTTTTTTGTGTCCTACGGACCTGACACTGAATAACAGCTGAATTAAAGTCTCCGCTCGAGTCTACGATTCGAACAGATACTCGGGGGCTACTCCCATAGGGAGCGCTGGTCGCGCACCCTATGAATTCTTATACTGCGATCCTTCGAACCAGTATGCAAAAACGTTTCGGCAAATCTGCCCCAATTAAACGCTAAGTGAGTAGCATTCTCCTTGGCTACCCGAAACACCTCTGCGGTGATAAAATTCGGATGTTGTGTCTGCGACGCAAAGATAAGATCTACAGATATCATCTGATGGCCTGGTAACGCATATGACTGCGCTCTGCTAGTATAAACCCGTGCCAACAGGCGCGATGAAAAATCCCGACGGACGCGTTGGGTACATCAATTAAATTTACTGGAATTCCACTCATGTAAGTCCTCCGTGGCCTGAGTCAATTTACGCCAGCATATGTTATATCGTGTTGTTTTGTCCTAAGACAGTTAACTGACCCTGATCCGTCGGGAGAGTCAGGCACACGCATTAACAATCCCTACACATTCTCTTGAAAGACAGAGTTGCACCCGAAGGATTGAAGAGTCCTCAGCCGAATCTACGATTCGACTGAACACTCGGGGGCTACTGACTTGGTTATACCCCGCGGGTACACGATCTCAGCATACCTGGTCCAACCCAAGGAAGGCCCACGGCAAATATACGCCGGCCCATGAAGATTTTCGGGTGGCCAAGGCCCATGACGCCTTCGGATCCTTGGAGAGCAAGACTAGAGTAGATAGAAAATTCAAAGGGGTAAACCCTAGAACCTGTAACCGACTAGATCTATGCCTGGGACCTGCCTAAATCTATATAAAGGCCAGGAGGGCATGACCTAGATCTCTCTCTCTCATACTTTCGCATACACACCTCCACGCCAGATTGCATCTGCGCACCCCTGTAATCACCGGTTCCGCCGTAATCAAGAGCAGACAAGCAGGAGTAGGGTTTTCCCTCCGGGGGCCTGAACCTGGGTAAACCTCGTGTCCCGTATTGCTTGTTTGCTAACCGTTCCGCGATCTCCAGCATTCCCATCTTCTCCAAAACCCAAGTCCATAACAATGGGCATTGACGAGATCAAACCTCGTCAGAAGTGGGGCATGAAGCCCTTCACTCGTGATAATCCCCCTCCCAAGGTAATTTGGCTACCTGAATCACATATTACTTCTGACTTTACCTAATACTTATCTCACTTTGCAATTTCCTTTTCAAAAAATTTATGATACATGTTGGAGAGATATGACCCAAAAAACTCATCGTTTTCGTGTTTATGGTTGTTTTCATGAGCTATTGAACACAGTTTTTGGGATCCAATTGGATTTCAAAAGCCTGTAAGACCCATTACATGTTTGAGATATATGACTAAGAACTAGTAGTTTTCACGTTTTATGGCCGTTCTCATAAGGTATTGCCCACTGTTTTGGGGTTCCAGGGCGATTTACGATGACCGAAAGACCCGATACTTGTTGGAGAGATATGACCCAAAACTCGCAGTTTTCGCATTTTATGACTGTTTTCATGGGCTATTGAACATAGTTTTATGGTTCCAAGGAGATTTAAATCAACATTAAGACCCGATACATGTTTGTGAGTTATGACCAAAAACTCGTCGTTTTCGTGTTTTATGGTCGTTTTCATGGGTTATTGCCCACAGTTTTTGCGTTCGGGACGATTTGCATGCCTCGTAAGAACCCTTACATGTTTGAGAGATATGACCAGAAACTCGTCATTTTCGTGTTTTATGGCCGTTTTCATGAGCTATTGCCCATAGTTTTGGGGTTCCTTGGCGATTTACAACGACCTTAAAACCCGATACATGTTTAAGAGCTATGACCAAAAACTCGTCGTTTTCGTGTTTTATGGTCATTTTCATGAGTTATTGCCCGCAGTTTTTGGGATCTAGTTGGATTTGCAAGGCCTGTAAGACCCATTACATGTTTAAGATATATGACTAAGAACTTGTCGTTTTCCCGTTTAATGGCCGTTGGCCATTTTTATGAGGTATTGACCACTATTTTGGGGTTCCAGGGCGATTTACAATGACCGTAAGACCCGATATTGGTTGGAGAGATATGACCCAAAACTCACAGTTTTCGCATTTTATGACTGTTTTCATGAGCTATTGCGCACAGTTTTATGGTTCCAAGGAGATTTACATCAACCTTAAGACCCGATACATGTTTGTGAGTTATGACCAAAAAATCGCCGATTTCGTGTTTTATGGTCGTTTTCATGGGTTATTGCCCACATTTTTTGGGTTCGAGGCCGATTTGCATGCCTCGTAAAAACCCTTACATGTTTTTGAGATATGACCAGAAAATCGTCATTTTCTCGTTTTATGGACGTTTTCATGAGCTATTGCCCATAGTTTTGGGGTTTCCTAGCGATTTACAACAACCTTAAGACCCGATACATGTTTGAGAGTTATGACCAAAAACTCGTTGTTTTCATGTTTTATGGTCGTTTTTATGAGTTATTGCCCGCAGTTTTTGGGATCCAGTTGAATTTGCAAGGCCTGTAAGACCCATTACATGTTTGTGAGTTATGACCAAAAACTCGTCATTTTTGTGTTTTACGGTCGTTTTCATGAGCTATTGCCCATAGTTTTTGCGTTCAGGAGGATTTGCATGCCTCGTAAGAACCCTTACATGTTTGAGGGATATGACCAGAAACTCGTCGTTTTCGCGTTTTATGGTCATTTTTATGAGCTACTGCCCATAGTTTTGGGGTTCCCTAGCGATTTACAACGACCTGAAGACCCGATACATGTTTTAGAGTTATGACCAAAAAATCGTCGTTTTTGTGTTTTATGGTCGTTTTCATGAGTTATTGCCCGCAGTTTTTGGGATCCAGTTGGATTTACAAGCCTATAAGACCCATTACATGTTTGAGATATATGACTAAGAACTTGTCACTTTCGTGTTTTATGGCCGTTTTCATGAGCTATTGCCCACAGTTTTGGGGTTCCAGGGCGATTTACAACGACCTTAAGACCTGAGCAGGCCGTGGAGGACGGTGATGTCCTTGCTCTTCCTTGGAACGAGTATCGCAATACCCCAGATAGCGGCGATCCTGACTCGGAAGATTTTATTCCAAAACTTGACTCGGCCCCTGTGCGAACTCGGGGTAAGGCTCCCAAACAAACCGAGGACGACGATTCGGACGAAGTCGAAGTTCTCTAAGTAGTTGATGCGGTGCCTATCTCTTATGCATATCTGGCTTATTTTTTCCCAACAAACCCGGTTGGTCAGGTGCATGAGGTGGACCTCCTTGCTACGGAGGCCCCAATCCCGGCTAGGAAATGGGCCGCCTCGAAAGATCCCTTGGACGAGGCCCCCAAGAAACGAGTCAAGCGATCCACCCAAAAGGCTCCCGAGCGCAAGGTTATGCCGGGAGTTTCTGCGTAAGTCATCTCTCCCAAATCATATTTGTATTTCTTGTTTCTCTCTTTCTTTTTCAGACTTTGTTTACTTTTTTCCATTTATCTCTGCAGTGCTACGCTCTCCGCCAACCCGAGTGGTCCGAGTATGAACTCTCAGGTTACCCGGCCACAATCACCGTGTCTAGTTAAGGTCAATTAGCTTGACCCTTATGGCAATCATTTAGGTTTGAGGAGTGGAATGCCCACTCCAAAATAGTTGTCTTTCAAAGTAAATATACCATCATCATTAGGCTTGGCCTTCTTTTTCCCAGGAAAGTGGACTATAAAAGGATCTCTAGATGGTAGCCCAATTCTCACATTCCATTCATGTAAATTAATCAAAGATTTCATAGTTCTTAGTAATGGCCTACCTAAAATTATAGGTGCTATGAGATCTTCAGGCATGTCCATAATAACTAGATCAATAAGTGCTGGACTACCTTTTATTTCAACAATTATATTTTATTTTATACCAATAGTTTATTTATAAGTTCAATCCGCTAGGTTGAGTCTTAATTCAGTAGTAATAAATAGCCTCAAGTTTAATTTGTCAAATAAGATTTTGGAGATTGTTGAGACGCTCGCACTAAGATCACAAAGTGCGGATATCTCATTGACTCCCAACTTAACTTTAATAGTAGGCTTAAATATATCATCTAGCTTTGCAGGAAGCTTATCAACTAGTTTTTTGTACTCCAACTCTAGCTCACTATCTTTAGATGCTACTTGTTGTATAAATTGTTGGTACATAGCATCGTTACCTTGTTCTATATCGGGATTCTTTACCATGATCATATTTAATAGATCCTCCACGGTATACTCCGATGTTGGCGCATTGATATAGTCTAGCTCTTCAGGTTTCTCTTCATTGGTTGCAACCCTCATCATCTTGAGGTCTTCTGCCGAATTTGGCTCGGGTTTTTCAGCAAAATTTGCTAGTATGAGAGCTTGGCTCTCAACAACTTTACCCAATTGAGCCTCCACGATCTTTGCCCTTTCCTGTAGAGCCCGCACATCATTTCTAATTGCAACAGTCTGGTTAGATAATTTTCCTATACTACTTTCATGGTTCTCCATGATTTTAATAAGCATATTGTTTTGCTCAGTTTGATCTTGAATAAATGTTCTAACATTTTGTTCCAACGAGAGATTTCCATGATTTGCTCCATTATTATTATCTTAACTATTATAAGGAGCTCCTGCAGGATTTGGGTAATTTTTTTGAGCATTGGCAACATAATGATTTTTCCACGCAGGATTAAAATGAGTGCGAACTATAAAACTAACATCATTAACATGGGTAGCGATAGCATTAACTTGGGTATCATATTTATCTTTTACTGTGCTTAGCAGATCGTCTACCTTAGATATTTTACATGCTATAATTGTGTTAAAAGGAAACGTTAAAACATGTGTGTTTAATAAACAAATAAAGTGTTCCTAGCTATGCCTCTCATAAAAACTAGCTCGTTGATTAATAAGATGATCAAGGTTTCCTGATCATGGACATTGGATGTTGTTAATAACAAGGTCATAGCATTGTGCTTAAATTTCTATAACATCATTACAAGCAACTTTAGTCCTTAGACCATGAGATCATGTCAATCACTAATATTGGAAGAGTATCTTGATAACATCAAACGTCACACCGTAACAAGGTGACTATAAATATGGGTTCGGATACTCCGATAGTGTTATGTAGAGGCTCATGGATCAAGAGTTGGATTTGTCCATCCAAATGATGGAGATATATACTAGGATCCGACCATTGCAGTTGGATTTGAACCTGGGTAAACTTGTGTGCTCCCTGTTTCGGACGTCCTAGATCTCGTACCCGTTTTTTCACGCCTCAAGGACTAACTCATGACATACTTTTATCAATATGACAGGGGCGGCTATGAGGTTGAAGGAGACCTCCTAACGCCACCGAGCATCATGGGGCGGCCTCCTCCGGTGGCAACAGGTTAGAGGGTGAGGCGCATGCGGCTTCTAGTGGTGGCATCGCGGGCACCTTGGGGTGCTGGAGAGGTTTTTTTCCTAGACGGCCTCTATCCAAGTTCCTAAGGGCAGCTCCACCAGGCCAACCCAAACGTCCGATCCAAACAGTCTGTTTCTGTACGTTTGGGTCGGGCCGCGAACGCTTTTGGGTCAGGGTCCGGCCTGTCCGGCCAGCTGCGCCCAGCGGCCCGGCCCATTAGTGCGTCTCCCCCCGCCTGCTGTCACCGCTTGACACCCTCGCGATGGGACGTTAATGGCGATGCTACATCGGCTATCAGCGCCGGCGGCTTCCCGTGCAGACGGCGTTTCCTACACGCGCCTCGCTCCCCGCGGCCAGAAAACTTCCCTGGCCGTTTCCCGCCTTCGCCGCGGTCTATAAAAGACCACCGCTGGCGCGGCGGGGACAACAAGCCCAAGCAAGAGCAAACCAGCAGCCAAAAAAGTGCCAGCCAGCAGCAGCCATGCCTCGCCGCAAGATCGCCAACTGGACCAAGATCCAGGAGATGTGCCGCACCCACTTCCTGGAGGTGGAGGTTGACGAGGTCCACCTCGAGGCCACGTCGCTGGACAGGCGCATCAGCAAGGCACAAGTGTTGGCCTTTGAGGAGAAAGGCCGTGTGGACGAGGCGGCGCTGGAGCGGGTGGTGGAGGCAGACTCCATGGTGGCCGCTCAATGGGTGGTGAGCGACATACACCACGTCGCCGCCAAGGAGGCGGTGGCCATGGAGGCTGCATCAGCGATTCTCCACGAGATCCGCCACAAGGCTTTTATGACCAAGCTAGAGGAGGCAGCTAAGGAGGCCTCCAAGGTCACCTTCCGCGAGATTCGCCATGCTGCCAAAGCGTGTAGTGAGGCAGAAGTGGCGCAGCGCGAGCACGATGCTGACTGGGCGACGGAGTAGGAGCGTGTGACTATGGCCGCTGAGGCGGCGGCCATGTGGGCTCTCATCAACGGCGACGAGATGGAGGAGGACGATGAGAAGGGGAAAGAGGTGGATCATCCGAAGGCTGAGGAGGAGGAGGCGATCGCAGTCCCCCTCCAGATCGTGCATGCCTTGGGCTTCGGCCCTAATGGTGCTCCGGCTCCGGCGGAGTTGATCGTGACTGAGACGGAAGCCCAGCGTTGGGCGTTTGCCTTGGCTGCGGAGATGGAGAAGGAGCTCGCTGACTAGGAGGCGAGGGACCACTGGGCCGCTGAGATGGAGAAGGCCCTGGCGAACCGGGCAGCAGAGGACCGCAAGAAGGCAGCGAGCAAGGCTGTGGTTCGTGGTCACGCGCGCGATCGTTACCGCGAAGACCTCTAGCAGCGGGGCATCTAGTCCGCTAGGGCAGCGATCGACGGGGCCGGCGACAGTGAAAATGGTGGTTGCGGCAATGGTGGTCACGGCAACGGCGGCGAGTAGCCGTAGCGACGTTCTCCTCTAGCAGCAGTAGAAGTAGCCGTAGCAGTCCCCCTTTATTTTGTTAACCGGCCTTTTTTAGCTGGCATAGGCTAATCTAATGAAAAGTTATCGTTTAAATACTATTGTTTCACTTACATATGGACCCCGAGTGGCTTACTGGCAGAACACCCGTGCGCGTTCGTACTAACACAACCGTTACCCAGATTTGGTACACGGATGAATCGAGTCGGACACGTTCGTCTGGATAGGTCGCTAGGATGCTGCGCACGTCCGCACCTCCTCACGGATGAGTTAGAACGCGGTCAGACGGGTTGGATCGTCCGCACCTCCTCACGGACGAGTTAGAACGCGGTCAGACGGGTTGGATCAACACAGTCGAGATGCTCTAAGAGCATCTCCACTCGTTGGGCGTACCCAGGCCGAAAACCGGACCGATTTTCGGCCGGACGAATCGCTTTTTCGGCATGGGTACGCCCAGTCGCCCACTCGCGTACCCAGGCCGTGTTCCCAAGTTCGGCTAAATTCACTTAAACTCGGCGAAATATGAGCGAATATAGGAGGAATTTCATTAAAGTAGGCGAGGGGGCACATAGTACATCGGTTTTAACTAGGAAATGACGCCGCTGTGGTTGACACCGGACGCCGCAACTATAGGCCGAGGCGGGGGTTGTTGCCGGCCTCGATGTGCGCCATGACTCCGGCGAGAGTCTGTGTAACACCCTCAGAATCGGACCTATGCAAGTTTGGGCAAAATTCACCAAACCCGCATAGAAACGATTCAAAGGTGCCCACCAGGCACTTTCGTGCGGGTGGAAAACGAAGTAATAACATCACACAACAGTCCTCGATGGGACCCATACAGAGATATATACAACAAATGAGTCAAGAATAAGAATAATATAATATACAAGATCCAAATCACCTTGAAAACGGTAGAGCGCCTCGACAAGACAAGAAGCAAATGCTAAGAGAACAAGAATAACAATGGCCCATAACCCTGCCTGTGCCAAGCGGGAAGGGTAACCGCTAACGGCCGATCTCAAAACCTGCTTAACAAAAGGCAAACAAACAAAAGGCAAAAGAAGGAAACAAAGAGAAGGAGACATCAAGGAGGCTAGAATTGCGGTCCTACATAGGTATGGGTATATAGGTATGGTGGATCAAGCGCACAGATGCACTAAACACCCTATAGAGACTCGATACAACCAGCGGTTATCGAGAGAGGTGAGAATGACCTATTCGGATCCAACCCAAGCTAGCACCAAACAAACCCATCCCGGTATTTCTCGACCAAACGTCTCGAGACCGAGGAACTCACACCGTTGGCAGTTTTATTTGGTTATAGTTGTGACAATTACTAGTCGGTGTATATAATCATCCCGATAAAATAAACAGGATGGCACTTTTATTTAATCATTCCGTTGAAGTTGGTAATTACTAATCAAATACAGATAGTATGAGATAAACCCATAACCCAGCAGTTGTTGGTACTTTTATTCAGCCATTTCGTTGTAGTTGCAATACTTACTAGTCATATACATTTGTCGCAAGCGACAACCAAACAAACAATGGTGGGCAATATTAATTAGCCATTCCGTTATAGTAGAGCTGATTACTAGTCATTATAAGTCAAATTTATAACAGTAAACTTTAGTTATGCTTGTCTATGATCAAGAAACTGTGCTCCAAGTCGTCCATAACCCATGACACGGCTTCAAAAGTTTACCCGCCGGGTGCACCAATAGCAACACACACTCGATCAGCCTCGGAAAAACCAAAACAAAACCCAACGAGGCTTTCACGACAAAGCAATCACAGGATTCAGAAATATTTCAGGGGGCCACCCCTTAAGTAGAATCCGCAACGGAGTAGACAAGCTCCGAGACGGCCTCAAGGTGCTGGGTGGGCCACGGTGAACGATCGAACCCCAAACGGGCTTGTCGACACCGCGGAATCGTGTCCCGATCCTAAAGACAGCAGTGCGACCGCACAATCGTAATAAAGCAAGAAGCATGGCATAAGTACAGGATCGTAAATAAAACCTCAAACTAGTTTGTGGCCCCAAGAAATAAGACTGAATCAAGCTCGCTCGGGGTCCCATATACCTCCCGGATGTGGATAGCGCAAAAAACAAGGAACAGGAATCAAGTACTGGGTCTCACGGGACACAAGTGGGCTCGAAACCAAATATTATCTATCACCCACCGATGCCTCTGCTTATTCAATTTTAGTTGTTAAACAGAAAGTAAAGTGACGATAAGTAAAACTAGAACCATCTCCAACATCAACATGCGGCAATACATCAGCAACTGTGGCATATGACGACACACAACAGCAATATAGCAAGCGACGGCGACGCGCAAGACCAACTAGCTACCAAACAACAGGCAATAGGGTGTGTCCAAGGCAATATAGGGCTGCAGGGAATATCACAGGTACGGAAACTAAAGCATCGCAACACAGATAGCAATAGATCAACAGGAGGGAAGTAAATACTATAAAAGTAAGATAGGTAGAAAGGGGGAGATGCTCGCCTGAAAACATTGTCGAAGGGTTCAACCGAAGATCGGGGCGAAGCTCACATCAACTCAACGGCCTTATCCGCGAAGAAGCAAAACACTAGAAGAAACACCGGATGCGATATTTAATACTTGGCAGAAGGTCGGCATGATGCATGTATGATGCATGGCATGGCAAGAGGCGATGCAATTAGGTCAAGATTAAGCGGAACCGGGGTCCCGACAAATGATTATATGGTTCAAGTTATTTAGACCCCCCAGCAAGTTAAATGTTGTTTAACAAGGCAGAATATATCACCGGTTCGCTCCACAAGTTTTAAATGAGGCCAATATAAGGCTAGATTTGCCCGCATATGGGCCCCATATTTAATTAAGAGGTGAATCGGCATAAGGCCCCCAAACCACATGAATGCATGCGAGATGACAATTAAATATGCAACAAGTTGTTATTATGTTATAAAATAGGGTCCGAGGAAAAGGGGTCACACATTAGGGTTCGGCGAACTTGGGGGTTCCGGGGTTCGGGGTCGGTCTCGGCGTCCAGGGTTCTGGCGGGGTCGTTCTTGCCGTTCCGGGATGGAGAACTTGTCGTCCGGGGGAGTACTTGGCGTTCCGGACTCTCGACGAACCTTGGCGTCCGAGTAGAAGATCATGTCGGTCCGCTGCGTAGATCTTGGGGGGGTTCGGGTTCCACGGGTTCGGCTTGACAAACGGAATCCGTGAACGGGTCTTGGCGAACTTGGCGGTTATTCGGATCCGGGCATCGGGGTTCGATGTTTCCGCTCCGGGAACGGTCTTGTGGTCCGAGTAGACGAACTTGACGCCGGGCTTCAGCAGATCTTCGGAGCCTCGGGATTTTCTGTGGTTCATACGCGGTTACCATGACACATACACGCGCACACACATACACGAGCACACGCATACACGAGCACACACATACACGCACGCGTGCAGCGGGCCCACAGGGCCACGGTGGCGGGCCCGGCGAGGGGAGGTTCCCAGGGCGGCAGGGGCACGGCGGGACGGACGGGCCGGAAGGGGCGGCGGCGACGTGACGGGCGGCGGAGGGACGCGGGTCGTCAGTGCGGCGAGGCGCGCCCGCGCCGGAACTCGCCGGCGGGACGCTCGGCCGGGCGGCAGCAGCCTCGCCGGAGAAGACTGGCTGGAAGGCGGAGCTCGAGGCGCGGAGGACGTGTTGCCGCAGGGTCGGCCCGGGCGGGCTCGCCGGTGGTGGCGGCTCGGCTCGGCGAGGAGGGCGCGCCGGGCGGAGAGGTCGCGCGTCGACGGAAGGGCAGCGGGCGCGTCTGGAGACGGGCGAGGCTTTCGCAGCGGCCACGGGGGCAGAGGGTCGGGCCCACGGCGGCGCAGAGCTACCGGGAAGGGAAGGCGTCGCTGCCGGAGGCGGTTCGAGCGTTGGCGGCGACGAACGGGCGGCGCGAACTCGCCGAGCGGAGGCCGAGGCGGAGCTTGACGGGGCAGGGCGACGCGGAGGTTGCCGCGGCGCGGGGAGGAGGCCACCGGGGAGGAAGCGGCCGGCGCGGGGCGGATGGAGGGCTGCTGTGGTCGCAGCGAGCGCGGAGGCGGGCGGTCGCCGGCGACGGGAGCGGAGAAGGGGACAGGTGTGGAGGCGGATGGCGGCGGGCTCCGTGAGCAGGCGAGCGAAGCGGCAGGTGAGAGGGGCGGCGGAGCGGGTTCCCTGAGGGGCGCGCGGAGAGGTGAGGGGCCGGGGCTGGAGGAGATGGAGGCTAGGCGGCGGAGCTAGGCGACGGGAGGTTGGGGGAAGAAGACACGCTGGGAGGGGCTCAAGGCAAGGGGACTTGGTGGTGGGGCCGTGGGCAAAGGGCCGGTGACGTGGGGAGGGCAGGGCGGTCGGTCTGCGTGTGTGTGTGCGTTGGGTGAGTGGGGAGCTGAGGGGTGGAGAGAAAGGGAGGGACACGTGGCAGGAGGGGATAGGTAGAGGGAGAGAGGAGGGGTGAGGTGGCGCGCTCTGATAGGCTAGGGTGAGGTGGAGGGTGTGTAGGTTTGTGGGTGTGTTTAGGATTTAGAGGGACAGTTGGTGGTCCGTTTAAAATATCTGGGCGGTTGTTCGGCTAAGCGCCGTCGACTGCCCCGCTAAAAATAAAATAAATCTTTATTTGTTTAATTGGACCGTTTGCAAACCGCTCGCGGCCAAAACAAAATAATCCGGCGAACCGGGGTTTGGCGTTTGAATAAAGATGGGGCGTTTGGAAAACAAAACGGGGTTTTCGAAAATAGTTTTTAGCAAACAATGCATGATGATGACGATGCAATGCACAAATTCAACGCGATTTTCTAGTAGTGGTTTTGCGGGATGCCACAATTCGACACCACTAACAATGGATCTCGCCCTCGAGATCCGCCTCATGGTACCGGAAGGGAGGTCGACGGTCTGATACTTCGCGCTTCGTGTAGATCCTCGCGACACCACTAACGAGGTTTCCTTCTTCATCTTGGAATCGGCGACACCACCAACAAAAGGGTCGTTGTTCCTGACCGTCGCGAGAGCACTCCGGAAGCAAAAGATCGAAGGTAGAGATACCGCAAATAAAGCCACCTCTAGCTTCGATGGAAGGAGGGAACCGATGCATTCTCGTACACTTCAATGTACAAAAGCGAATAGAAAGGGTAGTCGGCATGGGGGCCAATCCATCACGCACCCAAACTATTACTCCGCACAATCAGTAGAAGAGAGTGCAACCATTCTCGGAACCAGACTGAAGATCTCGACAGGCGAGGTTCGGAAACAAAGGAGCGATGCAGACTCTGCATCGGATCTGGCATAGAGGATGTCGTCGCGTCGGAAAACACCGGAAAACATAAGCAAGGAATAAAGGAGGGTAACACCGTTATCAAAGAAGGAAGCGAAACCCTGAAGGTACGACGGAAACCCAACCACGAGAAATCCTGGACTCGAAGAGAGAGAAGAGAGCGGATTCAAAACACGTAGAGGTAAGAGGAGAACAGCAGAGGTAAGGAGTAAAATCAGACCTAATCAGAACTATCCAACCGTTTTTTAAAAATAGTTTTGACACTCTACTTCGGCCGTTAGCTAGGTTATCCTACAGACTTTTGGGTATCGCAACCGCTGTGCTCGATACCACTCAGAACACCTCGAATCGGACCTATGCAAGTTTGGGCAAAATTCACCAAACCCGCATAGAAACGATTCAAAGGTGCCACCAGCACTTTCGTATGGTGGAAACGAAGTTATAACATCACACAACCGTCCTCTATGGGACCCACAGAACAGATATATACAACAGCGACTCCGAGAGTCAAGAATACAGATATAATATACAAGATCCAAATCACCTTGAAAACGGTAGAGCGCCCGACTACGGACAAAAGAAGCAAATGGGGCTAAGAGCCCGAAGAATAACCAATGGCGCCCATAACCCTGCCAAGCGGAAGGGTAACCTGCTAACGGCGTCGATCTCAAAACCTGCTTAACAAAAGGGTGCCGACAAAGGGCAAAGCGAAAAACAAAGAAGGAGCGTCGATCTTGAGGCCAAGACAGCGAGGCTAGAATTGCGGTCCTCGCCTACATAGGTATGGTGGATCGGCAGCGCAAGATGCACTAAACACCCTATAGAGACTCGATACAACCAGCGGTTATCAGAGAGGGGTGAGAATGACCTATTCGGATCCAACCTGAAGCTAGCACCAAACAAACCCATCCTGGTATTTCCCCCTCGAGACCAAACGAGGAAGTCAACCGAGGAACTCACACCGTTGGCAGTTTTACTTATTCGGTTATAGTTGTGACAATTACTAGTCAGGTGTATATAATCATCCTGATAAAATAAACAGTGGGCACTTTTATTTAATCATTCCGTTGAAGTTGCGGTAATTACTAATCAAATACAGATAGTATGAGATAAACCCATAACCCAGCAGTTGTTGGTACTTTTATTCAGCCATTTCGTTGTAGTTGCAATACTTACTAGTCATATACATTTGTCGCAAGCGACAACCAAACAAACAATGGTGGGCAATATTAATTAGCCATTCCGTTATAGTAGAGCTGATTACTAGTCATTATAAGTCAAATTTATAACAGTAAACTTTAGTTATGCTTGTCTATGATCAAGAAACTGTGCTCCAAGTCGTCCATAACCGCGGACACGGCTTTCAGAAAGTTTTACCCGGCCGGGGTGCACCAATAGCAACACACACTCGATCAGCCTCGGAAAAACCAAAACAAAACCCAACGAGGCTTTCACGACAAAGCAATCACAGGATTCAGAAATATTTCAGGGGGCCACCCCTTAAGTAGAATCCGCAACGGAGTAGACAAGCTCCGAGACGGCCTCAAGGTGCTGGGTGGACGGCTGTGAACGACTGGGAACCCCAAACGGGGCTTGTCGACACCGCGGAATCGTGTCCCGATCCTAACAAGATGCGATGCGAGACCTCGCAATCGTGAATAAAGCAAAAAGCATGGCATAAGTACAGGATCGTAAATAAAACCTCAAACTAGTTTGTGGCCCCAAGAAATAAGATGAATCAAGCTCGTGGGGGTCCCATATACCTCCCGGATGTGGATAGCGCCAAAAACAAGGAACAGAATCAAGTACTCGGGTCTCACGGGACACAAGTGGGCTCGAAACCAAATATTATCTATCACCCACCGATGCCTCGCTTATTCAATTTTAGTTGTTAAACAGAAAGTAAAGTGACGATAAGTAAAACTAGAACCATCTCCAACATCAACATGCGGCAATACATCAAGAATCGTGGCATATGACGACACAACAAAGCAATATAGCGACGGCGACGCAAGACCAACTAGCTACCAAACAACAGCAATAGGGTGTGTCCAAGGCAATATAGGGCTGCAGGGAATATCATGCACGGAAACTAAAGCATCGCAACACGTATAGCAATAGATCAACAGGAGGGAAGTAAATACTATAAAAGTAAGATAGGTAGAAAGGGGGAGATGCTCGCCTGAAAACATTGTCGAAGGGTTCAACCGAAGATCGGGGCGAAGCTCACATCAACTCAACGGCCTTATCCGCGAAGAAGCAAAACACTAGAAGAAACACCGGATGCGATATTTAATACTTGGCAGAAGGTCGGCATGATGCATGTATGATGCATGGCATGGCAAGAGGCGATGCAATTAGGTCAAGATTAAGCGGAACCGGGGTCCCGACAAATGATTATATGGTTCAAGTTATTTAGACCCCCCAGCAAGTTAAATGTTGTTTAACAAGGCAGAATATATCACCGGTTCGCTCCACAAGTTTTAAATGAGGCCAATATAAGGCTAGATTTGCCCGCATATGGGCCCCATATTTAATTAAGAGGTGAATCGGCATAAGGCCCCCAAACCACATGAATGCATGCGAGATGACAATTAAATATGCAACAAGTTGTTATTATGTTATAAAATAGGGTCCGAGGAAAAGGGGTCACACATTAGGGTTCGGCGAACTTGGGGGTTCCGGGGTTCGGGGTCGGTCTCGGCGTCCAGGGTTCTGGCGGGGTCGTTCTTGCCGTTCCGGGATGGAGAACTTGTCGTCCGGGGGAGTACTTGGCGTTCCGGACTCTCGACGAACCTGGCGTCCGAGTAGAAGATCATGTCGGTCCGCGTAGATCTTGGGGGTTCGGGTTCCACGGTTCGGCTTGACAAACGGAATCCGTGAACGGGTCTTGGCGAACTTGGCGGTTATTCGGATCCGCATCGGGTTCGATGTTTCCGCCCGAACGGTCTTGTGGTCCGAGTAGACGAACTTGACGCGGCTTCAGCAGATCTTGAGCCTCGGATTTTCTGTGGTTCATACGGTTACCATGACACATACACGCGCACACATACACGAGCACACGATACACGAGCACACACATACACGCACGCTGCAGCGGCCCAGTGGTGGCGGGGCGGCGAGGGAGGTTCCTGCAGTGGGCACGGCGGGGACGGAGACGGGCCGGGAAGGGCGGCGGCGACGTGGACGGGCGGCGAGGGACGCGGGTCGTCAGGGCGGCGAGGCCAGCTGCTCGGAACTCGTGGCGGGGACGCTGGCTCGGCCGGGCGACGGCGCAGCCTCGCCGGAGAAGACCTGGGCGCGGGAAGGCGAGAGGCGCGCGGAGGACGTGTGCCGCAGAGGTCGGCCGGGCGGCGCCGGGTGGTGGCGGGCTCGGCTCGGCGAGGAGGGAGCGGCAGCCGGCCGGAGAGGTCGCTGGCTGGCGTCGACGGAAGGCGCCGGGCGGGTGCCCGGGAGACGGGCGAGAGGCTTCGCAGCGGCGGGGGAGGGTCGGGGCCCGTCGGCGGCGCAGCTACCGGGAAGGGGAAGGAGGCGCGTCGTGGCCGGAGGCGGTCTGAGCGTTGGCGGCGGCGAACGGGCGGCGTCATGAACTCGCTGGCGGAGGCCGAGGCGGAGCTTGACGGGCAGCGACGCGAGGTTGCGCATGTGGCGAGGCCACCGGGAGGAAGCGGCGCCGGGCGGATGGAGGGCTGCGGTGGTCGCAGCGAGCGGGAGGCGGGCGGGCGCAGGACGGGAGCGAGAAGGGACAGGGCAGGAGGCGGATGGCGGCGGGGCTCGGCCAGACGGGCGAGGGGCGAGGGGCGGGCGGCGGCGGTTCCTCAAGGGCGGGCGCTGGGAGAGGTGAGGCAGGGCGGAGGAGATGGAGGCTAGGGCGGAGCTAGGCGACGGAGGTTGGGAAGAAGACACGCTGGGAGGGGCTCGGCGTCAAGGGACTTGGTGGTGGGGCCGGTGGGCCAGGCGGGGCCGGGTGACGTGGGGAGGGCAGGGCGGTCGGTCTGCGTGTGTGTGTGCGTTGTGTGAGTGGGGAGCTGAGGGGTGGAGAGAAAGGGAGGGACACGTGGCAGGAGGGGATAGGTAGAGGGAGAGAGGAGGGGTGAGGTGGCGCGCTCTGATAGGCTAGGGTGAGGTGGAGGGGTGTGTGGGTAGGTTTGTGGGTGTGTTTAGGATTTAGAGGGACAGTTGGTGGTCCGTTTTAAAATATCTGGGGCGGTTGTTCGGGCTAAACGGCCCGTTCGACTGCCCCGCTAAAAATAAAATAAATCTTTATTTGTTTAATTGGACCGTTTGCAAACCGCTCGCGGCCAAAACAAAATAATCCGGCGAACCGGGGTTTGGCGTTTGAATAAAGATGGGGCGTTTGGAAAACAAAACGGGGTTTTCGAAAATAGTTTTTAGCAAACAATGCATGATGATGACGATGCAATGCACAAATTCAACGCGATTTTCTAGTAGTGGTTTTGCGGGATGCCACAGTCTGCCCTGGAACGCTCCACCAGCGACGGCGGTAAGCCATATTGTTACGCGGCGGCAGCGCGGCAGCGCGAGCCCCGGCGTCCCGTCGTAGGGAGAGTTCGAGGCGCCTGGCCAAAAAAACTCCCTCGAAGACAGGTTGTCTCGATCTCGGCGCAGTGCCTTGCATGAATGGCGATAGCGATACTGGATCTCTCCGGCGAGTTCTGGGTCTTCCATGGTGGCGATAGCCGCCTGGATCTCTCCGGCGAGGTCCTGCCCATACGGCACCGGCGGAACGGGGATCCCGTCGGCGCTGAGTTTCCAGCCTAGGGGGAGACGAGTGTCCGACGGGGTTGTATAGCGCGCCTTGCGGAGCAGCCGGGCTTCCCACGGCGACAGCGTGCGTCGGTCGGCCATGACTTCTCGACGGAGTTGGGGAGGAAGAAAAGTGCGAACGTCTAAAGTTCGCCGGAGTTGTGGTGGTTTGAGGGGCTGTGAAGAGAGACGGCGAGATGTATGGCTTTTATAGGCCGGAAGAATGGCGGGAGGGGTGTAGCGACGAGGGCGGGAAAAGGAAAAAGGCGGGAAGGATGGCGGCGACTCAGCTTCTGTCACTGACAGACTGGTCCACTCGCCGAATTCTCGTCATCCGGCGTCCCCAGGGCGTACCCGGGATCCTGGGTTCGGCCTGGGTAGTCCGGACCAAAGTTGGTCCAAATCAGGCCGAAAACAGGTCCCTGGGTATGCGACTGGACCATTTTCGGCGTCCGGACGTAATTTTGACGTCCGGATCGGCCTCCTGGATAGGCGAGTGGAGATGGTCTAAATACCAGGCCAATCACGGTGCTAATCACTAGTTGCCAGATCGGAGTAGAAAATAGCTGCGCGCCAACCTTCCCTTTTTTTATTGAGATGCGTACGAGAAGCTCTAACCACTTCTGAGTTTGACGTCGCGCCATAGTCAATTGCTCGCAGAACCTTAAATCTCCCTTAACAGAGTTTAGAGGGGAGTAACGAGAGCAGTGTGAACTGTGAAGAAGATGAAGTTTGAAGCACCACCATGGATCGGCGTTGCTGCCATCTGTGCTTCTATTCTTGTGGCTATCTTCAACAAGTGGTGGGATCCCATAGCGGCGTATGTCGGATACCCCTTTGGAGTTCATCGCTGTGTGAAGCAGCTTGGGCGAAAGGTCTTGCAGCTGAGTTCGGTAAAAGCAGAGGTGGAGTATTGGGATGCTTCCCCATCTTCTGAAGAATGCAAAGAGTGGCTGAAAAGGGTGAGCGATCTGGTGCAAAGAGTGGAAGTGCTGGAGACTAGTCTCAACAAGCACCACCTAAATTACTTGAAGAGGTGCAAGATCGGCATCGAAGCACAAGATGAGCTCAAAGAGGCCGAGGCTCTCATCGTCCAAAGTAGTGCAATAAAGCCAAAGGTAAAACCAAGTATCACCAGACGGGGCGGCAGATTAACGGCAGATGTAAAACCAAGTACCACCAGACAAGGCGACGGATTACTGCTAGAGGCCCTAGTCCAGCCAGAAGAGCTGCCAGTGCCAGATCCATTGCCTGGAACGGAGAGCACCTTTAACAGGGTAATCAACTTTATTAAGGATAACCGCCCTGGGTTCGAAATCATGGGGGTTTGGGGGATGGGAGGCGTGGGGAAAACAACCCTTATCAATCTGGTACGTGATTCTCGACCACTGTATCGTGATTATTTCGTGGATGTAGTGCTTGTTCAGCTTGGCAAGGGATGCACTGAAGTTGCTGATTTGCAAAAAGCTATTGCCATCAGCATTGGATTAGAAGAGATGAGCAACGAAATTTCCCAAGCAGATATCATTTTTAGGCACCTCGAAAAAAAGAACTTCCTATTGTTGTTGGATGATCTATGGAAGGATTTTGACCTGGAGAAAGTCGGCATCCCCTCGTTTCAGTCTCGGGGAAATTTAGTACAGCCATACCGGCGTAAAGTCATTTTGACAACAAGAAGCAAAATTGTGTGTAGCAACATGGAATGTAGCAATGAGAATACCATCCAAATGAAGTGCTTGAATAAAACAGATGCGTGGAACCTTTTCGAGAAAATTGTGGGAAAAACAACCTTCAATCATGCAGAAATTCGTCAACTTGCAGAAGAGGTTAGTTCCACTTGCATGCGTGTTCAAATAAATAGTTCCGGCCCCATTTCGTCGATTCATGTGAAAGATCCAACCAAATACTGACATAGAGTTATAGAAACGGCATAGTTAATTAACCCAAGCATGAGCAGTGTTGTCAGCGAATTTAATTAGTGAGAACTGTATTTATGTATGATAGTTTGTTAATATTTGCCTGGTTCTTTCTCGCCATAGAGGCCATGCTATCATTGCCAGAATAGTATGATTTGCCTATTCTATGCACAAATGGACGAGATGCGGCCTCAGATGAATTGATTGCATCTGAAGTATTGGAGTTGCAAACATTTATGACGGCATATATAAGAGAGCCTCTGGCAAAGTTGAGACTAGTTTTGCTGTATGATGTAGAGGCCAGGGATATCCTATTTACGAAAAGAATGTTCATATATGTGTATGTGAAATTAGCTACCAATTGCTACTAAACCAAACATTTGTTCGGCTCTGATATGTGTATGTGACAAATGTTCATATACACATGATGTATCTTGATTGACACCCATCATAATTTCCTAGAACTCAGACAATAGAAAAATGAAGAGAGGAGAGATGTTATGTAGAGGTAATTAGTTATTTTTTTTAGATTAAAAGGGATCTCTGCTTGGCCCTATTTACTAAAATGAAACCACAGAGTATTCAGCCTAACGACGAAAAGGAAAGACAACAACAAAGTACCAGGAACTCAGAGTAGTCTTACAACCCAAAAGCGTAAACGATTCCAAGCATCTCCAGAACAAGAGAGCCAGGGATCACACACACAAACCAGGGTCTTCAAAGAGAAAGCTCTTGCTCTGGCTCACAGGCAGCAATGAAAACATGATGAGTTCAGTCGTCTGCACCAGATGGATCGAAGATGAATCCTCCGGGTGTGCTCCCGTGTACTCCAGTGTCACGCGGCCATGATGAGTTTTGCTGTCAGCAGTGGATATCCAGGTCGAAATCCATTCGAAGCCTTTGCATATCAGCTGGCCGGCAGGAGCACTGGAGCTTTTACCTTGAGCAGAGTTTTCTCCATGAATTCTCCCACTTTTCCTCCACCCAACTCCTTGAATGGGACTTTCAAGTTCCTCAGATATATAAGAACCAAGGCCCTAAACTATTCTATTTCTATTATTCCAGATACTCCACAAAATAGCCAAAGTAACTGAATTCAAATGCATAAAACGTTTATTGCAGAACCAGTTCGATGCCACATCTTTAAATTTATTGATTGAAACACCAAAAACTTCTAAAACATCACTCCACATACGTAATTAGTTATCAAATTTACTTCCGTAAGTTGTCTGTTTCCTACACCCATGTGTATCTAGAACCTTTTAGGTTGAAATCAAGCACTTATACATTTCAAATATAATATAAACATGATACCATAACACAATGAAGTGCCTGAAGAAATAACATCATACTTTGACTTAAAAATTATGCAAAATCTTGTTTTTTATTTGAAGTACATATAATGAACAGTTTCGCATGAATTTTCCATGTCCTATTACTATAATGTATTCGGTTTTTTATACCTGTATATGTATATATGTATTTTTTTTGTCACAACTGTGGCACATCCCATTTGTAGAACTATTGAATTTCCTTATGGAACTTTTATGTTCAACAGATAGCTGAGGAGTGCAGAGGTTTACCAATGGCTTTATGCACCATTGGTAAACTTATGACACCCAAGATAGATCCCAGGGAGTGGAGAACCGCCAGAGATCTATTGAAGAAGTCAAAGCTCCACGAAATGACTGATATCCATGAAGATTTATTCAAGCGTCTACAAGAGAGTTATGACAATCTGAGGGATGACATGAAGGAGCGTTTCTTGTTATGCTCGTTATGGCCTGAAAATGAGAACATATCCATGCAGAAACTTATAAGGTGGTGGACTGGACTTGGTTTGTTAGATGGCTTTTCAGATGCTAGTGATTCAGGCTATTCCATCATTAATGACCTGGTGCGAAAATCCATGTTGGAAAAAGGTGACACTGGCCCTGACTCCACAGAAGATTCGCATGTCAAGATGCACAACATGATCCGCATGATGGCGATATGGATTGTTAATGAACAAGGATACAAGAACAAGTGGTTACCAAAGTCATCATATAGATCAGCCTTGGCCCAAGATAAATGGCACAAGGTAGAGAAAGCTTGGGTATCACAGGAAGACACATCAAGGTGGTGTCAATGGTCTTCCACGGTTTGTTTCCCACGACTCAATATGTTGGTGGGCCAGCATTTGTTCTCCCTTAACCTGATGACTCACTACTTCCAAACAATTACCTTTTTGGACTTGGAGGGGATGAGAAGAGGCGGGTTCCCTTTGGAGATATGCAAATTGACCAACCTGCAGCATCTCAATCTTTCTGCGACAAGAATTGGTGTCCTGCCTCTAGATCTTAATAAGCTTATATATCTCAAGTATTTGTATATCAGAAATAACATGCATCTTCAAACAATACCAGATGGGCTCATCTTAGCGCTAAAATCTCTTCAAGGTTTGGACCTTTTTGGTATTGGTGCCAGTTCTCTTAATGTTCTTAAGGAATTAGCAAACTTTGCAGGAGATCTTCATATGCTCGGATTTACTGTGCAGACCATAGCAGATATAACAAAACTGGGACAGTTGAAAAGGGTGTGTACACAGGCACTCTGCATGTACCACTTTGAAGATAGGAGCGATCTGGATATTATTAACTTACAATTTTTATTCGAACTAAAAGAACTACGAGAATTGGCCATTGTGGCGAGCTCTCGCAGTCAGAAAGTATTGGTTGCTGAAGGTAGCCCTAATTATGATCAATGGCTGCTCCCTTATCTGGAAACTTTTGAATTGAACAATCTTCTCAAGCTAGAGAAAGTGGCATGGAGAAATGCAGGGATGAACATCAGAGTGGTTAGTATCTATAAATGTGATAAACTAAAAGACGTGACATGGGTACATCAGCTTAAACGCCTTGAGCATCTCACAGTTACACAGTGCAACGAAATGGAAATATTGATTGAACCTGGAGAATTACTGCAAGGTGTTGGCATGAATGAAACAGCAACAATAAGTTTTCCTCGGCTGAAAAAGCTTAAGTTGGAAGAGCTACCAAAGCTATCCATGATATGCAAGGAGCCTTGTGAATTTGAAGAGTTGTCATATATTTTTGTAGCCCGGTGCAATGAGATGAAGGATATCCAAAACCAAAAGTACATGCAGAGTATGATCAAGATAGATTGCAGCCAAGGTTGGTGGAATCAGAATAGCTCAGGGAGATTTATTCCCAACCTTGCTCCAACATTTTATTCCTAGCAGATCATGGAGAAAACATTTTGTAAGTGTTTTTCTTTTGCCTCCCTTTTATCATGTTGTTATCTTCTTACAATCTCGAAACTGTTGACAAGCTATCAACTATATGTCTGAAGGATTTGTCCATATATACAGTACTGCTACTACCATTTTACCTTAAAACGCCTTAATTATATATAAAAATATTGCATACAGAGTCTTGTCATGCACTGAACAAATAACATGGTTACATGTTTGTTTGCATATCAGAATGGCTTCTTAGAATACTTTTATTCCTAAAAAAGTGACCAATTATTATGTGTTCGTATGCAGCTATACTATGAGAGCGCATGTGCATCTCACTCGCCAAACTCTGGAGCAAGAGCAGGGGTGCACCAGGGCTTGAGATTTGGTTTTGCTCGAAACTATCTCATGTGGCCTAATTCTACTGGATGTGATGGAACCTATCTCTGAAGTTGATCATATAATAAATCATGTTCTGCTTGCATGTGTACTCTGAGTGCAAGAACTTGGTTGTGTAAATTCTATTTTTTCACTGCTACTTTCTGTTTGGCCATTGTATGTTTGGCAATGCGCGAGAACCTGAACCTTTTAAGTAGAATATAAAACCTGAACTTGTTGAGACACCGTGTGTGTGTGTATAAAAAATGTTTGTAAGTTCCACTTGATGTGTCTGGAAAGTTTTGCTATCGCCTGCGATGCCTGAGTACTGAGTAAATACTGAACTTGCTGATTGATTTGTGGTGTAAGCAATCTGCTGTTGGTGCTTGGCCATGCTTGATAACAGCAAGAAGAGGTCCTGGAGTACCGCGTGCCCGTCATCACAATAAAAATGAAAGTAAAAAAGTGGAGCACACTGACCAAGTAAGTAGTACTGTACCAGCGACTTCTCAGCCAATGTGGCCAGTGAGTCAAACATGGTTTAATTAACACGCAACAAATAGCGTATGATCAACTTGCTGCTAAATTTATAGAACTTGATTACGATGTCGTTATAGATAATAGAGCAAGTGGAGCAAGAATACAGAGGTAGCGGTTGGCTATCTGATGCGTACATCTCACCAGACAACTTTGTCTTGTAGACTGGAGTTATAGTACAGTAGCTGACTTTGTCCCTTGATTTGTTTCTTCCCTCCCTCTCGATTGAACATGGCCCCTGAACTCAGTAGGCAAGACCACGCAAAAAGCAATCAGAGTCAAATTTCAGAGACAATATCGATACTCCCTCAGGCCCATATTAATTGACTCAAATTTATCTAAATTTAAATGAATCTAGACACTATTTAGTATATAGGTTCATCCAAATTTTAACAAATCAAAATCAATTAATATGGATTGGAGAGAGTATCTAATTTCACGTTGTAAAAAGCCTCTCTCGACTGCAAATTTCACCGATTGACTGCTGGCTGCCGTGCCAAACTGGGTGCAGGGCTGCAGGCACTGAGACCACTCACACCCTCCATGACCGTTGGCTCAGTGCATATGCAGAGTACTCTGCTCAGTGCTCCTGTCCACTGATCACAGCAAAACCAGCGATCGACTGGACATCACTTCCATCAGGCCGCATCAGCCGAGCTTTCCAGCCCACCGGCTACGTCTAGTTCTACACGACATGCCCGCAAACTGAAGGCGCCGAACTTCTGCTGCTTCGGCACTCGACGATGTGGATATACGTGTGCATGACAAAATTCAGAGCAAGGGTGATTCGAACACTATGTATACGCAACAGTGTAAGTAGGCATTGTTGCCCAGAGAGCCCATCGCAGTAGGTGACGCCACATGCATGCCCCTAAGAGGTGCCCAACATGTCCACCTACCACGTACGTACCAAAAGGACATCCCCTTATCACACCTCTAACCCCACTAAAATTTGATGAAACCACTTCTTGCATTTTTTAATTTTCAAAATTCTAGATGCACCAAGTTTGAAAAATCCTACAAAACCTATAAAATATCAAAGTTGGGAAATGAAAATATACAGCCCACGGTGAAAATCTCATGTTATTTGGATCCCTAAAACTCCAACAATCTCCTTCTGAATTTTTTGTCCAATCCAACAAAAGCAAGATTTCAAATCCAGTTAACTGAATTTTCAAATTTCTACATACTCCAAATTTCAGTCCAGACCAAGATCATAAAATGAAAGTTCTCGAAAATTAAATTCCACATCTCAAGGTGTAAACATTTTTCCATCTGGATCTTTTTAACTGAACAAAAGCTTGATGAATTCGAATTGACATATTTGAATTTTGAATTTTCTACATAGTCCAAGTTTTGAATTGGACAAAACCCCAAAGCATGAAAAATATTCCTTATTGAATCCTTAATCCACCAGTTCAAACCCAATATAAACCAAAGCTATAAAAGTGTGGATATCCTTATTGTTAGACATAATTGATCCCGTATCCTACCACATTAGTGTCCATATCTTTTGCACATAAGTAGGGCCATTATGGTTAGGATTGTATATTGATTGTGATCCGATTGTGATCCTGTAATCAGCCTATATATATGAGATACGGGAGACCCCTCATTGTGTGGTCAATTCTCTCTCTCTCTCTCTCTCTCTCTCTCTCCAACATGGGATCAGACAAACGTTTCGTTCATCTCCACTACCGTCGCCTCCCTAGGGTTTCCTCCTCCTCCAGCCGCCGCCCCCCACCTCCCCCCACCTCCCCCGACTCCATGGCCGACGGCGCTGAACCCCACCCCCACGCTGCCCTATGGGCGCAGGCCACCGCGATCCAGGTCATCAATGCCCTGATCCCCGTAACCCTCGACCTCAAAGCCTCCAACTTTACCAAGTGGTGCAACTTCGTCGTCTCCCAGTACACCCTCAGCGACCACCTCGACACCCCCATCCCTCCTGTCCACGCCGACGCCATGGAGTGGCTGCGGATGGACGCCACCGTCCTCCGTTGGCAATATGGATCGGGTGTCTCCGGACATCGTCGACATGGTGATGGAGGCGCCTACCACCGCCTTCTCCATCTTCTCGTGCATCACCGTCCTCTTCCGCGACAACCAACAGGCGCGTGCGGGCTACCTCGGCCAGAAGTTCCGCAACATTGAGCAAGGCGACAAGACCATCACCGCCTACTGCCTTGAGAAGAATGCCGCCGTCGATTCCTCGCCAATGTCAGCACCCCGTGGCCGACGACGCCCTCGTCTAGAACACCATCAAGGGTCTCGACGAGAAGTATGAGGGCGTGTCCGCCCTCGCGCCGCTCCTCACCCTGTTCCCCACCTTCATGCAGTTCTGCAATATGCTTCTCCTCCAGAAGCTCAAGCCCTCCACCACGCGTTCATCGTCGCCGAAGGCCTTCCATGCCGCCCTTCCCATTGGTGGCCTGCATGGTGCTCCTTCCCCTCCCGTGTCGTTTCCTCCTGCTATCCCGACCGGCTTCGGCGCGCCCTCCGCGCCCTGCTACGGTCGGAACAAGGGGAAGAAGAAGAAGACTGGGGGCTACCTCGCCCCCGCCTACCCTAGCCCGCACCACCCCTGGACCGGTGCCATCTACATGCACCCGATGTCGGGTGCCCCTCAGGGCGTGTCGGCCTTCGCCCCGGGGCTGCTCGGGACGCGGCCCCAAGCGCCTCCACAGCGCCACCCCCAGGCGTTTGTGACGCCGTCCAGTCCAACGACCATAGCTCTGCAGCAGGCGACGGCCTTCTACCCCAACTACGCGAGCTACAGTTCCTCCTCAGCGCCGACATGGGACCCCTCCGCCCTCGCCAACTACTTCAACTCCATGAGCCTCCATGCCCCCTCTGAATGGGTCATGGACACTGGAGCCTCTGCCCACATGTCTTTGGACGCCGGTAACCTCACATCTCTATCTCCTAATCCTCCTCATAAACACGTCATAGTCGGTGATGGCACCTCTCTTTCCGTCACTTATTCTGGTCATGTCAATTTGCCTTCCCCTACCTCATGCCATCGCCTTTCTCTTCGCGATCTTCTTGTTACTCCTCGCATCATTAAAAATCTCATCGTTGTACGTGAATTTACCACTAACAATCATTGTTAGGTTGAATTTGATCTTTGGGGTTTTTCTGTGAAGGATCTCGGGACACGGACCATGATTCTCAGGTGCAGTAGTACGGGCGACCTTTATCCCCTCACCATCCCGTCGTCCGTGCCCCGCGCACTCGCCGCCATCACCACCGACAACAACCTCTCGCATCGCCGCCTTGGCCATCCCGGTCCAGCGTCGCTTCAGCACCTCGCGTTGTCATCCCTCCTCCTACTAAATAAAGTTTTTCCCACCCCTAGTTTGTGCCATGCTTGTCAGCAGTCTGTCATGTACGTTTACCTTTTGCTACTTCTACCACTAGTACCAAACGTTCGTTTGGATTAATTCATTATAATTTGTGGACATCACCCATTGAGAATGCATCCGGCTTTAAATATTTTCTTGTCCTATTAGATGATTTTACTCATTCTTGTGGACATTTCCTTTCCAGCGAAAATCCGAAGCTTACTCTCACTTGTCCAATTTTCGTAATTATGTCGCTACACAGTTTTCTCTCTCTTTGCAAGCTATCCAATGTGACAACGGACGGGAATTAGACAACCGTACCCTTCACACTCTCGCCGCCGCGCACGGTGTTCTCCTCTGGTTCTCATGCCCCTACATGTCCATGCAAAACGGTAAAACTGATCTCATCATCCGCACTATTAACGACACCTCTCGCACCTTGTTGTTTCAGGATAGCATGCCCCACCTATTGGATCGAATCCCTCCATACCGCCACCTATCTCCTCAACAGACTCCCCACTAAGGCCATCACCGCCCTGCCCCTTCTCTATCTTCTTTGCCACGCCACCCACATACACCCAGTTCCGCACGTTTGGTTGCCTTTGCTATCCGAACACTGCTGCCACTATGCCCCATAAATTCTCGCATCGTTCTGTTGCATGTGTGTTCCTCGGATACGCCTCTAATCATCGTGGCTACCGTTGTATGGATCTTGAGACTCGTCGCACAATCATCTCCCAGCATGTTTTTTGACGAAACTCGATTTCCATTTGCCCTAGATTTTTCTCTAACTAACATGCAGCCGGTGCCCCCCTCCGAGCCGATCGACGTTGATGCCTCGGTCCCCGTTCCCCCCATGCACCCAGGGCTGCGCAGGACTGCGCCTGACCGCTCGACGCAACCCCTCTCCGCATGGCCCATGGACCTGCATGCCTCGCCGTGGACCCCCGCTGGACCCTCGGCACCTCTAGTACCATCCGCCCACGGTCCCACTCCGCCGGCCTCCCCCTCTGCCTCGGGCGCTGCTACACCCGCATCTTCGTGGTGTCATGCCATGCGCTCCAACATGGTGGCTTAGGCCACCGCCCTCTTCCTTGAGAAGAGTTGGGTTTTTATTGGCTCTATTTTTGGAGGACGATGAGGAGTAATCTCTGATACGTCGGTAACGTATCTATAATTTTTAATGTTTTATGCTTGTTTAGTATCTATTTTACTTTGCTTTGTCTATACTTTGAGGTGTTTTTATATGTTTTCTGGTACTAACCTATTAATAAGTTGCCACAGTGCCAGTTGCCTATTTTCTTCTGTTTTTGGTTCCAGAAAAGCAGAAAATCAATATTCTCGGAATTGGACAGACAAAAGCCAAAGTCAATATTTTACCGTGGGGAACACGAAGCCAGAGTACGAGACGGAGGGGAGGCACCAGGGGGCCACACCCCCTGCGGCGCGGGCTAGCCCTAGCCGTGCCTAGGGGGGTGCATCCGCCCTGGTCGCCCCTGCCTCGCCTCTTCGCCTATAAAGTCCCCTAGATGCCTAAACCCTAAGCACCCGATCAATATTCCACGAAACCGTCTGTAGCCACCGCCACCATCGTCCCTAGATCGGGGGGATTTGAAGCTCTTCCCGGCATCCTGCCGGAGGGGAGATCATGCCGGAGGCCTTCTTCTTCATCATGCCAGCCTTCGATATGAAGCGTGAGTAGTTCCACCTTGGACTACGGGTCCATGTAGTAGCTAGATGGTTGTATATCCTCCTTTGTGCTTTCATGTCTAGATCTTGTGAGCTCCATTCATGATCAAGATCTCATCTATTTGTAATCATGCATGTTGTGTTTGCGGGGATCCGATGGATATAATGAGATTACTATGTCAGATTGATTAATGGTTTTATCTATTTGATTCTATCATGTCTCTATTGTTTGTGATCTTGCATGATCTCCGTTGTTAGTAGCTATATTGTCCAAGTAGTTGCTAGTGACTCCAAGAAGGGGTATTTATGCTCGATAGTGGGTTCATGTCTCTACTTAATCAAGGAAAGTGACAAAAATCTCTATGGTTGAAGATGTGTTGTTGCCACTAGGGAGAAAACAACGGTCTCTTGTTCATCGAACAAGTGGATTGTTTACCTTACACACTTTGCTTAAAGCAGTTGTCTGTTGCTTGCAACTTAATACTGGAGGGGGTTCGGATGATAACCTGAAGGTGGACTTTTAGTCATAGATGTAGTTGATGGCGGTCTATATATATTGTTGTATTGCCTAATCGAATCTCATAGGATCTTTATGTCTAGTATTGCATTGTTATGCCTTGCTCAATCCTGTCAATTGCCCTGCTGTAATTTGGTTACCCAGCATGCCATGTTTGTTTATCTAAAGAGAACACCTCTAGTGAACTATGGACCCTGGTCCAATCTTTACCATTGATACATCTTCCATTGTTACTGTTTACTTGTTGCAAACCATCATCACTTTCCACACCATACAGTTAATCCTTTGTTACAGCAACCGGTGAGATTGACAACCTCACTATTAGTTGGGGCAAAGTCTTGAGATTGTGTTGTGAAGGTTTCCACGTTGGTTGAACACCTTTGAGACGTTTCCTTCCTCCTACTGGTTCGATAACCTCGGTTTCTTACTAAGGGAAGACTTGCTGCTGTGCTGCATCACACCTTGCTCTTATGGTTTCCCGACGAAGCGCTCTCAGGCACCATCAATCTCTTGGGGCGTTAGCATCGCTCTTCTTCTTTTTTGATGTTTTGATGCCAAAGGGGGAGACATATTTGTATTTAGGTCTCCATGGATTTGCATGGGTTAGGCGCAAGCATTTGCCTTTTTTATCATTCGTTCCCTTTATCGGTTGCTTATGCCCCTTAGTGTTGAACTTTTATTTGTGCTTGGTTTAATTGTATGAGACTATGTCGTATAGAATTATGTGTGGAATTCTAGAATTCTGGATTTATCTTGTGGAACTATCCGTATATAATTCTGGATTTATCTATGGAGTTTGGAATTATCTTGATGTCATATGGAATTCGGGAATTATCATATTGGCTATTTGACATCCCAGTGGTATGAAAAATGTTTTCCCTAACTCATCCGTGTTATAGCCGTCAATGTTATGAAATTGGCTTGTTCCTTAGTGTGTGCATTTATATTCAAATGCAAGTTATTAATATGCACACATTTAGGGGGAGTCTCTTTCATTTATTGAAGATGATGTTAGTAGGTTTTATTGCAAATCCTAGTATTGTCATGTAACACCAAAAAGGCGGAGATTGAAAGAATATTTCATGATCCCTAGTGTTTTGTGTGTTAGATAACAATATCAAGAATTATTTAATGTATGCTGAAGTGCTGCAGATCCTCAAAGTGTTTTTTTTGGGCGGATAATCCTCCCCTCCCCCAATCACAAAGGGCGCAAGGGCGCGCCACCTAGAGAGGGAGCGGAATATCTATCGGATTGTCCGGCCAGGGCCGGAGTTTTTTTCCAGGCCAGATAATCTGCCCTGCAAGGGGGTTGGATAGTTTGCCCCCAGGAATTTTGCAAAGGTCGCCATGGCGCGTCAATTAGAGAGGGGGCGGAATTTCCCCCGGACTTCCCGTCTCTGGGGCAGATAGTCCGCCCCTTGAGGATTTTCACCAAGTCAAGCTCGGCGCGACCCACTGTGTGGGGGGCGGATTTTCCCCCGGATATTCTTGCCTTGGGGCGTATTTTTCCCCAGGGTGGATAGTCCGCCCCTAGTGGGGGGCGGATAATACGTCCCTAAGTAGCTCCAACAGCCAGTTCTGGACAGAGGGTATTTAAACTCATCTTTCCCTCCTGCCAGAACTCTTGGTTCATTCAAAAAAGACAAGATCTGCTCCTCAAGCTCCATCCAAGAGATCTCCACCTTTATCCACCCAAAGGCCATGTCCCTTAGGGAATCGAAGGAGGAGGGCTCGATCTTCATCAACAGCAATCAAGCGCTTCACCTCCTCTCCATTCATTTGGAGAACCCTTGATATAGTATTTCATACAAATATCTAGATCCTTGTTTTGATTATTTTGATAATCCTTGTTCTTATCACAGCTTGTTCTCATTACGGGAGCTTCCAATTTGATTGTAGATGTGTGCCCCGCTAGAGTTGTAAAGGCACCGGTTCCTGTCTTGAAGGGTACCAATAGTGGAGAAGGCGGATCAGGCCTTTCGTGGCGAGATCCATCAGAGAATAGGGTAAGGCCTATTGTGGCGTGGTGGTCTTAGAACCGCCTACCCCTCCAATGCAGATATACTTCCCTTAACAAGGAAAGAACTACGGTAAAACAAATCCCCGTGTCTCCGCGTACTTCACTACAGTTTACTCGCTTCTCTCTCTTTACGTGTTTAGTAGATAGGTTTACATATAGAGAAATTATTCTCGTAATTTCATATATAGAGAATTTACTTTGTGTCAAGCCTAAAATTAAAAAAGAACAAAAAAATTGAGCAGCACCTATTCACACACAACCCCCCTCTAGGTGCCCATACGATCCATTTCAGCTTGGGTTGTTCATCATCGTCGCCTATGTCGGTCGTCGGGGAGGAGACGGATCTTCCAGACCTTTCCCGTTTCAAATTCACCGTAACCATAGATCGAGATTACTGCGAGAGGCTAATGCTTCCCGATGAGTTTTCCCACCATCTCGATGGCCAGAAGCCCCGTGATTACTGGGGGGTACGGTGTGATGGTGAACACCGCATGTACCTCGCGGCTGGGAGAAGTTCGCGCGCGTGCATAGCCTGGTGGTCGGGCATATCCTAGTCTATAGGTGTGTTATAAGAATAAAAATATTTTTTTAAAAAATAAAATATATTAATATTAAGAAGATACCAATTACATCCAGCTCAACTCCAACAAAAATTCAAAAACTAGTTGAGATATTAAGGATGCACACATAAAAAAAAGAAAACAAAGACTCCGCCACCGTGAGAATATGGCAAAGGTTTTGCCTTCGGTCCAAAAAAATACATTGTAGGGTAATTTTATTAGAGTAACATATTCCTAAAAAACACTTATAAGTTCTTCCATTCGATCGGGTGGCAAATTCATAGCCTTGAAATGATCATAGGCGTACCGCCAATCATCCGGATCTTTTCCACATAACGTAGCTCAGGCAATTCCTATGTCAATGGCCCGTATGGCTCTAGGAAAGCCTTCACATGCTGAAACCATCTGCTTCATTATAACTCATCAGTAACTTAGCGACGAGACAATTATTTCTGGTCAGATTAACGGACAAAGTATTGAAGTAGTAGAAAGATAATTTACCTCTTTTGCGATTTTGTAAATTTCAGTATCGGCCTCATCGCTGATTTCGACTCCCGCCGCGTACATGAAGAGGCTCCAAGCATCATCGTCCCCCAAGCAATGCATCTCGACGGTGTTGGCTACACTGCAAGCCGACAGCCGCCAAATCAGCGTACCCATCCTGCACATCATCTAGCAGTAGGAGAAAGCTGTCGTTCTTCAAACGATCGGAGATGACTTTGGCTCGGTACCGCTCCTCCTCCGACGATGAAATTGTGGCCCAATCCAGTTTCAAAAGAACGGCGAGGCAATGCTGCATATCTCTCACCGCGCCATCTTGGATGGGTAAAACATGACGGAACGAAGCATCGCCGCTGAAGCCGTAACACTGCATGATCAGTGTGAGAAAACGTGTCTTGCCCACACCTGACGGACCCCATAATCCGAAAACTGAATCCTGGGACTGATGACTCTCTACGAAATCATGGACCTTGTTCTTGTAGACATCCATGCCCCAAAGGCCTTGATCCTGAGGAACCATCTGTCGGGCGTGATTTGGTGTTTCTGGACGAGTCACCATACGAGCACCGAAATCCCACGAAACAATTATGATTTCAATCACAGTGGCAAGACCCTGATTCAGCGCATCAATAGAGTCAAATAGGTCACACGCATAATTAATATATATATATATATATATATATATATATATTTCCGATCATTTTTCTTAAATTTTTATTCATATGACATCTTTCCGGTGGTGACCTGATCTTACTGAAGGAGCGGATAATAATAAAACATATAAAATGCAGAAGGGGCGCATAGAAGTACGGTTATTATTGCATATTTACCTCAATTAGGAGAAAGGCGGCATAATTTGCCACGTACATGAACTGTCGCAGGAGACGATACACTACTGGCATCATGTACCTGAAACGAAGAAAATTGACAGATGTTGGATATTATATAGAGTATCAACACTTGCTCGAGAAGTGGAATCATTGTATTCGGCTGACACCATGCATGGATTAGTTACCGGTGGTGGTTTTTTTTTGAACGGTTACGGGTGCAAACGCACCCGACAAGCTGCATTGAAATCAACGGTGAAGGTACAAATTACAGAAGTAACCCCAAAGAAATAGGAAAATACAAAGCAGCCCTGCAATTTTATAAAGAGGACCCCAAAAAGACCGCAGGAAACGCGATCAAGCCCAGCAGAGCACCTGTCCAACACCGATGACGCCCACGACTGCGGCAAGCCGGAGCACCGCCGGAAACTTGCCAAGGACGGAGCCAGCAGCGGGGAGTGACTGCCCTTCAGCCTATTGGTCCGGCGGGGCTACGGATCTGGCCGCAGAAGACCGCCGGAGAGATGCTCCCAAACAGCTTCGACTTCAGGAACGCCATCAGCAGCCACCGCCCGCGAGGAGAGCCTCCATGGCTCGACAGCAGGCGAACGACACCAAGAATGCCCCGAGAAGAAGAAGCCGAAGAACCGCCTCACTCCGCTGAAGAGAAGCAGGGCCGTAACCTCACCTCCTCGCCACCACGGCCGGCCAGGAGAGACAACGACCACCACACACCACCGAGCACCCCACACCTCCACGCCACCACGGCCGGCCAGATGTGGAGAAACGCCGGGTCGCAGATCCACATCAAAGGGAGACCCACAGCAGCCTTATTCAAGCGGAGACGACGCCCCTCTCCGACGCGAGCTCCTCCGGCCAGAGGAGAAGCAGCGACAGCGAGGACCAAAGATCCAGATCGGGCCGCCGAGATCTAAACCACGCTCCAATACTACGGGCATAGAGCCCAAACCTAACCTAAAACTACTCCGGCGTCTCCCCTCCGCCATCTCCGGCCGGCAAAGCCGCCGAAGAGGCTCGGGTTCGGCCCTGTGGGAAGCTTTCCTTTTACTGTAGCGAGGAGGGGAGAGAGGAGGGGGTATGTGGCCCTTTCTGCTGAGGCGTTCTTGGAGGAGAGTTAGTTACCGGTGGTGGTGGTGGAGACTGGTGTAGTACGGTGCTGCGTCGTAACTGGTCTGCAGGTTGAGTCAGGCAACCAGGAGAGAGCACTGGATTCCACCTAAGGGTGTGTTTGGTAGCCCGGGTTAGTAGAGAATAGATATCTCCACTCATACAAGCTGATCCTAGCTAGTCTGAGCTCAGATTTTTACATGTGTTTGGTGGATCGTGTTTGTTGAGACATGTTAAGTGTGTCTAGTGTTTGGTGGGTTGCATGAGGAAAGAAATGCTGAGGAGGTCCAATACTTGCATAGAAACCCTGAATACAAAAATAAAACACAATTGGGTCCCTGTGTACAAAATAAAAAGCAATCGGGTCCTTGTCAACAGAAATAAAAAAGCAATCGGGTCCTATGGTTGGCTGTGGCGATGCTCGCCGTAGTTGGCCGTGGCGGCGCTCGTCGTGGCTAGCGGTGGAGACTTGGGACGGGGCTCTGCTGGCCGTGGAGGTGCTGGACGGGGCTCTGCTGGCCGTGGAGACGCTGGACAGGGCGGTGCTGGTCGTGGAGGCTTTGGCCGGGGAGGCGTTGGCCAAGGAGGCGCTGGCCGAGGCGGTGCTCGTCCTGCTCGTCGAGGTGGTGCAGATCGAGGTGCGGCCGACCTGCTGCGATGACGTCAAGGAGGAGGCGTCCGACCTGCTGCGATGCCGTCAAGGAGGAGGCGGCCGACCTGCTGCGATGGTGCGGTTGGGGCCGTGGTGGAGCAGTGTGGGGTGCTGGTGCGGCAGAGGCCGGCGTCGAGGAACAGGAGGCGGTGTAGGCCGGCGCAGAGGAGGTGGCATCGTCGAGGAAGAGGAGGGCGAGGAGGCAGAGGTGGACGAACGGTTCGGGGGCAAATGAGAAGCCGGGCGGTTGACCCCTGTTGGGTTTCAGCCCAGGTACGTGCGCTCGGGGGATTTTTCGGTCGAGGCCAGCCCTGCCGGGCAGCGAAGCTCGATTTCAGCTTCTCTACCGGGCAGGGCTGAGAGCTCTTTTCTGGGCGAGTTGGGCAGTGCCCACATGTGAGAACCGGGCTAACAAACAGCAAGTTTTTCAAAAATCTCAGTTGAAATGAGAATTGTTGGGTTGGCCCGATCTTTTAGGTTCCGATCGCACCAACAGAAATCATTGCTTCCTGTATCTATATAGACACGGACCCGCCTAGGTAGCAAATCAATCCGATTCGTACATGACTCTGCAACTGCAACCATCCACACAGAAGAAACTCCACGATGATGGAATATTCACAAAAGCTCATGAATAGTCGTATGACTATATTTGGGTGAACATATATCCATCCAAATTTAGACAAATTTACGTCATTTTTTTTAAGACAGAGGGAGTAGAAAGTAATTCTATTCCAAGTGAAAAAAAATTGACCTATAGAAGACAAGACAAAACTACCCGCGGGTACAAAGTTTCTCGAAATAGGCTTTCGTCCCACTTTATAATAAATAAACCACACTCGGGCAGGTTGATACAAAGTGACGAGGAGAACCTCTAATATAATGCAGCAGATCCAAGATAAAAAGAAAAAAGCACAAGAAGAACCATGACTAGGGACACCGCAACAGGACCGATGCATTGGAGCTCCACACTGCCGCCCCCAAGAGGGTAACGCCACAACGTGTCGCCGGCATCGAGACCAGAAGATCAAAGGCTTTTGCCAGGAGCCTAAATAGGGAAGGTGCCCACACCGACGCTCTCATGAGGATAACGACGCCCGCAGGCATCATCGCCGATGGCGCCGAAGCGCTGAGCTTTCGCCCAGAAAAACCCTTGAACCCCATCCGGTAAACGGATTGCCCACTATCTCTAAGCCAGGCCTCCACGCGATCTGGGAGCCGCCTTTGCCGAAGCGCCGCCAGCACCAGGGTCTACTACTACCAGATCTTCGCCATCCTCATGACCAAAGAGCGAGACATCACCACCGCCACGCCGTTGCCGAAACACCCACCTTCTGGAGCCGCCGCCCCAGCGTCCAAGATCTCGTACACACCACGTGGAAGAGACCACCACGACACCTCCCTCGGAATAGGCATACCCGGACAGACCAGCCAAACAGTCCCTAGACAGGTCGGAATGACGAGTCACGCAAGTTAACTCCGCAGCTTGAGAGGTGAGCTGCCGGACGGTCACCGGATCTATGGCCTGTCGGCCCGGATCCAACACCTTAGTCCCATCAGGACCAAGGGGTGGGCTCTTCTCAAGCCCCTAAAAACCCTAGGACAGTAGGCCCGCCCAACCCTAATCAGGTCGACAACGGCGGGAGGGAGGATGGAGTGGGGCAAGGCGCGTGTAGGTTTTGGCCATCGCCGCTTCAGTCGCTCACGGGGGAGCGACGGGAAGCGTTTTTTTCGCTTCGTCTGTTTTTCTTCAGCACATGATACTCGGGGGTACAAATTCGCATGCTCTGTTTTATGGTCGAACTACACCATCAATAGCAGGGACAGAATCGTGTACACTATGCGAGCCCTCTGATTAGATGTAAGATTATGCTGCAGTTTTAGTTACATCTAAACGACTAGATACATGTAGTACTAGTATTTTTCATGCATACTTGCAAGGCATAGAAACTCTGTTCCTCCCCTGCCAAAACCAGAGGATTTTTACAGATGGATGCAATGCAACTGAACCCTGGCAAAGCATGCATGTTGCCGTATCAAATTCGCGGCAGGCATATACTACTAGCAGTACTTCTCATCTTCCGAGCCCGTTAAACAGACGGAAGCGGTCATCGGTGAAGCAACGAAGCGGCGCCTGGCATGCCGTGTACAAAATCGCCGCGCTGAGCTCTGCTCGGCCATCCTCCGCTCTGCATACACATTCCACCCTTCACTGGTCACACTCACAGCAACACGGTAATACCGTCGCCAACCATGGCCGACTGGTCATCGCTTCCGTTCCACCTCATTCGCCGCATCGGCGACTGCCTTCTGGGCCAGGCATACGTACAGCTTTATAAATAAAGCAACATCCATACAACATCCAGTTTTATCGAGCAACAAAGCCAGACAACAACAATCCAAACACAACCGCACGGTGCCAAGCACCCGAAGTCCACACACACAACACAACACACTCATATATAAAGCGCGTCCAGGAGACACGCTCAACAGCCGGGAGGAGAAGCAAGTTGGCGCGCAGCCACAATCAGGTGCTCAGTCATCTCGTCCAGCCGCACCCTGTTCCGCTGCCTACTCAACAGACTGCCTACTCCACGCATGTATTTCTTCGCCGTGCCTCTGACTTGTCAATGTCTCCACCCGACGCTTCCTCCGTCACCCCGTGTTGGTGCTCGACTACCACTTCCTCCTCGCCGCCACCTTATCCTCCCTGTCCCTCGCCGAGCCCCCCGCCATCCGCGTCCTCCCTCCTAGTAGCGCGCGCGCTCACTGCTACATTTCGGCCGCGTACACCACGACCGACTTACGGCGCGCGGCGCGCGGTGCTATGGCTCTATGCTATGACCACCCGACGCTTCCTCCACACCCTGTGTTGGTGCCGCTCCACTTCCTCTCCCTGCACCCCCGCCGCTGGCCTCCTCGCTCGAGGCCCCCCCACGCATCCGCGCCATCCTCGCCTCAACCTAGTGTCACACATTCTACATTTCGCGCGCATCATAGAGCCGAGCCACCCCAGCGAAAAAGCGGTGGCTGGGTGCCTGCCAGGGTCCAGTCCCACCCCATGCCTGGCTTTCTGGGTCGGCTCCGACGATGTTGTCTCCACTGCCGCCCCAACAAGCCGAGCCTTCCGCGCCACCTACGGCGAGGAACACTGCGACTGGGTATACCTCCCCGATGGCCACCCACAGAGGCCGCATCTACATGGTCGACGTGTTCGGATCTATGTACGAGATCATCTGGGATGATCACCGTGAGCTGATAGCCACCGCACCACCCGCCCTCGCCTCTCCGATGGATCATCCGTGACACTCGAACATGTTAATTCGCTTGTGGAGTCTGCCGACAACCTGCTGCTTGTCCGTCGCCACGCACCGTTCCATATTGAGCAGGTCATGGAGGTTTTCAGGGTCGATGTGGAGCGGGGAGAGGTTGAGCGTGTCGAAAGCATCGGCGACCGCACGCTGTTCGTCGGCGGCAGGTGCTTGTCAGTTGACGCATCGAAGCTCCGATCCCGTCCATGGAGGTATTTGAGGACGACGAGGGTATGTGATCTCGGTTACCGCAGGGAAGAGAGGGATCTCCGGCCACCTGGTGCCTGGGAGCGACTGCTATCGTGCTCGTCCTTTTAGCCTTGTGCAGGTTCTAGTGCACTACTGTACGGTCCTTCCGGCGGATGTAAAACAACAAGTTAAGGATTGAAGATTATGAAGTTCTGTGCACTCTAATGTTCGTGTTTGTTACATATGCACTTTCTTCAATACTCTCGTTCCTTTTTTTCCCTACCAATACACCAAAAAATTCAGTGAGTATATGTCAACACTCCAAAATCAAATATAAATAAACAGGATCATGAGGCCAGCCTGACAAGCTAGAGATTCTATCGTTACAGTGTCTTGTACTCTTGTTCTCACCTTCCAAAAAACTCGAGTATTACATAAGGGAAAACAACCTGAGAATTGAGACAAGTAATCTGACTTGGCGGAGTAACAGACGTTGACATCCCCATGATTGCGACTTGCAGTGTACCTAGAAGATCTGGTATTGATGAACATACTTTTGGTTGGAACGGAAGCCAACACTTATTACGAACTTCCCCAGCTTCATTCGGATAGAATATGTAACAAAAATTTATATGGGTAGTCAGCAATCCGCTCAAACAAAACGTAGGCATTCAGTATGATGATACGTTGTGCCTGGAGTTCCTAAACGTAGGTGTCCCTTTGGTCTCCTCCATCATCTCAACACTTAGTCTAGAATTCTGATTTTCATATGACAACTGGTTGGCACATACTGGGACAGGAAAACATATAGCTAGCGGTTGTGGAACAATTGGGAAATTTATAATAGTTGGGTCACACATAACAAGTGTGATAGCTAGCTTCATGCATACCCTGTGTGGTTGTCTCAGTTTCACAAAAACTCCATGCTATCTAGTACAAGATATGTAACATTTTAACAGAAAGATCATCATGTAAACTGTATTGCTAATGCTGCAGAATTAATTATATTCAAACATTAAAATATATGAACATTTTGCGCCAAGACGAGGCGTTTTCAAATGTTACTTTAGGGAATGAACACTACGAGGAAAAAGTTTTTTTGTTGGGTTTTCTGTAAAATCATGACATTTTATTAACCAATACTAATGTTTGACAAGCCATCAGGAGGCTGAATGAGCCACACCTAACATCCCACACTGCCACCTCAGCGCTCCAGCCTTGATCTTCTCTATGACCATGCTAAAATTGCCAGAGAAAGGTCGCTCCATAGCGCTATCACTGAGAGACAATCAGTAACGATCGATCATGATTCGCTAGATCATGCGCTAGGGCTAGTGCATCCCTGCATGTGATGTGAGTACTAAGCAAATGCTACCACTAGCGTGTTGGGCCAACGCCCGAGATACGTGTCGGCTGTTGGGAAACCGGGCCGGTAGAGACCCATTCGGTGTGGCCTCTACCAGGGACCACGCGTGGTATCGTATCCCACCTTTTTTATAAATAGAGGACAACCTTTAGACGTGAGTTCGAGAAAGATATCAAAAAGTTTCTGTTTCATCTACTTGTCGCGTGTGCCTTCTCCTGTCTTCTCCTTGACGTGAACAGCCGGGACCGGGTCGGGGGTGTTCCAACGTTATCGACGTGTCTCTCCGTCGAGCCCCGTCACCGTCGAGCCTGCATCACGCAGGCTTTCGTTGAAGGTAACACAAATCTGACCGCAAAAATGGATTCGTCTCGCGTTTTCCTTTCAAGATGTGCGTTCGGATCTTAGATCAGATCCCATCTTAGGTGCGGATTTTTCTTTCCGGGAGTCGAGACTGACCGTGCCGACCAATGTCGATCTAATCACTCCCATTAGAAATTTGTTGACTGTACCATCGATGCACTTGCTGCCGATCTGGATTTTTTTTAGTAGATCGAATCAATCTACAATTTTGTTCATGTATCTTTTTTTTTAACCACGTACGTACGTGACTTGCAAGCACAGAGGCCATGGATATGGAGCAGCCTCGTTGGCTGCTCGCGCCCGGCGACGCGCCGCGACGACGAGCCATGGCCCGCCGCCGATGCGCCGCGCCATCACAGCGTGCCGCCGCCGCAGCCTAGGCCCGGCTGCGTGCCGCTGGCCGCCGAGGCCCTGCCGCGCCGCCGCCGCCTCCATGCTCGCCACGCCGCGGCCACGCCGCTGCGCCAGGCCACGCTGACACCGCGAGCCGCATGAGTTACCGCCAGCAGGCCGCTGCGCGCCGCCAAGGCCCGCTGCTTCGCGGCTGCCGCCATTGCCGCCGCGCGCCTTCGCCGCGGCGCTGAAGGCGCTGTCCGCTGAAGCGCCGCGCTTGCTGCGCTTGCGCCGCTGGCCGCGCCAGACGCTTGCCCATGGCCTTGGCGCCGCCACTGCTGCTGTTGCCTTGCCCGCCGTAGCCGGCGCGCTGCTTAGCGCTTGCCGCTGTTGCCGCCAGCGCTGCGCCCGCTGCTCCATTGCCGCCGTGGCCGCCGCGCGCGGTCCGCCGCCGCCTACCTCGCCGCCGTCCGCTGCTGCCGCCGCGCCGATCGGAGCTAGCTGCTAGCTCGTTCCCCGCTAAACGGGCAGGGACGGTCCGAGCGGGCGGTCAGCAGAGGCAAGTGTGGCGAGTCGTTTGATAGCACGCGATCGCGGGCGGTTGGACCGTTTTTGGCCCTATCTTTTGATCCGTTTTTACACAAGCTTTTGAACTATGTTTTACTATAGTTATTAATTACCGCATGTCTTTAATAATTTGTATCTCATAGATAGCTTGCACCGTTTTTAAATTGAATTTTGGAACGCCGTCATATTTGAATTATTGTATCGATTATCGCATTTATGCAACCGATTACCTGCTGTAATCTTATACTCTTTGCATAAATTGCAGATGACCGGAATCGTCAGCCGCGAGTTCCCGGAGTTGACCCAGGATGGGCTTAACTACCTGACTTGGGCCTCGGACGTTGAGATCGTCCTTGAGGGCCGATGCATCAAGGATGCGTTGATTGTGGGGACCCCGACGGCCCCCAGCAAAACCATCCCGGCGGATAACGCCAAAGCCCTGCACTTCCTCCGCCATCACATGTGTGAGACTCTCAAGAATGAGTACATGGCAGAACGGAGTGCTTCTGCCCTTTGGACCGCTCTCAACAAGCGGTTCTCTAGGCTGAAGTACACCATTCAGCCACAGGCGGAGGCAGATTGGATACGTCTGAGGTTTGCGGACTTCAAGACGGTGGGAGAGTACAACTCCAGGTTGCACCGGATTTGTACTATTCTTCAGCTGTGTGGGACCAGTACCACTGATCAGCAGAAGATAGACAAAACCCTCTCCACATTCCATCCGGACAACATCTAGTCCTGGCGAAACTTTCGCCAGGAAGGATTCACGGAATATGCAGCGCTAATTGATGCTCTCCGGGTGGCCGAGGCGCAGGATAATGTTCTGAAAAAGAACTTCTCCGCGCAACGCTTCGCAGGGGGCCCAAGTCATGAGGCCAATGCTGGTGCCTACAAGGTGCGCAAGCCCATCCACAAGAAGAGAGGCAAGAAGGGCAAGAAGGGACCCAACTCCTCCAACCCGGCCAAGCAACGCAAGGCGGGCAAGGCGGGCGAGGCCCAGGATCGCTCATTGTGGCTCCAAGACTCACTTCTCCAGCAGTGTTTGGCCCTAAACACGTCGTCGGCGTTCAAGGCCAACAAGAAGGCGCGAGGCGCATCTTGTCGAGTTGAGGCACCACCGGCGCCGAGAGGCGCCTGCGTAACGCCACGCACATAGTGGCGCGAAGTAGCACAAGTGGCGGCACCCTCGGCGGTCCCCACGGACGCCAGTGCCCATGGAGGTTGAGCACGTTGTGCCCCCGCCACCTCAGCCAGGCCCCTTGTCCATGATGATGGCCAGCGCAGAGCCCCCCACTGACCTTGAGATACTGGCTGAGCTTGGTGATTTCCTCGCAGAATCCACCTGAGCTCCATTTTGTTATGATGATTCCTTTTCCGCAATAATCAGATACAATTACTCGATATGGTTGTAAGCTCTATGAGAGCATAACATTTATTTGTTTCCTGGCGATTGGATGACATTTATTCATTTATTCCATTATTTGATTATGTGATGTTCTGAAATGCTTATGTGTTTTACTTACTTGATGTAGCATCTTCCTCGCTCCATTATATTAATTAGGCACTATATTTTAGAACGCGTGTGGCGCCCAAATGGAGGAAATGTGCCTTGCTGATAGCGGCACCACCAATACCATCTTGAGAGAAACAAAGTATTTTGAGTCAATTACCAAAAACCCTGGTAACATAATGACGATCGCCGGCTGCGGTCCGAATGTAGTTGGCTCCGGAAGAGCAACTATCATACTCCCAAACAAAACAACTCTGATCATTGAAGAGGCATTGTTGTATCCGGAGTCGACTCGTACTCTCTTAAGTTTTAGAGACATCCGCGCAAATGGTTTCCATGTCGAAACCGATGATGATGAGCATGGAAAGGAGTTCCTACTCATTACCAAGCGCGACGAAAATGGTAAATATGTTGTCGAAAGACTCCCTTCATTAGCTACTGGGCTGTACTACACTAAGATAGTAGCACCACCTATTTACACTACCCTTAAGACTGTCTTTAGAAGCTCCGAACTATTCGCCTTTGGCATGATAGGTTAGGCCACCCGGTCTTAGGATGATGAGAAACATAATTAACAACTCGAGCGGTCATAATGTTAATGTGAAAAATTTCCGAATCCCGATGATTTAGTGTGATCCGCATGCGCCACGGGAAATTGATCATTAAACCGTCCCCTAAAGGTGAAGGATGAACTCCGCGTTCTTGGAACGCATTCAAGGGATATATGGTCCAATTCAGCCCTCTCGGGCCGTTTCGGTACTTCATGGTGCTCATCGATGCTTCCTCTAAATGGTCCAATGTTTGCCTTGTCAACACGGAACCATGCTTTTGCAAAGTTGATCTCCCGGATCATACAAATAAGGAATAAATTCACGATTATCGTTTAAAGTCTATTCGAATGGACAATGCCGGAGAATTTACTTCAAAGGCATTCGATGATTATTGCATGGCAACTGGAATCAAACTTGAGCACTCCGCACGCATGTCCACACTCAAAATGGACTCGGAGGCATTGATTAAAAGGATTAAATTCATTGCCCGACCACTCCTTGAGGTTGTAATTTACCAACTACATGTTGGGGACACGGTGTTACACGCCGCTAATCTCATCAACTTTCGACCATCGGCCTACAACATCCACTCTCCCATCCAACTTGCGCAAGGTTCGGCACCGAAAATTTCCCACCTACGTAGGTTCGGCTGCCAGGTATATGTACCTATACCACCACCCCAGCGATCAGCAATGGGACCGCTCCGTAAGTCGGGGATATACGTTGGTTATGAGACTGTGTCCATAATCAGGTTCTTGGACCCCTTGACAGGTGACTGTCACACGACCCGTTTTGCTGACTGCATTTTTGACGAGGATCTTTTCCCGACTTTGGGGGGAGGTAATCAACCCCTGGATGACAAAAGTCGAGAAATCACGTGGAAAGCCACGGGGATCCACGCTCATGACCCGCGCACTGTTGAGACTAATAGAGAAGTCCAAAAGATACTAGATTTGCACTCCCTAGCGAATCAACTGCCCAATCATTTTAGTGATTTAAAGACTGTAACAAAGTCGCATGTGCATGCACGCAATGCACCGGAAAGGGTTGAAATACCAAAGAAAAATGATGGTATACCCGCTCCTGCTCCAAGGCCTAAGAGGACGCGGATTCCGGTTTCTTAAATCCCAAGTATCCGGGGACGCCCGAAGAAAAAGGATAAGAGAGATTTATTACAGACTACCCCTGTTGAGGGAGCAGTTGAGACTGGCACGTACGGATATTTCGCACGAAATTCGGACTTGAACTTTCCTATATCGGAAATACCAGAAGTTGTGTGCGCACACATCGGAGCGGAAAGCTAAGGACCTAGCTCTGGATTGGGAAATCGGTGGAGCAAGAGGATGCTGATGCACTCCATGACGAAATGGCCATTAACTATGTTAATTCGGGCGAGTCATACAACGAGCCATGGCAAATGTCGGCGTTAATTTTGCCAAGAAAATTGCCTCAATTATAGATCTTGACCACGAGCCTAACACGCCATTGATTGCAAGAAAAGGTCGGATTGGAAAGATTGGCGAAGGCAATTTGCTGAATTATTATCGTTAAACAAAAGAGAGGTATTTGGACCTGTTTGTCTAACTCCTCCCACATTCGCCCGTTGGCCATAAGTGGGTTTTTGTTCGAAGAGAAACGAGAATAATGAAGTAGTAAGGTACAAAGCAAGGCTCGTTGCTCAAGGTTTCACTCGGCGACTGTGTGTCGACTTTGAGGAAACTTACTCCCATCATGGATGGAATTACCTTTAGATACTTGATCTCAATGGCGTAAACATGGACTTAAAATGAAACTAATGGATGTTGTCACCGTTTACCTATATGGTAACTTGGATTCGGACATATACATGAAAGTATCGAAGGTATCCTGTCACTGAACCGGGATAGAGCAAACAGGAGCTTATACGGTTCACTTAAGAAGTCATTGTATGGACTAAAATCGGTAGGATGTGGTATAATCGTTTAAGCGATTTCCTTCATGAGAAAGGCTACGCGAGCAATGAAGATTGCCCATGTGTTTTATACGGAGATCCGGGATGGTTTCAGATTATCTCGGTGCACGTGGACGATTTGAATATAATCGGTACACTGACGATATTGAGGAAGCGGTTCCTACCGATGTCGGAATTGAGATGAAAGACTTAGGCAAAACCAAGTTACGCCTCGATGCGCAACTTGAGCATTCCCTATGGGATTCTAGTTCACCGATCGGCCTACACCCGGAAGGTGTTGGAACGATTTGGGTTTGAAAAGGCATATCCTTCTAAGACCCGATGGTCGGAAGATCTTTGACAAGACAAGGACCTGTTCAGGCCTAAAGAAGAGGGAGGAAATTCGGGACCGAATTCCCCTACTTAAGTGCATGATGATTTATGTACCTCGCAAATTGTACACGGCCGGATATTGCATTCGCCGTTAATTTGCTTGCAAGGTACAGTTCTGAGCCTACCAAGAGGCATTGAAAAGGCGTTAAAGACATCTTTAGGTACATACAAGGGACAAAGGACCTTGACTTGTTTTACCAAAAGAACCAAGACCTATCTGTTGTAGGCTATGCAGATGTTGGGTACCTTTCGGACCGATACATCCAAGTCGCAGACCGGATATGTTTTCCTTTGTGGTGGAATGCCTATTTCACGGAAATCGTCTAAGCAAACTCTTGTGTCGACTTGACGAACCACTCGGAAATCATAGCATTATATGAAGCATCACGAGAATGTGTATGGCTTCGACGTAGTCGATCACATCCGGATGTCATGTGGATGAATACCGTACAAATCCCAACAATTATCTATGAAGATAATGCCGCTTGTGTTGCACAAGTCCGCACGGTTACGTGAAGAGCAATCTCACAAAGCATATAAACCCTAAGTTCTTCTATGCACATGAGTTGCAAAAGGTGAACGTGAAAGTCTTGCATACTAAGTCGTGAAAATCTCACGATTTGTTCACTAAATCATTGCCGCGTCTTCTTTCGAGAGATGTGTCCAGGGATCGGCATGATGAGACTTAGGGAGATGCAAGGTTCGGGGAGAATCTTCACAAACTCATCGCTGAAATCTTGATCCCGATGATTGAGTACTTAACTTTATAGTTAAGTGAATTGTACTCTTTTCCCTTAGTGAGTTTTTATGAAGTTTCTCACATGAGGTTTTTAATGAGGCAATTCGTGCAACATAGCAAGAAGTATACCGTGTGCATTTCTCCATATTTTCCCACTGGGTTTTCGGAGTTTTAAGCCATGGTTATATACAGATAAGATACCTGGGGAGTGTTGGAAAACCGGGTCAGAGGCCCATTCGGTGGCCTCTACTGGCTAGGGATGGCCCATGTGGTATCGATCCCACCTTTGTCTATAAATAGAGGAACAACTCAGACGCGTGAGTTACAGAAAGATATCGAAAAGTTTCGCTTCATCTACTTTGTCGCGTGCTTCTCCCTCGTTTTTTCTTCGACGCGAATGTTCCCTAAGACGGTAAGTCGGCAGGGGGTGTTCCAACACCGGCATCAGCCCATGTTCGTGTATGTACTTTCCGAAAAAAAAAAAAGACTTCCATCCGCCGCCACGCCGACGCTCCGAGAGATAGAGCAGTCCCAAATGGCGCCGCCCCTTCTCCTCCTCCTACTCCCTATCCTCGCCGCCGCGGCACCGACCGCCCACCCGGCCCACCCACACAACCCTCCGTCCTGCGCCGCCTTTGAGGCCGAGCCGGTGCTGGTGCCGGAGCGGCGGGAGACGCACGGCGGAGGGCGCATCCTGGACATCACCCACTACTACCGGGAGGACATGCCTTCCTGGGGGTCCGACGACGGGGTGGGCCAGTTCCTGTGGCTTCCCGCCTCCATGCGCAACGGCTCCCTCGCCAACAACTCCGAGATGCGGATGCCCACCCACACAGGCACCCACGTCGACGCCCCCGGCCACGTCTTCCAGCACTACTTCGACGCCGGCTTCGACGTCGACACCCTCGACCTCGAACTCCTCAACGGTGGGTGGGTGAGGTCGCTCCCCCGCCCCGCCGCCTCTGTCCTATTTCGTGCAGTAGCCACTACAGTACCAGCGAATCGATGGCAATTTGTTTGTATTCATTCTAACAACTGATATAAATTCAGTGGATAATATTCACTGGATATAAATTCAGGCAATTCGTTTGTATCATTCTAACAACTGATTTTGCGTTATTAGGTCCTGCATTGTTGATCGATGTTCCAAGGGATGAAAACATTACCGGTAATTTTCCTACTGTTCGTTTCCATGGCTTACTTTGTTATTGTGGCAAAACGCTAGTGGCATTTGCTTAGCCTATCTACTTGCATGATGTGGATTATTATATTGGTCATGTGTGGTTGGCTAAGCCATGACCCACCTTTTGTGGCCAATAAATTGGTGGCCACACCTTACACAAGTTTTAGGAAAGGAAAGAGTCTATGATAGGTAACCCATGGCGAAGAAAATGTGGTAATGGGTCAAAACAACCACAACCGAAAGTCAAGCTTTTGTAACAAATGTTAGCAAAGTCTGGTAGTGAACTGAACTTGCCTTGATATCTGTTTAATTAGACATGAAATCTACATGTTGCATATTTCGTTGCGACGAAACTACATATTGAGTTGATCTATCATTGCAGCTAAAACAATGGAATCTCTACATATTCCTAAAGGAGTCCAGCGTGTACTTTTTAGAACATTAAACACTGACAGGTAATCTCCTTGTTTGTGGTAATCATGCTCACATATTTTATATGTGAATATTATCTCACCATAATCCGTTTGAGAGCACCTGGAGTTCGTTAACTGCCCCTTTATGTGCAATTTCCATGCCCATCTTTATCTATCTATGTCTGTCTCCTTTCTGCTTAATCATATTTCATTGGATTATACTATCCCTGAATAGTTTTCTCTACAAAATATCCTGTTATCATGTATTTTAACTATCTATTATGCAATTTCTTAAAGTAAAATACTGGATTAAGTGCTATACTGAACTGTAGAACGATATTACTTAAATATTGGAAAGTGAATTTAAATGAAACTGTAATCTTGCAGGCAGCTAATGTGGAAGAAAGAGTTTGACACAAGTTATGTGGGTTTTATGAAGGATGGTGCCCAATGGTTGGTAGATAATACGGATATTAAGCTTGTTGGTGAGTTCCAACTAGCTATGCATTCTCTTAGGAGGTCCTTCAGTGTATCTATTGATGAATATTTTATTTTTTTTATATATGGATTTATGTTAAGATCATGTGCATGGTGATTGTTTGGGTCTGATCTGAACAGCAGTTGTTTCCTTTTGCACCTTTAGCATTTATTATACTAAGATTGGAAATATGGGAAAAAGCCCAAAGTACAACTCTAAACGCCTAAGAGATCACCCCTGATCGCAATATGAAGCTTTTGTGTTTTCTTCTGTCGATACATCAAAACATAAAGCTTCTGCATTCTCGAAAAAAAAAGATTAAAAGTCTAGGGTGTTTTTTGTGCACCCAATCTGCCACACACTATGCACCCTATCATTCCATAGCGCCTGGACCATAATTTAGTTGCTCCTTCATGTCAACCCTTTTCTCCCTGGTTTGGCTTTGTCATTGTGTAGTTATCCTCATTGGAAGTGATGCAACTGAATAATATTGTGAGCATGGGAGTTCGAATCTACAATCTTTAATAATATATGGCAGTGTTATGTTTTGACATTTTGCCTTAGATTGGGGTCTTTTCTCGAGTTCTTTCACTTGGTTTGTATTTACGGCCAATACAAACTTCTCCACAGTTCTTTGATAGTACATTGGACAGCCTAAATAATTTGTCCCACAGTTCACAGTTACTCTTCTTTTTATACTTATCTCTTTGCTTGTATTGTTGGAAAAATATTTATTCCGTTCACTTGTTTTTGTCATGTTTCTGCAGGAATAGACTATTTGTCCGTTGCAGCTTTTGAGGACTTGATCCCTTCACATTTAGTTCTTCTCAAAAGCCGGGTATGAAGATACTTCTTCGAGTAATTTAGTTTAGTTCACATTTACTTTACACTTTGCGTTATTTTTTTCTATTTTCTTGTTCTACTTTCTGTTTGTGCGCTGTATCTAGAACTTTATTTTCCTTGTGTTTTCTGTAATCTGAACATACTGTCTCCGATAGTAATTTTATAAGAATCTGGTGTTCACGCAGTAAAATAAATAAAGAAGTAAAACAGACTGTTTATCTAGGTTATAGCGAAACACATATTCGGCCGTTTTAACGTGTGGGATACTCCACACTGCTAGAGAAGCACCCGTCGCAAATCGTCACCGTCACGTCTGCTTAACAGATTGTCACATCAGAATAATCATTCACTTGCCGTGCCATGTTCTCTAAGGCACTATACCTCGTTCTTTGCTACCATATTTGTACGATCTGCCATCCCAAACCAGGAGGCGACCCAGCGCACAAGCAAAACATGAGTGAAGCCCCTGAAAATTAGGCCCCAACAAGTTGGGAAGGACACATGCAATTTTTTTTTCTTCATGTTCAATTAGTGTCTGTTGGGACCAGTCCTGCCCCGTTGAAGATTCGTATATGTTAGGGCAGTGTTCATCTTCTCCCCCTCAATGCATTAGGCCCATTAATATATTCCTGGTTGAGCTTTCAAATTATTTGTTTTTATTCCATCGGCTTCCTGTTAGCTGACTTTGTTCTGACAAACTTATAAAAGGCCAGTTAGAATGTTGCTACTAATGTTCTTTCATATGGTGTATTACTTCAAGTTATGTCCTTAGTATTAGGCTACTAGCCACCACGCTAAGCACTCCGTACAATTGACTTACACTGAATAAACCACCATATATCTAATTTTTTCCTGCTCTGTGACTCCGTACAGGACATCATTCTTGTCGAGGGTCTCAAACTGGAGAATGTCAAGCCTGGGCTATACTCATTGCATTGTCTGCCACTTCGGTTACGTGGAGCTGAAGGTTCACCGATCAGATGCATCCTTATAAAGTGAAAACATTGTTATGTCTCTGGCCATATTTTAGTTTAGTGAAATGCAAGCAATTTGCCTTCTCGCTTGAAAAAAAAATGCGAATATCTAGTCAATATCTGTTGTTTCCTTATGATACAGTATGCTAAACGCTGAGCACGTTCCATTACTATCATCATGTACATATGCTGTGATATCTTGTACTGGTAAATGAGATCGACAAGCCATCATTTCTGTTAAATGCGAGACTCATGCTGTTCAAGCCATATTAATGTTTCTCCTTATGTATAAGTCTTTGATTACAACAAATAAATATTGTGCGCCAAATACAATTTTAGTTTGAGCTAATAACACTTTTGGTACCAGAACTTGCATCTAGATTGCGTTTTAGTCCCACTTCTTGTAAACTGGACACCCGAGATCCTACAACTTGTTTAGCGTTGACAGTTTTAGTCCTAACCGTCCAAATTGTGCACGTCACTGCCAAGGTGAAATTCCTTTTTTGCGCTCATGTTCAGGAAAGATCGAAGAATTAGTGGTTTAGGTCCTTGCGCGTGTGCGAACTTTGATATTTTACTAGTAGCACCTTAGTGTCTTACGTGTTCTTCTAGAACAGGCATCGCGCTAGTTACGGAGCCACGGCTGCGTGAAGTTAGAGTCACGGAGATCGACGACGTCCTAGGATTCTGCCCCCTCCCCGCCGCCGCCATGCATTACCGGCAGCACAGCGAAGATCCGCCGCCGTACGGTACTGCTCCCACTTCTACCTCACGTACTTCTCCTCTCGCGCCGACTGTCGCAGCAGAGCTCCATGTGTGCACATGATCGCGACGATCCGAGCCATTTTTAGGGCTGGAATCATGAGCCTGTAGTGTATTTTAGTAACATCGATTCGTTTAGGAGGATAAATGCTGAAATTTGTACGAGATGTATCGTGCAGATGATCGCTGGTTACGGCCAGGTATGATTGTCTTTAATGTCTGCGGAAAGATCGGTAGGAAGTAGAAGTACATACCAATACGTACCAGCTGACAGACAACGGGATTCACGCGCTAACAACCAGGCGTCGCACGATGGGAATTGCGGAGGTGTTTGCTGCAGGTTCTAGCCACAGGACTGTTTTCCGATGACGGCGATAGATACCGGCGGCGGCTAACAACGAATTGAAGTAAATTCAGCAACTTAAGTAGCAAGCTCCTGTATATAGAACTCCTCCTTCGCCAAATCGGCGAATACCGGCCCTCCAGTGCGAGTTACTGGCCTCTCCTGTCGCACCTCTGCTTCCCCCGTCGCCCATCCGCCTCCTCCGCGCTCAGGTTCAGGCGAGGGCGCCGCCCCCATCCGTGTCGAGGTGCTGCTGCCCGGCCGCCCATCAGCCGCACCCCTTGACGAACAGGCGCACAGGACCTGGCCGTGCTGTCGAGGCAACCTTCCGCCTTCGAGATGGTCGCCATCCTCCATCGAGCTGGCCGCCGCCGTACGGGAGCGAGATGAACGGGAGCGAAATGACCTAGGGGGTTGACTTCAGTCGAGCGCGTACGGGAGAGGAGCAGAGCTAGGGTGGACCTAGGTTTTTTTTTTTGCGAAAATTACACGTTTTGTTCTGCACGAATAGGTACCTAATCACAATGTTACAGCTCCGGCTCTATTACGTGCACACGTTTTTGTCCACGTTGGCTGTCGTGTGTCAACGGAATACTGGTTAGGACTAAAACTGTCAACGCTAAGCAAGTTGTGGGGCCTCGGGTGTCCAGTTTATAAGAAGTGGGACTAAAACGCAATCCAGACGCAAGTTGTGGTACCAAAAGTGTTATTAGCTCTTTTAGTTTGAACGATGGAAGCGTGTCGTTCAGGATTTCTGGTCATGGTAACATTTTTTGTGGTTGCCATAAATGTTTGTCTTTTATATGGTATATCGCTTCTTAAATATTGAGTGAACGGTTTTTTTTTTTTTTGCAAAAATAAGAAGTGTTAGAATTGCAACACTTTGTTTCTGCAAAGGGAAAGAAAAGAAGAACAAGGAAAGGGAAAATGTAGCACGTACGCGTTTGTCATGGTCAGGCCAGTTCGAGGCCGATCGATGCAAAACAAGAGTAGGAGTAGGAGTCGCCGTGAGCCCGTGACCGACTGCAATCGGGGTTCGATCGCCTTTCCATTTATTAATTCCCGCCGCAGAATCGATTTGATCCGTCGAGAGCTGCCCAAACCCTCCTTTCTCCTTTGACGACCGCATCCTCTCCGCGCTTGCATTGCTTTGACTCCCGCCGCGCCCTAGGCAGCAACAATGGCCGTCTGCAAGCGACCAGCCGCCGCCGTGCTCAAGGCCCGCCACCACCAGGCCCACGCTCTCAAGAAGAGGAGAGGAGTCGTCGTCGCGAGAAGAACATGCCCCGGACCCATCACCATCAAGAAGCCGGCCGCCGCCGACAAACTCGTCGGCGGCGGTGAGGTCCTGCTGCGGCGGGGCGGCGTGGATGATGCCCTTCTGCACCACCTGCAAGAGGAGATCGCCAACCTCGTGACCATCTTCGCGTCCCAGCCGCGCGCCGCCAACATGCCACCGCTCATCACCGCTGAAACAGGGACATCGCAGCAGGAGAAGGACGCGTGAGCTGTTCCCGGAGGAGAGGACGCTGTCCGAGGAAGGATTCAAGACCCTGAAAAGAGGCTCACCGCGGCCGACGCGCTCAAGCTCCCGGCCGTGGTTCACCGGCGACGCAGACTAACTCACGTGCTCATCCTCCTGCTGCTGCCCACGAGGATCATGGCATCAAACCGGCCGAGACATGAAAGACCCGCAGCTTGCCTAGTTGTGTTGTGCTATGAATGGTCCATCCTATGTGACCAAACTAATGGAACGAACAATTGTGTTTTATAGCTTTTGTGCTTCGAGCCTTTGTACCAGCATCTCTAGCATATACCCATCCAGTCTCCTATCATCGTAAAATAACCGTCAGTCTGCGGGTACGAAGCTAAAAAGTGGCCATTTAAATACATTAAACTGTATTACATCCGAAATATTTTTGTGGTTCACCGCAAAAGATCGCTTTCGTACTGCATATTTCCTGTATCGAGGACTGCGGATGTGTGATGCTTCTGTTGGCGGAAATTTCCGCTCCCCTATTTCCCGCACAGCGGCCACCGTCCTTGATCTGCCGCCGCCAGCTGTTTCCACCCCCACTCTCTCTCCTTCCTACCATCACTCTCTCTCCTCCCCCGCTGCCATGGCGAGGCCCAATCTAAACTTCTACGAGACCGCAATGTTCGCTCATTACGACATCCTCGTGCCGCCTTGCGCGACGCTTTCGGCCGGCTGGGAACTCAACTACGCCGGGTGCGACAAGGTTTATTAACATACGTCTCTTTTCCTATGCACCCCCTTTAAAATAGATTTTAGTAGTAAGACTAATACACCGGAACGGAGGGAGTACATACACATGCCCTAGGTCCGAAAGCCCATGCCACATCATTGTTTTCACAAGCGCCGCCCAGATCCACTCGGGTGGTCACTCGCTGACCAAGCGGAGTTCACTTCCCTTTCCTAGGTTCATTATTCCCTTTTCGGCAGTTTTTCCTCTCCCGATTTTTTCCGTGAGCCGACCTCTTTCGTTGATCCCTTCCAGACAACCAACTCCTTTGATCCCCAGCTGCTGACTCACCCCCTCCCCGACTAGGGTGTCAAGTGGGATCCCACCAAAATCCCACCTTTAGTTCATTTGTCAAAATCTAGTTCAATTTTCCCACTTGACATCTTATCCCCGACGACCACCTCCACTCTAACGAATGTCCAGGACAAGGAAAAAATGCCACCACTATCGTTAGCTCTCACTCCTCTCGTGTCTTCACCGCGTAGGTCTCTTCCACCGGGATTATAGCTCCTATGCGACGTCTTTACATGGAATTGGAAGGAACACGACATCGTTGAAAAGAATAGCTCGCATGCGACGGTTGTGAGGCAGCTAATATCCCGGGGCCACACGGGCCTTAAAACGGTCGTAAGGACACATTTAACTTTGTTCCAATATTGGGTTAAGCCAAACCGGTTGGTTGGGACAGCCAGTCAAACCAACCGCTTCCGACCGAGCGCCGTAACATCGATCGTAGCTTCCCGACGGTGGCGGCGGACCTCACCCATCGTTCTCGCCGGCGGCGCCGACAATTAATTTAGGCGGCGGCGCTTCGTTCGGCACGAAGGTGGTGAGTGCCATTTGAAAGCTAATTCCTCCCATTCTTCTCAATTCGAGATCTAAGCGTGCCCATTGATGCTAGATTGTGGAGGCGAGGTGTCTTTGAGGCGAGGGGGAACGATATGGAGCATGGAGAGGGACTTCTAATCGGTATATCCGTATCTACGCACTTAATTTCTCTAAGGTTGAGCTCTGTCGCTTCCGCTAGCTCAGTGCCCGCCAAAAACAGGGGAGACGATGTTGGCGCCAAACCTTGAATTTCGCATCAATTTCTTTCCCTCTAGGGCTGTTTTAGTTGATGGCACGCAGATCATTGAGAGAGACACGGTTGTTAAATGGGAGGTGGAATTAGAACATGTTGATCCCCAAGAGCTAATAAACATGGGAGAGGAGGCGAAGGAAAATGGTGGAAAAAATTGGGGATAGTGTGGTTTGGGGGCCAGAGCAAGAAGTTTCTTTGTTACGATTTGATGATTGCAAATGTGACTATGTTAGGGTTGAGACAGGGGAACATATAGTTGATGAAATCGATGAGAGAAATGGTTGGACAAGCAAACTGTTTTTAGCAGAGCTCATTGATCTAAAACGATTCGAGGTTGGATATGTGGCCTCGAAGGCTGCTCAGATGGTCGAGGATGATTGGGCTGCACAAAGGTAAGTAATGCCTATACTTACTGAGTTGGAAGTGTTAATGATGGAGGATGATGATGCTAATGCACAAGGGAGGCTGCAGATGGTAATGCACAAAGGATTGTATCATTGATTGGAATTCGGTTGAGATACATGACCGACCGATTTGGTCATTGCACCAATAGATGACATTGAAATGGCAAAGCTTTTGGCATTCCTATAGATGATGAGACAAGGAGAAGAAGAGGATGAAGCTGCAAATGATGGTGACAACCATTTAAGAGATGAAGAGGCGGATATAGATCTAGAGTTGTTGGAAAATCTGCAGTTCATGTAGATGATGCACATGATGATGAGCTAGTAAGTTTATGACAAAGAGGACCCGATTATTGAAGTTGGGAGATTGTTTCCAAGCATGGATGAATTCAGGATGTGTTTCAGACATATGCATCAAGCGTGAGTTTGCTACCAAGACTATGTGGATGATAAAAGAAGTTCTATGCAAAATGCATAGGTTATGATGGTGGTGCCAAGCCTTGCAAGTGGTATATATCTGCTAGACGCCAACTGATGGAAGGACAATAAGAGTGAATCAAATTCCAAAACCTCATACTTGCATTACAAGTTCTCAAACAGTTACAAAGATGACATCACAATTATGGGTTGCGAAAAGATCAAGCCCATTTTAGCCACAACACCAAACATCACCGCAAAGAGACTGAAAATAGACTTGGAAAAGCACCCCATTAAGCTGAATTATACTACGATGTGGAAGGAAAAGCAAAGGGCAATGAAAGAGCTATATGGTGATTGGGCAAATACCTTTCGAATGCTTTATAACTTCAAAGGTATAGAGAAGAGGTCACTGGCGGTTGTGGAGATATATCGAGGTAACAGGTGATGGGAAAGTCTTCTTCTCTAAATTCTTCATGGCTTTAAAGCCTTGCATCGATGGCTTCAAAGCGGGTTCTTGTCCATATTTGAGTATAGACTTATCTTTCTTGATTGGAAAGTGGAATGGTCAACTAGCACATGCAATGCTTTAGATGGACACAATTGGATGTTCCCTGTAGCTATTGGCATGTTTCACTGAGAGAGGCATCATGGACATGGTTCATGATGCGATTGAAAATATGCATAGGGCGATCTCTCCATTGGCGGTGCACAGATGCATGTAAAGGTTTAGAAAATGCAGTGAAGATTGTTTTCCCTCATGCCGAGAGAGGAGTGCTTGACCATATGTGGATGAATTTGATCAAAAATTGAGGAGATGATTTTGACGCATGTGGCGCAGACAAGATCTTACACCGTGCACACATTCATATCACCTTGAGAAGATTAAGGCGGCATGCTCGAGGAGGATAGGGTCAAGTTTTGTACATGGTTGGAAACCTACCATTCTCTTTTTATGGTACAGTCTGGTTTTAACACGCCATCAAATGTGATCATATCAACAATAATTTGGCGAAAGTTTCAACAACAAAGTGAAGGAGTTAAAAGACTTGCTGTCCATGACATGGTTGACGGATCAGGATCATGATCATGAGGTTGTGGGAATTGAGAAGAAGGCTTGGTGATGTTCTTCAAGGAGATAAGCTTCGATGTTGTGCAAAGGTGGTCAACAGAGCGAAATCTTGCACATTTGCGTGTTGAGAAATCCTCATTGTGGGGTCAAGTCGGAGATACAAAGACTGGCAGAGGCATGTTGTTGACACTCAATTGCATGAATGCACATGCCTTGAGTGGCAACACACTGGGAAGCCTTGTGAGCATGCCATACTTTTCTTGGCCTCCAAACACAAGCTAAATATGCACCCATATTTGCATGAGTATTATTCTCAGCAAAATTCAAGGCTGCATATGGAACACCAATTCCAGACTTACAGATCGGTCTCGGGCCTGAAGTGGACATTCAGTTCTCCTTGTGTCCTCCTTTGATGAAAAGAAAGTGGCAGGCCCAAGCGAGTAGATTCAAGGCTTGGTTTGAGAAAGGTGGGAGCGAAGAAGGGAAAGAAAGATGAAAAGAAAGATGCCAAGCCAAAAGGGCCCAAAAGGTAACAAGAATAGATGCAAACTCATGAAGAACTTGGACACCGAAATGGCTCTACCAAGTGCGTATACACTGTTGAAAAACCAAAGTATGTTCATCCAAAATCTATCCCATTTCTTGTTGATGATTTTTCCCCCCCTAACTTGCTTGTTTTCGGGAGGAAGCGTGGAGAAAAGGCCCACCTCTTGTTGTTGACGAATCTTGGCGATGAAAAGGGCAAGAATCAATGGCCAAAGAAAGAAGAGAACTAACTGGATCATGTTTGGTGCTTTGAGGTGCAATCTGAACTTGTTTTGGAGGATGATGTGCAAACTGTTGAGGCTTTAGGGCACACCGTTTCGATTTGGAAGCTCTGGTGCAAAATGAGGGGCAAAATGAGCACATTGTTGAGGCTCTAGTGCAAAATGAGCCTGTTGTTGAGGCTCGTGCAAAATGAGCCTGTTGTTGAGGCTCGTGCAAAATGAGCCTGTTGTTGAGGCTCTGGTGCAAACCGACCAAGTTGTTGAGGCTCGTGCAAAGTGACCATGTTGTTGAGGCTCGTGCAAAGTGACCATGTTGATGAGGCTGGATCATGATCATGAGGTTGTTGAGGAGGTGCAGGAGGTGAAGGAGACTCTTGGACGTCTTGTGGGAGGCCGATGGTAATGGTAAGAAAAAGAAGAGCATAAACCTATTGTGTGGTGTGACACTTGTGAAGGAGAAGAAAGCGAGGGGTAAGAAGAGCCAAAAGAAATAGACATTTGTTATTGTAAACATTTGTTATTGTTGTAAACATTTGACACTTGTTGTTGTAATAATTTGGCACTTGTTGTTGTAAACATTTGTTATTATAATAATTTGTCACTTGTTGATAATTTGGACAAAATTCAAATATGATGGTAAATTTGAATTTCAACATATGTAGCTATGTCACTTTTCTATGTTTGTATGAGCTTCCAACGCTTTTTCTCATATGTACAATACAACTCATCCTCACTCTGATCCCTTTTGTGAAGTACAACTCACCCTCACCCAAAATGGGGTAGAAATGGGCTCCAAAGCTAGGGTAAACCACCCCATTTCTAAGCAAGTTTTTTTTTGACCATTTCTAAAACCAAGTTAGATATTTTTCCTCAAAACTATGTCACATAACATGACACCATGCGAAGGTTTTGTATTTTTTTGATTTTTTTGAATTAGTTATGCACATTTGAATGTCTGGTCAAACTTGAAGGGTTTTCATAAATATTCTTAGCTAGGGGCTGAGTCTCGCAAAACTAGCATTGGATCTCTGATGAAATAGCATGTTGTGAACCTAAAAATTATTTTTACAAAAAATCATCAGCATGGAATCATGTACCTGTAGTTCATATCTTACCCACTTCCAATGATTCTACAGATATGTCTTTTTCACCAGGGATGGAATAAAAGGTTTGAGATACTCAGGTTGGGAAATTGTACATTCTAGGTGGTCTAGTATTTTTGAAAAATAGTATGTTACCATTTTGAAACTTCAATTTGGTGGTTGCTTCACAAATTCCCCCCTCTTCTAAGACTCGGAAAATAGAAAATGATTTTTACGTGTCGAAAAGGAAAACTTTGTGCTACAACATTGTTAGTCATCCCATTATAGACATGCATGCCAAATATGGGCACATTATCACAAACTATGCCTTGATTCTAGCCATATCATTGGTCATTTGACCCGAAAGCCAGAAAACTTCGGAGGAGATATGTCATTTTGTGAAGGGTTTTTTGAAATATGATCAATAGACCAAGTTTGATATTTTCCTCACAACTATGTGACATAACATGACACCATGCGAAGGTTTTGTATTTTTTTGATTTTTTTTGAATTAGTTATGCACATTTGAATGTTTGGTCAAACTTGTGAAACCCCGTTGACTGCATCCTAAACCCCGCTAACCCTAAGGCCGAATGAGGACCGTAGATCTAACCCTAGCGCGACACTGTGGCCGTCCGATCGCGTCTTCTAGAAGGATTCCACGGGTGGCTCTGGGCGATCCGTGGAAGGGCTTGTTCTGCAACCTGATTGGTTGGCGTCTCTTAGAAGGATTTCGTGGCTAGCTCTTGGCGATCCGTGGGATGGATGATTACGGAATCGATTGGCTTCATCGTTTTTACGTGCAACAGCGTGGCATGCGAGGGGGAGGGGCGGGCTGCACCATGCGGGCATGCAGCTGCCCCTAGCGTCGCAGTCTAGCTATTTTACGTCCAACAGCGCTGCAGCGTATTTACTCCCTCCGTCGCATTAAATAAGTTTACGTGTAACAACTTTCTCCAATCAAACTTACTCCCCTTAGGTTCATTGTAATAAATGAGACTTTGCATGATACCACATCTATGTTATTTTGGCTTGTGGATAGCCTTAGGCTGGTCATAGTGCTAAGTAACTAAGACTAGTAACTTGCACATGTTACTAGTTGATGTTACTACCTTCATATTGGGTGATAACATATGTATGGTGTCATGCAAGAGCTAATTAATTAGGTTGTAGACTCATATGATCTTGGTTATGTGTGATGTTATGGTAACTAGCTAAGTTACTACCTCTCTCTTTCTTCATTAATTGTCATGCCATGTCACCAATTTGCCTAATTGGCATTGCATGTACATGTTACTACCTAAGTTACTCCCACTATGACTAGTCTTATGGACTACTTTTTGGCTTGTGGATAGCCTTATGGACTACATAGTGGATGCCCAAGTGCATTGGAAAGGTAGAAGTACATTTTTGTGGACAAATTTTGAAGCCAAGCGTACACTTATTTGTGGACAGAGGAGTATGCATGTCACTATGACCAGCAGAAAAATATTAAAATTTAAAATATGTAATAAATATAACGTCTGCGTTGGCACACTCGAGACCGTTGGACCGAGCGTGGCATGCGAGGGCGTTGGGCGAGCTGCACCATGCATGCATGATCTGGTCGGGCGCGGTGCAGGGGTTCTGATGCGTCGCATCTTAGCTATTTTTCTCTCTTCGCATTGATCACGCCCGCTTCCCGCATAGCATGGCGCCGCGTCTCGTCTCGGCGTCTGGCGGGCTGCACCATGCATGCAGCAGCTGCCCCTAGCGTCGCGATCTAGCTATTTGCGTGCAACAATGCTGCCCATTAAATAAGTGTACGTCGAACAACTTTCTTGATCAAATTTACTTCCATCTGGTTCATCGCCATACAAAAGTCAATATTACTCCGACCGATTTTCTTGCGTGTGTAAAAGCGAGCAGTACCTTGGTACTACATTCATGCATTTATTACGAAGTAAATCAAGGCCAAATTATATTTTCCTTTTATTTTCACTGCCAATGAACAACTACCTTGGGCGTTTTTCTCTTTCGCATTAATGCACATGCATGCATGCGGGGCGTCGCATCCTAGCTATTTTTTCTCTCTTTCGCCGCCCGCTTCCCGTCTCTTCGCATTGATCATGCATGCAGGGGCAACGCAGCGCATGCGTCTCGTCTCGGCGTCTACGCCAACGCGACGCTGGATTCCCACGCCGCCCTTCACGCTCCGCCCTCAATAAATAGGCAAAACGCCTTTGCCTCCTCATCTCATCTTGCCCCTCATCTCTTCAACCTCGAGCCCGTCCCTTTGCCTCCTCCCAGCCGCCCCCAAACACTCCGACCATGGCGACCTCCCCCTTCCGCCTCCCTTCCGACAGCGAACTAAGCGACGAGGACAACCACCCGGACCACAAGCAGTGGTGGGAGCAGCCCACGCGCCGCCCGAAGCGTGGCAAGAAGGAGAAGAAGTCCCCGCCCTGCCCTTGGGGAGACCAGGGCCCCATCGTCCACAACCCCGTCCCCAACCTCCCCGGCGGCGGCGACCTCCCCTCCGAAGCCTACTGGGCTAAGGCGGCTAAGGAGGAGGCAAGGCAGGAGGCTCACATCGCCAGGTGGGAGGTGAAGGAGGCCCAGCGCTCCTTGAAGAAAAGGCGCAGACGGCAGGAGGAGGAGCAACGGGAGGCCAATGGCCGGGCCTTCCGGGAGGAGCAACGGAAGCGGGACCAGCGGGAGAGGCTGGCGGCGTGGAATGCGGCTGCACCGGCACCGCCTCCACCGCCGATGGAGTAGGGGGTTAGGGTTTAGGGGCTAGCCCAGGGTTTAGGCGGGGCGCCTATTCCGCCCCTTCTATATTATTGTACCTTTTTATTTTTATTGTAATGTTATCGATCCCCCCTATCTAATATAAGTAATGTTATCTGTGTTTTATTGTAATATTATTGCGCCTATTCCATCCCTTGTTTCATTGTAATCTGTGTTTTATTGTATTGTCATTTGTCAAAACACCCAAAACAACAAGTGTATAAAACAAAAGACACAAAAACAAGTTCATATAATACTCGTGCAATATTTATATATTTACAAGTGTATAAAACAAAAGACACAAAAACAAGTTCATATAATACTCATGCAATATTTATATATTTACAAGTGTATAAAACAAAAGACACGAAAACAAGTTCATACAACACATGGTTCATTTTCAAATAAGACATTTACATATTTACATAAGTTAAAGGAGCGCCCAAGTTATGTTAGTTAAATGGATATCCTTGGACTTCATTTATATATTTATTTTTGCAAAAAAAAAGATTGCAACCTGAGCACGAGTATCTGCAGATCCACACGTTCTTATTTAGATTGTAACGTGAGTACCATTTTTTTTTTCTCAATCAACATATAGTTACTATTGGGCCTGGATACGTCCATTTTGGCATGGCTAAGTTATATTTGGGCCTGGCCTTTTTCAATCCTCGTCAATTGTTTTTTTACTTTTCATCCCTCCCTCCTCGCACAGGGGCGCCTTGCACACCGATAAAAGGAACACCGTAAACATTTAAATCAAGAAACACTGATTTCAAAACAGCAGCTCAAAATTAGCCGAATTTGTGTTGCATTTTATTCAAGCCAAAGACATAGACCATTACATCCATTACAAAGCATCACTCGAACACCGATCGCTGTATAATGACTAACGATGAGGAGATAAACTAATCCGAGAGAAATTACACAAAATAAAAAACCGCCATCGATTGTCCCGCTTCTTCAATTCGATGATTTGCCTTAGCTGCTTGTTCATCTTCTTTAGCTCGGCCTTCACTTCCGCATCCACCGTAGTACCAGCGAAATGGGGTTGCCACATCCCAATTGCTCCACCACGGACGGGTTTCGAGCTCCCGGATGCTACCTCCACCCCAATTCACTCGATATACTCATCAAGCCACTCAAAATGCCCACATTTTGGCGGTTCTGAAATCGCAGAGATGAACCCTAAATCCCAAGTTCGATGAAATGCATGAAATTTCGAAGAAAAGCGAGAAATTGGCGCCGGAACACTCAGATCTCACCTTTTCGGCTCGGGCTTGCTCTCACACTTCACAAATTCCCGACCAATGTTGCCGTTCTTGTTGGATGTGACAAGCCGCTCAGGCGCGACGGGGAAATCGGGCACCTCCTCATCGGCACCGCACCATACCGAGGCCATGAGCGGTGGGAGGAAGCTCGACATCCTCGCCGGCGTTGCCGCACTTGCTCGCCGGAGAAGAAAAGGGATGAGATCTTTGGAACGGTGGCGGGAGTGCTCGGGTGCGGGGACGGATCGGGGCCAACGGCTCTCTTCAACCACAGGGTGGGTCCCACGATATGAGGTGGACATCAGGTGAGTTCCGCCGTGACGTGGAGAGGCTGTGGGTCCTACTGTGCTCAACTGATTCGAATTCATTGACGGTCTCGTGGGGTTAAGTGGAAGTGTCGCACGGGAGCTATTTGCCGCTTCAGAAGTGTCGCGTGCGAGCTATTCTTTTCAACGATGCCATGTTCCTTCCAATTCCATGTAAAGACGTCGCATAGGAGCTATAAGCCCCTCTTCCGCCACAGTGACGTCATATTGTGCCCTAGAACGACTCCCGCGGTAACCCCATCAGCATTGATCGCCGGCTTCCTTCAATGCCTCCTCTTGCTACTCCGTCACCCCCGTGCGTCCGCATCATCGTCTGCCTCCTCCATGCCTTCTCGTGCGGCTCTCTAATGTGATGGGTGATCAATATGCGTTTGCACGGTCCACCAACTCCTCCTTGATGGTTTTTGTGGCACCGTTCCACGCCTCCTTGTTCATGCTCCTCCACCAGTTGTTGGTAGTCTTCTAGAGATCCTCCACCCGTTGACCCCGTCCATGAGCTCCAACACCTTTATGTGCTTATTTACAACCACCTCTGACCGGTTCCCTTCCGAGCTATAGGAGGATGCAAAACACACCTTTGATGAAATCCACAGTGCAATCTTCTGAGTAATGATCAGACTTATGTGGCAATGGCTCAGGATCACATTAAAGCTAGAAACTATGATAGGACACTGCAAGTTCTGGATTCTATGAGGCCGAGAACTGTGAAGTCGTTACCCTTTTCATACAGCGGTCTTCTCCAATGCCATGTCGTGAAAGGAAGACATTGCTTCAGCTCGGCCATGGTGATGTGTAGGACCTTGGCCAAGTTGACGGTGGTGAGGTTCGGGTAGAGCATGCTCTAGTCCTATAGTGGCATGGTGCTCATCAAGGAGGAGAAGGCCATGGAGATGTAGCCATGCTCAGGTTTGATTCCATTGTCCCCTTTTCCTGTGATTTTTTGTTTCCAATCCATATCATGAAATTAGATTCATGGACATTTTTTATGTATTGTATCGTTATTTTTCTCAGGCTTTGTATAACTGATGTGATGATTGGTAAGCATGTTTTTCTATTCTATAATGTTCAAACCATGGCTAGATATTTAGGTGATATGTTTGATTGTTTTTATGTTGTTTTAAAGAAGAGTTACAGGCATTTAATTATATTGTTCGATTGTGATATCCATTTTATGATGGTATATGGGTTCTGGTATATGGGTTCACACTTTTGTGTTCATAGTATGTTGTGTTACCATATTTTTTTGCATGCTTGGAGGTTGTAAGAATTATTGTATACTTTTGATTTGTAAGAATTAGTTGATTTTTGTTTTGTATATGAGATTTTTATACTTGTGTTTGAATGAATTGGTGGATATTTTTTGGTACTCCCTCTGATCCACATTACTTGTCCCTGAAATGGATGTATCTAGACATGTTTTAGTGTTAGATACATCGGTTTCAACGATAAGTAATATGGATCGGTGGGAGTATATAAAATTATTCTGTGTGACTAACTTATTAATTTGAGAGTGGGAGGTCCATGTGTGTTTATTTTTGTTGTTGGTTGTGTTTAAGTGTTTTTTAACTTCTCATAGGGGCGTTCTCATTGGTCCAATTTCTTGTTTGCTATTTGATTCTCTTTCTCTTGATGATTCACACCCCACATAAGGTACCACATCTTACTTGCTTACCACCATCGCCATAGGCTAGTATTGTTTCCTTTTTGTTGTGCTCGAGGCTAGTTTTTCATAGTGACCTAGTCGCCAAGTAGCTTCAGTAGCAGCTCCAGGTTCTGGATGCTAGGTGTTCATTGTAATTTTTCAATGCAATATATAAAACTATAAAAATGATAGGAGATTCACAGAACGATACTATTTTTTAACCAAATAACAATCCATAAAAGATAAGATCATAATTTCATATAACTACCAATACTACAGTAGTATAATAACAATTGAGCATTGAGGCATTACCTGTTGATTGAAGAGTCAATCATATCCTCATCTTAGAAATTACAATATAACTTTGTGATCGCCCCGTTGAATGAGATTGATCACATCCGCATCCTTCACTTAATTGAAGAATTGTCTCTCAATAATGTAACCATACAATTGTTCAAGTATTCATCACCCATTTTGTTCCTTAGCTTATTCTTCACATAGTTCATTGAGGAGAATACCCATTCAACATTGGTAGTGGCTACTGGCAGAATCAATACTAACTTGAGAAGCTTGTAAACTGCAAAAGTCTAAAATAGTGAAGCAAATCAATGACTAGATCAATTTTATACTACTCCCTCCTCTACTAGTAGTAAAAAGTTACCCTAAAAGATTCCTATTGATAAGGATCGGTCAATGACAAAACACTTTTAAAACTCAAACAAAATACCATATATAATGTGTAATGTATGTAAAAGATATATATATATATAGGTAATATTGACATTATATTTTTTGTACTTTCTTCATGTAAACCCTGTTTACATGCTTAAATAATAGAAAAATAAAACATCCTAAAGGTTATCAGAAATGGAGAAGTCGCCAACACGATATCATCAAGTCGATCACTTCGCCTATTGGATCTTCTCAATTCGAGATCGTATGCAACTTTGTTTGTCAAATTAACGAAACCACACACTACTCATAGTCATTAATGACCTGCCCTTACTGACCTGTCCGTTGGTGATATGCCATCGCGACATTGGCAGGTTTCTTAGGACCTCTCAAACATAAGGCATTACCAACAATGAATTTTGTACTAGTCACTTCCGTATCAGTAGGCATTGGTGTGACTCGTGGCACCATGCTCCTAGAGTTTACGCACTTTTGCCGTCCTTAAGGCAATTCCCCTCGGTCTAAACCGACACCACCCTGCAATCTCCGCATAAAGTTTCTCGTCACCGTATCCTCCACTTTTTGACCACACCCATCACATGTCTCGAGAGGGAGACATGGACTTTGTCTCTGCTCGTGCTAAAAACTAAGCTCACATAAAGATATGATGGCACTAACAGCTCATCCTCGTCGTCAGAGGAGGCCTTCGTACCCACTCCTTGTTGGCAATGCAATGAAGTAGAGGTGAGAATGGAGGCGGGCATGTCGTAGAAGTTGGATTAGGGGTGAGAGGTGACAGGTGTGGCCTAAACCAACCTCCCCCTCACCGGTCCATTTCAAGCAGGCACGCCAAAAAGCCCAAAAATGTTGGCCTTCGATGTCATTGCCCGGCTCAGCCACCTCCTCGCTTGGTTGGCCCTATGGGCCAAAAGATTATTCTAGCTTCGTCCTAGGTTATTCCCATCCATAGGACCTGTCTTTTGGTATTTTACATAAAATCCATTAGGTTTTGGGGGCTTTTGTTGACTAGTATGACCGATCAAAGAAAGAAGTAATAAATTGTAAATTGTTCAACTAAAAATCCTTTCAAGACCTTACGTATTTTACATATTTTCATGAAGTTACTCCTAAAATGGAAATTATGCACTCTAGAAGCATCTATCAAAATATGTTTTAGACTGCTAAGATATGTAAGGATGCTAAAATAGACGTGCACATACCCACAAAACAATAGCGTGAACATATTCCTATAACTCATCTAGGTGTGAGAACTTTACCCATAGAGGCATGCAGTTATTTCTCTCTACCTAATAAATGCAAATATGATTTAACCAAAGATTTTTATCAAGGGCACTTTATCAAAATGGAAATTTCATAGCTCATTTTTCTGCAAAATATAGTTTAATTTATTAACTTCACATGTTTATAGGGGTAAATATTAAATTGTATACATAAAAATAGTATGCTAAATGTTAGTACCATCATTATGTGATTAATTTTGCTAAGTGTAGTGAAAAACGGTGACAACCTGATCTGATTTGGATTAAGATCATACTTTACATATAAACTGAGACTGGGCTGCGTTCATTATATAAACTTCATATCTGTAACAAGGCTGATGATTTCGTTTGGTATCTAGTCGCTGTCTAAGGGCTGCCCAGGATGTTTATAAAGCTGACTTTTTACGTAAGTTGGTCAATCTGGCTAAGGACAATCCTTATCGTATCACTATAGGTGGAGATTTTAACTTGCTAAGATTCTCTCATAAGAAAATTTGGGACCGTTTAAATGAACATTGGCCTTTTATGTTTAATGATATCATTGACAGCTTGGACTTAATAGAGGTTACGATGTTAGGAAGACAGTTCACTTGGATGAATAGTCTTCCGGAGCTTACATATGAAAATTAGATAAAGTGCTTATGGATACCGAATGGGAAGACAAATTTCCTATGGTAACTATTCTTGCTCTAGAGCATATTGAGGCTTTATCGGATCATGCTCCATTATTGTTATCTATCGGAACACCACCACGAAAATCCAAAAATAGTTTCAAGTTTGAACTTGGATGGATCGATCGTGATGATTTCCATGATTTGGTGAAGACTATTTGAAAAATACCGGTTAGTGGTCAGACACCTATACAACGATGGAATAACAAAATGCGTGTCTTTACGCAAATTCCTTCGTGGTTGGACTCGACATACTACTGGAATCCTTAAAAAAAGATAAAATACATATGTCAGCTATCATCAATGATTTAGAGGCTTCTATGGAAGTTAGGCTTTTGACTGCACATGAGATTGGGCTTAAAAAACAATCGAATGCGAAAATTTCCAAACTACTTTGAGAGGAAGAACTCAAATGGTACCAACTCTCCAAAGCTAAATTCATCCTTGAAGGAGACATGAATATAAGATACTTCCATGTTGTTGCCAATGGCAAGCATAAGAAGAAACTTATTCACTCTTTAATTCAGGATGAAGCTATGATTGAAGGTCAAGAGCATCTAAAATCTTATATTATAAACTATTACAAATCCTTGTTTGGGGCACCGTCGGAAAACTCCTTTTCATTGGACGAGTCCTAGACAGAGAGAATATCCCCCAAGTTTTGGATGAGGAAAACAACTTCCTGACCGCCCCTTATTCAGAGAAGGAAGTCAAGAAACCTGTTTTCCAAATGGAACATAACAAAGCTCCAGGACCTGATGGCTTTTCAGCGGAATTTTATCAGAAATTCTGGAAAGTTATGAAGGGGTATCTCATGCACTTGTTTGAGTTTTTGCAAGTTGGTCAGCTAAACCTTTTTAGACTTAATTTTGGCAACATAATTTTACTATCTAAGGTTAATAATGCAGAACGTATACAACAATATCGTCTAAATTTAGAACGTTTTGGCAGTTCAATTTATGCCGCCAAAAAATTATATATTAGGAACGGAGGGAGTAACACACAATAGAACATGCAACTAACTAACAAGCCTATGTTTGGATTCCCTCTAACTGAATCAAGCACCAGGCTCTACCCACAAGGTTTTGACGTCCAGATCTAATACCTTGTCTCCTAGATTGTTCCAATCCCTATCTCTTGTGCATTAAATCTTGTTGTTGGCATCCAAGATTCGAGTGTATCTTGATGTATGAGATCTGCTAGTGCTCTCTAAAGAAGAACAAGTTATATCCCCATTTGATAATAGTGGATAATAGTGGAAGAAGATTTAGGTGGCTTCGACCAGTGGTTTTCCTCTCTGTTATAATTGCGACAAGAAGATAACGAAGAATGAAAACGAAAAACACAGCAAGGGGACACCGATTTAACGTGGAAAAACCTTTCCAACAAAGAGAGGAAAAAACCACGGGCGCCAGCCAGCGAAACTTCACTATATCGAGGAGTGTTTACAAACGCCGGGGATTTCACACAGATGCAACTCATCCCAACCGGCGGCTTACAAGGGGTTTATATATCGGTGGAAACCCAGGTCTTCGACGATCCGTTGGGCGCGGTGTGGGCCAACTTCAGACTCATTACACTCGGCCCAAGCCTCCCGGCGACGGGTCTCGCTCCACTCGTCAGAAGTTGGCCTATACTTTGTAGAATTTGGATCAACACATAACAAACTCCACCTTGAGACAAATTCCACGTAAATCTGATGTCTCTGTGGTGATGCTTGCTGCTGCACTTTGGACTGAGAGCTACTCCCTCTGTTTCAAAATATAAGATGTTTTAGGTTTGTGAAGAAGATGTATCTAGACACCTTTTAGTGTCTAGATTCATTTGAACCTATATACTAAATGATGTCTAGATACATCTCCTTCACAAATCTAAAACATCTTATATTTTAAAACGGAAGGAGTACTATTCATTTTCTTCCCTACAATAGCGCTACCAAATTCTCACCAAGATGCATACGTCCAAGTTAGGTGAGATCGGTGACATGCAAACATATTCTTCATAGATGAATTACTTTCAAACCCGAAGTTCAAATGAAAATTTGTTTGCATTGTTGTGTTCCTTACGACGAGATCTTCCAGACTATATCCCATAGTGGCATATTCCTAACTAATATTCTTAAAGAAACATTGTCTCGAGAAAACAAATTTATAGTATAAACATGCTTTCCTAGTACACACAAACAAATTGACCATCTTGACTGAATTGTTTGTATGAAAAGCAAGATTCTAGTATTTAGGACTTGTACAAGTATTTCAAAGGCAATAGAAACATGATTTTCTCTCGCAAGAAATCAATAAATTGACCATTCTGGTTGTTTTGTACGTATCATTAAATCACTTCTATATAAGTTTTGGATCATATACTGTTGTACGAATACTAAAAAATAACTATCTATGTCAATAGACAACATTGTACTACGAGTATATTTTTCTGCCATAAAATCGACAAGTCGACCATTGCTTGGATTGAAAAAAAGTCCCCTGCCCCACCTCATATTTGCTTTTATTTGTGAGAGGAAATCATATTTATGGTTTTTGAGCCAAAAGTTGCTTTTAGAAAATATGTTTTGAACTCCGTACGAGATCTTATGCTGAAGATCTCATGGAATGTAACATGATGCTGAAAGTGGTTTATAGTTCTAATGCACGCACTACTTAGGAGTAATGTTCTTTATATAGTACTTCCCCCGTTTCAAAATATAAGATGTTTTAGCTTTGTGAAACAAATATATATAAACTTCTTTTAGTATGTAGGTTTACTTATATTTAGAATAAATTTAGACACTAAAATAATTCTAGATACATTATCTACATAAATCTAAAACATCTTATATTTTGACACGGAGGGAGTATATTGTAATTTTGCCACATTTAATTTGGTGCTTGTGTGCATGCATGTAGGACCTCTCACTTGGGCAGGGAACAAAACGTACTCCTAAGTAGCAAGAGTTGTGGCTGAATGAAAAAATGAGAAGGAATATAGTACTAGCATGTACCCGACGACTCGCTCACACGAGAGTGCCTAAATTTCAGACGCTCGAGAACTTCTTATGTCTAGCTTGCTGACATCATCCTATTATTTATGTTAATTCTTAGTTGTAAACTAGTTGCAACTTATACAATTTATACTAATTCTAGTTGTAACTCATTAAAATATCAGTTACAACCTAATTGCAACTCATGTGAAAGTCCCACGTTACACGAATCGCGAGATAAATCCAATAGCGAGACAGATGACTGAGACCTAAGAAGTTCTCGAACGTCTGAGAATAGTAAATCCGTTTTTTAAAGTCCATCCCATCGGGTGGAAGTAAGGAACTAATTAGTACAAGCTAGCCAAACAAAGAAAATTGGATTGGAAAAAAATTACTACTAATAGACAAAGTGAGGCACACACAAATACTAGTACAATATTTTTTTCCCATCCTCGACAGACCGTGCCTCTTTTACAATAGTCCTTGGCCTGTGCTGATTTACACATGAGTACTCCCTCTGTTTTTAGCTTGGTAAAGACGTCTTATATTGTAGAACGGAGGGCGTACTAACGAGTAAGGAGGTCGCAGTAGTGGAGGAGTACCATGGCAAGATTGACAGGGCCAATCACATCCCCATGGCTAGCTAGAGGGTTCATATTGAGGTCATCGGTGAGGTCCTCTTGCCTGCCATGGTTACTAAGGTCATACCTGCACGTTGCACGCCGTACCATATGTATTTCAAATGTCAAAGTTGCATGGTAGATGCAGTTGGGATGGATGGATGGGAGCTGGTCTGCGTGGACGGAGAGGCACCTCCCAGAGCCTAGAAATATGGCGCGGCGGCCGATGCTGTGTACGGGCTCCACCACCTTGCCCTCAACGTCAACCCTGTACGTACACTTGGGCGACACCTTCAAATTTCTGCAGACGGATCAGCAGCAGCTCCCCGGCGGACACCACGAGATACATACCGTCTTCGAAGTCCATCCTGGTTATCAGCTCGCCGTAGCCGAAGGACGGCCGCTCCCGCACCCCATCAAGAATCCTGAACACGCACCCCTCCGTATCGACCACACGTACACATGGCACGCGTGGGCGACCTTGCTGTGCACGTAGTACATCTCACGGCCGTCGGAGTAGTGGGGGAACTGCACCGCGCGTAATTCGGTTGCGGGATCGGCGACGAAGTAGACGGCGTCGTAGTCCTCGTCGATGTTTGGCGCGCGGACGAGCACGGAGCCTGTGAAGGGGTCGAGGACGCGGATGGCGTGCGGGGAGCTTTTTTCCCTGACGACGAGGAGGCCGTCGCAGGCCGCGAGCAGGTGGTGGTCGCGGAGCATAGGGACGCGGCGGCGGAGGAAGCGGCCAGTGGAGACGTTGACGAAGAGGCGGCGTCCGTTGCCGGCTTTCCTGAATAACTGCTTCTCGTCGGGCATGACCCAATGCCGGGGCCGGAACCGAACGTCGGCACCGGCGCCAAGCGGGCGTGGCTTGGGGACCGCGGTGCGCCAGCTGTTGCACACGGAGCGCATGTCCATGTAGCAGTCGGCGTCGCCGGCGGCCAGGTGACTGTCCCCGATGCGGCGGAGGAGATCCGAGCTCGGAAGCGACGACCTGCAGTCGACAGCCATGGTTGTGGTGGGGTGGGTGTCGCGGACAGTGAGTTTGCAGTACTACTGTACTTCTGCACCTGGCTGGGAAAGAACGTGTGGGCAGGGCACTGCACTTATACGATACTCCCTCTGTTTCAAATTACTCCGCCGACGCGCTTATGTAGGTGAACTAGTACTCTCTTATTTTTCATTCAAAAAAATCCTCGAATTTTTGAAATAGATAGTATGAAATATGTACTACGTATATCAAAAATTCTAAGAATTTTTTGATGAAAAATAAGAGAATACTAGGCCACCTAGGTAAGCGTGCGCGCGGAGTAATTTGAAACAGAGGGAGTACGAGGGAGACCTTTCGCATGGCCGCCGCCAGCAGTGAATGGACTCGGAAATCGGAATAAGTGCGGTGGTATCGAAAGCGCAAACGACCGCCGCAACGACTCACAGCATTCTGCGCCCTGCATGGTGAGCAGTCTGCTGTATCTTTTTTTTTAGCAACTAGAAGAAGCTCTGTCTTTTCTGTTAGAAGAAGAGAATTGACCGGTTTAAAAAAAAACGAGCAAAATCTAATACAGACATATATATATAAGGGTCAGGTTAAAAGGAGAACCGTACTAGAAAAATACTCCGAGCGGCACGGTTTTCCAGGAAAAACCAAGACAAGGCCACACTACCTAGCTCGACTAGGTCTGGAGCACCGCCGACAGAACGCCAGCACAACGGCAACAGCGGGCGCAACGAAGAGCCTGGTCCACGTCCCCGAAAAGAAAGTCAGAGCCGAAGGAAACGGATAGGCCGCTCAGGCTTCATGGCGAGAGGCAGGCCGCATCAAACTCGCCAGCGGCAATCGAACGCCGACAGGACCCGAAGACATCGACACAACCGGTAGCACAAGCAACACCGAGAAAATCTTCCTACATTTCGAAAAATGACGCCTCCAGAGAGGTGACGACGTCTAGGAGACGCCGCCGTCATCCAATCTGGCAAGCCAGATTTGGATTTTCACCCCGGAGTGAGGAATGGAGGGGGTCGGGTCTCCACGACAACGCCCTCAAGAGGGAAAACGGCGCCCACGGACGCCGCCGATGTCGGCACCGACCAAGTCAGGCAAGACTTTCGTCCGGAGAATAGCGACCACAACCTCCAATGGACAGTCACAAGGACAACCCATGCCGCTCGACAAGCACGGCCACCGGTGAGAGACGACGCCCACGCCAACGGTGGCTTGCCCCACCACCCACGCGACCAGGGCAAGCAAACACACCACCTTGTTCGGAGCCGCCGCTCCGGCCTCCTCGCATAGCAGGGTAGCTCCTCATGCCAGCCTGCCACCGATCGCGAGACGTCAGAAACGAGCACCTCGCCCACCAAAGCAGCACCACCGTCCAAAAACCGTGGCACACCTCCACCACGGACCTGCACAGCAGGCCAGGACCAGCGTGCCCAGCCAGCCTGCCACCCACGGCGACCCTCCACAGCCGCCAAGACACCGACGGAGCTGGGCGCAGCCTCCACGAGACCACCGCGTCGAGGCATCCCAGACCCGCCGTCCTCGACATCACCGCCATGTCGAGGCAAACTCTGGCCGCTGACCAACCAAAAGCCACCGTGTCCCCGGGGCCGCTGCCCCGACATCCTCAACTCCAACAAACCACCTCGCTCCTGGAGCCGCCGCTCCAGCATCCTCGGTGCCGACCAAGCTCTCCAAATCACCATGGCCACCCATGCCTCGTCGGAGAACCACGGGCCGGCCATCAAATATGGGCAAAATGCCCAAATCCAACGCACAGCCACCAACCATGTGACGCCGCCGCGCCACCTTCCTCGATCCGTGGCACACCGCCACCGCCGCGGATCAACAGCAGCCAGACGGGGCAGCCGCGCCCCGCCCAGCCCTGCCACGCACGGTGGCCCACCACGGCGCCGGAACCGCCATATCTAGGCGAGGACGCCCAAATCAGCCACCATCCCGCGCCGAGGAACTGCCGGACAGCCATGGCTGCGCCTCCACCGCACCTCCGGGACCGCCGTCCCGGCTTGCTCGCGCCGACGAGCCGCCGTCATCGTTCCCAGCCGAGCCAGGCGACCATCGACGCCACCGCGAGAAAGGGGCCTCCCCCACAGAGCCATTTGACAGCGGGGGGCGGCGGCAGCGGCGGCGAGGGGGCGCGGGAGGGGAGGGTGGAGAGCCGGCGGCGCAGCTGCTCCCCCGGTGTTGCCTGGGAGCGACGAGGGGGTCTCGTTTCTGGAGTATGATAGTCTGCTGTATTTTCTGTGAAACAAATATTCGTGGTGTCGATCGTGAAAATGGCTCGAGTGGACGCTGCTAGAGAGACGACACTCGATTCAGGCCCATCGCGCGGTGGCGCGTGTCGTACGGGATTTTCCCTAGATGAGTCAGTGTGCCCTACGTAGCGATAGCAATTGTTTTTCTAAAACAGCGATAACAAATTTAATATTATAGCCTGATGCTTACAGGGCTAAGTAGGCGACTGAAGCTGATGTCAAATCCACACGAGCAAGCTAAGGGCATCCACTATGGGTGTGTTTGTTAGATTGGGCCAACTCAGATATTCCCTTCTCATCCCACGTTTTGTTGTTTGTTAGATCGGGTCTGTTCCTCGGCGTGCCACCGTGCGAAAACCTCACCGCCTGCCGCGAAGCTTAGATCGAACCCGGCATCGCCAAGTCCGTCCCTCGTGACATATGTCTGCCTGACCGATAGGGTCAAGCCCGCCTCATTCCCCGCCGAGCGATGTGCCTCTCCCGCCTCCTCTCGCCTCTCCGCCGCCTCGCCGCCTCGAGTCTCTCGCCTCACAGCGGCAAAGAAGAAAGCAGCAGAGAGGCCGTGGTGGTAGTGCTAAGTGGCGGCGGCCGAGTCAAGAAGAACATCGGCGGCGCATGATGGCGCCCGGAAGCAGAAGCAGATGGAGGTAACGCATGGCGGCGGCGTCCGAAAAGAAGAAGAAGATCGGCGCCGGAGTAGCAATGATCGGCGGCGGCCGGAGCAGCAATGCAGCGCATGGAGGCGGCCTTCGGAGAAAGCGGCTCATGGCGGTTTCTCTCGCCGGCAATGGCGGCACATGGCTGTGCTCTCTCTCGCCAGCGGCTCGGCTGAGCTCTCTCTCGCAATGGCGGCACCCGGGACTTGATTGCGTTTTGATTTTGTAACCAAGGACCCGATTGCTTTTTATCTTTTTGTCTAAGGACTTGATTGCTGTTTAATAATACCTAGCCTAGCTCAGGTCATACGGTGATACCAAACACAATCTCAACCGAGCACAGCTCACCTAACACGACCTGCCAAACACCACAAAATAAAAGCACTTGTATGTAGTCCACATAGCTAGACTTAGCAGGTCTGAGTTGAGATTGTTCACCCGAGCTACCAAACACACCCTATGTGTAAAAAACCACACCTTAAGTTTTATGTGGCAATGCTTGTAGTCTATTTTATACATAGTGAAAAAAACAAGAGTTGTCCATAAGCTTGTAGGTGACCTCAAACTTATGAATTGTCCATAAGCAATAAAAAATAATTTACTCTCTCTTCTCTTTCATGCATGAGTATGTAGGATGAGACATGTGAGTCCCAGCTTATAGGATGAGACGAGGTGCAGCAGGTTGGGAATGGCGTCGGCGTGGCCTGCAAACCGGCGACACGCAAAACAACCAGGATAGCGACGCAATGCGTGTGGTAGACTGTCCGCGGTGGTGCCTATGTGGCGTAGTCCTTTCATTTTTTAAGTTTCGTGAGGATCACAAAGGACAACAGGAATTTGCCTTTCTTGGAAGTGCGCCCAGGAGTACCATCTAGCACCTGGACGCCCACTAGACGCGCCTAAATTATATATATACTAGAGAAGAGATAGCTATAGACTACTCTCTCCGTTCAAGAATAGATGTCTTAGATTTTTTAAATCTAAATTTATTTAAATTTTAACAAATTTGAGCTATTTTAGAATGGAGGGAATAATATAATTGGATGGACAAAAATAAAGGGCTATTATTCATTTTGGGTACTACAGAACACCTCGCTCAGGATCGTTAGCAAAGCATGGCTGCGATCAAATTGATCATTGATGGTCCAAGTTAATTAAGACTTGTAAACGCAATATATACTGTTGTCCTTGTGCTGATCGAGAGAATCGTAAGACAATGGGATTCATCAAAAATAAAAATAAAAAAACAAATTGTAGTATCGCAGATTGGATTCTTTACCGTCCATATATATATCCTAGGTGCTGCCGGCCGGTTCGAGGACTTCCAGCGAATTGAAGGCGGCAGGCAGATCTGAAGCTTCCAGGGACGACATGGCTTTGAGCAAGTACGGCAGGGACTTGACGGCCGTGGCCGGCGACGCCGACCCGGTGATCGGCCGCGACACCGAGATCGACCGCGTGGTGTGCATCCTCTGCCGCCGGACCAAGAACAACGCCGTGCTCGTCGGCGCCCCGGGCGTTGGCAAGACGGCCATCGCCGAGGGCCTCGCCCAGCGCATCGCCGCCGGGAGGGTCCCTCCGGAGCTCCTCCAGGCGCGCGTGGTGGAGCTCGACCTCGCTGCCATTGTGGCCGGGACCGAGTACGTTGGCACGTTCGAGAAGCGCATGAAGGGCGTCATCACGGAGGCCGAGGATGCCGACGGCAAGGTCATCCTCTTCATCGACGAGATGCACATGCTCGTCGGCGCCGGCCAATGCAACAGCAGCATGGACGCGGCGAACCTGCTGAAGCCGGCTTTGGCCCGTGGCCGCTTCAGCTGCGTCGGCGCAACCACCTTCGACGAGTACCGCATGCACATCGAGAAGGACCCCGCGCTCGAGCGGCGATTCCAGAAAGTGGACGTTGAGGAGCCGAGTGTGCAGGCAACCATTGCCATCCTTCGGGGTCTAAGGCAGCGGTACGAAGAGCACCATGGCTTGAAAATTCTCGATGAGGCCATTGTTGCCGCCACGGACCTCGCTGGCCGTTATATCACAGGTGAGCAATTTGAATCTTTATATTCGCATTATTTGCTTCTATTGGCTTTCCTACTAGTAGGCCTATGTACTCCCTCCGATCCGTTTCATAATATAAGATGTTTAGTTTTTGTAAAGCGAATATATCTAGACATCTTTTACGTATAGATTCACTCAATATAGTATATGTCTGTCACACTATCAGCAAGTTATTAGTTAAAGTATTTTCGTAGGCTTTTGCAGTATGATTCAAGGCAAGAACAAACACCGTTCGCGTCTTTAATGCCGGGTGTTGTTGGAAACTCACGGCCTTTGCGGTGAGTATTGCGCAAAGCCCACGGGCAAAGAGGTCTTCCCGTCGCCAACGCTGTCGTCCCGTTTTGCCATGCGTTAGCTCACGGCAAAGTCCATATCGTGTGTAACTCTTTATTTGCCGTGCAATCCAGACACACGGCAACGCTGCCTGATCCCTTAGTGATACTCCCTCCTTGTCAAAGTGTTGTTCATGTAAGAATTTTAAAAAAAGTCAAACAATATCATGTTTAGCCAAGTATGTAGAAAAAATAACAATATTTAAATCCATACCATTAGATTCATCATTGTCTATTTTCATATGGTACATTTTTGGTATTTTAGATGTAGTTCATTTTCTCAATAAACTAGGTCAAAGTTGAGAAACTTTAACTTTAAAAAAATATTATATCCACTGTATTATGGCAAGGAGGGGGTATATATTAAGTACAATGTAGTACTCCTAATATACCCTGTATACAGACTCAAAAAAACATGTATGGCCATGTCGTCAGCGCATGTCCGTGGTGGCTGTGGGTTTACACTGAGTTACATAAGCAATTACTGTTGGATAAAACTCATACTAGTACATCTTTTTGTCGTTCGTTTGTAGGTCGTCACTTTCCTGACAAAGTAATTGATGTTATTGACGAGGCTTGTGCCACCACAAGGATACAGTTCATAAATAAAAGAAAAGAAGTCATCAATACGTCACATGCAAAAAACCAAAAAGAAGTGGTTACATTACATATTAGATCTAATACAATGAATAAACTTGTTGTTGGACCAGATCATGTTGCACAGGTATGCAGTTTTTGTAATATTTGTCTAAATTTTGACAATTGTTTCAATGTGATATATATATTTGTCATGTTCTAATGTATTTGAAGGTTGTTAACCAATGGACTGGAATTCCTGTCACTACACTTGATCAAGAGGAGAAGAATAAGTTAACACACCTAGCCGAAAGATTGCGTGAGCGTGTTGTTGGCCAGGATGAAGCCGTCAACTTGGTTGCCGAAACCGTGTTACGTTCTAGGGCTGGGTTGGATCAATCTGGCCAACCGGTAGGCTCTTTCCTCTTTTTGGGTTCGACGGGTGTTGGAAAGACAGAGCTTGCAAAAGCCCTTGCCGAGCAGCTATTTGGTAGTGAGAAGATGTTGATTCGGTTTGACATGTCTGAATATGTTGGGGAAGGTTCTATCAGGAGACTCATTGGCGCACCTCCAAGGTTTTGAATATAATTCCCTTTTTAACATTACATTGTCGTTACTAGTTCCCTCATGATCCTAGTGCTTTACTTTAATTATGATATTTAAAGCTATATTGGCCATGAAAATGGCGGACAACTGACCGAGAAGATCAGAAGGCATCCATACAGCGTCATCCTTTTTGACGAGGTGGAGAAAGCAGATCATTCTTTCTTCAATGTTCTGCTCCAGCTCCTTGACGATGGCATACTTACCGATGGCTTAGGACGGACCATAGATTTTAAGAACACTTTCATCATCATGACCTCAAATTTGGGAGCAGAACACTTAAATTCAAACGAAGAGATAAAAGAAGTTGCCCGGAGCCTCGTCATGGAGAAGGTTTGTGAATCCCAATTTTTTTCCCGTGCAAGTGTAAAGAGACCATATAGCTAGCTAGCTTACTTATGATTGTTGTTCATGCTTTTTGCACAGGTCGAGAAATACTTCAGGCCCGAATTCCTCAACCGGTTGGGTGAGATTGTGATCTTTGAGACTCTTCCGCATGAAAAGTTGAAAGACATTGTCAAAAGCCAGATAAACAAAGTCATTGCCAATGTATCTTCGAAGGGTATCTCTTTATTTGCAAGTGATGCCGCACTGGAAGTCATATTGTCGGAATCATACAAGCCAGTAAGTAGAAGTTCAGTCTATCAAAGTTGCACACTCTCATTTGTAGAATACCCTAGATCTATTTATTTTCTCCAAGCATGTATATTTTTAGGTAAAACAATGCATCCATCTATCTATGATATAACAGATGTACGGAGCAAGGCCAATAAGAAGATGGGTGCAGAAGAATGTGATAACAAAGCTCTCCAAGCTCCTGGTCAGTGGAGAAATCAGTGATGGCTCAGCGATCCATATTGACGCTAAGGACCACAAGGTGCTCAAGTATGAAGTGGTGAAGGATGTGGGTGCGAAACCTCTAAGAAGAAAACGACGACGACGACAACGAATACGTGGACAAGGTAAAACGGGTGAAACAAAGAAGACGAAGAGATCGACGTAGCTAGCAGCACGCAGATGACAATGAATATATAGGTTGCCAACTGCTAGTGCAAGCTGCTTGAATTGAATAGACTGCTGATTGAAGATCCGATCCTTATGCGTTGTTGTTTGTTCCACGCGACCACGCCTTGATCGTTGAATGGTGTGAAGTTCTTCTTGGCCACCGGTCATACGCTTCTCTTGCTGCTCACCACAAGGACTTGCCTACTTTTCGGTTACCTGATGAACCAAACAATTTTGGAGAATTTCAGTTCTGTTACCGTTACCCCCTTGACCCGATTCTATTACCGTTCCCAAGAATGTGTTCCCGTGCGGCACCCTCCCCCTCCATCCGATCGCAAAGCAATTTTATGGTTCGAGGTCCAACCCTTCTTACACTCTGATGGCATGTCTCTAGCTCATCAGTACACCTCGAAGCAAGGCTTGCGCCCAACTATATTAATACGGGAAATCTATTTATAGACTGGTTGGTGGATTGTGTAATTCGGCGGACTAACGTTTGCTGTTTGATTAGAGTGGGATGGATCGTGTGAATGTGCATGGCGTGGAACGTGAATATGAGTCAGCTAAAAATCCAATCAAAAATTCAAAATGTTTTGTAGATCAAACCATTCGTCCGATTAAGAAACCGTTAAGCTAGTCGTGTTGAGATCTTCGAAACTAGATCTCATATTGATATGTTTAGACGAAAAAATTTTCGGACCAAAAGTTATCCATCCTCAACACGTGATTTATCCTATTGAGTAATAGAGCAATTTATCAAGCGAATTATCTATAATAAACGCTAGATAAAATATGATTAGAATAGTAGGCAAAATACTAATCATGTGAAATAGCGAAAACATATTAAGGCATGTAGCCAAACAAACTGCAAGGCATAAAACTTTGGATATGATCAGAACAGGATTGAGACAGAAGATATACACGGCAGTAGCAGAAGTGGAACCGCCGGCGTTGGAACCGTCGTTGGCCATGTCGTCGAGGAAGAGAGTCGATGTCGGGAAGAAGTCCTCGCCGGGAAGACGTCGCTATCTGTGAGGAAGTCCGTGACAAAGCCGATGTCGCTGATAGCGCCCCAAAACCTTATCGCCCTTCTCCCGCATGGGACTCGAAGCGCGGGTCTCGGAGGCCTCTTGTCCGGCTCATGGCACGCCGCAAGACGGGATGGGGAAGATGGAGGTAGCGCAGTGCTCTGAAACTGGAGGCGCAAGGAATGTGTGGCAGTGTAACTGAGAGGAGGCGCGACCTCTCTCTCTTATAGGCACAGAGGGGAAGGTAGACAGACTACGCAGAAGATAAAACGAATGGACGGTACAGGCGGCAGTCCACCGGACAGCCTCCACTCAATTCGTATTCATTTAACTCGTATTAACAGTCAACTCAAAGCAAACGTTTCAGCTTCTGTACATCTGTTCATATACCATTCATGCGTGGCAAAATAAAGCTCGGCTCGGTGAGATTCCCGCAACCCGCCCGCGCGCGCGCGCGCGTCGCGTCGCGTCGTGGCGAGGCGAGCGAGGAGGAGGAGCGCGCGTGTGGAACTCTCTCCTTCTCCTTCTCATCTTTTTACCAAGTGATAAGAGAGCTCACCTTATAAGCTGGTCCAACTTTCACTCAACTAGCAATGTGGGACTAAACATTTGTCCCAGCTCTTGCCTTGCATGAATGGGCCAAATGGGCCACTAGGATTTCGGAAATTTATTGGCATATTATAAATGGGCTGGGCCTATTTAGGCAAAAATTCCAACATATCCATGTCATAATATATAAGTTATCCACCCGATATCATATAAGTTACCCACCTTATAAACGGATTAGGTCTAGATGTTTCTCGCATTTCTCATTTATGGATAAATTTTTATTTATTTTTTCGCCTCATGAAACCTCAGTTGCTCATTTATGTTAGTTTAGTTAATTAAATATGAGGTACGAGCTAGTTTAAATTGAGACACGATAGCCTAGATGTTAGGGTATAGAAACTTCGTCGCCATTGATGCGTTGCGACAAAGTCTCGGTACACTAATACCCTTCGAGGTTTCGAAGTTTAGGTTTAATTACTTTAAAAAAAATTAAGCTTTAAGCCGAACCGCTAGAATAACTTTTATATTTTGTTTGTAGATAAATTTTTATAGCGATGGATAACTTACATGTTTTTAAGTGGATAACTTATCTGTTAAAACATGGATAACTCTCATGTTAATAGTGGGTAATTATTGTATACTATTATGGATAATTTTTTTGTTTATCTCAATGGATAACTTTGTAAAAAAATTAGAATAACTTTAGTTTTCTTTGTGACCACTATATTTGTTAAGTCCTGATTACCTATATTTTTAGTTAATTACATATATGATAGAATTACTTGATTTAAATATGATAGTCTAGGTGCTATGATAGCGAGACTTCGTGTTGTCGACTCGGTGAAAATGGATGCTAAATCGGAAAAGTTTATATTTGTGTTTTCACGCATAAAAAAACTTAAACGCATAACTCATTTATAGGATGGATAACTTATGTGTTATCGAATAGATAACTTACATAGGAGTAGTAAAGTCCGGATAACTTATATGTTACGTATGGATAACCTTTTGGTTCAAAAAAAAGTTCTCGAAACATATCTATATGGGATCTAGTTTCCAAGATCTCATCACGACTAGTCTAACGATGAAAACAGATTCTAAATCGGATAAACGGTCTGACCTACAAAACATTTTGAATATTCAGATTTTCGCATTTAATTCTTACTAATATCAGATTTTTTGTTCTCTTATGTTTAGTACCAAAAGAGAGGCCAAGGCATGTAGGCCTTGCACAACTTACTTTTTTTGGTTGTTAGCGTGTAAATTAGACCGACACATTTTCTAACAAGCATGCATGTATCACTGTTGAAATCCCGCCGAAGTTTGTAATTTAGCAATCGGTCCGTTAGCAACCGGTCTGAACGTAGCGGCGTCCAATTAATATAGAAAAAGATACTACTCCCTTGAGGATAAAGTTTTTCCATCTCCTGGATCACATGACGTAGATAGGATTAAGGACTAATTACGCGGAGTCGCTTTCCTCGGCCCCACAAGCACAAAGCCACGTCTCTCCTTCCTCCCTTTACCCTCCCCGTGTGTGTTCTGGAGTTTTTTTTGCCTGCTCGCCCGATGAACTGCATGCACCTCCTACTCCCGCCGTCATGGCTCCCTTGCCTCCACGACTAGAGCCATGGAGGAAGCCGCGCGCCTCCCCACGCCGCTTCTGCCCTGGCCGTGCACCGCCGCACGCGCTGTTGCCTGGAGGAGGTCCTGCCGTATGTGTCGCGTGCTGCCTTTGCCCTAGCGGCGCGCCGCCGTGCGCTGCCTCCGTCTACAACTTGCCTTTGCCCTAGCGGCGCGCCGCCGTGCGCTGCCTCCGGCTACAGCCTGACCGCTCATTGGAGCAGGCCTCGCCGCATCAGCCTTTGCTGCCCTTCTCTGCTTGGCGTGGAACTGGTTTCCGAGGTGCCACCGTCGAGGACGACGGGGCCTTATCTGTTGTGCGTTCTGTAGGCATGGACGACGGTGCCTCCCCCTAATCCCGCTTTTGCTACCATGAGTGTATGCCGTTGCTACAGACCGCATACGGTTTTGCTACATTGGGTCAACAACGTTGCTATTTTTGTACAAATTTTGGCTATGAATTCCGGCGAGTCCCGGTGATATCTCCGGTGAAGTTTGTTTTTGCTACACTAAGATAATTTTTTCCTACAATTGTTCTTCGATTTTACTACATTAGCACACTTTTGCTATGAGATATTCGGCAATGTCTCCTGACAAAAGTCTCCGGCGAGATCAATGTTTGATACATTAGCACATTCTATTTGCCACCAATGGTTTGTGGTTCTTCTACAATAGCGTAAAATTTGTGCTATGATGTCTTTGGCGAGGTCTCTCGGAGAAAGTCTCCGACAAAGTTGGTTTTGCTACATTAGAAGAAACTTTTTGCTACAAAGTGTCCGATGAGGTCTCCGGCGAGATCTGTCTTTTTATTTATTTTTTGTCTCATGGACGAACCGTTTTTTGCTACATGTAGCAAAAGCGGAACAATTTGTAGCAAAAACGTTGCTCAATATAGCAAAAGCGGGATTTAGTCTTTTTTGGCGGCAGGGGAACCCAGGGATTTTGGGGAATTATCCCCCATGGGACGCGTAGTAGTCCCCGTTAATATAGCAACCAACCAATGAAACAGAGACCACTACTGAGGCAGAAAACACAACAACCAGTCTAAAAGAAACAAAAAGAAAGCAAACCCGAAGTTGGCGGTTCGACAAAAACGGAGATAAATCGCAACCGATGCGTCCTTTGAAGATGTACTACCGCACCTCTAGCACTTCGGAGCGCCGCTTACCAAGCAGCACATCCAAGAAGGGTAGCGACGACAACGATGTTGCTGCCCGTACAGGTCCTAGGGTTTCCTCTGGTATGGGAGGTGGGAAAGAGATACTCCCCACTCCCTTCAGGAAGGATGACGGCACCCACAGGCGTCACCGCGTAGGTGTCTAGACGACAAGGATTTCTCCCGATCCCTCGAAAAACCACACTCTCGGATGCTTTGAATGGCTCCACCCATCTCGCCGCCCAGCTGCACACGCCACCACAGTCTTGCAATCACTATCATCGTCTCACTGTGACCCACGTTGCGAGGCTGGTATGACTAAAAAGAAGAAACTTGGCGGGGTAAGCGGTAAAGTAACACGCGTGAGGGAACTACCTTCACCGCCATGAGGCGATAACCGACCGAATGCAACAACATGGGAAAACCAGGCCCTCTCTGACCTGGCCGAGCCCAAATGGACTCGTGAAGTCCTGCCGCCACACTGCAGCAAGAGTGACACCGTCGATGCCAACCCAAACGCTAGTCCCTATCAGGGCCGGCCCTTGGGGGGACCTGTGGGGCAGCCGCCCCAGGACCAAAAATAATAGGGACCCTCCTAGAAATATGCTATATAGGCAGGCCTAGTGTATATCGTAAAAAAGATTTTTTATTAGGCTGGTGGCTTAATTGGGCCATTTTTTTCGCTGTCCTAGACTCTGAGATGAGGCGATCGATACGGGTACATGGCGAGGCCGTGGAGGATTGGCGGAGGCCAACCACTCGACTCCCAGTTCGGTCGCTTCTCTTCCTCCCTGGCAAAAGAAACCAACAATTGATCGTACGACTCCTGCCCGATTCATGTCGCCTCCACTGTATCGGAATATCGAATCGGGATTTGGGAGCGGGAAGCCTCAAGGCCCTCGGGATCGACGCCAGGCGCGAAGGCTAGACCATCGACGAGACGATCGACCGCCTGGCTGCTGGTCCGATGGTCCACCCCTGCCCGTGTCTATGCCGGTTACGCCCTAATTCTTAGTTCTTAGTTCTAATTAGAATTGTTGTCCTTTGTAGACAGCGATATTATGGCACCCGAATTCGGTGCTAAGAAAATAAAAAAAGGAGAGAATAAGAGAAGAAATTAATAGAATTATAGGGAGAATCTTTTCATAAATTTTTAAAGAACAACACCAGTACTTTCTATAAATGTCTGCTATGGGTTTTTTGAGTTTGCCAGAGAAGCGGATTGTTATCCTAATATTTCTATTGCTTAGATCTTATTTATTATGCTCGTGGCTGTTACATCAGCTGAAAAAAGATTTTCAAAGTTAAAATTATTGAAGAAATATTTGAGATCTACAATGTCTCATAAGAGGTTTAGATGGTTTGGCGACTCTATGCATCGAGAAGACGTTAGTGGACGAGATTGATATTGATTCCATCGTCACTGACTTTGCTTCTAGGAATTTTCGAAAGAAATTTAAGGTATCATATAAACGTTGTTATTTTTATATGAATATTATACTTAGAAATATAATTAAATTATTTATTTTTCATCATCTTATATATGAATAAAAATTATAATAAGGGGAACAAAATTTTAGTTTCGCCCCGGGCTCCAAAAATCTCAGGACCGGCCCTGGTCCCTACTCCTCCACCCATCAGTGGATCCGCCAGCACCGCCAACACGCAGCAAAGCGACCCCAGGCCCTCGACCTCCATCATGGTCACGCCGTTGCCGCCCGTCGGCGCTGTCCCCCGCAGCCCTCCGTGCGAACGGGTAAGGGAAGGCCTCAACCGCCGGCACCGCCCGGGCTTTGCCTGGCGGCTCCCGGCCGACGGCGGCGGAGGGGGAACTGGAAGGAGGGGGGGTCAGGGAGGAGGAAGAGGGCGTGCCCCTGCGTCTCCCGCGGGGATAAGGCAGGAGAGTAAATGGGAGAGTCCCGCTGTTCTTTCCGCGCGTCGCTCATGAGTACACCACCCACTCTGATATTCTCTGAAACACCTCTTTATTTAGTTTCTGTGAATTTCAGTGTGCAGTGTTAACATAAATTTCTTCGCAAAGGAAAACTTGCTGGGATTAAATGCATAAAACATGTGTAATCTAATGAGTACACATAAATAAAACTATTTCCGAGAGGAGCATGCTTTCGCCATCATTGTTCATAGTATATTTATGTACTTGTTGATAGTAACACCTGAAGATACTTTACATGAAAAAAGGGAGGGAAACAAAGAAGAAAAGAGAAACAACCTCAGATTACAATTGCATCAGGTGATGCCGCCGCTAGTGTACAATCAACATTACACAATGGAAATGGTGGTGCCCATCGTCCTCTTCACAAGGCGGCTTCCTTTCCAGAACCAATCTATCTGTAGCAATCTTTGGCAGATGAAACACCACGCTGCTATGCAGGCCCCAATAATCTGTGCATATGGGTCATATGTCTGCCGTTGCCAGGCAAAGAAATGCCAGGAGAACGAGACTACATTTGATGCCAAGTGTTTGTTTCCCTATGATCCGCTCTCGATTTGGTTGCTGAATGGTAACCGGTCAACGCCCCTCTCGACTGCATCCCTCCACAGTCTGTACCGTATGCCGAGCTTGTCATATGACACTGGCCAGTTCCAAACGTTAGCGCCGTTGTTCATTCGCTCTTGTTGGCCGAGCACAAGCCGCAGATCCTCATTCAAGACCTGCAGAAGATTATGCAAGATTGTCATGGTCAGAACAGTCATACACAACTGTTGAAACCAATCCAGGTACCGTCTGACTTAGTTTGCAAAAAACAGTTACTAAAATAAATTTACTAGCTATCATGTTGATGTTTTTCAGGGGACTATCATGTTAACATCCTATAGTTATGAAGTAGCTACAAAATTTGAGACTTGCCTTCTCAGCGAAATGTGACCACAACAGGTGCATGAAAGGGATGTGCTTGATCCAGGGTGCGAAGTCGAGGGACATCCGGTACAGCAGTCTGGTTTTACTCCTAGATGAGGGCAAGCATACATGGAGCTGGTGGAGATGCGTCGAACATTGTTGGGTGCTCTTTCCTTCTAGCTTTCCGGGCTTGGAGATGCCAATGGTTGACAAGACCATGCAGGGCGGTCGGAACTCCATATCAATGGGATAAGGATCCCAGTACCCTTGGAGCCCAGATGTAGGTGTCAAGAACTTCACAAAGCTGAGAATAGTAACACAAGATCAACATCTTGATTTGCACAGACACAATATCACCATGCTTATTGGAGACTGACTATTCATCAGCCAGTTATTCTTGGTGCCATCAAACGTATAGAAATACCTTGGAACACTCCATCCCTTGGCAAAGGTGGATGTATGCGTAAACGGGGCATGAGCAAGGTCTAGTAGATTGTCCAAAAGAAGTCCATGCTCCACTGGTAGCTCCATCACTATCTGTTGAATGGTCAAGAAGAACATTCAGTCCAGTCCTAAACTGGAAATATACAGGACACCCGCAGAATAGCATGATTGCTGCAGCATCATGATGTTCTTTACCTCTGCATGTATTGTAAATCCGGAAGGGGGCAGCAGAGAAGGGATGGTGGGTGTCGGTGTGTCATCGCCTGGCCAGATCCAGACCATTCCTTCTTGCTCGAAGCATGGCAGTGCCCGGATGCGCACATTCAGCATCTTTGTTGATGGCATCTTCTCACATTTTCCGTCAGTCGAATACTCCCACCCTGAAGATTGTCCATAAAAAATGAAATATTATTTGTACATCAGTCTTTACTTTTGGTAATACTACTAATGAGAATAAGAGACCAGACTGAATAAAAAATATGCTCTGAGTTCTTACCATGGTAAGGACACGTGATTCTACCCTCATTCACTGAACCAAGATCAAGAGGGCAAGCTCTGTGAGCACATGTATTCTGCACACATCCAGGCCTTTTATCTTTTCCTCTGAATATCACCCACTGCTCCTCGAAACAATCTATTGGTACCTGAGAGAAAATAAATGACTGTCAAATAAACACCATGTGCCTGTGAATGCTAAATCTTATTGTCTTTGAAGCGGACAATTTTACTTACCATGGTGTCATCTTTCAGATCACTGGAGAAAGCAACCGGGTACCAGAAGTTCTTCAGGTTGGAATTGTAAGGCTTCACCGGCCCAGAAATGTTAAGGCTCCGACGCTTAGTTTTCTTGGGTCCGGCACGGGGTGTGAAGGAAGTGCTAGGATCAAGAGAAGCACAATCGGCCGTGGCCGCAAAAGCGCTTCCATCCGACAACAGCCTTTCGTTGACCACCGTCTCCATTTGCGCTAGCTTATCCAGCGCAGACGACACTCTAGATTCCGATAAGTAAAGCTGCAAACGACAAATTAAACATCAGATTCCAGATGATATATAGCAAGGTTCCGATTTGGATTGTTCCAGCAACAATAACATACCTGGTTGTGAGCTTTTGCCAGGTCCTCTTGTAGCCCAGCAAGATCTTTCCTCAAGTTCCCAACCGACTTGAAGTCTCTCGCTAAAGGATTCAGAACCTCCACCACCTGCATTTCATTTTTACAATCCATGTTACTGTCCATTTTATGCATCCACAGTTTCAACCTCAAGCATCTATATGACATCCATTGGAACCTCTATGCATAACTCTGAATACTAATCATGGTAAAAAGATTCAGATAGTGCAGACTGCAAAGAGAAACATTTCACTGAACTTACTGAAACTAGCTACCAGTATTCAGCCCATATGCTGCATACCTTGTTGTGAAGCACCATGATGGTGAGCAGGTCCTGCCGTGCCCTCCAGTCGCAGTACTGGATGTCGAAGCGGACGACGTCGAGCGCCTGCTTGGCGTCCAAGAATTTGCCCTTCTCGATCGGAACCCTCGGGCCAGGGTCATCGACATGGAAGAGGGCCTCCCAGTGGTTATCCTTCAGATACTCAGCGCTGTCGTCCCTGAGCACCGCGTACACCTTGATTCCACCATATCTACCGACGCCCTGCACCACAAGAACATCATCGTCAGTTATCCGGTTCACCAGGAAACGATAATTTGGGGGTTCAGAAGAATTTCAGAAACTTCTGTCAGGAATTAGAGCATTCGAAATTACATTGTTCATCATGAGCTCACCGTGGACTACAATCCTAACCAAAACGATACCGAGGGGAAGAAGCTGGGCTTATCCTCTCACCTTTCTGGAGATGCACCGGAAGGATGGCTTGATGAGCAGGTGCGGCACCAGGGACAGCGAAGCCACTGTGGTCATGGACGCCGCCGGCGGCCGTCGTCGCCGCAATCGAGCGGCGAGAAAAGAGGGATTTCCGGTGTGGAGAAATTGCTGTATTTCTTTCGCAGAGGAGGAACGGAAAGGCTGCTGCGACGTCAGAGTATTCTTTTTCTTGGAAATTATTTTTCGCGGCTGAACTGGGCTTGACGCCTTGCGACGATAAGAGGCGGGAGCTACCCGCGATCTCCACGAGCCTCCCGCATGTGGCCACGTGGGATCCGGTGTCAAGCTCCAGCCGTGACATGGAGGCCTACAGCACCAGGGGTTTGGGAGCGCAAGTTGCACCCAAGGCCAATGGTGTACTAGTGGAAATTATCACCAAAGACCTTCTACTTTGTAACTATCTCAAGATGAGCATGTTATTTGTTTCTTATATGTGTTTTTTTGTCAAGGACGGGTCGTGGTCCGCATTGAGAGCGAGGTTCATGTTTAGTCAAAGACTTGCACAGGCAAAACACTCGAGTTGGATGCATCTATACATATGCATCAAAAGTTAAGCATGAAAGTGTCGTGTGCATCTACTCTATACTAAAAGAGTGTTTTGTGACCAAAGAGGTTTAGTTAATTTTGTTTGTGATCGAAATCTTCATGGGATCCTACTTTTGTTCCATGTTGCCTATTTCACCGCTACTTCTTTTCCATCGAGTGATGGGCGAACTATCGATCGTTGGCCTATGATCTCATAGTCACTGCTATACCAAAAGAAAATTATCCATTGCTTGAGAAGGTGCAATTGATGGAAAATTCAATACAACAAACACCAATTTTTTAAAAAAAATTGGATGTAGTTGCACTCATGCAAGAAGAAAATAGTTGAATTAGCCACTAGCACCTCACCATTTTTTCGATAAAGTCTAACATCTCTCCATGTAACTGAGATAGGTCGAATTCCGTAAACAAGGAACCTTGTTTGTTTATGTTTCGAACAAAACAGTTTTAGACAGGTCGGGAATGTAACCACAAATTCCTTATTGTGTCAACTGAAGGAGAAGGATGTTGCAATTTCACAGCACACCAAGGGGCTTACGGGCAAAAGATGCTCATCTACCAACACACAGTGTAACGTAACTACGGATGGATGGATAGATTGCGGGATAAGACGCTGCTGGAGTGTGTGTCCTGACGCGCCTAGGTGGCACCGTGTACGGCCGGATTTGTGTGGACAGACGGTCACTAGCGTGCCAGCGTGGACGCGTTCCTGTCCATTAATTAGTTCCGCGCTAGAATCTCAAACCATCCCACGTGACAGAGAGAATATGTTGCGTTCGATTCTCTCCTTGAACGACTTTCGAAAGGAGTATGTTCCGGTAGCTTTCTACATTACGACGTTTTCAGTTTCTCTTGGCAATAAATGATCTAATTCTTCTACTATTAGTTAATTATTAGGCCTAGTTTAAAAATATTATTTTCTAAAACCGAAGTATATCGATATAATAGTATTTTAGTGCCTAGTAAAACAATACTTTAGTTATTCTCTTTTTTCAGTTTTGAAAAAAATGTCTAACCTCTTTCTTAAATATTTAAAAAACAATAGTTTTTAGAATACTTAAGTTTTACAATCATATTATTTGTTGGATCCAAACACCTCAAAGTATTTAATACTTCAGTTTTTTTAGAAACCAAATTATTCCCTTAATACTTCAAAAATACTTTGATGACAAACAAGGTCTTATTACTTCCTCCGATCCATAATAAGTGTCGGATGATTTAACATTGTTTTAGTACAAATTTTATACTATATCTCTGACACTTATTTCGGATCAGAGGGAGTAGAAAAAACGGACATAAAAAGTAGTCAAGCGTAGAAGACCTCCCAAAAAACAACGGTAAATCCCTGATTTTGCTTTTAACACCATCACCGAACTGAAATTTTTCACGAGGACCCCATGTCATCCCTTTGGGGCGACCTCAGGGTTTAGGAGGACCCCATGTCGTCCCCTTTGTGTCAACCCCAGGGATCAAACCCTAGCGCCGCCACCCAGCCATCATCACGCTCTTCGTGGCTCCGACTGCGTTGTTGGTGATCCTCGCTCCCAAAGGAGAGATCTCTGGCTGTATGCGTGCGGTGGAGCAAGGACTTTGGGGGAGCGGCTCCCGTAGCTTCGAGGTGATGGCATCCACGATGGCTGCTAGCTAGGGCGGCGGCGTCTTCGAGCATGGAGGCAGCTTGCTCTGTTGTCAACGACGCGCTGTCCTCACCAGTCATGCACCCCCTCATCTCATTTGCACCGGCCGGGCATTGGGGATCGGAATCATAGGGAGGCAACATGCGGCGTGGGGGCTTGCAAGTCTAGATAAATTAAGGTCAGTAGGGCGTCAGCCCTAGTTATCTTTTGTGCCCTAGTCGTCGATCTGCCTGCTATCAATCATCCTCGATCAGGCCGCCATCGAGTTCTAGACTTCTCCATCGGAGAAGACGCACTGGGATCCGGTCATGCACGTTTAAAACATCATCCAGTGCTGTTTTAATGGGATGTGGCATGAGGCTTTGCTTTCTGTCGACGCCTTGGTACATGTCGTCATCGGAAGTGACGAAGCTAGGGGCCAAGCCCCCGTGATATGATGTAGCAAGGGAAAATGGCAGATTTAGAGTGGATTTTTTTAGCTAATACATGGAGATTATCTTGCCCCCCCTTATAGAAAAATTTAGCTATTTCAGTCCCCCTTGAATGTATCATGCCTCCGCCCTGGTCATCGGCATCTATGTCGCTATTTTCATGCCTCTACCACTGGTCATCGACATCTATGCCGCTATTTTCATGGTGTTGACAAAGGTGGAGAATGTCATGTTGGTTGCTATAAAAGACCATGAGATCTCGAAGGCTCTATTCAGTTCGAGACTACTAAGTAAGGGTAGACGCGGAGTCTTTGAGGTGGTGAAGACATTGCTTCACAAGCGAGTGCATCCTTTGTGGTGGTTTGGGTTTTGCTACTGCGAGTGATTCATCACTATGCAATGCTTTCTTCTTCTTCTTCTTTTTTCTATGCATCCTTAATGTCTCGGCTAGTTTCGTAGTATATTTTTTTGGTGCAGAGGTTAGGTATAATTGATATTTTCATAATATTAATATATTTCCTTTGTCGACTGATGGAACAACAAGAGCAAGCTTGCATCACCTAGCACCACGACGGTAATGCATCCATTGAACTTGAATTCGCAAACACCGCAGAGAGACATCAAGAATGCAACTCTACCTTGCACGGTAGATAACGTGCATGGCCCACCTCTTCTCCTTTTGACTTTTCTAAGATTCTGATGTGTATTGAATTCTCTCTTCTTCAACACTAGTACATTTAGTTTTAATACTAAAAACTTTTATATCTATTGAATCTTAAGTTTATTTTATGAACCGTTCAAATATTTTAGTTTTTAGCGACGGGAGCTTCAAAATAAGACCAATATCGAATACTTTTTAACTACTTTTGAAAATTGAATTTTGAAACTTAGTAAAACTTGGTGAAACTTAGTGAAAAATTTCTCTAGAACAATTTGTTTCAGAATATTTCAAATTTGGCTGGTCATAGTTAAAAATGTTTACGAATTATCTTAAATTTTATTTTGGAAACACAATTATTTCATATCTTGTTTCATTGTGTATCATCATGTTTGAATGTGTTTCGGAATTCAAATTTTGAATTTTGCCAAAACAGACCCTTTTTAGGCTTGTTTAGAAGATCTCATCAAAATAAATACGCATATCCAAACGGATTTTTAAGCTAATATATATTTCAATATATATTGCTCTTTTAAGTTTACTATCAAAATTAAATTCACGTATTAAAAAATAAGAGATAGTACTAGTATGGGGTATGCTACATGCAAAGATTCTCTTCAAATGTTAATCTTAAAGCAAATATAAGAGATCCAAAGATGCAGACATACACGCTACCTAGCATGCTTGCCATTCTGGGAGAGACATACCAAGCTAACAAGAAAATTGTAAACCGCACTCCAAAGGTTGGCCCCTCGTTCCTATCGTCTTGCTAGATGATTATACCCACTCTGCTTTTATTTACTCTGCTTTTATAGGTTTAGTCAAAGTTAATGTTTTAAAAATCCAACCTAATGTGTAATATAGCAACAAAAATACCAACCTCCACAATACCTAATTTATATATGAAAATCATTTTTACGATGATGATTCTAATACTTCTTCCGACCCAAATTAATTGACTTGGATTTTTTAAAATTTAAATAAACATATATATTAAATAGTGTCTAAATTTATCTAAATTTAAATTAATATGAGTCAATTAATATGGTCGGAGGGAGTAATACAAATGTCGTACGGTGAACAAAGAGAGTACTACCCTGATTTGGCACGGGACACTGTACAATTGTACAGTAATTTTTTCCTTTCTGAAATGTTATTCAATCTACAGTAAGTACGATGCTGAGCAGCTCCAAAGCGGCCCATGTCCGGCCTAGCCCAGGACGGTTACAGGCAATTCTCTCAAACGTTTATGGCTGGAAGCGGGGAAACGTCCAGGAGGTTTGGCCCAGGACTCCAGGTATGGGCTTCGTTTAGCTCGGCTTACATGTGCAGAATAAAGGAGCTTTGGCCCAGCACTATGTGTAACTTTTTTGGGCTTCAGCTTATGCATAAACTGCTTATAGATTCCGGTTGGGAGAAACTGCAAAGGGCAGAAGCTTGTAGAAACTGTCGGAAGACTTTTTTTGGGCTTATGCTGTTTTAGCTTATTTGCTGCGATGAGTGGTGACATGTCTGTTATGGCCCTGAACTTGATTTGGCCACTTAATATAATTCAGGACATGCCAAAATAATACAAAATGTCATACGATTTTGAAATTACAGTAGAAATAACATCTCAAGCTACTATTCCTTCAGCGATGATCTGTCGTAGTGCACCCATGATGCTATCAGATGAAGAAGAAGCGGTTGCACCAGTATACGATGTGCCGTCCTCGTGAATATACGGGCCTCGCTCAAAGTTGTGGAAATGTTGATCATATAGTTTACTGTCACGGATGAAGTTATGCAAACACATGCACGCAGTGATGATCTTCGTTTGCGTCAGAGGATCATGAAAATGTGGCAATCCTTGTAGAATGCGCCACTTCTTCAAAACACCAAATGCTCTTTCGACGGCATTTCGCAGACAAGAATGAAGATGGTTGAGTCTCTCCATCATGTTTTGTGGAGACGTCCCTTGGAATTCTGGAACATGGTAGCGCTGTTCTTTGAATGGGGCGAGATAACCAATTCTGTTTGGATATCCAGAGTCAACAAGATAGTATTTTCCTGTAAATAGCAAACAAAGCAGCACATAAATATATAGTATTTTATCAGCATATATTTTATGTATGTACTACGTATGCGAGAAGATTACCAGTAGGAGGGTGCAGATAGTTTGAAAAATGGGGGCCGAGCATCAATCCATACACGTGTATCATGAACAGATCCAAGCCATCCAGCAACAGCAAATGTGAACCTCATGTCAAAATCGCATATTGCCAACACATTCTGACTTGTATAATCTTTCCTATTAGTATATTTTGGATGTCTTGCTCAGCAACTATCACAGGAATGTGTGTTCCATCAATTGCTCCAATGGCATCTTTAAAATGGGGCCAGAATCTAGGCTGTCTAAGTTTATCATGAACTTCGGTGAAAGTAGGATCATTCGGTCTGATATAATCACCCGCCATACGATCTACACAGTCTAAAACATGATAAAATGTATTGCTCACAGTAGAAACACTACGCTCAAAACGATCTACAGCTTGACTATTGGTTGCAGCCCCCCAACATCCAAAGAAACATAGATAGTGATTCTACACTCGACATTTGAGCAGTCGAAATGAGGCCATAGTCAGCAACAAAAATGCCATGCAACATTTGAAAGACTGACCTCCTCATTCTAAAAGCCTTGTAGAACCTTTTTGGATCATTCATCCTCTCCTCAACCCATTATATCCCTGAAACCAAAGGCGGGGGTCTTCTAGTAGCATAAGGAACCTTCTCATTGTCGGCAATACAAGCGGCAAGCATAAACATCATATCAAACTCTTCATCCGAGTCATCATTTGAGTTCATCTGTAATTGTACAAAAGGAAACGATCGTAAGAAGTAACCAAATAACAAGGGAGCAAGACAAATTGAAGTTGTACTCAACAAACATTGTTCAAAATAACATATCTCAATACAGATACAAGTTTCTAGCAAATTACATAGCTTAGTACGGGTACAAGTTGTAAGCAAGTAACATAGCTCATTTCAAATACAAGTTGCAAACACTACTTCTTGTTATGATGCGTCTATGTCATTTTAATCCATTCTATCCTCTGGGCAGGCGTTGCATCCTCTACCAAACAAGCAAACATTTCACGATACTCCTGTAAAATAAAAAGTTGTGTCGCATAGAAGTACTCCAAACTCCCAGGCTTAGCTCCATCCTGATATACCAAGGCAACCAACCGCCTAATCTCATCCCTGGAAGATTCCTTACTCTTGTCCGGAGATGTCACGGAATTCTTACTCTTGTCTTCCTCCACCATCCTAATCCTCTCCTTGTCTTTCTCCCTCTTTTCCATGAGCTCCATCATACGGTCCAACCTAGCAGCACTGCTAGTTGTACCACTCATCTTGGGTGTGGCCGTGGGAGTATGTGAGTATTGGCATCCTCTCTTCTTCTTGTTAGAAGCACGCACAGGTGTAAAAAGAGGGTCGTCAGCTTCACACCTAGAACCTTCACCATCCACTTCAATGTCCACTCGAGCCTAAGAAGTTGGAGGCACCCTAGCAGCAACATTGGTCACTACATTCTTGTCAAACAGTATCTTCAGGTCCTCTTTATCCTGTAGTGGAGCTATCTGAAACTTGGCAGCCTCCGGACACATCTGCATATAACATAATGCTATTAGAACAACAACAATTGTCGTAAACATATGAATAGAACAACAATTGCCAACCAAGTTATCATTACTTGTATCTCATGTGTCCACCAATCGTCGCTAGCCTCAATGGTATGAGTGACAGGATCTATACCCAAACCGGATGCATGTTGGAGCAATCCCTTCCAAACAGTGTAATCCTTCTTGAGTGTTTCCCACCTATTTTTCATTTGTTTCTGGTCATAGTTTCTCTTTGTGCGCTCGTTGAACTTCCTGACCAAATTTGTGTATCCATGTTTGGTCAAAACATGCACCAGACGATTATTTGCATTAATATCTTCGATGCACACGTCAATAAATACACGATGAGCTATAACATCCCAACTAGCTTTCACCTGTTTCGGCTTGACAATCTAGATATGCAACAACATATTATCCACCATTTTATGCAGTCACCCGTCACAAACACACAACATCAATACACTTATTTTAACATGGCATGATTTTTGGACACAACCATCACTACTAGTAATCTAGACACAATCTGTAGTACTAACAATCTACTAGCAATTTGTATTACCAATCTACACACAATCTGTACTAATAACAATATACTAGCAATCTACACACAATCTGTACTAATAATAATTTACAAGCAATCATGTACTAGCAATCATCACCAATAGCCAAAAATTGCAGGGAGAAACAGGTGATTACCGCTGGGGCTTGGGAGGTTGACATCCCAGATGCCCTTGGTGCTGACCGAACTGGAGATGAGTTGGGGACTAGGGCCGATCGGGGATAGGGCTGGTCGGGGCTGGGAGGCTGGATCTGTCGGCGCTGGGGAGAGCAGCGGCAAAGGGAGATGTGGCCGGTCGGGGCTGGGGAAGAAGGATCCGCCGGTGCTGGGGAGAGCAGCGGAGAAGGGCGCTGGGGCCAGTCGGGGCTGGGGGGATGGATTTCATCGCCGCTGGGGGAGAGCAGAGGAGAAGCGGGGCGGTCAGTGGCTAGGGGAGATACGGGGCGGGAGGAGCGGCAGAGCAGAGAGGGTCGACGCTGGGGAGAGGATCGCGATGGGAGGGAGAGGCCGGGAACGGGGCCGCATGGGGACGGGGGTCACGGGTCGGGGTTTTTTCTCTCGTTTTCTTCTGTGTCCTTTGCTGTGGCATTTTGATGTAATAGATAGGAATGACATGTCCATTTGCCGATAACGCTTGGCATCGTGAGCTGAGAAGCTCGCGAAACTCCTCTCCCCCTGTTTCTTCCCACTGTGTGTAAATGGGCTTCTGGTGGAATTTTCGGTGGAAAAAAACTGGAGACTTCTTTTCTGCTTATGCGGTGAGGAACCCAGAAGCCATACTAGAAGCCCAAAAGATGTCACCCTATATATATGGTGACCCATGCCAGGCTACGGGATCATTTATGGTCCCAGCAGGCTTGCAAAACAATCACTCCCATTGATACGTCAGAAACGTATCTATAATTTTTGATGCTCCATGCTTGTTTTGTATCTACTTTGCTTTGCTTTGTCTATACTTTGAGGTGTTTTTATATCTTTCCTGGAACTAACCTATTAACAAGTTGTCATAGTGTTAGTTTCCTATTTTCTTATGTTTTTGGTTCCAGAAAGGTAGAAAATCAATATTCTCGGAATTGGACGGGACAAAAGCCAAAGTTATTATTTTTCCCGGAGCAACACGAAACCACGAAGCAGAGCCGGAGGGGAGGCCACAGGGTGGCCAAACCCCCCAAGGAGCGGGTAAGCCCTGGAGGCGCCTAGAGGGGGTGTGGGCCCCCTGGATGTTGGAGATATGCCCTAGAGGCAATAATAAATGTAGTTATTATTATATCTTTATGTTTATGATAAATATTTACATTCATGCTATAACAGTATTAACAAGGAAACATTAATACTTGTGTGATTTGTAAACTAAATTAGAGTCCCTAGTAAAGCCTCTTTATAATACTAGCTTGTTGGTTAATAAATGATTGTGGTTTCCCTATCATGAACATTGAGATGTTATTAACAACAAGATCATATTGTTAGGAGAATGATATGATGGACATACTCCTATAGATAAGCGTAGCATAAATATCAAGTCATTTTAATAGTTCAATTGCTATATGCTTTCTGATACATAGTAACCTAATTCCTTCGACCATGAGATCATGCATATCAACATCACCGGAAGGATGCTTTGATGACATCAAACACCACACCGTAATTGGGTGGTTATAAAGGTGGCATTGAGTGTTCGGAAAGTATGGGTTGAGACACATGGATCAAGAGTGGGATTTGTCCATCCATATGACGGATAGATATACTCTGGGCCCTCTCGGTGGAATGTCATCCAATTGGCTTGCAAGCATGTGACTGGCTCACAAGGGATCACATATCATGGGAACGAGAAAAGAGTACTTATCAGTAACGAGGTTGAACTAGGTATGCAGAGATACCGACGATCAAAACCTCGGATAAGTAAACTATCGTGAGACAAAGGGAAATTGGTATCGTATGTAAGTGGTTCATTCGATCGCAAAGTAATCGAGAAATATGTGGGAGCCATATGAATTTCATTCCTCTATTGGTTATTGTTAGAAGTGTCTCGATCATGTCCGCATAATTCACGAACCGTAGGGAGACACACTTAAGGATTCGATGTTGTTGAGTAGTTATGGAATGATGAGTAAGAGACCGAATGTTGTTCGGAGTCTCGGATGGGATCCGGGATATCACGAGGAGATCCGAAATGGTCCGGAGAATAAGATTCATATAAGGAAAGTCCTGTTTCGGGGTTGGAGAATGATTCCGGTGTTTTTATCGGGAATGTTCTAGAAGGTTCTGAAGGTCCCACTCGGAGGAAGGGTACATGAATGTGTCATAACAAGTTGGAATGGTTGCATCATGTACTAGGTGTCATCGCTGAGCAAAATAAAGGGATAAATCAAATCCTAGTTTAAAAAGTCAAACGCCAATTTGAAAAGTCAAACGGCAAGTTTGCTTGGTGGAGGGAGAGTAGGAAACCTACTTGGGGAGGAGTTCCTCCCCCTTGGAGGCCGAGTTGGGGTAGGACTCCCTCCCCCTTGGCCGGCGCCCTCCACCTATAAAAGAAGGGGCAGGGCTACCCCTCTAGACCTACACCTCCACCACCCAAAACCCTAGCCCTAGCCGCCGGCCCTCCTTTAGCCGCCGCCGCCCTAGGGCAAACCCTAGCCGCCGACTTGGGGCTTTCCCCAAGCCCTAGCCGCCGGCCTATCCCTCTCTCCTTGGTGTGTCTAAACCCTAGATCACCGAGGCCTCTCTCATAGTCTACCATATTCGCTCCGGCTTAAGGCGAAGCCCTGCGAGATCTCCCCTCTACTTCCGATACCACACCGTCGTGCTGCCGGAATCGCGAGGAGAGTGCTAAAACCTCTGCTGCCTGCTGGAACAAGGGAGAGGAAGGTCTTCATCGAGTACCGAACGTGTGACCGATCATGAAGGAGCCTAACGCACGGAAGGATAGTCTACACGATCTTGAGATCGGCAAGAGTACGACTACATCACCCACGAGAATCCGCTCTCGTTAAACACTTTGGAATCTTCGAGGGTGAGTTATTCTATCGACTCGTTGCTACAATATAGTAGATAGATCTTGGCTTGTTTGTTTGTATGCGGTAGAAAAATTTTGTTTTCCATGCTACGAACCCCTACACTGGACCCCCACCGACCTTGATTCCTGCGCCTATAAGAAGTCTCTGACCCAAAAACCCTAGAGGATCCAGAAGAAATCCATGAAAACCTCTACTGCGTCGCCGCCACCGAAGGGGAGATTCGGGGGGACAGAAAGTCTCTGTTTCGGCACCCTGCCGGGATGGGGAAGTGCCCCCGGAGCCATCTCCATCAATCTCCATCGCCATCTTCATCAGCGTTGCTGATTCCCATGATAAGGAGACAGTAGTTCTTCCTCGAGGCTAAGGGCTCTACCGGTAGCTATGTGTTCATCTCTCTCTCTCTCTCTCTATGCATGATCTTGTTGTGGTCATGAGCTTTGTAATCAAGTAGATCAACCTTGATACTCAAGTGCTTCATTAGATCTCTGCTCTGCCCATGTGTGTGAAAGTAACAGCGTGCATGCCATGGTGGCACTTAGGCTTGAGTCTACATAAATACTCTTTGTGCTTTAATAGATCTATGCTTTTCCCCACGTGTGTGAAAGTGACAGCGGGCATACCATGTGTGGCACTTTGGCCAGATTGAATATTTGTTATGAGTTATATTTGGAGTTGGATGTCTCTAAGAAATTGTGGTGTTTGTTGGAACAATCTAGCGCTCAAGGTGACAGTGTGGGGTTATCTAGATTGGGGAAGGCGGACTTTGAGGAGTGCTGTTATAGCCCTACCGATGATTAGAGTGTCCAACCGGAGAGTAGTTAAGAGTAGTATCATGAAGAGAGGATATTTATATGAGAGTGTTCACTAGTGAAAGTATGATCCCTGGGCCTTGTTTCTAAGCATTGAAACACCGTTTGCTACTAGATCTGTTGCATGTTTGCTTGCTTTAGTCCTCCACGCCATCAGCTATTTTCTGGCACCATTACCACTTGTATTTCACTATCTCTTAGCCGAACTAGTGCACCTATATTGGGTGTGTTGGGGACACAAGAGACTTCTTGTATTTTGATTGCAGGATTGCTTGAGAGGGAATACCTTTGACCACTTTCTTCCTGATCGAGTTCGATAAACCTTGGGTAATCCTCTTAAGGGAAACTTGCTGCTGTTCTACAAACCTCTGCACTTGGAGGCTCAACAACTGTCTACAAGAATAGAAGTGCGTAGACATCACCCATCTGCTGATGTTTTACATCATAGACATATGGCACCGAGCAGCTTGTGCTCAATTTTTGGAGCACCAGATTCTTGGAGGCATGCTTTGATCGATTGCAATATGGCGAGTTGCGTCTGGGCTCTATTACAACTTAGTTAAAGTGGTGGTAAATATTCAGGAACCGGATGCAAGAGGGTGGTTAATAGTGGCGGAGCTACCTAGAATGTACAACCCATGCAGGGAATGAAGGGGTTCATTTAGCTTAGTTTTTGCCTTCTAATCATTTCACTTAATCTCTATGTCTAGCTCAAATCCTAGTTGAGCTTCCACGGCTGAGCCCGGGCAGTTGCCCCGGGTCGCCGGGAGTTAGCTCCGCCACTGGTGGTTGAAGAGTTGTTTCAGAGCCTGTTGTCGACGCTCAGTTTTATAGACATGTTATTTGCAGACCTGGAGTTTAGGAAAATGACAGAGACTCCAAAGCAGAGGGGCAAGATAGCAATTCCACGCAGACTCTCTCCGTCGGCTGGCTATGCTAAGGTAAACGTTGATGCAACCCTATCCAAAAATGGTAGTAAAGCAGCGTAGGAAGCTGTCGAAGAGATGAGTCGGGTAATTTCTTAGGCGCTTCGGCGGTGGTTGTTTGAGTCTACAAAGAGCCCGTAGATTCTAGAGGCATAAGCATGTATAAAAGGAGTGGCCCTGACGACTGATCTATACCTACGCCAGGTCATGCTCGCAAGTGACTGCGCAAACATCGTCCGAACAATCAAAGGAGATGAGATGATGGGACAGTATGGCCAGATCGTCTAAGAGATCAATGCATCGAAGGGGAATTTTGACACCTTCGAGTATGTCCATGAAGGCCACGTGTCTAATGTAGAGGCGCATGTTTTAGCTAGGGGTTCTCTGTACTCTAGCTAGGAGATAGATTTGTGTGGTTCCAACATCCACCTGATGGTGTGAGTGCAAATATTCTGAATAATTAATAAAGGTTGGGTTTTCAAAAAAAAAATCTGGTCCTAGAGGGTTCTTAAAAAAATATGTACCAGCATCAAATCGAGTATTTGAGTTAAACCCTACTCCAAATAAAAGGCCCAAAAAACACTGATCCTCCTCTGTATCCCCACGCTCCGATCAACAGGCAATGTAGTATATGTGGTTCTAGACCGACCCTCCAAATAGAAGACCCAAAAAACCCCGATCAACAGACAATGTGGTTCTCCTCCTTTGTCTCCCCACGCTCCAATTTCTCTCTCGAATTTTTGATTTGTCTTCTTCCCAAAAATAGATTAAGGTGTTTAGACATCTGAGTTTGAAATCATAATTTTTTGTGGAAATATTATGTGGTAAAACATGTACTACGGAAATCGCAGTCTAGCCCCCGCTCCTCGGATTTTTCTCTCTCGGTAGCCAAAATGCTTGTTCATGACCATCGACACCGCCATCATCTTATTCCTTCATGGCTCCTATACCAACCGAACAATGCTTCACCCGTCTTCGTCCTCCCTGCTTTCCTCTTCCTCCTTCAACCATTGCTTATCCTCTCTACTCATCCTTTTCTTCTTGTTACCTTTGACAAGTCAAGCCTAATCAATACGCCATTGAGTCGGTGTTGACTTTGACAAGTCAAGCCTAAGCCATAGGCCAACCTTTGAGACACACCGCTATTCATCGCTTACCCACCCTTCTGAGAAAATTGCAGATAGCACCAGATTTTGATGCCAATGTTGCACAAAACACAGAAACAAAATATTTGTTGCAGCTGGCTCAGTCAGTTGCAGCTAGCCCAAATAGAATATATATAGTGGCTTAACGACATATCTGAGATGTGGCCATGTATTTTATACTATATACTATAATTATACAATAAAATAAAAATGGACAGCATAGCGGTAGAAAATAGAGAGCGTAGACGAGCTCCATAGAGCTTGTTTCTCGAAACTTCAAAATATTCAAATTTAAGGCTTTGAAAAACTCAAACAGAATACCACAAGAATACCAGAATGTTGCCAATGATTTATTCTACCTTCATGCGGAATTGGAAGCATGGTCGGTACAACTTCTAATTCTTCTAAAATTTATCCAATTAGTCTTTTTTTTGCTAAGACTAAAATACAAGGCATGTCACATTAAAATTGCGTGCTTGTAGTGTTACACATTAAGGTATCTTTTCTGAATTTTTCTGTAGCATAATCGCCGGTCGATTTTTTTTTAAGTGTGTGCGTAGGGCGTAGGCGCTCCAAGAGTGGCTGGCATCATGCTGAATTCGATTGCTCTAAAATAATAAAACGGTGTTACGATCTTTGACATGATGCAACACAATAGTGTTGGACTGAGTTTTGTTTGTTAAAGGATATAAATACAGAAATATTAGCCCACACGAGTGATATGCGGTATAGAAATACGGGCTCCTATGTCAAAAATATTTTTAAGGCACTATAACCTCTATTTGGGCTAGATGCAACTATTAGACCTGGGATCAGCTGCAACAGGTCTTTTGTTCCTATGTTTTGTACAACTTTGACACCAAAGAGTGGTGTTATGTGCAATTTTCTCCATCCTCCTAGCCATTGTCACCTTGCCACCTTCGTAGGACGGCTGGTCGCTGAAAGCCAAAGAAATATTGGCCACCCTTGACAATAAACAAACGTCAATTTCTACCTTTTTCGGAGAAACTAATATTGCCCCTTTATAGAGATTTTCTAGGAGGAATTGCAGTCTTTTGTCGCTGATTTCTCCTTATCCCTCGGTCGGCGGCGGGATCGGCCGAAGGAAATATGGCTATGTTCCTCCATTTGAGACTGATGGATTCGGAATTGACTAAGATTCAGACGAAAGATGAGTGCATCAGCGGCGGCGGTATGTTCTTCCAGTCTGACAAGTTCAACAGCAAGTACAAAACAAATATACGCCGGCCGGTAGATAGATCCTAGTTCAACACTTTTTACACGCTCAGATCAGATTCTACGAGTACAATACACTAGTTTCTACTTTAGCGAGTCACACAACTTCAGTAACTTCGCGCAACCGTCCACAGGCTCAGGACAGAACAAGCAGACGCCGCCGCTCTCACACGGGCGCGGCGGCGGCGAACCACGCGATGGCGGGCCCGGCGAGGCGCGCGGCGCGCGGGATCACGGCCCGCGCCACGCCCGGGAGCATCGGGTACGTGAGCACGCCCAGCAGGAACCAGTTGAGGCTCAGCAGCGCGACGGCGCCGTCCGCGGCGGCCGGCGTGGCGCTCACCAGTCCTCCTCCTCCGTGGGGACGCGCCTGGGCCGGCGCGCGGAAGAGGCGCCCGACGCTGCACATGGACATGCCGACGACGGTGAGGAGCCCCGCGAGGAGCGGCAGGCACGGCGCGTCGGCAGACCACGCGATGCCGCCCACCGCCAGCGACATGCCCACGCTGAAAAGGCTCCGCCGCCGCGCCGTCAGCTCCAGCAGCCGGGCGGACCGTTCGGGCGCCGCTATGCTCGAAGGCGAGGAGGCGGCGGCGGGTTTGAAGACGGCGCCCTCCGTTTCATAGTCTTCCCGGCAAACATCCAATGCTTTCGGCGCGCGCTTGCCGTTGCCAGCCTTCTCGGCGCCGCCCACGACGACCTGACCGGCAACGGCTGCCGCCGTGGCCGCCTTGTCCCACATGGACTTGCCCTTGTGCTCGTGCAGCCGCATGTTCTCCTTCTTCAGAGCCTTGACCTGCAGGAACAAACGCCAAGGAGAGTCAGTACTCAGTACCGCAGCCCAGAGGTACATACTCTGCTGCTCTGTCCTCCAATGTACATACCTGGTTCTCGAGGAGGCCGATCCTGGCGAATGCGTCCTCCTGCTCCTCCTCCATCTCGTCGAGGACCTCCTCCATGGCCGCTTGCTCCTTGAGCGCCGCCCGCAGCCTCTGCTCCAGGTCCCTGTTCTCCCACACCACCCGCTCCATCTGCGCCTGCATATCCCCCAGCAGCCGCTCCAGCTGCCCAAAAGAAAACCGCGAGGATTAGTTAGGTAGGTAGTGGTTGGCAGCAGAGGTGGCCGGGGGGCCAATTTGTCACCTTCCGCTCTCTGTCGGCGGCGGCGAGGAGGCGCAAGGGCCAGGTGAGGAAGGCGACGGCCCAGAGCATGGACTCGAAGCAGAGGAGCGCCGGGAGCTGGACGGCGGCCACGGCAAGGCGCCGGAACGAGCGAGCGACGACCCAGCAAGACGGAAAAGGCATGCGCGAAGCAGGATCTCAGCTCAGCTCAGCAAGGCCACCATTCTCTGCTCTCCACTAGCTAGGCTAGGCAGCCAGCTCACCCGGAGAAATAACCACCGGCGGTTGACACGGCGACAGGCGACGACGCGGAATTGAAGGATGGATGGTGCTGCGGCTGGTGCGAGCACGATGTCGTGGAGCGAGGAGAGAGTGCTGAGTGGAACTGGAGAAGGATCCGATTGAGTTCCAGATGTGGAAAGGGGGCGGAGAGTGAGGCCCAGCCGACACGTGCGCATCGGACGGCTGCACACGTGCTGCTAGCGCTGTCTCTTCGCGCCGCGTCACCGCTCCTCCCGTCGCGTCGGCCGTCGGTACATGGATTAGGTAGTGGATAGGATAAGTGCTTGCTGCGATCCTATCCAGCACGAGGCGTGCGTACGCCCTATACACTGTAGCGTGATGCATACCGAAATCGTGCAAAATATCAATTGAAATGATGCGTATCCCTGAGGTACATAAAAAAATGATAAAACTGACGATTTGAGTACAAAGATTTCAAATCTAAAAGCAATCCGAACTTTGTCATTTTGTATAGTCTAGGATACAAAACATATTGAATTAAGACTTTGCACTTTTATGGGATACATCATTAGCTACTCGAGTACGATTTTATCAATTTTAAATATAGTTTTAATTTTATTAATATGCAGAGAGCACAGAATCTTGGAAGTCAAAATGACTTTCCATAGGTCATAGGTTCTATTTCTAGACCCGTTGCAGATCCCTCTTCAGAGGAGTGTAGAAGAAGATTGGCTAGCTTGGCATTATGAGAAACATGGAGTTTATTCTATTAGATCGGCCTATCGTGCGCTCTTTTCAGCAAAGGAGGGTAGAGAGGCAGCAATCACTAGTGGAGTTGGACATTCTAGTATGCACAATGATGAAAATTAGAGAAGACTCTGAAAGTTGGATGTTTTACCGAGAGTACAAGTTTTTTGGTGGCGGGTTTTGAAAGGCATCTTGCCGGACTATGCAACTCTCACCAGACGGCATGCCAGAGTAGATAGTACATGCTCGGTATGTAAGACAACATCAGAGACTTTGTATCATGCATTGATGGAGTGCATGCATGCGAAACAATTCTGGAGGGCTGCCCGAGATATCTTGCATTTGAAGTTATCGAATCTGCATCCCGAGACTTGGATTCAGTCAAGGGAAGCGAGAGAGATTGATTTCCATAATGTCAGCAATTTGGGATTTCTGAAATCGATGGACGCATGAAGATACGGGATATGATCCTTCTAAAACACTGGAGTCTATTGCTGAGACATTGGGTTACCTGGAGATGAAGGTTTCTAAGGTGGGAGCTAGTCGACCACCATGTACCTGGCATATCCCAGGGCTGGATGTTATAAAACTAAACTGTGATGGTGCAGTTAGAGAGGAGCATAGTATTGCAGGAGGTGGAGGTGTTGCGAGGGATGCAGGGGGTTTAAGGGCTACGTGGTGTCATGTTTACCATGACATTTCGGATCCTCTCTTTGTCGAAGCACTTGCCTTCAGAGATGCAGTTGTCTTTGCAAAGCAACATGGTTTTGTGCGAGTCATCTGTGAGTCAGACTGTGCAGAGTTGGTGAATCTATAGAGAGGAAGGAAGATACAACACTCGGCTTTAGCCCCGATGTTTAGTGAAATTGACGAGATGAGCTCCTCTTTTGAGCTCTTTGAGTTTAGTTTTGTGGGTCGTAATGCAAACAAAGTAGCTCATAAGTGTGCACTCTATGCTTGTACACATGTAGAGAGTAGGTCTTGGGATGAACCCCCAGATTTCTTAGATAACAGTCTTAGGACTGATTGCACTGTTCAAAAAATAGGCCGAATCAACGATTAATAGGCCGATTAATCGCTACTAGGGACCTGACCATGTCGATTATCATTAATCCTTCGTGTTAATCATTTAGCCCGATTAATAGGTCTGACACTCCGATTACTAGGTATGTTCCCGATTAACCACTACACTTGGTCAAAAAAGTTGCAAAATTATCAACACATATCGCCCATCCATCCTCTAGCCCGCCCTAATGAAGTAGGTTTTGCGAAGCTCCCGTTCGATCCCTGCCTCCAGGAGCTTGATTTCAGCCATCACCAACTAGTTCATTGTCGTTGTTTACCAGTTCCTCGTAGTTGTCGACCAGACCTCAGATACAAGAGCTCGAGCGTCTTAAGGATCTCATCCGGAAGCTTAAGGACGAGGATTCATACGTGTTTTAGGTGCTAATTTTTGTAGGCTGCATCGATTAATAGCGGACCGATTAAATCAGTTAATCGTCTAAATTCCGATTAATCGGTACTCCCAAGCCAACCGAGCAGCTAACGATTACCGATTTCCTTAATATTGACTAATTGTAATCCAGACCAAAGCAGCAGATTTTTAGACGCACTCGGCTGGAAGGTTTTTAATGAGGCGGACCTGTTAGCTTAATTTTAATATATTGTTTTTTGTCAAAAAAGTTCTATTTCTTTGGGCGGCGGCCATTGAGAAGCAGCTGTTGCCGGTGAGTTTTGAAAGTAGCCATGGGAAGTGGTGGTTTTTAAAGCAGCCCCAAAGCGCCTTGAGCCAGAGATTTGTCGTGCTAGGAGAAACTCGACACTTTATTTGATATGATAAAAGCGGGACGACGTGAAAATTCTGAAAATTTGTTTCTGACAGGGATTGAACTTCGGTCGCTGGGATGCGCTAACTGCGACCCAACCACTACGCTATTGCCTCGTTCTTTGAACTTTGAGGATAGAAAGGAGTCGTATGCACGCCTCTCATGTATCTCCCTAGGGAGAGGCCAGGGGCCAAATCCTAGCCGCCAGAGAAGCCCCTCCCCCTAGGAGATCCTCGCCGCCGCTGCCGCTGGCTTCTTCTGCGGTGGTGGCGGATCCCATTGGTAAAGGAGCCGGGGGGAAAGATCGTGACGACGGTGCTCCAAGCGTGGTTGTGGTGGTGTTAGGATTTCCCATCACGCGTGGGTGCCTAGGCGGCGCCCCCAGGTCGAGCGGCAATGTTGCGGGTCATGGGTCCCACTAGGATCAGCCGCCGATGCGGTTCTAGCCAGCCTACGACACGTGATGGAGACTGCCGTTGGCTGCGGCCTTCAGGGTGGGTGTGGCACGGTGGTTCTGGCCGGAGCCTATGCGTGGACTTTTGGCTTGTGTGGTGGCAGGCAATACACGCGGTGCCTGCAATCTGAATAAAGGAGGTCCTGATCCTGCTGATCTTCAACCACCATGTCACCGATTTACTTCATGTTGGCCTCCTCGATCATGATGACGACGAGTTCCGGTCTTTCTCTCGGAGATTTCCACAGTTTTACGCAAGATCACGAGATATCTAGATCGGAATCGATCTGTTAGTGCGCGCCCTTCTTATGAGGGTGCGACGCGAGGCTTCGCTTTCTTGTTAGTGCCATGGAATATGTCTACATATAATTCCCATGGTATGGATAGATGTGGAGAAAGTCATGTCGACTATAATCAGATGTTTTCAATGGTGGCAAGGTATATTTTGGTTGCATTGAAGAATGGAAGAATAGGTTCTTTCTGTGTGTCGGGTAGTTGATGGCTTACATCAGTAACCTTGGCAAGATGGGGTTGCGCTGTATTTTTGGTTGTGCTTTTCAAGTACCGAGTTGCGATTTCCAGGGTGAAAGACCAAGATCTAGCTTTTATTGGTTGTATCTGGCAATGGCCTTGCTGAAGACATTTCTTTGAGAATTTGGAATTTCTCCAAGGTAAACCCAAGATCTTCGGTCAAACAATGACAACACATGTACATTGTTTTCTTCTTGGAGATGTTGCTTTTATAGAACTTATAGTGTGGTCCTGGTGGTGTATGCGATGGTGGTTTGAGTGCAGTTGTGGTGAGTGTTTTATCACTGCGATGGGGGCTTTGTTTTCTATTTTTGTCTTATCTATTTTCTTTCTTGGCTATGTGCATCCTGGATGTTTTGGACATCCAATTTCCACGCGAAGATGCGTACCTTTGGGGAGGGGAGGGTAGGGCACCCCCATATAGCCATACAGATGGCTCGATGGCCATCCGGTGCCCTGCTCATGGCACCTATAAAAGGTCATGGGATTTCCTCCATAGCCAATAAGTACGCACTTTGAACATTGAATAAGCCATTCTTTGTCGGCGCCCATGCAATAACATCATCAAGCAATCTTGGTGATGTGAGAATCTTGGTAATTTCATGAATATCCATCGGTAAGAACTACCGCTGTAGAAGATCCATATCCCATGATCCATTCCCATCAAGAAGATCTGAAACCCTCCTTATGCAACACTACCCTTGAGGGGTAACATGCCTAAACAAATGTGGTCTTGGGATCCATGGATCTCTCCAAATCCGAACAAGGTTGCCACTCCCAATTCTCCATAGAAGCTCCTTCTTTAGTAACTCAAGACCATATTGGATCGCTTGCCATGTTGATGAAGCATTACCGGTAAAGACTGTATCCTAAAGTTGACCATTAGGATAGTATTTTTCCTTAAGCACTCTTGCACACAAAGTACAAGGATTACATAATAGCCGCCAATCTTACGAGCAAGAAGAGCTTGGTTAAATTTCCTGAAATCCCTAAACCCCAAACCTACACATGCCTTGGGTTTAGTAGTCTGTTCCCATGACACCTAATGAGTCTTCCTCTTGACATTCTTTGAACCCCACCAATAATTCCTCACCATACGTGATAGATCATCACAAACTAACATCGGGAGTTTAAAATCTCCCATTAAGTAAGCTGGAATATCTCGTGCAACAACTTTAATTAACATATCCTTACCGGCACTAGATGAGTAGCCATCATCCCATGCCACAATTCTTTTGGTAAATTTTTTCTTGCAAATTATATGGAAGCAGGTGCAAGAGATGTGTGTAGGCCCAGTCCCAAGCGCCGAGTGCAGTCCGGCGTAACGACGACAATGATTCGGCGAGTTCGCGCACGTATGGTACGATCAGCCTAGCACTTTGAGCTAGCTAGCTGATCAAACTCTCAACTCACACGAGTACGTACGGGGAAAAACAATGTTGATGGCTACAGGGCCCTCTCGGTCCGGTTGTTTGTATTGAATCTCACGGTTGTCTTACAAGGTACTATATGGGTGTATATATACCCGGCAAGACGCAACGTCAATACGAATAGGTGTTGGACTACTAGTCCTACTCGGAAAACACAGACGCACACGACACCGTTCCGTGTCCTATCGGGATTATTATTCCTAACAATCACCCCCCTAAACACGATGTGCCTAACTTCACAGCTTGGACGCCGATCCTTCCTCGCATCTCCGCAAACTTCACTCGTCCCAAAGATTTAGTTAGGATATCCGCAAGCTGATCATTGGTGCAAACATAGTTGACTTTAATCTTGCTCCCCTCTACACACTGCCGTATGTAGTGATACTTCGTATCAATGTGCTTACTCCTGTCACGATGCACCGGATTCTTGCACAATGAAATTGCAGACTTGTTGTAAATATTGAGCAACACTTGTTCCGTCTTCCAATTGGTGAGATCACCAAGTAGACTCCTTAGCCACACACCTTGACACGCCGCAGTTGCAGCCGCAATATACTCAGCTTCACAGGATGACTGTGCCACCACTTTTTGCTTTTGTGATAGCCAACTTACTATGCTTCTTCCCAAGAAATATGCCACGCCCGAGGTACTCTTACGGTCGTCAATATCTCCTGCCATGTCACTATCACTGTAGCCAAGTAGCTTCACCTCCTCCTTCTCTTTCGAGTAGACAATATCAAAGTTTGTTGTCCCTTTGATATACCTGAGTATATGCTTCACGGCTGTCCAATGCTCCATTGTGGGTGCTTCCATGAAGCGACTCACATAGCCAACGGAATAGGCCAAGTCGGGTCTTGTGTTAATGAGATACGTCAAACTTCCGACAACGCTCCTATACTCCGTTGCATCAACCGCAGGTGCTTCACTCCTTTGCTCGATTTAACGAGGTTCCATGAACATGAGTTGGATTGCATTCTTCCATGCCACACTTCTCGAGTATCTTCTTTGCATATGCCTCTTGGCATAGCGTGATCTCACCCAGCTTTTGATGTACCTCGATCCCAAGGTAGTAGCTCAACAAGCCTAGATCACTCATCTTGAATAACCCCTTCATCTGTAGCTTGAAATTTGCAATCTCCTTCTCATCCGCTCCTGTTATCAATAGATCATCAACATAGATGCCAACTAGTAGATGATCCCTTCCTTTACCTCGCTTATACATCGCATGCTCCAGTGGGCTCTTCTCGAATCCGAGAGAGATCAATGTACGATCAAGCTTGATGTTCCACGCCCGAGGGGCTTGCCGTAGCCCGCACAATGCCTTCTGTAGATTCAAAACCTTGTGTTCTTCTCCCTCTTTGATGTATCCCGGTGGTTGCTTCACATAAACTTCTTCTTCTAACTCCCCATTCAAAAACGCGGATTTCACATCCATGTGATGCAATTTCCAAGATTCTTGAGATGCGAGAGCAATAAGTAATCTCACCAATTCCATCCTTGCAACGGGAGCAAACACTTCTTCGAAATCCACACCTTGCTCTTGCACATACCCCTTAGCAACTAGTCGAGCTTTGTGTTTCACCAACTTCCCTTCGGCATCCTTCTTGATCTTGTACACCCACTTGAGCTCTATGGCCTTGTGATTGTTGGGTAGATCGACAAGCTCCCATGTATCGTTGTCGCGGATCGACCCCAACTCCTCATCCATAGCCCGACGCCAACACTCCTCCGTATTAGCATCCTCAAATTTCGTCGGCTCCTCGATGAGTAAACACCGACCTTGTCCTCTCCCTCGTGCACGCGCTGTACGAAGGGTCTCCGGCGGATACAACTCCAGTACAGTTCGGAATTTTTCTGGAGTAGGTGGCCGTCTCCTTTCTTACCGTGCACTTGGAGGAGACGTGGAAGCTGACGTAGTACTTGTTTCAGCAGTCATGAATTTCCTGCAGTTTACGATTGTCTTGCATGTTGGCGGCGTGACATCGCCGCCCGCGTCCACTTCGGATGCCGCTAGTCCCTCCCGGACGGGAGTGTGCAATGATGGGCCACTTGCGCAGGCTCTCGTCCGCTGCGTGGACTGGATGGCGACGTCGAGCCTCCAGTGCGCGCGTGAGCTTCGCCGTGCAGGACTCCCAGCGGAGATACCTCTCGAGCGTAAGGCGCTTTGCTCGCCGGACTTCCATCTTCTGAACCAGCGCCTAAATCCGTAACGCCACGGGACGCCGTTTCTTGATCATCTGCATGTGAATCACTGTAGACTACAGGAAATATTTCATCAGAAATTGATTGTACCGGTTTCGCAGATCCCCAATTCCATGATTTCTTCTCCTCGAAGACGACATCACGTGTCACCACCAACTTTTTGTTCACTGGATTGTACACGCGATACGCCTTCGAACCGTATTCATAGCCGATCATGACCATTGGAGTACTTCGACCCGCCAACTTGCTAGTATGCCCGGTCATCGTCTTCACATGCGCCACGCACCCGAAAGTGCGAAGATGATCAACCGAGGGCTTGCGCCCGTACCATGCTTCGTACGGCATCATACCAACTACACTCTTAGTTGGCGCCCTGTTCAGCAAATAGACAATTGTACTAATCGCTCACCCCAAAACCTGCGGCATGCCTTTGCTCTTCATCATGCTTTGCGTGCCATGGCCACGGTTTGGTTCCTTCTTTCCACAACACCGTTTGATGCGGTGAATATGGTGCGGTGAGATACGCGGATCCCATGAGCTTCATAAAACTCCTTGAATTCATTGGATTTGAACTCCCACCCGATCGGTCGGAGGGCCTTCAACTTTGCCTCGGACTCCACCTCGGCTGCCATCTTCACATTCTGAACGCTTGCAAAACTTGATCCTTACTCTTCAAAGAACACAACCCACATGTATCTACAAGTCGTCGACGATGAGCAAAAGTACTTGTTCCCTGGGGTCGTCGTGATTGGTCGCATAAGTCTCCATGCACCAACTCAAGAACCTTACTTGCTCGATATTGTCCCTCCCTTGAAACGGGCTTGCCTTTGCTTCCCAATGAGACAACCGTCGACACCTGCTCAACATGATCAACACGGTAAGCCGTACCATCTCCTTCTGTCCAAGTTGTCGTAGAGCTTGGAAATTTAGATGTCCGTAGCGAGCATGCCACTTCCACGCCGAGTCTTCCATGCTTGTCATCAAACATACTGGATCCGCCCGATTGAGATTGAGGATGTAGAGTCTATTCTTCGACCTCTCCACCTTCATGATGAGCTGCCTTTGGCGGTCATATCCCCACAGGAACTCGTGAAGGGTTTCGCGACATAGTAAATCAAAATTTTCTACGGATGCGAACAGAGGGAAAACCAAGATCTAATCTAGGAGATGCAATCAACAAGAGACATTGGATTAGAACTTCATACCCTTGAAGATTCGCACAGTGAACGCTCGTTAACGCGTGGGTGATGTAGTCGTACTCACTTCTCCTCCCCGCGATCCGATCCGATCTAGCACCACAAGTGGCGGTGCCTCCGTGAGATGCACACGTGCAGCACCTCGACGTCTCCTCCTTCCTCGGACCAGAAAGTATGGTGAAGAGATAGATTGGATCTACAACACGACGGCGTGGTGTATATGGTGGAGAGTTTATGCAGCAGGGCTTCGCCTACAAACAGTCGGGAGGGAGAGAGGAAGGTAGCAATGCTACTAGGGTTGGAGGCAAGGTGTAGGGGGGAGGGGCGCACCAGCCCTCTATTTATAGAGGGGGGCGGCCAGCCCTTGCCCCTCCTCCAAGCCTTGGGCCGGCGGCCAAGGGAGGGAGGAGTGGGGGGCAAGGACTCTCCCTCCTTCTAGAAATTCTATCCCTAGTTTAAACGATTTAAACCCTATAGAATCGGCTGGGCCCTATGGGGCCTTGTGCCCCTGGCCCAATGCGGCCAGGACACTCCCTCATAGGCCCATGCCCCCTCCCGGAAGATGGGGCCACGTTGGTCCCCTTCCGGAAGGTCCTAGAAGCTTCCGGTACAATACCGATTAACCCGGAACAATTCCGAACTCCAAAAACTACACTGCCTTATATGAATCTTATTCTCCGGACCATTCCGTAACCTCTCGTGATGTCTCGGATCCCATACGAGACTCCGAACAAAAACTCATAAACCAATTATCCAATATATCCTAGCGACGAGACACGTTAAGTGTGTGACCCTGCGGGTTCGAGAATATGCAGACATGATCTTCTATCAATAATCAACATGGGTGCAGGCACCCATATTGACTCCCACACATTCATAGATGATCATATCGGATGAACCACGATGCCAGGATTCAATCAATCCCATATATATATTCCCTTCGTCTCGCGATATTTTACTTGCCCGAGATTCGATCGTCGGTACCGTCATACCTAGTTCAATCTCGTTCACAGCAAGTACTTTACTCATTCCGTAATCCGATATCACTTTGTGATTAACTCCTTAACCACATGCTTGCAAGCGGTGTTGATATCGATTACCGAGTGGGCCCGAAGTATATCTCTCCGACTTGGGAGGGACAAATCCCATCTCGATACATACAACCCAATAGATACTTTCCGATCACCTGAGAGACACCTTTATGATCACCCTCTCATAGGATGACGTTTGGTGACCTCAAAGCTTTCTTCCGATACCAGGGAGTTGTATTATCTCATGGTCTAAGGAATACAATATTTGACATAGGAAAAGCTTCGCAAAGATGAACACGATGATACGATCTAATTGCTTCGCTTAGTTTGGGTCTGTCCATCATATCATTCTCCAATGATATGATCTCATTATCAATTGACAACTCATGTCTATGGTTAGAAAACCTTAACCATCATTGATCAATGAGCTAGTCCATAGAGGCGTACTAGGGACACGGTGTTGTTCACAAACCACACAAGTATTAAAGTTTCCGCTTAATACAATTCTAACATGGAATATAAACTTTATCATGAACAAGAATTATAATAATAACATCTTTATTATTGCCTCTAGGGCATAATTCCAACAGTCTCCCACTTGCACTAGAGTCAATAATCTAGTTTACATTTGGCAAAAATCTCACACCCATGGCACTGAGGTGCTGATCATGTTTTACACGTGGAAGAGGTTTAGTCAATGGATCTGCGACATTCAGATCTGTATGTACTTTGCTAATCTTCAGATCCCCATCTGCAATATAATCTCGGATTATATGAAACTTGCGGTTGATATGCTTGGTCTTTGGATGATATCTTGGTTCCTTAGCAAGTGCTATGGCGCCAGTGTTGTCACACAATATCTCCAGTAGGTCCAATGCACTTGGAACCATGCCAAGCTCAGTGATGAAGTTTCTGATCCAAACTCCTTCACTTGACGCTTCTGCAGCAGCCATGTATTCCGCTTCCACTGTAGATCCCGCGATCACGCTTTGCTTGCAGCTTCTCCACCTCACAACTCCTCCATTCAAAATATAAACGTATCTTGTCTGAGATTTGGAATCATCCTTGTCGGTGTCAAAACTAGCGTCGACGTAACCTTTTACAACAAGCTGTTCATCACCCCCATAGACTAAGAACATTTCTTTAGTTCTATTTAGGTACTTTAGAATGTTCTTCACGGCTGTCCAGTGTTCCACTCCTGGATCACTCTGATATCTGCTCGTCAAACTAAGAGCATTGGACACATCCGGTCTAGTACACAGCATGGCATACATGATGGAACTATGGCCGAGGCATAAGGCACTTTGCTCATAGCTTCCCTATCATTTACCGTAGCTGGACACTGAGCCTTGCTCAATATCTTACCTGACAACATAGGCACTGAACCTTTCTTTGCCTTATCCATTCTGAACCTTTTCAGAACTTTGTCTAGGTATGTACTCTGGCTTAAAGCTATCAGGCGTCTTTGTCTATCTCTATAGATTTTGATGCCCAATATATAAGCAGCTTCACCTAGGTCTTTCATTGAAAAACACTTGTTCAAATACCTCTTCACATCGTTAAGCATGTTGATGTCATTTCCAATAATCAATATGTCATCCACATATAGTACCAGAAACGTCACCGAGCTCCCACTCACTTTCTTGTAGATGCAAGCTTCGTAGCAATTTGGAACAAATCCAAAGCTCTTGATCACTTGATCAAAACGAAGGTTCCAACTCCGAGATGCTTGCTTCAGTCCATAAATGGAACGCTGAAGTTTGCACACTTTATCAACATCCTTAGGATCGACAAAACCTTCGGGTTGCATCATATATAACTCTTTATCAATGTTTCCATTGAGGAACGCAGTCTTGACATCCATCTGCCATATTTCATAATCATGAAACGCAGCAATTGCTGATAAAATCCGAATGGACTTAAACATCGCTACGGGAGAGAAAGTCTCATCGTAGTCAACACCTTGAACTTGTCGAAAACCTTTTGCGACAAGCCGTGCTTTATAGACGGTAACATTACCATCCGCGTCCGTTTTCTTCTTGAAGATCCATTTGCACTCAACGGCCTTCGGTCGCTAGGAGGGTCCACCAAAGTCCATTCTTGGTTTTCGCTCATGGATCCCAATTCGGATTTCATGGCTTCTAGCCATTTCTCAGAGTCTGGGCTCATCATCGCTTCCTCATAGTTCATAGGTTCACTGTCTTCTACTAACAAGACAGTCAAGACAGGGTTGCCGTACCACTCAGGAGGGGCACGCGACCTTGTCGACCTGCAACAATCAGTAGCAGCATCGTCCGAAGCTTCATGATCCTTGTCATTAGCTTCCTCTATTGTTGGTGCAGGTGGCACTGGAACAATTTCAGGTGCTGCGCTACTCTCCAATTCAAGAGAAGGTTCAATAACCTCGTCAAGCTTTACTTTCCTCCCACTCACTTCTTTCGAGAGAAACTCCTTCTCAAGAAAGGAACCGTTCTTTGCGACAAACACTTTGCCTTCGGTTCTGTGATAGAAGGTATACCCAATAGTTTCCTTAGGGTATCCTATGAAGACGCATTTCTCCGCTTTGGGTTCGAGCTTGTCCGGCATCAACTTCTTGACGTAAGCTTCACATCCCCAAACTTTAAGAAACGACAACTTAGGTTTAGCACCAAACCACAGTTCATACGGTGTCGTCTCAACGGATTTAGATGGAGCCCTATTTAAAGTGAATGCAGCGGTTTATAATGCATAACCCCACCTTTCAAAAAAAAATGCATAACCCCAAAATGATAACGGCAAATCAGTAAGAGACATCATCGATCGGACCATATCTAATAGGGTTCGATTCCGGCGTTCATACACACCATTGCGCTGTGGTGTTCCGGGTGGCGTGAGTTGTGAAACGATTCCACTTGCTTTAAGATGCGTGAGAAAATCATAACTCAAATATTCACCTCCACGATCGGATCGTAGAAATTTAATCTTTCTGTTACAATGGTTCTCCACTTCACTCTGAAATTCCTTGAACTTTTCAAATGTTTCAGATTTATGTTTCATTAAATAGATATACCCATATCTACTTAAGTCATCGGTAAAAGTGAGGAAATAGCGATATCCACCGCGCGTCGAAACACTCATCGGTCCTCATACATCGGTATGTATGATTTCCAACAAGTCCGTTGCTCGCTCCATCATACCGGAGAACGGGGTTTTGATCATCTTGCCCATGAGGCATGGTTCGCAGGTGTCAAATGATTCAAAATCAAGAGACTCCAAAAGTCCATCAGAATGGAGTTTCTTCATGAGCTTTACACCAATATGACCTAGACGACAGTGCCACAAATAAGTAGTATTATCACTATCTACTTTGCATCTCTTAGCCTCAATGTTATGGATGTGTGTTTCATCCCTTTCGAGATTTAGAAGAAATAAACCATTCACAAGAGGTGCATGACCATAAAAGATGTTACTCATATAAATAGAACAACCATTATTCTTCGATTTAAATGAATAACCGTCTTGCAATAAACACGATCCGAAATAATGTTCATGCTCAACGCAGCACATAATAACATTTATTAAGATTTAAAACTAATCCGAAGGAAAACTAAGGAGAGCGTGCCGACGACCATCACATCAACTCTTGATCCGTTGCCAGCGCATCGTCACCTCATCCCTCATGGCCGCCGTCTATTCCGTAGCTCCTGTTTGAGTTACAAATATTAGCGAACGGTATCAAATACCCAGGCACTACAACGAGGTCTAGTAAGGAAAACATCAATAACATGTATATCAAATATACCTTTGATGGTGCCAGCCTTCTTGTCCGCTAAGTACTTCAGACAGTTGCGCTTCCAGTGACCCTTGTCCTTGCAATAGAAGCACTCAGTGTCCGGCTTAGGACCAGACTTGAGCTTCTTCTCAGCAGGGGCATTGCGCTTGCCGCCGCCCTTCTTGAAGGACTTCTTTGCACCCTTACCTTTCTTAAAGGAGGGTTTGTTGACCATCAACACATGATTATCCTTTTTGATGTCCACTTCCGCGGCCTTCAGCTTTGCGAAGAGCTCGGTGATCGTATCAGTGGAACCAATCTGATTGTGAGTCACTACAAAACTTTTGTAGCTGGGAGGGAGTGATTGCAGAACTCTGTCAATCTTGAGCTCTTCTGGAATCGTGCATTCCAGTTGCTCAAGGCGTTGAGTGTAGCCCGACATCTTTATGGCGTGCTCACTAACGGAACTCCCTTCCTCCATCTTGCAGTTAAAGAACTTCTCAGAGATCTCATATCTCTCAGAACGGGCTTGAGTCTGAAACATGGTTTTCAGCTCCTCGAGAATCTCAAAGGGCCCGGGATAGGTTTCAAAACGATTTTGAAGTTCCGGTTCCATAGCAAACAACATGGTGCTCTTAATCACACCATAATCATCTTTGTGCGACTGATAGACAGCTTTCTCATCAGCCGGCGCAGTTGCAGCAGGGGGGTCACCTAACGCTTTTCCAAGGACATAGTCCTTTTGTCTGCCAGACAAAATTATTCTTAGATTGCAGAACCAATTGGTGAAGTTAGACCCATTGTTTCTAAGCTTTTCTTTCTCAGCAAAAATGTTGAAGTTGAAGTTGGACTTGGCCATGTGATCTACAGTATTTGCAAGTACAATTTAGACTATGTTCATGATAAATAGTTCAACTTAATCAAATTACTAGATGAACTCCCACTAAATTCAACATCCCTCAAGTTGTTTAGTGAACACGATCCAAATTCACCACACCTAATCCGATCATCACGAGAAGAGATGTGGTTTCAATGGTGGACAACAAAGTGTCGATCATATCATTCATATGACTCATGCTTAACCTTTTGGTTCTTGTGTTCCGAGGCCATGTCATACATGCTAGGCTCGTCAAGCTAGACCCAAGTATTTCAGCGTGTGCAAAACTGGCTTGCACCCGTTGTATGTGGCGTAGAGTCTATAGCACCCGATCATCACGTGATGCTTGGACACGACGAACTTTCATAGGTGCATACTTGGGGAGAACACAGTTTTTATCTTGATCTTTAAGTGAGGAATCATCTTATAATGCTACCGTCTTGATCTAAGCATAATAAGATACATAAAAGGGATAAACATCACATGCATATAACTTTATGTGACATGGTATAGCCAATCTTCGCAAGAATGATCTCCATCTTGTGCGTTCGGCATGATCTCCATCACTCCACCATGATTGCCTCCACCACGAATAGCAACTACAACTATTGCTAACTACTTAGCGATAAAGTAAAGCTATTACATGGCGTATAAGAAGTTGACTACAGGTCATACACAATTATAAAGACAACCATATGGCTCCACCGGTTGTGTACTCATCGACATGCAAGTCGTGAAACATTACAAAACATGATCATCGCATACAATATACACATCACATCTTGGGCCATACCATATCACGAAAACACTCCTCAAAAACAAGTTACGCCTCTACTTTGTTGTTTCATGTTTTACGTGGCTTATGAGAGTAGATGCTAAGAACGATTCTTACTACGGAAAGCCACAACGGTGATATTATGGTTGCCAAACTCGGTGTTAATCCCATGACAACTATAGTGAGAAAACGACATCCACCGGCCGCATGTGTGGTACAAGCCACCGCGTCAAGTGCGAGCCGGTCTCATGACGACGTCGCGTAAGGTTGGCCTAGAACGCTTCAATCTCACTATCCTGCGTCATAAGAAGAACACAAAAACATCAACGCCCGCAACAACCATGTTGCGTTCTACTCGTGAAACACATCTACGCATAGATCTAGCTCTGATACCACTGAAGGGTTTCGCGGCATAGTAAATCAAAATTTTCTACGGATGCGAACAGAGGGAAAGCCAAGATCTAATCTAGGATATGCAATCAACGAGAGAGATTGGATTAGATCTTCATACCCTTGAAGATTCGCACAGCGGAACGTTCGTCGGAACGTGGGTGATGTAGTCGTACTCGCTTCTCCTCCTCGCGATCCGATCCGATCTAGCACCACAAGTGGCGGTGCCTCCGTGAGATGCACACGTGCAGCACCTCGACGTCTCATCCTTCCTCGGACCAGCAAGTATGGTGGAGAGATAGATTGGATCTACAACACGACGGCGTGGTGTATATGGTGGAGAGTTTCTGCAGCAGGGCTTCGCCTACAAACAGTCGGGAGGGAGAGAGGAAGGTAGCAAGGCTACTAGGGTTGGAGGCAAGGTGTAGGGGGGAGGGGGCGCACCAGCCCTCTATTTATAGAGGGGGGGGGGCGTCCAGCCCTTGCCCCTCCTCCAAGCCTTGGGCCGGCGGCCAAGGGAGGGAGGAGTGGGGGGCAAGGACTCTCCCTCCTAGAAATTCTATCCCTAGTTTAAACGATTTAAACCCTATAGAATCGGCTGGGCCCTATGGGGCCTTGTGCCCCTGGCCCAATGCGGCCAGGACACTCCCTCATAGGCCCATGCCCCCTCCCAGAAGGTGGGGCCACGTTGGTCCCCTTCCGGAAGGTTCTAGAAGCTTCCGGTACAATACCGATTAACTCGGAACAATTCCGAACTCCAAAAACTGCACTGCCTTATATGAATCTTATTCTCCGGACCATTCCGGAACCTCTCGTGATGTCCCGGATCCCATCCGAGACTCCGAACAAAAACTCATAAACCAATTATCCAATCTATCCTAGTGTCGAGACACGTTAAGTGTGTGACCCTGCGGGTTCGAGAATATGCAGATATGATCTTCTATCAATAATCAACAGCATCTGCAGGCACCCATATTGACTCCCACACATTCATCGATGATCATATCGGATGAACCACGATGCCAGGATTCAATCAATCCCATATATATATTCCCTTCGTCTCGCGATATTTTACTTTCCCGAGATTCGATCGTCGGTACCGTCATACCTAGTTCAATCTCGTTCACAGCAAGTACTTTACTCGTTCCGTAATCCGATATCACTTTGTTATTAACTCCTTAACCACATGCTTGCAAGCGGTGTTGATATCGATTACCGAGTGGGCCCGAAGTATATCTCTCCGACTTGGGAGGGACAAATCCCATCTCGATACATACAACCCAACAGATACTTTCCGATCACCTGAGAGACACCTTTATGATCACCCTCTCATAGGATGACGTTTGATGACCTCAAAGCTTTCTTCCGATACCAGGGAGTTGTATTATCTCATGGTCTAAGGAATACAATATTTGACATAGGAAAAGCTTCGCAAAGATAAACACGATGATACAATCTAATTGCTTCGCTTAGTTTGGGTCTGTCCATCATATCATTCTCCAATGATATGATCTCATTATCAATTGACAACTCATGTCTATGGTTAGGAAATCTTAACCATCATTGATCAATGAGCTAGTCCATAGAGGCGTACTAGGGACACAGTGTTGTTCACAAACCACACAAGTATTAAAGTTTCCGCTTAATACAATTCTAGCATGGAATATAAACTTTATCATGAACAAGAATTATAATAATAACATCTTTATTATTGCCTCTAGGGCATAATTCCAACAACTCGTCCTCCAACACGATCTTGCATCCACGCTCCGTGAGCTGACCAAGACTGATAATGTTGGTCTTAAGCTTGGGAATATAGTACACGTCAGTGAGTACCTTGTGACCTCCATCCTTCAACTCAAACAGGACAGTGCCTCGTCCTGCAATCTCCACCTTCGACCCATCGCCGAATCGAACGGAGCCTCCAACCGTGAGGTTCAACTCAGAAAATTGAGCCTTGTCGCCGGTCATGTGGTTGCTAGCGCCTTTGTCGATGTACCAGACGTCGTGAGCCGTCTGCATCCTCCGCGGGAAGACCTTCTCTTCCACGAGCGTGACGATCTCCGTAGCGGACTCCTGAGGAGTTGATTCCTTGGTGGTCATTAACTCGCAAGCTTCGAGCATGAGCATCATCGGTCCATTATCTCCTTCCTTCGCCATGAGAGCCTTCTCCTTTGAACGGTTAGGACACTCCGATTTGAAGTGCCCGAGCTGATTGCACTTATGGCAGCAAAGATTCTTCTTGTCGAATTTCTTCTTTGGCTTCTTCGGCTTGCTGTCCGGCTTCTTCGCCGGGACCGAACCATCGCCACTGCCAGATGCTTTATCGCTCCTCTCCTTGGCGACCATTGCCTGCCACTGGGCTCGTGTAAGCATGAGGTGCTCATCTTGATTCGCGTCGCCGTAGGTGATCTTCATCCGCTGGTCATGCGCCTTGAACCGTCCAACCAGGTCATCCATCGTGAGGGTGGTGAGATCAACGCATTGCTCGATTGCCGACACCACAGATATGTACCGCGGCGGCGCCGCGCGAAGGAAACACATTACGACTGAGATATCTTCCAGCTTCTCACCTTGCGCTCGAATCCCGTTGACAATTGTGGCTACCCTCGAGGCAAAAGCGTCCAGCGTCTCATCTCCTCCATCTCCAGGTTCTCGTACTTCTTCTGCAAGATTTGTAGGGTCGCCCTGCGGACGCGCTCGTGCCCAAGATTCAACGTCTTGAGTGTCTCCCACGCCTCCTTTGCAGAAACCTTCGAGATCAGGTGCTGCATCACGTCCGCCGGCACCACGGAGCCGATGGCCGTGAGTGCCTGTCGGTCCTTGCGGTATTTCGACGCGCCCTTCTTAAACTCGTCGCCGCCGGGATCGACAGCCTCCCAGATGTCGTTGCCCTCCATGGCCCACTCCATCCGTTTCGCCCATGTCGTGTAGTTGCCGCGATCATACCGTGGGTACTGCGACGACACCGATGCACCCGCAGCCGCACCGGAGTACTCGCCTTGCTCCTTGCCCGTCATGACCTCCCGTTACTAGGAGATCCTCCTTGAGGCTCTGATACCAATTGTAGGCCCAGTCCCAAACGCCGAGTGCAGTCCGGCGTAACGACGACAATGATCCGACGAGTTCGCGCACGTATGGTACGATCAGCCTAGCACTTTGAGCTAGCTAGCTGATCAAACTCTCAACTCACACGAGTACGTACGGGAAAAACAATGTTGATGGCTACAGGACCCTCTCGGTCCTGTTGTTTGTATTGAATTTCACGGTTGTCTTACAAGGCTACTATATGGGTGTATATATACCTGGCAAGAAGCAACGTCAATACGAATAGGTGTTGGACTACTAGTCCTATTCGGAACACACACGCACACGACACCGTTCCGTGTCCTATCGGTATTATTATTCCTAACAATGTGTCCGTCAGCTGGATGAACGGGTTAGACATTATCACCTGCCGGTTGCTTTCGGCAGATCAATTCTCTCAGCAATGACCGAGAAAGCTTTGTCACTGGTTCGACAAGAATGCTCATGTGCGCGTGGCTCTGAAGGTTCCGTGTCAGGATGAGATTGAAGAGCGGGTAGTCGAGATATCCATGCATCAGATCAAGACACTTTTCAAGATTGGGCGGCGTGCTTATAGCTGCTGTGAACCGCCAACTTAACATAGAAATTCGTGTGTAGTGTCAACATGAAGGAGGAGGGCCTAAGCCTTAAGAGATGGTGGATATTTTTAGGCCATGAGGGATCTATCTATCTATTATAAACTAAAAGCAATATAAGAGTGTTTTTCGAGGCGTTAGGTTGATCCACATCACCTAAATTATTTAGACAGTTAGATATCTAATTAGTGGCTATGATTTAATCAGAGTTGTACGTTACATAACAGATTAAACGTGACAAGCGGGTCACCCGCCGTGTAAGTCGTGAAGTGGTGCCCAGTCTTTCTTAAAAAAACATAGTAGGATTAGCGGTAAACTCTGCCCTAGAATCCTCGATCCCCTCTATGACGCTCAATGGTCTGTCCACGGTACACCTTCACGCGGGCGCCAACAGAGATCGCCCATCGCTCTGCCTCCGCCTGCTGTGTCTGCTGTTCAATCTATGTCGTTTGTCCACCATGTCCAACCAGCAGCTGCATCTCACCAATCATATCAGACTTCAGGACTCATCCAGATCCGGTCATTAGGTACTGCTGCGATTTCGTGAAAATTAGGTACTACTGCCATCTCCTCCCCCATTCGATCTCTGCGTCATGTCCTATTGATCTATCTATGTCAGCTAATACCGAGTGCTACGACTAGATTAATTCCCTCATACATCTCGCCGCCGTCCGTTTCCATCACAGGCATACGGCAGCGGATATATTACTCGACCTCCGGCAATGCCGGGAGCCATGTAATTCAACACCCTGCAGATGGACGGATGAGACCTGCAATTTCTCGGGGCAGAGGCAAGGAGTACCGCGTGCTGCCGGGAAGAAGACTGTGTGGACCAAGGTAATGTGGATGCTGCTCATGTACGTAAGTGACGAAGGGGTAGTTGGGTCATATAGCCATCAGAGCCAGAACGTGCACTAGCCCAACGAGAAGGAGCATCCAACAACGAGTGCACACCCTGGTGATTTTGTGGCATCCGGTCTTCCAATTAAAATTACTAGCTTCCTCCAGGTCCACAAGACCTTCTATTCGATGCATGCATCATTTCCTTTTTCACAATGAAGGACTAACTATTGTGTAGCTAATGTTGATCGGATGGAGAAAGTTCTTCATTCATGAGGTGATTTTTCTATACTATACGAATTTTTGTCACAACAAGAATGCAATTGTTCCTTGATTTTCAGTATTTCAATCATTTCATGGTAGTAATAATTTTTTTCGGTAGCGAACATCCATTGGGTTTCTCGGAAAAACTATATCCGTTGATTTTTCGTTTTCCTGCAATATCGTTCAACACAGAAAACAATGATATCATGTGACTAAGGCATAAATATTTCCTTGCAGAAAGTTTTCAGCCGATTATACATTGTTTTAGTTTTTTTGTATCTCTCGGGAATAAAGATAAACACATGGATGAATTTTTTTAGAGGATTGCCTAAGGCTGCGGAGTTTGTGTTTCCGTCAATGGCCATCCTATGGATTAAATTTTAGTTTTATATTCCAACCTAACTAGATCATGACCATTGGTGTGAAAGCAGCCGATCCTTCAGCAAGGATAAATAGTGTCAACACATATGGCCTAAAACATGCTTCCAATGGTGAGATTTCCCTATGTTGATTGGTCGATATCTAATGCCTCAAGTAGGCATAGAACAAAACACGACGGTTAAGCATCCTATGTTATATATTTATGTCCATTACATATGCTAAGTGAAGGTATCCTGGTGACTAAAGCATCAATATTCCTTGCAGATCCCATTATACATTTTTTTGTATCTTAGAAATAAAGATAAACTCCTAGACGAATTTTATTAGAGGATTTCCTAAGGTCATGGACTAGAGTTTGTCTTTCTGTCAATGGTCATCCTACGAATTAAAAATTCATTTGCTATTCCAACCTAATTGGATCACAACCGTTGATGTGAAAGCAACAACTCCTTCAGCAAGGATAAATAGTGTCAACACATATGGCCTGAAGCATGCTTCCAACGGTGAGATTTCCATATGTTGATTGATCAATATTTAATGTCTCAAGTAAGCATAGAACTAACCATGGAGGTTAAGCATCCTATGCTATATATTGATCATATCCTTGCTTCTATATTACCCCTGAGATAAGTTTATATTTCACATAATTTAATGATTGTATTCACATATTTTGTATTGATGATAGGTCTTTTTAATAAGATTTGTAACTAAATATCTCTATCAACTTTGTTTAGGTCTTCTTAATATAGTTTCCAACCACTACATGTTGCAGGTATTTGATTTAGAGTTTATCAATTGTCATCATTTAGGAATGTTTTACTACTACAAACATCCATATTAGTAGAATTATTGAGTGAGGTATTAATGGTGATATCGACAATAATGTCCAGAATCATAGATGTTTTGGTAAGACTTCTTCATCTGCACTCACATATGTATCTATGTACAACTATTGTGAGATGTTGTTTTAGGAAAAACAATTACACAATATTTGTGATGGTTATCTAACCATATTGTTTTCATACTGATGCAACTTTATCTTGATGCACATGTATTTACACACTAAAACACGCCTAGATACATGCAAATCTATAAAGTTGGTTCAACCAATTTAGAACAAATGGAGTGTTAGGTACCATGAATATCAACTTATATTATGAAACAAAAAATTTAGTTCAACATGCACAACTGAGAAAAGACGGTGCCCTCGCATTTGCGAGGGCCATTCTGCTAGTTATATATTAAAAGCAATATAAGGATGTTTTTTGAAGCACCACGTCGATCCACATCACCTAAATTATTTTGTTAGTTGGATCTATAATCTATGGTTAGGATTTAAAAGGTTACGAAACTGCGTAATGTGTTATTTGACACGGTCTATGTTAGATATAGGCATCAAATATAAAAGAAAACTACCGTACAACATATGTGTGAAAAAAAAAGGGTCAACACGTATCTCCACCGGACTCGACCTGGGTCCGTTTGAAAAAAATGCAAGACCTATCTCCACAGGACATGACCCGGGTCCGTTTGTTAGCTAGCCAGGATATGATTGTGCCCGTCTAAAAAATGCCTATACTAGCTAACTAGAACGTGATGGTAACTTGGAAAAGTAGAATGTTATATGTCCATGCGGGCAACTTAACCATCTACGGCTCGTGAGACACGATGCCTGATGGGATCTACTCTTTGCATCCACTTTTTTTAGATGCTCTTTGCTAACAAATTGACAACACGAGCAACTAGCAAGAATTTATGCACATGTCTAAAACCTTGTGTATTTCAAAGTGGGTCGTCGGAAACAAGAATTGCCTACGTAAGATAAAAAATAGTTAACACATTTCTTGTCATATCCTAGGATTTTCGTGAACCCTAAATTGGCGACTTACACCCTGCAGGTCTTCACAATATATCCGGCAATTGCAACCAATATGTACATCATAATAACTGTATATGGAACTGACTTATAATGGCTTAGATCTACCTATTTTTTGCATGCTCATACTTCCTAACATTAATGTGACATTAGTGAATGTTAATCTGACATGCAAAGTGTGTTGAGTAATATATATTCTGTAAAATAATGGACCTAGAACAATGTCATGTTATTTATATACACAAATTTTAACACATGACAATGAAAAAGTGACAATGAATATGTTAATATGTGTTAGTCTTCGTAGTTTATTATCCCTTATAATTTAACAGGACGTGCCGCTGGAATTTTACATATTTATTTTATGTTTTAATCTTGTGAACTAAAAAACTGACCTAAAGTATTATGCTATGGATAAACTACTAATCAAGGATTGTTGTGGACAACTATCTTAAAGTTATGTAGTGGGATGGTGAGATCGATAAAAAAATCATGTGAGGAGAAAAGCAATTAAACCATGCACCAATTAGTTAATATGTAGAATGAATGTATCGAAGGATGAAATATACATGTGAGAATGAGGTGAAGAAAACATATAAAAATATGAATACTTTTGTTTCAATACATATGGCATTCTAGATGAAGAGAAGAATAAAATATATCACTAAATACGAGCTTAAAATTATTCTTAGGCTCACATTATTTGGAATGTATTTATAGAAAAATAATCATAAGACTTGGAGATGGTGTCTCTGTCTAAAATGTGACATAATTGAGAATGGACAAAGACTGTTAATATTTCATGTTAGGGAGTAATGATGAAAAAAATTGATTGTGACAAGATAAAATCCAAACTCTCACTATATAGTTTCCCCTATTCACCAGTAAAATTCTTTTGTTTAATTTGCTAAAAATATATATTAACTATTACATTAGAAAAAGTTTTTCGATGTCTTCGGATACTTATACAAGCACCCAATCAAATTATTGTAGTTTTTAGTGTTAATATTTTTAAAAATATATACAATATTAGAAAAAAAAGTTGTAAAAGCTTAATTATTCATCCGCATGAGACTTTGACTTGAAAGAGAATGACCCAAAGTCGTCGGTCGCGCAGTGTTGCCAGAAACTCAAGGCGACCGAAAGATTTCACGAGTTTACTTAAATGTGGTATATAAACTTAATACAATATTGCACAGTCTGAGTTTTTAAATTTGAAAAAGAAACCCAAGGCAACCGAAAGATTTTCTCTATAATGCCTTATAATCAGAATTGGTTAAGTCACATTATCCTATATTTTTCCTATGCAAATTCACCTTACCTTATGAAGACAATGATGGAGTATGCATATGTCGTTATAATATTAGGATTTAGTGTTGAGAGGTGAACTAGAATGATCTTTTGAAAGACATTAGAAACCATAAAAATATATGTCTTTTAAGCATCATGCGTGTAGATAAGAAACCATAATTGTCATATTAAAGAACATATGATGGACCCGAAAATATAGAATTGATCCAGAACATCTCAAATATCAAGGTAGACAAATATATTTAGCTCGCTGACGATAACATGTAGTTTTCATAAAATCTATTAAAGTCTCCTCAACCTTATTGTGAACATATGTGTACCAATATGTCTTAAAATTTGTGCATTACATAATCCGAGCATAATTTTATGTATATTCATTAATTTACCATAACTAACTTATTCTTACAACTATACATAAAATTCATTAGGCGATACATTATTATTTACACATCAACATATAGGATATGTTCACTCGATGTCAACCACAAATTGCTAAGCATATATAAGTTTGAGTTTTAACCTCACACTAAACTAGCATCAAATAAAAACTACATCATATAATCTAATATAAATTGTGTGTATAAATCTTATATCATCACCTTACACAAGGCACATATAATCATTTATATATTCTTTTATCTTTAAATATTTATTATTATCCCACAAATTGAAGATGATTAAAGATGTCTCCCGCACAAGTGATTTTTATTTAGCATAATATGTATGGTGACTACAAAACTATGTTAGTTGTAGTCGCATAATATTAGCTTCTATAGATTCTAAGAAGGTTTATAGACATACCCATACAAGTGATTTTTATTTAGCATAATATATATGATGACTACAAAACTATGTTAGTTGTAGTCGCATAATATTAGCTTCTATAGATTCTAAGAAGGTTTATAGACATACGCGGATGTTGCCCTCGCAATTGCGAGGGCCACCATACTAGTTATTCTAAAAGCACATGGAAGACCCCTTCCATGTGCGATGGGGGCATTAAAAGGCCGCGAGCAAGACTCCCTGATCCTAACAACAATGTAGAACCGGGGCACCATGAGGAGAAAGGCAGAGAAGTAGAGCTTCTATTCTCATGCGGTCTAGCCACTAATGGCCGACCGAGGCGGCCCAACATCAAATATGAGAGAGGTTTAGGAGGAATCAATTAAGCACACAAGTGGACTCCCCACAACAAGCAGACAAATCAATTCTGTTTAGCAATGATCGAGAAAGCTTTGTCACTGGTACGAGAAGAATGGCCCAGTACGCGTGGCTCCGAAGGGTCTCTGCATCACGATGATATTGAAGAGAGGGTAGCCGAGATATCCATGCCTCGGATCAAGACATTGTTCAAGATTGGGCGCCACACTTATAGCTGTCGTGAACCGCCAACTTAACATGAAATTCGTGTGCCATTTCAACAAGAAGGAGGAGGGACTAGGCCGCGAGAGACGGTGAATATTTTTAGGCCATAAGGGATTATTGAAAAAGCACATGGAAGACCCCTTCCATGTGCGATGTGAGCCTTAAAAGGCCTAATATTTACTAGTGTTACCAGGAGTCCCTGATTTTGAGAGCAATGTAGACTCGGGACACAGTGAGGAGAAATCTTAGAATTAGAGGTTCTACTGTCGTGCGATCTGGCCAGTAACGGCCGTCTGAGGCGTCCCAACATAGAATATGAGAGAGGTTTGGGAGGAATCAATTAAGCACACAAATGGATTTCCCACAACAAGAAACGTTTGTGATTCTGATTTGTGCGGAGGAGTACTGCTTGTCTGGCCGTGGAGCTCCCAAGCAATGTGGGTAAAACCCGCATAAGATATAGAAAGAAGCAAGATTGGTCCATGGGAAAAGACATAGAGAGAAGAAACCCGTGGTGGATGATGGGTTCCTCGGTCGTTAGAACTGGAAAATTTGTTAGGATTAGTATTACAGAGAAAGAAAATTATTAATTGTCTTGATTAGCCGAAGTTTGGTTAAAACAGTGTTAATCATTGGGTCTACTGAGTAGTACACCGTAAATTTTGTAGTAATAAGATGCACCATAAAATCTCACATATATTTTCTAACACATGATAAGCCCCAAAACATACAAGCACATAGACTACAAGATAAGTAACAAACAGTAGAACGTGGATTTTGGGATATGTAATGACACCGCCATGATACAAATCCAGCTATTATTTTATTTGGGCACAAGAATAACTTCATGTGCTTAATCTTGTCGCAGATACCCCTTATGGGTTTGCTACAGTCACATAATCTTTCAGTGACTCACATGATTGCAACGTCACATGTATAGCCCTGCATAAAAAATGAAAAAAATAAAGCATAAGACAGAAGTTAAAATAACATCTCATTACAATAAACGATGAATTGTTCACTCCACAAAATGTGTTGAAGTGAACGGAAGTGTGTTAGGGTTTTAATTCGCTACACACATATCAGTTAGGGAGTTGCTAGTAAAAATTATATATTGTGGTTGGATATTTTTGAAATCCAGTTAGACCTAGGGCTTAATTTGGTTCTTATCTTTATTAAACAGTTTTCGGTCCAATATTAAAACTAAGTTCTCTGTTTTCGCAACTATCTACATCTACGTAATTGTTACCTTGACTACTCGAATAATGTTTCGACTGTATCATCTGAACTCATATGTACGAATGCTTGGAACAAAAGAAGTGCAAATTACTAACACTTGTCGGGGCGTAGAATGCACTGATATTGAATTCTCTGTAGGTATCTAGGCCAACAGTCTCCTTGACTTTTTTGTACTTGATGAAGCCGTGCGCCGAAACAAATTCTCCGGTGCCACCCACAACTGCCATCTGGCCATCCTTGTTAGCATAAAGATTTCCCATCACTTCAAGCGTGGACCCAGTGAACCTATATATATAGTATATGTAAATATACAGAGTATTATCGGGGTAAGAAACATTTTAAACTTTTGTGCTAGATATCGGAGTACTAGCTAATTACGCAAAGCCCCTCTGTGACATACGTACCTGGCATCCTGGAACACCAGGGTGAAATAATTAAACCAGGTGCCTGCAACTCCTACGGAAGCCTGCACGGCCATGCCTTTTGCACGGGCAATGATATTTTCATTGGGTCGAATTGCATCAATTGCAGTCCAATCAACAACAACCAGCGTACCAAACCCTGTTGAGTCGTCGTTTGAGGGAAGTGTCACTACCTGGTTGTGGGTTGGGTTACCTTGAACAACTTGGTGTAAATACAGCTGCAGGTTAAGCTCGCATTCGCAAGTAGTTGGGCATGAGAGGGAAGGGTAGGGCAAGGCTAGGGAGAGCAAAAGCAGGGCCAGGACAAAGCTAAGAGTGGCCATGATGGCTTCAATTGTTTGGTTGGCTACTTGTGAGGAAAAGGGTCTGTACTTCAGCCTGTAAGTGGACATGACCACGACCGTCCATCAATTTGCCGCTTGAGACCGCTTAATCAAACGGAACTAGGATTTTGCCTGCTTAATTTCTGCCTAGTTCCGTGGTCAGCCGCTAACATCCGCCAAACAGCAAACAACGGTAAGCAACACATCAGCTCGTTCATTCCACTCGGACTTCTTAATGCTTCCTTCCTCCCGACGAACACGTACGTAGAGTTAGACAAACTGAGCCCAGCTATCCGTCGCCACCGGCAGCTAGCTGCTCCGCTCAGTCAGCATCGGCTGTTGCTTCGCTCTGTCGGCATCGGCCGTTGCTTCTCTCCGATGGGTACACCACACTTTTGACCTTCCCGCCGCTGCTCCACTCCGTCAGCATCGGCCGTGCCGCACCAGCAAGGCCCACTTCGGCGACCAAAACGATGACCATGATCATGGCGACAGTCGCGTGCTGCCCCGACGATGCCATATCCTTGGTGGCGCAGAACCAAACAACATCATTGGTCGGGTCCTTCACTGTCGTAATCGTCACCTTGCCGCCATCGTCCGCCGCGGCGGCGTGTAGCGTATCTCCGTGAACTTCTCGCCATTGATGCCGTCGAACAGGACAAGGAAGCTCTTGGCATCGAGGATGGCGTGACGAAGATGTGTGGGTGGCTGATACCCTCCTGCTAGGGATGGGCGTGACGCAGTCCGTCGGCGGCCCGCTCAAAACCACAAGGAAGTTCATGCCAGGCCCACACCTGTTCGCCGACGCCGCCATCATCGTGTTCTAGGCTGACAGCCGTGAGCTAGATGCCCATCAAGCAACGACATGCCGGGTCTCCATGGCGCCATGGACAGGCTTCCCCCGTCGGGTCGGGCGGCGCGCGACGCCGAGGACAGCGTAGTTTCGGCTGCTCGCCGGCGTACTCGCCCACTTGACCTTTGGGAAGGTGTAGAAGGGTTCCATGTCCATGCTCTTGGCCATCTCGAGGTCAGCTAGCGAAGGTGAGCTCGTCGGACGTCGGAGGCTGCTCGCTAGCTGCTGGTTGGTTTGACTATGGCCCTCTGAACTGTAGTGCTAAGTTTTGATTGTAGTACAAATTGACATGTTGTATTGGGCTAGCGGCGGTAGCGAACAGACCGCGGCTGCCCGCCAATTCACTGCTCTTCTCCGTGGATGTCCATATACGCGATTAAATGGGAATGGCGTGACGGCGCCGTGGGCAGCCGCCCCCACTTGCAGGCTGATCTGTACTGTGTGAGAGATAAGTGGAGACGAGGGGTCATACTTATAGTGCTCAAAGTCTGCCTTTTTTTTGCTCTTCTGTTTGGGCCTTTGGAGCTGCTTCAGCCGGCCTTTCGAGTTTGGATAGTACCAATTCCTTTCAAGTGATAAAATTTTGTACAACATAGGATATAGACTACTAGAACAAATGCGTGTACATCGATCAGTTTCAAGGATATATACCAGCAGCGGCATATATGTCATTTTGTAATAGTTCCTGGCTTTATCATTCTTTTTGACGAAACTTCTGAAGTAGTAGCTGTTGTATGTCAATAATTACTACATCGATTCGTCCAAACTAGAAACGATGCATGCATGAAGTCTGGCAGCATATGGTTGTGCGTGTGTATATTATAAAATTATCTTTGACCCCTTTATTCTAATGACCCACGGTATTATCTGTTCGTATTAGGTATCTAAAACAGCATCATCTCAGAATACATACCAACTTTGTGTATTGTGCAGACATGGACATCTATACTTTTAAAAATATTGGGACCGTTCATCACCCCTAAGAAAATTTCCGTCTGCCTTGAAAAGACGGTTTTGCCCCTGGTAGTTTGGAGTATTCACCCACCCGTGCCACCACCGCCAAGTGAAAACTGAAACCCACCTCCTTCTCCTCTGCCCGAGACCAGCGCCGCCGCCCGCGTCTGGTCGCGTCGCTCGCCCTTCTCCTCCCCGCGTGCCTTCCTCTCCCGAGTTGTGCCTCTTGGCCGCCGCTCGCCGCCACCGTATTCCTCCCCGACCACGCCACCTTCCTCGCCGTCCTCCTCGACCGTGAGCTCACGACCCGCCGCCCGCGTCTGCCGCCCCCAACCCTCTCGGCCGCTCTCCTAGGGTCCCGCCCTGTGAGGCCCGTTCCTTCCGCGGGCCGCCGCGGCTGCCGCCGCCTGCAGCACTGATCCACAGGCTGGGATGCGCCGCCGCGGCACATCCTCGCGACGATGAAAGCTGAGCGCCAAGATGGAGGAGGCAACGCTATGGAGCTCACATGCGAGGGCAGTGGCGCGGCTGGTCTCTGGCAGCGGTGGTGAGATGAGGAGGAGGCTGACGTCCTCGCGGCAGGGATCCAAGGGAGGAGGAGCGTTCCTCTGCGTGTCGGGATGCAGAACCACCCGCCGCCTTCATTCCCTGTGGCTGGGGATGCGCCGCCGCCGCACATCGCCGTCTCCACCGATCCTCCATGCGGTTGGAGATGCAGACATTGCCACTGTTTTTATGGGACAGGGCACGACGAGCAGGCGCAAACGCCTCCCGCATGACCCTCTCTGCAGGATATCTCGCATCCGTCCACCGCCCTCCAAATCTTCAACCAAATCTCGAGGATGAGAGCCAACTGGTGCCTCACTCGCATCACCCTCCGGTAGCCCTCCTGTGTGCTTGATGCTTGGAAGATATGACAAGGCTCGCGATTGTCGGATTTGGCTTCCTGTGGAGGTGGAGGTTCCTAGAGCAACCCTGGATTCACCGAGCTTTTCCATGCCTGGAACCAAGATCCTGTTCAGGAAGCAAAGTGACCGACATGGAGGTGATTTTTGTTCTGAATTGAAGAAGAAATCATCCTCTTTGTTGCAATTTTCAATGCTGAAATCATATAGGAAATGTATGTTGTAGACTGCAATTAAAATGTTCTTCCAGGCCCAAATGCGTCCCTAATCCTGGATTGGAAAACGATTAACTGTTGTACACTAACATTTATATTTCATATTTTCATAACAAAGGCTGAAGCTTCATCAATCAATACTGGTTTGCACAATTCTATTGTTTCTCATTGGGATTATTCTCATGGAGTTCTGAATGTCAGAGTGTCTGATGTCTCAGGACTGAGGTGACTATCATCTCCAACAAAGTATTATAGCGATTAAGCGATATATAGAAAAGTTCTGGCAGGTAGGTCCTCTCCTAGCTCAACACATGGTGCGGATAATCTTAAGATTGAGCAGCAGAATTGGGTCGCGGTTCAAATCTATATGTAAGTGTAATCAGCACAATGTATCTTCAAGGAGCCGTGTTATTCAATTTAATCGACTGATGTAGGGCAATATTGATCAAATGTATTTACTACTCATGTTCTGAGCTCTCCGCTGAGTTGTGCTCCGTATTTCATATCCACCATGGTTACAGAATACAGTACACGTCAAGAAAGATTAGCGTCGTCTCAGATCAGTCAAACTATTAAGAGAAAATATGCTAAGAAATTACCTTTGATTGATAAGGTGCTCTTTTAGCACGCAAGGTGTTAGTTTGTCTTTTGGATGATAGAATTTTGCGCTAAAACCTTTTGTGGTGAAATGAACTCGAAATATTTATTTTCTAGATGTCTAACTGCATCGGAAATAATCATTTTGGTTTGACACATTATTCAAGTACATCATAAATTTTGTATTAGTCAGCCAATTTTGAAGCAAGTGTTCAGTTTTTGCTAATCACACTATGGATGATTAATGTGAATTCACTATATCAAATATGACGAAAACATTATTGGATCTCCTATAACTAAAATCGGATAGTATATAAATGATTCTAATCTCGTATTTCGGTAGCAACGCACGGACAATTTGCTAGTACACATTAAAACAAGTTCACCACCTACCCGCTACCCGAATTCAGAAATACATGAAGACTACAATATGGTGGCCGTCATTTGTTTCTATTGATTTGCCCAACTAAAATTTCGAGCAGAAGACTAGCCTGGTCTTTGCTATTTGTTCTTTTCATAATATGCCCAACTAATCTTCCCAGCAAAAGACTAGCACAGTCATGGTCATTTCTTTTCTTTAGATTGCAACATATCTTTCGAGCAAATAAAAACACATATATACCGCCATATTCTTGCGTATGAGGTGCATTTATCTACTTGACTGTTCTTCAAACACGGAGATCTCCGTGTTTTCCTCTCTCTACAGGCACGAGGGCGATTTTTGGAACCTCTCCCCGTCAATCCACCTCGCCGCCGTGGATCCACGGGCTCCCCCTCCTCCGTCGGCTGCTCCGGCGGCGGGAGGCTGGGGGAACCCCCTTTCTCGGTGTGTATATAGTGTAGGATATGGTAGGGACCCGTCCGGCGGCGCTATGGAGGCGGTGGTGTCGGCGGTGGGGTGTTTGGCGTCGGTGTGCTCCCCCTCCTGCGGTGGAGCTCCACGGAGCTCTCCCGCGGCGCGCGCGACTTCCCCGAGCTCGAGGGTCGCCGATATCCTCAAGTTCTTCAAGATGCCGGCTCGTGTCCGGCCGCCTCGATCTGGTGCGGTGGTGCTGCGCCCTTCTTCCTCTACTTCGTCGTGCGGGCACGCAGAGGCCGAGAGCGACGACTTCCCGGCCGCGACAAAACCGTCTGCAAGCTCCAAGGCGACGCCGGCTCCAGGTGGGATCGGTGGCAGCGGCGCGTCCTCGCTCCGCGTCGGAGTGTGTAGGGATAAGGGTCTCCAGGGACCTGGATGTAATTTCGGTGTTCTTTGGGGTGTATTGCACTGCTGCTTAATAGATCTGAGGTGTTATTCGCGAAAAAAACACGGAGATCTCCTTCATCTTATATTGGTAACTCCTGCATGTACATGGGTCACTTGATCAGCTAACGCATTTATCCTGCATGTGTAAATTGGTAACCCAGAACCCACCCACCCCCTCCCTCCCTCCTCATGTCTTCTCTTTTCATCTGTTTTGACTTGCATAAACTAATTCTCAAGTAATACTTTCATGTTTCCTTGACAGGTCAAGTCTATATGTTGAATAAATTCGTAGTGAACTATTGTCTTAAGTTCCGTTTAATTACAGAGGTAATTTTTATCTTATTTACGTACAGACAAGCATATTATAATTACTGTAAAATGTTGATTATGGATTGTCGTATATTTTATGAGCATATATTTAGTAAAAAAATATTGTTATGTTATTAGTTTCGCCACACCAAAAAATATTTTCATCCTCCGCCACTAAGGGACTATTTGTTTGTATTGACCAAGAGACAAGAGAATTAATCCTTGATAGTATGAAGATAATGTATTTGCATAAACTAAAGGTTGTTTTCCATGTTGCAATATACTGTGGGTGATACTTTTATGCCATGGAATTTGTTTATCCGCGTTGTTTCCGTCTAACTATTTTTTTCGAGAAAAGTCTGTCTATGCATAGAAAATTGTGGGTACCCTCAAATGCATGAATTTGTCTATGCAATATACTATGGGTGAAACGCACCTCGTCATATCTAGGAACCGGGCAAAGTGTTGTAATTTGCAGATCACAAGGCATTTACTATCTTCTGTCTGGTCTACCTTAGAGCATCACACTCTTCCATATCAAGAGGTTGTGCTGAGTTTCGTGACCCCCTTAATAAAGTGATACTCCCACACACTTTACCCACTCTTCCTCTGAGTTGTTCACGCTCATGAATCATGTGTGTGCGTAATAGTATGGCCATCTGAGATTCTTAGCATTCATTATTGCTTTGAACTCTAAGGACATTTGTGTCATTCTTAGCGTGATTGGTTAATCCTATCAAAGGAAAGTTTGATTGTGCTACCAAGTCCACTAATTTGGTGCACTCTCCTTGGTCAAAGAGTTAGGCTCATGCCAAAACTCTGAGACTATGTATTCTTGCCTTGAAAAGCAAGTTTCCTCTTGAACAAGTGACATATCAGTGGTTCATGATATTCTAGGCGTCTCCCTAGAAGTATTGCCATGTTCCCACATGATCGTGTTGTCAAGTTCTTAAGCAAGCTAGTTCTCTGAACTGCTCCTTCCTCCAAGGATCCGTACTGGATACCTCTGGACTAGTTGGTTGAGCTCAAACAAAAACTTGGAAAATTGTAAGACAAAAGTTCCATCTGTCTCTATTCCTTTTTAAAGGAATGTCTAGTTTTGTTCGTGTTAAAAAACACAATATCTCCTTTGTACTGTGTGAGAGATAACTGGAGACGAGGGATCATACTTATAGTGCTCAAAGTCTGCCTTTTTTTTTGGGTCTTCTGTTTGGGCCTTTGGAGCTGCTTCAGCCGGCCTTTCAAGTGATAAAATTTTGTACAAGATAGAATATAGACTACGTACTAGAACAAATGCGTGTACATCTATCAGTTCAAGGATACCAGCAGCGGCATATATGTCATTTTGTAATAGTTCCTAGCTTCATCATTCTTTTTGATAAAACTTCTGAAGTACTCCCTTCGTTTAGAAATATAAGATGTTTTAGTTTATGAAGGAGATGTATCTAGACATCTTTTAGTGTATACTACCTCCATCCTAAGGCTTAAGGCCTATATTTTTTTTTGAAAGTCAAACTATGTCAAGTTTAACCAAGTTTTTACCAAAAAATGTTAATATGCAAAATACATAATAAATATCATTAGATAGATAATGAAATATATTTTCATATGATGTCTAATAAATATCATGTTTATTGATAGTTTTTTCTAAAAGTTTGGTCAAAGTTTAGTTGGTTTGACTTTTAAAAAAAAAATAGGCTTTAAGCCTTGGGATGGAGGGAGTAGGTTCAAATCATCTCATTCACAAACCTAAAACATCTTATATTTCCAAACGGAGGAAGTAGCTGTTGTATGTCAATAATTATTATATCGATCTGTCCAAACTAGAAACGATGCATGCATGAAGTCTGACAGCATATGGTTGTGCGTGTGTATATTATAAAATTATCTTTGACCCCTTTATTCTACTGTGACCCACGGTATTATCTGTTCATTTTAGGTATCTAAAACAGCATCATCTCAGAATACATACCAACTTTGTGTATTGTGCAGACATGGACATACACATTAAAACAAGTTCACCACCTAACGTGCTACCCACTACCCGAATTCAAAAATATACATGAAGACTACAATATGGTGGCCGTCATTTGTTTCTATTGATTTGCCCAACTAAAATTTCGAGTAGAATTGAAGACTAGCTAGCATGGTCTTTGCTATTTGTTCTTTTCATAATATGCCCAACTTATCTTCCCAGCAAAAGACTAGCACATTCGTGGTCATTTCTTTTCTTTTGATTGCGCAACATATCATTTGAGCAAATAAAAAAATACATATATACTGCCATATTCTTGCGTATGAGGTGCATTTATCTACTTGACTATTCTTCAAACCCGGAGATCTTCTTCATCGGTTAACTTTGTAACTCCTGCATGCACGTGGGCCATTTGATCAGCTTCATGGGTGGAGGGTCAAGTGGGGCGGACCTTCGGTAACATTGAAGTTGGTTAATTCTATGTCTAGCGAGGAATTGACATATCCTATTCTACCAGGAAAGTAAGTATTGACTACATATCATATATGTATAATATATGCACTTCAAAACTGAGGGTAAAACTACTCCTTGTCAGGGATACCTAGTCAAATCTGCGACGTCCTTTTTGGAATAGAGGGACTATTTGTTTTTATTGACCAAGAGACAAGAGAATTATTCCATGTAGTATGAAGATAATGTATTTGCATAAACTAAAGGTTGTTTTCCATGTGGCAATATACTGTAGGTGAAACTTTTGTGTTGCCATGGAATTTGTTTATCAGCGTTATTTCCGTCAAACTATTTTTTCTAGAAAAGGCTCTATATGCATAGAAAACTGTGGGTACCCGCAGATGCATGAATTTGTCTATGCAATATACTATGGGTGAAACGCACCTCTTCATATCTAGGAACCGATCAAAGTGTTGTAATTCACAGATCACAAGGCATTGACTGTCTTCTGCTGTCGCCTTAGAGCATCACACTCTTCCATATCAAGAGGTTGTGCTGAGTTTCGTGACCCCTTAATGAGGTGATACTCCCGCACATCTTTATCCACTCTTCCTCCGAGTTGTTCACGCTCATAAATAATGTGTGTGCGTAATAGTGTGGCCATCTGAGATCCTTAGCATTCATTATTGCTTTGAACTCTAAGGAAATTTGTGTTATTCTTAGAGTGATTGATTAATCCTATCAAAAAGGAAAGTTTGATTGTGCTACCAAGTCAACTAATCTGGTGCACTCTCATTGGTCAAAGAGTTAGGCTCGTGCCAAAACTCTGAGACTATGTCTTCTTGCCTTGAAAAGCAAGTTTCCTCTCGAACAAGTGACATATTTGTGGTTCGTGATATTCTAGGCGTCTCCCTAGAAGTATTGCCATGTTCCCACATGATCGTGTTGTCAAGTTCTTGAGAATGCTAGTTCTCTGAACCGCTCCTTCCTCCAAGGATCCGTATTGGATACCCCTGGACTAGTTGGTTGAGCTTAAATAACAACTTGGAGAGTTGTAAGACAAAAGTTCTATCTGACTTTGTTCCTTCTTAAAGGGATGTCTAGTTTTGTTCATATTGAAGAAACACAATATCTACTTTGTGGATATGTTGTCTTCCCTACCTTTGATTTGATTTGGGATATCGTCGAATCAAACTCAGTCCCACGGACTATCTTGATAATGTTTCTACTCGTGATGTTTCACTTGAGTACATCTTTGTGTCCTTTGGCTTGACCAATATCTATGTCTTGTTCATACAACATATGAGTCCATCTTCTTTGAGTATCTTGATAATTTCATTGTTGAGCCCATCGATGACATCCTTATCTTCTCCATGCTATAATAGGTTCATATGGAACATTTGGCATTAGTGTTGAAAACATTTAAGAACCATATTTGGGTCATCTCGAAGAATGTGTTCTGGATGTTAGAAGTGACCTTCTCCAATTCACGTGCAAATGTTGAAATATGTCGCCGTGGATTCGAGTGGAGTTATATTTTTTTCCTTAAGGACACATGTGTGTTTCATTGCAAATAATTCATGTTGGTGCAGTTGTGTATCTACAAGTTGCTGATACATGGGTCTAGCAAAGTAGCTCAGTATTTTAGAGCTCAACACTGTAGTCCATTTCTTGAGAATCTAGTGACTTTACTTTTGTGGTAAATGTTGCACACTTTATATTCAAACATGCTGAGTCTAAAGTATCATTCCATCTAACCAAATCTAAATCTCAAGAAGATATGATGGTTGGTGTTATTCAAGGTTTTGACATAGGTCTCTTTGAAAATGTGGAAAGATTAATGTACTAGTTAACACAATTAGCCAAGAGTCCTCATGTCATATTCTCTAGAATCAGCATAACAACCACTCTTTATGATGCTTCTTCTATGATTTATTATAGGAGTTATACTCATGGTTTCCCTTGTAAATCAAGTCCCGACCTTTACTTGATGCCCGATGTCTTTTACTTCAAGAAGAACATTTAAAGTAGAGTTGCTAAATGTCTCTCTACGATCATCTAGACCCTCTATGTTGGCAATCATCTTATTGTGCCAAGTATTTGAAGTTTGAGAATGAAGTTTCTTTTTCTCATGTCACCAGGAATCTTGTTATCAATTCATCTGGTGGTGTAAAGTGATATCATGATCTTCGCCAATGATTTTGATAGTACCGTATGAATAAAAGTTTCCTCCATTTTCTTAACCATGTTATAAGAGCGACTATGATTTTGGTAATCAAGTTTCTCTTACTACATGCTTCTTGTGACTCTTATGAGTCCTCACCACCGTAACAACTTTCTATCTTGTCCTACCGTTGAACAAAAGAGTGATCCTCAGATCAAAAGTACTTCAACAACTTGTCTTTGTTGATCTATATCTCTGTATCCATGAAATCTCTACTTAAGTTGTTTGGTAGAGGTTCATATCTCAAGTATGTGGTTTTGTTCCTTCTTTGGAAGCCTCCTTACTCGAGTTGTAAACTCTTTGTGAACTCCATGGTATGAATCCTTATGAAGACCAGCTAAGAGTCAACTTGAAACCTTCCCCTCTTGCTTACTTAGTTACCTTAGTGTGTTTCATGTTCGTCATCTTAGAGTTGTTTTAAACACTCCAATCATGAGTTGACCATGACATACTCGTGTGTTGTCTAGAGTGTTTCCTCTTATCCCTGTGTAACCCTGTTTCCTTCTTCCTTCCTACCTTAGGAATCTCGGTTCGAGATTCTTCTAAGGTAGAGCTGTACACTACTAGGAAAACAGCTATAGGTAATCAAGACATCCGTGGCTCACATGGTTGAAGTGCCCACGGCTAAAACAAAGTGGCTCACCTGTGGGCAAGTGCCCTACTAGTAACTAGAACAACCGTGGCGCACATGACTATAGTGCGCCACATGTGTGTGGTCCAGGCCTGTTGGGCCGCCAAACATCTGTGGCGCACTATAGTCATGTGCGCCACGTGTTAGTGTCATCTGTGGCGCACATGGGGGTGCGCCACGCCTAAGCGCACGCCCCTCGCTGAACGGCCACAAACTGTGGCGCACTCGACCTAGTGCGCCATGATGTACAAACTTATCCGTAGGGCACTCGCCTCGGTGCCCTACGCCTAAGTGGCATGCACCAACTCCACCCCGTGGATCGCCTTTTTAGGGTTTGCAAAAATAAATGAAAATGATAAACACTTCAAAAATTAAATCCTTTCATATTTAGGTAGGTAATGTGGTATAGCTTCTAGTAAAATTAATGTAAATGAGTTTCGACTTTATTTGCAAAAAAAGTAATGCCACGGTAAAAGGCCGTAACTTTTGCATACGATATCGAAAAAAATCGTATAATATACCAAAATGACCAGAACGAGATTCCAGATCACAAGGCATTGACTGTCTTCTGTCTGGTCTGCCTTAGAGCATCACACTCTTCCATATCAAGAGGTTGTGTTGAGTTCCGTGACCCCCTTAATGAGGTGATACTCCCAGACATCTTTATCCACTCTTCCTCTGAGTTGTTCACGCCATAAATAATGTGTGCGTAATAGTGTGGCCATCCGAGATCCTTAGCATTCATTATTGCTTTGAACTCTAAGGAAATTTGTGTTATTCTTAGAGTGATTGATTAATCCTATCAAAAGGAAAGTTTGATTGTGCTACCAAGTCCACTAACTGTGCACTCTCATTGGTCAAAGAGTTAGGCTCGTGCCAAAACTCGAGACTATGTCTTCTTGCCTTGAAAAGCAAGTTTCCTCTCGAACAAGTGACATATTTGTGGTTCGTGATATTCTAGGCGCCTCCCTAGAAGTATTGCCATGTTCCCACATGATCGTGTTGTCAAGTTCTTGAGAATGCTAGTTCTCGAACGCTCCTTCCTCCAAGGATCCGTATTGGATACCCCTGGACTAGTTGGTTGAGCTTAAATAACAACTTGGAGAGTTGTAAGACAAAAGTTCTATCGACTTTGTTCCTTCTTAAAGGGATGTCTAGTTTTGTTCATATTGAAGAAACACAATATCTCCTTTGTGGATATGTTGTCTTCCCTACCTTTGATTTGATTTGGGATATCGTCGATCAAACTCAGTCCCACGGACTATCTTGATAATGTTTCTACTCGTGATGTTTCACTTGAGTACATCTTTGTGTCCTTTGGCTTGACCAATATCTATGTCTTGTTCATACAACATATGAGTCCATCTTCTTTGAGTATCTTGATAATTTCATTGTTGAGCCCATCGATGACATCCTTATCTTCTCCATGCTATAATAGGTTCATATGGAACATTTGGCATTAGTGTTGAAAACATTTAAGAACCATATTTGGGTCATCTCAAGAATGTGTTCGATGTTAGAAGTGACCTTCTCCGATTCACGTGCAAATGTTGAAATATGTCGCCGTGGATTCGAGTAGAGTTATATTTTTTTCCTTAAGGACACATGTGTGTTTCATTGCAAATAATTCATGTTGGTGCAGTTGTGTATCTACAAGTTGCTAATACATGGGTCTAGCAAAGTAGCTCAAGATTTTAGAGCTCAACATCGTAGTCCATTTCTTGAGAATCTAGTGACTTTACTTTTGTGGTAAATGTTGCACACTTTATATTCAAACATGCGAGTCTAAAGTATCATTCCATCTAACCAAATCTAAATCTCAAGAAGATATGATGGTTGGTGTTATTCAAGGTTTTGACATAGGTCTCTTTGAAAATGTGGAAAGATTAATGTACTAGTTAACACAATTAGCCAAGAGTCCTCATCATATTCTCTAGAATCAGCAATAACAACCACTCTTTATGATGCTTCTTCTATGATTTATTATAGGAGTTATACTCATGGTTTCCTTGTAAATCAAGTCCGACTTTTACTTGATGCCCGATGTCTTTTACTTCAAGAAGAACATTTAAAGTAGAGTTGCTAAATGTCTCTCACGATCATCTAGACCCTCTATGTTGGCAAGCATCTTATTGTGCCAAGTATTTGAAGTTTGAGAATGAAGTTTCTTTTCTCATGTCACCAGGAATCTTGTTATCAATTCATCCGGTGGTGTAAAGTGATATCATGATCTTCGCCAATGATTTTGATAGTACCGTATGAATAAAAAGTTTCTCCATTTTCTTAACCATGTTATAAGAGCGACTATGATTTTGGTAATCGAAGTTTCTCTTACTACATGCTTCTTGTGACTCTTATGAGTCCTCACCACCGTAACAACTTTCTATCTTGTCCTACCGTTGAACAAAAGAGTGATCCCATCAGATCAAAAGTACTTCAACAACTTGTCTTTGTTGATCTATATCTCTGTATCCATGAAATCTCTACTTAAGTTGTTTGGTAGAGGTTCATATCTCAAGTATGTGGTTTTGTTCCTTCATTGGAAGCCTCCTTACTCGAGTTGTAAACTCTTTTGTGAACTCCATGGTATGAATCCTTATGAAGACCAGCTAAGAGTCAACTTGAAACCTTCCCTCTTGCTTACTTAGTTACCTTAGTGTGTTTCATGTTCGTCATCTTAGAGTTGTTTTAAACACTCCAATCATGAGTCGACCATGACATACTCGTGTGTTGTCTAGAGTGTTTCCTCTTATCCCTGTGTAACCCTGTTTCTTCTTCCTTCCTACCTTAGGAATCTCGGTTCGAGATTCTTCTAAGGGTAGAGCTGTACACTACTAGGAAAACAGCTATAGGTAATCAAGACATCCGTGGCTCACATGGTTGAAGTGCCCCACGGCTAAAACAAAGTGGCTCACCAGGGCGTGCCCTACTAGTAACTAGAACAACCGTGGCGCACATGACTATAGTGCGCCACGTATGTGTGGTCCAGGGCCCTGTTGGACGCTCGCCAAACATCTGTGGCGCACTATAGTCATGTGCGCCACGGTTGTTAGTGTCATCTGTGGCGCACATGGGGGTGCGCTAAGCGCACGCCTCCGCCTCGAACGGCCACAAACTTCTGTGGCGCACTCGGCCTAGTGCGCAACAGATGTACAAACTTATCCGTAGGGCACTCTGCCCTGGTGCCCTACGCCTAAGTGGCATGCACCAACTCCCCCCCCCCGTGGATCGCCTTTTTAGGGTTTGCAAAAAATAAATGAAAATGATAAACACTTCAAAAAATTAAATCCTTTCATATTTAGGTAGGTAATGTGGTATAGCTTCTAGTAAAATTAACAGAAATGAGTTTCGACTTTATTTGCAAAAAAAAGTAATGCCACGGTAAAAAGGCCGTAACTTTTGCATACGATATCGAAAAAAATCGTATAATATACCAAAATGACCAGAACGAGATTCCAGATCACAAGGCATTGACTGTCTTCTGTCTGGTCTACCTTAGAGCATCACACTCTTCCATATCAAGAGGTTGTGCTGAGTTTCGTGACCCCCTTAATGAAGTGATACTCCCAGACATCTTTATCCACTCTTCCTCTGAGTTGTTCACGCTCATAAATAATGTGTGTGCGTAATAGTGTGGCCATCTGAGATCCTTAGCATTCATTATTGCTTTGAACTCTAAGGAAATTTGTGTTATTCTTAGAGTGATTGATTAATCCTATCAAAAAGGAAAGTTTGATTGTGATACCAAGTACACTAATCTGGTGCACTCTCATTGGTCAAAGAGTTAGGCTCGTGCCAAAACTCTGAGACTATGTCTTCTTGCCTTGAAAAGCAAGTTTCCTCTCGAACAAGTGACATATTTGTGGTTCGTGATATTCTAGGCGTCTCCCTAGAAGTATTGCCATGTTCCCACATGATCGTGTTGTCAAGTTCTTGAGAATGCTAGTTCTCTGAACCGCTCCTTCCTCCAAGGATCCGTATTGGATACCCCTGGACTAGTTGGTTGAGCTTAAATAACAACTTGGAGAGTTGTAAGACAAAAGTTCTATCTGACTTTGTTCCTTCTTAAAGGGATGTCTAGTTTTGTTCATATTGAAGAAACACAATATCTCCTTTGTGGATATGTTGTCTTCCCTACCTTTGATTTGATTTGGGATATCGTCGAATCAAACTCAGTCCCTGACTATCTTGATAATGTTTCTACTCGTGATGTTTCACTTGAGTACATCTTTGTGTCCTTTGGCTTGACCAATATCTATGTCTTATTCATACAACATATGAGTCCATCTTCTTTGAGTATCTTGATAATTTCATTGTTGAGCCCATCGATGACATCCTTATCTTCTCCATGCTATAATAGGTTCATATGGAACATTTGGCATTAGTGTTGAAAACATTTAAGAACCATATTTGGGTCATCTCAAGAATGTGTTCTGATGTTAGAAGTGACCTTCTCCGATTCACGTGCAAATGTTGAAATATGTCGCCGTGGATTCGAGTAGAGTTATATTTTTTTCCTTAAGGACACATGTGTGTTTCATTGCAAATAATTCATGTTGGTGCAGTTGTGTATCTACAAGTTGCTAATACATGGGTCTAGCAAAGTAGCTCAAGATTTTAGAGCTCAACACTGTAGTCCATTTCTTGAGAATCTAGTGACTTTACTTTTGTGGTAAATGTTGCACACTTTATATTCAAACATGCCGAGTCTAAAGTATCATTCCATCTAACCAAATCTAAATCTCAAGAAGATATGATGGTTGGTGTTATTCAAGGTTTTGACATAGGTCTCTTTGAAAATGTGGAAAGATTAATGTACTAGTTAACACAATTAGCCAAGAGTCCCATCACATATTCTCTAGAATCAGCAATAACAACCACTCTTTATGATGCTTCTTCTATGATTTATTATAGGAGTTATACTCATGGTTTCCTTGTAAATCAAGTCCGACCTTTACTTGATGCCCGATGTCTTTTACTTCAAGAAGAACATTTAAAGTAGAGTTGCTAAATGTCTCTCACGATCATCTAGACCTCTATGTTGGCAAGCATCTTATTGTGCCAAGTATTTGAAGTTTGAGAATGAAGTTTTTTTTTCTCATGTCACCAGGAATCTTGTTATCAATTCATCCGTGGTGTAAAGTGATATCATGATCTTCGCCAATGATTTTGATAGTACCGTATGAATAAAAAGTTTCTCCATTTTCTTAACCATGTTATAAGAGCGACTATGATTTTGGTAATCGAAGTTTCTCTTACTACATGCTTCTTGTGACTCTTATGAGTCCTCACCACCGTAACAACTTTCTATCTTGTCCTACCGTTGAACAAAAGAGTGATCCCATCAGATCAAAAGTACTTCAACAACTTGTCTTTGTTGATCTATATCTCTGTATCCATGAAATCTCTACTTAAGTTGTTTGGTAGAGGTTCATATCTCGAAGTATGTGGTTTTGTTCCTTCTGTTGGAAGCCTCCTTACTCAGAGTTGTAAACTCTTTTGTGAACTCCATGGTATGAATCCTTATGAAGACCAGCTAAGAGTCAACTTGAAACCTTCCCCTCTTGCTTACTTAGTTACCTTAGTGTGTTTCATGTTCGTCATCTTAGAGTTGTTTTAAACACTCCAATCATGAGTTGACCATGACATACTCGGTGTTTGTAGAGTGTTTCCTCTTATCCTGGTGTAACCTGCTTCCTTCTTCCTTCCTACCTTAGGAATCTCGGTTCGAGATTCTTCTAAGGGGTAGAGTCAGACACTACTAGGAAAACAACTATAGGTAATCAGACATCCGTGGCTCACATGGTTGAAGTGCCCCACGGCTAAAACAGCGTGGCTCACCTGTGGGCAAGGCCTACTAGTAACTAGAACAACCGTGGCGCACATGACTATAGTGCGCCACAGATGTGTGTGGTCCAGGCCTGGGACGCCGCCAAACATCCGTGGCGCACTATAGTCATGTGCGCCACGGTTGTTAGTGTCATCTGGCGCGACATGGGGGTGCGCACGCCAAGCGCACGCCTCCGCCTCAAACGCCACAAACTTCTGTGGCGCACTCGGCCTAGTGCGCCACAGATGTACAAACTTATCCGTAGGGCACTCTTCCCTGGTGCCCTACGCCTAAGTGGCATGCACCAACTCCACCCCCCCCCACCCCCTGTGGATCGCCTTTTTAGGGTTTGCAAAAAATAAATGAAAATGATAAACACTTCAAAAAATTAAATCCTTTCATATTTAGGTAGGTAATGTGGTATAGCTTCTAGTAAAATTAACAGAAATGAGTTTCGACTTTATTTGCAAAAAAAAGTAATGCCACGGTAAAAAGGCCGTAACTTTTGCATACGATATCGAAAAAAATTGTATAATATACCAAAATGACCAGAACGAGATTCCAGATCACAAGGCATTGACTGTCTTCTGTCTGGTCTGCCTTAGAGCATCACACTCTTCCATATCAAGAGGTTGTGCTGAGTTTCGTGACCCCCTTAATGAGGTGATACTCCCAGACATCTTTATCCACTCTTCCTCTGAGTTGTTCACGCTCATAAATAATGTGTGTGCGTAATAGTGTGGCCATCTGAGATCCTTAGCATTCATTATTGCTTTGAACTCTAAGGAAATTTGTGTTATTCTTAGAGTGATTGATTAATCCTATCAAAAAGGAAAGTTTGATTGTGCTACCAAGTCCACTAACTGTGCACTCTCATTGGTCAAAGAGTTAGGCTCGTGCCAAAACTCTGAGACTATGTCTTCTTGCCTTGAAAAGCAAGTTTCCTCTCGAAAAAGTGACATATTTGTGGTTCGTGATATTCTAGGCGTCTCCCTAGAAGTATTGCCATGTTCCCACATGATCGTGTTGTCAAGTTCTTGAGAATGCTAGTTCTCGAACCTCCTTCCTCCAAGGATCCGTATTGGATACCCCCTCGACTAGTTGGTTGAGCTTAAATAACAACTTGGAGAGTTGTAAGACAAAAGTTCTATCTGACTTTGTTCCTTCTTAAAGGGATGTCTAGTTTTGTTCATATTGAAGAAACACAATATCTCCTTTGTGGATATGTTGTCTTCCCTACCTTTGATTTGATTTGGGATATCGTCGAATCAAACTCAGTCCCACGGACTATCTTGATAATGTTTCTACTCGTGATGTTTCACTTGAGTACATCTTTGTGTCCTTTGGCTTGACCAATATCTATGTCTTGTTCATACAACATATGAGTCCATCTTCTTTGAGTATCTTGATAATTTCATTGTTGAGCCCATCGATGACATCCTTATCTTCTCCATGCTATAATAGGTTCATATGGAACATTTGGCATTAGTGTTGAAAACATTTAAGAACCATATTTGGGTCATCTCAAGAATGTGTTCTGGATGTTAGAAGTGACCTTCTCCGATTCACGTGCAAATGTTGAAATATGTCGCCGTGGATTCGAGCAGAGTTATATTTTTTTCCTTAAGGACACATGTGTGTTTTATTGCATATAATTCATGTTGGTGCTGTTGTGTATCTACGTTGCTAATACATGGGTCTAGCAAAGTAGCTCAAGATTTTAGAGCTCAACACGTAGTCCATTTCTTGAGAATCTAGTGACTTTACTTTTGTGGTAAATGTTGCACACTTTATATTCAAACATGCTGAGTCTAAAGTATCATTCCATCTAACCAAATCTAAATCTCAAGAAGATATGATGGTTGGTGTTATTCAAGGTTTTGACATAGGTCTCTTTGAAAATGTGGAAAGATTAATGTACTAGTTAACACAATTAGCCAGTAGTCCTACTGTCATATTCTCAAGAATCAGCAATAACAACCACTCTTTATGATGCTTCTTCTATGATTTATTATAGGAGTTATACTCATGGTTTCCCTTGTAACCGAAGTCCGACCTTTACTTGATGCCTGATGTCTTTTACTTCAAGAAGAACATTTAAAGTAGAGTTGCTAAATGTCTCTCACGATCATCTAGACCCTCTATGTTGGCAAGCATCTTATTGTGCCAAGTATTTGAAGTTTGAGAATGAAGTTTCTTTTTCTCATGTCACCAGGAATCTTGTTATCAATTCATCCGTGGTGTAAAGTGATATCATGATCTTCGCCAATGATTTTGATAGTACCGTATGAATAAAAAGTTTCCTCCATTTTCTTAACCATGTTATAAGAGCGACTATGATTTTGGTAATCAAGTTTCTCTTACTACATGCTTCTTGTGACTCTTATGAGTCCTCACCACCGTAACAACTTTCTATCTTGTCCTACCGTTGAACAAAAGAGTGATCCCATCAGATCAAAAGTACTTCAACAACTTGTCTTTGTTGATCTATATCTCTGTATCCATGAAATCTCTACTTAAGTTGTTTGGTAGAGGTTCATATCTCAAGTATGTGGTTTTGTTCCTTCCGTTGGAAGCCTCCTTACTCGTAGTTGTAAACTCTTTGTGAACTCCATGGTATGAATCCTTATGAAGACCAGCTAAGAGTCAACTTGAAACCTTCCCTCTTGCTTACTTAGTTACCTTAGTGTGTTTCATGTTCGTCATCTTAGAGTTGTTTTAAACACTCCAATCATGAGTTGACCATGACATACTCGGTGTGTTGTCTAGAGTGTTTCCTCTTATCCCTGTATAACCCTGTTTCTTCTTCCTTCCTACCTTAGGAATATCTTCGAGATTCTTCTAAGGGGTAGAGCTGTACACTACTAGGAAAACAGCTATAGGTAATCAAGACATCCGTGGCTCACATGGTTGAAGTGCCCCATGGCTAAAACAAAGTGGCTCACCTGTGGGCGTGCCCTACTAGTAACTAGAACAACCGTGGCGCACATGACTATAGTGCGCCACGATGTGTGTGGTCCAGGCCTCATGACGCCGCCAAACATCTGTGGCGCACTATAGTCATGTGCGCCACGTTGTTAGTGTCATCTGTGGCGCACATGGGGGTGCGCTACGCGCACGCCTCCGCTCCAAACGGCCACTGTGGCGCACTCGGCCTAGTGCGCCACAGATGTACAAACTTATCCGTAGGGCACTCGCCTCGGTGCCCTACGCCTAAGTGGCATGCACCAACTCCACCACCCCCCATGGATCGCCTTTTTAGGGTTTGCAAAAATAAATGAAAATGATAAACACTTTAAAAATTAAATCCTTTCATATTTAGGTAGGTAATGTGGTATAGCTTCTAGTAAAATTAATGTAAATGAGTTTCACTTTATTTGCAAAAAAGTAATGACACGGTAAAAGGTCAGAACTTTTGCATACGATATCGAAAAAATCGTATAATATACCAAAATGACCGTAAATCGAGATTCCGGATCACAAGGCATTGATCGCTTCCGTCTGGTCTCGCTTAGAGCATCACACTCTTCCATATCAAGAGGTTGTGTGAGTTTCGTGACCCCTTAATGAGGTGATACTCCCACATCTTTATCCACTCTTCCTCCGAGTTGTTCACGCCATAAATAATGTGTGTGTGTAATAGTGTGGCCATCCGAGATCCTTAGCATTCATTATTGCTTTGAACTCTAAGGAAATTTGTGTTATTCTTAGAGTGATTGATTAATCCTATCAAAAGGAAAGTTTGATTGTGCTACCAAGTCCACTAACTGGTGCACTCTCATTGGTCAAAGAGTTAGGCTCGTACAAAACTCTGAGACTATGTCTTCTTGCCTTGAAAAGCAAGTTTCCTCTCGAACAAGTGACATATTTGTGGTTCGTGATATTCCAGGCGTCTCCCTAGAAGTATTGCCATGTTCCCACATGATCGTGTTGTCAAGTTCTTGAGAATGATAGTTCTCTAACCGCCCTTCCTCCAAGGATCCGTATTGATACCCCCGGACTAGTTGGTTGAGCTTAAATAACAACTTGGAGAGTTGTAAGACAAAAGTTCTATCTGACTTTGTTCCTTCTTAAAGGGATGTCTAGTTTTGTTCATATTGAAGAAACACAATATCTCCTTTGTGGATATGTTGTCTTCCCTACCTTTGATTTGATTTGGGATATCGTCGAATCAAACTCAGTCCCACGGACTATCTTGATAATGTTTCTACTGTGATGTTTCACTTGAGTACATCTTTGTGTCCTTTGGCTTGACCAATATCTATGTCTTGTTCATACAACATATGAGTCCATCTTCTTTGAGTATCTTGATAATTTCATTGTTGAGCCCATCGATGACATCCTTATCTTCTCCATGCTATAATAGGTTCATATGGAACATTTGGCATTAGTGTTGAAAACATTTAAGAACCATATTTGGGTCATCTCAAGAATGTGTTCGATGTTAGAAGTGACCTTCTCCGATTCACGTGCAAATGTTGAAATATGTCGCCGTGATTCGAGTAGAGTTATATTTTTTTCCTTAAGGACACATGTGTGTTTCATTGCAAATAATTCATGTTGGTGCAGCAGTTGTATCTACAAGTTGCTAATACATGGGTCTAGCAAAGTAGCTCAAGATTTTAGAGCTCAACACGTAGTCCATTTCTTGAGAATCTAGTGACTTTACTTTTGTGGTAAATGTTGCACACTTTATATTCAAACATGCCGAGTCTAAAGTATCATTCCATCTAACCAAATCTAAATCTCAAGAAGATATGATGGTTGGTGTTATTCAAGGTTTTGACATAGGTCTCTTTGAAAATGTGGAAAGATTAATGTACTAGTTAACACAATTAGCCAAGAGTCCCATCACATATTCTCTAGAATCAGCAATAACAACCACTCTTTATGATGCTTCTTCTATGATTTATTATAGGAGTTATACTCATGGTTTCCTTGTAATCAAGTCCGACCTTTACTTGATGCCCGATGTCTTTTACTTCAAGAAGAACATTTAAAGTAGAGTTGCTAAATGTCTCTCTACGATCATCTAGACCTCTATGTTGGCAAGCATCTTATTGTGCCAAGTATTTGAAGTTTGAGAATGAAGTTTCTTTTCTCATGTCACCAGGAATCTTGTTATCAATTCATCCGGTGGTGTAAAGTGATATCATGATCTTCGCCAATGATTTTGATAGTACCGTATGAATAAAAGTTTCCTCCATTTTCTTAACCATGTTATAAGAGCGACTATGATTTTGGTAATCAAGTTTCTCTTACTACATGCTTCTTGTGACTCTTATGAGTCCTCACCACCGTAACAACTTTCTATCTTGTCCTACCGTTGAACAAAAGAGTGATCCCATCAGATCAAAAGTACTTCAACAACTTGTCTTTGTTGATCTATATCTCTGTATCCATGAAATCTCTACTTAAGTTGTTTGGTAGAGGTTCATATCTCGAAGTATGTGGTTTTGTTCCTTCTGTTGGAAGCCTCCTTACTCAGAGTTGTAAACTCTCTTGTGAACTCCATGGTATGAATCCTTATGAAGACCAGCTAAGAGTCAACTTGAAACCTTCCCTCTTGCTTACTTAGTTACCTTAGTGTGTTTCATGTTCGTCATCTTAGAGTTGTTTTAAACACTCCAATCATGAGTTGACCATGACATACTTGGTGTGTTGTCTAGAGTGTTTCCTCTTATCCCGGTGTAACCTGCTTCTTCTTCCTTCCTACCTTAGGAATCTCGGTTCGAGATTCTTCTAAGGGGTAGAGCTGTACACTACTAGGAAAACAGCTATAGGTAATCAAAGACATCCGTGGCTCACATGGTTGAAGTGCCCCACGCTAAAACAGCGTGGCTCACCAGGCAAGGCCTACTAGTAACTAGAACAACCGGGCGCACATGACTATAGTGTGCCACGATGTGTGTGGTCCAGGCCTCTGGACGCCGCCAAACATCTGTGGCGCACTATAGTCATGTGCGCCACGGTTGTTAGTGTCATCTGTGGCGCACATGGGGGGGTGCGCTACGCCTAAGCGCACGCCCCCTCTGCTCTGAAACGGCCACAAACTTCTGTGGCGCACTCGGCCTAGTGCGCAACAGATGTACAAACTTATCCGTAGGGCACTCTGCCCTGGTGCCCTACGCCTAAGTGGCATGCACCAACTCCCCCCCCCCCGTGGATCGCCTTTTTAGGGTTTGCAAAAAATAAATGAAAATGATAAACACTTCAAAAAATTAAATCCTTTCATATTTAGGTAGGTAATGTGGTATAGCTTCTAGTAAAATTAATGTAAATGAGTTTCACTTTATTTGCAAAAAAAGTAATGCCACGGTAAAAGGTCAGAACTTTTGCATACGATATCGAAAAAATCGTATAATATACCAAAATGACCAGAACGAGATTCCGCATCACAAGGCATTGACTTCTGTCTCTCGCCTTAGAGCATCACACTCTTCCATATCAAGAGGTTGTGCTGAGTTTCGTGACCCCTTTAATGAGGTGATACTCCGCACATCTTTATCCACTCTTCCTCTGAGTTGTTCACGCTCATAAATAATGTGTGTGCGTAATAGTGTGGCCATCTGAGATCCTTAGCATTCATTATTGCTTTGAACTCTAAGGAAATTTGTGTTATTCTTAGAGTGATTGATTAATCCTATCAAAAAGGAAAGTTTGATTGTGCTACCAAGTCCACTAATCTGGTGCACTCTCATTGTTCAAAGAGTTAGGCTCGTGCCAAAACTCTGAGACTATGTCTTCTTGCCTTGAAAAGCAAGTTTCCTCTCGAACAAGTGACATATTTGTGGTTCGTGATATTCTAGGCGTCTCCCTAGAAGTATTGCCATGTTTCCACATGATCGTGTTGTCAAGTTCTTGAGAATGCTAGTTCTCTGAACCGCTCCTTCCTCCAAGGATCCGTATTGGATACCCCTGGACTAGTTGGTTGAGCTTAAATAACAACTTGGAGAGTTGTAAGACAAAAGTTCTATCTGACTTTGTTCCTTCTTAAAGGGATGTCTAGTTTTGTTCATATTGAAGAAACACAATATCTCCTTTGTGGATATGTTGTCTTCCCTACCTTTGATTTGATTTGGGATATCGTCGAATCAAACTCATCCACGGACTATCTTGATAATGTTTCTACTGTGATGTTTCACTTGAGTACATCTTTGTGTCCTTTGGCTTGACCAATATCTATGTCTTGTTCATACAACATATGAGTCCATCTTCTTTGAGTATCTTGATAATTTCATTGTTGAGCCCATCGATGACATCCTTATCTTCTCCATGCTATAATAGGTTCATATGGAACATTTGGCATTAGTGTTGAAAACATTTAAGAACCATATTTGGGTCATCTCGAAGAATGTGTTCTGGATGTTAGAAGTGACCTTCTCCGATTCACGTGCAAATGTTGAAATATGTCGCCGTGGATTCGAGTAGAGTTATATTTTTTTTCCTTAAGGACACATGTGTGTTTCATTGCAAATAATTCATGTTGGTGCAGTTGTGTATCTACAAGTTGCTAATACATGGGTCTAGCAAAGTAGCTCAGTATTTTAGAGCTCAACACTGTAGTCCATTTCTTGAGAATCTAGTGACTTTACTTTTGTGGTAAATGTTGCACACTTTATATTCAAACATGCTGAGTCTAAAGTATCATTCCATCTAACCAAATCTAAATCTCAAAAAGATATGATGGTTGGTGTTATTCAAGGTTTTGACATAGGTCTCTTTGAAAATGTGGAAAGATTAATGTACTAGTTAACACAATTAGCCAAGAGTCCCATCACATATTCTCTAGAATCAGCAATAACAACCACTCTTTATGATGCTTCTTCTATGATTTATTATAGGAGTTATACTCATGGTTTCCCTTGTAAATCAAGTCCGACCTTTACTTGATGCCCGATGTCTTTTACTTCAAGAAGAACATTTAAAGTAGAGTTGCTAAATGTCTCTCACGATCATCTAGACCTCTATGTTGGCAAGCATCTTATTGTGCCAAGTATTTGAAGTTTGAGAATGAAGTTTCTTTTTCTCATGTCACCAGGAATCTTGTTATCAATTCATCCGGTGGTGTAAAGTGATATCATGATCTTCCAATGATTTTGATAGTACCGTATGAATAAAAAGTTTCCTCCATTTTCTTAACCATGTTATAAGAGCGACTATGATTTTGGTAATCAAGTTTCTCTTACTACATGCTTCTTGTGACTCTTATGAGTCCTCACCACCGTAACAACTTTCTATCTTGTCCTACCGTTGAACAAAAGAGTGATCCCATCAGTATCAAAAGTACTTCAACAACTTGTCTTTGTTGATCTATATCTCTGTATCCATGAAATCTCTACTTAAGTTGTTTGGTAGAGGTTCATATCTCAAGTATGTGGTTTTGTTCCTTCATTGAAGCCTCCTTACTCGTGAGTTGTAAACTCTTGTGAACTCCATGGTATGAATCCTTATGAAGACCAGCTAAGAGTCAACTTGAAACCTTCCCTCTTGCTTACTTAGTTACCTTAGTGTGTTTCATGTTCGTCATCTTAGAGTTGTTTTAAACACTCCAATCATGAGTTGACCATGACATACTCGGTGTGTTGTCTAGAGTGTTTCCTCTTATCCTCGGTGTAACCTCGCTTTCCTTCTTCCTTCCTACCTTAGGAATCTCGGTTCGAGATTCTTCTAAGGGGTAGAGCTGTACACTACTAGGAAAACAGCTATAGGTAATCAGCACATCCGTGGCTCACATGGTTGAAGTGCCCCACGGCTAAAACAGGCGTGGCTCACCTGTGGGCAGTGCCCTACTAGTAACTAGAACAACCGTGGCACACATGACTATAGTGCGCCACAGATGTGTGTGGTCCAGGGCCCTGTTGGACGCTCGCCAAACATCTGTAGCGCACTATAGTCATGTGCGCCACGGTTGTTAGTGTCATCTGTGACGCACATGGGGTGCGCGCCGCAAGCGCATGCCCCTCCGCTCAAATGGCCACAAACTCAGGGCGCACTCGGCCTAGTGCGCCACAGATGTACAAACTTATCCGTAGGGCACTCTGCCCTGGTGCCCTACGCCTAAGTGGCATGCACCAACTCCACCCCCCGTGGATCGCCTTTTAGGGTTTGCAAAAATAAATGAAAATGATAAACACTTCAAAAAATTAAATCCTTTCATATTTAGGTAGGTAATGTGGTATAGCTTCTAGTAAAATTAACAGAAATGAGTTTCGACTTTATTTGCAAAAAAAAGTAATGCCACGGTAAAAGGTCAGAACTTTTGCATACGATATCGAAAAAATCGTATAATATACCAAAATGACCGAACGAGATTCCAGATCACAAGGCATTGACTTCTCGTCTGGTTCCGCCTTAGAGCATCACACTCTTCCATATCAAGAGGTTGTCCGAGTTTCGTGACCCCTTTAATGAGGTGATACTCCCTGCACATCTTTATCCACTCTTCCTCGAGTTGTTCACGCTCATAAATAATGTGTGCGTAATAGTGTGGCCATCCGAGATCCTTAGCATTCATTATTGCTTTGAACTCTAAGGAAATTTGTGTTATTCTTAGAGTGATTGATTAATCCTATCAAAAGGAAAGTTTGATTGTGCTACCAAGTCCACTAACTGTGCACTCTCATTGGTCAAAGAGTTAGGCTCGTGCCAAAACTCTGATACTATGTCTTCTTGCCTTGAAAAGCAAGTTTCCTCTCGAACAAGTGACATATTTGTGGTTCGTGATATTCCAGGCGTCTCCCTAGAAGTATTGCCATGTTCCCACATGATCGTGTTGTCACGTTCTTGAGAATGCTAGTTCTGAACCGCTCCTTCCTCCAAGGATCCGTATTGGATACCCCTGGACTAGTTGGTTGAGCTTAAATAACAACTTGGAGAGTTGTAAGACAAAAGTTCTATCTGACTTTGTTCCTTCTTAAAGGGATGTCTAGTTTTGTTCATATTGAAGAAACACAATATCTCCTTTGTGGATATGTTGTCTTCCCTACCTTTGATTTGATTTGGGATATCGTCGAATCAAACTCAGTCCCACGGACTATCTTGATAATGTTTCTACTGTGATGTTTCACTTGAGTACATCTTTGTGTCCTTTGGCTTGACCAATATCTATGTCTTGTTCATACAACATATGAGTCCATCTTCTTTGAGTATCTTGATAATTTCATTGTTGAGCCCATCGATGACATCCTTATCTTCTCCATGCTATAATAGGTTCATATGGAACATTTGGCATTAGTGTTGAAAACATTTAAGAACCATATTTGGGTCATCTCAAGAATGTGTTCTGGATGTTAGAAGTGACCTTCTCCGATTCACGTGCAAATGTTGAAATATGTCGCCGTGGATTCGAGTAGAGTTATATTTTTTTCCTTAAGGACACATGTGTGTTTCATTGCAAATAATTCATGTTGGTGCAGTTGTGTATCTACAAGTTGCTAATACATGGGTCTAGCAAAGTAGCTCAAGATTTTAGAGCTCAACACCGTAGTCCATTTCTTGAGAATCTAGTGACTTTACTTTTGTGGTAAATGTTGCACACTTTATATTCAAACATGCTGAGTCTAAAGTATCATTCCATCTAACCAAATCTAAATCTCAAGAAGATATGATGGTTGGTGTTATTCAAGGTTTTGACATAGGTCTCTTTGAAAATGTGGAAAGATTAATGTACTAGTTAACACAATTAGCCAAGAGTCCCATCACATATTCTCTAGAATCAGCAATAACAACCACTCTTTATGATGCTTCTTCTATGATTTATTATAGGAGTTATACTCATGGTTTCCCTTGTAAATCAAGTCCACCTTTACTTGATGCCCGATGTCTTTTACTTCAAGAAGAACATTTAAAGTAGAGTTGCTAAATGTCTCTCGACGATCATCTAGACCCTCTATGTTGGCAAGCATCTTATTGTGCCAAGTATTTGAAGTTTGAGAATGAAGTTTCTTTTTCTCATGTCACCAGAATCTTGTTATCAATTCATCCGGTGGTGTAAAGTGATATCATGATCTTCGCCAATGATTTTGATAGTACCGTATGAATAAAAAGTTTCCTCCATTTTCTTAACCATGTTATAAGAGCGACTATGATTTTGGTAATCGAAGTTTCTCTTACTACATGCTTCTTGTGACTCTTATGAGTCCTCACCACCGTAACAACTTTCTATCTTGTCCTACCGTTGAACAAAAGAGTGATCCCATCAGATCAAAAGTACTTCAACAACTTGTCTTTGTTGATCTATATCTCTGTATCCATGAAATCTCTACTTAAGTTGTTTGGTAGAGGTTCATATCTCAAGTATGTGGTTTTGTTCCTTCCGTTGGAAGCCTCCTTACTCGAGTTGTAAACTCTTTGTGAACTCCATGGTATGAATCCTTATGAAGACCAGCTAAGAGTCAACTTGAAACCTTCCTCTTGCTTACTTAGTTACCTTAGTGTGTTTCATGTTCGTCATCTTAGAGTTGTTTTAAACACTCCAATCATGAGTTGACCATGACATACTCGGTGTGTTGTCTAGAGTGTTTCCTCTTATCCTGGTAACCTCGCTTTCCTTCTTCCTTCCTACCTTAGGAATCTCGGTTCGAGATTCTTCTAAGGGTAGAGCTGTACACTACTAGGAAAACAGCTATAGGTAATCAGACATCCGTGGCTCACATGGTTGAAGTGCCCCACGGCTAAAAACAGGCGTGGCTCACCTGGGCAGTGCCCTACTAGTAACTAGAACAACCGTGGCGCACATGACTATAGTGCGCCATGTATGTGTGGTCCAGGCCTGTTGGACGCCGCCAAACATCGTGGCGCACTATAGTCATGTGCGCCACGGTTTAGTGTCATCTCAGGCGCACATGGGGGTGCGCTACGCCTAAGCGCACGCCTCTGCCTCAAACGGTTACATGGCGCACTCGGCCTAGTGCGCCACAGATGTACAACTTATCCGTAGGGCACTCGCCTCGTGCCCTACGCCTAAGTGGCATGCACCAACTCCACCCCGTGGATCGCCTTTTTAGGGTTTGCAAAAAATAAATGAAAATGATAAACACTTCAAAAAATTAAATCCTTTCATATTTAGGTAGGTAATGTGGTATAGCTTCTAGTAAAATTAACAGAAATGAGTTTCGACTTTATTTGCAAAAAAAAGTAATGCCACGGTAAAAAGGCCGTAACTTTTGCATACGATATCGAAAAAAATCGTATAATATACCAAAATGACCAGAACGAGATTCCAGATCACAAGGCATTGACTGTCTTCTGTCTGGTCTGCCTTAGAGCATCACACTCTTCCATATCAAGAGGTTGTGCTGAGTTTCGTGACCCCCTTAATGAGGTGATACTCCCAGACATCTTTATCCACTCTTCCTCTGAGTTGTTCACGCTCATAAATAATGTGTGTGCGTAATAGTGTGGCCATCTGAGATCCTTAGCATTCATTATTGCTTTGAACTCTAAGGAAATTTGTGTTATTCTTAGAGTGATTGATTAATCCTATCAAAAAGGAAAGTTTGATTGTGCTACCAAGTCCACTAATCTGGTGCACTCTCATTGGTCAAAGAGTTAGGCTCGTGCCAAAACTCTGAGACTATGTCTTCTTGCCTTGAAAAGCAAGTTTCCTCTCGAACAAGTGACATATTTGTGGTTCGTGATATTCTAGGCGTCTCCCTAGAAGTATTGCCATGTTCCCACATGATCGTGTTGTCAAGTTCTTGAGAATGCTAGTTCTCTGAACCGCTCCTTCCTCCAAGGATCCGTATTGGATACCCCTGGACTAGTTGGTTGAGCTTAAATAACAACTTGGAGAGTTGTAAGACAAAAGTTCTATCTGACTTTGTTCCTTCTTAAAGGGATGTCTAGTTTTGTTCATATTGAAGAAACACAATATCTCCTTTGTGGATATGTTGTCTTCCCTACCTTTGATTTGATTTGGGATATCGTCGAATCAAACTCAGTCCCACGGACTATCTTGATAATGTTTCTACTCGTGATGTTTCACTTGAGTACATCTTTGTGTCCTTTGGCTTGACCAATATCTATGTCTTGTTCATACAACATATGAGTCCATCTTCTTTGAGTATCTTGATAATTTCATTGTTGAGCCCATCGATGACATCCTTATCTTCTCCATGCTATAGTAGGTTCATATGGAACATTTGGCATTAGTGTTGAAAACATTTAAGAACCATATTTGGGTCAGCTCTAAGAATGTGTTCTGGATGTTAGAAGTGACCTTCTCCGATTCACGTGCAAATGTTGAAATATGTCGCCGTGGATTCGAGTAGAGTTATATTTTTTTCCTTAAGGACACATGTGTGTTTCATTGCAAATAATTCATGTTGGTGCAGTTGTGTATCTACAAGTTGCTAATACATGGGTCTAGCAAAGTAGCTCAGTATTTTAGAGCTCAACACTGTAGTCCATTTCTTGAGAATCTAGTGACTTTACTTTTGTGGTAAATGTTGCACACTTTATATTCAAACATGCTGAGTCTAAAGTATCATTCCATCTAACCAAATCTAAATCTCAAGAAGATATGATGGTTGGTGTTATTCAAGGTTTTGACATAGGTCTCTTTGAAAATGTGGAAAGATTAATGTACTAGTTAACACAATTAGCCAGTAGTCCTACGAGCATAACGATGGAAGGCAAATTATTACAAGCATAGTTCATTGACCACAAACACCAAACAACGGAAGGCAAATTATGCTATTAAGTATAGCAAACTTAAAAAATGGCCTAATAGGCCTGAAGCATAACGATGATGTCCCAACCCATAGATTCCAGGCTGCCGGCCGGGAACCCCAAGCTACTCGTCAATGTCGATGTAGTACGGAACTCGTCTTCAGGGAACACTTACTCTTCCAAAAGTATCAAAAAAGCAAGGGTGAGTACAGGGTGTACTCCGCAAGACTTATGGCTGGTGAAGTTGTCTTGCATAAAGCCATCTTTTGCTTATAAAACAAGAGATGGAGAAGAAGCTCGTATAAACAGAGTATTTTAAAAGGGGATAAGAGAGCGACGTCTCTAAAATATTGATCATCATCTTTTGATATCCACCAAGTCATCATCATCTGAACTAGGATCACCCCCTCGTACCCATGAGGAAGCATCCTTAATCACACGTTGATCTGCCAAGTTTTAATATTAGGTTAAAGTTCTCTATGATCTTGAGTCCGGTCGCCAAGTCGTTCATAACCGTGAACACGGCTTTTCGAAAATATTATTTCCCTGCAGGGGTGTACAACTTTACCCACACGTACTAACCTTCTCTTAATTCCACTAGATAAGCCCTCTTCCTTAGAAGGCCGACAGAGGGTGGTTAGACATGACCTTTACCTTGCTTTCGTCGAGACCATGAGTCATGCAATAAGTATGGTTCCGCCGTAACGGGTCAAATCCCGAAGCCGGTACTTAAAGATGTGAGGCGAGGTTGGTTTACCAGGGGCGCTATCTACCCCAAGCAACCTCGGCCACGCTTACCTACCTGTTATGAATGCACCAACTTCACCCGACAAATCTTTCAAAAGATTTTCTATGCATATGTCGAATGGAACGCCCGAACTATGTGACTCATGGAATCTACTAGTAAAGTTAGTCAGTCATGAGGTTGTCTAGGCCCCGTGTGGTTGCACGCTCGTCTTGGTTCCAAAGGAAAGAAATCGGGTCCTAGTGGTGGCGAGCATGGGACTACAAAAACCACACCCAACGTGGCCTCCCATACAAGCCTTAGCAAGTTTAATCTCATATTACTGATCTCATCTCATCAAGTTCTCCTGTCATACTAGATTCTCTGCATCTGATACATCATCTGGATGGACCAGACTCAATAGCTATGCATGGCTAAGCAGACACGAACAAGAGCTCTAGCAGTGCACACAAGCCAAACCTAGTTATGCTAGGAGCAGTTGATCGGGTAATATAAGCTCAAAAGGGAGTAATGCAGTAGACATGATACTCTATCTACCGATAAAAGACCACAGTAGAATCGTATGCATCATGGCAGGAATTGAAATGCTTTCGAAATCATAGGATTATATCATGGTGGGGCTATGCTTGCCTTTGCCAGTTGATAACCGATAAGAAGATCTTCGGGATCCTTGTACTTGACTTGGTTACAGTTGGTCAAGTATTGTTCGTCGATCTTCGATCTTCGATGGTGTTGTCCTCGGGCTTCGATCTCGATCTCAATATCGTATCCTACCACGAAGAACCAAACACCGGAAAGGGAACAATCAACAATGGCATCGATGCAATGCTCAAACAAGAATGATGATATGACAAGTTAGTTTGCATTGAATTGAAACCCTAAAGCACGCTCGACAAATTAATCGGGGTTCTGAGGGGTAGAAACCCTAATTCGGAAACTCCGGAACATATGAGAGGGGTGAATTTGTTCGTCTAATTAAACTTGTCATTTAAGTTGTTGAACAATGCATTATTACAGCATAAATAGGTAGTTCTCATTTTTCTGAACATTTTGGTATATTATACATATTTTTCTGACTTATAAATTAAAAAGTTATTGAATTTACAACATTCAAACAATTTCTGAAATTATTTAACTTTTTCTTAATTTAAATAAGTCTAGAATTACTTTTTACACCACGGGATGGGCTAGCCACTATGGCTGACATGTGGGCCAGAGGCGACATAGGCAAGCCATGCAGGCAAAGTGGGACAGAGGGGGCCGCTGGGGTGTTTTTCACCAGGGCAGTAGCTAGCCGCTGCCGGTGACTACTGGGCCCGGTGCCACGCAGATGACACCTTGGCGCCACGCAGGACTCGCCGGTGAGCGCGTCGGCTAGCGGCCAGGGACGGCGAAGGAGGGCGATCTGGGAAGCGCTTTTGCATGCGTTCGAATCAGAGGAGCAGCGTGAACCAATTAGAGGCGGAGCCACTCGATTTGGGTCACCGGAACGTCGACATGGATGAGGTCTGGCGGCGGCGCACGGTGGTAAACGGCGGCAGGGCGAACCAGATAGATAGGGGACGCGCGGGATGGTGTCTGAGCACCGCTGGCTTACCAGAAGCGCGAAGAGTTGGTCAGCAAGGCGGGGCGCGGTCGGACGTGGCCGGAATCGTCGACAGAGATGATGGCCAGAGACGGGGGGAGGTCCCGATTATGGCGGTTGGAGGCTCGCTGGCTTGCGTGCTTCGGGGCAATCGACAGAGGAGGGTGCGACGGTTCCAGTGGTGTGCTCAGCTAGGTGAGGGGAGGCCATAAATGGTGGGGCGACGCGGCGGCCAGAGCTAGGGTTCGGCCACGAGGAGGAACGCACGCGAGAGAGGGGTCTCTGGGAAGAGAGGAAGAGGGATAAGGATGAGAGGGGAGGTTGCAGCCCACCTCCTGGAACTCGGCGGACGGCGGGATGCGGGCGGCGAGGATCGACAGCGGCGCTCGGGACACCGAGCTGCTTCGTCGTCGTCGACGAAGACGACAGGAGCGAAGGGCGAAGGGGTACGGGCTGCACTGGGCTGGCTTGGGCCGGTGCTGGGCCGGCTGTGGCTGCTGGCTACACACGTGGGGGCAGCAGGTAGAGAGGGAAAGGTTGGGTTGCGGCCCAGATAGGTTAGCTGGCTCTATTTTTTAAAACATTTTACCTTTTCATTTTTGTTTTGTTTTTATCTCTTTTGCAACCCATTTTCAAATCTGTTTTTGGCATTTCAAAATTACTAGAAGGTTTATGAAATATATAAAATAATGCAGGGCCCTTATATTCAATTTGGGCTCCAATATTTTTGGTAGCTTTCAAATTCAAAACATTTTGAATTGATTTCAAATAGAGGAAGAAAACTAGGGTTTATGGTTTGATTTATTTTCTTCAATGCACAATTTAAATGATGATACTCATGAGTGCACAAACAAACCCTAATATTAATTAAGTAAAACTGGGGTGTTACAGCTCTATCCCCCTCACGAGAATCTCGACTCGAGATTCCAAAGGTAGGAAGAGAGACAGAGAGAGAAAGAAACAGGGCCACTCTAAAGGTAAGAGGGAACACACTAAACAACACACAGAGTATCTCATGGTCAACTCATGGATGGGGTGTTCAGACACAACTCTGAGATGACGAACATGAAACACATCAAGGTAACAGGGAAACAAGAGGAGATGGTTTCAATTGTTAGATAAATGGTCTTCATAAGGATTGAGACCATGGAGCTTACAAGAGATTTTGAAGGTTCTGAAGAAGAAAGCTTCCAAAAGAAAGAACATGACCACAGACTTCGATAGGGAACCTCTCCTAAACGGCTTAAGTAGAGAGTTCAGGTTGCAAAGATATGGATCAACAAAACCAAGATGTTGAACTACTTTTGACACAAAAGAGTCACTCTTTCATCCAACAGAAGGTCAAGACGGAAATGTATTTTGTGGAGAGGACTCATAGGAGTCACAAGGAGCATGTAGCAAGAGAAACTGGTGATTACGAAAATCATAGTCGCTCTTAAAACATGGTTGATAAGAGGAAGGAAACTCTTTATTCATCTAGGTCTTATCAAAATCTTTGCCAAAGATCATGATATCACTTTTCACCTCTGATATGAATAGTTAAGAAGATTCTTGATGACACGAGAAGAAATAAACTTCATTCTCAGACTTCAATTACTTGGCACAACAAGACACTTGCCAACATAAAATGGTCTGGAGGATCGACCGAGAGACATTTAGCAACACTACTTTAAATGTTTTCCTTGATGTTCGAGAAATCAAACACCAAGTAAAGGTCAGACTTCGGAGACCAAGGAAACCGTAAGCACAACTCCTATAATGAATTATAGAAGAAGTCTCATGAAGAGTGGTTGTTACTCCTGGTTCTAAAGGATATGACAAAGGTCCATCCGGCTAAGTGTGTCAACCATTACATCATTCTTGCCAGATTTACAAAAAGACCTATGTCAAAACCTTGAGGAACACCAACCATCATTGCTGCTTGAGATTCAGCTCCCATCTGCTGATGTTTTACATCATAGACATATGGCACCGAGCAGCTTGTGCTCAATTTGTGGAGCACCAGATTCTTGGAGGCATGCTTTGATCGAGTGCAATATGGCGATTTGCGTCTGGGCTCTATTACAACTTGGTTGAAGTGGTGGTAAATATTCATGAACCGGATGCAAGAGGGTGGTTAATAGTGGCGGAGCTACCTAGAACGTACAACCCAGGCAGGGAATGAAGGGGTTCATTTAGCTTAGTTTTTGCCTACTAATCATTTCACTTAATCTCTATGTCTAGCTCAAATCCTAGTTGAGCTTCCACGTCTGAGCCCGGACAGTTGCCGCGGGTCGCCGGGAGTTAGCTCCGCCACTAGTGGTTGAAGAGTTGTTTCAGAGCCTGTTGATGACGCTCAGTTTTATAGACAGGTTATTTGCAGACCTGGAGTTTAGGAAACTGACAGAGACTCCAAAGCAGAGGGGCAAGATAGCAGTTCCACGCTGACTCTCTCCGCCGGCCGGCTATGCTAAGGTAAACGTCGATGCAACCCTATCCAAAAATGGTGGTAAAGCAGCGCAGGCAACTGTCGAAGAGATGAGTCGGGTAATTTCTTAGGCGCTTCGGCGGTGGTTGTTTGAGTCTACAAAGTGCCCATAGATTCTAGAGGCAGAAGCATGCATAGAAGGAGTGGCCCGGGCGACTGATCTATATCTACGCTAGGTCAGGCTCGCAAGTGACTGCGCAAACATCGTCCGAACAATCAAAGGAGATGAGATGATGGGACAGTATGGCCAGATCGTCCAAGAGATCAATGCATCGAAGGGGAATTTTGACACCTTCGAGTGTGTCCATGAAGGCCGCACGTCTAATGTAGAGGCGCATGTTTTAGCTAGGGGTTCTCTGTACTCTAGCTAGGAGATAGATTTGTGTGGTTCCAACATCCACCTGATGGTGTGAGTGCAAACATTTTGAATAATTAATAAAGGTTGGATTTTCAAAAAAAAATCTGGTCCTAGAGGGTTCTGAAAAAAATATTTACGAGCGTCAAATCGAGTATTTGAGTTAAACCCTACTCCAAATAGAAGGCCCAAAAAACATTGATCCTCCTCTGTCTCCCCACGCTCCGATCAACAGACAATGTAGTATATGTGGTTCTAGATCGACCCTCCAAATAGAAGACACAAAAAACTCCGATCAACAGACAACGTGGTTCTCCTCTTTGTCTCCCCACGCTCCAATTTCTCTCTCGAATTTTTGATTTGTCTTCTTCCCAAAAATAGATTAAGTTGTTTAGACGTCTGAGTTTGAAATCATAATTGTTTGTGGAAATATCACGTGGTAAAACATGTACTACGAAAATCACAGTCCAGCCCCCGTTCCTCGGATTTTTCTCTCTCGGTAGCCAAAATGCTTGTTCATGACCATCGACACCACCATCATCTCATTCCTTCATGGCTCCTATACCAACCGAACAATGCTTCACCCGTCTTCGTCCTCCCTACTCTCCTCTTCCTCCTTCAACCATTGCTTATCCTCTCTACTCATCCTTTTCTTCTTGTTACCTTTGACAAGTCAAGCCTAATCAATAGGCCATTGAGTCAAGGTGTTGACTTCGACAAGTCAAGCCTAAGCCATAGGCAAACCTTTGAGACACACCGCTATTCATCGCTTACCCACCCTTCTGAGAAAATTGCAGATAGCACTAGATTTTGATGCCAATGTTGCACAAAACACAGAAACAAAATATTTGTTGCAGCTGGCTCAGTTTATTGTCCAATTAGTTGCAGCTAGCCCAAATAGAATATATATAGTGGCTTAACGACATATCTGAGATGTGGCCATGTATTTTATACTATATACTATAATTATACAATAAAATAAAAATGGGCAGCATAGCGGTAGAAAATAGAGAGCGTAGACGAGCTCCATAGAGCTTGTTTCTCAAAACTTCAAAATATTCAAATTTAAGGCTTTGAAAAACTCAAACAGAATACCAGAAGAATACCAGAATGTAGCCAATGATTTATTCTACCTTCATGCGGAATTGGGAGCATGGACGGTACAACTTCTAATTCTTCTAAAATTTATCCAATTAGTCTTTTTTTTGCTAAGACTAAAATACAAGGCATGTCACATTAAAATTGCGTGCTTGTAGTGTTACACATTAAAGTATCTTTTCTGAATTTTTCTGTAGCATAATCGCCGGTCGATTTTTTTTTTAAGTGTGTGCGTAGGGCGTAGGCGCTCCAAGAGTGGCTGGCATCATGCTGAATTCGATTGCTCTAAAATAATAAAACGGTGTTACGATCTTTGACATGATGCAACACAATAGTGTTGGACTGAGTTTTGTTTGCTAAAGGATATAAATACAGAAATATTAGCCCACACGAGTGATATGCGGTATAGAAATACGGGCTCATATGTCAAAAATATTTTTAAGGCACTGTAACCTCTATTTGGGCTAGATGGCTAGATGCAACGATTAGACCTGGGATCAGCTGCAACAGGTCTTTTGTTCCTATGTTTTGTACAACTTTGACACCAAAGAGTGGTGTTATGTGCAATTTTCTCCATCCTCCTAGCCATTGTCACCTTGCCACCTTCGTAGGACGGCTGGTCGCTGAAAGCCAAAGAAATATTGGCCACCCTTGACAGTAAACAAACGTCAATTTCTACCTTTTTCGGAGAAACTAATATTGCCCGTTTTTAGTGATTTTCTAGGAGGAATTGCAGTCTTTTGTCGCTGATTTCTCCTTATCCCTCGGTCGGCGGCGGGATCGGCCGAAGGAAATATGGCTATGTTCATCCATTTGAGACTGATGGATTCGGAATTGACCAAGATTCAGACGAAAGATGAGTGCCTCATCTGCTGTATGTTCTTCAGAGTCTGACAAGTTCAACAGCAAGTACAAAACAAATATACGCGGGTAGATAGATCCTGCAACATTTTTTACACGCTCAGATCAGATTCTACGAGTACAATACACTAGTTTCTACTTTAGCGAGTCACACAACTTCAGTAACTTCGCGCAACCGTCCACAGGCTCAGGACAGAACAAGCAGACGCCGCCGCTCTCACACGGGCGCGGCGGCGGCGAACCACGCGATGGCGGGCCCGGCGAGGCGTGCGGCGCGCGGGACCACGGCACGCGCCACGCCCGGGAGCATCGGGTACGTGAGCACGCCCAGCAGGAACCAGTTGAGGCTCAGCAGCGCGACGGCGCCGTCCGCGGCGGCCGGCGTGGCGCTCACCAGTCCTCCTCCTCCTCTGTGGGGACGCGCCGCGGCGGGCGCGCGGAAGAGGCGCCCGACGCTGCACATGGACATGCCGACAACGGTGAGGAGCCCCGCGAGGAGCGGCAGGCACGGCGCGTCGGCCGACCACGCGATGCCGCCCACCGCCAGCGACATGCCCACGCTGAACAGGCTCCGCCGCCGCGCCGTCAGCTCCAGCAGCCGGGCGGACCGTTCAGCCGCCGCTATGCTCGAAGGCGAGGAGGCGGCGGCGGGTTTGAAGACGGCGCCCTCCGTTTCATAGTCTTCCCGGCAAACATCCAATGCTTTCGGCGCGCGCTTGCCGTCGTCCACCTTCTCGGTGCCGCCCACGACGACCTGACCGGCAACGGCTGCCGCCGTGGCCGCCTTGTCCCACATGGACTTTCCCTTGTGCTCGTGCAGCCGCATGTTCTCCTTCTTCAGAGCCTTGACCTGCAGGAACAAACGCCAAGGAGAGTCAGTACTCAGTACCGCAGCCCAGAGGTACATACTCTGCTGCTCTGTCCTCCAATGTACATACCTGGTTCTCGAGGATGTCGATCCTGGCGAATGCGTCCTCCTGCTCCTCCTCCATCTCTTCGAGGACCTCCTCCATGGCCGCTTGCTCCTTGAGCGCCGCCCGCAGCCTCTGTTCCAGGTCCCTGTTCTCCCACACCACCCTCTCCATCTGCGCCTGCATATCCCCCAGCAGCCGCTCCAGCTGCCCAAAAGAAAACCGCGAGGATTAGTCATAGCTAGCTAGTGATTGCCAGCAGAGGGGGGGGGGGGGGCAATTTGTCACCTTGCGCTCTCTGTCGGCGGCGGCGAGGAGGCGCAGGGGCCAGGTGAGGAAGGCGACGGCCCAGAGCATGGACTCGAGGAAGAGGATCGCCGGGAGCTGGACGGCGGCCACGGCAAGGCGCCGGAACGAGCGAGCGCCGCACGCCGCGACCCAGCAAGACGGAAAAGGCATGCGCGAAGCAGGATCTCAGCTCAGCTCAGCAAGGTCACCATTCTCCTTTCTCCGGTCTCCACTAACTAGCTAGCCAACTCACCCGGAGCCGGAGATAACCACCGATGGTTGACACGGCGATAGGCGACGACGCGGAATTGAAGGATGGATGGTGCTGCGGCTGGTGCGAGCGCGATGTCGTGGAGCGAGGAGAGAGTGCTGAGTGGAACTGGAGAAGGATCTGACTGAGTTCCAGATGTGGAAAGGGGGCGGAGAGTGAGGCCCAGGCGACACGTGCGCATCGGACGGATGCACACGTGCTGCTAGCACTGTCTCTTCGCGCCGCGTCACCGCTCCTCCCGTCGGCCGTCGGTACATGGATTAGGTAGTGGATAGGATAAGTGCTTGCTGCGATCTCATCTATCGAGTACGAGGCGTGCTCCTACAACTTTTTTTTTACACCGTAATCTGTTCTTTCAAATAAAAACAAGTTCCAAGATACGAACGAAATGATCTTATAAAACTATAAAGATAGGATAAATCTATGTAAAATACCAGCGCCTATCCTCTTTCGGCACTACCGAAGCGACCACCAAAGGGTGAAGGACAAATCACCATAACACCCGAGCTTGACGCGGCTCCATCGCTGATCAGCAGCTTTTTAAACCTCCAAAGTATCTTGCCAAAGGCAAAACCATTGTTGTTGAAAGAATCAGACCGATGCAACATGTCTTCGAACACGTGATCAAACTCTAGAACTGACACCCCCGTACAACTATAACGTCGGGAGAGGAAATCAGAACTGCCAGCTTCGATCCACAAACCCAGCACCGGATCAACCATCTTCAATCTGACACAAACGCAGATGACCGTCTGCGCGTACTCCTGGACAACACATCCTTCCTGCTCCACCATGACGTCAGAGCAAACACCATAGTAACGGGGACAGAGCAGAAGGAGTGACACACTTGATGGGATCTCCACCTCCGCTTCGATGACACCATCCAAGAACTCTAATGCCGCCAATCTGAGAAATCGGCACACACATGATGCCATCAACTTCGAGACGCCGCCACGAGGAACGTCGTCGGTGTGGGAGTGATGTTGAGGCAGATTTATTCGCCTGGGCGCCGCTCCCACCATCCCAACGATGCTCCATGACCTACAAACCAAACCCTAACTACAGAGCGAAGAGACCGGATCCCCTCCCTCTCGCCGCCGGAGCAGCAGACAGAGGGAGAGGGGACCAGCAAGAACACCGGTGGAGATCGGGTGGTAGGAACATTGACTCCCTGGAGCCCGACGGCTAGTTCAGGGGTGAAAGGTTACTTGATAGATTTCAAAGCCGTAGGTCGTTGGTGAGTAGAGGTTTGGTGTACATGGCCACTGTTTTTCGAATTCTGAAAATAATTCAAGTTGTAGCGTGATGTATACCAAAATCGTGCAAAATATCAATTCAAATGATGTGTATCCCTGAGGTACATAAAAATGAAAAAACTGTAGATCTGAGTACAAAGATTTCAAATCTAAAAGCAATCCAAACTTTGTCATTTTGTATAGCCTAGGATACGAAACATATTGAATTAAGATTTTGCATGTTTATAGGATACATCATTAGCTATTCGAGTACGATTTTATCAATTGTAAATACAGTTTTAATTTTATTAATATGCAGAGAGCATAGAATCCTGGGAGTCAAAATGACTTCCCATAGGTCATAGGTTCTATTTCTTTGGGCTGCGGCCATCGAGAAGCAGCCGTGGCCGGTGAGTTTTGAAAGTAGCCATGGGAAGTGGTGGTTCTGAAAGCAGCCCCGAAGTGCCTCGAGTCAGAGATTTGTCGTGGTAGGAGAAACTAGACACTTTATTTGATATGATAGAAGCGGGATAATGTGAAAATTCTGAAAATTTGTCCCTGATAGGGATTAAACTCCGGTTGCTGGTATGCGCTAGCTGCGTACCCAACCACTAGGCTGTTTCCCCGTTCTTTAAACTTTGAGGATAGAAAGGAGTTGTATGCACGCCTCTCATGTATGTCCCTAGGGAGAGGCCAAGGGCCAAACCCTAGCCGGCGCTGCTGCTGGGTTCTTCTGCGGTGGTGGCGGGCCCTATTGGTAAAGGAGCTGGTGGGGGGGGGGGGGGGGGGGGGGGATCGCGACGACGGTGCTCCAAGCGGGGTTGTGGTGACGTTAGGATTTCCCATCATGCGTGGATGCCGAGGCGACGCCCCAGGTCGAGCGGCAACGTTGCTGGTCATGGGTCCCACTAGGATCAGCCGCCGATGCGGTTCTAGCCGGCCTACGACACGTGATATTGGCTGCCGTTGGATGCGACCTTGAGGGTGGGTGTAGCACGGTGGTTCTGGCCGGAGCCTATGCGTGGCCTTTTGGCTTGTGTGGTGGCGAGCAGTACACGCGGTGCCTGCAATCTGAATAAAGGAGGTCCTGGTTCTGCTGATCTTCAACCACCATGTCACCAATTTACTTCATGTTGGCCTCCTTGATCATGATGATGACGAGTTCCGGTCTTTCTCACGGAGATTTCCATAGTTTGACGCAAGATCATGAGATATCTAGATCGGAATCGATCTGTTAGTGCGCTCCCTTCTCATGAGGGTGCGGCGTGAGGCTTCGCTTTCTTGTTAGTGCCATGGAACATGTCTACATATGGATTTCCATGGTATGGATAGATGTGGAGAAAGTCATGTCGGCTATAATCAGAGGTTTGCAATGGCGGCGAGGTATATTTTGGTTGCGTTGAAGAATGGAAGAATAGATTCTTCCAGTGTGTCGAGTAGTTGATGACTTACAGTAGCAACCTTGGCAAGATGGGGTGGCGCTGTATTTTTGGTTGTGCTTTTCGAGTACCGAGTTGCGATTTTCAAGGTGAAATCCCAAGATGTAGCCTTTATTGGTATTACCTGGCAATGGCCTTGCTGAAGGCATTTATTTGAGAATTTGGAATTTCTCCAGGGTGAACCCAAGATCTTCGATCGGACAATGACAATACTTGTGCATTGTTTCCTTCTTGGAGACGTTGCTTTTATAGAACTTCTAGTGTGGTCCTGGTGGTGTATGCGCTGGTGGTTTGAGTGCAGCTGTGGCGAGTGTTTTATCACTGCGATGGGGGCTTTGTTTTCTATTTATGTCTTATCTATTTTCTTTCTTGGCTATGTGTATCCTAGATGTTTTGGACATCCAATTTTCACGCGAAGATGCGTACCTTGGGGGGGGGAGGGTAGGGCACCCCCATATAGCCATCCAGATGGCTCGATGGCCATCCGGTGCCCTGCTCGTGGCACCTATAAAATATCATGGGCTTTCCACCATAGCCAATAAGTACGCACTTCGAACAGTGAATAAGCATTCTTTGTTGGCTCCCATGCAATAGCATCATAAAGCAATCTTGATGATGCGGGAATCTTGGTAATTTCATTAATATCCATTGCTAAGAACTACTGCAGTAGAAGATCCATATTCCATGATCCATTCCCATCAAGAAGATCTGAAACCCTCCTTATGTGACACTCCCCTTGAGGGGTAACACATAAGGAGCTACCCTCCTTATGTGACGCATGAAGTAGGTTTCGCCGGGAGCTGGACGGTGGCCACGGCAAGGCGCCGGAACGAGCGAGCGCCGCACGCCGCGACGACCCAGCAAGACGGAAAAGGCATGCGCGAAGCAGGATCTCAGCTCATCTTAGCAAGGCCACCATTCTCTGCTCTCCACTAGCTAGGCTAGGCAGCCAGCTCACCCGGAGAAATAACCACCGGCGGTTGACACGGCGACAGGCGACGACGCGGAATTGAAGGATGAATGGTGCTGCGGCTGGTGCGAGCACGATGTCGTGGAGCGAGGAGAGAGTGCTGAGTGGAACTGGAGAAGGATCCGATTGAGTTCCAGATGTGGAAGGGTCAGAGAGTGATGAGGCCCAGGCGACACGTGCGCCTCGGACGGCTGCACACGTGCTGCTAGCACTGTCTCTTCGCGCCGCGTCACCGCTCCTCCCGTCGGCCGTCGGTACATGGATTAGGTAGTGGATAGGATAAGTGCTTGCTACGATATCATCTATCGAGTACGAGGCAAACACCATAGTAACGGGGACAGAGCAGAAGGAGTGACACACTTGATGGGATCTCCGCCTCCGCTTCGATGACACCATCCAAGAACTCTAATGCCACCAATCTGAGAAATCGGCACACACATGATGCCATCAACTCCGAGACGCCGCCACGAGGGACGTCGTCGGTGTGGGAGTGATGTTGAGGCAGATTTATTCGTCTGGGCGCCGCTCCCACCATCCCTACAAACCAAACCCTAACTACAGAGCGAAGAGACGGGATCCCCTCCCTCCTGCCGCCGGAGCAGCAGGCAGAGGGAGAGGGGACCAGCAAGAACACCGGTGGAGATCGGGTGGTAGGAACATTGACTCCCTGGAGCCCGACGGCTAGTTCAGGGGTGAAAGGTTACTTGATAGATTTCGAAGCCGTAGGTCGTTGGTGAGTAGAGGTTTGGTGTACATGGCCACTGTTTTTCGAATTCTGAAAATAATTCAAGATGTAGCGTGATGTATACCAAAATCGTGCAAAATATCAATTCAAATGATGTGTATCACTGAGGTACATAAAAATGACAAAACTGTAGATCTGAGTACAAAGATTTCAAATCTAAAAGCAATCCAAACTTTGTCATTTTGTATAGCCTAGGATACGAAACATATTGAATTAAGATTTTGCATGTTTATGGGATACATCATTAGCTATTCGAGTATGATTTTATCAATTGTAAATACAATTTTAATTTTATTAATATGCAGAGAGCATAGAACCCTGGGAGTCAAAATGACTTCCCATAGGTCATAGGTTCTATTTCTTTGGGCTGCGGCCATCGAGAAGCAGTCGTGGCCGGTGAGTTTTGAAAGTAGCCATGGGAAGTGGTGGTTCTGAAAGCAGCCCCGAAGTGCCTCGAGTCAGAGATTTGTCGTGGTAGGAGAAACTAGACACTTTATTTGATATGATAGAAGCGGGACAATGTGAAAATTCTGAAAATTTGTTCCTGATAGGGATTAAACTCCGGTTGCTGGGATGCGCTAGCTGCGTACCCAACCACTAGGTTGTTTTCCCGTTCTTTAAACTTTGAGGATAGAAAGGAGTTGTATGCACGCCTCTCATGTATGTCCCTAGGGAGAGGCCAGGGGCCAAACCCTAGCCACCAGATGTTGGAGATATGCCCTAGAGGCAATAATAAATGTAGTTATTATTATATCTTTGTGTTTATGATAAATGTTACATTCATGCTATAATAGTATTAACAAGGAAACATTAATACTTGTGTGATTTGTAAACTCAATTTGAAGTCCCTAGTAAAGCCTCTATACATCACTAGCCTGTTGGTTGATAAATGATTATGGTTTCCCTATCATGAACATTGAGATGTTATCAACAACAAGATCATATCATTAGGAGAATGATATGGTGGACATACTCCTATAGATAAGCGTAGCATAAAGATCAAGTCATTTTAATAGTTCAATTGCTATATGCTTTCTGATACATAGTAACCTAATTCCTTCGACCATGAGATCATGCATATCACCTTTACCGGATGGATGCATTGATGACATCAAACATCACACCGTAACTGGGTGGCTATAAAGGTGGCATTGAGTGTTCGGAAAGTATTGGTTGAAACACATGGATCAAGAGTGGGATTTGTCCATCCATATGACGGATAGATATACTCTGGGCCCTCTCGGTGGAATGTCATCCAATTAGCTTGCAAGCATGTGACTGGCTCACAAGGGATCACATATCACGGGAACGAGAAAAGAGTACTTATCGGTAACGAGGTTGAACTAGGTATGCAGAGATACCGACGATCATAACCTCGGATAAGTTAACTATCGTGAGACAAAGGGAAATTGGTATCATATGTAAGTGGTTCATTCGATCGCAAAGTAATCGTAGAAATATGTGGGAGCCATATGAATTTCCAGATTCCTCTATTGGTTATTGTTTGGAGAAGTGTCTCGATCATGTTCGCATAATTCACGAACCGTAGGGAGACACACTTAAGGATTCGACGTTGTTTGAGTATTTATGGTATGATGAGAAAGAGACCGAATGTTGTTTGGAGTCTCGGATGGGATCCGGGATATCACGAGGAGATCCGGAATGGTCCGGAGAATAAGATTCAAATAAGGAAAGTCCCGTTTCGGAGTTCGGGAATGATTCCGGTGTTTTCATCGAGAATGTTCTAGAAGGTTCCAGAATATCCGGCACTCCGGAGGGGAAGGGGTACATGAATGTGTCATTGCAAGTTGGAATGATTGCATCATGTACTAAGTGTCATCGTTGTTCCAAATAAAGGATTAATTCAAATCCTAGTTTGAAAAGTCAAATAGCTAAATTGAAAAGTCAAACGGCTAAATTTGGAAAGTGGAAAAGAGGAGGAAGGGGAAACCGAGTTGGGGAGGAGTTCCCTCCTCCAACCGACGGCGCCCCCTCCAAGCCGAGTTGGGGAGGGACTCCTCTCCCTCCCCTTGGCCGCCGGCCCCTCCACCTATATAAGGAGGGGCAGGGCTCCCTCCTAGTACACACAAGTACCTCTCCTCCAAACCCTAGCTTGGCGCCTACCACCATAGCCGCCGCCGCCCCCTAGGGTTTTGCCTTAGCCGCCGACTTGGGGTGCCCCAAACCCTAGCCGCCGGCTCTAGCCTTTCCTCCTTGGTGTGTGTAAAACCTAGATCACCGAGGAGCTCTATCATACTCCACCATACTCGCTCCGGCTTAAGGCGAAGCCCTGCGAGATCTCCCCTCTACTTCCGGTACCACGCCGTTGTCTTAGGAATCGCGAGGAGAGTGCTACAACCTCCATTTCTTTGGAACAAGGAGAGGAAGGTCTTCGTTGAGTACCGAACGTGTGACCGATCATGGGGCGGCTAGGAGCAGCGGGAAGGATCGTCTACGCGATCTTGAGATCGGAAGAGTACGACTACATCACCCACGAGAATCCGCTCTCGTTAAACACTTTGGAATCTTGAGGGTAAGTTATTCCATCGACTCGTTGCTACAATCTAGTAGATAGATCTTGGCTTGTTTGTTTGTATGCGATAGAAATTTTTGTTTTCCATGCTATGAAACCCTACGGTGGTATCGAGCCGTGTCTATATGTAGATCTGTTGCCTGAGTAGAACACAATGGTCATTGTGGGCGTTGATGCTTTTATTGTCGATTGCTTCTTGTGTACTTTGCATCTTGCGGTATGTTGGGATGAAGCGGCCCAGGCTAACCTTACATGACATCGTTCATGAGACTTGCTCCACGCTTGACATGCAACTTGTATTGCATAAGTGGCTTTATGGGTGCTGTTTCTCCTAGCATAGTTAAGATCCAATTTACAATGGGTGATTAACAATACTAGTATCAATGTTGTGGTTCTTGTTCGTAAGTTAGAACGACACTTATTGAAAGCCCCAAACCACGTAAAATATGCAAAGAAAGTAGAGGCGTCTAACTTTGTTTTGCAGGGTGTCTTGATGATGTGATATGGCCATGATTGTGATTATATATGATGTATGAAATGTTCCTTATTGTAAGTCGGCAACGGAAGCCATATGGTTGTCTTTAATTTACATTAAGACCAGCGTGTCTATTCAAAGTAGTTGTAATAGTTGAAGCCGTGGGCGACAACCATGGAGAAGCATCATTGACCTTGATGCAATGTCGGTGATGATGGAGATCATGTTCGTGCTAGAAGATGGAGATCGGAAGCACAAAGAAGAAAGGCCATATCATATCACATATTATGAATTGCATGTGATGTTAATCCTTTATGCATCTTGTATTGCTTAGTAGACGACGGTAGCATTATAAGATGATCCCTCATGCACATGAATTTCAAGTCATAAAGTGTTCACCCTTAGTTAGCACCGTTGCTAAAGCTTGTTGTTTCGAAGCACCACGTGATGGTCGGGTGTGTTAGATTCTACAAGTGTATACAACGTGAGCAAGCCAGATTTGCTCATGCGGAAACTAAGGTTTGATCTTGACGAGCCTAGCATGTACAGACATGGCCTCAGGAACACGGATTACCGAAAGGTAGAGCATGAGTCATATAGTAGATATGATGAACATGTTGATTGTTCGCCATTGAAGCTATATCAACTCTCGTGATGATCGGTTTTGATGTGGTGGATTTGGTTCGTGTGATCACTAAAACAATGTGAGGGATATTGTTTTGAGTAGGAGTTCACCTAGATTAATTTAATTATTAATTAGAACTCAATTTATCATAAACTAAATCAAAGTGAATTTGCATAGTTGTTGTAGTCATTGGCATCCGTTTACCACCTTGCGCTTAGTTATAATTGAGATGATAGAACTATAGAATTCTGGTTAGCTACTTTACGAACTGGTATCGTATTGTTTTGAAGTGTTAATCTAAAGTTTAAAAGTCCTATTGCAAACTTTCAAGAAGTTCAGTTACTCCATGAAGTTTAATAATTAGTATTAAATCAAGAGTAATAATTCCAAGTGTTAGTATATAAGTATCATGTTTGTCTCCATGATTCTTGATATTCAAAGGATTCTCTTAATATCAAGGTTATCTAGGATCTGAAAGAGTTGTTTCAGAAACCATGATGTGTGGAAGATATTGAGATATCTGAAACGAAGTATTGGTTACAACATGATAGAGTATAATATGGCAAAAGTCATGTTCTCATATTTGATGAGAATTTGCAAAAGGTTGGAGACACTAGTTGTCCTAAACCTCCAAAAGTTTTGGAGAGCAACATTATACTCACGATTCACGTTACAAGCTAAAGTAGCTTGATCATGGATAATTCCATGATAAGGGTGAATATTTGATGTAGGTAAAATATTTACTACACCAAGAGATTACTAAAGAAAGGAATTTGAAAGAACACCAAACATTTGATGATAGGTGATCTACTTCAAAGTGCAAGTCCAAAGACATTGGTATTTAATTATACACGCTTTGGATTATGTGTCATATGTATGACTCCACTATTGATGTTGATAGATTCTTTCAAATAGAAAAGGAAATCTTGAAGAGAATCTCATAAATATATGGCGTAAAAGAAAAGACTAGAATTGTTCAGTTTAAGTATATAGATGATATACATGTTATGGCTATATTCTTTGCTTATTAAACAATGTGGTTCTTAAGTATTTGATACTGAATTTGTTGGTGTGAATCGTCATACGAAACAACACAATTCATCAACTACAATGGCCTAAGTAACTAGCAAAAGAATATGTGATGATGTTCATCGAGAACAAATAAAGGGTTATTGTGTTGCTCGTTAAAACATCAAAGCTTGCCTTCAAGATTTGTTTTATCAGGTATTATGAGAACAAAAGGGTTGTTCAAATAATTGCCGTAATCCATAAAAGATGGATGATTCACAAATCTCATTGGAGAAATCACATCCATAAAACTAGTGCTAAAAATGTCGAAAGACAAATTGATTGAAAGATCACTTAGGAAGTGACATCGCCGTCTAAATTATATTGGAAAGAAAACATGAAGAAACTCCATGTGGATGGAATTTTGGAGTCTTTTGATTTTTGATCACATGACGCTTGTGAAACTTTCCTAGAGATAATTGAAACTTCGTTCATAGGCCAAAAGGGAACGAATGACTAGCTTATTGGAACTTGTACATATTGTTGTACAAAGTCCATTATGTGTAGTCAAGAGCGATGGATTTCAACTTCATATGCTTTCTCCGAAAATTTGAGTGAATATATGAATATTTACTTAATAAGGATGAAGTGTGAAATATTTGAAAAGTTCAAAGACTTTTAAGATGAAGTGCAAAATCATTGTAACAAGAATATAAATAGTTTATGATAAGATCATAAAGGAAGATATTTGAGTTACAAGTTTAGCATAATACCTAAGATTTAAGGAATCGTTCCGTGGATTTGCATTTTCCCGAAACACCATAAGAGTATGGAGCATTCGAGATATGTAATTAAACCTTATTTGACATGGTAATATCGAAGGTGTAATTCATAAAACTGCCATTATATTTTATAGATTAAAAGCTTTAGAGATTACCGTTTTTCCACTGAAAAGAGATCCATCATAATCCGTTGAAATGACACCATATAAAGTTATGGTTTGGGATAAAACCCAAGTTGTCCTTTCTTAAACATTGGTATGCTTTGCATAAGAAAGATGTTTGCAACCAAAGTCGGATGAACCTGTCTTTGTATGTTATTTTGAATAACTGTTAAGTATTCCTCCATAAACACCGGAAACAAAAGTGTTTGTCGCTTAGAACGTCAAGTTTCTTTGAGAAGGAATTTTTCGTGAAAAGATAAGTGGGAGGACAATAGAACGTTGATAAGGTTAAAGGAACCTTAGCTATATGTGCAAAGTTGCGCAGCGCCGAAAAGTGTTCCGGAGGCAGCAAAAATGCTCATGGCTCACGTGCCTCAAAGGTTGTGGTTACGAAGGTCAAAGTTTCTATTGAACCAAGTAGGTCGAGTAAACAATCAAATACCAAGATTTGAGGGTTGAATCATTATTTGAGAATAATGAACGGACTACATGCAAAGAAGCGATGATGGGCCCTGACTCCGTCAAATGGCTTGAAACCATAAAATCCGTGATAGTTCCATACACGAGAAATCAAGTTTTGAACTTGAAGGACCCTCGAGAAAGGTGTAAGACCTTACAATTGTGTTTGGATCTATAAAGAAATAGACATGGATGTTTCATCTATGAAATGGGCGACATGTTGGGTAAGAGTTCACAACAATGTTCAAGGGTTGACTATGACAAGATTTGATCTTTCTTAGCGATATTTAGTCTAGACGGATTAATGTAGCAACCACGACATATAATTTTGTTATGTGTTGGATAAACAAAAACAAGTTCTTCTAATAGAAGGGTTACCTAGGACGTGTGCATGACACGGTCCAAAGGGTTTTGTTAAATTCAAGGGATGCTAAAAACATATGCAAACTTCAATGGTTGAAGTAAGCATAGCGGAGTTGGAATCTTCACTATGATGAAACTGTTAAAAGAGTTTAATTTCATCAGAGACAATGAAGATGCTTGCATTTGCAAGAAATTAAGTGGGAGCGCTAAGACATATTTCTAATACATTATGTAGAAGACATATTGTTGATTGGAAGTGATGTATTTTTTTATTAACACAATATAAGAATTTCATCTCGACGAAAGACTTAGGCAAAACCCAAATAATTGGCATCAATAGACGCCAATATGGTTGTGCCAGAAGTACATAGATGAGATATTGAATGAGTTCAATATAGAAACTACAAGAAAGGTTCTTGTCGCACAGAAAGGATTGAATGAGTTCAATATTGATGATATATTCAAGTGTATTGACACAGGGTAAGTGAAACAAAGATTCAAGTATAGATTGATACTTAATGTATGAAATCACAAAGAATATTTATATCAATCATACTGTGATATGTACAAATCCAGATATGTCCTATGCTCTAGATGTTATGAGCATATACCAGAATAATTCATAAGATGATCATTGGACAATAGTAAGGATATTCTTATGATCTTTTGGAAGAACTAAGAGTATATTATTTGTAGAAGTGACAAATAGATGGTTAGTTCATTGTAAAAGTACTACATTGATACTAGTTTTGTCACAAAATACAAATTAAGTTTTTCTCAATCTAAACTAAGGGTGGCACAATATAATGGAAAGTAAGTTCCATAATGGATTTGGATGAGTTCCAAAGTGAAGACATTGTGAAAGATACTACAACAAAAGGCTAAGTATATGACTACTATAATAGCAGCTAAAGAGGGCGTTTGTGTCAAGTAGTTTGTTATCAAACTAGGTGTAGTTCACAGCGGGATAATACTATGAAGATATATTGTATGACAATATTATCAACATGTTTTAACCCCAAAGAACTAAAGGTCACACCAAAGGACCAAATTTGTACGAAGCCATCTCATTAGAGAATGAGTGATGCGTAGAGACGCAAAGACATGCAATTACACACGGACCTGGAAGTGTCAGATCCGAGATCGATTGACCACTAGCAATCGTGTACATACAACACCGTAAAGCCATAGGTGTTGAATACACAAAGGTTTGAAACTAGATTATTGACTCTAGTGCAAGTGGGAGACTGTTGGAGATATGCCCAAGAGGCAATAATAAATTAGGTTATTATCATATCTTCATACTTATGATAAATGTTTACATACCATGCTATAATTGTATTAACAGGAAACATTAATACTTGTGTGATTTGTAAACATAAAAGAGTCCCTAGTAAAGCCTCTTGTTAAACTAGCTTGTTGGTTAATATATGATCATGGTTTCCTGATCATGAACATAGAGATGTTATTAACAATAGGGTCATATCATTAGGAGAATGATGTGATGGACATACTCCTATAGTTAAGCGTAGCATAAAGATCAAGTCATTTAATATAGTTCATTTGCTATAAGCTTTCTGATACATAGTAACCTAATTCCTTCGACCATGAGATCATGCTAATCACCATCACCACACCGTAACTGGGTGGCTATAAAGGTGGCATTGAGTGTTCGGAAAGTATGTGTTGAGGCACATGGATCAAGAGTGGGATTTGTCCATCCATATGACGGATAGATATACTCTGGGCCCTCTCGGTGGAATGTCATCCAATTAGCTTGCAAGAATGTGACTGGATCACAAGGGATCACATACCACGGGAACGAGAAAAGAGTACTTATCAGTAACGAGGTTGAACTAGGTATGCAGAGATACCGACGATCATAACCTCGGATAAGTTAACTATCGTGAGACAAAGGGAAATTGGTATCATATGTAAGTGGTTCATTCGATCGCAAAGTAATTGTAGAAATATGTGGGAGCCATATGAATTTCCAGATTCCTCTATTGGTTATTGTTCAAAGAAGTGTCTCGATCATGTCCGCATAATTCACGAACCGTAGGGAGACACACTTAAGGATTCGACGTTGTTTGAGTAGTTATGGTATTATGAGAAAGAGACCGAATGTTGTTCGGAGTCTCGGATGGGATCCGGGATATCATGAGGTGATCCGGAATGGTCCGGAGAATGAGATTCATATAAGGAAAGTCCCGTTTCGGAGTTCGGGAATGATTCCGGTGTTTTCATCGGGAATGTTCTAGAAGGTTCCGGAATGTCCGGCACTCCGGAGGGGAAGGGGTACATGAATGTGTCATTGCATATTGGGATGATTGCATCATGTACTAAGTGTTCTCGTTGTTCCAAATAAAGGATTAAATTGAATCCTAAACTGAAAAGTCAAACGGCCAGTTTGAAAGTCAAACGGCTAAAACAGGAAAGTGAGGGAAAGAGGAAAGAGGAGGTTGAAACCGACTTGGGGGAGGAGTCCCTCCTCTCCAAGCCGGCGCACCACCCAAGGCCGATTTGGGAAGGGACTCCCTCCCCTTGGCCGCACCTCCCACCTATAAAAGGAGGGGCAGGGCCCCCTCCTCTAGACACACAAGTTCCTATCCTCTAAATCTAAACCCTAGCCACAGCCTCCGGTTTAGAGCCGTTTTGGTTTAGAGCTTCTAATTGCCCTAGTCTTCGGTTTAGAGCCTTCTAATTGGTGTGTCTAATCCCTAGACCACTAAAGTCTCTCTCATACTCCACCATACTCGCTCCAGCTTAAGGCGAAGCCCTGCGAGATCTCCCCTCTACTTCCGGTACCACGTTGTCTTTGCGGAATCACGAGGAGAGTGCTACAACCTCCATTTTCTGGAACAAGGAGAGGAAGGTCTTCGTCGAGTACCGAACGTGTGACCGATTGCGGGAGCGCTGAAGGAGCGCTGGAAGGATCGTCTACGCGATCTTGAGATCGGCAAGTGTACGACTACATCACCCACGAGAATCTGCTCTCGTTAACCGCTTTGGAATCTTCGAGGGTGAGTTCCTCTATCGACTCGTTGCTACAATCTAGTAGATAGATCTTGGCTTGTTTGTTTGTATGCGATAGAAAATTTTTGTTTTCCATGCTACGAACCCCTACACGCCGGAGATGGCTGGCGCGCTGGAGATGGCTGAAGCGCCAGAGATGGCTGTCGCGCAGGAGATGGCTGAAGTGGCTCAGACTGCTGACGCTGCGGAGACAGCGGGGGTGCCAGTGGCCTCCAATTTGGAAGCACGATGTGTTCCTTCTTGCAAAGAATGGTTGTTTTCACTGCAAATTTGAGTTGAGTTTCCCCTTCACCTGTAGCATGGTCAAGCTGTGCTTCCTCATATTCCTTCACAACATCATCCACCCCGATAATAGCATAGCCATCTGGAATCGGTCGGCAGTGGTAAGTTCCACCAGCTACAGGAGGTAAGGCATAGCCGACAGCCACCTTAATGGATAAGCCCATTAATCTCACATGCAGTTCAGCGTGTTCGCTCTCCGTGATCTCATCCACGGGGTGTCGAGGACCCGTCATTTCAAGCGTGGGATGCACGTTCTCCGTGGAAGTCATGTTGCTTTTCCACGCAGAGTCTGGGCCGCCGGCAGCTTCCATTGCAGGCTCTTCGTGCCGCTGAGATGGGCCGGTAGCTTGCTGGCTCTGTTGTGCATTCACTTGCGCCTGCAGCGCCACAAGTGCATGTTCTATCTGTGTCATCCGCTCTGTACTCTTTTTCTTTTCTGTCGCGACATCTGTAAGAGTCGCCCCACTCGGAAAACCCATCCTTCCATGTCATACCCCCTGTGCCTCGTGCATGTCTAGGGTGTTCTTTTTTACCGATGACGCGTGTGAGATGGTCATTCTCTCTGTCGGGATGGAAGGTCCTGGCGGCTGTTTCCTCGTATGCCGTGATGAGTTCAGTGACGGGTTCGGCAAGGAGGGTTGGTAAGATACCCAATCATGTTTCTGGGTCCAACCTTGCCCCGATTCCGTAGAACCAAGTCTTTGCACGTAGGTCCCACCCATGTGTCTGGGGTGTGATCCCTCTATCGCGTAGGGCCTTCTCAGCTTCCTCCCACTTAGGCCTCTGAGATATGTAGCCACCTGACCCCGTCCTCTGGTGATATTCCTTCTTCTGGGCATTTAGCGTATTGGTTTCTGACCTCTTTTTAGCTATATCACCTTTCTTATATGCCACAAATTCGGGCCAGTGAGGTCTTATCTTCGCATAATATGCGTCTTCGAAATCTGGAGTCTCGTGAGCTTTGACAAATTTGTCTTCCAGTTGCGGAAAGCGTCAGCCATCTTCTTTAGAGTCCACTCTTTGACCTTTTCCTTTATAACCGGTTTGTTTTCATCCTCCTCTGGCGGAAGGGTGAAATTTACCAACAGTGAATTCCAAAGAGTTTCTTTGGATCTTTCATCGACAAAGGTACCGTCGCCCTTATTTGGCTTATTCCAATATTCAATTATGATTGAGATTTGGTCCCTAACAAGAACTCCAGCCTGACATACAAATTTGTCTGCGGCCTTCTTGGGCTCCATCAGCCTGCCATCAACACGGACTGCTTCGATCGTAAACTTTGCACGATCTTTCAACCGATGGCTCGCGCCTCGCTTGCTCTTTTTCGTAGAAGAAGATTGTTGCTGGCTGGTCGATCTAGAGGGCTAAAAGAAGAAAGAAGCGTTAATTAATACATTTACATATATACAAATCAATCGGTGTAAGTCAGCAGAGGCTTAATCCATGCATATACCTCGACAGACTTTGTAATCACTAAAGTGCGTTCACTGGAGTCGTCATCTTCTCCATGACTACTTGAGCTGTCCTCATGTCCCTCCAAGTTCAGATATTGTGAGGTGTCCTCGTGGATCATGTTCTCCATTATTTCTTCATCTTCAAGGTTTCTACTGAGTGGATCCATAGTTTCTAAAACAATAATATGATCACACAAATATCAGTAATACATGTATTGAAATGCTCAAGCAAAGATGATGATATGATAGGTTAAAAGTATTGAAATGTAACCATAATACATGCTTGGTCATTCCAAACCCTAATTCAGAGAAACCCCCGATTCATATGAGAGGGTACATTTACTTCTTCTAATTAACTTGTCATGAAAGTTGATTAACATAGCATGGTTATTATAATGCTATATTGACAACGAGAGGTGGCGGCGCTAGGGCGAGAGCGGGGCCGGGATGCGTGGGGGTGTGCGTTCGAACCAGCACGACGTGGGCTCAGCGAGGACAAAGGAGGTCAGGGTCGACGGCATAATGGTGGCGGTGGTCGTCGGCGTGGCACAAAATATACACATGCATATACAATACACATACAATACAATATACATATATACATATACACATACAAATATACATACACATATGCCACTTGTTCTACTGAATTCAATGGTATTTTATTTGCAAATTTTGGCCTAGTGGTATTTTATTTGCGATTCTCCGGTACCCTTCGGTTTGGAAACATACGACCCCGCAACGATCGTAATAGGTCTATCAATTCCAGGACCATATATAACAGCTCACCAATGATACGAAATTTGCTTGCGAACAATTATAAAATCTCTCCGAGAAGCATGATCAGCCAAGCTGCAAGTATAAGCTCCCACCCATAAGTAATTGGTCCATCTATATTTTGGCATCAATAAGACAGCGACAAAATTCATATTAGGTAAACATATATTGTCCGGACCACTCCAAAAACTGCACTGCCTTATATGAATCTTATTCTCCGGACCACTCCGGAACCTCTCGTGATGTCTCGAATCCCATCCGAGACTCCGAACAAAAACTCATAAACCAATTATCCAATCTATCTTAGCGTCGAGACACGTTAAGTGTGTGATCCCGCGGGTTCGAGAATATGCAGACATGATCTTCTATCAATAATCAACAGCGGGGTCTGGGCACCCATATTGACTCCCACACATTCATCGATGATCATATCGGATGAACCACAATGTCAGGATTCAAACAATCCCATATATATATTCCCTTCGTCTCGCGATATTTTACTTGCCCGAGATTCGATCGTCGGTACCGTCATACCTAGTTCAATCTCGTTCACAGCAAGTACTTTACTCGTTCCGTAATCCGATATCACTTTGTGATTAACTCCTTAACCACATGCTTGCAAGCGGTGTTGATATCGATTCAAAGTGGGCCAGTATATCTCTCCGACTTGGGAGGGACAAATTCCATCTCGATACATACAACCCAACAGATACTTTTCGATCACCTAAGAGACACCTTTATGATCACCCTCTCATAGGATGACGTTTGATGACCTCAAAGCTTTCTTCCGATACCAGGGAGTTGTATTATCTCATGGTCTAAGAAATACAATATTTGACATAGGAAAAGCTTCGCAAAGATGAACACGATGATACGATCTAATTGCTTCGCTTAGTTTGTGTCTGTCCATCATATCATTCTCCAATGTTATGATCTCATTATCAATTGACAACTCATGTCTATGGTTAGGAAACCTTAACCATCATTGATCAATGAGCTAGTCCATAGGGGCGTACTAGGGACACGGTGTTGTTCACAAACCACACAAGTATTAAAGTTTCCGCTTAATACAATTCTAGCATGGAATATAAACTTTATCATGAACAAGAATTATAATAATAACATCTTTATTATTGCCTCTAGGGCATAATTCCAACAGAGTGCAGCTGTGGCGAGTGTTTTATCACTGTGATGGGGGCTTTGTTTTCTATTTATGTCTTATCTATTTTCTTTCTTGGCTATGTGTATCCTGGATGTTTTGGACATCCAATTTTCACGCGAAGATGCGTACCTTTGGGAGGGTAGGGCACCCCCATATAGCCATCCAGATGGCTCGATGGCCATCCGGTGCCCTGCTCGTGGCACCTATAAAATGTCATGGGCTTTCCACCATAGCCAATAAGTACGCACTTCGAACAGTGAATAAGCATTCTTTGTCGGCTCCCATGCAATAGCATCATCAAGCAATCTTGATGATGCGGGAATCTTGGTAATTTCATTAATATCCATTGCTAAGAACTACTGCAGTAGAAGATCCATATTCCATGATCCATTCCCATCAAGAAGATCTGAAACCCTCCTTATGTGACACTCCCCTTGAGGGGTAACATGCCTAAATGAATGTGGCCTCAGGATCCATGGATCTCTCCAAATCCGAACATCACTCCCAATTCTCCATAGAAGCCCCTTCTTTAGTAACTCAAGAGCATACTGGATCACTTGCCATGTTGATGAAGCATTAACGTAAAGACTGTATCCTGAAGTTGACCATTAGGATAGTATTTTTCCTTGAGAACTCTTGCACGCAAACTACAAGGATTACATAATAGCCACCAAGCTTACCGAGCAAGAAGAGCTTGGTTAAATTTCCGGAAATCCTTAAACCCCAAACCTACACATGCCTTGGGTTTAGTAGTCTGTTCCCATGACACCCAATGAGTCTTCATCTTGCCATTCTTTGAACCCCACCAATAATTCCTCACCATACGTGATAGATCATCACAAACTGACATTGGGAGTTTAAAAACTCCCATTAAGTAAGCTGGAATATCTTGTGCAACAACTTTAATTAACATATCCTTACAAGCACTAGATGAGTAGCCATCATGCCATGCCACAATTATTTTGGTAATTTTTTCTTGCAAATTGTACGGGAGAAGGTGCAAGAGATGTGTCCGTCAGCTGGATGGACGGGTTAGACCTTATCACCTGCCGGTTGCTTCAGTAGATCAATTCTCTTAGCAATGACCGGGAAAGCTTTGTCACTGGTCTGACAAGAATGCCCATGTCCGCGTGGCTCCGAAGGTTCCGTGTCAAGATGAGATTGAAGAGCGGGTAGTCGAGATATCCATGCATCGGATCAGGACACTTTTCAAGATTGGGCGGCATGCTTATAGCTGCTGTGAACCTCCAACTTAACATAGAAATTCGTGTGTAGTGTCAGCATGAAGGAGGAGGGACTAAGCCGCAAGAGATGGTGGATATTTTTAGGCCGTGAGGGATTATTCAAAAAGCACATGGAATACCCCTTCCATGTGCGATGGGGGCATTAAAAGGCCGGATCAATACTAGTGTTACCAGGACTCCCTGATCCTGACAACAATGTAGAACCGGAGCACAGTGAGGAGAAAGGCAGAGAAGTAGAGCTTCTATTCTCATGCGATCTAGCCACTAATGGCCGAGCAAGGCGGCCCAACATTAAATATGAGAGAGGTTTAGGAGGAATCAATTAAGCACACAAGTGGATTACCCACAACAAGCAGACAAATCAATTCTGTTTAGCAATGATCGAGAAAGCTTTGTCACTGGTACGAGAAGAATGACCCAGTACGCGTGGCTCCGAAGGGTCTGCATGACGATGAGATTGAAGAGAGGGTAGCCGAGTTATCCATGCCTCGGATCAAGACATTGTTCAAGATTGGGCGCCACACTTATACCTGTTGTGACTTGTGAACCGCCAACTTAACATCAAAATTCATGTGCGATTTCAACAAGAAGGAGGAGGGACTAGGCCGCGAGAGACGGTGGATATTTTTAGGCCTTAGGCGATTATTGAAAAAGCAAAGACCCCTTCCATGTGCGATGTGAGCCTTAAAAGGCCTACTATGTAGTACTAGTGTTACCAGGACTCCCTGATTTTGAGAGCAATGTAGACTCGGGACATAGTGAGGAGAAATCTTAGAATTAGAGCTTCTACTGTCGTGCGATCTGGCCACTAAAGGCCGTCCAAGGCGTCCCAACATAGAATATGAGAGAGGTTTGGGAGGAATCAATTAAGCACACAAATGGATTTCCCACAACAAGAAACGTTTGTGATTCTGAGTTGTACGGAGGAGTACTGCTTGTTTGGCCGTGGAGCTCCCAAGCAATGTGGGTAAAACCCGCATAAGAGATAGAAAGAAGCAAGATTGGTCCAGGGGAAAAGATAGATAGAGAAGAAACTCGTGGCGGATGATGGGTTCCTCGGTCGTTAGAACCGGAAAATTTGTTAGGATTAGTATTACAAAGAAAGAAAATTATTAATTGTCCTGATTAGCCGAAGTTTGGTTAAAACAGTGTTAATCATTGGGTCTACTGAGTAGTACACCGTAAATTTTGTAGTAATAAGATGCATCATAAAATCTCACATATATTTTTTAACACGTGATAAGACCCAAAACATACAAGCACATAGACTACAAGATAAGTAACAAACAGTAGAACGTGGATTTTGGGCTATGTAATGACAACGCCATGATACAAATCCAGCTATTATTTTATTTGGGCACAAGAATAACTTCATGTGCTTAATCTTGTCGCAGATACCCCTTATGGGTTCGCTACAGTCACATAAACTTTCAATGACTCACATGATTGCAACGTCACATGTATAGCCCTGCATAAAAAATAAAGAAAATAAAGCGTAAGACAGAAGTTAAAATAATATCTGATTACAATAAACGATGAATTGTTCACTCCACAAAATGTGTTGAAGTGAACGGAAGTGTTAGGGTTTTAATTCGCCACACACATATCAGTTAATGAGTTACTAGTAAAAATTATATATTGTGGTTGGATATTTTTTAAATCCAGTTAGACCTAGGGCTTAATTTGGTTCTTATCTTTATTAAACAGTTTTCGGTCCAATATTAAAACTAAGTTCTCTGTTTTCGCAACTATCTACATCTACGTAATTGTTACCTTGACTACTCGAATAATGGTTCGACTGTATCATCTGAACTCATATGTATGAATGCTAGGAACAAAAGAAGTGCAAATTACTAACACTTGTCGGGGCGTAGAATGCACTGATATTGAATTCTCTGTAGGTATCCAGGCCAACAGTTTCCTTGACTTTTTTGTACTTGATGAAGCCGTGCGCCGAAACAAATTCTCCGGTGCCACCCACAACTGCCATCTGGCCATCCTTGTTAGCATAAAGATTTCCCATCACTTCAAGCGTGGAGCCAGTGAACCTATATATATATAGTATATGTAAATATACAGAGTATTATCAGGGTAAGAAATAGTACAAAACATTTAAACTTTTGTGCTAGATATCGGAGTACTAATTACGCAAAGCCCGTCTGTGACATACGTACCTGGCATCCTGGAACACCAGGGTGAAATAATTAAACCAGCTGCCTGCAACTCCTACGGAAGCCTGCACGGCCATGCCTTTTGCACGGGCAATGATATTTTCATTGGGTCGAATTGCATCAATTGCAGTCCAATCAACAACAACCAGTGTACCAAACCCTGTTGAGTCGTCGTTTGAGGGAAGTGTCACTACCTGGTTGTGGGTTGGGTTACCTTGAACAACTTGGTGCAAATACAGCTGCAGGTTAAGCTCGCATTCGCAAGTAGTTGGGCATGAGAGGGAAGGGTAGGGCAAGGCTAGGGAGAGCAAAAGCAGGGCCAGGACAAAGCTAAGAGTGGCCATGGCTTCAATTGTTTGGTTGTTGGCTACTTGTGAGGAAAAGGGTCTGTACTGTGTGATGAGAGATAAGTGGAGACGAGGGGTCATACTTATAGTGCTCAAAGTCTGCCTTTTTTTTGCTCTTCTGTTTGGGCCTTTGGAGCTGCTTCAGCCGGCCTTTCGAGTTTGGATAGTACCAATTCCTTTCAAGTGATAAAATTTTGTAGAACATAGGATATAGACTACTAGAACAAATGCGTGTACATCTATCAGTTTCAAGGATATATACCAGCATCGGCATATATGTCATTTTGTAATAGTTCCTGGCTTTATCATTCTTTTTGACGAAACTTCTGAAGTAGTAGCTGTTGTATGTCAATAATTACTACATCGATTCGTCCAAACTAGAAACGATGCATGCATGAAGTCTGGCAGCATATGGTTGTGCGTGTGTATATTATAAAATTATCTTTGACCCCTTTATTCTAATGACCCACGGTATTATCTGTTCGTATTAGGTATCTAAAACAGCATCATCTCAGAATACATACCAACTTTGTGTATTGTGCAGACATGGACATCTATACTTTTAAAAATATTGGGACCGTTCATCACCCCTAAGAAAATTTCCGTCTGCCTTGAAAAGACGGTTTTGCCCCTGGTAGTTTGGAGTATTCACCCACCCGTGCCACCACCGCCAAGTGAAAACTGAAACCCACCTCCTTCTCCTCTGCCCGAGACCAGCGCCGCCGCCCGCGTCTGGTCGCGTCGCTCGCCCTTCTCCTCCCCGCGTGCCTTCCTCTCCCGAGTTGTGCCGCCTCTTGGCCGCCGCTCGCCGCCACCGTATTCCTCCCCGACCACGCCACCTTCCTCGCCGTCCTCCTCCCTCGACCGTGAGCTCCGCGCGCCCCGCCGACCCCGCCGCCCGCGTCCGGCCGCCGTCCCCAACCCTCTCTGCGCCGCTCTCCTAGGGTCCCGCCCTCGCCAGCGAGGCCCCGTTTCCTTCCGCGGGCCGCCGCTCGAGCGCCTGCCGGCCGCCCCTGCCTCTGCAGCACCAGATCCCTGTGGCTGGGATGCGCCGCCGCGGCACATCCTCGCGACGATGAAAGCGCTGGAGCGCCGAAGATGGAGGAGGCAACGCTATGGAGCTCACATGCGAGGGGACAGGTGGCGGCGAAGCTGGTCTCTGGCAGCGGTGGTGAGAGACAGAGGAGGAGGCTGACGTCCTCGCGGCAGGGATCCAAGGGAGGAGGAGCGTTCCTCTGCGTGTCGGGATGCAGAACCACCCGCCGCCTTCATTCCCTGTGGCTGGGGATGCGCCGCCGCCGCACATCGCCGTCTCCACCGATCCTCCATGCGGTTGGAGATGCAGACATTGCCACTGTTTTTATGGGACAGGGCACGACGAGCAGGCGCAAACGCCTCCCGCATGACCCTCTCTGCAGGATATCTCGCATCCGTCCACCGCCCTCCAAATCTTCAACCAAATCTCGAGGATGAGAGCCAACTGGTGCCTCACTCGCATCACCCTCCGGTAGCCCTCCTGTGTGCTTGATGCTTGGAAGATATGACAAGGCTCGCGATTGTCGGATTTGGCTTCCTGTGGAGGTGGAGGTTCCTAGAGCAACCCTGGATTCACCGAGCTTTTCCATGCCTGGAACCAAGATCCTGTTCAGGAAGCAAAGTGACCGACATGGAGGTGATTTTTGTTCTGAATTGAAGAAGAAATCATCCTCTTTGTTGCAATTTTCAATGCTGAAATCATATAGGAAATGTATGTTGTAGACTGCAATTAAAATGTTCTTCCAGGCCCAAATGCGTCCCTAATCCTGGATTGGAAAACGATTAACTGTTGTACACTAACATTTATATTTCATATTTTCATAACAAAGGCTGAAGCTTCATCAATCAATACTGGTTTGCACAATTCTATTGTTTCTCATTGGGATTATTCTCATGGAGTTCTGAATGTCAGAGTGTCTGATGTCTCAGGACTGAGGTGACTATCATCTCCAACAAAGTATTATAGCGATTAAGCGATATATAGAAAAGTTCTGGCAGGTAGGTCCTCTCCTAGCTCAACACATGGTGCGGATAATCTTAAGATTGAGCAGCAGAATTGGGTCGCGGTTCAAATCTATATGTAAGTGTAATCAGCACAATGTATCTTCAAGGAGCCGTGTTATTCAATTTAATCGACTGATGTAGGGCAATATTGATCAAATGTATTTACTACTCATGTTCTGAGCTCTCCGCTGAGTTGTGCTCCGTATTTCATATCCACCATGGTTACAGAATACAGTACACGTCAAGAAAGATTAGCGTCGTCTCAGATCAGTCAAACTATTAAGAGAAAAATATGCTAAGAAATTACCTTTGATTGATAAGGTGCTCTTTTAGCACGCAAGGTGTTAGTTTGTCTTTTGGATGATAGAATTTTGCGCTAAAACCTTTTGTGGTGAAATGAACTCGAAATATTTATTTTCTAGATGTCTAACTGCATCGGAAATAATCATTTTGGTTTGACACATTATTCAAGTACATCATAAATTTTGTATTAGTCAGCCAATTTTGAAGCAAGTGTTCAGTTTTTGCTAATCACACTATGGATGATTAATGTGAATTCACTATATCAAATATGACGAAAACATTATTGGATCTCCTATAACTAAAATCGGATAGTATATAAATGATTCTAATCTCGTATTTCGGTAGCAACGCACGGACAATTTGCTAGTACACATTAAAACAAGTTCACCACCTACCCGCTACCCGAATTCAGAAATACATGAAGACTACAATATGGTGGCCGTCATTTGTTTCTATTGATTTGCCCAACTAAAATTTCGAGCAGAAGACTAGCCTGGTCTTTGCTATTTGTTCTTTTCATAATATGCCCAACTAATCTTCCCAGCAAAAGACTAGCACAGTCATGGTCATTTCTTTTCTTTAGATTGCGCAACATATCTTTCGAGCAAATAAAAAAACACATATATACCGCCATATTCTTGCGTATGAGGTGCATTTATCTACTTGACTGTTCTTCAAACACGGAGATCTCCGTGTTTTCCCCTCTCTGCTACAGTGCCTGAGGGCGATTTTTGGAACCTCTCCCCGTCAATCCACCTCGCCGCCGTGGATCCACGGGCTCCCCCTCCTCCGTCGGCTGCTCCGGCGGCGGGAGGCTGGGGGAACCCCCTTTCTCGGTGTGTATATAGTGTAGGATATGGTAGGGACCCGTCCGGCGGCGCTATGGAGGCGGTGGTGTCGGCGGTGGGGTGTTTGGCGTCGGCGTGCTCCCTCTCCTGCGGTGGTGCTCCACGGAGCTCTCCCGCGGCGCGCGCGACTTCCCCGAGCTCGAGGGTCGCCGGTATCCTCAAGTTCTTCAAGATGCCGGCTCGTGTCCGGCCGCCTCGATCTGGTGCGGCGGTGCTGCGCCCTTCTTCATCTACTCCGTCGTGCGGGCACGCAGAGGCCGAGAGCGACGACTTCCCGGCCACGACAAAACCGTTTGCAAGCTCCAAGGCGACGCCGGCTCCAGGTGGGAGCGGTGGCAGCAGCGCGTCCTCGCTCCGCGTCGGAGTGTGTAGGGATAAGGGTCTCCAGGGACCTGGATGTAATTTCGGTGTTCTTTGGGGTGTATTGCACTGCTGCTTAATAGATCTGAGGTGTTATTCGCGAAAAAAACACGGAGATCTCCTTCATCTTATATTGGTAACTCCTGCATGTACATGGGTCACTTGATCAGCTAACGCATTTATCCTGCATGTGTAAATTGGTAACCCAGAACCCACCCACCCCCTCCCTCCCTCCTCATGTCTTCTCTTTTCATCTGTTTTGACTTGCATAAACTAATTCTCAAGTAATACTTTCATGTTTCCTTGACAGGTCAAGTCTATATGTTGAATAAATTCGTAGTGAACTATTGTCTTAAGTTCCGTTTAATTACAGAGGTAATTTTTATCTTATTTACGTACAGACAAGCATATTATAATTACTGTAAAATGTTGATTATGGATTGTCGTATATTTTATGAGCATATATTTAGTAAAAAAATATTGTTATGTTATTAGTTTCGCCACACCAAAAAATATTTTCATCCTCCGCCACTAAGGGACTATTTGTTTGTATTGACCAAGAGACAAGAGAATTAATCCTTGATAGTATGAAGATAATGTATTTGCATAAACTAAAGGTTGTTTTCCATGTTGCAATATACTGTGGGTGATACTTTTGCGTTGCCATGGAATTTGTTTATCCGCGTTGTTTCCGTCTAACTATTTTTTTCGAGAAAAGTCTGTCTATGCATAGAAAATTGTGGGTACCCTCAAATGCATGAATTTGTCTATGCAATATACTATGGGTGAAACGCACCTCGTCATATCTAGGAACCGGGCAAAGTGTTGTAATTTGCAGATCACAAGGCATTTACTATCTTCTGTCTGGTCTACCTTAGAGCATCACACTCTTCCATATCAAGAGGTTGTGCTGAGTTTCGTGACCCCCTTAATAAAGTGATACTCCCACACACTTTACCCACTCTTCCTCTGAGTTGTTCACGCTCATGAATCATGTGTGTGCGTAATAGTATGGCCATCTGAGATTCTTAGCATTCATTATTGCTTTGAACTCTAAGGACATTTGTGTCATTCTTAGCGTGATTGGTTAATCCTATCAAAGGAAAGTTTGATTGTGCTACCAAGTCCACTAATTTGGTGCACTCTCCTTGGTCAAAGAGTTAGGCTCATGCCAAAACTCTGAGACTATGTATTCTTGCCTTGAAAAGCAAGTTTCCTCTTGAACAAGTGACATATCAGTGGTTCATGATATTCTAGGCGTCTCCCTAGAAGTATTGCCATGTTCCCACATGATCGTGTTGTCAAGTTCTTAAGCAAGCTAGTTCTCTGAACTGCTCCTTCCTCCAAGGATCCGTACTGGATACCTCTGGACTAGTTGGTTGAGCTCAAACAAAAACTTGGAAAATTGTAAGACAAAAGTTCCATCTGTCTCTATTCCTTTTTAAAGGAATGTCTAGTTTTGTTCGTGTTAAAAAACACAATATCTCCTTTGTACTGTGTGAGAGATAACTGGAGACGAGGGATCATACTTATAGTGCTCAAAGTCTGCCTTTTTTTTTGGGTCTTCTGTTTGGGCCTTTGGAGCTGCTTCAGCCGGCCTTTCAAGTGATAAAATTTTGTACAAGATAGAATATAGACTACGTACTAGAACAAATGCGTGTACATCTATCAGTTCAAGGATACCAGCAGCGGCATATATGTCATTTTGTAATAGTTCCTAGCTTCATCATTCTTTTTGATAAAACTTCTGAAGTACTCCCTTCGTTTAGAAATATAAGATGTTTTAGTTTATGAAGGAGATGTATCTAGACATCTTTTAGTGTATACTACCTCCATCCTAAGGCTTAAGGCCTATATTTTTTTTTGAAAGTCAAACTATGTCAAGTTTAACCAAGTTTTTACCAAAAATGTTAATATGCAAAATACATAATAAATATCATTAGATAGATAATGAAATATATTTTCATATGATGTCTAATAAATATCATGTTTATTGATAGTTTTTCTAAAAGTTTGGTCAAAGTTTAGTTGGTTTGACTTTTAAAAAAATAGGCTTTAAGCCTTGGGATGGAGGAGTAGGTTCAAATCATCTCATTCACAAACCTAAAACATCTTATATTTCCAAACGGAGGAAGTAGCTGTTGTATGTCAATAATTATTATATCGATCTGTCCAAACTAGAAACGATGCATGCATGAAGTCTGACAGCATATGGTTGTGCGTGTGTATATTATAAAATTATCTTTGACCCCTTTATTCTACTGTGACCCACGGTATTATCTGTTCATTTTAGGTATCTAAAACAGCATCATCTCAGAATACATACCAACTTTGTGTATTGTGCAGACATGGACATACACATTAAAACAAGTTCACCACCTAACGTGCTACCCACTACCCGAATTCAAAAATATACATGAAGACTACAATATGGTGGCCGTCATTTGTTTCTATTGATTTGCCCAACTAAAATTTCGAGTAGAATTGAAGACTAGCTAGCATGGTCTTTGCTATTTGTTCTTTTCATAATATGCCCAACTTATCTTCCCAGCAAAAGACTAGCACATTCGTGGTCATTTCTTTTCTTTTGATTGCGCAACATATCATTTGAGCAAATAAAAAAATACATATATACTGCCATATTCTTGCGTATGAGGTGCATTTATCTACTTGACTATTCTTCAAACCCGGAGATCTTCTTCATCGGTTAACTTTGTAACTCCTGCATGCACGTGGGCCATTTGATCAGCTTCATGGGTGGAGGGTCAAGTGGGGCGGACCTTCGGTAACATTGAAGTTGGTTAATTCTATGTCTAGCGAGGAATTGACATATCCTATTCTACCAGGAAAGTAAGTATTGACTACATATCATATATGTATAATATATGCACTTCAAAACTGAGGGTAAAACTACTCCTTGTCAGGGATACCTAGTCAAATCTGCGACGTCCTTTTTGGAATAGAGGGACTATTTGTTTTTATTGACCAAGAGACAAGAGAATTATTCCATGTAGTATGAAGATAATGTATTTGCATAAACTAAAGGTTGTTTTCCATGTGGCAATATACTGTAGGTGAAACTTTTGTGTTGCCATGGAATTTGTTTATCAGCGTTATTTCCGTCAAACTATTTTTTCTAGAAAAGGCTCTATATGCATAGAAAACTGTGGGTACCCGCAGATGCATGAATTTGTCTATGCAATATACTATGGGTGAAACGCACCTCTTCATATCTAGGAACCGATCAAAGTGTTGTAATTCACAGATCACAAGGCATTGACTGTCTTCTGTCTGGTCTGCCTTAGAGCATCACACTCTTCCATATCAAGAGGTTGTGCTGAGTTTCGTGACCCCCTTAATGAGGTGATACTCCCAGACATCTTTATCCACTCTTCCTCTGAGTTGTTCACGCTCATAAATAATGTGTGTGCGTAATAGTGTGGCCATCTGAGATCCTTAGCATTCATTATTGCTTTGAACTCTAAGGAAATTTGTGTTATTCTTAGAGTGATTGATTAATCCTATCAAAAAGGAAAGTTTGATTGTGCTACCAAGTCCACTAATCTGGTGCACTCTCATTGGTCAAAGAGTTAGGCTCGTGCCAAAACTCTGAGACTATGTCTTCTTGCCTTGAAAAGCAAGTTTCCTCTCGAACAAGTGACATATTTGTGGTTCGTGATATTCTAGGCGTCTCCCTAGAAGTATTGCCATGTTCCCACATGATCGTGTTGTCAAGTTCTTGAGAATGCTAGTTCTCTGAACCGCTCCTTCCTCCAAGGATCCGTATTGGATACCCCTGGACTAGTTGGTTGAGCTTAAATAACAACTTGGAGAGTTGTAAGACAAAAGTTCTATCTGACTTTGTTCCTTCTTAAAGGGATGTCTAGTTTTGTTCATATTGAAGAAACACAATATCTACTTTGTGGATATGTTGTCTTCCCTACCTTTGATTTGATTTGGGATATCGTCGAATCAAACTCAGTCCCACGGACTATCTTGATAATGTTTCTACTCGTGATGTTTCACTTGAGTACATCTTTGTGTCCTTTGGCTTGACCAATATCTATGTCTTGTTCATACAACATATGAGTCCATCTTCTTTGAGTATCTTGATAATTTCATTGTTGAGCCCATCGATGACATCCTTATCTTCTCCATGCTATAATAGGTTCATATGGAACATTTGGCATTAGTGTTGAAAACATTTAAGAACCATATTTGGGTCATCTCGAAGAATGTGTTCTGGATGTTAGAAGTGACCTTCTCCAATTCACGTGCAAATGTTGAAATATGTCGCCGTGGATTCGAGTGGAGTTATATTTTTTTCCTTAAGGACACATGTGTGTTTCATTGCAAATAATTCATGTTGGTGCAGTTGTGTATCTACAAGTTGCTGATACATGGGTCTAGCAAAGTAGCTCAGTATTTTAGAGCTCAACACTGTAGTCCATTTCTTGAGAATCTAGTGACTTTACTTTTGTGGTAAATGTTGCACACTTTATATTCAAACATGCTGAGTCTAAAGTATCATTCCATCTAACCAAATCTAAATCTCAAGAAGATATGATGGTTGGTGTTATTCAAGGTTTTGACATAGGTCTCTTTGAAAATGTGGAAAGATTAATGTACTAGTTAACACAATTAGCCAGTAGTCCTACTGTCATATTCTCTAGAATCAGCAATAACAACCACTCTTTATGATGCTTCTTCTATGATTTATTATAGGAGTTATACTCATGGTTTCCCTTGTAACCGAAGTCCGACCTTTACTTGATGCCTGATGTCTTTTACTTCAAGAAGAACATTTAAAGTAGAGTTGCTAAATGTCTCTCGGTCGATCATCTAGACCCTCTATGTTGGCAATCATCTTATTGTGCCAAGTATTTGAAGTTTGAGAATGAAGTTTCTTTTTCTCATGTCACCAGGAATCTTGTTATCAATTCATCTGGTGGTGTAAAGTGATATCATGATCTTCGTCAATGATTTTGATAGTACCGTATGAATAAAAAGTTTCCTCCATTTTCTTAACCATGTTATAAGAGCGACTATGATTTTGGTAATCGAGTTTCTCTTACTACATGCTTCTTGTGACTCTTATGAGTCCTCACCACCGAACAACTTTCTATCTTGTCCTACCGTTGAACAAAAGAGTGATCCTACTGTATCAAAAGTACTTCAACAACTTGTCTTTGTTGATCTATATCTCTGTATCCATGAAATCTCTACTTAAGTTGTTTGGTAGAGGTTCATATCTCGAAGTATGTGGTTTTGTTCCTTCTGTTGGAAGCCTCCTTACTCAGAGTTGTAAACTCTCTTGTGAACTCCATGGTATGAATCCTTATGAAGACCAGCTAAGAGTCAACTTGAAACCTTCCCCTCTTGCTTACTTAGTTACCTTAGTGTGTTTCATGTTCGTCATCTTAGAGTTGTTTTAAACACTCCAATCATGAGTTGACCATGACATACTCGGTGTGTTGTCTAGAGTGTTTCCCTCTTATCCCTGGTGTAACCCTGTTTCCTTCTTCCTTCCTACCTTAGGAATCTGTTCGAGATTCTTCTAAGAGGTAGAGCACACTACTAGGAAAACAGCTATAGGTAATCAGCACATCCGTGGCTCACATGGTTGAAGTGCCCCAGCTAAAACAGCGTGGCTCACCTGCGTGGCCTACTAGTAACTAGAACAACCGTGGCGCACATGACTATAGTGCGCCACGGATGTGTGTCGTCAGGCCACTGTTGGACGCCGCCAAACATCTGTGGCGCACTATAGTCATGTCTGCGCACGTCATCAAGCGCGCACATGGGGTGCGCCACGCCTAAGCCGCACGCCCTCCGCTCAAACGCACAAACTTCTGTGGCGCACTCGACCTAGTGCGCCACAGATGTACAAACTTATCCGTAGGGCACTCTGCCCTGGTGCCCTACGCCTAAGTGGCATGCACCAACTCCACCCCCCCCCCGTGGATCGCCTTTTAGGGTTTGCAAAAATAAATGAAAATGATAAACACTTCAAAAATTAAATCCTTTCATATTTAGGTAGGTAATGTGGTATAGCTTCTAGTAAAATTAACAGAAATGAGTTTCGACTTTATTTGCAAAAAAAAGTAATGCCACGGTAAAAAGGCCGTAACTTTTGCATACGATATCGAAAAAAATCGTATAATATACCAAAATGACCAGAACGAGATTCCAGATCACAAGGCTTTGACTGTCTTCTGTCTGGTCTGCCTTAGAGCATCACACTCTTCCATATCAAGAGGTTGTGCTGAGTTTCGTGACCCCCTTAATGAGGTGATACTCCCAGACATCTTTATCCACTCTTCCTCTGAGTTGTTCACGCTCATAAATAATGTGTGTGCGTAATAGTGTGGCCATCTGAGATCCTTAGCATTCATTATTGCTTTGAACTCTAAGGAAATTTGTGTTATTCTTAGAGTGATTGATTAATCCTATCAAAAAGGAAAGTTTGATTGTGCTACCAAGTCCACTAATCTGGTGCACTCTCATTGGTCAAAGAGTTAGGCTCGTGCCAAAACTCTGAGACTATGTCTTCTTGCCTTGAAAAGCAAGTTTCCTCTCGAACAAGTGACATATTTGTGGTTCGTGATATTCTAGGCGTCTCCTAGAAGTATTGCCATGTTCCCACATGATCGTGTTGTCAAGTTCTTGAGAATGCTAGTTCTCGAACCGCTCCTTCCTCCAAGGATCCGTATTGGACCCCTGGACTAGTTGGTTGAGCTTAAATAACAACTTGGAGAGTTGTAAGACAAAAGTTCTATCGACTTTGTTCCTTCTTAAAGGGATGTCTAGTTTTGTTCATATTGAAGAAACACAATATCTCCTTTGTGGATATGTTGTCTTCCCTACCTTTGATTTGATTTGGGATATCGTCAATCAAACTCGGTCCCACGGACTATCTTGATAATGTTTCTACTGTGATGTTTCACTTGAGTACATCTTTGTGTCCTTTGGCTTGACCAATATCTATGTCTTGTTCATACAACATATGAGTCCATCTTCTTTGAGTATCTTGATAATTTCATTGTTGAGCCCATCGATGACATCCTTATCTTCTCCATGCTATAATAGGTTCATATGGAACATTTGGCATTAGTGTTGAAAACATTTAAGAACCATATTTGGGTCATCTCGAAGAATGTGTTCTGGATGTTAGAAGTGACCTTCTCCGATTCACGTGCAAATGTTGAAATATGTCGCCGTGGATTCGAGTAGAGTTATATTTTTTTCCTTAAGGACACATGTGTGTTTCATTGCAAATAATTCATGTTGGTGCAGTTGTGTATCTACAAGTTGCTAATACATGGGTCTAGCAAAGTAGCTCAAGATTTTAGAGCTCAACACTGTAGTCCATTTCTTGAGAATCTAGTGACTTTACTTTTGTGGTAAATGTTGCACACTTTATATTCAAACATGCTGAGTCTAAAGTATCATTCCATCTAACCAAATCTAAATCTCAAGAAGATATGATGGTTGGTGTTATTCAAGGTTTTGACATAGGTCTCTTTGAAAATGTGGAAAGATTAATGTACTAGTTAACACAATTAGCGAGAGTCCCTCTTGTCATATTCTCTAGAATCAGCAATAACAACCACTCTTTATGATGCTTCTTCTATGATTTATTATAGGAGTTATACTCATGGTTTCCCTTGTAACCGAAGTCCGACTTTTACTTGATGCCTGATGTCTTTTACTTCAAGAAGAACATTTAAAGTAGAGTTGCTAAATGTCTCTCGGTCGATCATCTAGACCCTCTATGTTGGCAAGCATCTTATTGTGCCAAGTATTTGAAGTTTGAGAATGAAGTTTCTTTTTCTCATGTCACCAGGAATCTTGTTATCAATTCATCTGGTGGTGTAAAGTGATATCATGATCTTCGTCAATGATTTTGATAGTACCGTATGAATAAAAAGTTTCCTCCATTTTCTTAACCATGTTATAAGAGCGACTATGATTTTGGTAATCAGAAGTTTCTCTTACTACATGCTTCTTGTGACTCTTATGAGTCCTCACCACCGAACAACTTTCTATCTTGTCCTACCGTTGAACAAAAGAGTGATCCTCAGTATCAAAAGTACTTCAACAACTTGTCTTTGTTGATCTATATCTCTGTATCCATGAAATCTCTACTTAAGTTGTTTGGTAGAGGTTCATATCTCGAAGTATGGTTTTGTTCTTCTGTTGAAGCCTCCTTACTCGAGTTGTAAACTCTTTTGTGAACTCCATGGTATGAATCCTTATGAAGACCAGCTAAGAGTCAACTTGAAACCTTCCCTCTTGCTTACTTAGTTACCTTAGTGTGTTTCATGTTCGTCATCTTAGAGTTGTTTTAAACACTCCAATCATGAGTTGACCATGACATACTCGGTGTGTTGTCTAGAGTGTTTCCTCTTATCCCTGGTGTAACCCTGTTTCCTTCTTCCTTCCTACCTTAGGAATCTCGGTTCGAGATTCTTCTAAGGTAGAGCTGTACACTACTAGGAAAACAGCTATAGGTAATCAGACATCCGTGGCTCACATGGTTGAAGTGCCCCACGGCTAAAACAGCGTGGCTCACCTGTGGGCGTGCCCTACTAGTAACTAGAACAGTGGCGCACATGACTATAGTGCGCCACGGATGTGTGGTCCAGGCCCTGTTGGGCGCCGCCAAACATCTGTGGCGCACTATAGTCATGTGCCTTGTTAGTGTCATCTGTGGCGCACATGGGTGCGCTACGCTAAGCGCGCCCCTCTGCCTGACGCCACAAACTTGTGGCGCACTCGGCCTAGTGCGCAGATGTACAAACTTATCCGTAGGGCACTGCCTCGGTGCCCTACGCCTAAGTGGCATGCACCAACTCCCCGTGGATCGCCTTTTTAGGGTTTGCAAAAATAAATGAAAATGATAAACACTTCAAAAATTAAATCCTTTCATATTTAGGTAGGTAATGTGGTATAGCTTCTAGTAAAATTAATGAAATGAGTTTCGACTTTATTTGCAAAAAAGTAATGCCACGGTAAAAGGTAGTAACTTTTGCATACGATATCGAAAAAATCGTATAATATACCAAAATGACGAGCGAGATTCCGGATCACAAGGCATTGACTCTTACATGCAGTCTACCTTAGAGCATCACACTCTTCCATATCAAGAGGTTGTGCTGAGTTTCGTGACCCCCTTAATGAAGTGATACTCCCAGACATCTTTATCCACTCTTCCTCTGAGTTGTTCACGCTCATAAATAATGTGTGTGCGTAATAGTGTGGCCATCTGAGATCCTTAGCATTCATTATTGCTTTGAACTCTAAGGAAATTTGTGTTATTCTTAGAGTGATTGATTAATCCTATCAAAAAGGAAAGTTTGATTGTGATACCAAGTACACTAATCTGGTGCACTCTCATTGGTCAAAGAGTTAGGCTCGTGCCAAAACTCTGAGACTATGTCTTCTTGCCTTGAAAAGCAAGTTTCCTCTCGAACAAGTGACATATTTGTGGTTCGTGATATTCTAGGCGTCTCCCTAGAAGTATTGCCATGTTCCCACATGATCGTGTTGTCAAGTTCTTGAGAATGCTAGTTCTCGAACCGCTCCTTCCTCCAAGGATCCGTATTGGATACCCCTGGACTAGTTGGTTGAGCTTAAATAACAACTTGGAGTTGTAAGACAAAAGTTCTATCTGACTTTGTTCCTTCTTAAAGGGATGTCTAGTTTTGTTCATATTGAAGAAACACAATATCTCCTTTGTGGATATGTTGTCTTCCCTACCTTTGATTTGATTTGGGATATCGTCGAATCAAACTCAGTCCCACGGACTATCTTGATAATGTTTCTACTCGTGATGTTTCACTTGAGTACATCTTTGTGTCCTTTGGCTTGACCAATATCTATGTCTTATTCATACAACATATGAGTCCATCTTCTTTGAGTATCTTGATAATTTCATTGTTGAGCCCATCGATGACATCCTTATCTTCTCCATGCTATAATAGGTTCATATGGAACATTTGGCATTAGTGTTGAAAACATTTAAGAACCATATTTGGGTCATCTCGAAGAATGTGTTCTGGATGTTAGAAGTGACCTTCTCCGATTCACGTGCAAATGTTGAAATATGTCGCCGTGGATTCGAGTAGAGTTATATTTTTTTCCTTAAGGACACATGTGTGTTTCATTGCAAATAATTCATGTTGGTGCAGTTGTGTATCTACAAGTTGCTAATACATGGGTCTAGCAAAGTAGCTCAGTATTTTAGAGCTCAACACTGTAGTCCATTTCTTGAGAATCTAGTGACTTTACTTTTGTGGTAAATGTTGCACACTTTATATTCAAACATGCTGAGTCTAAAGTATCATTCCATCTAACCAAATCTAAATCTCAAGAAGATATGATGGTTGGTGTTATTCAAGGTTTTGACATAGGTCTCTTTGAAAATGTGGAAAGATTAATGTACTAGTTAACACAATTAGCCAGTAGTCCTACTGTCATATTCTCTAGAATCAGCAATAACCACTCTTTATGATGCTTCTTCTATGATTTATTATAGGAGTTATACTCATGGTTTCCCTTGTAACCGAAGTCCGACCTTTACTTGATGCCTGATGTCTTTTACTTCAAGAAGAACATTTAAAGTAGAGTTGCTAAATGTCTCTCGGTCGATCATCTAGACCCTCTATGTTGGCAAGCATCTTATTGTGCCAAGTATTTGAAGTTTGAGAATGAAGTTTCTTTTCTCATGTCACCAGAATCTTGTTATCAATTCATCTGGTGGTGTAAAGTGATATCATGATCTTAAGTCAATGATTTTGATAGTACCGTATGAATAAAAGTTTCCTCCATTTTCTTAACCATGTTATAAGAGCGACTATGATTTTGGTAATCGGAAGTTTCTCTTACTACATGCTTCTTGTGACTCTTATGAGTCCTCACCACCGAACAACTTTCTATCTTGTCCTACCGTTGAACAAAAGAGTGATCCTCAGTATCAAAAGTACTTCAACAACTTGTCTTTGTTGATCTATATCTCTGTATCCATGAAATCTCTACTTAAGTTGTTTGGTAGAGGTTCATATCTCAAGTATGTGGTTTTGTTCCTTCATTTGAAGCCTCCTTACTCGAGTTGTAAACTCTTTTGTGAACTCCATGGTATGAATCCTTATGAAGACCAGCTAAGAGTCAACTTGAAACCTTCCTCTTGCTTACTTAGTTACCTTAGTGTGTTTCATGTTCGTCATCTTAGAGTTGTTTTAAACACTCCAATCATGAGTTGACCATGACATACTCGGTGTGTTGTCTAGAGTGTTTCCCTCTTATCCCCGTGTAACCCTGTGTAACTTCTTCCTTCTTCCTTCCTACCTTAGGAATCTCGGTTCGAGATTCTTCTAAGGGTAGGAGCCTACTAGGAAAACAACTATAGGTAATCAGCACATCTGTGGCTCACATGGTTGAAGTGCCCACAGCTAAAACAGCGTGGCTCACACGTAGGCGTGCCCTACTAGTAACTAGAACAACTAGGCGCACATGACTATAGTGCGCCCACGGATGTGGTCCAGGCCTGTTGGGCGCCGCCAAACATCCGTGGCGCACTATAGTCATGTCGCCACGGTTGTTAGTGTCATCTGTGGCGCACATGGGGGTGCGCTCGCCTAAGCGCACGCCCCTCGCTGCAACGGCCACAACTTACGTGGCGCACTCGACCTAGTGCGCCACGGATGTAAACTTATCCGTAGGGCACTCGCCTGGTGCCCTACGCCTAAGTGGCATGCACCAACTCCACCCCGTGGATCGCCTTTTTAGGGTTTGCAAAAATAAATGAAAATGATAAACACTTCAAAAATTAAATCCTTTCATATTTAGGTAGGTAATGTGGTATAGCTTCTAGTAAAATTAACAGAAATGAGTTTCGACTTTATTTGCAAAAAAAAGTAATGCCACGGTAAAAAGGCCGTAACTTTTGCATACGATATCGAAAAAAATTGTATAATATACCAAAATGACCAGAACGAGATTCCAGATCACAAGGCATTGTTGTCTTACATGCAGTACGCCTTAGAGCATCACACTCTTCCATATCAAGAGGTTGTCTTTGAGTTTCGTGACCCCCTTAATGAGGTGATACTCCCAGACATCTTTATCCACTCTTCCTCTGAGTTGTTCACGCTCATAAATAATGTGTGTGCGTAATAGTGTGGCCATCTGAGATCCTTAGCATTCATTATTGCTTTGAACTCTAAGGAAATTTGTGTTATTCTTAGAGTGATTGATTAATCCTATCAAAAAGGAAAGTTTGATTGTGCTACCAAGTCCACTAATCTGGTGCACTCTCATTGGTCAAAGAGTTAGGCTCGTGCCAAAACTCTGAGACTATGTCTTCTTGCCTTGAAAAGCAAGTTTCCTCTCGAACAAGTGACATATTTGTGGTTCGTGATATTCTAGGCGTCTCCCTAGAAGTATTGCCATGTTCCCACATGATCGTGTTGTCAAGTTCTTGAGAATGCTAGTTCTCTGAACCGCTCCTTCCTCCAAGGATCCGTATTGGATACCCCTGGACTAGTTGGTTGAGCTTAAATAACAACTTGGAGAGTTGTAAGACAAAAGTTCTATCTGACTTTGTTCCTTCTTAAAGGGATGTCTAGTTTTGTTCATATTGAAGAAACACAATATCTCCTTTGTGGATATGTTGTCTTCCCTACCTTTGATTTGATTTGGGATATCGTCGAATCAAACTCAGTCCCACGGACTATCTTGATAATGTTTCTACTCGTGATGTTTCACTTGAGTACATCTTTGTGTCCTTTGGCTTGACCAATATCTATGTCTTGTTCATACAACATATGAGTCCATCTTCTTTGAGTATCTTGATAATTTCATTGTTGAGCCCATCGATGACATCCTTATCTTCTCCATGCTATAATAGGTTCATATGGAACATTTGGCATTAGTGTTGAAAACATTTAAGAACCATATTTGGGTCATCTCGAAGAATGTGTTCTGGATGTTAGAAGTGACCTTCTCCGATTCACGTGCAAATGTTGAAATATGTCGCCGTGGATTCGAGTAGAGTTATATTTTTTTCCTTAAGGACACATGTGTGTTTCATTGCAAATAATTCATGTTGGTGCAGTTGTGTATCTACGTTGCTAATACATGGGTCTAGCAAAGTAGCTCAAGATTTTAGAGCTCAACACTGTAGTCCATTTCTTGAGAATCTAGTGACTTTACTTTTGTGGTAAATGTTGCACACTTTATATTCAAACATCTTTGAGTCTAAAGTATCATTCCATCTAACCAAATCTAAATCTCAAGAAGATATGATGGTTGGTGTTATTCAAGGTTTTGACATAGGTCTCTTTGAAAATGTGGAAAGATTAATGTACTAGTTAACACAATTAGCCTAGTCCCTCTTGTCATATTCTCTAGAATCAGCAATAACAACCACTCTTTATGATGCTTCTTCTATGATTTATTATAGGAGTTATACTCATGGTTTCCCTTGTAACCGAAGTCCGACCTTTACTTGATGCCTGATGTCTTTTACTTCAAGAAGAACATTTAAAGTAGAGTTGCTAAATGTCTCTCGGTCGATCATCTAGACCCTCTATGTTGGCAAGCATCTTATTGTGCCAAGTATTTGAAGTTTGAGAATGAAGTTTCTTTTTCTCATGTCACCAGGAATCTTGTTATCAATTCATCTGGTGGTGTAAAGTGATATCATGATCTTCGTCAATGATTTTGATAGTACCGTATGAATAAAAAGTTTCCTCCATTTTCTTAACCATGTTATAAGAGCGACTATGATTTTGGTAATCAGAAGTTTCTCTTACTACATGCTTCTTGTGACTCTTATGAGTCCTCACCACCAGAACAACTTTCTATCTTGTCCTACCGTTGAACAAAAGAGTGATCCTACTGTATCAAAAGTACTTCAACAACTTGTCTTTGTTGATCTATATCTCTGTATCCATGAAATCTCTACTTAAGTTGTTTGGTAGAGGTTCATATCTCGAAGTATGTGGTTTTGTTCCTTCTGTTGGAAGCCTCCTTACTCAGAGTTGTAAACTCTTTTGTGAACTCCATGGTATGAATCCTTATGAAGACCAGCTAAGAGTCAACTTGAAACCTTCCCCTCTTGCTTACTTAGTTACCTTAGTGTGTTTCATGTTCGTCATCTTAGAGTTGTTTTAAACACTCAATCATGAGTTGACCATGACATACTCGGTGTGTTGTCTAGAGTGTTTCCTCTTATCCTGGTGTAACCCTGTTTCCTTCTTCCTTCCTACCTTAGGAATCTCGGTTCGAGATTCTTCTAAGGGGTAGAGCTGTACACTACTAGGAAAACAGCTATAGGTAATCAGCACATCCGTGGCTCACATGGTTGAAGTGCCCCACGGCTAAAACAGCGTGGCTCACACAGGCGTGCCCTACTAGTAACTACAACAGCGTGGCGCACATGACTATAGTGCGCCACGATGATGTGTGGTCCAGGCCTGTTGGGCCTTCGCCAAACATCTCATGGCGCACTATAGTCATGTGCGCCACGGTTGTTAGTGTCATCTGGCGCACATGGGGTGCGCTCGCTAGCGCCACGCCCCTCTGCTCAAGCGGCCACAAACTTACATGGCGCACTCGACCTAGTGCGCCACGGATGTATAAACTTATCCGTAGGGCACTCGCCTGGTGCCCTATGCCTAAGTGGCATGCACCAACTCCACCCCCGTGGATCGCCTTTTTAGGGTTTGCAAAAATAAATGAAAATGATAAACACTTCAAAAATTAAATCCTTTCATATTTAGGTAGGTAATGTGGTATAGCTTCTAGTAAAATTAACGAAATGAGTTTCGACTTTATTTGCAAAAAAGTAATGCCACGGTAAAAGGCGTAACTTTTGCATACGATATCGAAAAAATTGTATAATATACCAAAATGACGAGCGAGATTCGGATCACAAGGCATTGGTGTCTTATGCAGTGCGCCTTAGAGCATCACACTCTTCCATATCAAGAGGTTGTGTTGAGTTCCGTGACCCCCTTAATGAGGTGATACTCCCAGACATCTTTATCCACTCTTCCTCTGAGTTGTTCACGCTCATAAATAATGTGTGTGCGTAATAGTGTGGCCATCTGAGATCCTTAGCATTCATTATTGCTTTGAACTCTAAGGAAATTTGTGTTATTCTTAGAGTGATTGATTAATCCTATCAAAAAGGAAAGTTTGATTGTGCTACCAAGTCCACTAATCTGGTGCACTCTCATTGGTCAAAGAGTTAGGCTCGTGCCAAAACTCTGAGACTATGTCTTCTTGCCTTGAAAAGCAAGTTTCCTCTCGAACAAGTGACATATTTGTGGTTCGTGATATTCTAGGCGTCTCCTAGAAGTATTGCCATGTTCCCACATGATCGTGTTGTCAAGTTCTTGAGAATGCTAGTTCTCGAACCGCTCCTTCCTCCAAGGATCCGTATTGGATACCCCTGGACTAGTTGGTTGAGCTTAAATAACAACTTGGAGAGTTGTAAGACAAAAGTTCTATCTGACTTTGTTCCTTCTTAAAGGGATGTCTAGTTTTGTTCATATTGAAGAAACACAATATCTCCTTTGTGGATATGTTGTCTTCCCTACCTTTGATTTGATTTGGGATATCGTCGAATCAAACTCAGTCCCACGGACTATCTTGATAATGTTTCTACTCGTGATGTTTCACTTGAGTACATCTTTGTGTCCTTTGGCTTGACCAATATCTATGTCTTGTTCATACAACATATGAGTCCATCTTCTTTGAGTATCTTGATAATTTCATTGTTGAGCCCATCGATGACATCCTTATCTTCTCCATGCTATAATAGGTTCATATGGAACATTTGGCATTAGTGTTGAAAACATTTAAGAACCATATTTGGGTCATCTCGAAGAATGTGTTCTGGATGTTAGAAGTGACCTTCTCCGATTCACGTGCAAATGTTGAAATATGTCGCCGTGGATTCGAGTAGAGTTATATTTTTTTCCTTAAGGACACATGTGTGTTTCATTGCAAATAATTCATGTTGGTGCGATTGTATCTACGTTGCTAATACATGGGTCTAGCAAAGTAGCTCGGTATTTTAGAGCTCAACACTGTAGTCCATTTCTTGAGAATCTAGTGACTTTACTTTTGTGGTAAATGTTGCACACTTTATATTCAAACATCTTTGAGTCTAAAGTATCATTCCATCTAACCAAATCTAAATCTCAAGAAGATATGATGGTTGGTGTTATTCAAGGTTTTGACATAGGTCTCTTTGAAAATGTGGAAAGATTAATGTACTAGTTAACACAATTAGCCGATGAGTCTCTTGTCATATTCTCAAGAATCAGAATAACAACCACTCTTTATGATGCTTCTTCTATGATTTATTATAGGAGTTATACTCATGGTTTCCCTTATCAAGTCCGACCTTTACTTGATGCCCGATGTCTTTTACTTCAAGAAGAACATTTAAAGTAGAGTTGCTAAATGTCTCTACGATCATCTAGACCCTCTATGTTGGCAAGCATCTTATTGTGCCAAGTATTTGAAGTTTGAGAATGAAGTTTCTTTTTCTCATGTCACCAGGAATCTTGTTATCAATTCATCTGGTGGTGTAAAGTGATATCATGATCTTCGTCAATGATTTTGATAGTACCGTATGAATAAAAGTTTCCTCCATTTTCTTAACCATGTTATAAGAGCGACTATGATTTTGGTAATCGAAGTTTCTCTTACTACATGCTTCTTGTGACTCTTATGAGTCCTCACCACCGAACAACTTTCTATCTTGTCCTACCGTTGAACAAAAGAGTGATCCTACTGTATCAAAAGTACTTCAACAACTTGTCTTTGTTGATCTATATCTCTGTATCCATGAAATCTCTACTTAAGTTGTTTGGTAGAGGTTCATATCTCGAAGTATGTGGTTTTGTTCCTTCTGTTGGAAGCCTCCTTACTCAGAGTTGTAAACTCTTTTGTGAACTCCATGGTATGAATCCTTATGAAGACCAGCTAAGAGTCAACTTGAAACCTTCCCCTCTTGCTTACTTAGTTACCTTAGTGTGTTTCATGTTCGTCATCTTAGAGTTGTTTTAAACACTCCAATCATGAGTTGACCATGACATACTCGGTGTGTTGTCTAGAGTGTTTCCCTCTTATCCCTGGTATAACCCTGTTTCCTTCTTCCTTCCTACCTTAGGAATATCGGTTCGAGATTCTTCTAAGGGTAGAATGTACACTACTAGGAAAGCATTATAGGTAATCAAGGCACATCCGTGGCTCACATGGTTGAAGTGCCCCATGGCTAAAAGCGTGGCTCACTGTGGCGTGCCCTACTAGTAACTAGAACAATAGTGGCGCACATGACTATAGTGCGCCACGGATGTGGTCCAGGGCCCTGTTGGACGCTCGCCAAACATCTGTGGCGCACTATAGTCATGTGCGCCACGGTTGTTAGTGTCATCTGTGGCGCACATGGGGGGGTGCGCTACGCCTAAGCGCACGCCCCCTCTGCTCTGAAACGGCCACAAACTTCTGTGGCGCACTCGGCCTAGTGCGCCACAGATGTACAAACTTATCCGTAGGGCACTCTGCCCTGGTGCCCTACGCCTAAGTGGCATGCACCAACTCCACCACCCCCCCCCATGGATCGCCTTTTTAGGGTTTGCAAAAAATAAATGAAAATGATAAACACTTTAAAAAATTAAATCCTTTCATATTTAGGTAGGTAATGTGGTATAGCTTCTAGTAAAATTAACAGAAATGAGTTTCGACTTTATTTGCAAAAAAAAGTAATGACACGGTAAAAAGGCCGTAACTTTTGCATACGATATCGAAAAAAATCGTATAATATACCAAAATGACCAGAACGAGATTCCAGATCACAAGGCATTGGTGTCTTACATGCAGCCTTAGAGCATCACACTCTTCCATATCAAGAGGTTGTCTTTGAGTTTCGTGACCCCCTTAATGAGGTGATACTCCCAGACATCTTTATCCACTCTTCCTCTGAGTTGTTCACGCTCATAAATAATGTGTGTGTGTAATAGTGTGGCCATCTGAGATCCTTAGCATTCATTATTGCTTTGAACTCTAAGGAAATTTGTGTTATTCTTAGAGTGATTGATTAATCCTATCAAAAAGGAAAGTTTGATTGTGCTACCAAGTCCACTAATCTGGTGCACTCTCATTGGTCAAAGAGTTAGGCTCGTGCCAAAACTCTGAGACTATGTCTTCTTGCCTTGAAAAGCAAGTTTCCTCTCGAACAAGTGACATATTTGTGGTTCGTGATATTCTAGGCGTCTCCTAGAAGTATTGCCATGTTCCCACATGATCGTGTTGTCAAGTTCTTGAGAATGCTAGTTCTGACGCTCCTTCCTCCAAGGATCCGTATTGGATACCCCTGGACTAGTTGGTTGAGCTTAAATAACAACTTGGAGAGTTGTAAGACAAAAGTTCTATCTGACTTTGTTCCTTCTTAAAGGGATGTCTAGTTTTGTTCATATTGAAGAAACACAATATCTCCTTTGTGGATATGTTGTCTTCCCTACCTTTGATTTGATTTGGGATATCGTCGAATCAAACTCATCCCACGGACTATCTTGATAATGTTTCTACTCGTGATGTTTCACTTGAGTACATCTTTGTGTCCTTTGGCTTGACCAATATCTATGTCTTGTTCATACAACATATGAGTCCATCTTCTTTGAGTATCTTGATAATTTCATTGTTGAGCCCATCGATGACATCCTTATCTTCTCCATGCTATAATAGGTTCATATGGAACATTTGGCATTAGTGTTGAAAACATTTAAGAACCATATTTGGGTCATCTCGAAGAATGTGTTCTGGATGTTAGAAGTGACCTTCTCCGATTCACGTGCAAATGTTGAAATATGTCGCCGTGGATTCGAGTAGAGTTATATTTTTTTCCTTAAGGACACATGTGTGTTTCATTGCAAATAATTCATGTTGGTGCAGTTGTGTATCTACAAGTTGCTAATACATGGGTCTAGCAAAGTAGCTCAGTATTTTAGAGCTCAACACTGTAGTCCATTTCTTGAGAATCTAGTGACTTTACTTTTGTGGTAAATGTTGCACACTTTATATTCAAACATCTTTGAGTCTAAAGTATCATTCCATCTAACCAAATCTAAATCTCAAGAAGATATGATGGTTGTTGTTATTCAAGGTTTTGACATAGGTCTCTTTGAAAATGTGGAAAGATTAATGTACTAGTTAACACAATTAGTCAGTAGTCCTACTGTCATATTCTCTAGAATCAGCAATAACCACTCTTTATGATGCTTCTTCTATGATTTATTATAGGAGTTATACTCATGGTTTCCTTAACCAAGTCCACCTTTACTTGATGCCTGATGTCTTTTACTTCAAGAAGAACATTTAAAGTAGAGTTGCTAAATGTCTCTCGGTCGATCATCTAGACCCTCTATGTTGGCAAGCATCTTATTGTGCCAAGTATTTGAAGTTTGAGAATGAAGTTTCTTTTTCTCATGTCACCAGGAATCTTGTTATCAATTCATCTGGTGGTGTAAAGTGATATCATGATCTTCGTCAATGATTTTGATAGTACCGTATGAATAAAAAGTTTCCTCCATTTTCTTAACCATGTTATAAGAGCGACTATGATTTTGGTAATCAGAAGTTTCTCTTACTACATGCTTCTTGTGACTCTTATGAGTCCTCACCACCAGAACAACTTTCTATCTTGTCCTACCGTTGAACAAAAGAGTGATCCTACTGTATCAAAAGTACTTCAACAACTTGTCTTTGTTGATCTATATCTCTGTATCCATGAAATCTCTACTTAAGTTGTTTGGTAGAGGTTCATATCTCGAAGTATGTGGTTTTGTTCCTTCTGTTGGAAGCCTCCTTACTCAGAGTTGTAAACTCTTTTGTGAACTCCATGGTATGAATCCTTATGAAGACCAGCTAAGAGTCAACTTGAAACCTTCCCCTCTTGCTTACTTAGTTACCTTAGTGTGTTTCATGTTCGTCATCTTAGAGTTGTTTTAAACACTCCAATCATGAGTTGACCATGACATACTCGGTGTGTTGTCTAGAGTGTTTCCCTCTTATCCCTGGTGTAACCCTGTTTCCTTCTTCCTTCCTACCTTAGGAATCTCGGTTCGAGATTCTTCTAAGGGGTAGAGCTGTACACTACTAGGAAAACAGCTATAGGTAATCAGCACATCCGTGGCTCACATGGTTGAAGTGCCCCACGGCTAAAACAGGCGTGGCTCACCTGTGGGCAGTGCCCTACTAGTAACTAGAACAACCGTGGCGCACATGACTATAGTGCGCCACAGATGTGTGTGGTCCAGGGCCCTGTTGGACGCTCGCCAAACATCTGTGGCGCACTATAGTCATGTGCGCCACGGTTGTTAGTGTCATCTGTGGCGCACATGGGGGGGTGCGCTACGCCTAGCGCCACGCCCCTCTGCTCAAGCGGCCACAAACTTACGTGGCGCACTCGGCCTAGTGCGCCACGGATGTACAACTTATCCGTAGGGCACTGCCTGGTGCCCTACGCCTAAGTGGCATGCACCAACTCCACCCACCCCGTGGATCGCCTTTTTAGGGTTTGCAAAAATAAATGAAAATGATAAACACTTCAAAAATTAAATCCTTTCATATTTAGGTAGGTAATGTGGTATAGCTTCTAGTAAAATTAATGAAATGAGTTTCGACTTTATTTGCAAAAAAAGTAATGCCACGGTAAAAGTAGTAACTTTTGCATACGATATCGAAAAAATCGTATAATATACCAAAATGACGAGCGAGATTCCGGATCACAAGGCATTGGTGTCTTACATGCCTTAGAGCATCACACTCTTCCATATCAAGAGGTTGTCTTTGAGTTTTGACCCCTTAATGAGGTGATACTCCCGGACATCTTTATCCACTCTTCCTCACGAGTTGTTCACGCTCATAAATAATGTGTGCGTAATAGTGTGGCCATCTGAGATCCTTAGCATTCATTATTGCTTTGAACTCTAAGGAAATTTGTGTTATTCTTAGAGTGATTGATTAATCCTATCAAAAGGAAAGTTTGATTGTGCTACCAAGTCCACTAATCGTGCACTCTCATTGTTCAAAGAGTTAGGCTCGTGCCAAAACTACGAGACTATGTCTTCTTGCCTTGAAAAGCAAGTTTCCTCTCGAACAAGTGACATATTTGTGGTTCGTGATATTCTAGGCGTCTCCCTAAGTATTGCCATGTTTCCACATGATCGTGTTGTCAAGTTCTTGAGAATGCTAGTTCTACGAACCTCCTTCCTCCAAGGATCCGTATTGGATACCCTGGACTAGTTGGTTGAGCTTAAATAACAACTTGGAGAGTTGTAAGACAAAAGTTCTATCGACTTTGTTCCTTCTTAAAGGGATGTCTAGTTTTGTTCATATTGAAGAAACACAATATCTCCTTTGTGGATATGTTGTCTTCCCTACCTTTGATTTGATTTGGGATATCGTCGAATCAAACTCAGTCCCGGACTATCTTGATAATGTTTCTACTCGTGATGTTTCACTTGAGTACATCTTTGTGTCCTTTGGCTTGACCAATATCTATGTCTTGTTCATACAACATATGAGTCCATCTTCTTTGAGTATCTTGATAATTTCATTGTTGAGCCCATCGATGACATCCTTATCTTCTCCATGCTATAATAGGTTCATATGGAACATTTGGCATTAGTGTTGAAAACATTTAAGAACCATATTTGGGTCATCTCGAAGAATGTGTTCTGGATGTTAGAAGTGACCTTCTCCGATTCACGTGCAAATGTTGAAATATGTCGCCGGATTCGAGTAGAGTTATATTTTTTTCCTTAAGGACACATGTGTGTTTCATTGCAAATAATTCATGTTGGTGCAGTTGTGTATCTACAAGTTGCTAATACATGGGTCTAGCAAAGTAGCTCAGTATTTTAGAGCTCAACACTGTAGTCCATTTCTTGAGAATCTAGTGACTTTACTTTTGTGGTAAATGTTGCACACTTTATATTCAAACATTCTTAGTCTAAAGTATCATTCCATCTAACCAAATCTAAATCTCAAGAAGATATGATGGTTGGTGTTATTCAAGGTTTTGACATAGGTCTCTTTGAAAATGTGGAAAGATTAATGTACTAGTTAACACAATTAGCCAGTAGTCCTACTGTCATATTCTCTAGAATCAGCAATAACAACCACTCTTTATGATGCTTCTTCTATGATTTATTATAGGAGTTATACTCATGGTTTCCCTTGTAACCGAAGTCCGACCTTTACTTGATGCCTGATGTCTTTTACTTCAAGAAGAACATTTAAAGTAGAGTTGCTAAATGTCTCTCGGTCGATCATCTAGACCCTCTATGTTGGCAAGCATCTTATTGTGCCAAGTATTTGAAGTTTGAGAATGAAGTTTCTTTTTCTCATGTCACCAGGAATCTTGTTATCAATTCATCTGGTGGTGTAAAGTGATATCATGATCTTCGTCAATGATTTTGATAGTACCGTATGAATAAAAAGTTTCCTCCATTTTCTTAACCATGTTATAAGGCGACTATGATTTTGGTAATCAGAAGTTTCTCTTACTACATGCTTCTTGTGACTCTTATGAGTCCTCACCACCAGAACAACTTTCTATCTTGTCCTACCGTTGAACAAAAGAGTGATCCTACTGTATCAAAAGTACTTCAACAACTTGTCTTTGTTGATCTATATCTCTGTATCCATGAAATCTCTACTTAAGTTGTTTGGTAGAGGTTCATATCTCGAAGTATGTGGTTTTGTTCCTTCTGTTGGAAGCCTCCTTACTCAGAGTTGTAAACTCTCTTGTGAACTCCATGGTATGAATCCTTATGAAGACCAGCTAAGAGTCAACTTGAAACCTTCCCCTCTTGCTTACTTAGTTACCTTAGTGTGTTTCATGTTCGTCATCTTAGAGTTGTTTTAAACACTCCAATCATGAGTTGACCATGACATACTCGGTGTGTTGTCTAGAGTGTTTCCCTCTTATCCCTGGTGTAACCCTGTTTCCTTCTTCCTTCCTACCTTAGGAATCTCGGTTCGAGATTCTTCTAAGGGGTAGAGCTGTACACTACTAGGAAAACAGCTATAGGTAATCAGCACATCCGTGGCTCACATGGTTGAAGTGCCCCACGGCTAAAACAGGCGTGGCTCACCTGTGGGCAGTGCCCTACTAGTAACTAGAACAACCGTGGGCCAAACATCTGTGGCGCACTATAGTCATGTGCGCCACGGTTGTTAGTGTCATCTGTGGCGCACATGGGGGGGTGCGCTACGCCTAAGCGCATGCCCCCTCTGCTCTGAAATGGCCACAAACTTCTGTGGCGCACTCGGCCTAGTGCGCCACAGATGTACAAACTTATCCGTAGGGCACTCTGCCCTGGTGCCCTACGCCTAAGTGGCATGCACCAACTCCCCCCCCCCCCCCCCCGTGGATCGCCTTTTTAGGGTTTGCAAAAAATAAATGAAAATGATAAACACTTCAAAAAATTAAATCCTTTCATATTTAGGTAGGTAATGTGGTATAGCTTCTAGTAAAATTAACAGAAATGAGTTTCGACTTTATTTGCAAAAAAAAGTAATGCCACGGTAAAAAGTAACTTTTGCATACGATATCGAAAAAATCGTATAATATACCAAAATGACCGAGCGAGATTCCGGATCACAAGGCATTGGTGTCTTACATCTGCGCCTTAGAGCATCACACTCTTCCATATCAAGAGGTTGTGCTGAGTTTCGTGACCCCCTTAATGAGGTGATACTCCCAGACATCTTTATCCACTCTTCCTCTGAGTTGTTCACGCTCATAAATAATATGTGTGCGTAATAGTGTGGCCATCTGAGATCCTTAGCATTCATTATTGCTTTGAACTCTAAGGAAATTTGTGTTATTCTTAGAGTGATTGATTAATCCTATCAAAAAGGAAAGTTTGATTGTGCTACCAAGTCCACTAATCTGGTGCACTCTCATTGGTCAAAGAGTTAGGCTCGTGCCAAAACTCTGATACTATGTCTTCTTGCCTTGAAAAGCAAGTTTCCTCTCGAACAAGTGACATATTTGTGGTTCGTGATATTCCAGGCGTCTCCCTAGAAGTATTGCCATGTTCCCACATGATCGTGTTGTCAAGTTCTTGAGAATGCTAGTTCTCTGAACCGCTCCTTCCTCCAAGGATCCGTATTGGATACCCCTGGACTAGTTGGTTGAGCTTAAATAACAACTTGGAGAGTTGTAAGACAAAAGTTCTATCTGACTTTGTTCCTTCTTAAAGGGATGTCTAGTTTTGTTCATATTGAAGAAACACAATATCTCCTTTGTGGATATGTTGTCTTCCCTACCTTTGATTTGATTTGGGATATCGTCGAATCAAACTCAGTCCCACGGACTATCTTGATAATGTTTCTACTCGTGATGTTTCACTTGAGTACATCTTTGTGTCCTTTGGCTTGACCAATATCTATGTCTTGTTCATACAACATATGAGTCCATCTTCTTTGAGTATCTTGATAATTTCATTGTTGAGCCCATCGATGACATCCTTATCTTCTCCATGCTATAATAGGTTCATATGGAACATTTGGCATTAGTGTTGAAAACATTTAAGAACCATATTTGGGTCATCTCGAAGAATGTGTTCTGGATGTTAGAAGTGACCTTCTCCGATTCACGTGCAAATGTTGAAATATGTCGCGTGGATTCGAGTAGAGTTATATTTTTTCCTTAAGGACACATGTGTGTTTCATTGCAAATAATTCATGTTGGTGCAGTTGTGTATCTACAAGTTGCTAATACATGGGTCTAGCAAAGTAGCTCGATTTTAGAGCTCAACACTGTAGTCCATTTCTTGAGAATCTAGTGACTTTACTTTTGTGGTAAATGTTGCACACTTTATATTCAAACATCTTTGAGTCTAAAGTATCATTCCATCTAACCAAATCTAAATCTCAAGAAGATATGATGGTTGGTGTTATTCAAGGTTTTGACATAGGTCTCTTTGAAAATGTGGAAAGATTAATGTACTAGTTAACACAATTAGCCAAGAGTCCCATCATCATATTCTCTAGAATCAGCAATAACAACCACTCTTTATGATGCTTCTTCTATGATTTATTATAGGAGTTATACTCATGGTTTCCCTTGTAACCGAAGTCCGACCTTTACTTGATGCCTGATGTCTTTTACTTCAAGAAGAACATTTAAAGTAGAGTTGCTAAATGTCTCTCGGTCGATCATCTAGACCCTCTATGTTGGCAAGCATCTTATTGTGCCAAGTATTTGAAGTTTGAGAATGAAGTTTCTTTTTCTCATGTCACCAGGAATCTTGTTATCAATTCATCTGGTGGTGTAAAGTGATATCATGATCTTCGTCAATGATTTTGATAGTACCGTATGAATAAAAAGTTTCCTCCATTTTCTTAACCATGTTATAAGAGCGACTATGATTTTGGTAATCAGAAGTTTCTCTTACTACATGCTTCTTGTGACTCTTATGAGTCCTCACCACCAGAACAACTTTCTATCTTGTCCTACCGTTGAACAAAAGAGTGATCCTACTGTATCAAAAGTACTTCAACAACTTGTCTTTGTTGATCTATATCTCTGTATCCATGAAATCTCTACTTAAGTTGTTTGGTAGAGGTTCATATCTCGAAGTATGTGGTTTTGTTCATACATTGGAAGCCTCCTTACTCGAGTTGTAAACTCTTTTGTGAACTCCATGGTATGAATCCTTATGAAGACCAGCTAAGAGTCAACTTGAAACCTTCCCTCTTGCTTACTTAGTTACCTTAGTGTGTTTCATGTTCGTCATCTTAGAGTTGTTTTAAACACTCAATCATGAGTTGACCATGACATACTCGGTGTGTTGTCTAGAGTGTTTCCCTCTTATCCCTGGTGTAACCCTGTTTCCTTCTTCCTTCCTACCTTAGGAATCTCGGTTCGAGATTCTTCTAAGGCATACACTACTAGGAAAACAGCTATAGGTAATCAGACATCCGTGGCTCACATGGTTGAAGTGCCCCACGGCTAAAACAGGCGTGGCTCACGTGGGCGGTGCCCTACTAGTAACTAGAACAACCGTGGCGCACATGACTATAGTGCGCCACGGATGTGTGGTCCAGGCCTGTTGGGCCTTCGCCAAACATCTGCATGGCGCACTATAGTCATGTGCGCCACAGTTAGTGTCATCTGTGGCGCACATGGGGGTGCGCTACGCCTAAGCGCACGCCCTCGCTGCAAACGGCCACAAACTTACATGGCGCACTCGGCCTAGTGCGCCACGGATGTACAAACTTATCCGTAGGGCACTGCCTGGTGCCCTACGCCTAAGTGGCATGCACCAACTCCACCCCCGTGGATCGCCTTTTTAGGGTTTGCAAAAATAAATGAAAATGATAAACACTTCAAAAATTAAATCCTTTCATATTTAGGTAGGTAATGTGGTATAGCTTCTAGTAAAATTAACGAAATGAGTTTCGACTTTATTTGCAAAAAAGTAATGCCACGGTAAAAAGTAGTAACTTTTGCATACGATATCGAAAAAAATCGTATAATATACCAAAATGACGAGCGAGATTCCGGATCACAAGGCATTGGTCGTCTTACAGTGCGCCTTAGAGCATCACACTCTTCCATATCAAGAGGTTGTCTTTGAGTTTCGTGACCCCTTAATGAGGTGATACTCCCAGACATCTTTATCCACTCTTCCTCCGAGTTGTTCACGCTCATAAATAATGTGTGTGCGTAATAGTGTGGCCATCTGAGATCCTTAGCATTCATTATTGCTTTGAACTCTAAGGAAATTTGTGTTATTCTTAGAGTGATTGATTAATCCTATCAAAAAGGAAAGTTTGATTGTGCTACCAAGTCCACTAATCTGGTGCACTCTCATTGGTCAAAGAGTTAGGCTCGTGCCAAAACTCTGAGACTATGTCTTCTTGCCTTGAAAAGCAAGTTTCCTCTCGAACAAGTGACATATTTGTGGTTCGTGATATTCTAGGCGTCTCCTAGAAGTATTGCCATGTTCCCACATGATCGTGTTGTCAAGTTCTTAAGAATGCTAGTTCTCTGAACCTCCTTCCTCCAAGGATCCGTATTGGATACCCTGGACTAGTTGGTTGAGCTTAAATAACAACTTGGAGAGTTGTAAGACAAAAGTTCTATCTGACTTTGTTCCTTCTTAAAGGGATGTCTAGTTTTGTTCATATTGAAGAAACACAATATCTCCTTTGTGGATATGTTGTCTTCCCTACCTTTGATTTGATTTGGGATATCGTCGAATCAAACTCAGTCCCACGGACTATCTTGATAATGTTTCTACTGTGATGTTTCACTTGAGTACATCTTTGTGTCCTTTGGCTTGACCAATATCTATGTCTTGTTCATACAACATATGAGTCCATCTTCTTTGAGTATCTTGATAATTTCATTGTTGAGCCCATCGATGACATCCTTATCTTCTCCATGCTATAGTAGGTTCATATGGAACATTTGGCATTAGTGTTGAAAACATTTAAGAACCATATTTGGGTCATCTCGAAGAATGTGTTCTGGATGTTAGAAGTGACCTTCTCCGATTCACGTGCAAATGTTGAAATATGTCGCCGTGGATTCGAGTAGAGTTATATTTTTTTCCTTAAGGACACATGTGTGTTTCATTGCAAATAATTCATGTTGGTGCTTGTGTATCTACAAGTTGCTAATACATGGGTCTAGCAAAGTAGCTCAATATTTTAGAGCTCAACACGTAGTCCATTTCTTGAGAATCTAGTGACTTTACTTTTGTGGTAAATGTTGCACACTTTATATTCAAACATCTTTGAGTCTAAAGTATCATTCCATCTAACCAAATCTAAATCTCAAGAAGATATGATGGTTGGTGTTATTCAAGGTTTTGACATAGGTCTCTTTGAAAATGTGGAAAGATTAATGTACTAGTTAACACAATTAGCCGAGTCCCTCTCATATTCTCTAGAATCAGCAATAACAACCACTCTTTATGATGCTTCTTCTATGATTTATTATAGGAGTTATACTCATGGTTTCCCTTGTAACCGAAGTCCGACCTTTACTTGATGCCTGATGTCTTTTACTTCAAGAAGAACATTTAAAGTAGAGTTGCTAAATGTCTCTCGATCATCTAGACCCTCTATGTTGGCAAGCATCTTATTGTGCCAAGTATTTGAAGTTTGAGAATGAAGTTTCTTTTTCTCATGTCACCAGGAATCTTGTTATCAATTCATCTGGTGGTGTAAAGTGATATCATGATCTTCGTCAATGATTTTGATAGTACCGTATGAATAAAAAGTTTCCTCCATTTTCTTAACCATGTTATAAGAGCGACTATGATTTTCGTAATCACCAGTTTCTCTTGCTACATGCTCCTTGTGACTCCTATGAGTCCTCACCACCGAACAACTTTCTATCTTGTCCTACCGTTGAACAAAGAGTGATCCTCTTGTATCAAAAGTACTTCAACAACTTGTCTTTGTTGATCTATATCTCTGTATCCATGAAATCTCTACTTAAGTTGTTTGGTAGAGGTTCATATCTCGAAGTATGTGGTTTTGTTCCTTCTGTTGGAAGCCTCCTTACTCAGAGTTGTAAACTCTTTTGTGAACTCCATGGTATGAATCCTTATGAAGACCAGCTAAGAGTCAACTTGAAACCTTCCCCTCTTGCTTACTTAGTTACCTTAGTGTGTTTCATGTTCGTCATCTTAGAGTTGTTTTAAACACTCCAATCATGAGTTGACCATGACATACTCGGTGTGTTGTCTAGAGTGTTTCCCTCTTATCCTGGTGTAACCCTGTTTCCTTCTTCCTTCCTACCTTAGGAATCTCGGTTCGAGATTCTTCTAAGGGTAGAGCATACACTACTAGGAAAACAGCTATAGGTAATCAGCACATCCGTGGCTCACATGGTTGAAGTGCCCCACGGCTAAAAAGCGTGGCTCACCAGGCGTGCCCTAGTAACTAGAACAACCGTGGCGCACATGACTATAGTGCGCCACGGTGTGTGGTCCAGGCCCTGGGCCTTCGCCAAACATCTGTGGCGCACTATAGTCATGTGCGCCACGGTTAGTGTCATCTGTGGCGCACATGGGGGGTGCGCTAGCGCCACGCCCTCTGCACGCCTGGCTTACGTGGCGCACCCGGCCTAGTGCGCAACAGATGTACAAACTTATCCGTAGGGCACTCTGCCCTGGTGCCCTACGCCTAAGTGGCATGCACCAACTCCCCCCCCCCCGTGGATCGCCTTTTTAGGGTTTGCAAAAAATAAATGAAAATGATAAACACTTCAAAAATTAAATCCTTTCATATTTAGGTAGGTAATGTGGTATAGCTTCTAGTAAAATTAACAGAAATGAGTTTCGACTTTATTTGCAAAAAAGTAATGCCACGGTAAAAGGTAGAACTTTTGCATACGATATCGAAAAAAATCGTATAATATACCAAAATGAGCGAGATTCCGATCACAAGGCATTGACTGTCTTACATGCAGTGCCTTAGAGCATCACACTCTTCCATATCAAGAGGTTGTGTTGAGTTCCGTGACCCCCTTAATGAGGTGATACTCCCAGACATCTTTATCCACTCTTCCTCTGAGTTGTTCACGCTCATAAATAATGTGTGCGTAATAGTGTGGCCATCTGAGATCCTTAGCATTCATTATTGCTTTGAACTCTAAGGAAATTTGTGTTATTCTTAGAGTGATTGATTAATCCTATCAAAAAGGAAAGTTTGATTGTGCTACCAAGTCCACTAATCTGGTGCACTCTCATTGGTCAAAGAGTTAGGCTCGTGCCAAAACTCTGAGACTATGTCTTCTTGCCTTGAAAAGCAAGTTTCCTCTCGAACAAGTGACATATTTGTGGTTCGTGATATTCTAGGCGTCTCCCTAGAAGTATTGCCATGTTCCCACATGATCGTGTTGTCAAGTTCTTGAGAATGCTAGTTCTCTGAACCGCTCCTTCCTCCAAGGATCCGTATTGGATACCCCTGGACTAGTTGGTTGAGCTTAAATAACAACTTGGAGTTGTAAGACAAAAGTTCTATCTGACTTTGTTCCTTCTTAAAGGGATGTCTAGTTTTGTTCATATTGAAGAAACACAATATCTCCTTTGTGGATATGTTGTCTTCCCTACCTTTGATTTGATTTGGGATATCGTCGAATCAAACTCAGTCCCACGGACTATCTTGATAATGTTTCTACTCGTGATGTTTCACTTGAGTACATCTTTGTGTCCTTTGGCTTGACCGATATCTATGTCTTGTTCATACAACATATGAGTCCATCTTCTTTGAGTATCTTGATAATTTCATTGTTGAGCCCATCGATGACATCCTTATCTTCTCCATGCTATAGTAGGTTCATATGGAACATTTGGCATTAGTGTTGAAAACATTTAAGAACCATATTTGGGTCATCTCGAAGAATGTGTTCTGGATGTTAGAAGTGACCTTCTCCGAATCACGTGCAAATGTTGAAATATGTCGCCGTGGATTCGAGTAGAGTTATATTTTTTTCCTTAAGGACACATGTGTGTTTCATTGCAAATAATTCATGTTGGTGTAGTTGTGTATCTACAAGTTGCTAATACATGGGTCTAGCAAAGTAGCTCAGTATTTTAGAGCTCAACACTGTAGTCCATTTCTTGAGAATCTAGTGACTTTACTTTTGTGGTAAATGTTGCACACTTTATATTCAAACATGCTGAGTCTAAAGTATCATTCCATCTAACCAAATCTAAATCTCAAGAAGATATGATGGTTGGTGTTATTCAAGGTTTTGACATAGGTCTCTTTGAAAATGTGGAAAGATTAATGTACTAGTTAACACAATTAGCCAGTAGTCCTACTGTCATATTCTCTAGAATCAGCAATAACAACCACTCTTTATGATGCTTCTTCTATGATTTATTATAGGAGTTATACTCATGGTTTCCCTTGTAACCGAAGTCCGACCTTTACTTGATGCCTGATGTCTTTTACTTCAAGAAGAACATTTAAAGTAGAGTTGCTAAATGTCTCTCGGTCGATCATCTAGACCCTCTATGTTGGCAAGCATCTTATTGTGCCAAGTATTTGAAGTTTGAGAATGAAGTTTCTTTTTCTCATGTCACCAGGAATCTTGTTATCAATTCATCCGTGGTGTAAAGTGATATCATGATCTTCGTCAATGATTTTGATAGTACCGTATGAATAAAAAGTTTCCTCCATTTTCTTAACCATGTTATAAGAGCGACTATGATTTTGGTAATCAGAAGTTTCTCTTACTACATGCTTCTTGTGACTCTTATGAGTCCTCACCACCAGAACAACTTTCTATCTTGTCCTACCGTTGAACAAAAGAGTGATCCTACTGTATCAAAAGTACTTCAACAACTTGTCTTTGTTGATCTATATCTCTGTATCCATGAAATCTCTACTTAAGTTGTTTGGTAGAGGTTCATATCTCGAAGTATGTGGTTTTGTTCCTTCTGTTGGAAGCCTCCTTACTCAGAGTTGTAAACTCTTTTGTGAACTCCATGGTATGAATCCTTATGAAGACCAGCTAAGAGTCAACTTGAAACCTTCCCCTCTTGCTTACTTAGTTACCTTAGTGTGTTTCATGTTCGTCATCTTAGAGTTGTTTTAAACACTCCAATCATGAGTTGACCATGACATACTCGGTGTGTTGTCTAGAGTGTTTCCCTCTTATCCCTGGTGTAACCCTGTTTCCTTCTTCCTTCCTACCTTAGGAATCTCGGTTCGAGATTCTTCTAAGGGGTAGAGCTGTACACTACTAGGAAAACAGCTATAGGTAATCAGCACATCCGTGGCTCACATGGTTGAAGTGCCCCACGGCTAAAACAGGCGTGGCTCACCTGTGGGCAGTGCCCTACTAGTAACTAGAACAACCGTGGCGCACATGACTATAGTGCGCCACAGATGTGTGTGGTCCAGGGCCCTGTTGGACGCTCGCCAAACATCTGTGGCGCACTATAGTCATGTGGCGCACATGGGGGTGAGCTACGCCTAGCGCCGCCCCTCGCTGCAAGCGGCCACAAACTTACGTGGCGCACTCGGCCTAGTGCGCCAGATGTACAACTTATCCGTAGGGAACTCTGCCTGGTGCCCTACGCCTAAGTGGCATGCACCAACTCCACCCCGTGGATCGCCTTTTTAGGGTTTGCAAAAATAAATGAAAATGATAAACACTTCAAAAATTAAATCCTTTCATATTTAGGTAGGTAATGTGGTATAGCTTCTAGTAAAATTAATGAAATGAGTTTCGACTTTATTTGCAAAAAAAGTAATGCCACGGTAAAAGGCGTAACTTTTGCATACGATATCGAAAAAATCGTATAATATACCAAAATGACGAGCGAGATTCCGGATCACAAGGCATTGACTGTCTTACTCTGTCTGCCTTAGAGCATCACACTCTTCCATATCAAGAGGTTGTCTTTGAGTTTCGTGACCCCTTAATGAGGTGATACTCCCGGACATCTTTATCCACTCTTCCTCCGAGTTGTTCACGCTCATAAATAATGTGTGTGCGTAATAGTGTGGCCATCTCGAGATCCTTAGCATTCATTATTGCTTTGAACTCTAAGGAAATTTGTGTTATTCTTAGAGTGATTGATTAATCCTATCAAAAGGAAAGTTTGATTGTGCTACCAAGTCCACTAATCTGTGCACTCTCATTGGTCAAAGAGTTAGGCTCGTGCCAAAACTACGAGACTATGTCTTCTTGCCTTGAAAAGCAAGTTTCCTCTCGAACAAGTGACATATTTGTGGTTCGTGATATTCTAGGCGTCTCCTAGAAGTATTGCCATGTTCCCACATGATCGTGTTGTCAAGTTCTTGAGAATGCTAGTTCTCTCGAACCGCTCCTTCCTCCAAGGATCCGTATTGGATACCCTGGACTAGTTGGTTGAGCTTAAATAACAACTTGGAGAGTTGTAAGACAAAAGTTCTATCTGACTTTGTTCCTTCTTAAAGGGATGTCTAGTTTTGTTCATATTGAAGAAACACAATATCTCCTTTGTGGATATGTTGTCTTCCCTACCTTTGATTTGATTTGGGATATCGTCGAATCAAACTCGTCCCACGGACTATCTTGATAATGTTTCTACTCGTGATGTTTCACTTGAGTACATCTTTGTGTCCTTTGGCTTGACCAATATCTATGTCTTGTTCATACAACATATGAGTCCATCTTCTTTGAGTATCTTGATAATTTCATTGTTGAGCCCATCGATGACATCCTTATCTTCTCCATGCTATAGTAGGTTCATATGGAACATTTGGCATTAGTGTTGAAAACATTTAAGAACCATATTTGGGTCATCTCGAAGAATGTGTTCTGGATGTTAGAAGTGACCTTCTCCGATTCACGTGCAAATGTTGAAATATGTCACGTGGATTCGAGTAGAGTTATATTTTTTCCTTAAGGACACATGTGTGTTTCATTGCAAATAATTCATGTTGGTGCGGTTGTGTATCTACAAGTTGCTAATACATGGGTCTAGCAAAGTAGCTCAAGATTTTAGAGCTCAACACCGTAGTCCATTTCTTGAGAATCTAGTGACTTTACTTTTGTGGTAAATGTTGCACACTTTATATTCAAACATCTTTGAGTCTAAAGTATCATTCCATCTAACCAAATCTAAATCTCAAGAAGATATGATGGTTGGTGTTATTCAAGGTTTTGACATAGGTCTCTTTGAAAATGTGGAAAGATTAATGTACTAGTTAACACAATTAGCCAGTAGTCCTACTGTCATATTCTCTAGAATCAGCAATAACAACCACTCTTTATGATGCTTCTTCTATGATTTATTATAGGAGTTATACTCATGGTTTCCCTTGTAACCGAAGTCCGACCTTTACTTGATGCCTGATGTCTTTTACTTCAAGAAGAACATTTAAAGTAGAGTTGCTAAATGTCTCTCGACGATCATCTAGACCCTCTATGTTGGCAAGCATCTTATTGTGCCAAGTATTTGAAGTTTGAGAATGAAGTTTCTTTTTCTCATGTCACCAGGAATCTTGTTATCAATTCATCTGGTGGTGTAAAGTGATATCATGATCTTCGTCAATGATTTTGATAGTACCGTATGAATAAAAGTTTCCTCCATTTTCTTAACCATGTTATAAGAGCGACTATGATTTTGGTAATCAGAAGTTTCTCTTACTACATGCTTCTTGTGACTCTTATGAGTCCTCACCACCAGAACAACTTTCTATCTTGTCCTACCGTTGAACAAAAGAGTGATCCTACTGTATCAAAAGTACTTCAACAACTTGTCTTTGTTGATCTATATCTCTGTATCCATGAAATCTCTACTTAAGTTGTTTGGTAGAGGTTCATATCTCGAAGTATGTGGTTTTGTTCCTTCTGTTGGAAGCCTCCTTACTCAGAGTTGTAAACTCTTTTGTGAACTCCATGGTATGAATCCTTATGAAGACCAGCTAAGAGTCAACTTGAAACCTTCCCCTCTTGCTTACTTAGTTACCTTAGTGTGTTTCATGTTCGTCATCTTAGAGTTGTTTTAAACACTCCAATCATGAGTTGACCATGACATACTCGGTGTGTTGTCTAGAGTGTTTCCCTCTTATCCCTGGTGTAACCCTGTTTCCTTCTTCCTTCCTACCTTAGGAATCTCGGTTCGAGATTCTTCTAAGGCTGTACACTACTAGGAAAACAGCTATAGGTAATCGCATATCCGTGGCTCACATGGTTGAAGTGCCCACGGCTAAAACAGGCGTGGCTCACGTGGGCGGTGCTCTACTAGTAACTAGAACAACGTGGCGCACATGACTATAGTGCGCCACGGATGTGTGTGGTCCAGGCCCTGTTGGGCGCCGCCAAACATCTGTGGCGCACTATAGTCATGTGCTTGTTAGTGTCATCTGTGGCGCACATGGGGGTGCGCTACGCCTAGCGCACGCCCCTCTGCTCTGCCACAAACTTACGTGGCGCACTCGGCCTAGTGCGCCAGATGTACAACTTATCCGTAGGGCACTCGCCTGGTGCCCCTCGCCTAAGTGGCATGCACCAACTCCACCCCCAGTGGATCGCCTTTTTAGGGTTTGCAAAAATAAATGAAAATGATAAACACTTCAAAAAATTAAATCCTTTCATATTTAGGTAGGTAATGTGGTATAGCTTCTAGTAAAATTAATGAAATGAGTTTCGACTTTATTTGCAAAAAAGTAATGCCACGGTAAAAGGTCAGTAACTTTTGCATACGATATCGAAAAAATCGTATAATATACCAAAATGACCGAGCAGATTCCGGATCACAAGGCATTGTTGTCTTACTGCAGTTCGCCTTAGAGCATCACACTCTTCCATATCAAGAGGTTGTCTTTGAGTTTCGTGACCCCTTAATGAGGTGATACTCCCGGACATCTTTATCCACTCTTCCTCACGAGTTGTTCACGCTCATAAATAATGTGTGTGCGTAATAGTGTGGCCATCTGAGATCCTTAGCATTCATTATTGCTTTGAACTCTAAGGAAATTTGTGTTATTCTTAGAGTGATTGATTAATCCTATCAAAAAGGAAAGTTTGATTGTGCTACCAAGTCCACTAATCTGGTGCACTCTCATTGGTCAAAGAGTTAGGCTCGTGCCAAAACTCTGAGACTATGTCTTCTTGCCTTGAAAAGCAAGTTTCCTCTCGAAAAAGTGACATATTTGTGGTTCGTGATATTCTAGGCGTCTCCCTAGAAGTATTGCCATGTTCCCACATGATCGTGTTGTCAAGTTCTTGAGAATGCTAGTTCTCTGAACCGCTCCTTCCTCCAAGGATCCGTATTGGATACCCCGGACTAGTTGGTTGAGCTTAAATAACAACTTGGAGAGTTGTAAGACAAAAGTTCTATCTGACTTTGTTCCTTCTTAAAGGGATGTCTAGTTTTGTTCATATTGAAGAAACACAATATCTCCTTTGTGGATATGTTGTCTTCCCTACCTTTGATTTGATTTGGGATATCGTCGAATCAAACTCATCCCACGGACTATCTTGATAATGTTTCTACTCGTGATGTTTCACTTGAGTACATCTTTGTGTCCTTTGGCTTGACCAATATCTATGTCTTGTTCATACAACATATGAGTCCATCTTCTTTGAGTATCTTGATAATTTCATTGTTGAGCCCATCGATGACATCCTTATCTTCTCCATGCTATAATAGGTTCATATGGAACATTTGGCATTAGTGTTGAAAACATTTAAGAACCATATTTGGGTCATCTCGAAGAATGTGTTCTGGATGTTAGAAGTGACCTTCTCCGATTCACGTGCAAATGTTGAAATATGTCGCCGTGGATTCGAGTAGAGTTATATTTTTTTCCTTAAGGACACATGTGTGTTTCATTGCAAATAATTCATGTTGGTGCAGTTGTGTATCTACAAGTTGCTAATACATGGGTCTAGCAAAGTAGCTCAGTATTTTAGAGCTCAACACTGTAGTCCATTTCTTGAGAATCTAGTGACTTTACTTTTGTGGTAAATGTTGCACACTTTATATTCAAACATCTGAGTCTAAAGTATCATTCCATCTAACCAAATCTAAATCTCAAGAAGATATGATGGTTGGTGTTATTCAAGGTTTTGACATAGGTCTCTTTGAAAATGTGGAAAGATTAATGTACTAGTTAACACAATTAGCCAGTAGTCCTACTGTCATATTCTCTAGAATCAGCAATAACAACCACTCTTTATGATGCTTCTTCTATGATTTATTATAGGAGTTATACTCATGGTTTCCCTTGTAACCGAAGTCCGACCTTTACTTGATGCCTGATGTCTTTTACTTCAAGAAGAACATTTAAAGTAGAGTTGCTAAATGTCTCTCGGTCGATCATCTAGACCCTCTATGTTGGCAAGCATCTTATTGTGCCAGGTATTTGAAGTTTGAGAATGAAGTTTCTTTTTCTCATGTCACCAGGAATCTTGTTATCAATTCATCTGGTGGTGTAAAGTGATATCATGATCTTCGTCAATGATTTTGATAGTACCGTATGAATAAAAAGTTTCCTCCATTTTCTTAACCATGTTATAAGAGCGACTATGATTTTGGTAATCAGAAGTTTCTCTTACTACATGCTTCTTGTGACTCTTATGAGTCCTCACCACCGTAACAACTTTCTATCTTGTCCTACCATTGAACAAAAGAGTGATCCTCAGTATCAAAAGTACTTCAACAACTTGTCTTTGTTGATCTATATCTCTGTATCCATGAAATCTCTACTTAAGTTGTTTGGTAGAGGTTCATATCTCAAGTATGTGGTTTTGTTCCTTCATTTGGAAGCCTCCTTACTCGAGTTGTAAACTCTTTTGTGAACTCCATGGTATGAATCCTTATGAAGACCAGCTAAGAGTCAACTTGAAACCTTCCCCTCTTGCTTACTTAGTTACCTTAGTGTGTTTCATGTTCGTCATCTTAGAGTTGTTTTAAACACTCCAATCATGAGTTGACCATGACATACTCAGTGTGTTGTCTAGAGTGTTTCCCTCTTATCCCTGGTGTAACCCTGTTTCCTTCTTCCTTCCTACCTTAGGAATCTCGGTTCGAGATTCTTCTAAGGGGTAGAGCTGTACACTACTAGGAAAACAGCTATAGGTAATCAGCACATCCGTGGCTCACATGGTTGAAGTGCCCACGGATAAAACAGCGTGGCTCACCTGTGGGCAGTGCCCTACTAGTAACTAGAACAACCGTGGCGCACATGACTATAGTGCGCCACAGATGTGTGTGGTCCAGGGCCCTGTTGGACGCTCGCCAAACATCTGTGGCGCACTATAGTCATGTGCGCCACGGTTGTTAGTGTCATCTGTGGCGCACATGGGGGGGTGCGCTACGCCTAAGCGCACGCCCCCTCTGCTCTGAAACGGCCACAAACTTCTGTGGCGCACTCGGCCTAGTGCGCCACAGATGTACAAACTTATCCGTAGGGCACTCTGCCCTGGTGCCCTACGCCTAAGTGGCATGCACCAACTCCACCCCCCCCCTCCCGTGGATCGCCTTTTTAGGGTTTGCAAAAAATAAATGAAAATGATAAACACTTCAAAAAATTAAATCCTTTCATATTTAGGTAGGTAATGTGGTATAGCTTCTAGTAAAATTAACAGAAATGAGTTTCGACTTTATTTGCAAAAAAAAGTAATGCCACGGTAAAAAGGCCGTAACTTTTGCATACGATATCGAAAAAAATCGTATAATATACCAAAATGACCAGAACGAGATTCCAGATCACAAGGCATTGGTCTTACTGTCTGCGCCTTAGAGCATCACACTCGTCCAGATCAATAGGTTGTTCTGAGTTTCGTGACCCCCTTAATGAGGTGATACTCCCAGACATCTTTATCCACTCTTCCTCTGAGTTGTTCACGCTCATAAATAATGTGTGTGCGTAATAGTGTGGCCATCTGAGATCCTTAGCATTCATTATTGCTTTGAACTCTAAGGAAATTTGTGTTATTCTTAGAGTGATTGATTAATCCTATCAAAAAGGAAAGTTTGATTGTGCTACCAAGTCCACTAATCTGGTGCACTCTCATTGGTCAAAGAGTTAGGCTCGTGCCAAAACTCTGAGACTATGTCTTCTTGCCTTGAAAAGCAAGTTTCCTCTCGAAAAAGTGACATATTTGTGGTTCGTGATATTCTAGGCGTCTCCCTAGAAGTATTGCCATGTTCCCACATGATCGTGTTGTCAAGTTATTGAGAATGCTAGTTCTCTGAACCGCTCCTTCCTCCAAGGATCCGTATTGGATACCCCTGGACTAGTTGGTTGAGCTTAAATAACAACTTGGAGAGTTGTAAGACAAAAGTTCTATCTGACTTTGTTCCTTCTTAAAGGGATGTCTAGTTTTGTTCATATTGAAGAAACACAATATCTCCTTTGTGGATATGTTGTCTTCCCTACCTTTGATTTGATTTGGGATATCGTCGAATCAAACTCATCCACGGACTATCTTGATAATGTTTCTACTCGTGATGTTTCACTTGAGTACATCTTTGTGTCCTTTGGCTTGACCAATATCTATGTCTTGTTCATACAACATATGAGTCCATCTTCTTTGAGTATCTTGATAATTTCATTGTTGAGCCCATCGATGACATCCTTATCTTCTCCATGCTATAATAGGTTCATATGGAACATTTGGCATTAGTGTTGAAAACATTTAAGAACCATATTTGGGTCATCTCGAAGAATGTGTTCTGGATGTTAGAAGTGACCTTCTCCGATTCACGTGCAAATGTTGAAATATGTCGCCGTGGATTCGAGTAGAGTTATATTTTTTTCCTTAAGGACACATGTGTGTTTCATTGCAAATAATTCATGTTGGTGCAGTTGTGTATCTACGTTGCTAATACATGGGTCTAGCAAAGTAGCTCAGTATTTTAGAGCTCAACACGTAGTCCATTTCTTGAGAATCTAGTGACTTTACTTTTGTGGTAAATGTTGCACACTTTATATTCAAACATGCTGAGTCTAAAGTATCATTCCATCTAACCAAATCTAAATCTCAAGAAGATATGATGGTTGGTGTTATTCAAGGTTTTGACATAGGTCTCTTTGAAAATGTGGAAAGATTAATGTACTAGTTAACACAATTAGCCAGAGTCCCATCATCATATTCTCTAGAATCAAAATAACAACCACTCTTTATGATGCTTCTTCTATGATTTATTATAGGAGTTATACTCATGGTTTCCTTGTAAATCAAGTCCGACCTTTACTTGATGCCGATGTCTTTTACTTCAAGAAGAACATTTAAAGTAGAGTTGCTAAATGTCTCTCTCGATCATCTAGACCCTCTATGTTGGCAAGCATCTTATTGTGCCAAGTATTTGAAGTTTGAGAATGAAGTTTCTTTTCTCATGTCACCAGGAATCTTGTTATCAATTCATCGGTGGTGTAAAGTGATATCATGATCTTCGTCAATGATTTTGATAGTACCGTATGAATAAAAAGTTTCCTCCATTTTCTTAACCATGTTATAAGAGCGACTATGATTTTGGTAATCGAAGTTTCTCTTACTACATGCTTCTTGTGACTCTTATGAGTCCTCACCACCGAACAACTTTCTATCTTGTCCTACCGTTGAACAAAAGAGTGATCCCATCAGTATCAAAAGTACTTCAACAACTTGTCTTTGTTGATCTATATCTCTGTATCCATGAAATATCTACTTAAGTTGTTTGGTAGAGGTTCATATCTCAAGTATGTGGTTTTGTTCCTTCATTGGAAGCCTCCTTACTCGAGTTGTAAACTCTTTTGTGAACTCCATGGTATGAATCCTTATGCAGACCCGCTAAGAGACAACTTGAAACCTTCCCCTCTTGCTTACTTAGTTACCTTAGTGTGTTTCATGTTCGTCATCTTAGAGTTGTTTTAAACACTCCAATCATGAGTTGACCATGACATACTCGGTGTGTTGTCTAGAGTGTTTCCCTCTTATCCCTGGTGTAACCCTGTTTCCTTCTTCCTTCCTACCTTAGGAATCTCGGTTCGAGATTCTTCTAAGGGGAAATGTACACTACTAGGAAAACAGCTATAGGTAATCAGCACATCCGTGGCTCACATGGTTGAAGTGCCCCACGGCTAAAACAGGCGTGGCTCACCTGTGGGCAGTGCCCTACTAGTAACTAGAACAACCGTGGCGCACATGACTATAGTGCGCCACAGATGTGTGTGGTCCAGGCCACGTTGGGCGCCAAACATCCATGGCGCACTATAGTCATGTGCGCCACGGTTAGTGTCATCTGGCGCACATGGGGAAGTGCGCTACGCCTAAGCGCGCCCCTCTGCTCCGAACGGCCACAAACTTGGCGCACTCGGCCTAGTGCGACGGATGTACAAACTTATCCGTAGGGCACTCGCCTCGGTGCCCTACGCCTAAGTGGCATGCACCAACTCCACCCCGTGGATCGCCTTTTAGGGTTTGCAAAAATAAATGAAAATGATAAACACTTCAAAAAATTAAATCCTTTCATATTTAGGTAGGTAATGTGGTATAGCTTCTAGTAAAATTAACAAATGAGTTTCGACTTTATTTGCAAAAAAAAGTAATGCCACGGTAAAAGGTCAGTAACTTTTGCATACGATATCGAAAAAATCGTATAATATACCAAAATGACCAGCGAGATTCCGGATCACAAGGCATTGACGTCTTCTGCAGTGCGCCTTAGAGCATCACACTCTTCCATATCAAGAGGTTGTCTGAGTTTCGTGACCCCTTAATGAGGTGATACTCCCACATCTTTATCCACTCTTCCTCTGAGTTGTTCACGCTCATAAATAATGTGTGTGCGTAATAGTGTGGCCATCTGAGATCCTTAGCATTCATTATTGCTTTGAACTCTAAGGAAATTTGTGTTATTCTTAGAGTGATTGATTAATCCTATCAAAAAGGAAAGTTTGATTGTGCTACCAAGTCCACTAATCTGGTGCACTCTCATTGGTCAAAGAGTTAGGCTCATGCCAAAACTCTGAGACTATGTCTTCTTGCCTTGAAAAGCAAGTTTCCTCTCGAACAAGTGACATATTTGTGGTTCGTGATATTCCAGGCGTCTCCCTAGAAGTATTGCCATGTTCCCACATGATCGTGTTGTCAAGTTCTTGAGAATGATAGTTCTCTGAACCGCTCCTTCCTCCAAGGATCCGTATTGGATACCCCTGGACTAGTTGGTTGAGCTTAAATAACAACTTGGAGAGTTGTAAGACAAAAGTTCTATCTGACTTTGTTCCTTCTTAAAGGGATGTCTAGTTTTGTTCATATTGAAGAAACACAATATCTCCTTTGTGGATATGTTGTCTTCCCTACCTTTGATTTGATTTGGGATATCGTCGAATCAAACTCAGTCCCTGAACTATCTTGATAATGTTTCTACCGTGATGTTTCACTTGAGTACATCTTTGTGTCCTTTGGCTTGACCAATATCTATGTCTTGTTCATACAACATATGAGTCCATCTTCTTTGAGTATCTTGATAATTTCATTGTTGAGCCCATCGATGACATCCTTATCTTCTCCATGCTATAATAGGTTCATATGGAACATTTGGCATTAGTGTTGAAAACATTTAAGAACCATATTTGGGTCATCTCGAAGAATGTGTTCTGGATGTTAGAAGTGACCTTCTCCGATTCACGTGCAAATGTTGAAATATGTCGCCGTGGATTCGAGTAGAGTTATATTTTTTTCCTTAAGGACACATGTGTGTTTCATTGCAAATAATTCATGTTGGTGCAGTTGTGTATCTACAAGTTGCTAATACATGGGTCTAGCAAAGTAGCTCAGTATTTTAGAGCTCAACACTGTAGTCCATTTCTTGAGAATCTAGTGACTTTACTTTTGTGGTAAATGTTGCACACTTTATATTCAAACATGCTGAGTCTAAAGTATCATTCCATCTAACCAAATCTAAATCTCAAGAAGATATGATGGTTGGTGTTATTCAAGGTTTTGACATAGGTCTCTTTGAAAATGTGGAAAGATTAATGTACTAGTTAACACAATTAGCCAGTAGTCCTACTGTCATATTCTCTAGAATCAGCAATAACAACCACTCTTTATGATGCTTCTTCTATGATTTATTATAGGAGTTATACTCATGGTTTCCCTTGTAACCGAAGTCCGACCTTTACTTGATGCCTGATGTCTTTTACTTCAAGAAGAACATTTAAAGTAGAGTTGCTAAATGTCTCTCGGTCGATCATCTAGACCCTCTATGTTGGCAAGCATCTTATTGTGCCAAGTATTTGAAGTTTGAGAATGAAGTTTCTTTTTCTCATGTCACCAGGAATCTTGTTATCAATTCATCTGGTGGTGTAAAGTGATATCATGATCTTCGTCAATGATTTTGATAGTACCGTATGAATAAAAAGTTTCCTCCATTTTCTTAACCATGTTATAAGAGCGACTATGATTTTGGTAATCAGAAGTTTCTCTTACTACATGCTTCTTGTGACTCTTATGAGTCCTCACCACCAGAACAACTTTCTATCTTGTCCTACCGTTGAACAAAAGAGTGATCCTACTGTATCAAAAGTACTTCAACAACTTGTCTTTGTTGATCTATATCTCTGTATCCATGAAATCTCTACTTAAGTTGTTTGGTAGAGGTTCATATCTCGAAGTATGTGGTTTTGTTCCTTCTGTTGGAAGCCTCCTTACTCAGAGTTGTAAACTCTTTTGTGAACTCCATGGTATGAATCCTTATGAAGACCAGCTAAGAGTCAACTTGAAACCTTCCCCTCTTGCTTACTTAGTTACCTTAGTGTGTTTCATGTTCGTCATCTTAGAGTTGTTTTAAACACTCCAATCATGAGTTGACCATGACATACTCGGTGTGTTGTCTAGAGTGTTTCCCTCTTATCCCTGGTGTAACCCTGTTTCCTTCTTCCTTCCTACCTTAGGAATCTCGGTTCGAGATTCTTCTAAGGGGTAGATATGTACACTACTAGGAAAACAGCTATAGGTAATCAGCACATCCGTGGCTCACATGGTTGAAGTGCCCCACGGATAAAACAGGCGTGGCTCACCTGTGGGCAGTGCCCTACTAGTAACTAGAACAACCGTGGCGCACATGACTATAGTGCGCCACAGATGTGTGTGGTCCAGGGCCCTGTTGGACGCTCGCCAAACATCTGTGGCGCACTATAGTCATGTGCGCCACGGTTGTTAGTGTCATCTGTGGCGCACATGGGGGGGTGCGCTACGCCTAAGCGCACGCCCCCTCTGCTCTGAAACGGCCACAAACTTCTGTGGCGCACTCGGCCTAGTGCGCCACAGATGTACAAACTTATCCGTAGGGCACTCTGCCCTGGTGCCCTACGCCTAAGTGGCATGCACCAACCCCCCCCCCCCCCCCCCCGTGGATCGCCTTTTTAGGGTTTGCAAAAAATAAATGAAAATGATAAACACTTCAAAAAATTAAATCCTTTCATATTTAGGTAGGTAATGTGGTATAGCTTCTAGTAAAATTAACAGAAATGAGTTTCGACTTTATTTGCAAAAAAAAGTAATGCCACGGTAAAAAGGCCGTAACTTTTGCATACGATATCGAAAAAAATCGTATAATATACCAAAATGACCGAGCAGATTCCGGATCACAAGGCATTGGTGTCTTATCTGCAGTACGCCTTAGAGCATCACACTCTTCCATATCAAGAGGTTGTCTTTGAGTTTCAGACCCCCTTAATGAGGTGATACTCCCGGACATCTTTATCCACTCTTCCTCCGAGTTGTTCACGCTCATAAATAATGTGTGTGCGTAATAGTGGCCATCTGAGATCCTTAGCATTCATTATTGCTTTGAACTCTAAGGAAATTTGTGTTATTCTTAGAGTGATTGATTAATCCTATCAAAAAGGAAAGTTTGATTGTGCTACCAAGTCCACTAATCTGGTGCACTCTCATTGGTCAAAGAGTTAGGCTCGTGCCAAAACTCTGAGACTATGTCTTCTTGCCTTGAAAAGCAAGTTTCCTCTCGAACAAGTGACATATTTGTGGTTCGTGATATTCTAGGCGTCTCCCTAGAAGTATTGCCATGTTCCCACATGATCGTGTTGTCAAGTTCTTGAGAATGCTAGTTCTCTGAACCGCTCCTTCCTCCAAGGATCCGTATTGGATACCCATGGACTAGTTGGTTGAGCTTAAATAACAACTTGGAGAGTTGTAAGACAAAAGTTCTATCTGACTTTGTTCCTTCTTAAAGGGATGTCTAGTTTTGTTCATATTGAAGAAACACAATATCTCCTTTGTGGATATGTTGTCTTCCCTACCTTTGATTTGATTTGGGATATCGTCGAATCAAACTCAGTCCCACGGACTATCTTGATAATGTTTCTACTCGTGATGTTTCACTTGAGTACATCTTTGTGTCCTTTGGCTTGACCAATATCTATGTCTTGTTCATACAACATATGAGTCCATCTTCTTTGAGTATCTTGATAATTTCATTGTTGAGCCCATCGATGACATCCTTACCTTCTCCATGCTATAATAGGTTCATATGGAACATTTGGCATTAGTGTTGAAAACATTTAAGAACCATATTTGGGTCATCTCGAAGAATGTGTTCTGGATGTTAGAAGTGACCTTCTCCGATTCACGTGCAAATGTTGAAATATGTCGCCGTGGATTCGAGTAGAGTTATATTTTTTTCCTTAAACAGCTCATTCGCGACAAGGAAGAATCCATCGCCCGCTCCCAAGACGAAGCAGAGAGCCTCAAAGCTCAACTGAAGACCGATCTGGCAGAAATACGTGCCCTGAACAAGCAGCTAGTGACGGGCAAGGACGAAGATGATGAAGCCGAGATCGCCGAGGTGGATCGTGTCCGTGCTGACGCCCTCCACGCCTTCGAGGCATTTCTTCAGTAGCTCGTTTATGTAAACTGGCATCTGCTTGTAACAGATTGAACCTCTAAAGTCGATGACTGTGCATCTGCTATATATTTTCTTTTTTATTTGGCCGATTTCATGTATCGGCCCCCACATTTCACTGTCCATCATCCCACATGCTTGGGAAATATTTCTTGAGATGTTGGCCGTTGACACCACTTTGGAATTTTACGTCCGGCTCCTCAAGCATGTATGTTCCTCTTAAAACTGATCGACCTGTATGGCCCGTGCCAATTTGGAGACCATTTACCATATGTTGCATCCTTAGTCCCTAATGGCAACACGACTTCCCATACCGGATCGCCAACGTGGAACTCCTTTGGTCTCACTTTCTTGTTATATGCACGAGCTACCTTGGCCTTGTTCTCTTTGATCTTCTCTCAGCGACCACAGCTGAGCTCGCTTAAATCCTCAACACGTCACTCATCGGGGTTGCATATTCTTCGATTGTTAGATTGTTACGAAAAGTGACACGTCTCGATCCAGCCGTAATTTCCCAAGGCAATACGGCTTCTTGTCCATAGACTAGATGGTATGGCGAGGTTTTATCGCTCCATGGCATGACATGCGATAAGCCCATAAAGCCTCGAGAACCTCGTACAACGCCTAGGGTGCTCGTCGAATTTTCTCTTGATCAGCTTGATAAGGCTCGTTGGATGCTTCACTTGCCCATTTGCTTGAGCATAGTATGGAGATGATCGAATCGACTTAATCCCGTGTCCTCAGAATTTTCTAAACTCGTGGGAAATGAAGACCGAACCTCCATCGGTCGTGATAGTTTGGGAATCCGAATCTATGAATGACATGTTCTTTCACAAAATTGATAACATCCTTTGAGTTCACGACTTCATCGGGACAGCCTCCACCCATTTAGTGAAATAATCGATGGCCAAAATCCACATGTGGCCTTTGCTTGATGGAGGATTGATCTTGCCAATCATATCCATGCCCCAACCTCGGAATGGCCAAGGTTTGATGATGGGGTTCATTCTTGTGTGGTACCATCTGAATTTTCCCAAATTTCGACATGCTTGACACCCTTTGTAGTACTTGAAGCAGTCCTCAAGCATGGTGGGCCAATAAAACCTGATCGCTGATCAAACATTTCATCTTGTGAGCCGATTGGTGAGTTCTCTGGCGCCTTCGTACCTCGTGTAGGAGCCGATTGGCCTCGGCTGTCCCCGGACATTTGAGCAATAACCCTCCGAGTCCTGTAAAACATGTCGTCCCCGATAAGCACATACTTCATGGCCTTGTACCTTATCCGTTTAGGTGCCCCGAATCCTTCAAGTAATTGAAGATATCGGCTCTCATCGTCTGCTTCGAGGCTGCACGAACATCGGCTCCCTACCTTTCGTCCTTGTAGCACGAAGCCATTTGTGCAAGATCATTTGCCTCGGTATTCTGCGATCGCGGGATCCAGGTGAAGTTTATGTACCGGAACTGTGCCATCAGCTCGCGGCATTGCAGCCATAATGGGAAGAGCGACTCGCTCTCACACTTGTATTCCTCCGTGAGTTGAGAAATCACCAACTTGGAGTCTCCAAAAATTTCCACTGCTTCTACTCCAGCTTCGATGAGCAACTCCATTCCCTTGCGTATCGCCTCATACTCAGCGACGTTGTTGGTGCGAGGGGCAGATAACCTGATGGAGAAGAAAAATGTTGCCCCCCGGGGCGACACGAGTAGCATGCCGATGCCGCACCCTTCGTCACAAACCGATCCATCGAAAAACATAACCCACGCTCGTATAGACAGTGCCGCTATATTAGTGTTGATCCTTTCAGCGATAAGGTCGGCCAATGCCTGACCCTTAACCGCTTTTGCGGGTTGATACCGGATGTCAAATTCCGATAACGCAAACATCCATTTGCCGAGTCGGCCTTTCAACATAGGAGCCGACAGCATGTGCTTTATGACATCTGATTTGCATATGATGACGATCTCCGCTGATAGCAAGATGTGGCGCAGCTTGGTGCAGGTGAAAAACAGGCAAAGGCACAACTTATCGATCTCAGGATACCTTGTCTCTGCATCCAACATCCTTCTGCTGATGTAAAATACAACTCGCTCCAGCCCATCATAAACTTGCACCACCACTGAGGCGATGGACGTGTCACCATCGATAAGTAAATGTAGAATGGCCTATCCGGGGCGGAACCAACACCGTGGCTTGTCGGATATTCTTTGATCTCGTCGAAGGCTCGTTGTTCTGCCCCGGAATTCCTCGTCGATTTAATTTTCACCAGTCCATGAACGGCTCTATTCTTCCCGACAGATTGGAGATGAATCTTCCCGAAGTTGATTTTGCCGATGAGGGATCGCTTCTTTCTTCGTGGTAGGTGGCCTCATTGTTCGTGACCGCCTCTCGACTTTTCAGGCCGATCTCAATTCGCGTTCATGGACCAAGAAACCCGAGAACTGGCCGTCACCCGAAGGCACACTTCTTTGGATTCATCCGTAGCGAATTTTCTTGTTCGGTCCGGGACGCGTTGCGGATCGTCCAAGTGTCCTTGTCTTGAAGCGACTTGACCACCACGTCATCGATGTAAATTTCCAGCAGCTTTGCGATCAGGTCATGGAAAATGTAATTCATGGCTCTTTGGTACGTGGCCGGCATTCTTCATCCAAATGTCATCACTACATATTCAAACAACCCCACGAACAGGACTCGAACGCAGTCTTGTGTATGTCTGTTGGAGCCATAAAAATTTGGTTGTAACCGCATTGCCATCCATGAAGCTCAAGATCTTATGACCAGCGCTGCGTTGATTAACGTCTACGCTACGGCATCGGATACTCATCCTTTGGAGTAGCTCTGTTGAGATCCGAAAATCTATGGCAACACGCCAAATCATCCTTTTCTCTACAGTACGATACTAGAAATCCACCAAAGATACCGCATGGCCCGATTAACTTGGCTGTCAACATTTTCTCGACCTCTTTCTTAACTTCTTCCAAAATTTCGCCTTCATTTGTCGTGCTCACCGGAATGGCGAAACTTTTTAAGCGGAGTCGATGCTCAATGATGCTCTGTCTAACCTGCATCTCTCAGATAGTCCCGTGTGAAGCGATGGATATTCTTTCAACAGAGCTATCATCGGACCCCGCAGACTTGGATCTAACTTGGATAAATGTCGGTCGGCTTATCCCCGACCGATGTCGATCTCCTCTAGTTCATCACGGATGTAAACCCATACCCTAGCTTTCCGTCACTGTTAAATCGATGCTAAACAGGGCAAGCAGTTGGTGAGGACAACAAAATAATTTGGGCGATTGCACGAATCGCCCCTTTTGATTGCATTAGTCAAGGACGGTTTACACCTTATTTGTGCTTTACAATGGCAGGAATCTCCTACTACGCTGCATGACCCGCTTGTCGAAGATTACTGCTTTTATTGTTTGTGGCCGATCGCAGGATCGCCATACCACGCACGATCGTGGACTTTGCTACTCTGTCGAGCCGATGGATAAGACCAGCCTCACCCCGTTTTTTGTAGCTTCATGCGCCACAGCCGTCTAGACTGATTCCAGAGATCGCTCTTGGTCTTCGCTTCAGATGTTCATGCCGGCTATGGAGATCTCGATCGAATCATCTGCATGAATGACCTCCACCTCATCTCCGTCCCATCAGACAGGGCATCGCATCATGGATGGAATGCAGCAGTTAGCGTGAATCCAATCCCTCCCTAGCAAGACAGCGTAGGTTCTTTTGCTGTCAACGACGAAGAACGACGTAGGGATGGTTTTTCGGCCCACGGTCAGATCCACGTTCAGAACGCCTTACGTTTCTGAAGTTTGGCCGTTGAAGTCGCTTAACGTGACGTTGGTTTTGATCAGATCTGCAGTGGAGCGTCCCAAACGCCGTAGCATGGAGTATGGCATTATATTGACTGCCGCTCCGGTGTCCACCAACATCTTGCTGACAGGCTGCCCATTGATGTAACCTCGTAGGTACAGGGCTTTCAGATGTTTGTAGCCCTTCTCACGTGGCTTCTCAAAGATAACCGGCCGTGGGCCACAGTCAAACTGTGCCACTGGTAGCTCGTTGGTTCTTGGAGCGCAGAACTCTGACGGAAGTATGAACACCATGTTTGTGCCAGCCGATGTCTTTGCATCGGCTTTTACCGGTTTGGGGCGCCACTCTTTCCTTTTCGGGCGATCTTCCGTTTCCAAGGTCTGCCGAATTTTAACGGCCAGATCGGGCCGTGCTTTCTTTAAAGCGTGGAGATACTGCGCTTTAGCTTCCTCCAAGTTACGCAGCCGCTGCACTCTACGGTTTTGGGTGTGTCTGAGTCCGTCGGGACACCACCTTGGACGATGATATCTGTCTTCTTCTTTGTCATCCATTGTCTCCTCGAGATCTTTTGCTCGAGCGGACTCCTAGACGGCTCTCGAGGTGAGAGGCCCTAGACGCTTGAACACTGAAACTGGCCCTGTGTCCTCCTTCTGCTGTCCACATTCCGGGCAGTTATCGATTGTAGGCAATCGGCTCATTCCCGCATCCCAGCAATACTTGAAGAAAGGACAACCCCAATGCTTGTCGACGCCTTCCTTTTCTTTTGACGTTCCCCTAGAGAGGTGCTCATATCCTTCATCGTCTCTATCGCGCCGGCGACGTCGATCATACTGACGCCCATACTTGTTAAGGAGGTGCGTGGAGTGTGGCTTCTGATATCGCACGCTTCTGACTGCTGTTAAATACCGCGTCATCGTCATCGTACCGGGGCCGGTCACGTGGACCGGCCTCCTCTCTTTCTTTGGCCCGAGAGCGACCGCCCTCCTCCTTATATGTGCCATGATGGTATACAGGCCCTGCCATGTTGACATCGAACGAGAAATCCAACTGACGCCTCGTGGAGTGGCTGTGTTCTACCATGTTGACGCCAGGAAATGGGTTTGTGTCCACTTTCATGGCGAATTGTCCAAGGATCAGACGGCCCTGTTCTATGGCCGTTTGGATTTGGCGACGTAGCTCTTTGCAGTCATTGGTGGTGTGGGTGAACGAGTGATGCCACTTGCAGTATGGTCTTCCGTTCATCTCTTGAGCCGTAGGGATTTTGTGGCCTTCGGGTAACTTCACCGCTTTTTCAAAGAAGAATCGAATATCTGCTCAGCTTTGCTCACGTCGAAGTCGAACCCTTTTGCAGGCCCTTGCTGCTTTACCCATTTGCAGGGCACAGGATCTGCCACCCGAGCCCATTCAGCCACGGCCACCTCCTGGTCTTGTGTAGGATCTTCTTCTTCATCGACGACTGTGCCTATCGGACGCTTGAACTTGTCTTGGTACAACTCGGTGGCGCTGTTCATACATCGTCTTCCGGGCCATGTGCGCCAATGAGTTGTACTCTACTTGAAAGCTAGATCCTTGACAAAGCCGAGAGACCCAACACCGCCAGCCGACGCTTCTTTTTAGTTAAACGAGTGAGTAACATCGGTTCTTGACAAGCTGGCCGGATGTACTCGGCTGATTTCTCCCGCTTTGCCGCACTCGTGCCAGTCCGCAATGCCAGCCTCGGTAGCCTCTGAATGATACCGAATGTGGAACTGCTCTTCCAGCTTGCTTCCGTGTCCGATCGAATCAGTGGCAGCGAGGTGTACCACCCAAAAGCTGGTCTGCCGAGATTGCGCAAAGAACCTTACGCGCAATCGATCCGATGCTGAAATCATGCCTAATCATGCGGTATCGGCTCACGTGCTCGATCGAGCTCGACCCTTCCAACCGCTAAACCTTGAGAACTCGTGGAGCCGATACTTGGGCGGCGGAATCGATCAAACTCGTTGGGGTACAGTTAGAATAGCCGATTGTCCTTCTTCGCACGGCCGAACTGGTCTCTCAAGATGGTACGGATTTGCTCCACGCTTGAGCTGCAGGGCTAGATTCTCGTGACTCGTTCCAGGCATACTTGGCTAGCCACGCTTTGTTTGTCGGCGTCCATCCTGTATATCGCTGCTCCAGAACGCCGCCTCAAGCCCCGCCCAGAACTCCTGCAGAAATCCTGCGGTTGCAATCCGTTGGTGCGTGTCGTTATTGCAGTCCAGACGTAGGTGCACACATATCCATGTGGGATTTCTTTAGGTGGCTCAAACAGGAACTGGCAATCGCCTGGGTCGCCTCCGACCTTGTAGACGACGTACGCCGCTGCCCCTGGTGGCTCCGGAGCTGCAAGTGTGAATGGCAGTGGTGGCCTGGCCTGGAGCGGTCTTTCTCCCTGGTGAGTCCCCAGAGTAGGCCCCGACGGAGAGTACTGATGTTTCATGATCTCCTGAACTACGCAAACTGCGATCCGCTCGAAAGCGTTCACCAGGCTCTCAGAATGGCGGTGAAGAGAATGAGCCACCATGTAGTTGACTTCCTGTCGCAGAGCTCTGGTGTGCTCCTCTGAAGGAACAGAGAGATCCACCTCATCAAGAGCACCCTCGGGTGAGAACCCTTTCCACCTGATGCCATGCTTACGAGTCCTCTCAAAAGAGCCGATGAGATCGGCTTCGAAGAGAGCTTTGATGTCATCATACTTCGCCTTGTGCTCCTTAGGCAGCTCGTCGTACGTGACTGGTCTGTCCCCCATCTCAGCGTCGGATGTTGATGCAGATGCTGTTGAAGGTCCCACCGGGCGTGCCAGAATGTGTTGCCTGTCAAAACCCACCGGCGAGCAGCGACGAGCAAGACGAAGAGCCGGGAGGCTCCCAGAACTGCTGGTGGGCCCTGGTCCCTCGGGCAACGGCCCGCAAAACTCCGGCACACGTCCTGGCTTGGTTCAAGGGCGTGCCACCTGACCTATACCTGGTCAGGAAGGTGATGGATTGCTTCGATCAGTTTCCTGCATGGTAAACAAGTATACGTAAAATTCGAGCCGTGACCGGCTCCTAGGTTTCCCTGTGAATCGGCTCCTAGAGCCGATTATCCCATGGTTCTGCATTAGATCTACGATAACATGGGGTTTTACTTCATCATTACAAGTTAAATCGATCTACGACAGTTTAACGTTTTCACCACGTAATTGGAACGTCCTACACGTAACTGAGCCTGGTAGGTACAAAAGATGATAGAAAACTAACCCTAGAGGAGGCCTAACAACCGACGAAAAATCAATTACCGGAACAACTCCTCTCGAACTAGCAAACCATATCCTTACGTACTACTGGATCGTTCAACCCGTTTGCAAGGCCTGACTACGTGGATATCAAACTAAACCTTGGAAAACAAGGCATAACCATAACAGATCGAATCGACTAAATAAAGATCAAGCAAGATGCTACCTTTACACCCGGGAAAAGGTGCAAAGGTAGCGAGGTAACTAGAGGTAGCACAACTTAACAAATCATAGTGAAAAGTACCGATGCTAACCTAAACAAATCTATGATAGTAGTGTTACTCGCCATCAACAAGGCTTCAGTACGAGTAACACCAAATAACGCATAAGTAGATACTGCCTAGATCGCAAGATGCGATCTAGGCAGCATGAAACTTACCCGAAAGAAACCCTAGAAACAAGGGGTGGCGATGCGCCGAGATTGTGTTTGTTGTGAACGTGATTGTCCTCCTTTTCTCAATAACCTTAGGTACATATTTATAGTCCGGAGACTTTCTATCTTTGGAATAACTCTACAACTCTATCTCTTACCTAAACCGAAACGTAACCTACTACAATATACAGATACACGGGCAATTTAGCCCAAATCCACATACAAGGCCGATTCAGCAACACGTTGCATATATGTATCTTCCAAGCCCATCTTGATTACGGCCCATCTCCTCCTTTGGCCAAAATATGGCGATAACAATCTCAAAGCTATATTACTAGTCATATCATCTCAAACTTTTATGATGACATGTGTTGATTTCTTCTCTCTCCTTATGGTGTTTGGTTCTTCCTGGTAGAATACGATACCGAGATCGAAGACAGAGATCAACACCATCAAAGATCGAAGACCGATACTTGACCAAATGTAATCAAATCAAGTACAATGTTATGGAGATATTCTTATTGTATATCAATGGGAAAAGGCATGCATAGCCCCGCCATTATACAATCCTATGTTTCCAAAAGTATTTCAATTACTATGATCTTTTATCGTTAGATAGAGTATCATATCTAGTGCATTACTCCCTTTGAGCTTATATTACGTCATCCACTGCTCCTAGCATAACTAGGTTTGACTTGTGTGCACTGCTAGAGCTTATATGTGTGTCCTGCTTAGCCATGCTTAGCTGTTCGAGTCTGTTCCATTCAAAGATGTATTAGAGATGCAAAGAATCTAGTATGTTAGGAGAACGACGAATGAATGTGATATGAGGTTAACCATGCTAGGGCTTGTATCGGAGGCCACAGTGGGATGTGGTTTTTGTAGTCCCATGCTCTCTACTACTAGGAATTGAGTTCTTGACCCCTGAACCAAAACTGAGCGTACAACCACATGGGTCCTGGAAAGCGCCTTGACCAACTAACTTTCCTAGTAGATTTCATGATTCACATAGTTCGGGCGTTCTATTCGATATATGCATCTTGGTTGTTCTTGAAGGCGGTGAAAGAGGTGCATCATAACAGGTAGGCAACGGTGGACAAGGTTGCTTAGGGTGGATAGAGCCCCTAGTAAACCAACCTCTCCTCACATATCTAGGGACTGGCTTTGGCGAAACCCAGCTTACGGTGTGACTCATGGTCTCGGTGACATCAAGGTAAAGGTCGTGGTTAATCTCACTCTGTTGGCCTTCCAAGGAAGAGGGCTAATGTACTGGCATTAAGAGTAGGTTGGTACGTGTGGGTAAATTTGTACATTCCTATATGGTTAAATATTTTTGAAAGGTCGTGTCCATGGTTATGGACAACTCGGGAATGGATTCTAATATCATAGAGAACTTTAACCTAATTATAAAACTTGGGAGATGAACAAAGGCTTAAGGATGCTTCCTCGTGGGTACAAGGGGGTGATCCTAGTCGGTAGGTGATGATTATGACTTGGTGGATATCAAAGATATGATAAATACTTTGGAGACGTTGCTCTTGTTGGAGATATACCCAAGAGGCAATAATAAAGTGGTTATTATCATATCTTCACACTTATGATAAATGTTTACATACCATGCTATAATTGTATTAACCGGAAACATTAATACTTGTGTGATTTGTAAACTAAAATAAGAGTCCCTAGTAAAGCCTCTTGTTAAACTAGCTTGTTGGTTAATATATGATCATGGTTTCCTGATCATGAACATAGAGATGTTATTAACAACAGGATCATATCATTAGGAGAATGATGTGATGGACATACTCCTATAGATAAGCGTAGCATAAAGATCAAGTCATTTAAATAGTTCAATTGCTATATGCTTTCTGATACATAGTAACCTAATTCCTTCGACCATGTGATCATGCATATCACCTTTACCAGATGGATGCTTTGATGACATCAAACACCACACCGAATCGGGTGGCTATAAAGGTGGCATTGAGTGTTCGAAAGTATTGGTTGAAACACATGGATCAAGAGTGGATTTGTCCATCCATATGACGGATAGATATACTCTGGGCCCTCTCGGTGGAATGTCATCCAATTGGCTTGCAAGCATGTGACGGCTCACAAGGGATCACATATCACGGGAACGAGAAAAGAGTACTTATCGGAACGAGGTTGAACTAGGTATGCAGAGATACCGACGATCATAACCTCGGATAAGTAAACTATCGTGAGACAAAGGGAAATTGGTATCGTATGTAAGTGGTTCATTCGATCAAAGTAATCGTAGAAATATGTGGAGCCATATGAATTTCCATATTCCTCTATTGGTTATTGTTCGGAGAAGTGTCTCGATCATGTCCGCATAATTCACGAACCGTAGGGAGACACACTTAAGGATTCGACGTTGTTTGAGTAGTTATGGTATTATGAGAAAGAGACCGAATGTTGTTCGAGTCTCGGATGGGATCCGGATATCACGAGGTGATCCGTAATGGTCCGGAGAATAATATTCATATAAGGAAAGTCCCGTTTGAGTTCGGGAATGATTCCGTGTTTTCATCGGAATGTTCTAGAAGGTTCGGATTGTCCAAGACTCCGGGGAGGGTACATGAATGTGTCATTGGATATTGGAATGATTGCATCATGTACTAAGTGTTCTCGCTGTTCCAAATAAAGGATTAAATTGAATCCCAAACAGAAAAGTCAAACGGCCGGTTTGAAAGTCAAACTAAAACAGAAACTGGGAAACAAGCAAGAGGTGGTTGAACCGACTTGGGGAGGAGTCCTCCAAGCCAAGCGCCAACCAAGGCCGACTTGGGAGGGACTCCTCCCTTGGCCGCCCTCCCACCTATAAAAGGAGGGCCTCCTCCTCTAGACACAAGTTCCTATCCTCTAATCTCCGGTTTAGAGCCGTTTTGGTTTAGAGCTTCTAATTGCCCTAGCCTTCGGTTTAGAGCCTTCTAATTGGTGTGTCTAATATCTAGACCACTAATAGCTCTCTCATACTCCACCATACTGCCCGGCTTAAGCGAAGCCTGCGGGATCTCCTCTACTTCCCAGACCACGCCAGTTGTGCTACGGAATCGCGAGGAGGGTGCTACAACCTCCGCCGCTGGAACATGGGAGAGGAAGGTCTTCGTCAGTCCGAACGTGTGACCGATCATGCGGAGCGCTTTAACGCAGCGCCTGAAGGATCGCTCACGCGATCTTGAGATCGGAAGTGTACTACATCACCCACGAGAATCTGCTCTCTAACCGCTTTGGAATCTTTGAGGGTAACTTATTCCATCGACTCGTTGCTACAATCTAGTAGATAGATCTTGGCTTGTTTGTTTGTATGCGATAGAAATTTTTGTTTTCCATGCTACGAACCCCTAAAGGGTATCGAGCCGTGTCTATATGTATATCTCATTGCGAGTAGAACACAATGGTCATTGTGGCGTTGATGCTTTTATTGTCGATTGCTTCTTGTGTACTTTGCATCTTGCGGTATGTTGGGATGAAGCGGCCGGGCTAAACTTACATGACATCGTTCATGATACTTGCTCCACGCTTGACATGCAACTTGTATTGCATAAGTGGCTTTATGGGTGCCTGCTTTCTCCTAGCATAGTTAAGATTCAATTTACAACGTGATTGACAATACTAGTATCAATGTTGTGGTTCTTGTTCGTAGTTAGAACGACACTTATTGAAAGCCCCAAACCACGTAAAACATGCAAAGAAAATTAGAGGCGTCTAACTTTGTTTTGCGTGGGTGTGCTGTGATGTGATATGGCCATGATTGTGATTATATATGATGTATGCAATGTTCCTTATTGTAAGTTGGCAACCGGTAGGAGCCATATGGTTGTCTTTAAATTCTGTTAAGACCCACGTGTCTATTCAAAGTAGTTGTAATAGTTGAAGCCGGTGGACGACAACCATGGAGAAGCATCATTGACCTTGATGCAATGTCGGTGATGATGGAGATCATGTTCGTGCTAGAAGATGGAGATCGGAAGCACAAATAAGAAAGGCCATATCATATCACATATTATGAATTGCATGTGATGTTAATCCTTTATGCATCTTGTATTGCTTAGTAGACGACGGTAGCATTATAAGATGATCCCTCATGCACATGAATTTGAAGTCATAAAGTGTTCACCCTTAGTTAGCACCGTTGCTAAATCTTGTTGTTTCAAAGCACAACGTGATGATCGGGTGTGTTAGATTCTACAAGTGTATACAACGTGAGCAAGCCAGATTTGCTCATGAAGAAACTAAGGTTTGATCTTGACGAGCCTAGCATGTACAGATATGGCCTCAGGAACACGGATTACCGAAAGGTAGAGCATGAGTCATATAGTAGATATGATGAACATGTTGATTGTTCGCCATTGAAGCTATATCAACTCTCGTGATGATCGGTTTTGATGTGGTGGATTTGGTTCGTGTGATCACTAAAACAATGTGAGGGATATTGTTTTGAGTGGGAGTTCACCTAGATTAATTTAATTATTAATTAGAACTCAATTTATCATAAACTAAATCAAAGTGAAATTGCATAGTTGTTGTAGTCATTGGCATCCGTTTACCACCTTGCGGTTAGTTATAATTGAGATAATAGAACTATAGAATTCTGGTTAGTTACTTTACGAACTGGTATCGTATTGTTTTGAAGTGTTAATCTAAAGTTTAAAAGTCCTATTGCAAACTTTCAGTAAGTTCCGGTTACTCCATGAAGTTTAATAATTAGTATTAAATCAAAAGTAACAATTCCAAGTGTTAGTATCATGTTTGTTTCCATGATTCTTGATATTCAAAGGATTGTCTTAATATCAAGGTTATCTAGGATCTGAAAGAGTTGTTTCAGAAACCATGATGTGTGGAAGATAGAGTGATATCTCAAACGAAGTTTGGTTGCAACATGATAGAGTATAATATGGCTAAAGTCATGTTCTCATATTTGATGAGAATTTGCGAAAGGTTGGAGACACTTGTTGTCCTAATCCTCCAAAAGGTTTTGGATAGCAACATTATACTCATAATTCATCGTTATAAGCTAACAGTAGCTTGATCATGGACGATTCCATGATAAGGGTGAATATTTGATGTAGGTAAAATGTTTACTACACCAAGAGATTACTAAAGAAAGGAATTTGAAAGAACACCAAACATTTGATGATGGTGATCTACTTCAAAGTGCAAGTCCAAAGACATTGGTATTTAATTATACACGCTTTGGACTATGTGTCATATGTATGACTCCACTATTGATGTTGATAGATTCTTTCAAACAAAAAAGGAAATATTGAAAGAAAATCTCATAAGTATATGTCAGAAAGGAAAAGACTAGAATTGTTCAGCTTAAGTATATAGATGATATACATGTTATGGCTATATTCTTAGCTTATTAAACAATGTGGTTCTCAAATATTTGATACTGAATTTGTTGGTGTGAATCGTAATACGAAACAACACAATTCATGAACTACAATGGCCTAAGTAACTAGCAAAAGAATATGTGATGATGTTCATCGAGAACAAATAAAGGGTTATTGGGTTGCTCGTTAAACATCAAAGCTTGCCTTCAAAGATTTGTTTTATCAGGTATTATGAGAACAAAAGGGTTGTTCAAATAATTGCCGTAATCCATAAAAGATGGATTCGCAAATCTCGTTGGAGACATCACATCCATAAAACTAGTGCTAAAGATGTCGAAAGACAAATTGATTGAAAGATCACTTAGGAAGTGACATCGCTTAAATTATATTGAAAGAAAACATGAAGAAACTCCATGTGGATGGAATTTTGGAGTCTTTTGATTTGTGATCAAATGACGCTTTTGAAACTTTCCTAGAGATAATTAAAACTTCGTTCATAGGCCGAAAGGGAACGAATGACTAGCTTATTGGAACTTGTACATATTTTTGTACGAAATCCATTATGTGTAGTCAAGAGCGATGGATTTCAACTTCATATGCTTTCTCCAAAAATTTGAGTGAATATATGAATATTTACTTAATAAGGATGAAGTGTGAAATATTTGAAAAGTTCAAAGACTTTCAAGATGAAGTGCAAAATCATTGTAACAAGAATATAAATAGTTTATGATAAGATCATAAAGGAAGATATTTGAGTTACAAGTTTAGCATAATACCTAAGATTTAAGGAATCGTCTGGATTTGCATTTTCCCAAACACCATAAGAGTATGGAGCATTCGAGATATGTAATTAAACCTTGTTTGACATGGTAAGATCAAAGGTATAATTCATAAAACTGCCATTATATTTTAAAGATTAAAAGCTTTAGAGACTACTGTTTTTCCACTGAAAAGAGCTCCATCATAATCCGTTGAAATGACGCCATATAAAGTTATGGTTTGGGATAAAACCCAAGTTGTCCTTTCTTAAACATTGGTATGCTATGCATAAGAAAGATGTTTGCAACCAAAGTCGGATGAACCTGTCTTTGTATATTATTTCGAATAACTGTTCCTCCATAACATCGGAGACAAAAATGTTTGTCGCTTAGAACGTCAAGTTTCTTAGAGAAGGAATTTTTCGTGAAAAGTTAAGTGGGAGGACAAGAACTTTGATAAGGTTAAAAGAACCTTAGCTATATGTGCAAAGTTGCGCAGCGCCGAAAAGTGTTCCGGAGGCAGCAACAATTCTCATGGCTCACGTGCCTCAAAGATTGTGGTTACGGAGATCTAAGTTCCTATTAAAACAAGTAGGTCGGGTAAATAATCAAATACCAAGATTTGAGAGTTAAATCATTATTTGACAATAATGATCCGACTACATGCAAAGAAGCGATGATGAGCCCTGACTCCGTCAAATGGCTTGAAGCCATAAAATCCGTGATAGTTCCATACACGAGAAATCAAGTTTTGAACTTGAAGGACCCTCGAGAAAGGTGTAAGACCTTACAGTTGTGTTTGGATCTATAAAAGAAATAGACATGGATGTTGCACATCTATGAAATAGTCGACATGTTGGGAAAGAGTTCACAACAATGTTCAAAGGTTGACTATGATAAGATTTGATCTTTCATAACGATATTTAGTCTAGACGGATTAATGTAGCAAACTACGACATATAATTTTGTTATGTGTTGAATAAACAAAACAAGTTCTTCTAATAGAATGGTTACCAAGGAAGTGTGCATGACACGGTCCAAAGGGTTTTGTTGATTCAAGGATGCTAAAATCATATGCAAACTTCAATGGTTGAAGTAAGCATAGCGGAGTTGGAATCTTCACTATGATGAAACTGTTAAAAGAGTTTAAATTCATCGGAGACAATGAAGATGCTTGCATTTGCAAGAAATTAAGTGGGAGCACTAAGACATATTCTAATACATTATGTGGAGGACATATTGTTGATTGGAAATGATGTATCTTTTATTAACACATATTAAGAATTTCATACCGATGAAAGACTTAGGCAAAACCCAAATATTTGGCATCAATAGACGCTAATATGGTTGTGCCGTAGTACATAGACAAGATATTGAATGAGTTCAATATAGAAACTACAAGAGAGGTTCTCGCACGTAAAGGATTGAATGAGTTCAATGTTGATGATATATTCAAGTGTATTGACATTTGGTAAAGTGAAACAAATAATCAAGTATAGATTGATACTTGATGTATGAAATCACAAAGAGTATTTATATCAATCATACTGTGATATGTACAAATCCAGATATGTCCTATGCTCTAAATGTTGTGAGCATATACCAGAATGATTCGTAAGATGATCATTGGACAATAGTAAGGATATTCTTATGATCTTTTGGAAGAACTAAGAGTATAATATTTGTAGAAGTGACAAATAGATGGTTAGTTCATCGTAAAAGTACTACATTGATACTAGCTTTGTCACAAAGTACAAATTAAGTTTATCTCAATCTAAACTAAGGGTGGCACAATATAATGGAAAGTGAGTTCCATAATGGATTTGGATGAGTTCCAAAGTTAAGACATTGTGACAGATACTACAACAAAAGGCTAAGTATATAACTGCTATTATAGCAGCTAAAGAGGGCATTTGTGTCAAGTAGTTTGTTATCAAACTAGGTGTAGTTCACAAAGGATAATACTATGAAGATATATTGTGCGACAATATTATCAACATGTTTTAACCCCAAAGAGCTAAAGGTCACAATCGGACCAAATTTATACAAAGCCATCTCATTAGAGAATGAGTGATGCGTAGAGACAAAGACATGCAATTACACACGGACTTGGAAGTGTCGATCCGAGATCGATTGACCACTAGCAATCGTGTACATACAACACCGGAAAGCCATAGGTGTTGAATACACAAAGGTTTGAAACTAGATTATTGACTATAGTGCAAGTGGGAGATGTTGGAGATATGCCCAAGAGGCAATAATAAAGTGGTTATTATCATATCTTCACACTTATGATAAATGTTTACATACCATGCTATAATTGTATTAACCTAAACATTAATACTTGTGTGATTTGTAAACTAAAATAAGAGTCCCTAGTAAAGCCTCTTGTTAAACTAGCTTGTTGGTTAATATATGATCATGGTTTCGATCATGAACATAGAGATGTTATTAACAACAGGATCATATCATTAGGAGAATGATGTGATGGACATACTCCTATAGATAAGCGTAGCATAAAGATCAAGTCATTTAAATAGTTCAATTGCTATATGCTTTCGATACATAGTAACCTAATTCCTTCGACCATGAGATCATGCATATCACCTTTACCGGATGGATGCTTTGATGACATCAAACACCACACCGTGAATCGGGTGGCTATAAAGGTGGCATTGAGTGTTCGGAAAGTATTGGTTGAAACACATGGATCAAGAGTGGATTTGTCCATCCATATGACGGATAGATATACTCTGGGCCCTCTCGGTGGAATGTCATCCAATTGGCTTGCAAGCATGTGACTGGCTCACAAGGGATCACATATCACGGAACAAGAAAAGAGTACTTATCAGTAACGAGGTTGAACTAGGTATGCAGAGATACCGACGATCATAACCTCGGATAAGTAAACTATCGTGAGACAAAGGGAAATTGGTATCGTATGTAAGTGGTTCATTCGATCGCAAAGTAATCGTAGAAATATGTGGGAGCCATATGAATTTCCATATTCCTCTATTGGTTATTGTTCGGAGAAGTGTCTCGATCATGTCCGCATAATTCACGAACCGTAGGGAGACACACTTAAGGATTCGACGCTGTTTGAGTAGTTATGGTATTATGAGAAAGAGACCAAATGTTGTTCAGAGTCTCGGATGGGATCCGGGATATCACGAGGTGATCCGGAATGGTCCGGAGAATAAGATTCATATAAGGAAAGTCCTGCTTTGGAGTTCGGGAATGATTCCTGTTTTCATCGGGAATGTTCTAGAAGGTTCTGATTGTCCAAGACCGGGGAAGGGTACATGAATGTGTCATTGGATATTGGAATGATTGCATCATGTACTAAGTGTTCTCGCTGTTCCAAATAAAGTATTAAATTGAATCCCAAACAGAAAAGTCAAACGACCAGTTTGAAAGTCAAACGGCTAAAACAGGAAACTGTGGGAAACAAGCAAGAGGTGGTTGGAACCGACTTGGGGGAGGAGTCCCTCCAAGCCAGCGCGCCAACCAAGGCCGACTTGGGGAGGGACTCCCCTCCCCTTGGCCGCCCCTCCCACCTATAAAAGGAGGGGCAGGGCCTCCTCCTCTAGACACACAAGTTCCTATCCTCTAATCTCCGGTTTAGAGCCGTTTTGGTTTAGAGCTTCTAATTGCCCTAGCCTTCGTTTTAGAGCCTTCTAATTGGTGTGTCTAATATCTAGACCACTAATAGCTCTCTCTCATACTCCACCATACTCGCTTAAGGCGGCCTCATGGATCTCCCTCTACTCGGTACCACAGCCGGAATCGCGAGGAGAGTGCTACAACCTCCGCTGCCTGCTGGAACAAGGGAGAGGAAGGTCTTCGTCGAGTACCGAACGTGTGACCGACTGCGGAAGCGCTGCCGGAACGCAGCGCCGGAAGGATCGTCTACACGATCTTGAGATCGGAAGTGTACGACTACATCACCCACGAGAATCTGCTCTCGTTAACCGCTTTGGAATCTTCGAGGGTAAGTTATTCCATCGACTCGTTGCTACAATCTAGTAGATAGATCTTGGCTTGTTTGTTTGTATGCGATAGAAAATTTTTGTTTTCCATGCTACGAACCCCTACAGCTCTCTTATCCCCTTTTGAAATATTTTGACTAGACGAGCTTCTTCTCCCTCCTGTTTTACAAACAAAGATGGATTTATGCAAAATATCTCCACTAGCCATAAGTCTTGCGGAGTACACTGTACTCAACCTTTGCTCTGTTGATACTTTTGTAACAGAGTAAGTGTTTCCCTGAAGACGATTTTGGTACGACATCAACACCGACGAGTAGCTTGGGGTTTCTGGCCGGCAGCCTGGAATCTATGGGCTGGGACGTCATCGTTATGCTTTAGGCCTCTTAGGCCATTTGTTAAGTTTGGTATACTTAATAGCATAATTTGCCTTTCGTTGTTTGATGATTATGGTCAGTGACCTCTTCTTGTAATATTTTGGTTCTCTCCTCATTTATGAGCTTATTGTAATGACTGTTGTGTTGCAGGGTCACTATCGTGTTATCGATTCTCACTAGATATCCTCGAGCTCTAGGTTAAACTTATGTTAGACTGAGGTCTGTGATTTTTCTAACCCTGATCCTGGGGGTGATATAATACCCTAGAGCTTATAAATACTGAGGCACACACCTAATATCCGTGTTGGCATTGGCGCAATAAAAAAAGTTGCCAGTGATATTTACGTCAGAAAAAAGTGGATAGGCGGCGTTTTTTTTGATCGACACATCATTATCCGTCACCTTTGTTCTAGCATGGCCGCTACACAGTTATACCGCGTCTCATTGTAGGTTGGAACACCTTAGGTGTCAGACATTACGAATGGCAATGACACAACACTGCTTCATATTGTATTTGTTGGCGCATGCTGTTGGAGATATGCTCTAGATGCCAATAATAAAAATGGTTTTATTTTATATCCCTTATGTTCATAATAGTTTTATTCTATGCTATAAATTTGTTAGGCGAAAACATTCATACACGTGTAGAATGTAAATAAACCAAGTCCCTAGTAACCTCTATACGACTAGCTCATTGGTCAATTGATGATCGAGGTTTTATGATCATGGACATTTATGTCAATTGATAGTGTGGTCATATCATTGGATGAAGGATGTGATGGACGGATGATACGTCGAACGTATCTATAATTTTTTATATTCCATGCTTGTTTAGTATCTACGTTGCTTTGCTTTGTCCACACTTTGAGGTGCTTTTCATATGTTTTCTGGTACTAACCTATTAACAAGTTGTCACAGTGCCATTTGCGAGTTTTCTGCTATTTTTGGTTCTAGAAAAGCTAGTAAGGAAATATTCTCGGAATTGGACGGGACAAAAGCCAAAGTCAATATTTCACCGAGGAGAACACGGAGTCCAGAGGAGAGACGGAGGGGCGCCACAGGGTGGCCACACCCCCCCAGGCACGAGCCCACCCTGGGTCGTGCCTTGGCAGGGTGTGGGCCCCCTGGCCGCCTCCCAGCCTCGCCTCTTCGCCTATAAAAAGCCCCCGATGCCTAAACCCTAAGTACCCAATCAATATTCCACGAAACCGTCTGTAGCCGCCACCACCATCGTCCCTAGATCGGGGGGATCTAAAGCTCTTCTCGGCACCCTTCCGGAGGGGAGATCATCCTGGAGGCCTTCTTCTTCATCATGCCAGCCTCCAGTATGAAGCGTGAGTAGTTCCACCTTGTATTACGCGTCCATGTAGTATCTAGGTGGTTGTATCTCATCCTTGTTCTTTATGTCTAGATCTTGTGAGCTCCGTTCATGATCAAGATCTAATCTATTTGTAATCATGCATGTTGTGTTTGCGGGGATCCGATGGATATTGAGATTACTATGTCAGATTGATTAATGGTTTTATCTTATTGATTCTATCATGTCTGTGTTGTTTGTGATCTTGCATGCGCTCCGTTGTTAGTAGCTATCTTGGCCAAGTAGTTGCTAGTGACTCCAAGAGGGGGTATTTATGCTCGATAGTGGGTTCATGCCTCTACTTAATCAAGGGAAGTGACAGAAATCTGTATGGTTGTAGATGTGCTATTGCCACTAGGGAGAAAACAACGGTCTCTTGTTCATGGAACAAGTGGATTGTTTACCTTACACACTTTGCTTAAAGCAGTTGTCTGTTGCTTGCAACTTAATACTTGAGGGGGTTCGAATGATAACCCAGAGGTGGACTTCTAGTCATAGATGCAGTTGGATGATGGTCTATGTATATTGTTGTATTGCCCAATCGAATCTCATAGGATCTTTATGTCTAGTATTGCATTGTTATGCCTTGCTCAGTCCTATCAATTGCCCTGCTATAATTTGTTACCCAACATGTCATGTTTGTTTATCTAAGGAGAACACCTCTAGTGAACTATGGACCCCGGTCCAATCTTTAATATTAATACATCTTCCACTGTTACTGTTTACTTGCTGCAAACCATCATCACCTTCCACACCATAAATTTAATCCTTTGTTACAACAACCGGTGAGATTGACAACCTCATTGTTTGAGTTTGTGTTGTGCAGGATTCCACGTTGCTTGCAACACCTTTGAGACGTTTCCTTCCTCCTACTGGTTCGATAACCTCGGTTTCTTACTAAGGGATAACTTCCTACTGTGCTGCATCACACCTTCCTCTTGGGGTTTCCCAACGAAGCGCTCCACTTTGACACAGCGCCATCAACGCACATCCAACTCAAGTATTGAAACAAGATTTTCTCACAAAGTTCAACATTATGATAACTAGTAAAACATAGTAACCCACTCTTTTGACAGTGAGATCATATCTAATCACTATCACCAAAGGATGCTTTGACTGCATCAATAGACACACTGTAACAGGCTGATCATAAAGGTGTCTATCAGGTATTCTGAAGGGGCAGGTAGACGCCTAACCATCCGATGCATGTAAAATGCATACATGAACCTTGTAGTTGCTTGCTATGAATTTCCACATATTTTCTACATATATGATGTTATATTCGTGTTTTACATTGTTTTATAGGGATTTAGCAATGATCCCCTTTATTATGTCTATAACTCTGTAGGATAGGAAAACCTTGTTTTGTGTATTTTTGCCTTTCAGGGACCTAAACAAAGTCAAATGGAGCTGGGCTTTCGGGGACGTCAATATTTCATTAAGAGAAGCACTAGGAGCTCTTGGAACTCACCAGCAGAGCCAGGAGGCCCAAAAGAGCACTGGGGGTGCCGCCCACTAAGGGTGGGCGTGCCACCTAGGCCCTTTTCCTCTACGGCCATCAATTCGTTTTGATGTTTTTCCCACCGCCTTCGTCAGACCTAAAAACGACTATAAATAGGGCCCCTCGGGAGTTCCTATGAGGAGGCGCCGCAAAAACACTAGAACACCAAAACAGAGCCAGAACTAGCGAAGATTGGAGGGAGAAACTCCGTCGGAGCCGCCACTAGATGGATCTCTACCTTCTCCAACGTCTCCACCATCATCACCATGTTGAAGAGGGAGTAGTCCACCTCCGGACTATGGGTTTGTGGTAGTAGCTTGATCTATGTCTCTCTTGTTCTTCATAGATCTCTAGTACCATATGATCTGGTCATATTTGTAATTCCTAGGTGGTGGATCTTTATTCTATGATTTGATATATGAGATTGGAACCTATCATGTGTAAGATGTATTGATAGATGTATTTTTATCATGTACCCCATTCTTAAGTACTTGTTCTGATCCAACTTGTATGCAAGAGCATGTGTTGGGAGAAGTGTCTATTAGATGGAGTAGCATGGTGGTAGTGATAGAATAGTGACAAAAAATTCGAGATCTACTATGGTTTTTACCTTTCTTTGACTACCTCACTAGGAATAAAGTGAATCCATGTGCTATAATTATCTTGTGATAGTTAGATGATCTTTTTTGGTCAAGGTAGCATATTTGTGATTCAAACATCATGTTAAAATACCTAAGGTTATGCTCTTTTGATTCTTAATTCAAGATTGTTTGGAGTTTTCACTTTCTTGAGAAGTATAAGAGAGATGTTGCATCATCTCTATGATAGGAAGTGATGCCCATATGAATGATTATCAAACACATGTAGAAGTTTCACCAATATTATGTCTCTGATGAATTGTTTGTGTCCATGGCAGTCCAAAAAGAGAGTAGACAAGTGAACCATGAATCCTAGTCCAATTTAAACCATTAGAAACACCTTTCCAACACCACTATTACATTATATATTTTCTGTTATTTATTATTTCTAAAATACAAGAATACTATATTTTATTGATGTTGTCTTGTTTGCCTAGTTTTTATTTGTTTACTTTACTTTATTTATTATTATTTCTTATTACTAATACGAAACCTTGTGCTTGACAACCAAACGGTGGACTTGGGAACACAAGACAAAACTTTTCTTTGTAGGTTGCTTGAAGAGGAGACGAAGAATATATCTCTAATCCAATTCCCCGAGAGTTCGATATAAACCCTCGAGTCATCCTTGTGGGGAAAAGATGCTTGCTACAACAATCTGCACTTGGAGTCCCAATGAATTGGTACACGGAGTTGTTGCCATCAAGAAAATTTTCTAGCGCTGTTTTCGGGGAGTTGCAAGAGAGATTTTCAAATTGGATGGTTCCTGGATGATTCCCACAGAAATTGCTAGTACATTTTATGGCGTCGTCAACACCAACTTTGTGCAAAAACCTAAGCTTGGGGAGGTTGCAGAAGTGTGAGTTTTTCTTTCTCCTTTAAATTTTCAAAGTAATTTTGCGTGTTCTTTTTTTGCCTTTTTCTTTAGTTTTCTTTTAAAACACAAAAACACATCAAAATTAGTATCAACTTTGTCTTTGTTCTGAAAAACCTAAAATTCATAAAATCCCTACCTTGTAATATGTCATCCTCAAAGAAAGAATCTACAGTTATCGAAATATACAATTTTAATCAATATCCGGAAGAATCTTTGATGGAAGCATGGTTTAGAATATTATATATGAAGGAAATATGCCCTAGAAAACACACCCAAGCTATGATACACAAATGATTTTGAAGTGGGATAAACCCTTAGGGAAAATGATTTGTAGACTCTTTAACTAATGGTAGATTTGTCACCGGAAACCCAGTTCAAGCTAATAATGTTATGAAAAATTTATTTGGGAACTCTAGAAAAACTAAGAAAGAACGTGAAATTCAGAAATTAAGAGGATCTTTGGAAGAAACCATATTTAGTCTACAAAATTCCATTAAGTAGATGCCCAACAAGAACGATGTAAACCATACTTTCCTTCATATAAAAACTAAACTTAAGACCTTCCATAATAGTCTTAATGCCCTTGTTAGAAAAATGAAAAATATTGAGTATCATGTTGATAGCTCCAAGTATTGACACTTTTTATCTATGATTTTCCACTGGTTTTCACCAGGTTTCGTTGGTATTGACGTTTCAACTAATGTAAATATCGCAAGTTAGTGAAACCTTGTTTTCTTATATTGTTTTTAGGTATTGAACACTTATGGAAGATCTGAGAGGATTTATGGGCTAATTACACCTAAATGAGCAAATCCCTAATTGAAGGCCCTCTCATTCGAGGCGTCAAGAGCCCATAACGACCACCGGTACGGTTGGAGGCTGCCTGTACGACCTTCCTTTTCCTCTGTTATATCCATACAAGCAACTTTTGCGAATAGGGAGACGCAGAAATACGAACACCGTCGTCGCCGCAAACAGTCCCAGAAGAGAGGATATCAGATCTAAAGAAGGAGAAGAACACCAACTCATCCTTCGACGATCCCTAACCTCTCAATCATCCACTCCACCATCATTGCCACTTGTACTGAGAGAGAGATTCACACTGTAAGATTAGGGTTTTAACCTTTGATCTATTTTGGTTTGTACTTGAATTGATCTCTAACGGTATTGTGGCTTGCTATGGTAAAGTTGAGATGATTTCTATTTGCAATATTATTATGCCTATGATCTGTCTTTCTCTCATGTTTGAGTAAATCCCGATAAGCGTGGGAGATATAGAGGATTGGTGAGATGTGTTGTGCCTCCTTTACTTTCATCTATTTGTGATTGTTGTCATGATTATTATATTATGAGAAAGACTATCTATGTTTGCCTAATGCTTGTTGTCCAATTTAAGGGCCCGGATAACATAATCCTAAGATCTCATAGGTATGAACTTGTTGACTAGCAAATCGATGACCTCCCGAGTGACACGACCGACATCAAAGAGGAGCTAGTATTACTCGAGGATAACAAGGAGACATCAAGTTTAAAACCTTTGATCTGGTCAAAAGACCTTAATTAATATGCTGACCAGTACTGTGGTAACAGACAGATGAATAATTGGGATTGGGGAAAATCTACCAAGAGGACTCCTGGTCGGTATATGGGTTGCTTGCCTACTCACCTATGAATAAAAGTGTCACACTCACTTATTCCAATTTATCAACCTGGCACATTCACTATTACATGAATTGTTTCTCTTCGCACCTAACTTCTCATCTGTAGTAATCCCGAACAATCTCTTTACTTTTTATTTTATGTTATTTTCTTTCAATACCATTCATTACTCAAATATATTCTCTAATTCACTCATCCACCTCCACTCTTAACACTTGTAGTAAATTCACTCAGGACAATGTGACACCTTGGGTGCGATAGAAATGCCTTAGATAGACACTTTCCTAAGCTTCTTGTTTGGATCGATATGAAAAACTAGACTTAATACTTCAACGAAAACATGCTCTAACGAACATGTGCTCTTGGAGGCCATCAAGCTATTTTCTCGTGCTGTTTTCAGGGAGCTAAGTGATAATTGTTTGTTTCTTGACATTCGTAAGTGTTGACACATCCATGATCTTTGTTGAAGATAGAGGTACTACGCGTTTTGGTAAAACTTATTTACCTCCTTATATTGACTGTATTCCAACTGAAATACGCCTAGAATTTATTAAAATATTTTCTAACTCATGTATTGTAGACGTGAACAGTTTGATTCCTATGATGGAAGATTTGACCATCAACCAGGGGGGGCGAAGAGGCCGAACAACCATTGAGAGAATATGGGAATCCATCTAGGTACCTGAGAAAAATGTCTATTCTCTATCCTGATTTTGAAAGCCTGGAATTTGAAATATACCCTGAACTAATCTATATGACGAAACAAATTGCTTTTGCAGGAAGAGAGGATGAAGATCCAAGTGATCATTTGACAAAGGTTCATAACATTTGTCACACTCTTAAACCAGCAGGGCTATCAAAGGAGTTTGTACTTCTTAAACTTTTTTGCTGGTCTTAAAAAGATAAATCTTTTACTTGGTTCCAATGCTTACCCAATCATTCTATAAAAAGTTGGTAAGATTGCATCCAAGAGTTTATGCAAAGATATAGATCGTTTACTAAAACCATGAGATCAAGCGTGCCATTACAAATTTCTTTCAAAGAGTTGAAGAAAACTTTTAGCAAGCGTGGAATAGATTTTATGGGATGGTCATGAAAGTCCCAAATCATGGCTTTAAAGTGTAGGGGTTCGTAGCATGGAAAACAAAAAATTTCTATCGCATACAAACAAACAAGCCAAGATCTATCTACTAGATTGTAGCAACGAGTCGATGGAATAACTTACCCTCGAAGATTCCAAAGTGTTTAACGAGAGGATTCGTGGGTGATGTAGTCGCACTCTTTCCGATCTCAAGATCGTGTGGACGATCCTTCCCAGGCTGCGTTCGGCGGCGCTTCATGATCGGTCACTGCGTTCGGTACTCGACGAAGACCTTCCTCTCCCTTGTTCCAGGTGCGTGGAGGTTGTAGCACTCTCCTCGCGATTCCGGCAGCACAACGGCGTGGCACCGGAAGTAGAGGGGAAATCCCGCAGGGCTTTGCCTTAAGCCGGAGCGAGTATGGTGGATTATGAGAGAGGGCTATTAGTGGTCTAGAGACTAGACACACCAATTAGAAGGCTCTAAACCGCAGGCTAAAGCAATTAGAAGCTCTAAACCAAACGACTCTAAACCGGAGATTAGAGGTAGAAACTTGTGTGTCTCAAGGAGGAGGCCCTGCCCCTCCTTTTATAGGTGGAGGGGATAGGCGCGCCAGGGAGGGAGGGGAGTCCCTCCCCAACTCGGCCTAGGGCTGGCCGCCGGCTTGGAGGAGAGGAACTCCTCCTCCAAGTTGGTTTCAACCTCCTCTTGCTTGTTTCCCACAGTTTCCTGTTTCCCACAGTTTCCTGTTTCCAGTTTCTGTTTTAGCCGTTTGACTTTCAAACGGCAGTTTGACTTTCAAGTTTTGGAACAGCAAGAACACTTAGTACATGATGCAATCATTCAATGACACATTCATGTACCTCCCCCAGTCTTGGGACAATCCGGACCTTCTAGAACATTCGATGAAAACAAATCATTCCCGAACTCCAAAGCAGGACTTTCCTTATATGAATCTTATTCTCCGGACCATTCCGGATCACCTCGTGATATCCCGGATCCCATCCGAGACTCCGAACAACATTCGGTCTCTTTCTCATAACACCATAACTACTTAAAACAACGTCGAATCCTTAAGTGTGTCTCCCTACGGTTCGTGAATTATGCGGACATGATCGAGACACTTCTCCGAACAATAACCAATAGAGGAATCTGGAAATTCATATGGCTCCCACATATTTCTACGATTACTTTTGCGATCGAATGAACCACTTACATACGATACCAATTTCCCTTTGTCTCACGATAGTTCACTTATCCGAGGTTATGATCGTGGTATCTCGCATACCTAGTTCAACCTCGTTACCGATAAGTACTCTTTTCTCTTTCCCGTGATATGTGATCCCTTGTGACCTAGTCACATGCTTGCAAGCTAATTGGATGACATTTCACCGAGAGGGCCTAGAGTATATCTATCCGTCATATGGATGGACAAATCCCACTCTTGATCCATGTGTTTCAACCAATACTTTCCGAACACTCAATGCCACCTTTATAGCCACCCAGTTACGGTGTGGTGTTTGATGTCATCAAAGCATCCATCCGGTAAAGGTGATATGCATGATCTCATGGTCGAAGGAATTAGGTTACTATGTATCAGAAAGCATATAGCAATTGAACTATTGAAATGACTTGATCTTTATGCTACTCTTATCAATAGGAGTATGTCCACCATATCATTCTCCTAACGATATGATCTTGTTGTTGATAACATCTCAATGTTCATGATAGGGAAACCACAATCATTTAATCAACCAACAAGCTAGTGAAGTACAGAGGCTATACTAGGGACTTCAAATTAAGTTTACAAATCACACAAGTATTAATGTTTCCTTGTTAATACTATTATAGCATGAATGTAAACATTTATCATAAACACAAAGATATAATAATAACTACATTTATTATTGCCTCTAGGGCATATCTACCACCGTCTCCCACATGCACTAGAGTCATCTAATCTAGATTACATGGTAATATACCGAACACCCATGGCAGTTTGGTGTTGGTCATGTTTTGCCCTCGGGAGAGGTTTAGTCAACGGATCCGCCACATTCGGATCTGTGTGTACTTTGCAAATCTTTATATCCCCATCCCGGATATGTTCTCGAATAGCGTGAAAACGCAGCTTGATATGCTTCACTTCTTGTGTGACCTTGGTTCTTGCGCATTGGCTATGGCGCCCATGTTATCACGAGAGATAGACATTGGGTCCAGGCGCACTAGGAACCACACCCACTCTGTAATGAACTCTTTCATCCATATCGCTTCTTGTGAAGCCTCCGGAAGCGACCATGTATTCCGATTCAGTTGAAGATCTCGCCACAACGCTTTGCTTTTCACTCCTCCACTAATCTTTGCACCATTCAAAATAAATACGTATCCAGTTGTGATTTAGAATCATCCGGATCGGTGTTCCAACTAGCATCGGTGTAACCATTAACAACGAAATGTTCATCACCTCCATAAGAAAGAACCATATCCTTAGTTCTTCTCAAGTACTTAAGGATGTTTTTGATCATTGTCCAATGATCCACTCTGGATCACTTTGATATCTACTAGTTAAACTAACGACATATGCAATGTCGGGTCTAGTACATAGCATGGCATACATTAGAGATCCTATGGCTGAGGCATAGGAGTCTTACTCATCCTTTCTCTATCTTACCGATGTCGGACTTTGAGTTTTACTCAAGGTCGTATTGGGCAACATGGGCAAGAACCCTTTCTTGCTTTCTTCCATTCCAAACCTCTTTAGAACTTTGTCCAAATATGTACTCTGTGACAATGATATTTGGCGTCTTGATCTATCTCTATAAATCTTTATGCCTAATATGTAAGCTGCTTCGCCAAGATCCTTCATTGAAAAACTATTATTCAAATATTCCTTGACACTATTAAGAAGGTCTACATCATTCCCAATCAACAATATGTCATCCACATATAGTATTAAGAATGCTACAGAGCTCCCACTCACTTTCTTGTAAATACAAGCTTCTCCATAAGTTTGTATAAAACCAAAACTTTTGATTACCTTATCAAAACGTTGATTCCAACTTCGGGATGCTTGCTTCAATCCATAGATGGACCTTTGAAGTTTGCATACCTTGTTAGCATCTTTAGGATCGACAAAACCTTTGGGTTGCATCATATACAACTCTTCATCAATATCTCCATTGAGGAATGCTGTTTTGACATCCATCTGCCATATCTCATAATTTTAATATGCAGTGATTGCTAACATAATCCTCACAGACTTTAGCTTCGCTACTGGTGAGAAAGTCTCATCGTAGTCAACTCCTTGAATTTGTCGAAACCCTTTTGCGACAAGTCGAGCTTATATAACGATAACATTACCATCAACATCTGTTTTCTTCTTGAAAATCCATTTGTTCTCGACAGCCTTCCGGCCATCCGGTAAGTCCACCAAAGTCCATACTTGGTTTTCGTACATGGATCCAATCTCGGATTTCATGGCTTCTTGCCATTTTGGAATCTGGGCTCATCATCGCTTCCTCATATGTCTCGGGGTCATCGGTGTTGTCCACCAACATGAAACTCATGACGGGATCATACCAATCTGGAGTGGTACGAGTTCTCGTTGACCTCCGAGGCTCTGTAGCAACTTCAACCGAAGTTTCATGATCATCATCATTAGCTTCCTCTCTAATTGGTGCAGGCACCACAGGAACTTCTTCCGGTGCTGCGCTACTCGCAATTTCGAGAGAAGGTTCGACAACCTCGTCGAGTTCTACTTTCCTTCCAGTCACTTCTTTCGAGAGAAATTCCTTCTCTAGAAAGGATCCATTCTTAACCGAAGATTTTGCCTTGGATCTATGATAGAAGGTATACCCAATAGTTTCCTTGGTATCCTATGAAGACGCATTTTCCGCTTTGGGTTCAAGCTTGTCATTGTAACTTCTTTACATAGGCTTTGCATCCCCAAACTTTAAGGAACGACAATTTAGGTTTCTTCCCAAACCATAATTCATACGGTGTCGTTTCAACGGATTTAGACGGTGCCCTATTTAAAGTGAATGCGGCTGTTTCTAATGCATAACCCCAAAATGATAGCGGTAAATCTGTAAGTGACATCATAGCACGAAACATATCTAAGAGAGTTCGATTACGACGTTCGGACACACCATTACGCTGTGGTGTTCCCGGCGGTGTCAATTGTGAAAGTATTCTGCACTTCTTTAAGTGCTCGCCAAACTCGTAACTTAGATATTCACCTCCACGATCAGAACGTAGAAATTTAATCTTCTTGTTACGTTGATTCTCTACCTCACTTTGAAACTCCTTAAACTTCTCGAAAGTTTCGGACTTATGTTTCATGAAATAGATATACCCATATCTACTCAAGTCATCTGTGAAGGTAAGAACATAACGATAACCACCGCGCGATGCTACACTCATTGGACCACACACATCGGTATGTATGATTTCCAATAAGTCCGTAGCTCGCTCCATCATACCAGAAAATGGAGTCTTAGTCTTTTTTTCCCATCAGACATGCTTCGCATCTTTCAAGTGATTCAAAATCAAGTGATTCAAGAAGTCCATCGGAATGGAGTTTCTTCATACGCTTCACTCCAATGTGACCAAGGCAGCGATTGCCACATATAGGTCAAATTATCGCTTGATTTCAAACGTTTAGCCTCAATGTTGTTGGTATGTGTATTTCCACTATCGAGATTCAATAAGAATAGACCATCTATCAAAGGTGCATGTGCATACAACGTATTACTCATATAAATCTAACAACCATTATTCTCGACTTAAACAAATAGCAACTCGCAATAAACAAGATCCCGATATAATGTTCATGCTCAACGCAGGCACTAAATAACAATTATTTAAGTATAAAACTAATCCCGATGGTAGATGAAGGGGTAGCGTGCCGACCGCGATCACATCAACCTTTGATCCGTTTCCCACGCGCATCGTCACCTCGTTCTTCGCTAGCTTCCGTTTATTCTGCAGCACCTGTTTTGAGTTACAAATATGAGCAACCGAACCAGTATCAAATACCCAGGCACTACTACGAGTACTAGTGAGATAAACATCAATAACATGTATATCAGATATACCTTTCTTCTTGATGTTGTCGTTCTTCAGATCCGCCAAGTACTTTGGGCAATTCCGCTTCCAGTGACCTTCTCCCTTGCAGTAAAAGCACTCAGTTTCAGGCTTGGGTCCAACCTTGGTCTTCTTTGCCGGCGTGGTAACTTTCTTACCACCCTTCTTGAAGTGTCCCTTTTGCTTAGACTTGCCTTTCTTGATTTTGGTGGTCTTATTGACCATCAACACTTGGTGCTCTTTCTTGATCTCCACTTCTGCAGACTTTAACATAGCAAACAGTTACGCAACTCTTTGTTCATGTTCGCATGTTGTAGTTCATCACAAAGTTCCTGTAACTTGGTGGCGATCGGAGGGACGGTAAATCCCCAAAGCATTAGGAATCACTATACCCAAGCTTTGAAGTTTGTTTGCGTGCCTGCACATCTTAAGCACATGCTCAGCGACGAGCTACCCTCTTCCATCTTGCGCTTAAAGAACTTTTCGAAGCCTCATAGCTTTCAATTGCCGCATGAGTCTCAAAAATCAATTTGAGATCCTCGACAATATCATATGGGTCGACTCTTCAAACCTTTTACGAAGCTCGATTCTAAACCATACAAGATAGCACCTTGAACTATGGAGTCTTGATTCTTCCGAGCGAGGTAAACATTCTTTACTTCATCGGAAGCATCACCGCAGTGGGTCACCCAAATGTGCATCCAGACATAGGTCAAATTACCAACCGTGAGGACAATCCTCAAATTGCGGAACCAATCCATGAAGTTGCTTCCATTGTTTTTCAACTTTTCTTTCTCTAGGAAGCATTAAAATTGATGGTAGGGCTGCCATTGATCTACAACATATTTGCAATAGTTTAGACTAAGTTTATGACAAATTGAGTTCAAATTAATTAATGAAATTAAACTAGGTGAACTCCCACTCAAAACAACATCCCTCACATTGTTTTAGTGATCACACGAACCAAATCTACCACATCAACACCGATCATCACGAGAGTTGATATAGTTTCAATGGCGAACAATCGTCATGTTCATCATATCTACTATATGATTCATGCTTTACCTTTCGGTGATCCGTGTTCCGAGACCATGTCTGTACATGCTAGGCTCGTCAAGATCAAACCTTAGTTTCTGCATGAGCAAATCTGGCTTGCTCATGTTGTATACACTTGCAGAATCTAACACACCCGATCATCACGTGGTGCTTCGAAACAACAAGCTTTAGCAACGGTGCTAACTAAGGGTGAACACTTTATGATTTGAAATTCATGTGCATGAGGGATCATCTTATAATGCTACCGTCGTCTACTAAGAAATACAAGATGCATAAAGGATTAACATCACATGCAATTCATAATGTGTGATATGATATGGCCTTTCTTCTTTGTGCTTCCGATCTCCATCTTCAAGCACGAACATGATCTCCATCATCACCGGCATTGCATCAAGGTCAATGACGCTTCACCATGGTTGTCGCCCACGGCTTCAACTATTACAACTACTTTGAATCGACACGGGTCTTAACATAAATTAAAGACAACCATATGGCTCCTGCGTTGCCAACTTACAATAAGGAACATTGCATACATCAAATATAATCACAATCATGGCCATATCACATCACGCACACCTGCAAAACAAAGTTAGACGCCTCTACTTTCTTTGCATATTTTACGTGGTTTGGGGCTTTCAATAAGTGTCGTTCTAACATACGAACAAGAACCACAACATTGATACTAGCATTGTTGATCACCCGTTGTAAATTGGATCTTAACTATGCTAGAAGAAATAGGCACCCGCAAAGCCACTTATGCAATACAAGTTGCATGTTAAGCGTGGAGCAAGTCTCATGAACGATGTCATGTAAGGTTAGCCCGGGACGCTTCATCCCAACATACCGCAAGATGCAAAGTACACAAAAAGCAATCGACAATAAAAGCATCAACGCCCACAATGACCATTGTGTTCTACTCGTCTGCAATGATCTACATATAGACACGGCTCGATACCCTTTGTAGGGGTTCGTAGCATGGAAAACAAAAAATTTCTATCGCATACAAACAAACAAGCCAAGATCTATCTACTAGATTGTAGCAACGAGTCGATGGAATAACTTACCCTCGAAGATTCCAAAGTGTTTAACGAGAGCGGATTCTCGTGGGTGATGTAGTCGTACTCTTTCCGATCTCAAGATCGTGTGGACGATCCTTCCAAGCTGCGTTAACGGCGCTCCATGATCGGTCACACGTTCGGTACTCGACGAAGACCTTCCTCTCCCTTGTTCCAGCAGGCAGCGGAGGTTGTAGCACTCTCCTCGCGATTCCGGCAGCACAACGGCGTGGCACCAGAAGTAGAGGGGAAATCCCGCAGGGCTTCGCCTTAAGCCGGAGCGAGTATGGTGGATTATGAGAGAGGGCTATTAGTGGTCTAGAGATTAGACACACTCAATTAGAAGGCTCTAAACCGCAGGCTAAAGCAATTAGAAGCTCTAAACCAAACGGCTCTAAACCGGAGATTAGAGGTAGAAACTTGTGTGTCTCAAGGAGGAGGCCCTGCCCCTCCTTTTATAGGTGGAGGGGCTAGGCACGCCAGGGAGGGAGGAGTCCTCCCCAACTCGCCTAGGGCTGGCCTCCGGCTTGGAGGAGAGGAACCTCCTCCAAGTTGGTTTCAACCTCCTCTTGCTTGTTTCCCACAGTTCTGCTTCCACAGTTTCTGTTTTCCACAGCTCGTTTTAGCCGTTTGACTTTCAAACCGCAGTTTGACTTTCAAGTTTTGGAACAGCAAGAACACTTAGTACATGATGCAATCATTCAATGACACATTCATGTACCTTCCCCCCCCCGGAGTGCCGGACAAGCCGGACCCTTCTAGAACATTCCCGATGAAAACACGGAATCATTCCGAACTCCAAACGGACTTTCCTTATATGAATCTTATTCTCCGGACCATTCCGGATCACCTCGTGATATCCCGGATCCCATCCGAGACTCGAACAACATTCGGTCTCTTTCTCATAACACCATAACTACTTAAAACAACGTCAATCCTTAAGTGTGTCTCCCTACGGTTCGTGAATTATGCGGACATGATCGAGACACTTCTCGAAAAATAACCAATAGAGGAATCTGGAAATTCATATGGTCCCACATATTTCTACGATTACTTTGCGATCGAATGAACCACTTACATACGATACCAATTTCCCTTTGTCTCACGATAGTTTACTTATCCGAGGTTATGATCGCTCGATCTCTGCATACCTAGTTCAACCTCGTTACCGATAAGTACTCTTTTCGTTCCTGATATGTGATCCCTTGTGACCCAGTCACATGCTTGCAAGCTAATTGGATGACATTTCACCGAGAGGGCCCAGAGTATATCTATCCGTCATATGGATGGACAAATCCCACTCTTGATCCATGTGTTTCAACCAATACTTTCCGAACACTCAATGCCACCTTTATAGCCACCGCCATTCGGTGTGGTGTTTGATGTCATCAAAGCATCCATCCGGTAAAGGTGATATGCATGATCTCATGGTCGAAGGAATTAGGTTACTATGTATCAGAAAGCATATAGCAATTGAACTATTGAAATGACTTGATCTTTATGCTACGCTTATCAATAGGAGTATGTCCACCATATCATTCTCCTAACGATATGATCTTGTTGTTGATAACATCTCAATGTTCATGATAGGGAAACCACAATCATTTAATCAACCAACAAGCTAGTGAAGTATAGAGGCTATACTAGGGACTTCAAATTAAGTTTACAAATCACACAAGTATTAATGTTTCCTTGTTAATACTATTATAGCATGAATGTAAACATTTATCATAAACACAAAGATATAATAATAACTACATTTATTATTGCCTCTAGGGCATATCTCCAACATAAAGAGCACCTAATTATTCAATACTTTTATAATAGGCTTAATGATGAATCGAAATAAATGATTGATTTAATTATAGGAGGAGTTATTAGCAACCTGACGCTACCCGAGTGCATAAAACTTCTCAAGGTAAGATCCTTCAACGATGAACAATACAAACCTATTGCGGACATCAAACCCAAAAAAAGGCATGTTTCATATACCTCGGGAACTTATGCCTTATACATTGTTTCCTTTGCTTTTGTATTTGTGGGAATTCATTTAATTGTGAATATATGAATTCAAGTTTGAATTATTCGAACCTCAGTTTGAATTACATATCCACTATTACTTCTCAAATATTCCTAATGTATATGTATGTGTTTCTTTGAGTATTGTATTCAAAATATGATGTAAATCATTTTAAAATTCTTATTTTTTGAAAATCACAAGTTCACTTTAAAATTTTAATTCAAATCCTAGTTTTGACCAAAGTCAAACTTGAACACTAGAGTTCAATCTCAATCACTTGTAACCTTTAAAATAAAGTTTTAAATTTTCACACTTTTGTAAATGCATGTTGTACAAAATACTCATCACAATTCTGTCCTACAAATACTCATCACAATTCCTTCCTACAAACACTCCTATTCTTTGTGTCATCATAGTGGCGCACCTCCATATCTAGATGAAACCAAATGCACCAACCATGGCCAATGGATCCAGCCACCCATCTAAACAAGGTTATTATGGGCGAGACTGACACTGAAAATTCTCGCCACCAGACCATAAGAGTCACAAAAATGATGTTGAAGGGGCATGCATAAATAGCCTTTTTTTCTAGGGCGTCTTTAATTTTGGGTCCTTCTGCATGACTAAAATGGGAAATATACCATAAAAGTTTTGTATCTTTTTCCTATGTATGAACAAACATAAGTTCTACTAGGTTTTCCAAGCTCCCTATCTAGATGATATCAACAGTCAATCAAGACAAAGGTTGTCAGAACCGTGATTCTGAATCATATCGGAACCTCTATGGTAGAATTGCAAACCATAAGATCATAACTTCAGTAATCGTAAAATCTTAGATTCTACTTAGCAGAATCGCTGAATCATTCCATTCAATTTGATCCGTGAAATAAAAATTGCATGGTAGCACTACAACATTACACGCGGGCCTAGGTGGTCCGAGGCACACGCCTAATCGACGGTCTTGCGCTATCGCATCAAAAAAGCTGCCATGGCTAAATGCGTTCGGGGAAGTGCTATCATACTTATATATGTTATATCCCCGCACCTTCTTATCTTTATTGTACACTTCGGAACATGTTTATTGCTGTCAAACAATAAAGAAAATGATCAGCACAAAAAGATAGTTGTATACGAATCCACAAGATCATACTTATATATTATGGCGTATGCTAACCTGGATCATAGTCAAAGGATATACGGTGGATGATTTGCTATAACCATAAATCTTTTCCACTCACAGTTGTTCAAATTTAATTGGTATACTCATTCTCTCATCTTTATAACCAAGCTCTATTTTATATGTGCATAATATCTTTTGTTAACATGCCATCATATGGCAAAGATGTGCCAAGACTAGGAGATTAGTATCTTTGTTTGCATTTGTCCATCACCGATGGGCCCCATGTACTTTGTGACGGCTCAAACGGCGCCAACCCCTCGGACAATTAATATATAGTTGGAGAATGTACTGTCTATGAAAAAGACCATATGTGGCGCAGTGAGCAAGATCACATAGATTCACGCGTGAAAGACTTATAATTATTGCAAGAGTCAGAGCACAAATACACATACATAAAAATTTTGTGGCATAAAACTGGTGGCAGCTTTACAATACTCATGCTTACACTTTTCGTCAAGGTACAAAAGTAGTGGCCAAACTCAACGTTAGACGTCCTGGTGGTCATGCGACGACTTGGACACTGACTCTAGACGACACATACGGCCAGCGTAGACACATGCCCACGTAATCCGCGTGGCTATTTATTCGACAAGGAAAGTTTGCAGAAGGACATACAAATTAATTGTGCACTACTTCATTCGTTTGGAAATATAAGATGTTTTAGATTAGTGATCTAAATAACTTTTATGTTTAAATAAATCTACACATTAAAAGGTGTCTAGATACATTTTATTTATAAACCTAAAATATCTTATATTTCTAAACGGAGCAAAGTAAGTATATAGCTACAGCTAGTGCACGTTCAGTGACTAATTTATTTATCCGTGCTCGCTGTACTTCCATACATATACTTGAAGCATGGCATGTGGTCGTACGTCCAGCCGCCTAAGGATGATGCTTCTTTGGTGGATCAGGATAACCATGAAAAACAGAACCACCTGAACTATAACCACCGCTCGGCCAGCCAGTGTTATAGCCACCTGCACGCAAGCAGTTTATACATATATAAATGCCTCATCAGATCGAAGCGAAAATCCTCCAAGGTTCCCTTGTCTTTTGGAACAGGGGCGACAGCAGATTATCCATGAATAAAGAGAGAGAAGTGAGAGTTGCATGGTACGTACTGCCAGCTTGAGCGAGGGCCCTGGCGGCGAGCGCGTCCTGCGCTGCGAACGCGAGCGAGGCCAGGATCACGCACATCAACACGGCCAAGGTTCTGAAGAAAGACATGATATATATGGTGGTGTTGGGAACTATATATGGATGAATGCGTTCTGTGTCTTCCAGTCCTTGCAACTCGCTACTCATGGCTACGCTCCACTGGCAGGGATGCTCTATTTATAGGCGTGCTGGTGGCTGTGAGTCAGTGTGTGCGGAGGTACAGACACAGCTGGCCGATCGGCATGCGTAGAAAGGCCAGACGACCAAAACGATGAAAAACAGTAGTGGAGGAATTGTCCATTCTTTTTTTTTTGAACGGGGGATTGTCCATTCAAGATGCGCCAGCGAAACAGCCTAACTTTTGGCGGGTGCTGGCTATTGTTCCAGCAAAAGTCGTTCGAAAATCTGCCAGCGTCTTGACCACTATCATCATCCAATCTCTTTTGATCATTCGGAGTGGAGCACTACCTACGGTGCGTTCTACTAGCTTTGTATCAAGATTTTTGCAGGATTAAATTCAAAAAAAAGATTTTTGCAGGATTAAGACGAGGTGGTCGATATTTGGTTGATCCTGTTAGATGTATATATTTGTATATTATAATATTTCCATATGTTAAGGGCTTCCTATATTTTCATACATGTACCTGTACTATATATTGTGGCCTTTGGCTTCCAGAGGAATACAGGTTGCATATTCCTGACATGGTATCAGAGCTAGGTTAGACAATTTTTTTTGCAATATCGTCACAGCCGCCATCGTCCCTGTCGTCGTCGCTCATCCGACGTCGCCGCCGCCGGTTGCCGCTGTTTTCGGCCGATCTCGCTGTGTTCGGTCGATCTCCCAGATCCCAGATCGGATCGGCCCCGACCAGACTCGCCTGCCTCGCCCCCCTGACGAGCTGCACCTGACGGGACTACTCCTACTCGACAGGGCCCGCCCCTCCTGGTCCCGTCACCCTCTGCACCACCCTCCTCCCCAATCAGAACCGCCTGCACCGCCCTCCTCCCCGATCAGAACCGCCTGCACCAGCCTGTCGACCTGCACCCCTGTCGGCCTGCACCCTGTCGGCATGCACCGCCCTCCTCCCCGATTGGACCCGCCAGCTGCACCTGACGCCCGCCGGCCTGCAGCCTCACCGCCCGGCCTGGCCCCACATCTGCCCGCCCGTCGGCGCCCTCTGCCCGCCCCACTGCATCTCCGCCGGCTGCTGGCTTGTTCCTCGTCAGATCTGATCTAGACTGACGAGTTGACTTCCAAAAAAAAAGAGATATGTCTTCTTCATCGGGTTATGTTGCGATTCCTCGCTGCCCGGTGATCTTCGATGGCGCGAATTACCCTGATTTCGCTGCCTTTATGCGCGTTCACATGCGCGGTCTCCGTCTTTGGGGTGTGCTCTCCGGCGAGGTCTCCTGTCCGCCGTGCCCCCTGCTCCTGTGGCTCCCCTTCCGCCGACGCCGATTGTTCTCGGTGCTGATGCTTCTCAGGAGGCCAAGGATGCTGCTCAGAGTGCTGATGATACTGCTGTTGCTGCTTATGACCTGAAGTTCAAGCAGTACTCTTCTGATCTCGAGGCCTATCGCCACGCTTTGACTGCCTACACTCAGTGGTTGGATGAGGATGCTCGTGCTGCTGCTGTTCTCACCTCCAGTGTTCTGTCCTAGTATGCTGCTGAGTTCATGAGTCTCCCTATTGTTGCTGCTCAGTGGGCCCATCTTCGTCAGCGCTACCAGCCGTCTGGGATGCTCTTTACCTGTCTGTGGTCCGCCAGGAGCATGTTCTCCAGCAGGGTGATTCTACTATTGATGAGTTCTATACCCAGAGTGCTGCTATCTAGCGTCAGCTTGATTATTTCTGTACTGCTGTTTGTGGCACATGCTCGTGCTGTCAGATTGTGCGCTCGGATTTGAAGTTTCACCGCATCTATGAGTTTCTGTCTCGGCTCCGCCAGGAGTTTGAGCCCCGGTGTGCTTAGCTGAATGCTCGTGGTCGTGTTCCGCTCTCTGAGGTGTTGTCTGATCTTCGGGCTGAGGAGACCCGTCTTCGTGGTGCTGGTCTTCTTGCGGTTCCATCTATGCTTGCTACTCGTGGTCCTCCTATGCCATCTGCTCCATCGACTCAATCGCAGTCCTCTGTGCCGCCGCCGATACTACCCACTCCTACAGGTCAGGGTCAGAGTCAGCACCAACAGTTTAAGGGTTAGAGTCAGCACCAGCAGTTTCAGGGTCAGAGTCAGCACCAACAGGCTCGTGGTCAGGGTCGCCGTGGTTCCCTTCGTCACTACTCTTACTGTAACAAGGATGGCCACACTTGGGCTACCTGTTATACACGGGATCCCGGTTTACGTCAGCAGCACCAGGTTCGTGGGCAGTCGGCTCCTTCCGGATCTTCAGCAGTTGCTCTCTCCGATCAGGACATTATCAGGAGTCTCCGTGGTCTGCTTGCTGCTACAGGCTCTTCTTTGACAAGTACTGCTGGTTCTGTGACTGATTCTTCCGGCAATGCGCGACCACCACCCTCTACACAGTCAGATACGTCCCCATGGTATCTGGATTCTGGAGCTTCCTTTCATATGACCTCTGAGTCTTCTTTTCTGTCCGCTCTTCGTTCTCTCCCTTCTCCTATCCGTGTTTTTACGGCTGACGGTACCTCTCTTCCTGTTTCTAGTCGGGGCACTCTTTCAACTTCTTCTTTTTCTGTTCCTGATATTTCTCATGTCCCTCTTCTTAAGATGAATCTGTTCTCTGCTAGCCAGCTTACTGACTCTGGTTGTCGTGTCATTCTTGATGCTGATTCTTGTGTTGTCCAGGACCGTCGTACATAGGCCCTGGTTGGAGCTGGCCCTCGCAGCCGTGACTCTTCAGGACTTTGGGAGTTAGACTGACTTCGTGTTCCTTCCGCTGCCACTTCATCTGTCAGTTCTTCGCCGGTCGTCGCCTCTGCTACTAGCTCCTTTCAACAGTGGCATCATCATCTTGGTCACCTTTGTGAGTCTCGTCTGTCGTCATTAGTTCATCGTGGTCTTCTGGGGTCTGTCTCAGGAGATGGGTCTTTACATTGTCAGGACTGTAGGTTGGGTAAACATATTCAGCTTCCCTATCCTACTAGCGCATCTGTATCTCAGCGACCTTTTGATTTAGTTCATTCCGATGTTTGGGGTCCGGCTCCTTTCGCTTCGAAAGGGGGCCATCGCTACTATATTTTATTTATCGATGATTTTTCTCGGTACACTTGGATATATTTTATGCGCTCTCGCAGTGAGGTGCTCTCTATATATCAGCGTTTTGCGGCCATGGTCCGTACTCAATATTCTATCCCCATTCGTGTGTTTCGTGCTTATTCTGCTGGTGAGTATCTCTCTCAGATGTTGCGAGGTGTTCTTGCTGAGCAGGGCACCCTTGCTCCATGGACGCTGGTTATGCAGTAGCAAACCAGTGGCGAAGGACGAAAATAATTAAAGGTCGGACGAACTCTAAAACATAAAAAAGGTTTTAAAAAATCTCCTATATCTTCTTCCATTTGTTCGACAGCCCTAGATTTTTACATATCTTTTTCCACTTCTTACTCTTGCTCTTATTTTACCATAAGACCCGTAACAATTTCATGTATCATATATGATTGGTTTAGGGTTGCTTCCACTAAAAAGTAGCACAAAATATCATGTCAAACTTCAGTTTGCAATTCATAAATTCACCAAATAAGACAAGAGTATTCTACCTAAGTGCAAAAATTCAGAAGAAATAGACCTTTTTCTATTTCTCGTTTGCTGGCCCCTTCTCTTTCCTGCTCATCTTCAACATCAATCTACATGAGGATGTTCCCGCTGCGCCCGCTGCCGGATACCCCGCCGTTGGCCAGTCCCTTGCCTGGTCTAGATCTTTCTCCCACTCTCCCTTCGATTTGGAGTCTGGAGATGAGGCCGCCGCCAGCAATTGTTTCCCGCCGCTTCTCTAGAGTCTGGACAGACCTCTGTTTCTCTTGTTCCTATGTGCATTCGGACGATGAGAAGCGAGCAGATGGAGGCTATATTGGTTCTCTCGTTCGGGAGTTGACCCAAGAGGCAAGAGGCCAGGACTACACGGCCCAAAATAGCCTTGGAGCCTGGAGGTCACGTACGTCTAATTATTTCACTTTCCTAATAATTTTCACTAACCGATCGATACTTATGTTTACTGCGTAGGTGTAGAAATCTTTTCGTCACGAGCCAAGGTAGGGTGATCGCCCTACCGAGAGCTTCGCCGCTCAAACCGCAGTCATACATATGTCTCGCTATCATTGGAAGTATCATATGTGTACTGACAGAATAAGAACACACATGCATCAAATTATCAAACCCTGGTTGGCTGAAAAATCCCACTCCACTAACCATCCAACCAATTAATGAAATTATCATTCTTGGTCAGTACTGCATGGCTCGCAAAAGTGTAACTCGGTTAACTGCAACTCCAAGTACAGCAACTCCAAGTACAGAGTGTTGCAGCGTTAGTTTTTTCACCACAAGGTAACCCAGATTTAATATCGATCAGAAGGATGGATATATAATTGTCTACTCTGTCAAGGAACCCGTAGAAGGTATAAAAGTGGTGGCCAAACTCAACGTTGGGCGTCCTGGTTATCCAACGACTCGGACACTGACTCTAGACGACGCTCACATAATCTCGTGGGGTTTATTCGATAAGGGAAATTTACAGAAGGACATACAAATTGGGCAGTATATGTCAACGGAGCTAGCTAGTACGTGCCGCTCGGTAACTAATTTATTTATTATCCGTGCTCGCCATGTTTCCATATACTACATACTTGAAGCATCGCAGTGGTCGTCCAGCCGCCTAAGGATGATGCTTCTTTGCTGGGGGATAACCAGGAAGAGCAGAACCACCTGAACCATAACCACCGCTCGGCCAGCCAGTGTTATAGTCACCTGCACCCAAGAAGTTGGTATATATAAATGCCTCATCAGATCGAACCGAAAAAATCCTCCAAGGTTCATTCTCTTTTCGAATCGGGGCGGCAGAATGTCCATGTAAGAGAGAGAACTGGGAGTTGGTACTTACCGCCGGCTTGAGCGAGGGCTCTGGCGGCGAGCGCGTCCTGCGCGATGAAGGCCATGATCACGCACAGGAGCACGGCCAAGGTTCTGAAGAAAGCCATGGTGGTTGGGAACTTAGCTAGGAGCGTGTGTATTCCTGTCCTTACAAGTTGCTACTCTTGGCTACTCTCCACTGGAATGGATGCTCTATTTATACGCGTGCTGGTGGCTGTGAGTCAGTGTGTGCACAGGTACAGACACAGCACGATCAGCATGCGTAGACGGGTCAGACGACGACCAAAACGATGAAAAGTAGTAGTGGCGGAATTGTCCATTTAAGATGTGCCGTCCAAACAGCCTAAATTTTGGTTCTGGCTATTGTTCCAGCAAAAGTCGCTCGAAAGTCTGCCAGCGTCTTGACCCCTATCATCATCCAATTTCTTTTGATTATTGGGAGTGGTGCACAACCTACGGTGCGTGCCCAGTGTAGCCATTCCAATTTCTACTAGTAATAGCTTTGTATCAAGATTTTTGCAGGATTAAAACGAGGTGGTGGATATTTGGTTGATCCAGTTGCTGTTATGTACTCCGGTTAGAAATCTACCCTCCCAGTTGCTGTTAGAATTAAAACTAGCATGGTGGCCCTCGCAAATGCGAGGGCACTACAATTAGTTGTTTTCTTATAAGAGATCATTGTACTTAGTGTTTCAAAATTGATCAAATAATACCTTCATAAATTCATTGACTTAACATTATTATGTGAAAAATAATATTTCCTTCGATCCATATTACTTATCGCATCAACACATGTTTTAGTGCTAGAAACATCCAATATAGTGACATTTAATATGGATTGGAGGGAGTACATTATATAGCCATCATTTTTATTTATATGATAAATGGATATCACACGTGTAGAAGAGTTATAAATTGTATTTAATTTTTGGGTGAAAAATTATTAGGATATTTTGAAAACACTACATTAATGCATGACCACTTGTGAAATTTGTGCATAAATTAAATTTAAACCGTGAGGTAGCTGATAGTTTTTGCATGATGTTAGATAAGTATGCATGACTAACACTTAGATTATTAAATAATTAGGGTGTACTTGAGAAATTATCCCACGATGTTTAGACCATTCTCATGGAATAGAACCTATGTTGATAATAAGGCTAAGTAAAAAAGGTAATTTATCCTCATTAATATATATTGGTGGACTAAACATTTATAATTTTAATTCTAGTTTTATCTGATCGTTTTGCCATATTGTCTCTTTATTTGTCATAAAAATACACCACATTTTCATGTTGTTTTGAAATACATGATATATTAGAAATGTAAATTTTACAATATACAACCACGACCATTACTTAAGTTGTTACAGAAATAAGGAAGTATCTTTCATCTCAAATTTAGTGATCTTACTTTGTTTTCAGGTTTCAATAATGTACTTTGTATACCAATAAGGATAGCCTATCATTTATTTTCCAAATGGATGTAATATTATTTTTAACTATTTTAACTCTCTTGCTACTAAACGTACCATTCTCTCTCTCTCTCTCTCTCTCTCTCTCTCTCTCTCTCTCTCTCTCTCTCTCTCTCTCTCTCTCTCTCTCGTCTTGTCATTTAACATGAATACATTGTCATAAACGATATAGTTCTAGCATCTTAATCAGTCATCACTTTTTCTACATGATTGGAAATTCCAATGATGCGTCCTAATAAAATCTAAGGATAAAAACCATAGAAACTTCCTCGTGATTTTTAAATTTACTTAATCATGTACATTATAGTAAAACCACAAGAACTCATTATACATATATAAGTTTCAAAAGGTTATACTTAAAACAAAGCATATCAAGTTGACCATGATTTATAGAAATACTTTTCAAGATTTATCTTGAACTTAATACCACTATGTTACTATTATTCCAATCGTGTCAATGGGTTATGGACCGTGTCATAAAGCTGAAAACCAGCTACAAAACTCCAATCCGTAATGTTATATAGAAAATTACACCCCTTCGTTATATCATTTGCATAAGGTAAGGTGACACTCATACTTCTACTTGCATATATATATATATATATAAATATATATATTCAAATGCTTTTAATCATTCAAAATATACTATCCTTGGATGATGTTTAGATATGATTTTAAAATAGACTATGATCTCTTTGGTACACTTTAGGAAGATCCATCATTAATTGGTAAACTTGATGCACTTTAGGAACACCTATCGGTTGCAATATGTTCATGTGTAATTATGATGATCTATTAAATTTAATTTTAATTTGTTATTGACTCTTATTTGTGTAAATAAAATTATGATAAGATGTTGATTTAACATTTTTTATTAAGTAATAAAATAGGATCAGCTTGATTGACCTGAATGTTTTGGTTCTTCGAGAACTTTTAGCGTGTCTCTTTACCTACATATTATACTTTTCATTCCTTTTATATTTAAAAGGGTCTTCCTTTGTGATATGGATAGTTAAAATTGTGATGATACATTATGAATGACCGGTTCAAGTGACCTTATTAATATATTTTATTTATTTATTGTGTTCTCATTGTAACTGATAAATGTGAGTGTATTTCTTGATCATGGAAGATTGATGTAAGGGACATTTAGCTTCTTTTTGCCATAAAAATCATAGCCTTGAGTATATGACTATATGGAAAATAACCATAGTACTTTTGATGAGCTTGTATTCTCATTGGTGTTTGTGAGGATGTTATGTTTCTCATGTTAGTACGGATATTTTATATCTTTTATCATACAAAAAGTACGGGCACATGAATCGTCCAGAAAGGTGCCTAGACATTTATTTAACTATGGAATTACCGTCTCCTTGAACCTTCTATGTATGTTATCTCTTTTCATTGAAAACAATTTTTTCAATCTCGCATGTTTCAATCGACTTCCAACATCTGATAAAAGCTCGTTTTAATCTCCCCCTTTACAATTGACTTTCAGCAACTCAAAGAACCTCGGAAAGGTGAGGGAGGCATGCAGTTTCTTGTTGGTTGATACGTTGTCATATAAAATATAGGTATGTTAGCTTCATTTAATTTTTGGTATTTTCATATGGATTAACTTTATCTTGCATTACTAAATGGATCCGGTCGTACGATTTGGTGATAGAGTTGTGGTTGGGCAGTCTCTCTTACGAAGATTGTTTCTCTAGAATCACCATGCCTCCCACGACTTAGGTCCTACTCAAGTCGAACACGTTTTCAGAATTTGCAAAGTTAATTAAAGTGATACAATTTATATTTTCATATTGGTATGTACTCAGTGATATATATATATATAGGTATATATGTATATGTATAAATAAGTCTAATTTCGATCCTCCCGTATATGTTTTCTTGCCATGCTGGCAATAGAACTACCGTATGTTGTAACACGCATGCCCACGTAGCTTTAAATTAGATCGTATCCGTCAGTTTTGAAGTTTTCTTTTACCGATCTGCTTTTGAGATAGCCTCCAACACACACCGGATCTACCTGGTAAGCTAGCTGATCGTTTGAGATGATCGATGTCGGTTCAGGTGTGGTAGCTGTTATACCAAGCTAAGCTAGCTAGCTGATCGATTATGGGTTGATCCATCTTGTTTCGAAGCAAGCTAGGTAGTAGTAAGATGGAATATTTTTGGTCGCAGTTTGAAGGCGTACATGTGGAACCGCTTTGGAGTTTTTTTTACATCAACCGCTTTTGGCTAGAGTTACTCTCAGGTACACGTCCGGTATAGTTTTTTTTTAGATGGTGTTCGGTAAAGATGTTGTCCAGATTTTTTAGATTGTTCTCGGTACAAGGTGTACTCTATCACGTCTAATATGTTACAGTAATCTACCAAACTAATTAAATCGTAGCCGTATATTATCTATCTGACAGTCCAAATAATTAAGATAATATGGATTAACGTGACGTCTTGAAAAACAACCTTATATTGCTTGCTTTTAGTATACAATAGATGGCAGGTCGATCGTCTGACGAGGATCTTCTTGGGTGCATGTAGGTGATTACTCAGGTGGTTATCCTAGTGGTAGTTATATATGTTAGTATATGGATGGGTTGGTTTGCGCGCGGTTATCCTAGTGGTAGTTATATATGTTAGATATATGTAGGGTCGCGCTATTTGACACTCAGGATATAGAATAGTTATTCTACACCCACATCCTCTAATTTTAGAACCGTATATTATTTTTACGTTACGTAAATTTTTTCTTACTCTGTAAGTCAAGAAGAACATAATAAAATTTAGAAATAACATAATTTTTTTATTTCCTTGCCGTATAAAATTACGATGTAAAATATGTATTTTTGGTGTTTTTACACTATAATGACTCATAAACTTTATTTTTGTGTCAAACTTTTTGGTTGTGGTGAATATATGAACATAATTATTCATATACAAAACATAATTTTTTCAATCTAACAACATAAAAATTTGTTGGGTGCAGAATTGGTGCTGAATAGAGTTTCTATATATATATTATGTATTTTATGTCAAAAATATATGGCATGTAAACAAAAATATGTATTTTATGTAAAAAAAATACGGCATGTAAACAAAAAAATATGTCATTTATAAAATTTATTATGTTCTTCTCGACTTATGAAGTAATACAAAATTTATGTGACGTAAAAATAATATACGGTTCTAAAGATAGAGGGTGGGTGTAGAATAAGTATTCTAAATCCTAGGTATCAAATAGCGCCAACCTAGAGCCAGCCACTACCATCTAAAGTAGCATTGCATGTGATCTCTTTATCCAACGGACCTAAACCTATGCACAGCTACGTCTGTGTGTAGCAAATCCACGTCGATATATATATTAGAGTGGATTTTTTTACCCTTGGGGGGCTATACCCACCTCAGTGGTTATCGTCAGATGATGATCCTATGGTCAGATCTGATACTCTCATTAATGCTGTTTTTCTAACTAATTAACATGCTAACTTATTAACCAGCCCATGTGCGTACATTTAATGGTCAGACGTGGGGTCTCACGTACCTATTTTCTGACTAACGAACATGTTAACATGTTAATCTGTAGATAATGGCCTAATTATTGAATGTTGGTAATCTCGATGACCGATCACACAACAATGAGTAGGGGGTATTGTCACCGGGTGGTAGATACATATTTTCAATATATATAGGAAGCCCATATGGGGCACCAAGGTGTCCAGGCACCAAACCTGCATTTCATACATACCCAAGACGTATATACCTAAGGTTTATATATCTAAAATATACTTATCCAAGTTAATTATATATATATAGGTATCACATACCTAGGGTATACGTACCTAAGTTGCATATATAAACACGTATCCTGGATACGTACACCTTAGGTATGCAATATCTTAGGTATGTGATACCTAGATATGTGTAACTTAGGTATATGATACCTAGGTATGTGTAATGATGGTACGTATACCCTTAGATATGTGTGGTTTAAAGCAAAATATACCTGTATTGGGTACGGTGTCTGGACACCAAGGTTTCTATATATATATATATATATAGAAACCCTATTGAGCACACAGGGTGTAGAATAGCTATTTTGCACCCAACATATTTTTACGTTGTTAGATTGAAAAAATTATGTTTTATATATAAATAATTATGTTCATATATTTACCATAACTAAAAAAATTAACACAAAAATAAAGTTTATGAGTCATTATAGTGTAAAAACACCAAAAATACATATTTACATTGTAATTTTATAAGGCAATGAAATAAAAAAAATTATATCATATCTAAATTTTATTATGTTCTTGTTGACTTACAAAGTAAGAAAAAAATTACGTGACGTAAAAATAATATACGGTTCTAAAGATAGAGGGTGGGCGTAGAATAACTCAAATAGCACGACCCTATATATATAAAATTAACTAGTCACATCGACCTGCCAGTTTAATTCTAACAGGAACTTGGAGATCCTCCAGGGTTCCTTAATTTCCATTTTTTTCGAACCGGGTGGAAGATTATCAGTAATAAAGCTAAAAGAAAGAATGAGAGAGTTGCTGATATATACAGTTGATTTCAGTGAGGGCCCTGGCGTCGCGAGCAAGGCCAGGGTCACGCACAGCACAACGGCCAAGGTTTTGAAGAAACCCATGGTGGTTAGTTGGGTTGGATGCGAATGTGTGTGTGTGCTCCGGTCGCTGGAACTAATGTACTAGCATGCTCCATATATAAAACATCATGAATCGTCTAAATTCTTGTAGAGATATCTGAATGGATATAGAGAGAGGCTTTTAGGTCAAGATAGAGTCCTCAGCCACAGTGCTGAGAAAACAGGCACTTAAGGGAAACTAAATGGAAGTTGGTGAAAAAATCCAATAATAACTGAAACATTACAAGAAACATGCATTATAGTTATGGCAAATAATATAGAGAAGAATATAAAAACTTCAATAGACATATATATATATATATGTATATATATATATATATATATATATATATAGAATATGGACATATCAATTATTAGTGTTTTTACTGGTTTAGTAAGGTTGGATAAACAGCAAATCATACAGAGGTTGCATAGCATGGAAACTATTTACATTTTTGCTAGAAAATATAACTAATTAATATTGTTCAGCGGGAGAAATCAAGAAAATTTTAAATGCTAAATTATACTTTCATTAGGAATTCTTCGTTAATCATGTTATGTCTTCTGACCATAATGCACACTAATACAAACCATTCTAATTGGAATATTTATACACACAAGGCGTGTATTTTTAGTTTGTAGAAGACATTATCCATTGCGAGTTAATTTAGACAATGTCCATTTATTATACTGAATATTTTTTACTTTATTTTGCAATTTTAGTCCATTCTCTAGACATGTGATCTTAACCACTATTTTTTATTTTGGTTAGCAAAATTAACAAAGTCATAGAGAAACAACGTAATGATGTTGTCGTTTTTCTTATGGAACTTTAATGTTAAATGTTGAAGTTCTAATTTCACTAAATATGGAAAATATATTAGAGTGGAAATGATGTTAATTGTTTCCTTTCTAAGACACTATGTATTACAATTATTTTATAAAACATATCTATATTTTAACCAATAAATTACTAAAATCGTATGTATTCCTGGTTGTTTTTTCACTCTATGAATTGAAAATATATATAGTTTCCTTAAATATCATTACATATACCTCTAAAGCTTAGTGTTTTCCTAAAATGTATGACGGGGTATTTTAGTTATAAGTAAATAAAAGAGAAAATTAATAAATATACTAAAATAAAATCCTAAAATATAGGAAATATCAAAGAGAAGTGTGTCATCTAATTGTTGAGTTGTTGATTTGATTGTTTGTTCAAGATCATGGATGTCTTTTGTCGTGGTATTGCCGCCGAGTACGCCATGGAGGGGTCCTCACAGTGCGTGTTTAGAGACGTGGGGGGAGGCGGACGGTTGACGGGTACGAGGTAACACAGCTTACCCAGGTTCAGATCCCACAACGGTGGCGGAATCCTTCTCCTGCTATAAATCACTATAACAGCAATACGCCGAGTTACAGAGATAGGTTCGATGTGCGAGGTTGTCTAAGTTATCGTCTGAAGTTGTGCCCTAAAGGCTCCTATAGGCCCGACTTATATAGTCGCCAGGTCCTAGGGTCACAGGGAAAAGTCCTAGCCGGACAGGTTACAGAGTCCTACACCGTCTATTACTAGTATTGTGTGTCTTGTACTCCAAGGCTCCGGGTATGTCGGTGACTCCAACCGTAGTCTTCCTTTATCCGGCATGGGCCTCCCTTCTGGATCCGTCTAACTGGGCCGCCCAGCAGACCATGGGCCATGCTACTAACTGTGGGACACCCGGGTTATCCGGATAGGAGACATGCTATGAGGATACCCATATAGCATATCCCCAACAGTACCCCCCGGAGAACTCCGATATCTTGCGCCGTCTTGCCTCTTCAGGTTGAATGCTCCGTTTAGATGGATGTCGACAAATCGTCAAGCAATATCTTGTAGTCCTCCCAAAAAACCCTGCAAGGTTTTCTCCGTCTTCAACTTGTAAGTCGGAGAATTGCTGAATCTTTCATCGTACTCTTCCGTAGCCGGATTGTATCCGTCCATGCCTGGAATCTTCTGATGTGATGGCTCATCTGCCTATGTCAGCTAGGGCGACGTAGACGTAGGTCAGCGACGCCTCGTAACTCACACATGCAGAGAACGCAATCATGCCCACTTTTCCCGCGCGAGCGATACAAACCGTTGGCGGCGACGGTTGGGACGTGGCAAAATTTCCGCGCACGTTCGCACACACGTTGGCTATGCGGCAACCGTCCGATCAAGCTGCACGAATCTTGATGCCAGAGATCATAAATAGTAACCACGGTGGAAAATTTACTTTTCACCTCATTCTCTCTTCACATCGTCTTCTTCCTCCAGCGAGCGCCCTCTCGAGCTCTCCGCGCAACCTCGCGAAAAACCCTAGTTCCCAATCTCGCCAGTCACTTCCAAACTTGCGCAATGGCCAGCAACAGCTCTACTCCCTCGATGGTGGCGTCTGGCGAAGCCGCGGCAAAGCCGGCGAGCTCCGTCGTCATGCCCCAGAGGGCCTGGTCATCCCTGTCTCCGTGGTGGTCGAGACCACCGGCGGCGACCATAATCCGGCGGCGCTAGAGCTGCTGGAGGAGGACAACGACTCCCATAAGGGCGATTGGTGCGGTTTGGACATCACGGACCGCGATATCAACGAGCTGATTGTCGAGGGCTACCTCCCTGCGACGGAGGGGCTCGCCTGGCAGGCGACACCGGCCGGCGAGGTCACACCTTCTCCTCAAGTCGGAGAAAAGGTGTACCTCAAAGCTCAATTGGTACGCGGCGTCTCCCTGCCCATCTCTAACTTCTTCCTTTTCGTCTTGAACCACTACCGATTCCAGCCCCAAAATCTTTCCCCCAATAGTTTCCTAGCGCTTAGAAATTACGCGGTGCTTTGTGAGGGTTACTTAGGGATTAAGCCTAGGCTAGATCTCTTCGTGTACTTCTTCACCGTCAAGCGTGAAGCCGGAGCCAGCAAGGACGAACTTAGAAATTGTGGCACCATAAGTTTCAAGATCTGTCCTAGCCGGCGGTTCCCCGACATCGTCGGCCATGAGTCCTGCAAGAACTGGCAGCGTACTTACTTCTACGGCCCAGATATGCCTCTGGCCGGCCGAGAAGTAACGTACCCGGACTTCGTCGATGGAGCCGCCGCCGAGGCCTCGACATGGAGATCCCATGCCACCCTTCCCTTCGACCTCGATGCTTCCCGCGCCATAAGGCGGATAGAGTGGTTCGTAGAGACGGGTTTGACCGGCTTGGACCTAGCCATGTGCTGGTTCATCAAGCGAATCCAGCCTCTGCAGCACCGCGCGAAGCTGATGCACGAGTATACCAGCGATAGAAGGGATAGCCTCCACATCTTCGTGGACAATTTCTCGAGCGACTCCGTCAAGCTCCGTCTTAAGGACATCGTCAAGGTGAAGGACAAGAAGCGTGGCTTCGCCATCACCTACGACATGTTCGTAGATGGCAAGTGCCCAAAGGTAACTATTTATCTTCCGTGTATGAAATATACTCCAGTTCTTCCGTCTAGAAATTGTCATTTCATCTAACACGGTGGTTCTTCACCTTACAGCTTAGCGACATAGATGAGGATAGCATGGCTCCTCAAATCTATGATCCAAAGATGAAGGAAGTCACCATCGTGTCCGACAACGATGCTCCATTGGCGCGAAAGCGGAAGAGCTCCACCTCTGTCGCTGCCGACGGAGGCAAGAAGAAGAAGACAGAGGGTGGAGCCTCCAAAAAGACTACCACCGCCCTGGAGGCGGAGAAAAGAAAGGTTACGGGGATCCCTTTTGCCAAAGAACCCCCACTTGTGTAAGCTTCTTTCTCTCTGGCATTGTCTATTTGTCTGTCTTATTCCTGTACTTATGCATTTTGAATGTTTCAGGAAGAAATCCACGACCATACTAAAGAAGACCTCCAAAACATCGGGGGCTTCTAGAACCATCAAGGACATGCTTCATCGCGACGCATATCCCGCCATCGCCCCTGCCACTCCCAGCGTCAAGCCCTCCTCCGCTCCGACAAGCTCACAAGCCAAGGAAGCACCTGGCCCTTCCGCCATGGAAGTGGATTCAAGTGCCTCTACCAAGATTGTTGTCGTCGGCGAGCAGGCAACGCAGGAAAGTACCGCACACACAATGGCTGAAGCTCCGGCTAAGGATGCTATCGGTAGCGATAAGGCGATGGTGGAAGCTGGTACTTCTGCCGAAGGCGGCGCCCCTGCGCCCAAGAAAACCATAGAGTATCCTAAGATAGTCTATCCGGTACTCACACCGGGTAGCACTGTTCTGGTTCCTGGTGCGGCGCTGACATCTCCGACGTGCGGTCTACAGGAGCTCCTCCGACAAGCAGAGATCTTGCAAGGAAACAGTGTATCCTTTGGCAAACTGCTGGCCGAGAGTGCTACTAACCTCAAGATCATTGCACTTGTAAGTTTTATTTGCCTTTTGCATTTTATATGAGTATCCCACTGTAGCCATCGAGGGTTTAGACGAAAAACCATATGTCTTTGCGTCTAGATACTCTAAGAATGACTAAGCTAGAAAACTTCTCACTATAGCCCCAAAGCATATAGGTAGAATGAAATATTTCTACTAGATGCTTTAAGAGTAGCATACGCAGTGTTTATTAATTTCAATACTGTAGCCCCCAAGCCTCTAGTTATAACTGAATTAGTTCCGACTAGATGCTTTAAAGAAAAGCTAAGCATATATCTGAGTTAAAAAACTTTACACTGTAGCTCCCAAGCTTCTAATCGAAAACTGAATTAGTTCCAACTAGATGCTTTAAAGATAGAATAAGCATATTTCCAAGTTAAAAAACTCTCGCTGTAGCCCCCGAGCGTCTAGGTGGGAATATTCCGACTAGATGCTCCAAGTAGACCAAACAACGATTAATTCTTCTTTTTTCCATAGAGCGAGAATGCTCGGAGGGGCATGGCCAACGACAACTATCAGAAGATGCGCGCGGACCTGGAAGCTGAAAAGGGTAAAACTGCCTTCTTGAAGGAACAGATCATCAAGAGCAAGCGTTTGTTTTTCCTTTCTTTTTCGTATTCCAACTTGAACTTGTGTATTCTCCGAGTACTCACTATGTACTTTGCTTTTCTCTGACTTGCAGAAACCATTGCCAAGGCCAAGGACATTGTCGAGCAATCCAAGCACATTCAAGAGCTGGATAGCAAAAAAAATATCCTTAAGCAGGAGAGGAAGCACATACTGAAGATGCACGAAGAATCCATGAAAGTCCTGCAGGACTCCGCCACCTAGGAGATCAACTGCTTGAATAAGGTATACCCGTCTCCTCTTCCACCTCGTCTGCGACGATCTTGCCGCTGGCATTGAGGAGGGCGGGAATTCGTCTGATCACCGCTTCCATGGAGTGGTGGATCTCGTCCAGTCTACGTGTGTGCTAGGTTTGGTGTTACAAGTTTCAGATCAATTCAAGGGTTCAATGGCGACTGCTTCGGATCTGGGGCGTTGGTCCTTAGGGGCACGTGCACGAAGACTTCCTGATTGTCATCAACAACGTCAATCCGGCTCCGGTAAGGGAGCGGCGACAGCGGCGCGTCGACGGCTCGCTTTGGCGGCAAGTGGTCGTTAGATGGTCCAAATACCTCGATGTAATTTTTATTATGTTTGGGGTGCTTTGTACTTCTTATGAACTCATGAAATAGATCCGAATCTTTTCCGCAAAAAAACCGCTTGAAGGAGGAGATCTCGATCTTAAGAGATTAGAAGAAAGCTGCCGACGAGCAGAATCAACGCCATCATGAGGCGTACAAGCTCCTCCCACAAGAACGGGACTCCTTGGCGGATACCCTCTGGCAGGCTGAGGCCAGCATCTTCAGTAAGTAATTCTCCGTCTTGGATTTATGTAAGTTGGATACTTTGAATTTTTGAACTCATGTGCTCCTTGTCGGAATTTGCAGCTCCTATGGGTTTAACCCGGTCGCCTCCTCCAGCAAAGGAATGCATGGTTCTTGCCGGCAACTTCATTAACACCGCCATTGCGCAAGCAAAAGAGATTGCCAAGCCCCTCCAGATCAACATCAAGGCATCGTACTCTGTGGAGAAGTACTCGGAGATCCTGTGCCGAGCCCCCGAGCGTATCACAAGATGGAAAGCTTCATGTACACGGGCTGGTGCAAGGATGGCACTGTCCATGGTTAAGGCACACTATGAGGATGCCGACATCGACACGGTAACCTCTGGCATACCCGACGTGGATGACGATGGCAAAGAGATTAACCACGAATCTATCTTGTCGTCACCCGCGGGTTATGACACCAGAGTTGCCGACTTAGTCGATGTCAACGTCTTCGTGCCGATGAATACCATTGATGACGACAACCAAAGCTCCTCTGAGTCTCTTCGCACTGCCGACTTCGAGGGTGATTCTCCTACTGCCGATGACGTTGCTTCCAAGTCGTCTGCGCCAAAGGAATGAAAAACAACTTGTAATATTTGTTTCCTTTGTGACGCGTATGCGGAAAAAACTATGTATTAACTTAAGGCGGAAAACAATGATGTATGCCTTGCTACTTAAGAACTAGTTTCAGCATGTATATATTTTTAAGCAAGTGCTGGCTTATCCATTACTTTGGTTCTTATGCTTGACTTTTCATGAGTCGAAAGACTTGTTGTCGGAACCATGCGCTCGGGTGCTGATGCCCAATGGCACCGTCAATAACCTAAGCACAAAATCACCGACAATAAGTGCCGAAAGTCACTACTCCATAATCCACATAAAAACGATAAAGAACGTGTAGACCAGAAAACTTAAGCTAACGCCCGTAGGCGGAATTTTCACAAGTGCAATCGCAAAGCTTATGCATAAAGGTTTTATATGATCCAAAAATGAACACTAAAAGAGGTAAAAGACTCAGAAATATGAGTGAACCAGAGATCTTTATTTCATTGATCATATAAGAGGTACACAATTAGATAAAAAATGCTAAGTGTAAAAAGGACGCAGCTGTGCTATGTTCCATGGCCGATCAAGCTCCGGGTAGTCATCATCCGGGTCACGTCGCTTACGCTTATGATCCTCGTTGGGTCTATCCTTCAGTTAACGATTGTCAACAAGGTAGTAAGACCCATTGAGTAGCGCCTTGCTTATGATGAACGGTCCTTCCCATGGCGGGGATAATTTGTGTGACTTCTTCTGCTTAAGTCGGAGCACCAAATCCCCCTCTGTAAACGAGCGATGCCGAACGCGGCGACTATGGTAGCTGCGTAGCTTCTGCTGGTAGATGGCGGATCTTTGGCATGCGCGCTCCTCCTTGAGAAGGTCCACATCTAGGCGTCTGGATTCTTCAGCGCCATCTTCGTCGTAGGCGGCGACTCTTGGTGCATCATGAAGTATGTCGGAAGGTAGGATGGCTTCTTCTCCATATACCATGAAATAAGGGGTGTAGCCGGTGGATCTGTTGGGTGTAGTTCATAAACTCCACAGCACATATGGCAATTCTTCTGCCCAGGCTCCAACTGCTCTATGTAGCGGTGCCTCAAGACGTGGCTTGATTCCATGCAGAATTAATCCATTGACTCGCTCAACCTGACCATTGGATTGTGGGTGTGCCACATATGCAAGGTCAAGTCGGATGCCCTTCTCCCAACAATAATCATCCACTTCTTTGAGTGACAAGTTTCTACCATTGTCGGTGATAATGCTATGCGGGAGACCAAATCTCACCACTAGATCCCGGACAAACCTGAGGGCAGTTGCCCCATCAAGCTTTCTAATGGGTTTAGCTTCTATCCATTTAGTGAATTTATCAACTGCTACTAGCAGATGCGTAAACCCACACGGTGACGTGTGTAACGGTCCCACCATGTCTAGCCCCCAGACTGCAAATGGCCAAGTTATTGGTATTGTTCGCAATTCTTCAGCAGGAACATGTGGTTGTCGGGCATAATACTGGCATCCCATGCATGTCTCAACCATCTTGTCGGCGTCCGCCTTCGCGGTCAGCCAGAAGAATCCTTTCCGGAAAGCTTTCGCGACCAACGATCGAGGAGCGGCGTGATGCCCGCGATCTCCGAGATGGATTTCGCGCAGGATTTCCATACCTTCTAGCTGGAAAACACACTTAAGGTATACACCAGTAGTGCTCCTTTTGTAGAGTTGTCCATTGATTATGGTATAACCCTTTGCTCGTCGTACTATTTTCCATCTTTCGACTTCGTCGTCGGGCAAACTTTCGTGTTCGAGATATTCCATGAACGGTTTTGTCCATGCCGGAGGGACCTTTGTCACCATGTGGACGAAAGAGTCGAATCTATCCGGGTTGTCGATGTCGGCTCCCTTCACGGATGGTGTGCGCAGATGCTCTAGGAAAACTCCTGGCGGAATTCTTTTGCGCCCTGATCCAAGCTTAGATAGCAGATCAGCCGCCTCGTTTTGCTCCCTAGGCACATATTGACTTCGTAGCCCAAGAAGCTCTTGTCTATCTCGTCCACTTCGTCTCGATATGCCGCCATCATAGGGTTCCGCGCATTCCAGGTGTCAGCCACCTGCTGGGCAACCAAGTCGGAATCCCCACATCAAACTATGCGCTTGATGCCAATATCCTTGGCTACACGCAGCCCGTGAATGAGTGCTTCATACTCCGCCATGTTGTTCGTAGCCTCGAAGTGGATCTGCAGAACATAGTGTAGCTTGTCTCTTGTTGGTGACTGTAGCAATACACCAGCCCCCGAGCCGTTGAGCAGCTTTGATCCGTCAAAGTGCATCACCCAGTACTCTGGTTTCGGCAACGGAGTAGCATCTGGCATCTCCGTCCAATCTACGATAAAATCCGCCAAGGCTTGTGACTTGATAGCGTCGCGTCTCTTGTAGGTGATCTCGAAGGCGGTAAGTTCAATGCCCCACTTCGCGACCCTTCCCGTAGCATCGCTATTGTTGATAATGTCGGACAGTAGAGTCTTGCTCACCACTGTGATTGGGTGCTCCTGAAAGTAATGCCTCAGCTTCCGAGAAGCAAGGAATACTCCATAAGATATCTTCTGGTAGTGCGGGTAACGCTGCTTGGACTCCGTCAAGACCTCGCTCACACAGTAAACTGGTCGTTGAACTCCATGCTCATAGCCTGGTTCCTTCCGCTCTACCACGACGACGATGATGATTACCCGGTTGGTTGCCGCCATGTAGATTAACAGGGGTTCTCTAGGCTCGGGTGCTGCAAGGATGGGCGCTGAGGAAAGAATCTCCTTGAGCTGCTTCAATGCTGCATCTTCTTCGTCTGTCTTTGTAAATTTGTCCGCCTTCTTCAGCAACTTGTACAGCGGCAGGGCCTTCTCTCCAAGTCGGCTGACGAACCGACTAACTGCTGCAACACAACCTGTTAGTCGTTGAATGTCCTTTAGGCCTGTTGGACGGTTTATGTTTAAGATGGCATTGATTTTCTCCGGGTTGACCTCGATTCCATGTTGGAAAATGATGAAGCCTAACAATTTGCCGGTTGGAACCCCAAAGACGCACTTCTTAGGGTTAAGCATCATGTTTTATTTCTGAAGATTATCAAAGGTTTCTTTTAAGTCGGAGATTAAGTCATTTGACTTTTTGGACATCACCGCGATATTGTCCATGTAGGCGTGAACGTTCCGACCAATTTGGTCATGAAGGCAATGTTGCATTGTCTGCCGGTACGTAGCACCTGCCTTTTAGCCCAAAGGCCATCGTAACATAGCAAAACGTGTCGTATGGGGTAGTGAACGAAGTGGCCAATTGGTCCGACTTCCTCATCTTGATCTGGTGGTATCCTGAGTGTGCATCGAGAAAACACAAAAGTTCCGAGCCAGCCGTCGAGTCAATGACTTGGTCAATGTGAGGCAAAGCAAACGGATATTTGGGACATGTTTTGTTCAAGCCGGTGTAATCAACGCACATTCTTAATTCTTTGGTTCCCTTTTTGGGGACAAGTACAGGATTGGCCACCCATCGGGTGTGAAGGACTTCTCGGATAAATCTAGCCTTAAGTAACCTAGCTATCTCTTTTCCAATGGCGCGTCTCTTCTCGTCTCCGAAGCGTCGTAGAGGTTATTTCACTGGTTTGCATTTTGGGTCAATGTTTAAGCTGTGCTCGACAAGTTCCCTAGGTACACCTTTCATGTCGGCAGGTTGCCAGGCAAATATGTCCCTATTCTCACGAAGGAACTCGACGAGTGCGCTTTCCTATTCGGGATCCAGGTTCGTCCCAATGGCGGTGACCTTGGAGGCATCGCCTACCACAAGTTCCACCGGCTTGGTCTCCATGGCGGCCTTGAACGCAGGACCAGAGTCGGAGATCTGCTTCTTCGACGCGGGCATATCTGAGTCATTGACCTTGCTCTGGATCTCCTTGAATTCTTCTCTGTAGAGGACAGCTTCTGCAACGGCTGCTTCATTGATCTCGCAGTCCCTTGCCTTGGTAAAGCTTCCGGATACGGTGATGACAGCGTTTGGTCAGGGTATCTTGAGTTTGTTGTAGACGAAGCATGGCTTGGCCATGAACGTGTGTAATATGTCGCGGCCGAATATGACGTGGTACACGCTCTTGAAAGGGACCACCTCAAAGGTCATGCGCTCTTGGCGGTAATTATTAACGTCGCCAAAGTCTACCTGAAGCGTAATGCACCCAAGGGACCGAGCCTCCCGACCAGGAACTACGCCATGGAACACGGCGTTGGTCCGCCTTAGGTTTGCCTCCATCAAGTTCATCTTCTGCAGTGTATCCAGGTACATGATGTTGATGCTGCTTCCACTACCCACCATGCACTTGGTGAATTCCACGCCGTCAATCAAAGGGTTGATGACCATGGCGTATTGGTTCTCCGTATCCTCATAGAGGTCTTCTGTTGTCGGACGGTGGGGGTGCCAAGGAAAGTGTGGTAGACTGGCGCCTTCTTCACGAAGGGGTTCTTTCCCTTGTCGTCGCCATTGGCGGCGTGTTTGGGGTCAACGTCCTCGTCCATGTCACTTGAATCCTTGGACTCCTCCTCCTTCTTCTTCCCCTTGCCCTTGCCTCGCGGTCTGTTCTTTCGACTTTGCTTTTAGCCGGACTCCGGGTCTTCCTTTAGGTCGTTGAAGAACTTGCAGTGTCAATTGGTATGGGTGGCTTTGCCATTGGCATCGAGGTGTACGAGGCACGGCATATCGCGGTACTCTTCGTAGGTTTGGGGAACACAGAGCGGTGCCAAGGTTGTTTCACTTCCTCGCTGCTGCCCACGACCAGCTCCCCGTGACCGGCCAGATTATCCGCCATAGCCTCGTCCTGCAAAGGTCATGGCGACCATGTTGGGAGATTGCTTTTCTTATGGAGCGGTTTTCCGCTTTGTGTTGCTATTCCTCCGAGCTTGAGTTGGAATGGTCGTTGTCGGCAAGGAGCCACGAGCATCGTCGTCGGCAGCTGCGAACTCACTAGCCAACTGAATCATCTGGTTCAAGTCAAGCTGGTGATTGTCCTGCAAGCGCTTCAGCTTATGTCGGAGCAACGTTTCCCTTTCCAGCCCATCGATGAAGGCGGCCATGGCGGTCTGAGCATGCACTCCTGCGCAGGAATTCTTCATATCCAGCCAGCGGGAGAGGTAGGCGCGAGATGTCTCATCTTTCTCTTGCACACACCGTTGTAGATCGCCAACAGTGTAAGAACGCTTGTACGTACCCTCGAAGTTTTTGGTGAACGCTTCTTGCATGTCCAACCAATTGCAGATGGATTTCTCCGGCAAGTCGTCAATCCCTTTTGGAGAACTTTTGGTTTCCAATTGAGATTCATATCAGCACAGAACTTTTGGAGATCATGATACTCGCTTGAATACAAGTTTTTACAAAATATCAGCCCTTTCTTAAAGGACTATGATGGTGTAGAACTTCTCCGGCAGGAGTGATTGCATTTATATATTTGCTGCCACCGAGTAGTCCATTACAAAGGGTAATAGATCCATTATTTGTTTTGTCCTAGCTGGATCGAAATTAACCTTTTCAAAGTAAATAAATAAATAGGCTGGATCTCGGCTCAGTACCATTGTTGTACAAAATAGCATCATGACAGACCTCACCACCGTTCCTGGTGGGATGTTTAGGTCTGCATCCTGATATGTCCCCTTTCAAGTTGTTGATGTGATTTTCCGAGTACTAAATGGTGTATTCAAATTTTAAAAGCAAGGGCCGGTTACTCATATGATTTTGTGGGAAGTAAAATGGTGTATTTGCTGGCAAAGTCAAATGCTTCTAGGCATGACTCCTAGGTGCAACAACACACTTCCTTAGTCAATTGTCCATTGCGTTTTGCTTCCACTACAACTGTTCGGGCGGTCGCTCAACCACAGGTCGAGGTTGCGTGGGCAAGACTTGTGGATGCAATCCAATTATGGATGTTCGAGTATAGTTTGTTGGCCGACCTCAAAAGAAAGAAAAACAGCGTGGCAGAGCAATATGTTGCAGTTTTGTGTAAAATAGAACAGGGTTAATTAGGAATCAACTATGCACTCTCTGTAAAAACACATATATGTACCATTCTATTTTCATGCAAAATGGCAATGACTTCTGTTCATTATGCTTAGAAGCACATGTACGGATATACCCTCTTACATGTAAGATATGTGTTCACTATATAGTATAAAACCAGACCTTAACATCTACATCCCTGCAAAGATACTAGCATAGTGGGCTGTGGACGCAAGACCTTTATATCCACCAAGATCATGAAATATATAGTGAAATCTAGGATAAATTGATGCTCCTAGCTAACTCTTATTCTTCTATACAAATATAGATTCCTACCGACACTATCTACTAACTCCTCTGTCACTTTGTGCATTCCTTCCACGCAGATAGGCAACACCACAGGCGCGGCGTGCGCCGCGTCAATGTTTCCTAGTTAAATAGATGGTCAAATGTTTCTGATTTTTTTGGATTTTCTATACTATTTTTTCTGGTAGCCCGTAATGTACTTTTAATATATAATAGATTTCCCTGAGGAGAGTTAGATCACACAACAACCATTTATTATACTGAACATTTCTACTTTTTTGCAATTTTAATCCTTTCTCTCAACATGTGATCTTAACAACTAGCTTTGTAGTTAGCAAAATTAACAAAGCCATAGGACAAATACATAATGATATTGTCATTTTTCTTATGTAACTTTATTGTTAAATGCTGAAATTCAAGTTGCATTAATTATGAAACATATATAACTGATGTTAATTGTTTCCTTTCTAAGACAATAATGTTATAATTATTTGTTAAAATATAGTTGTATTTTATCAAAAAATATTAAAATCATATGTATTGACAGATTTTTTGTCACTCTATGAATTGAAATATATGTATGTGTTCATGTGTATATTAATTTCCTTAAATATCATCGCATACACCTATAAATCTCATAGATGTTTATAGAATGTATGATGGGCTATTTAGTTGCAAGTAAAATGTGATAATAATAAATATAGTAAAATAAAATCCTAAAAGAAATATCAAACAGAAGTGTGTTCTCTAATTGTTGATTTGATCATTTGTTCACGTGTGTCCTCTAATTGTCAAAGAGAAGTGTGTCTCTAATTGTCGAAGAGAAGTGTGTCCTCTTGGGTGCTTCCCTGGTGTTCGCGTGTGTCAATTATTTTTCTCTTGCATGGCAGCATGACTCCATTGACCTAACCGCCTCTATGGGGTGCTAGGGGTTGGTGGGTTCCATACTCTACACAAAGGTATTTGTGGCATGCTCCGGTGATTGGCGTCTCTCGCTTGTGTTGTGGTTGGGGTCCTCAGCGTTCCTACAAAAGAGTTTACCACCATATAGTTACCCACCTGTAATTCCATACACTACATGGGTTAGGCATTTCTCCAAAGTTCCCCTTATGACTAGGGATTACCCACCAACTGTAGGGTTCATCTGTAGCACCTCTCAATGTGAAGTATAGAGTAACGATTTGCGGGATTGGAATGTAAAACCATTATTATCTCAAGTTATATATGAAACTTGTGTACCCACAATTGATCAACTAAAGTAGAAAAACAAGTAAAATATGAGTTTGCATATGTGAAAGAAAAAGTCATAATTTTATAACAATGACAAAAGTAAAGTAAATTTTGTTTCTTATGTGGAAAATGGACCAAGATTCATGGGTTCATTACATCTCCCTCTTTAGAAACATGGTGGTATAAAATAAAACATGATTATGAGTGATGATTTATCCATACACAAGTATCATGCTATAAAAATAACATTCATATGGGAAACATGTCCTAATATCAAAACATACTTAGAATCGTAATCATGTATTGCTAATACTCTCGAGAAATTTGGTCTTTGCTTAGTTAGATTTATGTAAAGTAACAAAGTATTGCATTAAGCGTCATGGCATGAAGTGGAGAACTACAATAAATCATAACTCATGTAACCATGACTGGCAAGTACTTCATTATCTCTTTACACCTAGATGCGCGTGTACCAAATTATGATTTTGCTACTTGTGACTTAGCTAGTGACACCCAGAAACACTCCATTTAACAAACACAAACACCACTCTCGTAGTGTTCTACTTCGATTATTTAGTACGCAAGTGTTGCATATAAAGTAATACTAGGATGAAGCCATAAATACGTGCAGCCACATACAAGGAACTTATTAATAGATAAATGTCCAACCATTGCCTTCATGTTTCGGGGTCCCCATATTTGCCCTGTATCCTCCATCCAAGAATGGAGTTATGTTTTTTGTCATCTCCGGCCAACCCGCATCAATTTAAATAGCGTAGATTACAATCCGATCATATATGCCAATAGAACAAGGTCACAACATGCATATGTAAATGTCACAATTTATAACATAAGAACAAGTGCACCAGATAAATGATCTCAACAAGGATTCACCATGGAAATTACATAAACGATGTCGTAGTCATGTAGGGAAGCTCATACAGTCCAAAACAATGATAGCACATGGAGAGGTATGATCAAGCTACTATCACAAACTCATAGTTCAAGGGTGAAAAACTACCCCATCATGGTGGAGAGTGGTGAGGAGGTGCTGAATAAGGAGGGCAAGCGACCATAGGTGATACCGGCAACGGTCCCCTACAATTCCTTTCTGGCGATGGCCTTCTATTGTCGGGTTCTCTGTTTCATCTTTCATGCTCCATCTATCTTGAAACAACTTGTCGAAAGGTACATGTAGATGTGTTTAGGACAAGAAGAAGGTGGTGACACGAAATCAACAAAATTGGACAGTCGAGGGGATCCCAAGGGAGTACGACGCAGTTTGCAATTTTTTCTAGGCACACTCCTCAAGGGCCATTTTAAGATTGTTGAATTGGCCTCAAATTTTCCAAACCATATTTTTCCCTTTCCCTTTTAGGAGCCCCTTAGCTCCATGTCAGTCAAAAACCTAAGCAGGAGGTTTTTCTGCCTTCTAGAGTAAAATAAAAAACAATAGGATTGCATGAAAAATCCAGAAAATCATTCAGAATATTAGTATAAACAACATAGATGTTGCAAATAACAAGGATAATAACAAAATAAATTTTAAAATACATAGATATGTTTTTGACGTATCAGCTGGCCGATTGGTTGTACGTGGATAATCTAGACTCCCAACCATAGGATCGGTATCGATGTGGGCGTGTCTAGGCGCTGCTTTGTAACATTGCGTGGGCATGGTTCCTGTTGCATGGCTAAGTCCTGTTAGGATCGTGCATGTGCGGTTATGCGACGATAGATTGGCAAAGAGAAACTGGCATGAATGTTTTTTTTTACTCGGTGGAGACTATCGAACACATTTTTCTATCATGTCCATTTGCAAAAGGCAAATGATATATTTCACTTATAATATTACCCCTCCAACTAGTATTACTAACATGTTTGGTAACTGGTTGAATGGAATGGAGAGAAAAAATAAGACTAAAATTCGTGTCGGAGTTTCAGCCTTGTGTTGGTCTATGTGGACATGTCAAAATAATATTATCTTTAATAAACAATCAAGTTCCAATTTTTTGCAGGATATCAGTCTAACTGCACACTGGATACACATTTGGTCTCTTTTTCTTCCCATGGATCAGTGGGGGCCTATGCTTTGGGGATACAACCGTTTGCTATTGGTTACACATGACTTTACTTACGGGCTACTGGATTGTAGTTTCATGTTGCTTCTCATTTTTCGCTGGTTGATTCATGTCTCGTCCGTGATTGCAATAAATCACTATAACTAAAACTATGTAATAAACGAAAGGTTGTGTGCATCACTTGATGTAGAGACCGGGGCTATACTCCCATTTCAAAAAAAAGATTGGTAAGTACTAGCAGCTCATGGTGGTTTTGGTTAGGTGGCGCTCTTTAAGGGGTGGGGCTGGAGTTTATATTAAGGCATGAAAACTCTAGGTCCTCCCTCCCTTCAATGGTTGAATATGGTAATCCTGCGTTCACCTAAAGTTCTCTTATTGAAGACATTGATTATAGTTTGCTTGGACTTATGTTTGGGTAAAAACCCATGACCTGGCCTTAATGCTTGGAACAAGTGATGTTGGTGTGTTTGCTCTCATCTGGGGGAAGTCGTTGTTTGAGCACGTCTTCGGTTACCTTCCGGGTTCCATTATTGGTGGTTACTACAGCTTTTCTTTTTTAATGATTTGGTTATGTACAAAGTCGACGTCTCGACTAGCTCTTGATATTCGGTTGGTGCATAAGCCAAGTGACACCTTCTCCATTTCCCTATGAAATCTCATGAGAGAGGGGGGGCTAAATGATGTCTTGTGTCGTGTTATCGGAAAAGGGAAATTTATACATCGGCATATGACTTTGTGCTGTATATATATACTGTATCAACAACGAATGCATACTGCGTAACTAAGTTTTTATTCATGCCAAATTTTTATTCTCATGTTCTTCGTACTTCCGTTCCATGCTTAGTTGAAGCACCGTAATCGTCCAGCGCCTAAGGATAAGTACCATAACCACCACCAGGATAAGTACCTCCGTAATCACCTGCATGTATGCACCCAAAGCAGTGTATATATATATATATACCTCGTCAGATCGACATGCCAGTTTAATTCAAACAGGAACTGGGAGATTCCCTTTTTTCGAATAGGAAGACTATATCAATAATGAAGCCAAAAGAAAGAAGAATGAGAGAGTTTGATTTATACCGTTGATTTCAGCGGCAGCTAAGGCCCTGGCGGCGAGCGCGCCCGGCGCGGCGAACGCGAGAGAGGCTAAGGTCACGCACAGGAGCACGGCCAAGGTTTTGAAGAAAGCCATGGTGGTTAATGGGGTGAGATGCGTACGTGTGTACTCCTGTCGTTGGAAGTACTAACACACTGGCATACTCCATTTATATACGCGAGCTGGACTGCTGGTCTTGCCCCGTGCGTTAGACTGGTCAGACCATAGCGCTCGCTAGAAAAGTAGTGGTGGTGGAACTTTCCATTCAATATATACGCCAAAACTGTGCAGTATCTTGTAGCCAATATTCCGGTACAAGTCGTGCAAAAGTCAGTCAGCAATCGCTTCGACCACTCCCATCATTATTATTGACCATTAGGAGTAGGCAGGCTCTGCAGTAACCAATTTTGCCATCCATTTTCCAGCTAGCTTGTATGAATAGTACATTGTCAATTTTATAATGTTTTGGCAAACTAAATTAGTTTGTCATAACATACTATATTGTGGAAAAGAGAGAGTACATAGTAATACCATGGTAGAAGTAGTTACATCTGGCTTTCCATTCGTAAAGCTTTGGACAGCCGATGAGATACAAGGTGCTGACAAAATCCTAAAAAGTGGGAGTAGCAAACCGCCGGAAGAATAGGCATTCGTTTGCTTCAAACAAAGACTTGCCTTGTTGCAGCACCATTTGTCCGATCCATCGCCGAATATATAGGACCCCCATGTCCTTCGTCATGGCTCAAACGACGCCAACCCCTCGGACAATTAATAGTTGGAAAATGGACCGTCAATGAAAAAGAGGCTCTAGAACCCTAGCCTCACCACGAGCAACACCATGCTGTGAGCAACACCTATTTACAAGACACACCCCATGATCAGCCGGAAAAAACCAAGGCTCACGTGATTTGATTGAGATGGTATAAGAGAATCAGTGAAACCATGAAGTATATAGTACTCCCTCCGTCCCAAATTAGATGTCTTAGATTTGTCAAAATTTGGATGAACCTATATACTAAATAGTGTCTAGATTCATTTAAATTTGACAAATCTAAGACATCTATTGTGGGACGGGGGGAGTATTAATTAGGGATTATAAAGCACCAGTACATTTTTCATCTATCTCCCTCCAAAGCACAAGATGCATATATATACGTTGCACACAGCAGTCCCATATTGATAAATCAAATGTGCGTTGCACTTATTACATCATACATGCAGTGGCGGAGGCAGCTCATTATCATAGTCTGGGCAAAATGTAAATAATCTTGCTTTTTTAGATGCTTGTTCACCTCACTTTCTGCTAGTACTTAAAAAAAATTAACTAGCTTAGCCCGGGCAGCTGCCCGAACACGCCGGGTCTTGGCTCCGCCACTGCATACATGTAAGTATTAACTAGACACACACACACATAAAACACAATCAACCGGCATATGCACACAACACAACACAGATGCACACTCACTCTGTTGAATAGCAGATCAGACATATAAACACACAATTATCGACACACACGAGCGGAAGCAAACCATGGGTGGGAGAGGTGAGTTGGCGATGAAGTGAAGGGAAGGTCTTCATTTCCTCTGGAGCCAGCCCTTAGCCTTCCACAATGACGGGCATCTTGGGGCGGAGGCGCCCGACATTCCTCCTGCTACTTGGTCTGGATTCTCCAGCTTCAGGCTCGTTTGCTTGTACTGGAGTCCTCTCTTCTGCATCATCTCGATGTCTTGTTTCACTTTTTCAGGAATGTCTCCACCCTTCAGCTCGAGCTCCTCTAATCCACTAAGCTTGTCGATTCCAGCCAAAGAATAGATTGAGGCGAATGACCAGACCATCTTCTTGAGCTTACTAGCAACTTCGTCTTCGAAACTCAGTTTAGTTATCTTGGTATCCTGAAATATAAAGATGCTCAGACTCTTGAATCACTAGAGGAAAAAGGGCTATCCGTTCGCGACCCCTCGGAGCATTAGTCCCGGTTGCGCCACCAACCGGGACTAATGCTGGCACGCGTCCCGGTTGGAGCGGGCACGGGGCCAGGGGCATGCGTCCCGGTTGGTAAGGGGGCATGCGTCCCGGTTGGAGCCACCAACCGGGACTAAAGGTTTGGCCACAGCCACGTGGCGTGGCACGCACCTTTAGTCCCGGTTGCTGGCTCCAACCGGGACTAAAGACCCCTGCCCTCTATAAATGCAACGCCCCAGCCCCCTCTGCCTCCACTCTGTTTTTTCGAATGGTGGAAGGTGTGAGGGGGTGTGCTAGTTTTTTCTCATGCATGCATTGAAGGTGTTTGTTGAAATGTTTGAGTGAATAATCCCGTTGAATTTCTCATAGAACAAAAATATAGAAGGTGTCCGAGACGCACTTGAGCTTTCTCCTCTTTATTTCCCTCGATCGAGGTTAGCAATCTTATCTTTTCTAGGTCATTGATACAATTCATGTGTCGGTGTGAATTGGTTATTTCACTATTTATGATGTACTGTTTTTTGATAAACTTACTTATATGATGCAGATGAACGGTCGGGAATGGATGTACGGTGACCGACGGGTAGCCGGGTATATCAAAGGCGTGGATAAATTTATCGATGTGGCTACGGCAAACAAAGAGAATGGATTTATACGTTGTCTATGTGTTCAATGTCAGAACAACAAGGAGTACTCTTCCTCGAAAATCATTCGCGGCCACCTGATTATGAAAGGTTTCATGCCCAACTATAATTGCTGGACCAAGCACGGGGAAAGAGGGGTTATGATGGAAGATGGTGAAGAAGAAGATGATGATAAAAACTATCATCATATGTTTCCTGAATACAGTGATACTGCAATGGAAGACAATGGAGAGGAAAGAGGTGAAGAACGGGCATCAGATGAGTCGGCTGATGAACTTGGTAGGGTCATTTCTGATGCAAAGCGAGACTGTGAAACAGAAAATGAGAAGTTGAAGTTAGAGGGCATGTTAGAAGATCACAAGAAATTGTTGTACCCAAATTGTAAGCGGGAAATCCGATGCAAGCGGGAAATCTGTTGCCCAGCTCGGAGAACAAGGAAAACAGACTTGCGCCCCTCTCAAGGTGATTTCTCAAACCAATGTGGGGTCGAGCAAATATGGGGCCGAAGAGCAGTATGATCCAGAGGTAGTTGCACTGTCTGAAGCTGCCGCTGCTCAAGGTATGAGTATTGCCCAGTAATTATCCCAGTTAGAGTTCTTCCCCGTGAGTGAAATAGCATACAAATACCAGTACGGCAAACCTCTCGTCAATCTGAGGAGGTAAACAATCTTCCAACAAAAATGCGAAGATTGCATAACTGGTACATGCATGCCACAAGGGCCGGGGCTAACTGGATAGTGCTGAGGGTTACAAAAAAGCATCATGGGAAAGATAAGGATGACATGATATCCATTGAATTTGATGAACTATTTCAATTATTCAATCAAGGCGCCTTGGACAAATCGATCATCAGTGCCTATTGTCTGTAAGTACTAATTCTGTAATTAATTTAGTCTCCAGCTATATTATTTTTTTATTGCATGTATATAATCATACTAGAATATGCAGAATGAAGATTCTCGAATGCAGCAGAGGACAAATCTATGGCATTGGCTTCATTGATCCATATTGGGTTCATGAAGCTAATCTCAAAATAAGCCACCAGGATACGAAGGATAATATAGTACACGCGTTAAGGTTTCAAGAAACCAAAAGGGAAATACTATTTTCTTACAACTTCGAGTGAGTGTTATTGTCTTGTATACACTTTCTATTTCGCTTACTCGATGTTAAGTATATAATTGATTAGTTATGCATTTGCAGCTTCCACTATATTATGTTAATCATTCAACTTGACAAAGGGCGTGTACTAGTCATGGACTCGAAACATAAACCCCTTGAGACGTGGAAAGACATGCAGATACTTCTCCAGCGGTAATTCTAATCATTACGACACTATATCGGCAACGTTCGTGAATTTTATGATATCAAGTACTTAATAACTTATTTTATTCGTTTTCTACGCCGGACAGCGCTTGGAAACGGTTCACCAAGAAGGCTAGGGGTGTTTGGAAAGAGAAGCTTACATTTCAACCACTAAATGTAAGCACCACTAGCTATATCCGCGCATCTCTTTGATTCTAGTTTTGATACAGTTATTATCATGTTTGATTATTATTTTGATTGAACTCTGTTCTCGTAAAGTGCCTGACGCAGGGACCAGGCAACAATCTATGTGGATACTATGTATGCGAGTTCATCAGGCAGACGTGCGTTGAGAAGGGCAGAAATTTAGAGCAACTCCACATACGTAAACAATTTCTATAGTTTTTAATTACAATCAAATTGTGTTTAGTTTCATTCATATAGGCTGACTCCTTTTTTTAAATCAGATCGAACGTCTACGGGACGGTCTTCTGCCAAAGGATCGCGTACGAGCAATTCAGGAGGAATTGGCGGGATTCTTGGATACAGAAGTCCTAAACACACAAGGGGAATACTACTCGGCTGTGTATAGACAATAGGAATTGTAAAAATACCAACTTTTAAAAAATTGGCTGGTAGCATCGAATAGCAACTTATGTATATAGTGCATAAACTCGATCCGTGTATTGAATATAATGTTGTCATCATGATGTAATATAAGGTTCCTTCATTGATAAATGAAAAACACTAAATAAACAATAAAACAACCTAAATGAATTCTCCGCCGCGGCACAAAATGTGCCAAAATGCTGCCGCGGCAACAAAATGTGCCAAAATGAATTCTCTGTCGCGGCAGAGAAATGGGCCAAATCTCTGCCGCGGCAGCAGGTTATTAGTCCTGGTTCGTGTTACGAACCGGGACTAATGCTCCACCACCCCCTCGCGCTCTGATGCCGCCACGTGTGCCCTCATTTGTCCCGGTTAGTGGGGCAACCGGGACTAAAGGTTAGAGCTTTAGTCCCGATTGTCCCGTCCCGGTTGGGCAACCGGGACTAATGGCCCTTACCAACCGGGACGCATGGGACGTTTTCTACCAGTGAATCCATCCTTCAAGACAAGCACGTCGCCGCTGAAGTTAATGCACCGAAGCCTGACACAGCTTAGCTTGGTAAATTTGGTGAGTATATCCAGATCGTCCTGACTCAAACTGCCACTCATGGTTACCTTGGCAGGTTGTATCCACTCACGGTTTTTTTCAAACCATGTAAGAAGCTGCTTCTTTGGTGTGCTTCCGATGATACTTAGACTCCGAAGAACACTATCCTTCGGTGTGCTTCCGGCCTTTCTTTTGCTAGAGATATCCTCGGAGCATTCAGTTAGACTCCGAAGAACACTATCCATGTTGAGAGTAATTGTCAGAGAAGTGAGGCTCTCATTCAGGTCCTTGATTGCGCCAAGCAAAGACCTGAGGTGACTCTCCTTTTTGATAACCACACCGAAGCTTCTTCAGCATAAATCGACCTGCAATGTGGTCCAGATCATAACGATTAACCGGCTCGACGTTGGAAAGTACCTCCATACCCTCCATTTTCTCGATCTTCTCAGGGACATGGACGCTGGAAAATTTGGTAGTTCTTGAACCACTATGACCAGCCAACACACGCTTGAGCTTATCCGGAGCAGGAGCTTTCTTGTTGCATGCACAGGAATCTGGGTCTGCCGGATATCTAGTACCTCCAGCTCATGAAGATTATTGATTCCACTGGGTAGGTGGTTAGCATCCGTATTCCTTAGGCTTAGATACTTGAGCATTAGTATCTTACTACATATGTTTCTCAGGTACTTCCGGTTCTTCTCGAAGCACTTACATCCTTGTAGATCTAGCACCTTGATCTTCGAGAACTGAGATGACTTAGGTATGTTCTTCAAGAAATCCTCGACTCGCTCGGACCTGCGGAGACGGACATCGCTGAAAATGGAGAAGTGGGGAGCCAAGCCATGTGCCAGGCGTGCCTCCAGAATGCGCTGTTTCCGGGCAATCTTGACAATGAATCCATAAACTGGTTTTTCAACAGTGCAGCTCTTGACCCTTCCAGTAGCACCAATGGCAGCAGGACAAACAAGGTCCCGCATGATGAGTGCTTCAAAACATTTCTTGGCTTCAGCCACTGAAGAAGTATCTTGTGTTAGAGTAAGTATACGATATAGGCCAGAGATAGACTAGGACTCTACAACTTATACTTCAAGTCTCATCTTACCCCGTGTAACTCTATATAAACCCCGCAAAGGGTCAGATCAATATAACATAATATTCTAGGGTTTTAATATTTTTCACATGGTATCAAAGCGGTTAAACTCACGGCGCCGATCCTAGTTTCTTCCACCACTTCCGCAACTTGCCGCCTCCAGGGAGATTACTCCTCGGGGCGCGGCACCCGATCTCGATCAAAGATTGGATCGATTCTTTAGATTAGATTAGATCCAATTTCAATTCTAGATTAGATTAGATATTTGAAATTTCCAGATCCGTAGATTTAGATCCAGCCAAATAAATCTAACATCCCCTTGAGAGAGGCACTAGAAGGGGACGTAGTCACCGTCCTAAGTGTCATCCATTATCATGTCCACGCAGGTGATGATGACAAGAAGATGAAGACGACGAAAACACAAGACTTCAAACTCCGGTGAAAATCTGTTCGGCAATCAGCACCAAGCATACACGAGCACCCCAGCCCGACATCACCGAGCAGCCCGCGCGCGTCGCAATTGCCGTCGAGCACAATGACAGGCCACGCATCAACGGAACACGCTTGGCTCCACGGCGATCCAATCTACGATCTGCCCCGCACGGACTCCGGTACAGCCGTCCGGCCTGCTCCTGGTTTTAAGACGTACGCCGGCCACACACATGCATGCTCGTGCAGGACCTTGGGGCGCTAGGACCCTCCCAAGACGCGGGCCAGCGCGCTGCTCAGGTACTCACGCACTTCCATCAACGATCAGGATGCATCGGTCTCGTTCAAGAAAAGAAAAAAAAGAACAAAAACATCTCTACGTGCACAGCTTCATCAACAACTCCAATGCTACGAACGATTGCATCGAGCCGGACTACAGCAACCCGAATATCTACATCAAGCTTTACGAATACACCAAACTATAAGCCAAGATCTTCATCGAGCACATCCAAGGAGAAGCGACATCGACATCAGAACACGCCAGGCCGGTGTGAAACACTACTACGCCGACTTCTCCGATATCAAGGCTTCGACACCATCGCCACCACGAGGGACGCCTTCGAGCGACGATCATCACCGACACGCCTACTCCATCATTGCCACACATCATCGCCAAGGTCCACATCAACGTGGTCTTCATCAACATATTCGTCGACACATCGCCGCCGCCGATATACCGTCCACATGATAGACATACAACTACGACGCCCTCTGACAGTACACATACTGCAAGGCACGACGACGACATCGTCGCATCCACGACCCTGACGACGACATCGCCGCATCCACGACCCCGACGACGGCATCGACCGCGTCCATGACCCCGATGACTACAACAACAAACCGGCATCACAATTGTGACACCCCTACGACTGCGCATATGGTTCTGACAAAACCGTGTGTGCTTGGTAGGTTCCTCCGATCCTGTCAAAACCGGTGGTCTCACTTATGACCGGGTCCAAGAGACGCCCCAGACGGTACCTCTATAAGGTGCAAAACATCCACAACTGCAGCTTCGTCAACAACAACAAAAACGCGCAATTTTTCGCCTTCGGCAATGGCGGCCACACAACATACGACGACTACGACATCGACCACACCCACCTCGACCACGGTACATAACGATCGGCTACCTCGACATCAAGAACAATGTCTACAGCAACTCAAGAACTCCAGTCGACAGCGTCCGCGTCGTCACTTGCGTCCACGCCAGTCCCGCTGTGACTGCGGGAGGAAAGAGAGGCACTAGAAGGGGACGCAGTCACCGCCCCTAGGTGCCATCCATGATCATGTCCACGCAGGTGATGATGACAAGGAGGTGAAGACGACAGAAGCACAAGACTTCAAATACAGTCGCAAAGCGTCCGCTTCACTCCCGCTTCGACTGAGGGAGGATATTAGATTACATATACGTATAGGCCAGAGATAGACTAGGACTCTACAACTTATACTCCAAGTTTCCTCCTACCCCGTGTAACTCTATATAAACCTCCCAAAGTGTCAGATCAATATAACACAATATTCTAGGGTTTCAATATTTTCCACACCTTGTGGTTACCATCCCTTCCGCAACCCATCGTGCTATCAAGGTTGACAGCCTGACCTCGAATCCTTTAGGGAAGATAGCGAGGTACAACAAGAAGGACATGTACTCTTTAGGTAGATCCTTGTAGGAGAAGTTGAACATCTTACTAGCAATGCTGCCCGGTGATTTTTGTGTGGATCGCAATGTGTCGCAACTTACTCAGCTCTTCATGGCCCCTCTTCGGTTTGGCATGCAATGCATGAGCGAAGATCTTCATGGAGAACTCGTCTGACTCACACTCGTAAAAGATGTCGCGAACAAGAGTCAGGCGGCTATCTTCTTCGCTCATGTGCTCTTTTATACTCTGGAGCACAATCTCGAGGAAGCGGGCACCACGAGGATAGTCTATAACATCCAACCGTGGGTAGCAAAAATCTTCCTAGTGTTGAGGCTGAATGGTCTTTGTGGCCACAATCATAGCACCGGCGATGGAGGTGCAACCCAACCAAATAGATCCTTTTAAGATACCTACAAGTATTGTTAATGGTGTTATGGATAATTATTATTTTGGGGATGAATCTGTCCATCCTGGTGATCACTTGCTTTTTATCCATGAATTATGCGGGTTGTTTAAGTGTGCAGGTATCACAACTGAACAGGTGAATAAGAAGTTACCCTACATATCCTTGAAAGGGAGAGCTGAAGAATGGTATAAGCTGCTGAAGAATGGACAATCCATGGAATGGGAGGAGATGACATCTCTCTTTTACTCTAAATTTTATCCCAAAGACCAGGGAGGACTCGGTATTCATGACCTTGAGGTTAAGAATACAAATCTTCTTGGTAAATGGATCTTCAAATTACTTTCTGAAGATTGGGTTTGGCAAAAAAATCTTAAAATAAAAATTTGTCGGCTCAAAAACATTGTCCCATTCTCTTTGGAAACCAATTTTGAGTCATACATGTTATTCGGCAATGGCAAAAGCATGTGGGATGCGCTTGATAGAAAATTTAGAGTCTCTGACACTGGTAGTGAATTGTATGTCATGGAACAATTCTATGATTATAAGATGGTTGGTGGCCGCTCTGTGGTTGAGTAGGCTCACGAGATACAGTCACTTTCTAAGGAACTCGAGCACTTCACTTATGTGTTACTGGACAAGTTTGTGGTCGGAGGCATAATTGTCAAACTCCTTCCATCATAAAGAATTTTTCTACTTCTCTTAAAACACAAGAGACAAGAGTTTTCCATCACGGATCTCATTGGGACTTTTGATATGGAAGAGAAGGCGAGAGAAAAAGACACACGTGCTCGAGGTCTTGACAGAGGTTCTAGTGCCAACTTGGTATAGAAGAAAAACTTTCAGTCCCACAAGTTAAAAAAACAAGAACAATTTTGATGGCAAAAGAAAGCTTGATGGGAAGAAGGCATCATAGTCTACCAACTTTAAAAGGAATACTAATAAGAAGAAAGGGTGCTTTTAATGTGTGTGATGATCCAGATCACTGGACCCATAGTTGCCCAAACCATTTTGACAAGCGCCAACATGGGAAGAGCGGCAAGACCGCTAACGTCGGCATGGGTGATACTGTGAGATGTCCCTAATTTTGTGGGGGCCCTGATCCATCACTCACCTCGCTCACCCTCGTGGATGGCCTTGCCTACACCTCGTTGGATTTCTCGGAGATATCCTAGAACCACCTGTTGGTCCACCCCAAGTCTCTCCTAAAGAAGCACAACACATCCAATGAATCAAAAGAATATAAAAAATGTAATCGGTGATGGGTGAATTTCGGCATGGACCTTACATGGTCCTTAATCAACGATTCCTGCTCATGCCTACCTCTATGATCAAGGACCTGAAGGCCTAATTTTAGAAGGTCTTAGCCAACCTTATCTCAATTGACCTCACCTGTGTGGCTGCAAGATAACTCTATGGAGACCCTGAATACCAGACGTGCATCCAAGGGATATCAGAGATCAAGATCACGTGCAAGACAAAATGAAGACCTAACGTGTGTTTCGCAGCATAGTAAATCAAAATTTTCTATGGATGCGAACGGGAAAAGACAAGATCTAATCTAGGAGATGCAAACAACTAGGGGGGATAGATGAGATCTTCATACCCTTGAAGAAATCGCACAGCGGAACGTTCGACGGAACGTGGTTGATGTAGTCGTACTAGCCTTCTCCTCCTCGCGATCCGATCCGATCCAACACCGCAAGTGGCGATGCCTCCGAGAGATGCACACGTACGGCACCTCGACGTCTCCTCCTTTCTCGATCCAGCAAGTGGAGTGGAGAGATAGATTGTATCTACAACACGACGGCGTGGTGCAAAGGTGGAGAGTTTCTGCGGCAGGGCTTCGCCTACGCGCAGTCGGGAGAGAGAAATCTGGAGGGCAACAGTATGGCGCCTAGGGTTTAAGGAGTGGGGGGAGGGTTGCGCCCCTGCCCTCTACATATAGGGGGCTGGCCGGCCCCCTTGGCCCCTCCTCCAAGCCCTAGGGCGGCGGCCCCAAGGGTTGGAGTGGGGAGCAAGTTTTCCTCCTCCTTCTAGAAGGTTTCCCTAGGGTTTTGGCCGGCTGGGCCTATGGGGCCTTGTGCCCCTGGCCCAATGCGGCCAGGGCACTCCCTCGTAGGCCCACGCCCCCTCCCGACAAGTGGGGCCACGTTGGTCCCACTCCGGAAGGTTCTAGAAGCTTCTGGTACAATACCGAACAATCCGAAACAATTCCAAAATCCAAAAACTACTTTCCCTTATATGAATCTTATTATCCGGACTATTTCGGAACCTCTCGTGACGTCCTGGATCTCATCCGAGACTCCGAACAAAAACTCATAAACCAACTATCCATTCTATCCTAGCGTCGAGACACGTTAAGTGTGTGACCCTACGGGTTCGAGAATATGCAGACATGATCTTCTATCAATAATCAACAGCGGGGTCTGGAAACCCATATTGACTCCCACACATTCATCGATGATCATATAGGATGAACCACGATGCCAGGATTCAATTAATCCCATATATATATTCCCTTCGTCACGCGATATTTTACTTGCCCGAGATTCGATCGTCGGTATCGGCATACCTAGTTCAATCTCGTTCATAGCAAGTACTTTACTCGTTCTGTAATCCGATATCACTTTGCGATTAACTCCTTAACCATGTGCTTGCAAGCGGTGTTGATATCGATTACCGAGTGGGCCCGAAGTATATCTCTCCGACTTGGGAGGGACAAATCCCATCTCGATACATATAACCCAACAAGTACTTTCCGATCACCTGAGAGACACCTTTATGATCACCCTCTTATAGGATGACGTTTGATGACCTCAAAGCTTTCTTCCGATACCAGGGAGTTGTATTATCTCATGGTCTAAGGAATACAATATTTGACATAAGAAAAAGCTTCGCAAAGATGAACACGATGACACGATCTAATTGCTCTGCTTGATTTGGGTCTGTCCATCATATCATTCTCCCAATGATATGATCTCATTATTAATCACAACTCATGTCTATGGTTAGGAAACCTTAACCATCATTAATCAATGAGCTAGTGATAGAGGCGTACTAAGGACACGGTGTTGTTCATAAACCACACAAGTATCAAAGTTTCCGCTTAATACAATTCTAGCATGGAATATAAACTTTATCATGAACAAGAATTATAATAATAACATCTTTATTATTGCCTCTAGGGCATAATTCCAACAGTCTCCCACTTGCACTAGAGTCAATAATCTAGTTCACATCTGGCAACAATCTAACACCCATGGCACACTACAAGAAATGTGTCAACTTATGACGTTCTCATTTTGACGATGGCAAAAATCGTCATAAATTTTATGACGATTTGTACCAGATCGTCGCTAGCCACTTCAGGAGGGCCAAACCCCTTCAAAATTATGACGATTGGATAAGAATCGTCGTAATTTTGTTAGTTAAAATCGTCATAATGTGGTAGATCGAACAAAAAATAAGGTGCTCTGTGAACCAACCAATCAAAGCACACCAAACAGCCTCTCACGGATCGATTATCGGCCCGATCTGGACCGTTCATTCAATCCAATGCCATGTGATTCACCAAGAAACACAACACACACACCGCGCCCATAGCCTCACAAACCCTAACCCCACCAACTCCAGACCTCCTCGCGCCCTTCCTTCCCACCCTCTCCAGCCGATTCTCTTCTCTTGCCGATCCACCTCTCCTGTGTTTGCCTCCCAGGCGCAGCCTTGGCGAACCCTAGTTTCTTGCCCTCATGGAAAGGAGGAGTAGCGGGAAGGCGCAACCTCATCGTGGAGCGGCGGGAAGATGGCGCGTCGTCATGGAGGAGGCGGCGCCACCAACTCGGTCAATCGTTGTCTAGGCTTCGACCCGCCCCGATCTGCTCCCCCACGCCTCCTTCCTCAACGCCGGCACGCCAGCAAACCGGTGCTCCCCCATGCCTCCTTCCATAACCAGATTCGTGCGTCGTCGCCTAATCCCCCTTCCTTCACCTTACTCTGTCGCGGTGGCTCTTGCAGGTGGGTGTCGGTGACATCTTCGCCGTCGCTGGGGACATCAACGTCATGCTGCTCAACATCGAGGCCTTCACAGTGGCGACAACGCGAGCACCACTCCCTCCTCTCTCTGTCGCCACCCCACCCCATCACTTCCGATCCCATCTTGCATCGGCGGGCACTAGGCCCAGAACGTCAAGGAAGGCCATCGGGCCAGCGTCTTCAACCGCCTCGAGGGGATCAATGACAAGGTAAACCCTCGGCCTTCTCCCTCTCGCCCCGATCTTGCTGCTGCCTCATACGCCTGTTTTGCCATGCATCTAGGTGCCTTCTGTACCTGTTCCCGCTTGATCCGTTCCGTGATTTTGGTACCACATGTTTCCTGTAACATCTAGAAGGGATTATTAAGTCATTTTCTCTGTCAATGTTCATTTGTTTCATATTTGGGAAACTTAGAAACTTGGACAGTAGCTGTGATGACATAGATGCTTACCACCACTAGATGTTCTGATTTCTATCGTGACTTAGATGCTTATGAGAAGAAGCATGTGTTCTGAATTTTATTTATGTACCACAAACTCATTGTATGCTAGACCTATCCGAAACTCATTGCATGTTGCATGTACTTGTGTTTAGCATCCTTACACTAACCATATTTATGCTAGATGTACTGTACTTTGATCTCGTGTTTTCATGTCCGATAAATGAGATCTTGGAGCACTCATGTGTTGCCTTCAGAGCATCACCGTCTTGCAGAATTTTTGATAATCTCTGAAATGTTCTTTTATATCTAGTTTAGCTAAGACTAACTTGATTTTTCTGCATTTACTGATGCATGTACACACGAGGACGGTTTGGCTGTATCATCTGCACTTGCTAGTGATTATTGAACAGAGGCATTTGGGGATCATAATTATTATACAAAAGCTCTATTGTTGCCAAATTGATGATGCTTGAGGTGGTATCAGTGTAGATGAAAATTCTGGTAGGCTCAACATTCTGTCTAAGTGATATTGATTTATAAACATGCATGTTCACTTGAGAAGATAAAATATTAGTAGTATGAACTAATTCAATTGGATGATAGTCCAACAGAAATAGGTCTATAGGTTCTTATTAATCTGAGTTTCATATTTGTGTCGGGACTTGTGTGTACTAGGATGTCGGTGCTTGGCTACTTGCATCTGATGATTCATTAGGTTTTTATCTTGTTACTGTGATTCATCATTCATGTTTTGCTTGCCTTCCTTGCCACCAACAACAATCACTGTCTAGGATAGCAGCAGCACCTAGCAGTGCTGGTGAGTACTGCTTCTTTGCATGGTGTTTTCTTCCTGTGTCTAGCTATTGTGTTAGTGTAGTAGGTATAAGAAGTTCCTCATCCATATGCAAGGTCGACAACCTAATGGACTTGTGGCTGCTCTCCTCCAACGCCACTCTACGCCAACCCGATACTGCTGCTTCCTGTCCAAACCGGAGGCTTGGTCGTGATCTGGAGAGCAAGGCGAAGGAGGCTACAGGCTACAGAGCAAACCGAATCTGGCTGCTCCTGACGTCTCCAGCACCGTCGAACTGGTGGGTGACATGGCTACAGGTGAGACCCAATCTAGCTTATATAGATCATCCTATTCCTGTCTTGCTGATAGCATTACTAGTTGATCTTGCCTTTTAAAGTCCAAATGAACCTAGTTGTTCCTACTCCTAAATTTTTCTTGCTGAAATCTTCAATGTAGCAATGCTCTGAAGTAATAAATACAACCGAACCTTGTAAAAACATTGCTAGCTATTCCTGAATTCTGACCATTGTGCTGCTATGTAATCTGCCACCTTCCTTGTAAAACTATGGACAAAACTGAGATTTCTGTTCTTAGAAATGGCTTCTGGGATGTCACTAAAGTCCCAGGTTTCATTAGAAAAATCTGTAGATGTTGTTTCATATATATGTTCTAGAAGCCTAGGCATGTTCGATTCATGGTTACCTATATAAAACTACATGGTTTGAATAATTTGCTAGAGATTTTTCATGAGATGATTCCTGAAAGAAAACAACAAGGTCTATATGTACTATTGTAAAAGATTCATAAAGGTAGATCTGGCATATTTGTTGCACTCTACTATGCATCTTGTAAAAGATTGATAGAGGTAGATTGATGGTGGCTGTTGCTTTTATATATACTGTAAAGATATTGTTATATGCTGATATTTTGGGATCTCTCTTTCCATATTCTGCTTACAACAGTTGTGTGCAATTGTTATCCTATTTTCAATCAGTTCTGCACCTTAGTTCATCGTACTTCGTGAAGTAACATTAGAAGATTACAACTGAAAGCAGGTTACAACATTGTTGCTTCTAGTAAGATAGTTATATTGATGATGATGTTGTAGGGAGGGGTTCAGGAAGGACAAGAACTAATAAGTGTAATTGAAGAACCATGTTTTCCTTGTAGTTGAAGTAATAGAATTTACGAGTTGCAATAGCTTCTGTTGTATTTATCTGATTGTTCTTACTGTCCCTGAGTTCTATCATGTTTATATCTGATTGTTCTTGATTAGAACACTTTGTTCAGCCATGACTCATAGCTTCAAACATTCTAGACTTCCTTACAAGTGTATTACTATGTTATGCAAATGTACTTACCATGAGCAAATGGTGTAATAGTATAACAGAAACTGTCTAGTAATTATTATATCAGGCATTATTTTTACTACTTAATGTTATCGCTGCATGCAATGGTTGTTTCTTTTGCACCTTATTTTCTACTAGTCGTGAACTCATAATATTGACCTAGAATAGTTTGTGTTTTTCCAGCTTGATCATGCTTCTCTTTTATTGAAACTAAATGGATGTTGGATGATCTATGCTTGCTTTTTTTGACATGGATCTATGCTTGTTGTTGGTCGGATGATCTGGGTTGTTTGTGGTTGTAGGACGAGCTGCAGCGGAACACCCTTAAGCAAGATCAAGAACCTAGAGAAGATCAAGTTCAAAGGTTGGTTGTGCACTTTTAGTTCTTTACAGGTGCTTTTTTGTTGAAATTCAAAATCTTTATCTGATGCAAAGCATTGTAAAAGAATTCAGTTCTATACTTTTGCGCTATACTAATGAACCATTGTAAGTATATTTTCGTTACTGTAGTACTGGTTCTATAGATCTTCTTGTAAATAAATTTCTCGGATCTAATTTGTAGCCTTTGTCTGTTTTCATATGTTTTGCTTTTTGTTCATTTGCTGAAAATACCTACTTCCTTAATTTGCTATATTTTGTGTTTTACTCTTTGAGTTGACCTGTAGGTACACCGAGAGGAATTCTGGGCCAGCAGATATTGATTTCATATACTTTTATGAAGTTCATGTGAAATGTGAATGGCCTAACAGGAAGAAAGTTGTAGTATATTATTGGAACCATGGAACTATTGTAATTTGAAGTGTGTGAGTGCTGGGATATTATTGTATAATGTGACTTGAAGTGTGAGTGCTGGGACATATATTGTATAGTATGTGATTTGAACCTATTGTAATTTGAAGTGTATGTCTATTGTCAAAATATTCTTGCATTTATGAATAAATTATTAGTTGATCAATTATTGTCAAATCTTGGGAGGTTTAACACCTGTGAAAAATAAAATTAACAAGTGGGACATACTAAAAATAAAAGGGCGGAAATAATAAGAAATAAAATGTCAAAAAAAAAGAGTAACTATAAAAGGCCTAGACTAGAAAATAAAAAGGCCTTCATGTTGGGCCTGGCCCATATAGTTGGACGGAATTGATATAAAAAAACATAAACTGAATTATTGGGCTTGGCCCATACAAACGATAGAAATGGACCGGGCTGATTGTGTGCCACGTCGGACTGGCCACGTATGATCTGACGTGGCTAGGCCTTATTGCCCAGGACGATATTGAATCGTCGTAGAGGTTATGACAATCCAAGATCGTCATAGACAGTTATGACGATTTCATCAAAATCGTCGTTATAATTCATTTGCGACGCCCAGCTTTTGACGATCTCAAAAACGTCATAGAATCGTCATAAACAGACTACTATGACGATTCTGTGACGAAAATGGAGGGTCATATATAGCCATATTCCTTGTAGTGGCACTAAGGTGCTGATCATGTTTTGCTCATGGAAGAGGTTTAGTCAATAGATCTACAACATTCAGATCCGTATGTACTTTGCTAATCTTCAGATCTCCATTTGTTATATAATCTCGAATTATATGAAACTTGCGGTTGATGTGCTTGGTCTTTGGATGATATCTTGGTTCCTTAGCCAGTGCTATGGCGCCCGATGTTGTCACAATATCTCCATGGGTCCAAGGCACTTGAACCACACTAAGCTCGATGATGAAGTTCTGATCCAAACTCCTTCACTTGACGCTCAAGCAGACCATGTATTCCGCTTTCATCAGATCGCGATCACGCTTTGCTTGCAGCTTCTCCAACTCACAGCTCCTCCATTAAAAATATAAACGTATCACGAGATTTAGAATCATCCTTGTCGGTGTCGAAACTAGCATCGACGTAACCTTTTACGACGAGCTGTTCATCACCTCCATAGACTAAGAACATTTCTTTAGTTCTATTTAAATACTTTAGGATGTTCTTCACGGTTGTCTAGTGTTCCACCCCTGGATCACTTTGGTATCTGCTCGTCAAACTAAGAGCATTGGACACATCCGGTCTAGTACATAGCATGGCATACATGATAGATCCTATGGCCGAGGCATAAGGCACTTTGCTCATAGCTTCTCTATCGTTTACCATAGCTGTACACTGAGCCCTGCTCAATATCTTACCTGACAACATAGGCACCGAACCTTTATTTGCCTTATCCATTCTGAACCTTTTCAGAACTTTGTCTAGGTATGTACTTTGGCTTAAAGCTATTAGGTGTCTTTGTCTATCTCTATAGATTTTGATGCCCAATATATAAGCAGCTTCCCCAGGTCTTTCATTGAAAAACATTTGTTCAAATAACTCTTCACATCGTTAAGCATATCAATGTAATTTCCAATAATCAATATGTCATCCACATATAGTACCAAAAATGTCACTGAGCTCCCACTCACTTTCTTGTAGATACAAGCTTCATAGCAATTTGGAACAAATCCAAAGATCTTGATCACTTGATCAAAATGAAGGTTCCAACTCCGAGATGCTTGCTTCAGTCCATAAATGGAACACTAAAGTTAGCACACCTTATCAGCATCCTTAGGATCGACAAAACCTTCGGGTTGCATCATATACAACTCTTCATCAATGTTGCCATTGAGGAACGCAGTCTTGACATCCATCTGCCATATTTCATAATCATGAAACGCACCAATTGCTAATAAAATCCGAATGGACTTAAACATCGCTACGGGAGAGAAAGTCTCATCGTAGTCAACACCTTTGAAAGAACATTTCTTAATCCCTAGTGTTTTGTGTGTTAGATAACAATACCAAGGATCATTTAATGTGTGTTGAAGTGTTGCAGCTCAGAACTCTACCTTTGGGGGCGGATAATCCGGCCCCACTGGCCAGGGATAATCCGCCTCCTCCCTGGCTTAGGCGCAAGCCCCAGAGAGGGGGCGGAGTTTCCCTCGGAGAATCCGCCGTTGGGGCGGAGTTTTCCCAGGGGGCGGATAATCCGCCCCTCAGGGGGGCCGGATAATCCTCCCCTCCTTCTCATCGCCAAGGCGCAAGCCCTAGAGAGGGGGCGGAGTTTTGGGCGGACTTTCCGGCTAGGCCGGATAATCCGCCCCTCAGGGGGGCCGGATTATCCGCCCCCAAGATCTTCTCCAAGTTTCACCAAGGCGCAAGCCCCAGAGAGGGGGCGGAGTTTCCCCCGGAGAATCCACCCTTGGGGCGGAGTTTTCCCAGGGGGAGGATAATGAAGGGTTCGCAGCATAGAAAACAAAAATTTTCCTACGATGTGAACTATATACCAAGATCTATTTATACTAGATACAAACAACGGGCGGATGTATATCCGTAGAGAACATACCCTTGAAGACCGACAAAGTTTAACGAGTCCCACTCGTGGTTGATGTAGACGATCTCTTGCCGATCTCAAGATCGAGAGGAAGTCCTAGCGCCGCAAATCAGAAGACATCCGTTGCTCGCACACACGCTCGAGGCACCGAGCAACCTCCGCCTCCTCGCTCCAGCGATGCAGTGAAGCACAACTCTTTCTTGCCGAATAGCCACGGGAACATGTATCTCGCTAGTCCGAGACCATAGGGGATAAATTCTAGAGGGAGAGAGATCCTTCACGAGGAGGTGTGAGTGAGAAGTGAGAGGAGGGCTCCTTTTATAGGAGGAGGGGGAACCCCAAGGGGTGGCATGCATGGGGCTGCCCCTTGCCCTCCCTCTTCATGTGGGTGGACACTCCACTCACAAAACTCCTCCAAATTCCTCCACTCAAAATCCCACTCAAAGATCCCATTAAATTTCCACCAAATTTAATGCAAACTCTCATTAAATAAAACTCTTTTATTTTATTCAGAATTTTGTCAATTACTTTAATGACAAACATTCACAATAACCTTGCTAGAATTCTATTTCACATGCATAACCACTTTATGCAATTTCACCCAAAACTGTTTGGTATCTAGTGAAATAAATTCCTGCGCTTGTTTATTCTTTCGGCATGAAACTTTTGCTCCAATTGGATGTCGGTGTCTCTTAAGTGTGTCACCCTACGGTTCGTGAATAATGTGGACATGATCGAGACCCTCTCGGATCAATAATCGAGCGGGATCCGGAGACCCATCGACTCCCACACATTCAACGATGACTTTCTTGTGATCGTCGGAACCTTTACGCTAGTATCTTAATCCCTTTGTTTCACGATATATTACATGTCCGAGATTCGATCATCGGTATCTCCATACCTAGTTTGATCTCGCATCGACATGCACTCTTTTCTCGTTCTGTGATATAACATTCTAGTGATCAAATCACTTGCTTGCAAGCTAATCAATGTGATATCACCGAGAGGGCCCAGAGTATATCTATCCGTCATCGGGATGAACAAATTCCTCTTGATCCATGAGCCTCAACATAACACTTTATTAGTTCGAACCCATCTTTATAATCACCTGTTACGGTGTGACGTTTGATGTTATCAAGAAACTCTTAGGTGTTAGTGATTGACATGATCTCATGGTCTAAGGATTAGGATCACTTCGTAAGTTGTTATAGCAATATAAACTCAATGACTTTGATCGTAATGCTATACTTGGATGAATGTTCATCACATCATTACACTAATGTTGTGATCCGTTATTAACAACATCCAATGTCCATGATCGAAACCTTGATCATCTTGTTAATCAACGAGCTAGTTTATGAGAGAGGCTTAACTAGGAACTTTCTTTGTTTATTAAACACACATGTATTAACGTTTCGTATTAATACAATTATAGCATGCAAAATAAACATCTATCATATACTTGGAATACACATAATAAACAATTTATTATTGCCTCTCGGGCATATTCCCTTCATCTCCCACTTGCACTAGAGACAATAATCTAGTTACATAGTGATATATCTAACACCCATTGAGTTCGTGTTGATCATGTTTTGCTCTAGGAGAGTTTTAGTCAACGGATCTGCTACATTGAGATCCGTATGTACTTCTAAATCTTTATATCTCCATCCTTGACATGCTCATGGATGGAGTGAAACCGCGCTTAATATGCTTGGAATGCTTGTGAGACCTTGGCTCTTTGGCATTGGGAATGGCACCATTGTTGTCACAATAGATCACCATTGGGTCCAACGCTTGCCACAACTCCTAGTTCGGATATGAACTCCTTCATCCAAATCGCTTCTGAGCCGCTTCAAGCAAGAACATATTCGGCCTCCGTTGTTGATCCCGCTACAACAGGTTGTTTGGAGCTCCTCCAACTAACCGCTCCACCATTCATGAGAAATACGTATCCGGATTGAGACTTAGAGTCATCCGGATCGGTGTCAAAGCTAGCGTCGACATAACACTTAGCGACGAGCTCTTCTTCACCTCTGTATACAAGAAACATATCCTTAGTTCTTCGTAAGTACTTAAGGATATTATTGACCGCTATCCAGTGTTCAACACGGATCCGATTGGTACCTACTAGTCAAACTAATAGCATGTGCCACATCCGGTCTTGTACATAGCATGGCGTACATTATAGAGCCTATGGCTGAAGCATAGGGGACTTTGTCCATTATCTCTCTTTCTTCCGCTGAAGCCAGACTTTGAGTCTTACTCAATGTCTTGCCTTGCAACATAGGTAAGAACCCCTTCTTACTTCAGTCCATTTTAAACTTCTTTAAAATCTTATCAAGGTATGTACTGCGATAGCCCTATTAGGCGCCTAGATCTATCTCTATAGATCTTTATGCCTAATATGTATGACGCTCACCTAGGTCCTTCATTGAAAATTTGTGTTTAGATAACTTTTAACACTGTTTAAAGTTCTATATCATTCCGATCAATAATATGTCATCCACATATAATATCGAAATGCCACATTGCTCCCACTCACTTTCTTGTAAATACAAGCTTCTCCATAAGTTTGGACAAATCCAAACTCTTTGATCACCTCATCAAAGCGGAGATTCCAACTTCGTGATGCTTGCTTCAATCCATAGATGGATCGCTGAAGCTTGCACACCTTGTTAGCATCCTTAGGATCGACAAAACCCTTTGGTTGTATCATATACAACTCTTCTTCAATATTACCATTGAGAAACGCGGTTTTGACATCCATCTACCATATTTCATAATCGAAATATGCAGCAATTGCTAACATAATCCTAACTGACTTTAGCATCGCTACGGGAGAGAAAGTCTCATCGTAGTCAACTCCTTGAATTTGTCGAAACCCCTTTGCGACAAGTCGAGCTTTATAGATGGTCACATTACCATCAGCATCAGTTTTCCTTTTGAAAATCCATTTGTTCTCCACGGCCTTTCGGTCGTGAGGTAATTCCACCAAGTTCCAAACTTGATTTTCATACATGGATTCCATCTCGGATTTCATGGCTTCTAACCATTTGTTGGAATCCGGGCTCATCATCGCTTCTTCATACGTCGCAGGTCATTATTTTCATCAACCATGAAATTTACGAGATTTCCGTACAGCTCGGAGCCGCACGCGTCTGTTTGACCTGCGAGGTTCGGTAGTACTCTCTTTGAGTTTCATGATCATTATCATTAGTTCCCTCTTCAACAGTGGAGCCAACTCGGAGCGACTTCCATTGCGCTACTCGCCATACTTTGAAGAGAAGGTTCCACAACCTCTTGAGTTCTACCTTCCGACTACTCACACCTTTCGCGAGAAACTCTTTCTCGAAAGGATCCATTCTTAACACAAAAACCTTGCCCTCGGATCGTGATAGAAGGAATACCCAATAGTTTCTTTAGGGTATCCTATGAAGACGCATTTTTCCGCTTTGGTTCGAGTTTATCCGGTTGAAGTTTCTTCACATAAACATCGCAACCCCAAACTTTAAGAAATGACACTTAGGTTTGTTTCCAAACCACAATTCATACGGTGTCGTTTCAACGGATTTAGATGGTGCCCGATTTAAAGTGAATGCAGCGGTTTCTAGTGCATAACCCCAAAATGACAACGGCAAGTCCGTCGGAGACATCATAGATCGAACCATATCTAATAAAATACGATTCTGACGTTCGACACACCATTTCATTTGGTGTTCCGGCAGGCGTGAGTTGTGAAACAATTCCACACTCTTTCATGTGAGTGCTAAACTCGTAACTTAGATACTCACCTCCACGGTCGGACAGTAGAAATTTGATCTTTCTATTACGATGATTTTCCACTTCATTCTGAAATTCCTTGAACTTTTCAAAGGTTTCAGACTTGTGTTTCATCAAGTAGATATAACCGTATCTACTCAAATCATCCGTGAAAGTAACAAAATAACGATATCCACCTCGCGCCGACACACTCATTGGACCACATACATCAGAATGTATGATCTCCAATAAATCATCGCCTGCTCCATTGAACCGAAGCGGCGTTCTAGTCATCTTGCCCATAAGGCATGGCTCACATGTATCAAATGATTCATAATCAAGTGATTCCAAAAGTCCATCGAATGGAGCTTCTTCATGTTTAATGCCAATATGACCTAGACGGCGATTACCACATATATCGGATATATCATTATCAAGTTTAATCCTTTTAGCATCAACATTATGAATATGTGTAACATTATCATCGAGATCTAACAGAAATAAACCATTCAACATTGGTGCATGACCATAAAAGATTTCATTCATATAAATGGAACAACCATTGTTCTCAGACTTGAATGAATAACCACTTTGCATCAAACATGATCCGATACAATGTTCATGCTCAAGCGGTGCAAAAAAATAGCGGTCTGGGCACCAAATATAGTTATTTAAGTTTATGACTAATCCCGATGATAAGTGGAGGTAGCGTTCGACGGCGATCACATCAACGTTTGATCCATTGCCGACACGCATCTTGACCTCACACCCTTGCTAGCGGTCGCTGTTCATGACCCACGATTCGAGTTACAAATATTAGCAACCTGAACGGTATCAAATACCCGGTGCTACTGCGAGCACTAGTCAAGTACACATCAATAACATGTATATCATATATACCTTTGTTTGCCTTGCCGGCCTTCTTGTCCGCCAGATACTTGGGGCGATTGCGCTTCGATGGCGATCCCTTACAATAGTAGCACTTTTCGATCGGACTTGGGTCCAACTCGGGGTTTCTTTTTCAGCACGCAAAGGCTTGCCGCCCTTACTTCCTTCCGCTTTCCCTTCTTGTCTTTCTTGAAACCGGTGTTCCTATTGACCATCAACACTTGATGTTCCTTTTGATCTCCACTGCAGTTTTAAGCATTGTGAAGCTCGGGAGAGACTTCTTCATGCCTTGCATATTATAGTTCATCACAGCTCTTATAGCTAGGTGGTAGAGACTGCGAACACGATGGATGCCTAAGTCAATGGGAATCGTTATTCCCAAGGACACAAGCTTATCGGCGTAACCGACATCTTGAGTACATGCTCACTAACGGAGCTGTTCTCTTCCATCATGCAGCTAAAGAACTTTTAAGCATTGTAGCTCTCTGACAGACATGTGTGAAAATCATTTTCAACTCACCCATTGTATCAAAAGCATTGCCGTTTTGAACGCTTTGAAGTTCGGCTCTAGCCCATACAATATGCCGCAATGAACTAAGTTGTGGTCCTCCGACGAGTCGATAGACATTCTTCTCCTCGTCGGGGCATCGTCAAAGGTGGGGGCCTAACGCGCTTCTAGCACATATTGCTTTTGTGCGCAGAGAGGAGAATCCTCAAATTCATGGCCCATTCAGTAAAGTTGCTACGTTCGTTGCTAGTTTCTCTTTCTCCATGAAGCATTGATATTAAAAGCAGGTGGTGCCATCTACAACAGAATTTGTAAAGTTTAGACTAAGTGTATGATAGATTGAGTTCAACTAATCTATATTACGAATGAACTCCCACTCAAAAGCGACATCCCTCGTGTCCTTTTGGTGATTACATGAACCAAATCCACTACACCAAGTCCGATCATCACGTGAGTCGGTATAGCTTCAAAGGCGAGCATCAAATGGGCATCATATCAACTATATGACTCATGCTTAACCTTTCGGTCTGTGTTAGAGTCCATGTGCATACATGCTAGGCTCGCCAAGTTAGAACCTTAGTATTTTGCGTGTGTAACTGTTTTACACCCGAAGTATGGTCGAGGATCCAAGAACACCCGATCATCACGTGATGTCTTGGAGCGACGAAAACATAATCGGTGCATACTAAAGGAAGAACACATTCTTATATTGATATTTAAATGAGGGATCATCTTATTATGCTTAACAAGGCGCTAAACAAGCAATATAAGATGCAATCAAACATCATATGTTTATTAGTGAAATTATATGGTTCCCGCAGATGATCTCTATCATGTGCATCGTGGTATGATCACTATCATACCTATATGTGTAAATCCAAGGTCTATGGATTGTACACGCTATGTGTGTTGTAAGAGTATCATCTCATACTTCTACTTACAACACTACCATATCATAACACTAGCCCAGCAACAATCTAAACTAGACGCCTCTAATTTATCCATTGCAAGTTTTACGTGGTTTAGGGCTTTCGAGATAGAACCGTTCTTACCTACGAACATGAACCTAACGAGGATAATCAAATTGTTGACAACTCGCTTGCAAAATAGATATTGACTATAGTAGGAGAGCAGACACCGCTAGCCACTTATGCAAACTAGTTGCATGTCAAGCGTGGAACAGGTCTCATGTGCGAGGACATGTAAAGTTTGTCGGGCGCTTCATCCCACTATGCCACCAATATCCAAAATCACAAGAAAGGAGCAACAACATGATCATCATCGCCACATACTCATATGTGTACTACCTGTAAAGTATCTACGCATAGATCCGGCTCGATACCCTTTGAAGGGTTCGACATAGAAAACAAAAATTTTCCTACGATGTGAACTATATACCAAGATCTATTTATACTAGATACAAACAACGGCGGATGTATATCCGTAGAGAACATACCCTTGAAGACCGACAAAGTTTAACGAGTCCCACTCGTGGTTGATGTAGACGATCTCTTGCCGATCTCAAGATCGAGAGGAAGTCCTAAGCGCCAAATCAGCAGCGCATCCGTGCTCACACACACGTTCGAGGCACCGAGCAACCTCCGCCTCCTCGCTCCAGCGATGCAGCGGAAGCACAACTCTTTCTTGCCGAATAGCCACCGGGAACATGTATCTCGCTAGTCCGAGACCATGAGGGATAAATTCTAGAGGGGGAGAGAGATCCTTCACGAGGAGGTGTGAGTGAGAAGTGAGAGGAGGGGCTCCTTTTATAGGAGGAGGGGGGAACCCCAAGGGGGTGGCCGGCGCATGGGGGATGCCCCTTGCCCTCCCCTCTTCATGTGGGTGGACACTCCACTCACAAAACTCCTCCAAATTCCTCCACTCAAAATCCCACTCAAAGATCCCATTAAATTTCCACCAAATTTAATGCAAACTCTCATTAAATAAAACTCTTTTATTTTATTCAGAATTTTGTCAATTACTTTAATGACAAACATTCACAAATAACCCCTTGCTAGAATTCTATTTCACATGCATAACCACTTTATGCAATTTCACCCGAAAAACTGTTTCGGTATCTAGTGAAATAAATTCCTGCGCTTGTTTATTCTTTCGGCATGAAACTTTTGCTCCAATTGGATGTCGGTGTCTCTTAAGTGTGTCACCCTACGGTTCGTGAATAATGTGGACATGATCGAGACCCCTCTCGGATCAATAATCGAAGCGGGATCTGAGACCCATATCGACTCCACACATTCAACGATGACTTTCTTGTGATCGTCGGAACCTTTTACGCTAGTATCTTAATCCCTTTGTTTCACGATATATTACATGTCCGAGATTCGATCATCGGTATCTCCATACCTAGTTTGATCTCAATCGACATGCACTCTTTTCGTTCTTGTGATATAACATTCTAGTGATCAAATCACTTGCTTGCAAGCTAATCAATGTGATATCACCGAGAGGGCCGAGTATATCTATCCGTCATCGGGATGAACAAATTCCACTCTTGATCCATGAGCCTCAACATAACACTTTATTAGTTACGAACCCATCTTTATAATCACCCCATTACGGTGTGACGTTTGATGTTATCAAGAAACTCTTCCGGTGTTAGTGATTGACATGATCTCATGGTCTAAGGATTAGGATCACTTAAGTTGTTATAGCAATATAAACTCAATGACTTTGATCGTAATGCTATACTTCGGATGAATGTTCATCACATCATTACACTAATGTTGTGATCCCGTTATTAACAACATCCAATGTCCATGATCAGGAAACCTTGATCATCTTGTTAATCAACGAGCTAGTTTATGAGAGAGGCTTAACTAGGAACTTTCTGTTTGTTTATTAAACACACATGTATTAACGTTTCCGTATTAATACAATTATAGCATGCAAAATAAACATCTATCATATACTTGGAATACACATAATAAACAATTTATTATTGCCTCTCAGGGCATATTCCCTTCAGATAATCCGCCCCAAGTGGGGGGCGGATAATCCGCCCCCAAAGTTGTGCAACGGACAGATCTGGGGAGGGGGTATTTAAGCCAGCCATCCCCCTCCTGCCAGAACTCTTGATTCATCTCGAAAAAGAACAGATCAGATCTGAAAGCTTCATCCAAGAGTGCTCGACCTAGATCCACCCAAAGGCCCCATCCCTTGGGGAATCAAAGGAGGAGAACTCGATCTTCATCATCAGCAATCAAGCACTTCATCTCCTCTCCATTCATTTGGAGAACCTCCGATCTAGTATTTCTTGCAAATATCTAGATCCTCGTTTTTGTTTATATTGATAAACCTTGTTCTTGTGGCAGCTTGTTGTCATCCCGGGAGCCCCCAATTCGGTTGTGGGTGTGTGCCCCGATAGTGTTGTAAAAGGCACCGGTTCCCGCCTCGAAGGGATCCAATAGTGGAGAAGGTGGATCAGGCCTCTCGTGGCGAGATCCATCGGAGAATAGGGTGAGGCCTATTGTGGCGTGGTGGTCTTAGAACCGCCCACCCCTCCAACGCAGATGTACTTCCCTTAACAAGGAAGGAACTGCGGTAAAACAAATCCCTGTGTCTCCGCGTGCTCCACTACGGTTTCCTCGCTCCTCTTTTACGTGCTTAGTAGTTAGGGCTACATATAGGAAAATTCTCGTAGTTGCATATCTAGAGAATTTACTTTGTGTCAAGCCTAAAATTGAAAAAGTATTAAAAATTGGTTAGCACCTATTCACCCCCCCCTCTAGGTGCCCATACGATCCATTTCAATTGGTATCAGAGCCTCGGCTCTTGTTTCGGGCTTAACCGCCTAAGAGAAGTATGGGTTCCAAGGGAGATGGGAGTGATGCTCCGGAGGTAGTCACCATGAACGATCTCAAGACATTGGAAACAACCTTGGTGAGTTCAATGGAGGATAAGATGGAAGAGATGCGTCAATTGATAATGCGTCTCTCCACATCCGCAGCATCACCTCCATCTAACTCTGAGGATATCACTCCGCAATCCAAGGAAACGGGTAAAAATGTTTCCAAAGATAACGAAGTGATAGGTGATGATACTAGTAAGAGATCCTCCTCGAAAAAGGATAGCGGTAAGGATGGATACAATGAGGTTTCTCATGTGTATTCTCCTGATCCGCCTATTCCTCACCCACATATACATAATAGGGGTGATCCACCCAAACTTTCAGCATCTACTTTCTGTCAATGGCATTTTTTGATGAAATCTCATGTGTGCAGTTCCTCCATAGAGTTGTGGAAGATCATCGAAAATGGTCTTCATGTTGGAAATCCTAACAATCTCACAAGGAGAGAAGTGGTCGATAGCCAACTCAATGCTACAGCTCTACACATGATACAGCTTGGTGTGGGTGACAAAGACATGCCACACATTCAGCATCTTAGCACAGCTAAAGAAGCTTGGGATGCTCTCACCGAGCTCTTCATCGGAAATGAAAGTATGAGAAGGAATAGATATGATGCCTTGAGCAATGAAGCTGAAGGATTTTATATGCTGGATGGAGAAGACCACGAGGACATGTATAGGAGGCTCAAGGCAATAGCTACAACCTTCAGAAACCACGGTGCATCTCATGTTGATGATGCTTGGATCAAGCAAAGTATGTCGGTGCTCTTATGCCATTTGAGCCACATTTGAAAAGTCTCCAAGGTAGGCATAATTATCACCTCATGTCATCCAATGAGGTAATGCAAGAAATGGTCGCCTTCAAAGTGGCTGCCAAGAATGTCAAGATGCTCGTGCTCGAGCTATGGGGATGCAAAGGGGTCAACATGGCTTTGAAGACTAGTGTGATTGATCATGATGAATATGCGGTAGAAGTGCCGGACTGTCCTGAAGATATAAAAAGGATCCACGGACAATACTTGGCTCTTTATGCAAGAAACTTTTGGAAAGATCCAGCCAAGGCTAAAGCTGAACTAGATCGCAAGAGTGGAGCCTATGGAAGAAAAGAAAATGGTCCAAAGCTGAGAACATGCTTTAATTGTGGTGACCGGCTGCACTTCGTAGCTGAGTGTCCATATCAAAGTAGAGAGGATAATGGAGGAAGACTCATTTTCAAGGACAAATCAAAAGCTCCACGTAAGAAACAGTTTGTAATGAAGAATGCTCCTTTCAAGAAGCAACCAAAGATTGTTCTAGTGGCTCAAGAAGAATATTCATCGGGGAGTGAAGATGAGGATGAGGATGATAGCTCTCAAGAGGTGGCTGCTATAGTCACCACATCTACATCAACATCTCTCTTCGACTCTCCGAACGAAAACATCATCAACAAGAATGCTACTTGCCTCATGGCAAGAAGCTCCGAGGTAACTTCTTCTAACTCTTCTTTTCCCAAGGCTATGATAGACATGGATGATCCTGCTAGTCTTAAGGTTAAAGAAGAGATTATTGCTTTGGATTATTTCTATACTAACTTGCAAGGTGAGCACAAAGTTCGTTTTGAGGCTCTTATGGATCAGGCCGACCAAAAGCAAGCACTCCTCAAGAAAAGGGCAGAATTGAAAGGGAGGATGCAATGGAAATTGCATCCCTAAAAAATGCTCTTGAAGAAGAAGAAGCTCGGGTCTCTCTTGAAGAGAGGCTTGAGTCTATGGAAGAGTCACATGAAGAAATTGTGACTAAACTCGTTAAGGAACGTGACAATGCTGTCACCAAGGAAAAGAAGTTAAAGAAGGAAAGGATTGACTTTGGGGCTGCTCATGATAGACTCTCCGAGGAATTGGAGAAACTTGACAATGCTCACAAGGCGTTGAAAAATGAGTTCTCTATTCTCACTGAGTCACATGATCAGCTTCAAAGTCGATTGGCCGAATATGATACTCCTAGATTGTCCAACTCAACATATAGTAACAAGAAAAATGCTAGTGTGGAAAAAGGAATGATCAAGGACATCACTACAAAGGACAAAGGTGTGCTTGATGAAGTCCTTCGCAAGCAAAGGTCAAATCATGGTAAAGAGGGACTTGGGTATGTCACCAAGTCCAAGAAGAAGAAAACCAAGAAGAACAAGACCAAGAATGTGCAATTAAAGACAAGCACTGCTGAGAAGGTTGTCACAAAAGAGAAGACTAATAATATTGGTTTTGCAGGGTCTCACAATCCTAATTATGAACTCTTTTGTGATGACTATGGCGATGTTTATGCTTATTATGTTGGTCCTTTTGATGAATATATTGCTTGGTCTATTTGGGTCCCAAAGACCCTTGTTACTAACATGAAAGGACCCATTGAAAAATGGGTACCTAAAACCAAGAAGTAATTTTCTTGCAGGGCTATGCTTCCGGTTGGTCGAAATGGGTGCTGGATAGTGGCTGCACTAGTCATATGACCGGAAGCAAGGAGATCATCACGGAGATGCATCCAAATCTTCATAATATCACAGTCTCCTATGGTGATAAGTCTAAATCTCAGGTATTGGGTCTTGGCAAGGTTGTGGTTGCCCACGATATCTCTCTCGTGGACGTCATGCTTGTTGAGACCCTTGGCTACAATCTTCTTTCTGTTCGTGCCCTTGGAAAGATGGGTTTTGCTGTTTTTATCGATGATGATTTGGTGGTACTCTTATGGAGCAAGTCTCTAAAGGTCACTTTCGTTGGATACGTCGAAAATGACCTGTATGTGGTGGACTTCTCGAGGAAAACCACTTCGTGTCCGATGTGTCTATTCGGAAAGGCCGACGTGGGCTGGCTATGGCATCGCCATTTAGCCCATGTCAACATGAGAACTTTGCAAAGTCTCCAAAAGGGTGGCCACATACTTGGACTAAAAGACAATGTCTCTTTTGCCAAAGATCGTGTTTGCAGGGCTTGTGTTGAAGGAAAAATGCATGATTCTCCCCACAAGAGGAAGACTATTGTGTCATCAAAGAGGATCTTGGAATTACTCCATGTGGATTTATTTGGTCCTCCTTCTCATGCAAGTCTTGGTGGGAATAAATATTGCTTGGTCATCGTCGATGATTACTCAAGATATACATGGGTATATTTCTTCAAATGAAAAGTGAGACTCAACAAAGCACATCGACTTTGCCAATGAAGTTCAACGTCAACACAATGTTCCCATCTTGGCAATTAGAAGTGACAACGGCACAGAATTCAAGAACTACACTTTAAACGAGTTTCTTAGCGAAGAGGGGATTAGACACCAATATTCCGCTATGTACACCCCTCAACAAAATGGTGTAGCCGAGAGGAAGAACCGGACTTTGATGGATATGGCAAGATCTATGCTAGATGAATTCAAGTCTCCTTATAATTTTTGGGCTGAAGCTATATCCACTGCTTGTCACTCATCAAACCGGCTCTACCTTCGGAAGATCTTGGACAAGACCCCATATGAAATACTTACCGGCAACAAACCCAACATCTCATACTTCAGGGTATTCGGGTGTAAGTGTTTCTTTCTTATTAAAGGTGTCCATTTGTCAAAATTTGAATCCAAGGCTTTAGAAGGTATTTTTGTTGGTTACGGTGCCGAATCCCACACTTATAGAGTCTACAACAAGCTCACTGGGATTGTTGTAGAATCTTGTAGTGTGGAGTTCGATGAAAATAACGGCTCCTTTGTAGGGCAAGTTGATGTTTGTGATGCAGATGTTGAAATACCCCTAGATGCCATAAGAAGAATGGGTGTGGGATTTTTCCGCCCCATTGAGGAACCCCTTGTGGCGGATCGGGAAGGACAATGCTCCACACATGTGGAGCCCTCATCTACACAAGATCAACAAGCTCCTACTGTTGGAGACAATCCTGCACCAACACCACAATCTGCTAAAGACCATCTGTCCACTGGACAAGCTGGTAGTCCCAGGCCGGACTATCCGCCACCTCCAAGGGGCGGACAATCCGCTCCTGGCACTCCAACTCATACCAGGGGATCCGAAGGATAAATCAACATCTCTGAAGCTCCCAGGCCGGATTCTCCGGCCCCCAGGGGCGGAGTATCCGGCCCTGGGTCTCTAACTCCTGTCAGGCTTTCTCAGGAAAATGGTTCTGGTACTTCACCTCCCAGGCCGGATAGTCCGGCCCCTCCAAGGGGCGGATTATCCGGGCCTGAAGAAAATGTTCAGCAACAATCTTCTGGAAGTAACGATGACCAAGATCAAGGGCAAGGAAGTAATCAAGACAAGGATACAACAATTGAATCCACTCCTCCTAGAAACAATAAGGACATTGAGGCTTGTCGCAAGGCTCGTGCTGATCGCAACCTTGAACTAAGAGGTCACACTCTTGACAAGGTTGTTGGTGATCTACGACGAAGGGTATCCACTCGAAGAGAGCTTGCTAGCTTCTGTGATCATCAAGCTCACATTTCCATGGTTGAACCAAAGAAGGTTTTTGATGCTCTTGAAGACCCCGATTGGGTTGTTGCAATGCATGAAGAATTAAACAACTTCGAACGCAACAAAGTTTGGAAGCTCGTAGAAAAGCCAAAGGATTGCCGCAATGTTATCGGCACCAAGTGGATCTTCAAGAACAAACAGGATGAAAATGGCATTGTTGTGAGGAATAAAGCACGACTAGTGGCTCAAGGGTTCTCTCAAGTTGAAGGAATTGATTTTGGTGAGACCTACGCTCCTGTGGCTCGCCTTGAGTCCATCCGTATACTTCTTGCATATGCAGCCCATCACAATTTTAAATTACAACAAATGGATGTTAAGAGCGCTTTCCTTAATGGTCCTCTACGTGAGTTAGTATACGTCAAGCAGCCCCCGGGGTTTGAGGACCCCAAATTTCTGAACCATGTCTACAAACTCGATAAGGCGCTCTATGGCCTTAAACAAGCCCCATGTGCGTGGTATGAGCACCTTAAAGAGCTTTTGCTAGACCGTGGATTCGAAGTTGGGAAAATCGATCCCACTCTTTTTACTAAGAAGGTTAATGGGGAGCTTTTTGTATGCCAACTTTATGTAGATGACATTATTTTTGGCTCTACTAACCAAACGTTTAACGATGAATTTTCAAAGCTTATGACTGACAGGTTTGAGATGTCCATGATGGGTGAGCTCAGGTTCTTTCTTGGATTTGAAATCAAACAACTTGGAGAGGGAACCTTTATTAATCAATCTAAGTACATCCAAGACATGGTCAAAAGGTTCAAGATGACGGATCTCAATGGCGTTGCTACCCCAATGCAAACAAAGTGTCATCTTGAGCTCAATCACAAGGGTAAAGATGTGGATCAAAAGGTATACCGATCCATGATCGGCTCTCTCCTTTACCTCTGCGCATCTAGGCCCGATATCGTGTTAAGTGTAGGAGTGTGTGCAAGGTACCAAGCCGCTCCTAAAGAAAGCCACTTAGTGGCAGTCAAGCGAATCTTCCGATATTTGGTTCATTCCCCAAATTTTGGGTTATGGTATCCCAAGGGTTCAAGTTTCTCTCTATGTGGTTACACCGATTGATTGGGCTGGTGACAAAGATGATAGGAAATCAACCTCGGTGCATGCCAATTCTTGGGCAGGTCTCTAGTGTGTTGGTCATCAAAGAAAGCAATTGTATTTCACTTTCAACCAAGCTGAATATGTTCTTTCACAAGTGCTTGTACTCAATTGTTATGGATGAGGAAAACTTTAAAGGAATATGGTGTCAATTGCGACAAAGTGCCTCTTTTATGCGACAATGAAAGTGCTATCAAAATTTCTTACAATCCCGTGCAGCATACAAGAACAAAACATATAGAGATTCGCAACCACTTTATTCGGGATCATGTTGCTCGTGGAGATATTGCTCTATCCTTTGTGAGCACGAATAACCAACTGGCTGATATTTTCACGAAGCCCCTTGATGAAGCAAGATTTTGTTATTTGAGGAATGAGCTAAATATCATAGATTCAAGGAGCTTGGCTTGACTACCCTTGCACACTCACTTGCGCTTATTCATGTATTTGGTTTAGATGCGGGCATAGACATAGGGGGAGTGTGGTCCTAATTGATTGGGCCAACCCTCCCCCATAATGCCGAAAGCAAGTAAAATCATTTCCCTTAATATCATTTTATGATATGTGGGTCATCGATGAGCATTGGTTTTGAACTCAAGAAACATCTTCGCGGTGTCATGCCATGCACTCCAACATGGTGGCTTCGGCCACCGCCCTCTTCCTTGAGAAGAGTTGGTTTTTCATGGGTCTCGTTGGATTTTCTTGCATATCTCATGTTCTTATGGAAAACACACTCAAATTTGGCTTTTGATTGAGTTGATTCTTGCAAATTGGGTGTGAATTCTGGGTGTCCAGGGGCGTTAGCATCGCTCTTCTTCCTTTTTGGCGTTTCGATGCCAAAGGGGGAGAAGTAGTTCTATTAGGTCTCGTGGATTTGCAAGGGTCGGGCACAAGCTCTTCGATTTTAGTCGTTTTTATTTGCTTGCTTGTGCCTTTTCTAGCGTGAACTTGTTTGCTATTTGTGGTTGTTTGTGTAAGACTATGTCGTACTCCACAGTTTGGTACTATATTTGGTATTCATGGATTTCTGGATTTATCTATCATGGACCCCATGGAATTTTGGAATTATGGAGCATATTTGATGACATATGGACTCATGGGATTATCTATGTATGCCTTGGCTATATATTCCGGTGGTATGACATTTTTTCCCAAACCTTAAAGTAGTGTTCTACCTAGTGTGTGTATTTGTATTCAAATGCAAATCTTAAATATGCACACATCTAGGGGAAGCGTCTTTCATTATTTAAGGTGGCTTTTGCCGGTTTTATTGAAAATCCTAGTATTGTCATCTAACACCAAAAATGGGGAGATTGAAAGAACGTTTCTTAATCCCTAGTGTTTTGTGTGTTAGATAACAATACCAAGGATCATTTAATGTGTGTTGAAGTGTTGCAGCTCAGAACTCTGCCTTTGGGGGTAGATAATCCGACCCCACCAGGGGCGGATAATCCGCCCCACCCTCTGCCCAAGCAGGCGCAAGCCCCGGAGAGGGGGCGGAGTTTCCCCCGGAGAATCCACCGTTGGGGCGGAGTTTTCCCAGGGGGCGGATAATCCGCCCCTCAGGGGGGCTGGATAATCCGCCCCTCCTGCTCTTCGCCAAGGCGCAAGCCCCAGAGAGGGGGCAGAGTTTTGGACGGACTTTCCGGCTAGGCCGGATAATCCGCCCCTCAGGGGGGCCGGATTATCCGCCCCCCAAGATCTTCTCCAAGTTTCACCAAGGCGCAAGCCCCAGAGAGGGGGCGGAGTTTCCCCCGGACAATCCGCCCTTGGGCGGAGTTTTCCCAGGGGGCGGATAATCCGCCCCAAGTGGGGGGCGGATAATCCGCCCCCAAAGTTGTCCAACGGCCAGATCTGGGGAGGGGGTATTTAAGCCAGCCATCCCCCTCCTGCCAGAACTCTTGATTCATCTTGAAAAAGAACAGATCTGATCTGAAAGCTTCATCCAAGAGTGCTCCACCTAGATCCACCCAAAGTCCCCATCCCTTGGGGAATCAAAGGAGGAGAACTCGATCTTCATCATCAGCAATCAAGCGCTTCATCTCCTCTCCATTCATTTGGAGAACCTCCGATCTAGTATTTCTTGCAAATATCTAGATCCTCGTTTTTGTTTATATTGATAAACCTTGTTCTTGTGGCAGCTTGTTGTCATCCTGGGAGCCCCAATTCGGTTGTGGGTGTGTGCCCGATAGTGTTGTAAAGGCACGGTTCCGCCTCGAAGGGATCCGATAGTGGAGAAGGTGGATCAGGCCTCTCGTGGCGAGATCCATCGGAGAATAGGGTGAGGCCTATTGTGGCGTGGTGGTCTTAGAACCGCCCACCCCTCCAACGCAGATGTACTTCCCTTAACAAGGAAGGAACTGCGGTAAAACAAATCCCTGTGTCTCCGCGTGCTCCACTACGGTTTCCTTGCTCCTCTTTTACATGCTTAGTAGTTAGGGCTACATATAGGAAAATTCTCGTAGTTGCATATCTAGAGAATTTACTTTGTGTCAAGCCTAAAATTGAAAAAGTATTAAAAATTGGTTAGCACCTATTCACCCCCCCTCTAGGTGCCCATATGATCCATTTCAACCTTGAACTTGTTAAAAACATTTCGTGACAAGCGGTGCTTTATAGACAGTAACATTACCATCCACGTCCGTTTTCTTCTTGAAAATTCATTTGCACTCAACGGCCTTTCAGTCGCTAGGAGGGTCCACCAAAGTCCATACTTGGTTTTCGCTCATGGATCCCAATTCGGATTTCATGTCCTCTAGCCATTTCTCAGAGTCTGGGCTCATCATTGCTTCCTCATAGTTCGCAGGTTCACTGTTGTCTACTAACAAGACAGTTAAGACAGGGTTGTCGTACCACTCAGGAGGGGCACGCGACCTTGTCGACCTGCGACGTTCAGTAGTAGCATCGTCCGAAGCTTCATGATCCTTGTCATTAGCTTCCTCTATTGTTGGTGCAGACGGCACTGGAACAATTTCAGGTGCTGCGCTACTCTCCAACTCAAGAGAAGGTTCAACAACCTCGTCTAGCTCTACTTTCCTCCCACTCACTTCTTTCGAGAGAAACTCCTTCTCAAAAAAGGATCCGTTCTTTGCGACAAACACTTTGCCTTTGGATCTGTGATAGAAGGTATACCCAATCGTTTCCTTAGGGTGTCCTATGAAGACGCATTTCTCCGCTTTGGGTTCGAGCTTGTCCGACATCAACTTCTTGACGTAAGCTTCGCATCCCCAAACTTTAAGAAACGACAACTTAGGTTTAGCACCAAACCATAGTTCATACGGTGTCGTCTCAACGGATTTAGATGGTGCCCTATTTAAAGTGAATGCAGCGGTTTCTAATGCATAACCCCAAAATGATAACGACAAATCTGTAAGAGACATCATCGATCGCACCATATCCAATAAAGTTCGATTCCGGCGTTCAGACACACCATTGCGTTGTGGTGTTCCGGGTGGCGTGAGTTGCGAACGATTCCGCTTGCTTTAAGATGCGTGAGAAAATCATAACTCAAATATTCACCTCCACAATCGGATCGTAGAAATTTAATTTTCCTGTTACGATGGTTTTCCACTTCGTTCTAAAATTCTTTGAACTTTTCAAATGTTTCAGATTTATGTTTCATTAAATAGATATACCCATATCTACTTAAGTCATCAGTAAAAGTGAGAAAATAGCGATAGCCACCGCGCGAAACACTCATTGGTCCGCATACATCGGTATGTATGATTTCCAAAAAGTCTGTTGCTCGCTCCATCATTCCGGAGAACGGGGTTTTGATCATCTTGCCTATGAGGCATGGCTCGCACGTGTCAAATGATTCAAAATCAAGAGACTCCAAAAGTCCAACAGAATGGAGTTTCTTCATGCGTTTTACACCCAATATGACCTAGACGGTAGTGCCACAAATAAGTCGTATTATCACTATCTACCTTGCATCTCTTAGCCTCAATGTTATGGATGTGTTTTTCATTGCTTTCGAGATTCAAAAGAAATAAACCATTGATAGCAGGTGCATGACCATAAAAGATGTTACTCATATAAATAGAACAACCATTATTCTCCGATTTAAATGAATAACCGTCTTGCAATAAACACGATCCAGATATGATGTTCATGCTCAACGCAGGCACATAATAACATTTATTAAGGTTTAAAACTAATCCCGAAGGTAAAACTAAGGAGAGCGTGCCGACGGCCATCACATCAACTCTTGATCCGTTGCCCACGCACATCGTCACCTCATCCCTTGCTAGCCGCCGTCTATTTCGTAGCTCCTGCTTCGAGTTACAAATATTTGCAGCTGAACCAGTATCAAATACCCAGGCACTACAACAAGCGCTAGTAAGGTAAACATCAATAACATGTATATCAAATATACCTTTGATGGTGCCAGCCTTCTTGTCCGCTAAGTATTTCGGACAATTGCGCTTCTAGTGACCCTTGTCCTTGCAATAGCAGCACTCAGTGTCTGGCTTAGGTCCAGACTTGAGCTTCTTCTCTGCAGGGGCAACGCGCTTGCCGCTGCCCTTATTGAAGGGCTTCTTTCTACCCTTACCTTTCTTAAAGCTGGGGGGGCTTGTTGACCATCAACACATGATTATCTTTCTTGATGTCCACCTTCATAGCTTTCATCTTAGCGAAGAGCTCAGTGATCGTATCAGTGGAACCAATCTGATTATGAGTAACTACAAAACCTTTGTAGCTAGGAGGGAGTGATTGCAGAACTCTGTCAATCTTGAGCTCCTCTGGAATCTTGCAGTCCAGTTGCTCAAGGCGTTGAGTGTAGCCCGACATCTTAATGGCGTGCTCACTAACGGTACTCCCTTCCTCCATCTTGAAGTTAAAGAATTTCTCTGAGATCTCATATCTCTGAGAACGGGCCTGAGTCTGAAACATAGTTTTCACTTCCTCAAGAATCTCAAAGGGCACGGGGAACTCCTCAAAACGATTTTGAAGGTCCGATTCCATAGCAAACAACATGGTGCTCTTAATCACATCATAATCATCCTTGCGCGACTGATAAACAGCTTTATCATCAGCCGGCGCATATACAGCAGGGGCGTCACCTAGCGCTTTCTCAAGGACATAGTCCTTTTGTCCGCCAGAGAGAATGATTCTCAGATTGCGGAACCAGTTGGTGAAGTTAGACCTATTGTTCTTAAGCTTTTCTTTCTCAGCAAAAATGTTGAAATTGAAGTTGGACTTAGCCATTTGATCTACAAAATTTGCAAGTACAATTTAGACTATGTTCATGATAACTAGTTCAACTTAATCAAATTACTAGATGAACTCCCACTAAATTCAACATCCCTCAAGTTGTTTAGTGAACATGATCCAAATTCACCACACCTAATCCAATCTTCACGAGAAGAGATGTGGTTTCAATGGTGGACAACAAAGTGTTGATCATATCATTCATATGACTCATGCTTAACCTTTCGGTTCGTGTGTTTCGAGGCCATGTCTATACATGCTAGGCTCGTCAATTCAAACCCAAGTATTTCCGCGTGTGCAAAACTGGCATGCACCCGTTGTATGTGAACGTAGAGTTTATAGCACCCGATCATCACGTGATGCTTGAACACGACGAACTTTCGCAACGGTGCATACATGGGGAGAACACAGTTTTATCTTGATCTTTAAGTGAGGAATCATCTTATAATGCTACCGTCGCGATCTAAGCATAATAAGATACATAAAATGATAAATATCACATGCATATAATTTTATATGACATGGTATAGCCAATCTCCGTGCAATGATCTCCATCTTGTGCGTTCCAGCATGATCTCCATCACTCCACCATGATTGCCTCCACCACGAATAGCAACTACAACTATTCTAACTACTTAGCGATAAAGTAAAGCTATTACATGGCGTATAAGAAGTTGACACACATGTCATACACAATTATAAAGACAACCATATGGCTCCTGCTGGTTGTTTACTCATCGACATGCAAGTCGTGAAACATTACAAATCATGATCATTGCATACAACATACACATCACATCTTGGGCCATACCATATCACAGAAACACTCCCTGCAAAAACAAGTTAGACGCCTCTACTTTGTTGTTGCATGTTTTGCGTGGCTTATGGGAGTAACAAGCTAAGAACGATTCTTACCTACGGAAATACACAACGCTGATATTATGGTTGCCAACATCCGGTGTAAATCCCATGACAACTATAGTGAGAGAAACTGGCATCCACTAGCCGCATGTGTGGAACAAGCCACACGTCAAGTGTGGAGCCGGTCTCGCGAACGAGGTCGCGTAAAGTTGGCCTGGACCGCTTCGATCTCACTATCCCGCGTCATAAGAAGTACACAAACAAGAGGCTTGCAACAGAAAACATCAACGCCCGCAACAAGCATGTTGCGTTCTACTCGTGAAACACATCTACACATAGATCTAGCTCTGATACCACTGAAGGGTTTCGCAGCATAGTAAATCAAAATTTTCTACGGATGCGAACGGGAAAAGCCAAGATCTAATCTAGGAGATGCAAACAACGAGGGGGGATAGATGAGATCTTCATACCCTTTAAGAAATCGCACAGTGGAACGTTCGACGGGACGTGGTTGATGTAGTCGTACTAGCCTTCTCCTTGTCGTGATCCGATCCGATCCAACACCGCAAGTGGCGATGCCTCCGAGAGATGCACACGTACGGCACCTCGACGTCTCCTCCTTCCTCGGTCCAGCAAGTGGGGTGGAGAGATAGATTGTATCTACAACATGACGACGTGGTGCAAAGGTGGAGAGTTTCTGCGGCAGGGCTTCGCCTACGCGCAGTCGGGGGAGAGAGAGATCTGGAGGGCAGCAGTATGGCGGCTAGGGTTTAAGGAGTGGGGGGAGGGCTGCGCCCATGCCCTCTATATATAGGGGGTTGGCCGGCCCCCTTGGCCCCAACTCCAAGCCCTAGGGCGGCGGCCCCAAGGGTTGGAGTGGGGGGCAAGTTTTACCCCTCCTTCTAGAAGGTTTTCCTAGGGTTTTTTCCGGCTAGGCCTATGGGGCCTTGTGCCCCTGGCCCAATGCGGCCAGGGCACTCCCTCGTAGGCCCACGCCCCCTCCCGACAAGTGGGGCCACGTTGGTCCCACTCCGGAAGGTTCTAGAAGCTTCCGGTACAATACCGAACAATCAGAAACAATTCCAAAATCCAAAAACTGCTTTCCCTTATATGAATCTTATTCTCCGGACCATTCTGGAACCTCTCGTGACGTCCTGGATCTCATCCGATACTCCGGACAAAAACTCATAAACCAATTATCCATTCTATCCTAGCGCCGAGACACATTAAGTGTGTGACCCTACGGGTTCGAGAATATGGAGACATGATCTTCTATCAATAATCAACAGCGGGGTCTGGAAACCCATATTGACTCCCACACATTCATCGATGATCATATCTGATGAACCACGATGCCAGGATTCAATTAATCCCATATATATATTCCCTTCGTCACGCGATATTTTACTTGCCCGAGATTCGATCGTCGGTATTGGCATACCTAGTTCAATCTCATTCACAGCAAGTACTTTACTCGTTCCGTAATCCGATATCACTTTGCGATTAACTCCTTAACCACATGCTTGCAAGCGGTGTTGATATCGATTACCGAGTGGGTCCGAAGTATATCTCTTCGACTTGGGAGGGACAAATCCCATCTCGATATATACAATCCAACAAGTACTTTCCGATCACCTGAGAGACACCTTTATGATCACCCTCTCATAGGATGACGTTTGATGACCTCAAAGCTTTCTTCCGATACCAGGGAGTTGCATTATCTCATGGTCTAAGGAATACAATATTTGACATAAGAAAAAGCTTCGCAAAGATGAACACGATGACACGATCTAATTGCTCTGCTTGATTTGGGTATGTCCATCATATCATTCTCCCAATGATATGATCTCATTATTAATCGACAACTCATGTCTATGGTTAGGAAACCTTAATCATCATTAATCAATGAGCTAGTCCATAGAGGCGTACTAGGGACACGGTGTTGTTCATAAACCACACAAGTATCAAAGTTTCCGCTTAATATAATTCTAGCATGGAATATAAACTTTATCATGAACAAGAATTATAATAATAACATCTTTATTATTACCTCTAGGGCATTATTCCAACAGACTCCACCACCATTAACACCTATAAGTACTGGAGAACATTTACCTCAGAAATACACACTATAATTACTCGGGTCTTTACCATTATCCATAGTTATAGATCTCATCTCTCGTTAGGTGTTATTATAAACCCACCAAGATCTCTTGTAGACATAGTGTACCATCTCCCGGTCCTCTTATGAATAAAGTCCGAGGGAATCCTCTCCATTACACATATACCTTCGTCTTTGTCTTTGAGAGATCCAAAATATCCTGGTCCGAGCCGATTGCCAAAAAATATATACGCTCTTTCGTTCTTTGGAAATGAGACTGTAGAGGGATCATGAAAACTATCCTTCATCACTTGAGGCGCCATCTAGGGGAGCCCGCATCATACATACCGGATCTACAAAAGACCTCCCTCCGACATCTCTAAGTGAATCTTCAACATTGAAAGAGTTGAGTAAAAACATCAACAACAAAAGAACCGCTACCATCTTGTTCATCGTTATCGAGGAAGAACCTACACATCATGCAGAGGGACATAAAAAACAAACTAGCTGAATTCTCTTGGTCACCACCTTTGACGACCAGTTCCCCATTACACATGTCACCGACTCAGGTTGCACATTACGACTAGAAACGTTGTATAGACACTGGCGACCTAATCGAGACCTCCCTTTAGAAACGAGATCTCTTCATCCTTTCGGAGTTTTCGAGGTATCCTATAGGTATCCTATAGTCGCCCGCTAGTCCACCGCAAGGTCTTTACTAAAGACGTGGACCCCATCTAGTGAATCAGAAAAATATAAAATACCAAAAATAAGGAAAAAAAACATCTCTCTTCGTATGCTATACAAACGGGCACAACTTTACAAAGAAAATGCTCTAAGAAAAACTTTACCATGAAAATGAACGGGTGGCTATATTAAATCGAGAGAAAAAGCCATTAATTGTTAGTACGATTTACGACGTGGGAGTAGCAAAAACCAAGCGTCCCTACACTTTCATTTCCCATGAGCTAGCTCAATGGCCACCACCAAGCCCGTTGATCTTCCAAAGCACTTCGAGTCCCACGCACCAATTAACTGCGTACAGTCGTATGCGGCCCCTCCGCCTTCACACACTAGTGCACACGTACCCCTCTAACACCGGTTTGGAGGACCCTCTAACAGCGGTTCCACAACCGCTGTTGAGGGTTCGGTGTTAGAGGGGGGGCCCCTTTAACACCGGTTCCTATACGAACCGGTGTTAAAGGGTGGCGATAGGGCTGCCGCGAGGCTCAGGCCCCTTTAACACCGGTTCGTATCTGGAACCGGTGTTAAAATTCTCTACCTGGCGAAGATTTAGGCCGTTTTCCTGCGGCAGAACTGCGCTTGGCAGCGCATTTCTCTGCCTCTGCCCGTTCGGTGTATTTCGCCGGAGGGGGAGAGCGAGAAATCGATCGGGAGCCGTACTTATAAATCATCATCGGTACATACAGTACATGAATAAGTAAGCAACGATTATTATACACAAACATCGCCATCGGCACATACATCGCCATCGGCACATATATCGGCACATACATCTACATCGCCGGAGGTGGATATCTAAAGAGTTCTCCGCCAGCGTGGCGACCTCATCAAGTATGAACCCGCCAATTCCTCTTGAATGGCTCGTATGCGTTCAAATGGTAGGAGTTGGTCCGCATCCGTTCGATCTGAATATATATGAAGAATGCCGTCAATATATATATAAGAATAAAACTCAACACAATTGATGGTAATAAAATAATGTTGTGGACTTTGTTTACTTACTCTAAGTTGTTCTAGTGCGGCTTGGCCTGTCGCACATATCGTGTTGCGAATGAATTCGCAAACATAGTACCCACATAAGTTATTGCCGTGTCCTTGATGCGCGCACTTTACGAGAATAGAGAGTTCAATCAAAATAATAATCAATAAAGCATGATATAATGGAATTGGAAGCTAGCTAGTATTACTTACATTTTGGTCTACAAATTTTAGTTCTTCTGACCATTCACCCACGGCCCTGCCCGTGAACATTTTCCAAACCCTGTCCGACAAAGAAAATGGATAAAGGAGTAATTAATTACTTATTGTCACGAAAGTTGCCGATCTAGTGCGATAATATGATTGAAATTACCTCTGGAGCATCTCTCTAAAGTTTGCCCATAGCTCTTTTTCTTTTCGTAACGAGTCCATGACAAGGACTTTTCCTGAGTCGGGTTGAATGACTAGCAGAATAAAGTGGAACCTGCGCACGCATAACTCATCATCAGTTACACTTAACATCGAGTAAGCCGAAGAATGTGTACAAGAGAGAGGGTAACAGATCACGAGAAGTTGTAAGGCAATAGTATTTCCCTTTTGGTTTGTTGTCTCAGTAAAGACTTTAGCAAGTAATCTTCTGTTTGCCCGGGTTTTTCTCTTACCACTTCTTCATGAACTCTATTTGGGTCAACGAACCCAATGTCAAAAGGGCCTCCTTTCCTGCATTCCATAACCTTTTTCCTGCATAATAGTATATACATATATGGTGAGCATATATATATACATGCAATTAATGAAGTGAATGAGTTGAGATAAAAATTACAGAAATAGTACTTACACACAATAAAGGCTGATGGCAGATTTGTCGAGTTCCTTCTGATTGAATAGAAAATGCAAGTCTTGAATGTTGAAGTCGATCGCTCGTCTCGCACAAGAAAATCTCATCTCTTATATGCTTGTGATCCATTCTTCTTTCTCGTCTTGCAAAAATGAAGGTACCACTTGTGCAATTTTCGCATCTTTGTTGGTAGATTCTTGAGCTCCTCTTTCTTGACTAGATTCTTCCCATACTTCCATGGCTGTATGGGGTTGACATCACATTTGGGCAAGTTGTCTCCCATGACGTTCAAGTATGCAATGTAAGTCATCCCCATCTCATTGGCCTTTCTTTGTAGCTCTGCCTCGTAATCATCTACAGGAGGGGCGTCCTGTTTGTCAAACATTTGGAGCGGGGCGCATGATTGGTTTTCCTGCTCTCCGAGCATGGGAACTGTTTTCTGGGGTGCCTCACGACTGCTACTTTCAGTCTCCCTACGGCGCCTTGCATCCGCCTTCAAAATCTGGCGCTCGTAGTCCGGCACAAGTGGGGTTTCAGGTTTCAAAAGATTTTTGTAAAACTTCTTCACCACCGCCGGATCTATTTTCTCCTTTGGCTCGGCCCGTCTAGGTGCAAAGAATTTCTTGACCTGTTCTCCCGAGATCCTATTGGTCTCCTCGTCGCTGCGATTCCACGGTAAAACCGGCAATGGCTTGGCGGAAGGCTGCGGGACGTAGTTTTTTGAACTCTTTGGCGTACGGTTTCCTGCGGATTTCTTTGTGGCAGTGCTACTGATGCTCCTCGTGGCAGTGCTCTTCCGCTTACGCTGAGGAGATGGCTGAAGCACCGGAGATGGCTGACGGGCCGGAGATGGCTGCCGCGCAGGAGATGGCTGACGGGCCGGAGATGGCTGACGGGCCGGAGATGGCTGACGGGCCGGAGATGGCTGACGGGCCGGAGATGGCTGCCGCGCAGGAGATGGCTGAAGCGGCTCAGCCGACGGCTGGAGACAGGCGGGGTGCAGTGACCTCCAATTTGGAAGCACAATGTGTTCCTTCTTCCAAAGAATGGTTGTTTTCACTGCAAATTTGAGTTGAGTTTCCCCTTCACCTGTAGCATGGTCAAGCTGTGCTTCCTCATATTCCTTCACAACCTCATCCACCCCGACAATAGCATAGCCATCTGGAATCGGTCGGCAGTGGTAAGTTCCACCAGCTACAGGAGGTAAGGCATAGCCGACAGCCACCTTAATGGATAAGCCCATTAATCTCACATGCAGCTCAGCGTGTTCGCTCTCCGTGATCTCATCAACGGGGTATCGAGGACCCGTCATTTCAAGCGTTGGCTGCACGTTCTCCGTGGAAGCCACACTGCTTCCGCAGAGTCCGGCCGCGGCAGCTTCAATGCAGGCTCTTCATGCCGCTGAGATGGGCCGTAGCTTGATGGCTTTCAGTGCATTCACTTGCGTCGCAGCGCCGCAAGTGCATGTTCTATCTGTGTCATCCGATCTGTACGCTCTTTTTCTTTTCTGCCGCCATCTCAGAAGAGTCGCTCCGGCAAACCCATCCTTCCACGCCATACCCCCGTGCCTCGTGCATGTCCGAGTGTTCTTTTACCGATGGCGCGGCGTGTGAGCTGGTCATTCTCTCTGTCGGGATGGAAGGTCCGGCGGATGTTTCCTCGTATGCCGTGATGAGTTCGGGACGGGTTTGGCAAGGATGGTTGGGAAGATACACAATCCTGTTTCGGGTCCAACCTTGCCCCGATTCCAGAGAACCAAGTCTTTGCACGAGGTCCCACCCATCTGTCTGGGTGTGATCCTCTCTCGCGCAGGCCCTCTCAGCTTCCTCCCACTTAGGCCTCTCGAGATATGTAGCCACCGACCCCTTCCTGGTGATATTCCTTCTTGGGCATTAAGCGTATTGGTTTCGACCTCTTTTAGCTATAGCACTTTTTTATATGTCTTAAATTCGGGCCGTTGAGGTCTTATCTTCGCATAATATGCGTCTTGAAATTTGAGTCTCGCCACTTTGACAAATTTGTTCAATTTTGTCTTCCGATTGGAAAGCATCAGCCATCTTCTTTAGAGTCCACTCTTTGACCTTTTTCTTTATAACCGGGTTGTTTTCATCCTCCTCTGGCGGAAGGGTGAAATTTACCAACAACGAATTCCAAAGCGTTTCTTTGGATCTGTCATCGACAAAGGTACCGTCGCCCTTCTTTGGCTTATTCCAATTTTCAATTATGATTGGGATTTGGTCCCTAACAAGAACTCCAGCCTGACGTATAAATTTGTCTGCGGCCTTCTTGGGCTCCATCGGCCTGCCATCAACACGGATCGCCGATCGTGAACTTTGCACGATCTTTCAACCGGCCTCGCTACCTCGCTTGCTCTTTTCGTAGAAGAAGATGGTTGCTGGCTGGTCGATCCAGAGGGCTAAAAGAAGAAAGAAGCGTTAATTAATACATGTAGAAGAAGATTGTTGGTGGAAGTCAGCTGAGGCTTAATAAATGCATATACCTCGCGGACTTTGTAACCATTAAATTGCGTTCACGGAGTCTTCATCTTCTCCATGACTAGTACTTGAGCTGTCGTCGTCATGTCCCTCCAAGTTCGAGATATTGTGAGGTGTCCTCATCAATAATGTTCTCCATTATTTCTTCTTCTTCAAGGTTTCTACTAAGTGGATCCATAGTTTCTAAAACAATAATATTATCACACAAATATCAGTAATACATCTATTGAAATGCTCAAGCAAGGACGATGATATGACAGGTTAAAAGTATTGAAATGTAACCCTAATACATGCTTGGTCATTTCAAACCCTAATTCGGAGAAACCGGATTCATATGAGAGGGTACATTTACTTCTTCTAATTAACTTGTCATCAAAGTTGATTAACATAGCATGGTTATTATAATGCTATATTGACAACGAGAGGTGGCGCTTAGGGCGAGAGCGGGGCGAGTGCGTGGGGTGTGCGTCGAACCAAGACGACGTGATGGTCTACCTAAAATGGGCGACACACCGACGCGTGTGTAGGCTCAGCGAGGACATAGGAGGTCGTGGTCGACGGCATAATGGTGGCGGTGGTCGTGGCGTGGCACAAAATATACACATGCATATACAATACACATACAATACAAATCCTTTGAATCAAACATGCATAATTTCCTATAGGATTTCCTATAGGATTTAATCCTACAAATTTCCTATAGGATTTAATCCTACAAATTTCCTATACAAATCCTTTGAATCAAACATGCCCTTACTTATATCCCAGCGGGATGGCGAGGGCGACGGCGAGGGTGGTGTGGGCGAGGCGGCGAGGCGGACACGGATGCGGCGGTCTCGTCGGCGGTGCTAGCGGCGTTAGGCGTGGCCTATGAGCTCGAGCGGCGGCGAGACGCCTCGCACGGGAAAGAGAGCGAGGTGGTCAGTTAGGGTTTAGGCGTGGCCTATTATAATATCTTTGCTATAAGCTATTTTATTTTTACTCCACATGCTTCTAATTCACATGTGCAAGGATTAAGGCCTAGATCGTCGGAGTCGATGTCATCTCTACACTTTTCTCTCCCTGTCAACTGGACCCCACCCGTCATCCCTAACCTACGACCATCCATCTGAGCAAGCTCACACGCAGGGAGGGGAGGGGCTCGCCGCGCCCTCGCCGGCAACCGAGCTCGCCGCGCCGCCCCTGAACCGATCCCCGCCGCTAGGACCTCCCTCGCCCTCGCGTCCCCGCTCGCCCCGCTCCTCGCCCTCGCTCACGGGATCCCCTCCTGCGGCCGCTCCCCGCCGCCAAGGCCATCCCCACCTTCCTCCTCGACCACCTCCTGGGCCGCTTCCCTGCCGGCGCCAGCTCGCCCTCCTCCGGCAGAGCTCCTCCCCGGCAAGCCGAGCCGTCTCCGCCCTGCACCCGCCCGACCGCGTCCAGGCCTCCCCGGCTTTGACCCGCCTGGCCGGATGCTGACCATCCTCCCCGCATCGGCCTGCCCAGCACCGTTGCCTCGGGCAGCGGCCGGGCCCTTCTCCGGCGCGCCCCCGCCTTCCGCAGAGCACCCCGTCGCCGTTTCCCCTGACCCTCTGCAGCCACCCCCTCGCGCTCCGGCGATGCACCGCTACCACCGCCGTGGCCCTGCCTCTCTGCGCGACACCCGTCGTTCCCGCCTCTACGCCGATGGCCAGCCCGGCGAGGTGCGGGGCGGCAACCTGGCGTGGGCGGGTTCAACCGCGCACGTGCGACGATGGCGGGTAGCTCCGCTGCCATGAGCGAGCCGCGCCTCAAGCGCCGTCGCCGGTGGCGCTGCCGCCTCCGAACTCTGCTGCTGCCACGCGTGCGCGGTGGTCTTGCGCGGTGGTCTGCGGTGGTCTTTGCCGCCGCCGGCGCGGTGGTGCGCGGTGGTCTGTGAACTGCCGCCGTCGCCGGTGGTGCGCGGTGCTACTGGCGGCGGGAGGGCGCGGCCGGGCAGCGCCCGAGCGAGGGGGAAGAGAGCGTCGGGCGGCGAACCTCGGCGGCGGCGGCGAGACGGCGGTGGGGCGGCGAGAGTAGCGTCGGACGGGTCGGGCGGCGACGGCTTGCGCGGTTGGGGCGAGAGCGGCGACGGCGGCAGCGTCGGCGCGCGGCGGGGCGGCGCTTCGATCGATCTGGCTGTGCGTGGGAGGAATAAGAGGACGTGAAATAATACCCCCTTTAACACCGGTTCGTGGTGGAACCGGTGTTAAAGAAGCACAAGATTTATTACCCCTCTTTAACACCGGTTCCGATACGAACCGGTGTTAAAGGAAATGAATGCTTCTTAACACCGGCCCACCACGAACCGTGTTAAAGGTGTTTTCGCATTTATTTCGTGGGCTTTTTAATTCAGGGCTTTTTAATTCAGGGCTTTTTAATTCAGGGCTTTTTAATTCAGGCTTTTTTTAATTCAGGGCTTTTTAATTCAAAATATGAATAATATATCATAATTTTCAAAAATAATATCTATCCATTCATGTAAATAATTTTATATTTACTTTACATGAAATTTTTAAAATAAATAAACACTTATTTCATGCATTAAAGGGGCTTTTTAATTCAAAAATATGATATGAATTTAGAAAATTCATATCTTTTTCATTTCAACTCAGAAAAATATGAATAATATATCATAATTTTCAGAAAAATAATATCTATCCATTCATGTAAATGATTTTTATATTTACTTTACATGAAATTTTTTAAATAAATAAACACTTATTTCATGCATTAAAGGGGCTTTTTTAATTCAAAAAATATGATATGAATTTAGAAAATTCATATCTTTTTCATTTCAACTCAGAAAAATATGAATAATATATCATAATTTTCAGAAAAATAATATCTATCCATTCATGTAAATGATTTTTATATTTACTTTACATGAAATTTTCTAAAATAAATAAACACTTATTTCATGCATTAAAGGTGCTTTTTTAAGATATATAAAAGAACTAAAAATTAAGATACATGGCCAGATTAAGTAACAATCGGCCGAACTGGAACTGAAAATTAAGATACATAAAAGAACTGAAAATCAAGATACATGGCCAGATTAAGTAACAATCGGCCGAACTTGTTTCGGAATGTTGGAGTGATTCAGTCATGCTCCTGCCTACACCTGTAATACTCGCCACTGTAGTCGTCGTACTCGCCGCCGCCGTCATCGCTGTCGTCGTCGGGGTCACCGTAATTGAACCTCTGGAGAGTACGCGTGGGCTGGACTTGAGGGTAGCGCGTGGGCTGGACTTGAGGGTAGCGCAGACGGGGGTTAGAGTCGGCGGCAGTGTCATAGGCCATGACGCTCTGGAGAGTCCGACCGCGCCACCATAGCCGACGGCCGGCCTCGTTGAAGTTAGGAGGAGGTGGGCCGTCCTCCTCGTGCCTGGCGAGCGCCCTCTCATGCCGATCCACGAAGAAGGCTTCCCAAGTAGAGAAATAGTCGGGATGCCATCTGGGATTCCTCCGCTGCTCGGCGTGAGCTCAAGTAGTAGTGGTTCGTGATGGCCATCCGCGCGCCACACCTAGAGGGACAGAGGAACCGCACACCTCCGACGCCAAAGATCCATCCGACGGGGACACGAGTTGGCCGTGGGGGTAGTTCGAGGCGCAAAGCGCCTCCGCCTCCCTAGGGGTTAGTGCTACGGTGGAAGCCATGGGAAAGAGTGATGAGGTTGCAGATATGAGTCTAGAGATGTGCAATGACAATGGAGGCCAACCCCCTACATATATATATAGTGAACTAGCGGGAAGAACTGGAGGGAAGAACTGGCGGGAAGAAAAATGGCGGGAAGAACTGGCGGGAAGAAAAATGGCGGGAAGAAAAATGGCGGGAAAAAATGGCGGGATGAACCTTTAGTCCCGGTTGGAGACACCAACCGGGACTAAAGATGAACCTTTAGTCCCGGTTGGAGACACCAACCGGGACAAAACACGAGTCAGCACTAATAATAGAGGTGAGTGCATGTCGACATTATGTCGTGCGGCGTGTACCTTGTCCCGGATGGTGTCACCAACCGGGACTAAAGATGAACCTTTAGTCCCGGTTGGAGACACCAACCAGGACTAATAATAGGGGTGAGTGTCGACATTATTTTGTAAGTGTCAACACTATGTCGAGCTGCTTGTACTATAAATAGGCATCCTTGTGAGTCCAGTCCTCCAGCCAGTTTGAGGCAGGGACACCACTACGATTCGAGGAGATGCCGACGGAGCCCGATCCTCCGGCATCTCCGAGAAACTGGTCATAGAGGCACTCCTAATATGTGAAATTAGTTAGCTCCTGGTGTATTGATCTAGTTAGACAAGTTACAAAGCTGCAAGATGGTTTTCGAGGCGGGGACACCACTACGGCCAGTTCGGGGAGATGCCGACGGGCCAGTCCTCGGCATCTCCGAGAAACTGGTCATAGAGGCACTCCTAATATGTGATCGCTGCGTTTGGAGATCGATCTTAATGGTAAGTACGATTCGGGACAACTTCTTCTCATACTCCGGTCCATCCACAAAACATGACTAACACTCAAGACATGTATTAAAACATGAACTAGAGTTACATAATATGAGCATGAACTTCTTGGCATATGCCCTTCCTTATGATCGCTTACGTAACCATGGAGCATCTTCTTTACTTAACGGAATGCTTGGGTCGGTTTTCCTTTGTGAAGGCGGAATTTCATCAAACTTATTATAATCTTCGACATGTCCATCTTGTCCTCGATTCCCACGATGTTTTTTTTTCCTGAAAGAACTATGTGACGCTTTGGCTCATCATATGATGTATTCGTTTGCATATTTTTTCTTTTTTTGGTCTGGAGGACATGTCCTTCACATAGAAAACCTGAGCCACATCATTGGCTAGGGACGAATGGTTCGTCTAAGTTCTTCATAAGATTGTTGAGATCCACCGTTGTCATTCCGTACTTCTTGTCTACCTCAACCCCTCCTCCTGTTAGCTTGACCCATTTGCATCGAAACAAGGGGACCTTAAAATTAGGTCCATAGTCAAGTTCCCATATCTCCTCTATGAACCCATAATACATGGTCTTTTGCCCATTGTCTTCTGCTGCATCGAGCGGACACCACCTTTTTTGGTTGGTGCTCTTTTATCTTGGCCTATCGTGTAAAATGTATTCCCATTTATCTCGTACCCTTGGAAAGTACATACAATCGAAGACGGTGTCACAGCCAACAAGTACAAATTGATCCCTAGCAGTGGTGTTATTCAGAGAAGTCTTTGCAGCCAGCCGCCAAAACTCGCCATGTGTTCACTTATAATCCATTCATCAGACTGCCCCGGGTGTTTGAGGCGTATTAAATTCTTGTGTTCATTGATATACGGGGCAACCAAGATAGATCTTTGTAAAACCGTGTAGTGTGCTTGATTGAGAGAATGCCCGTCCCTACATATCATTGCTTTACATCCTAGGGTGCCTTTTCCACGCAGTCTCCCCTCATGTCGTGATTCTGGAACACCAATCGCCTTAAGGTCAGGAATAAAATCAACACAGAACTCAATGACCTCCTCTGTTACATAGCCCTTGGAGATGCTTCCTTCTGGCCTAGCACGGTTATGAACATATTTCTTTAAGACTCCCATGTACCTCTCAAAGGGGAACATATTGTGTAGAAATACAGGACCGAGAATGGCAATCTCTTCTACTAGGTGAACCAGGAGATGCGTCATAATATTGAAGAAGGATGGTGGGAACACCAACTCAAAGCTGACAAGACATTGGGCCACATCTGTTTGTAACCCTGGTAGGCTTTCTGGATCGATTACCTTCTGAGATATTGCATTGAGGAATGCACATAGCTTCACAATGGGTACTCGAACATTTTCAGGTAGAAGCCCCCTCAATGCAATCGGAAGCAATTGTGTCATAATCACGTGGCAGTCATGAGACTTCAGGTTTTGGAATTTTTTCTCTGCCATATTTATTATTCCCTTTATATTCGAGAAGCCGACGGGACCTTGATAATCTTCGGACATTCAAAAAGATTTCCTTCTGCTTTGGTAAGAGCGTGGTGGCAGGAGTTAAGTGGCATCGTTTACCCTTCTCGTTCTCGGGATGCATAGGCTCTTGAGGGCCTTGAGACGTTGCTGGTCTGTCGTGCTTCCGGTGTATCTTTTGTCTTCCCATACACTCCTAGAAAGCCTAGCAGGTTCACGCAAACATTCTTAAATCACGTGCATCACGTCGATTGAAGCGGACCTCTAAGACTTTCCAATAGGGTAGGTCCCAAAATATAGATTGCTTCTTCCACATGGGAGCGTGTCCGCATCGTTATTGAGCAGATAGACTTCCAGGACCTTTTTCAAAGATTACTTCTAGGTCCTTGACCATACCAAATACCTCCTCACCGGTACGGAGGACAGGCTTCCTCCCGGGTTCTGCCAGACGTTTGAAATGCTTGCCTTTCTTTCTTACTGGATGCAGGTTCGGAAGAAATCGGCGATACCCTAGGTACACAACCTTCTTACATTTATCCAAATATACACTTTCAGTATCATCTAAACAGTGTGTGCATGCATTGTATCCCTTGTTTGTCTGTCCTGAAATGTTACTAAGAGCAGCCCAATCATTGATGGTTACGAAAAGCAATGCTCGTAGGTCAAATGGCTCCCCTTTGTGCTCATCCCACATACGTACACCTGGTTTGGCCCACAGCTGTAAAAGTTCTTCAACTAATGGCCTTAGGTACACATCAATGTCGTTGCCGGGTTGCCTCGGGCCTTGGATGAGCACTGGCATCATAATGAACTTCCTCTTCATACACAACCAAGGAGGAAGGTTATAGATACATAGGGTCACAGGCCAGGTGCTGTGACTGCAGCTCTTCTCACCAAAAGGATTCATGCCGTCTGTACTTAGACCAAACCTTAAGTTCCTTGCGTCACGTGCGAAGTCCGGGTACTCTCGCTCGACTTTTCTCCACTGTGACCCATCAGCGGGGTGTCTCAACATCGCGTCTTTCTTACGGTCTTCCATGTGCCATCGCAACAACTTGGCATGCTCTTTATTTCTGAAGAGACGTTTTAACCGTGGTATTATAGGAGCATACCACATAACCTTGGCGGAACCTTCTTCCTAGGGGCCTCGCCCTCAACATCGCCAGGATCGTCTCGTCTGATCTTATACCGCAGTGCAGTGCATACCGGGCATGCATCCAAATTCTCGTACTTCTCACCGCGGTAGAGGATGCAGTCATTAATGCAGGCATGTATCTTCTGCACGTCTAATCCTAGAGGGCAGACAACCTTCTTTGCTTGGTATGTACTGTCAGGCAACTCATTATTTCTTGGAAGAAGATTCTTCATTTTTACCAACAACTTTGAAAATGCGCTGTCAGTCACACCATTCTCTGCCTTCCATTGCAGCAAATCCAGTGTGGCACCTAGCTTTTTGTGGCCATCTTCGCAAGTTGGATACAACAATGTTTTGTGATCCTTTAACATCTGCTCCAGCTTCTCCTTCTCCTTTTCAGTTTCACATTCTTCCTTTGCATCAGTAATGGCCCGACCAAGATCGTCATCAGCGGGCCCATCTGCTCCCTCTTGATCTTCATTATCTACCTCCGTTGCATTATCATCATATTCAGGATACATATTATGATAGTTTTCATCATCCTCTTCTTCTTCGTTGTCTTCCATCACAACCCCTTTTTCTCCGTGCTTGGTCCAACAATTATAGCTGGGCATGAAACCAGATCGAAGCAGGTGGGCGTGAATGGTTCTGGTATTTGAGTAGTCTTTCTTGTTCTGACAGTGAACACACGGACAGCACATAAAACCATTGTGACTACGGTTTGCATTAGCCACAACGATGAAATTTTGGAGGCTCGTAATGTACTCGGAAGTGCGGCGGTCACCGTACATCCATTGCCGATTCATCTGCATTAATATGTAGTATATATCAAAAAATAATAGGGAGATGACCATTTATATATACAGTACATCAATGACACATGAAACTATAGTTGCCGACCTCGACCGAGACGGAAAGAGCAACAAGAAAGCTTATTTTGAGCTCTCGGGCATTTCACCGAACACCTCTAGTGCATATGAAAAAAACACAAACTAGCACTCTTCACACCCTCTTGCTAGGCTCCAAAATGTGAAAGAATGGAAGAGTGGGGTGTGTGTGTGGGCTGGGTGGTGTCTTATATAGTTTTCACCCCTTTAACCCCGGTTCGTGCCACGAACCGGTGTTAAAGGGGGGGGGGGTTGCACGGGCCACTGGTGCAGGGACCTTTAACACCGGTTCGTGGCACGAACCGGTGTTAAAGGGGGGGCTCCTTTAATGCCGCAGATGCCACGCTGGTACGGCCCCCCTTTAACACCGGTTCGTAGAAAGAACCGGTGTTAAAGCCCATTTTCGGGATCAACAAAAGCCCGCGTTTCCACTAGTGACACTCCCCTACTTAACTCCTTGGTCTACCCATGTTCTTTCCCCTACCACTACGCGATCGTACCAAAAGCAAGAAACAACTCCAGTCAGCTATGGCGGACTGGTCCTCCCTCCCATCTGAGCTCGTCCGCCGCATTGCCGACTGCCTCCTCTCCACCAACGACCTTGATTGCTACATGGACTTCCGCGCCGTCTGCCAACCATGGCGCTCCGCCACCGACGACCCCAAGGATTCCTCTGAGCTCCGCTTCCGTCCACACTGGTGGATAGTCATCGACGAGGTCTTCGAGAGCGAGTCTCGCCTGCTGGTGAACACCATCAGCGGCCGTGTGGTGCGAAAGGACCTGCCGATGCTCCTCCGCAGGTTCTACGTCGTGAGCACTACCCACGGTGGCTTCTTTGTCCTCGCAGACAAGGAGCCCCCTCACGCTGCGCGCATCCTCAACCCTTTCACGGGCCACATGATCCTCTTCATTGCGTCCGTGCCTACCGACATAGACATTTCTGCTGCCGCTCTGCTCGGAGATCCTTTCCCCAACCTCGTCTTGCTCTGTGACGGATTTCACGAGCGGTACACTGCTGCTGCTGACAGTGAGGTTTTCAACGCGGATAGCGACGAGTATTGTTACCGTTTGACGCGGCTGCTCGTGGCCGGCGGTGTGTGGCCCAACGGCCAGGAGAGATTTGCCACACCGACTCCGGCTGCTTTGCATAAGAAGATATTCGATGTCATCAAGTTGTTGGACATCAGTCCTGTCAATTGGGTAGGCGATTATGTTGGGCAGGGACATGGTAACAGCTGTTTCCTAGTGAAATCTCCTAGCGGACTCTTGGTTGTCGTTATGCTACAGCATCAATTCAAGGTTTTCAATGTAACCACCTCCGGCGAAGATCATCCCGAGCCCGTGAAGAGCATATACAGGCAGCCATGCCATCTTCGTCGGTTACCGCAGGTGCGTGTGTGTCACCGCTGATAATTTCCCATCGGTCGTCGCGAATTGCATCTACTATGTGAAGCCCGGGAATTCGTCGCAGAAGATTTACAAGTATGACCTCGATGACGAGAAAGAAGACTTAGTCTCTGAAGCCATTGATTCTTTGAATCCGGCAGCGCGGTCCTCTTTTGCCAACTGTCCTTTCACCATCGTTCAGCTCTTATCCTCCTACACTATCAACGCCCGGGTCTCTCAGCTTCCTAAGGAAAAATGGGAGCTTCCTGATTGGGTTTTTTCAATGGACGGGGCAATTCTGGATGGGTCTTTTGATATTTCTGACAAACTGTCTTTTTTCCGTGAACATTAGAATTGTTTTGTTCTCCGTGATGATTAGGGGGAGAATTCATATGTCTGGTCGTCCTAGTAAATTTGCTCCTGCTTGTGCGAAGTTGGGAACTACTACTTTTTTTTTCGTAATGTGGTGTTGTGTAACTACACCATGAAGTTGTGCGAAGTTGGGAACTACTACTAGTATGTATTGTGGTGTTGTGTAACTACACCATGTTATGAATCTACCGCTTCATGTTCTCTTGTAATGTTCATTACCGTCTTGAGTAATGAAATCTGATGCTTGTGCACTTGAAACTATATGTAGGCTCCATTTACATTAACTGAAGCTGTGGTTTACCAATCTTTCATCTCTGAGGAGTACTACTTTTTGTGCTAAAATAGCCAAGCAAAGGCAAGAATTGATGCTGAAAAAACCAGTTTACTAAAATAAAACAAGAGAAAAGGAAAGAAAGGAAAGGAAAAAAACCCGGAGGTCATTGAAATACAACTTGTTTGTCGCACATGTCCAAAAACATACCACGAAATCTATGACATGAACTTATCCACTAGTCTGGTGACATGGGAGCTGACAATGTGTGCTCCGCTCCGAGGAAACCATTCAAGAAAAACCATCCAAACGCTACACAAAGGGTTATCACGTTTGAACAGATACCGAGAACGAAACCTTCAACAACACAATGACACGTGATGTGTCTTTCCTGACGAGAAGGAAAAATGGGAGTTTCCTGATTGGTTTTTTTCAATGGACGCGGCAATTCTGGATGGGTCTTTTGATATTTCTGGCCTGAACCTTGATGAATTGGATGGGTCTTTTCTCCGTGATGATTACATGTGGGGGAGAAATCATATGTCCGGGTCTAGTCTGGTGACATGAAATCTATGACATATGATTTCTGGCCTGAACCTTGATGACATCTATGACATATGAGAAAAACACGGAAATTCTGCCGTCCGCCTAGCCTCCGGGGAGAAATCAAGGTTCAGGCCAGAAATGAGAAAAAGAGCCACCTCGCACAAACATACCACGAAATCTATGACATGAACTTATCCTCTAGTCTGGTGACATGGGAGCTGACAGTGTGTGCTCCACTCTGAGACAACCCATTCAAGAAAAATCATCGCTCACATGCTATAAGGTTGGTTGCACCAACAAAACGCTAGACAAAGGGTTATCATGTTTGAAACAGATACTAAGAACAAAACCTTCAACAACACAGCGACACGTCAACATCAACATTTTCGGTTAAAAAATGCCAATTAAAGCCGGAAAGGAAGATAATTATATTGGAGAAAAAATTCGGTTAAGAAATGCCAATTAAAGCTAGAAGGGAAGATAATTATATTGGAGAACCATATCAAGCAAAACCAAATATTGATGCTAAAAAAATTGGATCAATGACAAGAAAAGGAGAACCCAAGGTCATTGACATAAAATATATCACGATGTTTTCTCTAAAAACCTACAACAAAACCTATGATCGTGAACCAATCAATATTTGGGCAATATGGGAGCTGACAATGTGTGACGGGATTCAAGGCAACACATTCAAGAAAAAACGTCGCTCACATGCTAAAGTTCGTTAGATAAAGGGTTATCACCTTTTGACAAAACCTTTAAAAATGAAACGACGTGTTAACATCAATGTTGTCGGTTCAAGCAATAAAACTTGGATCGACAGGGTTTCACCTTGAGAGAATACGACCACGCAGGTCTATTGAGCATTTTTTTTCCATAGTTTTAAGTTCAAGCAATTCATATAAAACTTTTGACAAAACTGAGAGATTATATCCTAGATCTAATAAAGTATGATGGGTCTCTTTGCCAATAGTGATTAATATCTTGGGGAGCCAAGCATTCCCAAGTTTTGGTGGTATATATCATAGCTTTATTATTGCATCTTTCTATCTTTTCTTTTATGACATAGTTTACAATATATGAGTCAAACCGGTATCAGTGCTTTCTGAAACGAACGAACTCTGAACCGGTGGCTTTTTGAAACCCTAACGTAAAGTGGTTGCTTTTTAAAACCCTAGCCTGTAATGTGGTGGTTATTTGTAATTTTCTCTGTTTCATGTGATTGATTGATGGGTGAAATGCAACATCATAGACTCTTGACTCTGACCACACACACAACGCGAGCACAGACACACACACCACTCCGTGGCATTTATTCGAAAATCAAAAATTTATAGAACGGCATACAATTTTCCGTTCAACTAAAAACGTCGCTCAATAGTGAATCGGCAACTAAATTTTTATTTATGCTCGCTGTACTTCCGTTCCATACATAGTTGAAGCATCATAATCGTCGTCCAAGAGCCTACGGATGATGCTTCTATGGCGGAGAACTACCGTAACCACCACCAGGATAATCACCATAAGGAGGGTTGGTTGTGTATGAATCACCTGCATGCAGCCAAGCAGTGTATATATATACCTCGTCAGATCGACCTGCCAGTTTAATTTTAACAGGAACCAGGAGATCCTGCAAAGGTTCCTCCCTTTTTGCTCAAACCGGATGGCAGATATATACCGTAGATTTCAGTGAGAGCCCTGGCGGCGAGCACGTCCTGCGCGGCTAAGGCGAGCGAGGCCAGGATCACGCACAGGAACACGGCCAAGGTTTTGAAGAAAGCCATGGTGGTTAACTGGGTTGGAGGCGTGCGTGTGTTCTCCTGTCGTTGCAAATAACATGCTCATTTATATATGCGTGCTGGACTGCTGCTCTATGCCCGTGCGTAGACTGGTCGCACCGAACGCTAGGTAGAAAATTATTGGTGGTGGAAATTGTCCATTCAAAATATACGCCAAACTGTGCAAGCTCTGGTAGCTAGCCAATATTCCAGCAAAGGTCGTCCAAAAGTCAGTCATCGCTTCCACCACTCCTATCATTGTTGTTGACCATTGGGATTTGGGAGTCGGCAGGCTATGCAGTAACCAGTTGTGCCAGCCATCTTCCAGCTAGCTTGTATCTCAATAGTACATTGTAAATTATATGGAGTAATGTTTTCGCAAACTAAATTAGTTTGTCGGAACATACTATTCCATCCGTTTTAAATATAAGATGTTTTAGGTTTGTGAAGAAAACGTATTTAGACTTATTTTACTGTTTTAGATTCACTTCAAACCTAAGTAAACCTACATACTAAAAGAAGTCTAGATACATTTGATTTATAAATTTAAAAATATCTTATATTTTAAAACGGAGAAAGTATACTATAGAAAAGAGGAAGTACTACTGATCTGGTGTTTGATGAATGGTCAGCTGCGGAGGAGCCGCTATATATGTTGCCGGAAGTATGGGTGCAAGTCTCGGGTATTCCGTCTGATATAAGAGGAGATTTTCTGACACTTTGGGGTGTTGGAACTCTATTTGGGAAGACAAAGGCTATAGATATGGCGTACACCCGGAAACATAAGGTCTTGCGGATTCAAATTGGCTGCGTTAATCTTGCTCGTATACCGGACACTATGAAGATCTATATTAGAAGGTTTTTTTAAATTAGATTTTGAGGTTGAAGAAGTGGTGGTTTCACAAGATGAGCGTATGCTTGAAGTTAATGATAGGGATGACCGAAAAGATGACGAGGATGAAGGAAATAAACAAAAGGAAACTGATATGGAGTTGGACAATATGGCTAATCAGACTAATCAAGCTACTTCGGGCACTAAGAGCTCTACAAAAGATGTTGGAAACAGCGGTGATCAAGGGATTAAGGGTAATCAATTGAGTGGTCCAATTAAATTTGGAGACATCATTTATCCTTCAGCTAGCAAAGATACGGTCAATCGTGACCTTACTTTTTCTTGTGTTTCAAATATTTCAAATCTTATGCATAAGCATAGTTTCGCTAGGACTATTTTACTAAATGATTTTTTCTTGAATGCTGCAAGTACAAGACCGAAACTACAGCTACCCTTTGTTATTCCACGTGAGGCGGGAAAAGAGATTGTGTGCACATCGGTTTTATCACCAGGTGCAGTGCAACCGGCATTGGGGCTGGTGTCTGGTGCTGTCGCCGCTGCTCTTGTCCCTGGCGTGGAACTCAATGCTTCGAAGTCTGGGCATATCGATGCTCATAATGCTTCTGCTGTCCGCGAGTTAGAGGCGGAACATTATGATGATTTAAACTGTATTGATGTTGCTTCCGATACGACAATCAAGATTGATTCTGTTCCAGAGTCTGGGTAGGCATTTTTGGGAGGTTCCCCATATGGCGAGCGGAGTATTACGTCGAATCCTACCTTGCCCCGTGCTACTATTCAAGAGGAGCCGACGCTCAGTTGGTACGCCTGCCTTGTCCCTTGCTGGTGTTGAAGCGACGCCGAAGCCTGCCTCTGTTGTTGTGCCACTGATCGGCCAGTGCATGCGTGGGTCGGCTTCGAGCCAAGGATAGGACGTCGCGCCTACTGAGGGAGCGTTTGGTTCCCCTACATTTCTCGGCAGTAAAACAAGCTCGGATGGTTCGAATAGGGGGTATGCAAATGCCATGACCGTTGGTTCTCCTTACCCGAATCAAGTGGCTTCATCTTTGCAAATACCGCAGTACCGCAACTCCGGGAGTGCTTCAGCTATAAAACCACCACCGACTCTTTCGATTCTATCAATTGATGATACTGAAGTTGTGGCTAGAGCAAATAGAATTGGTATTTCTTTAGGTGATTCGGTTCCACAATCTTTAGAATTTGTTAGAGGTTTAAAAAATCTGGAAGAAGAGAGAAATATCATAATACTTCAAAAGAATATTTCTGATTCTATAGATGGGGATATTGGTCCCTCTAATCTATTGGTTTCAAAAGTTTCTACCTTGTGTGAGGATCTGATCGATGATGAGGATGAGGAGGTTGTATCGGATGATATAGTGAGGGTTTTAGAGATCCTGCTAAACATAATTTTGTTAAGGAATCTTTAAGGGAACACCGCCTAGACTTCCTTGCCTTATTGGAGACAGGAAGATCGAATTTTGCGGTACCTTTCTTAAAACAACTTGCGGCTGGTCTAGATTTTATGTGGTTTTGTCTACCACCTCATGGTAGGTCCGGAGGGATTCTGGTGGGCATTAACACCGATACGCTCCAAGTTCTTAAGGTGTCGACTGGGGATTACTGTGTAAAATTGCATGTTAAGTGTAAGAAGGATGGCTTTCAATGGGTTCTTGTACCTGTCTATGGGGAAGCACAGGACACTCATAAAGCTGAGTTTCTTGCCGAACTGGTTCGGATGTGCGAGTCAGAACCTTTACCTATGTTGGTAGGTGGAGATTTTAACATCATTCGATCCAGAGAGGAAAAGAACAACGATAATTTTAATGTACATTGGCCTTTTGTCTTTAATGCGATCATTGAGAGCCTTGATCTTAGAGAAATTATTCTTTCGGGACGACAGTTTACGTGGGATAATCGTAGAGAAATACCCATTTATGAAAAGTTGGATCGTATTTTGGCTAGTGTTGAGTGGGAACAAAAATGCCCTCTCGTTACTGTGCGAGCTCTTACACGTGTTGGGTCTGATCATACTCCTTTACTTATTGATTCTGGAGTTAAGGCACATCTTGGTAACAAACCTCGCTTCTCCTTTGAGTTGTATTGGCTACGACAAGAAGGTTTTTATGAGATGGTGGCGGCTGAATGGGACGCGGTTACCAAGGGAAGTACACCTATGGAGCGATGGCAAAATAAAATACGCCACTTGCGTTGTTTTCTAAAGGGTTGGACAAAAAATTTGAATGGGAAATACAAGAAATAAAAACAAAGATTGCTTTCTCTTATTAATAATCTTGACACGAAGGCAGAAACTATTTTGTTAAGTATAGATGAGCAGGGGACTTTAAAAGAGGCTAATGATCGCATTGCAGCTCTTAGGAGAGACGAGGAGACGTAAAAAATATTCAAGAAGGAGGAAATAATACCAAATACTTCCATTTGATTGCAAATGGTAAGAACAGGAAGAAAAAGATTTTTCAATTAGAGCAGGAGGAAGAAACGATTGTTGGTGAGGAAAATTTAAAAGTTTATATTACTGAATTCTACAAAAAGCTATTTGGGGCACCTTCCCTAACTAATATTTCCATGATGGAGGTGGTCACTCATGACATACCGCAGCTAACCATTGAGGAGAATAGTATTCTCACGGCACCTTTTTCGGATAAAGAGGTGTTCGAGGCTATTTCCCAAATGGAGCATAATAAAGCACTTGGCCCGGATGGTTTCCCGACTGAGTTCTACCAAACTTTTTGGGAAGTGATCAAGGCTGATGTGTTGGCATTATTTAGTGAATTGCATACAGGGGATTTGCCTCTGTTTAAATTGAACTTTGGTGTCATTACCTTACTTCCTAAAAAAGAAAATGCGGTACAAATACAACAGTATAGACCAATATGTCTATTGAATGTTAGCTTTAAAATTTTCACCAAAGTGGGTACTAATCGCATTATGGGGATTGCCCCTAAAGTTATTAGACCAACTCAATCCGCTTTTATGTCTGGGCGACACATCCTAGAGGGGGTGGTTGTTCTGCATGAAACCATTCATGAGCTTCACCGGAAGAAAATGGATGGAGTATTATTTAAAATTGATTTTGAGAAAGCGTATGATAAAGTTAAATGGTCCTTCCTCCAACAAACTTTGCGCATGAAGGGATTCGCATCAGGGTGGTGCAAATTGATTGAGCAGTGTGTGCGAGGGGGGAGTGTTGGGATACGTGTTAGCGATGATATTGGACATTTCTTTCAAACTAGAAAAGGTCTTCGTCAAGGAGATCCCTTATCCCCGATACTTTTCAATGTTATTATAGATATGCTTGCTATCCTAATTGCAAGAGCTAAAGAGGATGGACAAGTTGGAGGCCTCATCTCTCATCTAGTTGATGGAGGAGTCTCAATTTTACAATATGCGGATGATACTATATTATTTATGGAACATGATCTACAGAAGGCTGTAAACATGAAACTAATTTTATGTATCTTTGAACAATTATCGGGATTAAAAATCAACTTTCATAAAAGTGAGATTTTCTGTTTCGGGAAAGCCAAAGAGGAGGAACAGCGATACAAACAAATATTTGGTTGTGAGGATGGATATTTACCATTTCGATATTTGGGCATACCGATTCACTATACAAAACTTAAAAATTCAGATTGGTATCCAGTAGAAACTAGACTTCAAGGGAAGTTGGGTTGCTGGAAGGGTAAGCTTTTATCATATGGTGATCGCTTAGTTCTAATCAATTCTGTTTTAACAAGTTTACCTATGTTTATGCTATCGTTTCTAGAAATACCCAAGGGGGTAAGAAAGTGATTGGATTTCTATAGGTCTCGCTTTTTTTGGCAAAATGATGAGAATAAAAGAAAGTACAGACTAACGAGATGGAACATAATTTGTAGACCTAAAGATCAGGGAGGTCTAGGTATTGAGGTGTTGGAAATTAAGAATAGGTGTTTATTAAGCAAATGGCTTTTTAAATTACTAAATGAGGAAGGAGTGTGGCAAGAATTGTTACATAATAAATATTTGAGTCAAAAAACCTTGTCTGAGGTCCAACCGAAACCGAATGATTCTCCATTTTGAAAGGGACTTATGAAGGTGAAGAATGAGTTCTTCGCTAGGGGACATTTCCAGATTGGGGATGGAGCCAACACTAGGTTTTGGGAGGATACATGGTTAGGAGAGTTACCCCTTTCACAACAATATCCATCATTATATAATATTGTGCAACGGACGAATGTGACCATGGCTCAAGTCTTACCTCAAGTACCACTAAATATTGGTTTTAGGAGAGTACTTTGTGACACCAAGTGGTTTGATTGGCTCCACTTATGATGGTGCAGTTGTCAGAGGACCAAGATAAGTTTGTATGGAACTTAACAACGTCTGGGGTATTCTCAGTGAAATCCATATACGGGGATCTTATGAATGATCATACGGTCTTCCTTCGGAAATATCTTTGGAAATTGAAAATCTCACTCAAAATTAAAATTTTCATGTGGTTCCTTCATAATAAAGTTCTCCTTACTAAGGATAATTTGGTTAAAAGGAATTGGGTAGGGTGTAGCACGCGTTGCTTTTGTGGCTCACAGGAGACCATAGAATATTTGTTTATATCTTGCCCTTTTGCTCGCTTTTTGTGGCGCATTGTTAATTTATCTTTCGATCTCCCCCCTCCAGCTAATGTAGCGAATATGTTTGGGAATTGGTTGAATGGTGTAGATAAAAAGTCTAAGGCAAGAATCCGAATTGGTGTTTCGGCCTTGTGTTGGTCTATTTGGCGTTGTAGGAACGATATTATCTTTAACAAAAACAAAACGTTTAATCTTTTGCAGGTGATTCATATGGTGGCACATTGGGTGCAACTATGGGCTTTTCTTCTACCGCAAGACCAGCGGGATATTATGGCTACTGGGTGCAGCCGTCTCCTGGTCGCACGAGACATCTTCACCCAGTCGTGCTGGCGGCATACTAGTTGTTTACAAGATTTTTAGCGATCATTTGTCGCGTATATTTTGCTGGTTGGTGCATGTATCAACCTTATCCCATCCTTGAATTGTAAAACTTTTGGATGTTAAATTCGTAATAAAAGGATGTGTGCATCATGCAGAGGCCGGGGTTTTACTCCCCTTTTCAAAAAAAAAACATAATATACCCTGGTAGAAGTCGTAACATCTGCCTTTCCATTTGTAAGCTCTGGACGGCCGGCCAGAGAAAAGCCTAAAAAGTGGGAGTAGTGTTTGAAGATGTAATCAAGTGCCTCCCGAGCTTTGCCATGGGCAGCAGCTGTGGTCTCTCTGTTCTCGTCTTCGTCAAGTGTGTCACCTTGAAGGTGGCTATTTCTTCCGAAGTTCGCAAGGAGTTCGTCCTGCACGATGACGTCCTCCGATGGTGGGTGACTGTCCTGCACGACGACACCCGCCATCGAATATCCAGTAGATGAGCATGTTGTTACAGGTGTGGAACCTATACACGAGGAAAGGGGATATCCACTTTTTCTGGTTAACTCGCTACGGCTAATCAAGATGCACGTCGGCTTGGAGGTGATGATTTTGCCCAAACAGCTGATTGTCAAGTTGGAGAAATGCAGGTCACTTATTTCCGGACACAGGAAGTATAAAGCTGTAGAGGTCAGCGACTTTCACTAGTAAACAGATTCTCATGTACAAGCTGCTCACTTGGGGAAACGCTGCACTGCATAAGCAAAGCTAAAAAATTCTAAAGAATGATGATCCCTTCTCAATGGATAGGAAAAGTGCAAGTCCCTAACAATAAAGCAAGATAGGCCTCGCTAATATATTTAAAAGCAATCCTACCGATCTAGGGAAATATTGCTCACAACACAAAAGCTCAACCTCTTTACCAGAAGGTTGACATTCCCCTTCTCATTCCCGTTACCAATCTGTGTAGAGGCTATAGCAGGCACGAGCTCATCTAGAACTGCTGAAAGCAGGGGTATAGCCAGAAACTGCACTTAAACCTACAATACCATGTACAAACAAATAACAGACCAGCGCAGGCATGTACGTATGCAACCGTATGTGATAAAATTCACTGTGAAAACATACCATCTGGTCACTTCAAGCTATCAAAAGCACGTACTTAGCTCTTTAAGCCTCAAGGACATAAGTGGGATAGGATATTGTGAAACAACGAGTAGATCAGTACAGGAAAGTTGATTTCTAACAGATACTAGATGACCATATTGCAACTAAACAGAGCCAAAAGCGCCCTTCAACAGATCAAATTAGTGATTGATTGTCTGGCTTGCATCACAACCTCACCTGCATCTTTAATCCTCCGCTTGGTCTGGATCATTTTCATCAGCACTACTCTCACCGTGGTGACTCTGCGCTTGAGCTTGCAGCACAGCCTTGTACCAGCATCTCTAGCTCAGGCCCTTTTACAACACCTGCCCAATATCTCACAATTTAGTGTATTCAAATTGTAAAAATACAAGAGCTTGTCAGAAAAGAGGAACAAAGAGGGTATGGTAGCCCCCTGCCCTGATCTAAGGCCGTAGGGGTGCTCGATGGGAGGACAAGGTCTGCAGCCTCGGCGCCCCATAGCTGCTGTATGGCATGAACGAGAAGGGGACTAGGACGTAGATTGGTTTTGAGTTTATTTTATTGCTTGATCTGAATAACGAGCCCAGGGCCTATTGTTACTGACTTGGAGGAAAAGAACTCCTAACTAATTATTTGACTAACAGAGGAGAAACCTCCTACAGGACTAAAACTCCAACGTATCTTATCCTTATTATACTTGCCTAACTAATCTAATCCTGGTATTGTTGATCCCACATAACAACAGGACTAAAAGCTAAGATGAAATACTATAGCTTGAATCTAACCACATACGATGCATGGACTAAGGCATGTTAACATCGAGAGATGAATCGTCAAAATAACATGAAGGGCAAAAAAATCAGGGGTCGCAGTAGCAACAATCAACAAACTATATTGTCTGTCTCCGTCATTTAAACCGTCTAAAGTGGCTAAGTCCAGATCAGACAACTAGGCAAATTTCATTTGTTGTAGGATCAGCCTTGGGTTGGTGATTTATTCTTCTTGCGGGTTGTCTGGGAGGGTAGTTTCATGAGTATTGCTCAAAATGAGTCAGTTGACTCCATTTAAAAAGTATAAGGGGCCATTCCCAACAATAATCAAAGGCGTATACTATCAAACAATGTCTTAACCGTTTCTTGTTAATCTTTGCTCTTTTTTACAGTACAACTTTTCCAGTTGGCACACTAAAGATGAAATTAAGCTCAAAGTGTTCGAGCTGACAGAAGAAATAGCGAGAAGATTGCTAAGGAGAATGCAGAGACAAGAACAGAAGCGCAACCCAAGCAAGGCTCTTCTGGATGGAATGAAAAAGAAAGTAACGGTGATCACAAATATGCTGGTAGAACAGAAAGGTAAGAAGATTGTATCTTTTACCAAGTATATTAAGTACTGATGGAGCAGATTAAATGGAAACTTCATCCATTTTGAGTGATCTTCTAATCGGTAAAGGGTCATATGGAACATATTACAAGGCTAAGTTCCAGCATACAAGTGATAGTTTCTAAGAACCCTTGAAGGCTGTGTGGAAGTCAGCAGCTACAGCAGGAGGTACTATACTTTACTTATATTTTTATGTAAATGTTACTATATTTTACTTGCCAACACATACTTTTTTGCTAGCTGCTCACTATACCTAGGGAAAATATTAATAGAAAAACTGAGAAATCTTAAGATTCTCCCAAGTTAACACGACCCACAAATAAATGACTCATATCTAATACTATGCCTTAAGAGCCTTGCTTCGGTGTCCCCCCCTTAAGGGAAACGTTTAGAAAAAAACCGGTTTAGGGAGTTTGATGCTGTGTTCTGAGTCAGACTAGGAGCGGATCCTCTCCACTATTTTTTCTCCCGTTGTATGTATTTGAGTCTGGTTGTATATGGCGTCTGTATGAAAAACAAACTGTCGGTCCCACTCGTGCTAATTCCAATCCAGATCGCATCGGTCATTCCCGTGCGTCTTCGGAGCTGCGGATTTTAGTCGTCAGAGCAGCTTCACTCGTTCGGGAATTTCAAAGCTCAATTTTGATGTTATTTAGCGTTGTATGGATACAATATTTGGATTGAGAATAAAGTTTCTTACTCATGTTTTCCGGATGAGTTTTTGGTTTTGGCCAAATTTTAAATAAACCCGGTAAAATTTGGACGAATATAACGATTTTGTTAATATATAGCCGAGTTTATACATACTATGTCAAATTGATATACAACCGAATTTTGACTGCATTAGGATAAACGAAAAAACATTGAAATAGCTACTAGGCGATGCCGATGCCGATGGACACCCTGTTTACATGCCGAAGTTGTGGTCGAAGACGGTGTAGTCGGCGTCCCGGATGCCATCGTCATCGCTCGCCGGCTACAAGGGACACGAGCTGCCCTGGTCGGCGTCGCCGTAGAGCCATGACTGAGAAGTGGGATTGGCCTGGCCGTCGTCTTCGTCGAGGACAATAAGCAGCGCACCCTGGTAGGCGCGCTGGTAGCGAGCCACGCGCGCGGCCTGCTCGTCAGGACGCCAAACGCAGTTAGACTTTTTGCGCTCCCAGTCCGCCCTAGACCAGACGCAGGCGTCGGGGGCCTGCATGGGTGGCACATCGTTCAGGGAGCGCTCCAGCGCCATATTCTTCAGAATGAAGGCATCCTCGTCGACGGGAACCGCCTAGTCCGCCGGCTCGGGCTTTGGCGTGCGCAGGCGAAGCCGGCCGATCGACGACGATGGCGTGCCGCGTGAGCGCGTCCTCAGCGGGAGCGCATCGGCGACTCCATCTCCCGCTTCACCGGTCAGAGCGGAGGCATGGCGACTGTGCCAGCGCCGATCCAGACAAGCGTGACCCCGGCGCCGAGGTATACGAAGAAAGGAAAGCCATCCTCCTCACCTGCGCCTGGTCCATGGCAGACTGGGAGAGCGAGGAGTCCAACCGCGTTCGGCATCATCAGGAGCAGGCCGAGTGCGAGGCTGCGCATGTCGTTCGCCGGCAGTGCGCCTACCAGGGCGCGCCGCTTATCATCCTCGACGACGAGTAGGAGGAGGCCGGTCCCTCGTCTCGGCCATGGCGCTACGGCGACTTCGGCAAGAGCAGCTCGCGTCCCCTGCAGCTGTCGAGGGACGACGACGATGACGACGGCACCCGGGACGCCGACTACACTGTCTTCTACCGCAACTTCGGCATGTGAACGGTGTGCCTGGCGACACGTCTACATTTTGTATTGTGTTTCTAAAAAAAAGCTATTTCATTGTTTTTTCTTTTAGTGTAGTGCAGTCAAAATTTTGATGTATGTCCAAATGTGACGTAATATGTACGAACTCATCTATGTATTAACAAAATCGCATATATTCGTCCAAATTTTTCCGAGTTTACTTAAAATTTGGCAAAACCAAAAACTCGACATAGAAACGTGAGTAAAAACTGGCCTCTGACGACCAAAATCCACCACTCCGAAAGTGTACGACACAGACGGTATCAGCGACCAATCGTGCGTGCCTGATGCGATCTGGATCGGGATTACGGTGAATGGGACGGGCAGTTTGTTTTTCATACGGACGCCATGTACTACTAGTAGATTAAATACGTACAGCAGTAGGAAAAATACCTAATAGATCCACTCCTAGTCTGACCCAGAACACACCGCTCAAACCTCCAAAACCGGTTTTTTTCTAAACGTTTCTCTCCAAGGGGGGGGACACCGAAGCAAGGCTCATCCCTTAAATGGTAAGGGGCCATAAATGACTATATTGTTACCTAAATGATAAATTATACAGTATTACCAGTAAAACAGTGATAAGTAAGAAAAACTATAATGATGGTACTGTACCACTTTTTCGTTGCAATGCTGGCTGAGAACAGTGAATTTCCTAAATATGTGCTTCCTCCTTTTCTATTTTTTTCTACTTGGCTTCTGTATGGCATCGATTTAATCATCCATGAGTGTGTTGTCCTGATACATGATGTCTTTGCTAGTTCTATAAGAGGTACATTTATCTTGTGCCTTTTTACTATCAGGTTTCTGCTGTTGGGGAGGAAGTGCCTAGAAGGCGTGGTTATCCTGATTATATGTATACTGAGCTGGCAAACTAACTATGAGTGTGCTGGTCACATAAAAGGAGAGGCGGATCAATTGGGTAGATATCTATTTTTTCTATATCACTTTGCAACCTTCATTTACAAATATCGAAGAGGCGTGGTTTGTTATATTTGGTCTTTACGGATTTCAGTGGAGGTTGAATTCGAAATCATGTAAATTATAACTCTTTGTTGTGAATATGCTCACTTGTAGGCCAGTAAATATGGGATCCTTATGACAGTAACAAAGTAAGAAATAGCAAAACAGACCAGGATGCATGACCCCAATATTTTGAGAAATATTTTGGCGGGCTGAAAAAAATTGCCACATTCACATGAAACATATGAGAGTGGAAAAAATATGGAAAGATGAACATGAAAATGTAATTCAAGTGCATGCAGGTATCAACTCATGTATCGCACAAATACCAGGCTAGCCACGATTTTGTATATGCCAGATTATGGACAACCAACAGCAAGAAAGCATAAGCTAATTTCATGTACCACACATACAGGCTAATTAACATCATGCAAGCATCAGCAAAGTTGTATGTCACATACAGGCTAGTCATGATTTTGTATATAGGACTAGGGACAGCAACCAAAGCATCAGCAAATCTCGGTCTCGGATTCTCAACAAACTTGCAGAAGGCATACTTGCAACATGAGTTCCATCTCATCTATCACGGGAACACCTATCAACAGAGTAATGGAGATTCTAACAGGAAAACAAGTCTCGGGAGTGTGATCTATATGACGACAAGTTTCTTCCAACCAGACACATGCCTCAAGATGTGCAAAGAATCTTAAGTGTTAAGATGGAAAGATGAATCATATGAGGTCGCCATCGGTAGCCAGAAGAACTCTCTCACTACCTTCGTCATCATTGTACCGTTCAATACAACAATCTAAGTAAGATGTATAAAGCTACAGAGGTCAACAAATTCATTACTAAGCGGATTCTCAAGTAGTACAAGCTTTTGTTTGGCCTGCTGCTCACTTGGAGAAACACTGCAGTGCATAATCAAAGCTCAAAAGCATTCTGAGAACATGATATCTTCTCAATGGACAGGGAAAGTGCAAGTCCCTGACTACAAAACAAGATAGGCTTGGCTAACATATTTGAAAAGTAATCCTGCCAATCTATGGAAAATATGTGCTCATGACACAAACACTCAACCTCTTTACCAGAAGGTTGACATTCGCCTTCTCATTTTCCATTCCCAATTTGTAGGCTATAGCGGACACAAGCTCATCTAAGCTTTCTGATGTCAAGCTTCATGCACTAGCCAATGCAACCAAAAGTCCGAACTGATGGAAAGGGCTAGTGCAATCCACTTATACACTTCAACACCCCCTCTCACGTGTGACGGGAGAAGTCAGCACGTGCAACAGGAGGAGAGAGCGACGGCGCGCGAAACTCACGTATGACTCAAGAGGCATATACGTGGACATAGAGGGGTCAACAGCAATTTTAGAATAAATTGCGAAAGCCAGGACTCGAACTTGAGACCTTAGGCTCTGATACCATGTCAAGCTTCATGCACTAGCCAACACAATCAAAAGTCCGAACTGATGGAAAGGGCTAGTGCAATCCACTTATACACTTCAACACCCTCTCTCACGTGTGACGGGGAGAAAAACTACATAAAGGAGTGTAATCGGAAACTGCACATGAACCCAATACCATGTACAAACAGATAGCGGACCAGCATCGGCGTGCAAGTATGCAACCGTGTCCACGTGGTAAACTTCACTCTGAAAACATACCGTCTGGTTCGCCTCATGCTGCCAGAAGCACATACTTGGCTTTTACCGGTTATATCAGGTACTGATGTAGCAGATTCAGTGCCAACTTCATCCTTTTAGAGTGATCTTCTAATTGGTAAGGGGTCATATGGAACAGTTTACAAGGCTAAGTTCCAGCATACAAGTGAAAGTTTCTAAACCCCCTTGAAGGCTGTGGAAGTCAGCAGCTACAGCAGGAGGTACTATATTTTACTTATTCTTTTTATGAAACTGTTACTATATTTTACTTGCCAATACATATTGTTTTTGGCTGGATGCTCATTATACCTAGGGAAGATTTAACAACAAAACCGAGAAATCTTAATATTCTCCCAAGTTAATTAACACGACCCACAAATTTTGAATGATCCAAAGACCGATATCTACTATTACCCCTTAATTGGTAAGGGCACATAAATGACTATATCCTTACCTAAATGATAAATTAAATCGTATTACCATTAAAGCACAGTGGTAAGTAAGCAACACTATAAAGATGGTAATGCACAACTTTTTGGTTGCAATGCTGCTTGAGAACAGTGGGTTTCCAAAATATGTGTTTGTTATGTCACAAAAAAAAAATTGTTTGCTCCTTTTCTATTTTCTTCTATTTGGTTTTTCTATGGCAGCGATCTAATCATCCATGAATGTGTGTTGCCTGTAAGACGCGGTCATACTGAGTTGGCAAACTAAGTATGAGAGTGCTGGTCGCATAAAGATTGATTGTATTTCGCATGTGCCTTGAAGTACCGAGAATCTGAGATAGAGGCAGGTGAAAGTTCCAATTGTCTAAGAACCTAGGCATGCCACCTCCTTCGAGCAGCTGGTTTCAAATCAAACAGTTGAGCAGGACAAACTTTTGCTATTTGAGTGGTCAGTCCATTGAACAAACTTTTGTTGGGAATAATTTCTTGTGAAATTAATCCTACTCTTCACTTTAACTTTGCTCATAATATGCAGAGATGTCATGCATTACGTGTAGCACCGTTTTAGGTTTAATGATGACAATGCAAGTTTCTGCCTCGTTCTATCTTAACAAAGAAATTTGGACAACGGAAGTCCTGCTTGACTAGAATAAATATTTCTAAAAACAATCTAAAGGTAAACTGGTAGCAATGTCCTGGTCTACACTTATATTTACTCTACACTATCTTGGCCATAAACACAAAATTAATTGTTGTCACCTAGTGCCTTTTTGGCATGTGTCTTGGATTACTGATAATCTGAGATAGAGGTAGGTGAAAAGTTCAAACTGACTAAAAACATAAGTGTGATGCCTCCAATTTATTTCGAGCAGATGGTTTCAAATCAAAGAGTTGATCATAAGTTATTTTTTCTATTTGAATGGCGAGTCCGTTGAACAAAATTTGTTTCAGAATAATCTCTTGAGAAATTAAGCATGCTCTCCACTTTAAATTAGCTAATATCAATATGCAGGAGATGCATAATTGGTAGTAACGTTCTAGGTTTAACGATGACCAAATACGAGTTCCTACCTCCTTATATCTGTTACAAGAAATGCAGACAAGATAAGTACTGCTTGGTTGGAATTAATGTTTCTAGAGTAAAAAAATTCTTGGGGTTAACTGGTAGCAATGTATGTATTCAAATTTGCATTCCCCCAACAATACCTTTGGCCATAAAAACAGAATAATTGTTGTGATCTAGTGCGTTAAATCCCACAATGTCTCAATAATGCTAATCATAGTTGCATAAGATCCTTTCCTTTACTTATCTAATTAACTTGAAATAGCAACTAGAACAGTGAAACAAATAAATCTCTGGTATTCTGAGCTTGGCTAGCTTTGCCGCAAACACATAAAAGGGTAACAAGTACCAAACTGTGTAAGCAAGAATTGCCAACCAAAACAATGAGTTGTGTGACAAGTGATAACTATGAATGGAAAGGAATTTAGACTATGATGCAGTATAAGGTTTAGTAGTTTACCACTTGATACAGTCGGTATCGACAACAATGATGGTGGGAAGTTGACGTATGTGTGCATGGAAGGAAGACCTGTTGCAGCTTCGGAGCTCCCTCCTGGCTGCCTTAGCGACTTCCCCGGATTCGGCCTCGTGGTGGCTGCAGCCGTCCGGGGAGTTCTCTGTGGGCTCGGCCTACCGGGACCTGTTCCAGGGCCCGGAGCTGACCTGGACCTCCCCCTTGTGGAAGGCCCCCCTTCCGCTTAGTATTAGGATCTTCGTGTGGCAGCTGCTTCGGGACAGGCTCCCCTCGGGGGTCGAGGTGGCTGCCGCCACGGCCCGGCACTGGTTTATGTCCCTTTGTGGGACTCGGACCTGTTCCCATATTTTGTTCTCCTGCCGCGGCGCGAGCTGTGGTCCTTTGTCCAGAGGCGCTGGGCTGCTTGCGTGAGGAAATCGGGAGTTCTGCAAACCCGTGCAAACAGGGCCGAGGGCGCCTTTCGGCTCGTGTTTGGGCATCTCTTGGACCTTGTGGAATGTGCGTAACAAGATGGTGATTGAGAAGATCTTCCCTCCCGTGGATCGACCCAGTTTTCTCCTTTCTTGGCTTCCTTCAGCAGTGGTCTCCCCTGGTGCGGCAGCGTGACCGGTCGTCCTTCGACGACACTCTTCGGACCTTGAGGACAGCGGCGCTCCCCCTCTCGGCTCCTGCCTCGTCGACCTCTTCGGTGGCATGAGTGTCCCTCCAGTCGTCTCGCCGTACCTTTTTGCTTTGCTTTTGGGCTTGTCTGCATGTATTCCCCGTCCGTCCCTTTTCTTTCTTGTTAGGCTTCGGCCTGCTTGGATGATGTACGAACCTTGTTTGTGGATGTTTCTTTATTTATAAAGCGGGGCGAAAGCCTATTTCGAGAGTGCACGACTTGGAAACAAGCACCCTCCAAAACTGGAATGTCTTGACGTCCAGCGAGAAACAGGCTGCATCAAGGGATTCGGTTCCACACTGATATAGGAACAAGTGCGTCCCCATTGAACCCATTATCAGGTACCTAGAATCCATTGAAATTGTCCTCTTGAGATGCCACCGGCTGGAACTGCCACCACTGTTTTGCCAAATGGTATAGCTGCGGTATCGATAATCATATGGGTGATGTGAACGCACAAACATCCCAGGCCTGCCGTTTCCTGCCTCCACAATGGCTATAGGCACACGACATAAACCTCTGACTTCGGGTGGGGATTCGGCAACGGTGAACTCCATCCTCCGGGTGTCAAGCACCAGAAACATTTCCCTCATATCTGTCACCCAATAGAAGCACCCATATGCGTATTCACGCCTGGAGAAGGGGGCCGATGATCTCCACGGTCCAGCGAGGAAATCGCTCCAGCTGTGAGATGAAATGGCTCGCCATTCTCCGGTGCTGGAAGAGAAGACAAAGGCGACCAACTTAGTTCTGCACTGCCCCATCCAGACCACGCTGAATGAGGTCTCTTCTGCTTCACCGTCGCCGGACGGGGGCGCGAGGAAGGTCTCACAGTACCGGTGACATTTTATCTGGAGTGGTTCCTCCACCGTAGCTATTAGGTGGGCAGCGATTGGGGGAAGCAGGAGGTACCGTCGGTGCAAGGGGTCGCACCACTAGAGGAAAAAGGGCCATCCGTTCGCGACCCCTCGGAGCATTAGTCCCGGTTGTGCCACCAACCGGGACTAATGCTGGCACGCGTCCCGGTTGGAGCGGGCACGGGGCCAAGGGGCATGCGTCCCGGTTGGTAGAGAATCGTCCGGTTGGAGCCACCAACCGACTAAAGGTTTGGCCACACGTGGCGTGTACGCACCTTTAGTCCCGGTTTTGGCTCCAACCGACTAAAGACCCCGCCTCTATAAATGCAACGCCTCTGCCTCCACTCTGTTTTTTCGAATGGTGTAAGGTGTGAGGGTGTGTGCTAGTTTTTTCTCATGCATGCATTGAAGGTGTTTGTTGAAATGTTTGAGTGAAAAATCCCGTTGAATTTCTCATAGAACAAAAATATAGAAGGTGTCTGAGACGCACTTGAGCTTTCTCCTCTTTATTTCCCTCGATCGAGGTTAGCAATCTTATCTTTTCTAGGTCATTGATACAATTCATGTGTCGGTGTGAATTGGTTATTTCACTATTTATGATGTCCTGTTTTTTGATAAACTTACTTATATGATGCAGATGAACGGTCGGGAATGGATGTACGGTGACCGGGTGGCAGCCGTATATAAAAGGTGGATAAATTTATCGATGTGGCTACGGCAAACAAAGAGAATGGATTTATACGTTGTCCATGTGTTCAATGTCGGAACAACAAGGAGTACTCTTCCTTGAAAATCATTCATGCCACCGATTATGAAAGGTTTCATGCCCAACTATAATTGCTGGACCAAGCACGGGAAAGAGGGGTTATGATGGAAGATGGTGAAGAAGAAGATGATGATAACAACTATCATCATATGTTTCCTGAATACAGGATACCGCAATAGAAGACAATGGAGAGGAAAAAGGTAAAGAACGGGCATCGATGAGCCGTGATGAACTTAGTAGGATCATTTCGATGCAAAGCAAGACGTGAAATGAAAATGAGAAGTTGAAGTTAGAGGGCATGTTAGAAGATCATAAGAAATTGTTGTACCCAAATTGTGAAGATGGCAGCACAAAGCTCGGTACCACATCGAATTGTTGCGATGGAAGGCGAGTGGTCTAACTGACTCCTCATTTGAAAAGATGCTAAAAATAATGAAGCCAAGTTTCCAAAACATAACGAACTTCGAGAGTACCTAAGAAGCAAAGAAGACTCTCTGTCTCCGGGATTAGATGTGCAAAATATACATGCATGCATTAATGATCGCATCCTCTACGGTAAGGAGTATGAGAATTTAGATAAATGTCCGGTATGCAGCGTTGCGGTATAAGATCGACGAGATGACCCCGGTGATGTTGAGGAGAGCCTCCTAAGAGGGTTCTGCTAAGGTTATGTGGTATGCTCATATAATACCAAGGTTGAAACGCATGTTCGAAACAAAGAGCATGCCAAAGTTGTTGCGATGGCACAAAGAAGACCGTAAGAAAGACGGGAGTTGAGACACCACTGATGGGTCACAGTGGAGAAAAATCGAGAGAGACTTCCGGACTTTGGTGTGACGCAAGGAACTTATGGTTTGGTCTAAGTACGGATGGCATGAATCCTTTTGGGAGCAGAGCTGCGACAGCACCTGGCCCGTGACTCTATGTATCTACAACCTGCCTCCTTGGTTGTGCATGAAGCGTAAGTTCATTATGATGCCAAGTGCTCATCCAAGGCCCAAGCAACCGGCAACGACATTGATGTGTACCTTAGGCCATTAGTTGAAGAACTCTTACAGTTGTGGGGCAAACCAGGTGTACGCGTGGGATGAGAACAAACAGAGCCATTTAATCTACGAGGGTTGTTATTCAGAACCATCAATGATTGGCCTTCTCTTAGTAACCTTTTAGAAAAGACAAACAAAGGATATAAGGCATGCACCCACTGTTTAGATAAGACCGAAGGTACATATTTGCATAAACGCAAGAAGGTTGTGTACCTAGCGAATCGACTATTTCTTCCGACCAATCATCCGTAAGAAAGAAAGGCAAGCATTTCAAAGGTGAGGCGATCACCGGAAGAAGCCTGAACTCCACATTGGTGATGATGTATTTGGTATGGTCAAGGACATAGAAGTAATCTTTGGAAAGGGTACCGGCGGTCAATCAGTTCCGAACGACGTCGCTACAGGACACGCACCCATGTGGAAGAAGAAATCTATATTTTGGGAGCTGCCATATTGGAAAGTCCTGCGTGTCCGCTCTTCAATCGACGTGATGCACGTGACGAAGAATCTCTGCGTGAACCTGCTAGGATTCCTAGGCGTGTATGGGAAGACAAAAGATACACCTGAAGCACGGGAGGACCAACAAATTATGAAAGACCCAAAGAACATGCATACAGATAACAAGACGGATAAAGGGCGTCACTTAAGTCGTGCCAGCTATGCTCTTACCAAAGCAAAGAAGGAAATCTTTTTTGAAGTCCTTTACAGTATCAAGGTGCCGTCGGGCTTCTCATCTAATATAAAGGGGATAATAAATATGGCAGAGAAAAAGTTCCAAAACCTGAAGTCTCATGACTGTCACGTGATTATGACGCAGTCTCCTCTTCAGGATAAAAAGCGTAAGCGTACCTCTACTGTGCGTCGTAAGCGATCGCCGAAACGTAAACAAGAGCCTCTTCCAAAAGTACCAACAGTTCCTCCCAAGAGAGCTTATGACTGTACTGAAGAGGAGACTGTGGTGATCGTATGCGGAAACGACAGCGTTTTTCGCTAAGCTGAGGCGGCCAAAAGAGCCAGAGTTCCCCAGCACCAAAGAAGAAAAAGGCAAAGTGTTGAAAATGCTAAAGAATCTTCATCAACCCAAGCCAAAGCTGTCATCAGACTATGAGCGTTCTATTCTCAAGTCACATGCGGCACAAAAAGCCTCAAGAGCGATCGATGCAAGCGGGAAATCTGTTGCCCAGCTCGGAGAACAAGCAAAACAGACTTGCACCCCTCTCAAGGTGATTTCTCAAACCAATGTGGGGTCGAGCAAATATGGGGCCGAAGAGCAGTATGATCCAGAGGTAGTTGCACAATACGGAGAAGCTGCCGCTGCTCAAGGTATGAGTATTGCCCAGTACTTATCCAAGTTAGAGTTCTTCCCCGTGAGTGAAGTAGCATACCAATACCAGTACGGAAAACCTCTCGTCAAACCTGAGGAGGTAAACAATCTTCCAACAAAAATGCGAAGATTGCATAACTGGTACATGCATGCCACAAGGGCCGGGGCTAACTGGATAGTACCGAGGGTTACAAAAAAGCATCATGGGAAAGATAAGGATGACATGATATCCATTGAATTTGATGAACTATTTCAATTATTCAATCAAGACGCCTTGGACAAATCGATCATGAGTGAATATTGTCTGTAAGTACTAATTCTGTAATTAATTTAGTCTCCAGCTATATTATTTTGTTTATTGCATGTATATAATCATACTGTAATATGCAGAATGAAGATTCTCGAATGCAGCAGAGGACAAATCTATGACATTGGCTTCATTGACCCATATTGGGTTCATGAAGCTAATCTCAAAATAAGCCCCCAGGATACGGAGGATAACATAGTACACGCGTTAAGGTTTCAAGAAACCAAAAGGGAAATACTATTTCCTTACAACTTCCAGTGAGTGTTATTGTCTTGTATACACTTTCTATTTCGCTTACTCGATGTTAAGTATATAATTGATTAGTTCTGCATTCGCAGGTACCACTATATTCTGTTAATCATTCAACTTGACAAAGGGCGTGTACTAGTCATGGACTTGAAACATAAACCCCTTGAGACGTGGAAGGACATGCAGATACTTCTCCAGCGGTAATTATAATCATTACGACACTATATCGGCAACGTTCGTGAATTTTATGATATCAAGTACTTAATAACTTATTTTATTCGTTTTCTACGCCGGGCAGCGCTTGGAAACGGTTCACCAAGAAGGCTAGGGGTGTTTGGAAAGAGGAGCTTACATTTCAACAACTAGATGTAAGCACCAATAGCTATATCCGCGCATCTCTTTGATTCTAGTTTTGATACAGTTATTATCATGCTTGATTATTATTTTGATTGAACTCTGTTCTCGTAAAGTGCCTGACGCAGGGACCAGGTAACAATCTATGTGGATACTATGTATGCGAGTTCATCCGGCAGACGTGCGATGAGAAGGGCAGAAATTTAGAGCAACTCACGACGTAAACAATTTCTATAGTTTTTATTACAATCAAATTGTGTTTAGTTTCATATTCATATAGGTGACTCCTTTTTAAATCAGATCGAACGTCTACGGACGGTCTTACGCCAAAGGATCGCATACGAGCAATTCAGAGGAATTGGGATTCTTGGATGCGAAGTCCTAAACACACAAGGAATAATACTACTCGGCTGTGTATAGACAATAGGAATTGTAAAAATAGCAACTTTCAAGAAATTGGCCGGTAGCATCGAATAGCAACTTTTGTATGTAGTGCATGAACTCGATCCGTGTATTGAATGTAATGTTGTCATGATGATCTTGTGTAATATAAGGTTCCTTCGTTGATAAGTGCAAAACACTAAATAAACAATAAAACAACCTAAATGAATTCTCTGCCGCGGCACAAAAAGTGGCAAAAATGCTGCCGCGGCAACAAAATGTGCCAAAATGAATTCTCTGCCGCGGCAGAGAAATGGGCCAAATCTCTGCCGCGGCAGCAGGTTATTAGTCCCGGTTCGTGTTACGAACCGGGACTAATGCTCCACCCCCCCCTCGCGCTCTGTGTTGGAGATATGCCCTAGAGGCAATAATAAATGTAGTTATTATTATATCTTTGTGTTTATGATAAATGTTTACATTCATGCTATAATAGTATCAACAAGGAAACGTTGATACTTGTGTGATTTGTAAACTTAATTTGAAGTCCCTAGTATAGCCTCTATACTTCACTAGCTTGTTGGTTGATAAATGATTGTGGTTTCCCTATCATGAACATTGAGATGTTATCAACAACAAGATCATATCGTTAGGAGAATGATATGGTGGACATACTCCTATAGATAAGCGTAGCATAAAGATCAAGTCATTTCAATAGTTCAATTGCTATATGCTTTCTGATACATAGTAACCTAATTCCTTCGACCATGAGATCATGCATATCACCTTTACCGGATGGATGCTTTGATGACATCAAACACCACACAGTAACTGGGTGGCTATAAAGGTGGCATTGAGTGTTCGGAAAGTATTGGTTGAGACACATGGATCAAGAGTGGGATTTGTCCATCCATATGACGGATAGATATACTCTGGGCCCTCTCGGTGGAATGTCATCCAATTAGCTTGCAAGCATGTGACTAGATCACAAGGGATCACATATCACGGGAACGAGAAAAGAGTACTTATCGGTAACGAGGTTGAACTAGGTATGCAGAGATACCGACGATCATAACCTCGGATAAGTAACATATCGTGAGACAAAGGGAAATTGGTATCGTATGTAAGTGGTTCATTCGATCGCAGTAATCGAGAAATATGTGGGAGCCATATGAATTTCCAGATTCCTCTATTGGTTATTGTTCGGAGAAGTGTCTCGATCATGTCCGCATAATTCACGAACCGTAGGGAGACACACTTAAGGATTCGACGTTGTTTGAGTAGTTATGGTATTATGAAAAAGAGACCGAATGTTGTTCGGAGTCTCGGATGGGATCCGGGATATCACGAGGTGATCCGGAATGGTCCGGAGAATAAGATTCATATAAGGAAAGTCCCGTTTCGGAGTTCGGAAATGATTCCGGTGTTTTCATCGGGAATGTTCTAGAAGGTTCCGAAATGTCCGGCACTCCGGGGGGGGAGGGAGTACATGAATGTGTCATTACATATTGGAATGATTGCATCATGTACTAAGTGTTCTTGCTGTTCCAAATAAAGGATTAAATTGAATCCTAAAACAGAAAAGTCAAATGTCCAGTTTGAAAGTCAAACGGCTAAAACAAGAAACTGTGGGAAACAAGCAAGAGGTGGTTGGAACCGACTTGGGGGAGGAGTCTCCTCCCCAAGCCGGCGCGCCAACCAAGGCCGACTTGGGGAGGGACTCCCCTCCCCTTGGCCGCACCTCCCACCTATAAAAGGAGGGGCAGGGCCTCCTCCTCTAGACACACAAGTTCCTATCCTCTAATCTCCGGTTTAGAGCCGTTTTGGTTTAGAGCTTCTAATTGCCCTAGCCATCGGTTTAGAGCCTTCTAATTGGTGTGTCTAAATCCTAGACCACTAATAGTTCTCTCTCATACTCCACCATACTCGCTCCGGCTTAAGAAGCCTCAGGATCTTCCTCTACTTCCGTACCACGTCGTTGTCTTTGCCAAATCGCGAGGAGAGTGCTACAACCTCCGCTTTGGAACAAGGAGAGGAAGGTCTTCGCCGAGTACCGAACATGTGACCGATCATGCGAAGCGCTGGAACACGTACGGAAGGATCGCCTACACGATCTTGAGATCGGGAAGAGTACGACTACATCACCCATGAGAATCCGCCTCGTTAAACGCTTTGGAATCTTCGAGGGTAAGTTATTCCATCGACTCGTTGCTACAATCTAGTAGATAGATCTTGGCTTGTTTGTTTGTATGCGATAGAAAATTTTTGTTTTCCATGCTACGAAACCCTACAGTGGTATCAGAGCCGTGTCTATATGTAGATCTCACAGACGAGTAGAACACAATGGTCATTGTGGGCGTTGATGCTTTTATTGTCGATTGCTTCTTGTGTACTTTGCATCTTGCGGTATGTTGGGATGAAGCGGCCCGGGCTAACCTTACATGACATCGCTCATGAGCATTGCTCCCCGATTGACATGCAACTTGTATTGCATAAGTTTCTTTGCTGGTGCCTGTTTCTCCTAGCATAGTTAAGATCCAATTTACAACGGGTGATCAACAATGCTTGTATCAATTTTGTGGTTCTTGTTCGTAAGTTAGAACGACACTTATTGAAAGCCCCAAACCACGTAAAATATGCAAAGAAAGTAGAGGCGTCTAACTTTGTTTTGCAGGGGTGTGCAGTGATGTGATATGGCCATGATTGTGATTATATTTGATGTATGCAATGTTCCTTATTGTAAGTTGGCAACCGGCAGGAGCCATATGGTTGTCTTTAATTTATGTTAAGTCCCGCGTGTCTATTCAAAGTAGTTGTAATAGTTGAAGCCGGTGGACGACAACCATGGAGAGGCGTCATTGACCTTGATGCAATGCCGGTGATGATGGAGATCATGTTCGTGGTTGAAGATAGAGATCGGAAGCACGAAGAAGAAAGGCCATATCAAATCACACATATATATTGAATTGCATGTGATGTTAATCCTTTATGCATCTTGTATTGCTTAGTAGACAACGGTAGCATTATAAGATGATCCCTCATGCACATGAATCTCAAGTCATAAAGTGTTCACCCTTGGTTAGCACCGTTGCTAAAGCTTGTTGTTTCGAAGCACCACGTGATGATCGGGTGTGTTAGATTCTGCAAGTGTATACAACGTGAGCAAGCCAGATTTGCTCATGCGGAAACTAAGGTTTGATCTTGACGAGCCTAGCATGTACAGAAATGGTCTCGGAACACGGATCACCGAAAGGTAAAGCATGAATCATATAGTAGATATGATGAACATGACGATTGTTCGCCATTGAAACTATATCAACTCTCGTGATGATCGGTGTTGATATGGTGGATTTGGTTCGTGTGATCACTAAAACAATGTGAGGGATATTGTTTTGAGTGGGAGTTCACCTAGTTTAATTACATTAATTAATTTGAACTCAATTTGTCATAAACTTAGTCTAAACTATTGCAAATATGTTGTAGATCAATGGCAGCCCCTACCATCAATTTTGATGCCTTCCTAGAGAAAGAAAAGTTGAAAAACAATGGAAGCAACTTCGCGGATTGGTTCCGCAATTTGAGGATTGTCCTCACAGCTGGTAATTTGACCTATGTGCTGGATGCACATTGGGTGACCCACTGCGGTGATGCTCCGATGAAGTAAAGAATGTTTACCTCGCCGGAAGAATCAAGACTCCATAGTTCAGTGTGCTATCTTGTATGGTTTGGAATCGGAGCTTGTAAAAGGTTTGAGTATTCGACCCATATGATATTGTCGAGGATCTCAAATTGATTTTGAGACTCATGCAATTGAAAGCTATGAGGCTTCCGAAAAGTTCTTTAACGCAAGATGGAAGAGGGCAGCTCGGTGAGCATGTGCTTAAGATGTCCAGGCACGCAAACAAACTTCAAAGCTTGGGTATAGTGATTCCTAATGCTTTGGGGATTTACCGTGTCCTCCAATCACTACCACCAAGTTACAAGAACTTTGTGATGAACTACAACATGCAGAACATGAATAAGACGTTGCCAGAACTCTTTGCCATGTTGAAATCTGCAGAAGTGGAGATCAAGAAAGAGCACCAAGTGTTGTTGGTCAATAAGACCACCAAATTCAAGAAAGGCAAGTCTAAGCAAAAGGGACACTTCAAGAAGGGTGGTAAGAAAGTTGCTACACCGGCGAAGAAGACCAAGGCTGGACTTAAGCCTGATACTGAGTGCTTTTACTGCAAGGGAGAAGGTCACTGGAAGCGGAATTGCCCAAAGTACTTGGCGGATTTGAAGAACGGCAACATCAAGAAGAAAGGTATATCTGATATACATGTTATTGATGTGTATCTCACTAGTACTCGTAGTAGTGCCTGGGTATTTGATACTGGTTCGGTTGCTCATATTTGTAACTCGAAACAGGTGCTGCAGAATAAACGGAAGCTAGCTAAGAACGAGGTGACGATGCGCGTGGGAAACGGATCAAAGGTTGATGTGATCGCGGTCGTCACGCTAACCCTTCATCTACCATCGGGATTAGTTTTATACTTAAATAATTGTTATTTGGTGCCTGTGTTGAGCATGAACATTATATCGGGATCTTGTTTATTGCGAGACGGTTACTTGTTTAAGTCCGAGAATAATGGTTGTTCGATTTATATGAGTAATATGTTTTATGCACATGCACCTTTGATAGATGGTCTATTCTTATTGAATCTCGATAGTGGAAATACACATATCAACAACATTGAGGCTAAACGTTTGAAATCAAGCGATAATTCGACCTATATGTGGCAATCGCTGCCTTGGTCACATTGGAGTGAAACGATGAAGAAACTCCATTCCGATGGACTTCTTGAATCACTTGATTTTGAATCACTTGAAAGATGCGAAGCATGTATGATGGGTAAAATGACTAAGACTCCATTTTTGGTATGATGGAGCGAGCTACGGACTTATTGGAAATCATACATACCGATGTGTGTGGTCCAATGAGTGTAGCATCGCCGGATGGTTATCGTTATGTTCTTACCTTCACGGATGACTTGAGTAGATATGGGTATATCTATTTCATGAAACATAAGTCCGAAACTTTCGAGAAGTTTAAGGAGTTTCAAAGTGAGGTAGAGAATCAACGTAACAAGAAGATTAAATTTCTACGCTCGATCGTGGAGGTGAATATCTAAGTTACGAGTTTGGCGAGCATTTGAAGAAATGCGAATACTTTCACAATTGACACCGCCGAACACCACAGCGTAATGGTGTGTCCGAACGTCGTAATCGAACTCTCTTAGATATGGTTCGTTCTATGATGTCACTTATGATTTACCGCTATCATTTTGGGGTTATGCATTAGAAACACCGCATTCACTTTAAATAGGGCACCGTCTAAATCCGTTGAAACGACACCGTATGAATTATGGTTTGGAAAGAAACCTAAATTGTCGTTCCTTAAAGTTTGGGGATGCGAAGCCTATGTAAAGAAGTTACAGCCGGACAAGCTTGAACCCAAAGCGGAAAAATGCGTCTTCATAGGATACCCGAAGGAAACTATTGGGTATACCTTCTATCATAGATCCGAAGGCAAAATCTTCGTTGCCAAGAATGGATCCTTTCTAGAGAAGGAATTTCTCTCGAAAGAAGTGACTGGAAGGAAAGTAGAACTCGACGAGGTTGTCGAACCTTCTCTCGAAATTGCGAGTATTGCAGCACCGGAAGAAGTTCCTGTGGTGCCTGCAACAATAAGAGAGGGAGCTAATGATGGTGATCATGAAACTTCGGTTGAAGTTGCTACAGAGCCTCGGAGGTCAACGAGAACTCGTACCACTCCAGATTGGTATGATCTCGTTATGAGTGTCATGTTGGTGGACAACACCAATGACCCCGAGACATATGAGGAAGCAATGATGAGCCCAGATTCCAATAAATGGCAAGAAGCCATGAAATCCGAGATTGGATCCATGTACGAAAACCAAGTATGGACTTTGGTGGACTTACCGGATGGCCGGAAGGCTGTCGAGAACAAATGGATTTTCAAGAAGAAAACAGATGCTGATGGTAATGTTACTGTCTATAAAGCTCAGCTTGTCGCAAAAGGGTTTCGACAAATTCAAGGAGTTGACTACGATGGGACTTTCTCACCAGTAGCAAAGCTAAAGTCTGTGAGGATTATGTTAGCAATCGCTGCATATTATGATTATGAGATATGGCAGATGGATGTCAAAACAACATTCCTCAATGGAGACATTGATGAAGAGTTGTATATGATGCAACCCAAAGGTTTTGTCGATCCTAAAGATGCTAACAAGGTATGCAAACTTCAACGATCCATCTATGGATTGAAGCAAGCATCCCGAAGTTGGAATCAACGTTTTGATAAGGTAATCAAAAGTTTTGGTTTTATACAAACTTATGGAGAAGCTTGTATTTACAAGAAAGTGAGTGGGAGCTCTGTAGCATTCTTAATACTATATGTGGATGACATATTGTTGATTGGGAATGATGTAGACCTTCTTAATAGTGTCAAGGAATATTTGAATAATAGTTTTTCAATGAAGGATCTTGGCGAAGCAGCTTACATATTAGGCATAAAGATTTACAGAGATAGATCAAAACGCCAAATATCATTGTCACAGAGTACATATTTGGACAAAGTTCTAAAGAGGTTTGGAATGGAAGATAGCAAGAAAGGGTTCTTGCCCATGTTGCCCAATACGACCTTGAGTAAAACTCAAAGTCCGACATCGGCAGAAGATAGAGAAAAGATGAGTAAGACTCCCTATGCCTCAGCCATAGGATCTCTAATGTATGCCATGCTATGTACTAGACCCGACATTGCATATGCTGTTAGTTTAACTAGCAGATATCAAAGTGATCCAGGAGTGGATCATTGGACAGCGGTCAAAAACATCCTTAAGTACTTGAGAAGAACTAAGGATATGGTTCTTTCTTATGGAGGTGATGAACAGCTCGTTGTTAATGGTTACACCGATACTAGTTGGAACACTGATCCGGATGATTCTAAATCACAATCTGGATACGTATTTATTTTGAATGGTGCAACAGTTAGCTGGAGGAGTGCAAAGCAAAGCGTTGTGGCGAGATCTTCAACTGAATCGAAATACATGGCTGCTTCGGAGGCTTCACAAGAAGCGATATGGATGAAAGAGTTCATTACAGAGCTGGGTGTGGTTCCTAGTGCGCTGGACTCAATGTCTATCTACTGTGATAACATGGGCGCCATAGCCAATGCGCAAGAACCAATGTCACATAAGAAGCTGAAGCATATCAAGCTGCGTTTTCACGCTATTCGAGAACATATCCAAGATGGGGATATAAAGATTTGCAAAGTACACACAAATCTGAATGTGGCGGATCCGTTGACTAAACCTCTCCCGAGGGCAAAACATGACCAACACCAAACTGCCATGGGTGTTCGGTATATTACCATGTAATCTAGATTAGATGACTCTAGTGCAAGTGGGAGACTATTGGAGATATGCCCTAGAGGCAATAATAAATGTAGTTATTATTATATCTTTGTGTTTATGATAAATGTTTACATTCATGCTATAATAGTATCAACAAGGAAACGTTGATACTTGTGTGATTTGTAAACTTAATTTGAAGTCCCTAGTATAGCCTCTATACTTCACTAGCTTGTTGGTTGATAAATGATTGTGGTTTCCCTATCATGAACATTGAGATGTTATCAACAACAAGATCATATCGTTAGGAGAATGATATGGTGGACATACTCCTATAGATAAGCGTAGCATAAAGATCAAGTCATTTCAATAGTGCAATTGCTATATGCTTTCTGATACATAGTAACCTAATTCCTTCGACCATGAGATCATGCATATCACCTTTACCGGATGGATGCTTTGATGACATCAAACACCACACCGTAACTGGGTGGCTATAAAGGTGGCATTGAGTGTTCGGAAAGTATTGGTTGAGACACATGGATCAAGAGTGGGATTTGTCCATCCATATGACGGATAGATATACTCTGGGCCCTCTCGGTGGAATGTCATCCAATTAGCTTGCAAGCATGTGACTAGATCACAAGGGATCACATATTACGGGAACGAGAAAAGAGTACTTATCGGTAACGAGGTTGAACTAGGTATGCAGAGATACCGACGATCATAACCTCGGATAAGTAACATATCGTGAGACAAAGGGAAATTGGTATCGTATGTAAGTGGTTCATTCGATCGCAAAGTAATCGTAGAAATATGTGGGAGCCATATGAATTTCGAGATTCCTCTATTGGTTATTGTTCGGAGAAGTGTCTCGATCATGTCCGCATAATTCACGAACCGTAGGGAGACACACTTAAGGATTCGACGTTGTTTGAGTAGTTATGGTATTATGAGAAAGAGACCGAATGTTATTCGGAGTCTCGGATGGGATCCGGGATATCACGAGGTGATCCGAAATGGTCCGGAGAATAAGATTCATATAAGGAAAGTCCCGTTTCGGAGTTCGGAAATGATTCCGGTGTTTTCATCGGGAATGTTCTAGAAGGTTCCGAATGTCCCACTCAGGGGAGGGGTACATGAATGTGTCATTACATATTGGAATGATTGCATCATGTACTAAGTGTTCTTGCTGTTCCAAATAAAGGATTAAATTGAATCCTAAAACAGAAAAGTCAAATGTCCAGTTTGAAAGTCAAACGGCTAAAACAAGAAACTGTGGGAAACAAGCAAGAGGTGGTTGGAACCGACTTGGGGGAGGAGTCTCCTCCCCAAGCCGGCGCGCCAACCAAGGCCGACTTGGGGAGGGACTCCCCTCCCCTTGGCCGCACCTCCCACCTATAAAAGGAGGGGCAGGGCCTCCTCCTCTAGACACACAAGTTCCTATCCTCTAATCTCCGGTTTAGAGCCATTTTGGTTTAGAGCTTCTAATTGCCCTAGCCTTCGGTTTAGAGCCTTCTAATTGGTGTGTCTAAACCCTAGACCACTAATAGTTCTCTCTCATACTCCACCATACTCGCTCCGGCTTAAGGCGAAGCCCTGCGGGATCTCCCCTCTACTTCCGGTACCACGCCGTTGTGCTGCCGGAATCGCGAGGAGAGTGCTACAACCTCCGCTTCCTGCTAGAACAAGGGAGAGGAAGGTCTTCGTCGAGTACCGAACGTGTGACCGATCATGAAGCGCCGAACGCAATACCGGAAGGATCGTCTACACGATCTTGAGATCGGGAAGAGTACGACTACATCACCCACGAGAATCCGCTCTCGTTAAACGCTTTGGAATCTTCGAGGGTAAGTTATTCCATCGACTCGTTGCTACAATCTAGTAGATAGATCTTGGCTTGTTTGTTTGTATGCGATAGAAAAAATTTGTTTTCCATGCTACGAAACCCTACACTCTGATGCCGCCACGTGTGCCCCATTTGTCCCGGTTGGTGGGGCAACCGGGGCTAATGGTTAGAGCTTTAGTCTCGATTGCCCCGTCCCGGTTGGGCAACCGGGGCTAATGGCCCTTACCAACCGGGACGCATGGGCCCTTTTCTACCAGTGCACACAACCAGCTCCGGGAAGACGACTCTGCATCTATCAATGTTCTCGAGGGCTCTGTCAAGGAGGACACGGCCGCTGCGGATGTCCTGGGCGAACCAGTCGCTGGCGGGGGCGGGAAGGAAGGAGAAAGAGAAGTCGGCGGCCAGGGCGACGGCCGTAGCTGCCGACGCGGAGGGGTGAGACGGGGTGGCGGGGTGGAAGACTTTGGTTTTCTCGTCGAAGAAGCCTAGGAGTGGCGGGGCGTGGAGCTTGCGGTACTGCCGGAGGAAGCAGCGGTCAGCGACGAGGCGGCGGAAGGAGACACACGCGGCGGAGGCGCGGATGAGGTCGGCTGGATTTGGGAGGCGGAGGAAGATTTCCATCAGGAGCTCGCCAGGGATCGGCGGCTGGTCCATCTCTCGGCCTCCCTCCGGCGTTGAGGTGTGGCAGCGGCGGCGGCGGCGGTGTAGTGTCGTGTGCGGGAGTGAGCGCTGGGCAGAACTCCAGCACGCGTCCGGGTAGTGTACCGCTGTGTACATGGGCCATCGCCATACCTGGCCTGGAGATTGCGTTTTTTCGAATTCTTTTTTTGCGAGAAAGAGTGCCACACAACTTTGGTTAAGTGCTACTTCTGCATCAGCCTTTCTCAAGATTTGTCTTAAGCAAATTAGATTTACTTAATGTCCATTACATGGTCCATTTCTATGTCTTTGATCTCTTATATATTCCTTATATTTATAAAAGAAAATTTGCTCAATCATCTATTAACCAAGACAATCCGTGCAACCTATATACGACAGAAGTCCTAAAGGACCCGAGGGTCGATCTTTACCAAGACAGAAGCTGGTTAATTTGATAGATCGTAGAGTTTGAAAATTAGAAAACATAATTGCACGGTTGGCATACAACAAATAAGAGTATATGGATTCTGCTTTGTGTGCATCTTTTATATACTAAGGTTGAATAATGTATTGTGCCTGGCAAAAAAAATAAAAAGGTTGAATGTATTGTATTCATATGACCTCATTTCCTTAACGAGTTTTTACAAAATCATTTTTAGGTTCAAAATATGTTGTTTCATCGTAGGTCCACTTCAAGTTTAGCGAGTCTCAGCCCCGAGCTAAGAATCTTTATGCGTGCCGTTTTAAACGAACAAATGAAATTATAATAAGAATCACTGCATAGTTTGTGATGATTTGATATTGATATCATATTTGGATTCCTCTCATTTTTCTCATCAATTTAGACATATTATTTGCCGAATTCCGATTTACAGATTTAAAGATATTAATTATTCAATATTAAATAAAAATACAAAAAAAAATCATTATATTTTTATTTGAATTCAATAATATTTTTAATATTTCATTGTTGTTTATTTAAATAATTTCTTGTAATTTCAAAAAATACAACCATATGACATGATGATATAAGAGTTAATAGGAATGATATCATAGTATTGACAACAATGAGTAAATTGCTTTGCGGGAAGAGATTCTGAAGAAACGAGGAAGTTAAACGTGCTAGAGTTGGAGTAGTGCTAGGATGGGTGACCGAATGAGAATTTTGACTAAGACTGCAATTTAATCAATTATTAACTATAAATAGTGTTAAATGATTAAAGAGGGAGATTAAGGAGTTAAATAATTCAAAGATTTTAAAAAAATTAAAAAATTAAAAATATATTTTAGGCTATGCCGACGGCCTGGCCATCAGCGTAGCTCCATTCCTGTGCCGATGGCTTGGTCGTCGGCGTAGCTATAGGCTGAACCGTTAGCGAAGACGGCCGTTGACTGACACGCGGGGTCCACTGGAAGACGATATGCCGAGGGGGAGGATTGTGTCGACGGCCACGAAGCTGTGCCGACGAGGACGTATGCCGAGGGGGCTACGCCGACGGCCACCATCGGCACAGCCTGTGCCGACGGCAATTTGGCGCTATGCCGATGGCAGCCGGCCGTCGGCGTAGCAAATCTTTCCTGTAGTGGGTCAGCGTCGAGGCGGCGGAGGCTGAGATGAGGTCGACTGGATTTGGGAGGCGGAGGAAGATTTGGGATCGGCGGCTGGTCCATCTCTTGGCCTCTATCCTGCGTGGAGGTGTGGAAGCGGTGGTTGTATACTGTCGTGTGCGGGAGGGGGCGCTGAGCAGAACACCATGGATGCTGCCATGGGCTGGACATAAAACTCGAAACTCGACGAGTTTAATGAGCACTCGTTTGCTCGGCTTGTTCGAAATCGACCCGTTTCCTTAACGATTCAAGCTGAGCTATAGTTTTTGCTCAAAATCCTCAACAAGCTAAATGATCGAGTTAATGATGTTCGTGAGCTACTCATTAAGCTCGGTAACAACCAAGGTATGGCCCACTTATGTTGCTACATGTCTAATCTGGTAGCCCATCTAAGACAAACATCTGGCTCATTGAGAAATACTCCATCTCCACTTTCTCGATCTAGATCTGCTGATCGTGGCACCGATCAAGCCCTGCCGGCTGGAGTCCTTCTCGTCCGTTCCAGGCCTCCGTACTCACACCAATTCATGTGAATAAGCGTAGAATGCCATCCAAGCACTCCTAATGGTATTATCTGTCATATTAAAATACTGGGATATATCTGGTTGTAATTGTCTTTTTAATTACCGATATGTCTTTGTCTATGCATTTTTTTAACAAGCAGCTCGTGAGCGCTCAATAACATCTAACGAATTGAGACGAGTTTTGCTTTTTACTCGTTATTATCCTTAACGAGTTTAATGATCCAAAACTTAGCCCTACCGCATGACAATAGGCTTCACTCGCACGCCCTTCGTACGTGGGCCAGGTCCAAATTATTTTCTTCGTTTGATGTTGCGTGGATCAGGAGTCAGGACGTCTTCTTTTCACGTGTTCCGCTTCTTTTCTGTTCTCTGTTAAACTGTCATCTGGTTCGTTCTGTTTAGGCACATGGGTGCGGTTCTGTCCAAAAATGTGAAAAGGTTCAAAATCGAAAATTGTTCAAATTTGAAAATGTTCAAATTCAAAAATTGGTCAAATTTTGAAAAATGCTTAGATATGAAAAATATTCAAATTCGTAAAATGTTTAAAATCAAAAGATGTTCATATATAAAATTGTTCCAATTCGAAAAATGTTCAAATTTGAAAATTGCTCGGATTAAAAAATGTTCACATTCAAAAACTGTTCAAATTAAAAAATTGTTCATATTAAAAATGATCAAAATCGAAAATTGTGCACATTTGTGAACTGTTCAAATTCGAAAACTCTCCAGAAAAGAGAAAGAGAAAAAAAAGGAAACAAGAAACAACCAGAAAATAAAAAAGTGCAAAGAGACACAAAAAAGGAATGAAAAAGGAAATAAACATTATATGGACCTGTCCAATGCACGCGCCCCAATGAGTGAAGCCAATTAACGTGCGTGTTGAACGGGAAATAGCATTTACCGAACACCAGCACGCGTCCGGGTAGTGTACCTCTGTGTACATGGGTCATCGCCATACCTGGCCTGGACATACGTGCTTGGCCCATGAGAACAATGAATACACGCGTTTTTTTTCCAATTCTTTTTTTGCGAGAGAGTGCAGCACAACTTTGTTAACCGGAGGGGAAATTCGGTTCACAAGTGCAAATACATTCATTGTGAGAAAACATATTTAGAAATGTCAAAAAGTTTGAAAAAAAATTCTACATATGTTGTATAAAAATACAAAAAATGTCATGTGAATAGTCGTATTCGTATGACATATTTTGTATTTTTATACACGACACAAAATGTTCTTTCATCCCAAAACTTGTAAACCAACATAAAATGTTCTAATGTATATGCGAAATTTTGTTTTGAATTTTTTGACATTTCAAAATATATTTTCTCACAATGGGTGCATTTGCACATGCGAGCCGAAGTGAATATCCGTCTTTTGTTGGCTATTCTAGTTGTGTTTGTTGTCTTGCAGTTGGGCATGTGGATGACGGCAGGCGAAGATGTTCCTCTTTTTCGACTGCATCGTATGAAGTTGATGGCGTCGGGATCTGGTGACCACGGGGAAGATCCCGGTCGACATGCCACAAAGTCTCGGTCTCGTTGTTTGCGACGGTTCGGTTTATCGGCTCGAAAAGCATCGTAGTATGCGAAGGTGCTCTCACATATCTCAGTATGGCGGCTGTTCGCCTCTTTTTCTGGCGCTGCCATGGTGGCGGCAGAGGATGATGGTGGATGACGTTTCAGCGAGGCATAAATTTCTTCAAGAATGGAATTTTAATTTTTCTACTTGTGGTAAGTGCTACTTCTGCAACAGCCTTTCTCAAGATTTGTCTTAAGCAAATTAGATTTACTTAATGTCCATTACATGGTCCATTTCTATGTCTTTGATCTCTTATATATTCCTTATATTTCTAAAAGAAAATTTGCTCAATCATCTATTAACCAAGACAATCCGTGCAACCTATATACGACAGAAGTCCTAAAGGACCCGAGGGTCGATCTTTACAAAGAACGAAGCTGGTTAATTTGATAGATCGTAGAGTTTGAAAATTAGAAAACATAATTGCACGGTTGGCATACAACAAATAAGAGTATATGGATTCTGCTTTGTGTGCATCTTTTATATACTAAGGTTGAATAATGTATTGTGCCTGGCAAAAAAATAAAAAGGTTGAATGTATTGTGTTCATATGACCTCTGAGTTAATGGAGCTTTATTCGTTCGTCGAATCTAGACAGATTCAAATCACCTATTCTCGAATAGAGAAATTATGTAAAATTGAGGGGCAAGCGATATTTGTTCGCTACTAAACCTGTAGCAGATTTTCATTCCCTCCCCCCTTTCTATTCACAGTACAATGACAGTAGCAGAACTAAACGTTCCGTGTCGTGCTATCCGACAATTTAAAGTTTACACAGAGACCCAACAACTTGGACTCGACCCAGCAAGCTAGCACACACACCCTGCTCCGCGGCGTTTATTCTAAAAGGGAAATTTACACAGAACGACAAACAAAGTACTGTACTCCAATTGAACTATCCATTCTCGCTGTATTTGCATATATACTTGAGGCATCGCAGTCGTCTGCGTCCAGCGCCTCACCTAAGGATAAGTGCCATAACCACCCTCAGGAGGGCCGGTTGTGTATTTCGCACCTGCATGTACCAAGGAAGTGTATAGCTCATCAGATCGACCTGCATATATGCCAGTTTCTAACAGGAACTAGAAGATCCTCCGTGGTTTCTTCTCTTTTTCATCGAACCGGACGTAGGGCAGATTATAAATGAAACCAAATTATTAAGGAATGAATGAGAGAGTTGCTGATACGTACCGGTGATTTGAACGAGGGCTCTGGCGGCGAGCGCGTCCTGCCCGACGAACGCGAGCGAGGCCAGGATGATCACGCACAGGAACACGGCCATGGTTCTGGGGAAAGCCATGTTGGTGGTCGATCGGGATGTTGTGTGTTCTTCGATCCCCTGTCGTTGGAACTAACAAACTGCTGGCATACTCCATTTATATACACGCGTGCCGGTCCAGTGTATATAGACGACCGGTCAGACAAAAGTAGTAGTGGTGGAATTGGTCCATTTCAGTATATATAGCGAAAATCGTTCAAAAGTCAGCCATCGGCTCAGACCATTCCCATCACTGTCTTTGACCAGTGGGAGCAATCAGGCTCTGCATGCGGTAATTAACCAGCTGTGCCACCCATTTTCTAGCACGTACGTACGTAACAAAGAGAGTACATTTAGTAAGAAGCTCCGAACTGCTGATGAGATACAAAGGTGCCGAGAAGAAATGAAGGAAGCCGCTGTGCAAATTGACCTGGTACATGGTGCCCTGCCCTTTGACCTGGCTCAAAGGGTGCCCACCGGTCAGGGTCAGACGATAGTTGGAAAATGGAATGCCATTCTGCCAACCAGGGAACGATCCCCGTGAGAAACACCACTGCCATCCATAAATAACTTTAATTTAATCGGAAAATAGGAGCGAAGCCCCGGCGCCCGGCGTCGGCGACCTGCTTTCCCCACGCGATTTGGAGGCAGAGTCAGGGCTTCCTCCCTCTGGCGGTGGTGCTCCTAGAGCGGCATTGGCTCGGCACAAGCTAGGCGCTGGCGTGGCGGCGGCGTGCTCGTGGTGCTGTGGGGCGGCGCTGGCTGTGCTCTAGGCCCAAATCTAGGCCCAGCGGGCTCCATTTGGGTTGGGGCTGGCGGGCCTTCCCTGCGAGCGACGCACTTTGTAGATGGTGGTGGTGTAGCTCGTGTAGGGAACAGCGGCCGGCATGTTGCAGCGTGGCGACGGCTTTACGGGCCTAAACTGGGCCTGATCAGACCCTCTTGGGACTAAGTGTGCCTTCGCTGAGGCTTTACGAGCTTGATGGGTCCGGCCGGATCTAAATGGGATTGGTGTACCTTGTGGCCACGTCCGGTCGACTACCGCCGCCGGCAGTGAAGGCAGTTCCCTTCGGCGTGGCTGCAATACAGCTGACCCTGGTTCAAGCTACTCCTTGCCTCCATCTGGCAGACCTCGTGATGGTAGCTTCGGCGAGTCCGTGATGGCGGCTTCGTGGTCATATTTGCGCATATTGGTGGACGGCGAGTCTGGTGGTTTCAAGGTCTCATCCTCGTGGGGCTCCTGTGCTTCGGATCATCCAGAGGTTGTCGATAGGGTTGGAAAATGGAATGCCATTCTACACATCTTAGGGTTGCGGCCTTCTACACGTCGACTTGGCCTGGCCGGTTTTGAGGGTTATCCCATTTTTACTAACAACAACTAAAGCCACGACACCTGAGAAGAAACCAAGTCGCCTACAAGAATGATGACACTCTGACGCCGTCTTCAACTGGTGGGAGATTCAGAGAACTTACATTCGCACCAGTAGCTTGCACAGAAATATCTAACTCGTTATCGACAACATAATTCTATGGTCCTAAATGAGCAGAGTGGCAGCATATACAATATATATCAAATTAATGAGAAGATGAAATGAGCGTAACGAGGACAACACTAGACAACAAATGGCACTACAGGTCCGTCGGTAAATGAGCACAACGGGGACAACCTAACATTGCACTTCAACAGCACAATGTCTACATTAGTGTTCTCCCGATATGCGGGGGTAGCTCATATAAATCCACTTCAAGCTCACCATGGTGCCAGTATGGCTCGGGCACTGTCCACCTGCTACAAAAGAATAATTTTTCAATGTAAATTCGTTGTTGAACAAATACTAGTATATGCTACCACAAAGAGGTATCGAGGAGCAGATATAATATTACCGTATAGGTTCTTTAGGTCTCACACCATGTAGCATGCCCGTTGATCCTCTGTCGACCAACATACTTTTGTCAATACATGTTTGTAGAAATACGTACATATGCCTACCCAAATAGCAACAAGTCATGGAAATATTACCTTTGTATTCGCCTCTTGATCTCTCGTTTTAGAATTTCAACAATCTTACGCCTACGAAGAAAACGAGCTTCTTTTCCATCATAGTGATTCATGCCAAGAAATGCCCCATCAAAATTAATAAGTGGCCCTCCAATCCCATCCTAGTACAAAAACAACATAGATGGCCCGGTTAATGGAGAAGTTGTAATGACATACAAGTAGCAGTTTGCTAGACGATTGTAGTAAATCAACTAAAGAAACAACTCCAATGTATACAAACTATCTATAGAAACTACTATGTAAATAACGCCAAGAGAAATTTGCTGGTGTACCTTGTTGATTTTACAAGTGGACAGCCCATAATCAGATGATAACCCAGGCTGGCCACAAACTTCCCCCTTTGTGGCCATTAAGAATCCTTCTTTGATTTGACGCCCTATAGCTACTACTGGTTTAGATAAATCCTCTTTACGGGCAAAGATCAACTGGACGAATGCCATGGATACCCCTATCAAGACTGACGATAGCAAGATTAATGCCTAAATGGTAGTATATTAATGTCCCCTTGACATTTTGTCCCGGTGGGAGAAACACATCAATCTGCAAAAATAAAGTCACATCAATAAACCATCATAAAAAATTAATGGATAAAGAAAACGGTTAGCAGGACCAACGGTTAAGTTTTTATCAATATCGTAGTGATCATCACGACTTCTAATCAAACTGGCTGAAGTGAGAATGACAGGGCGCATGCCTCTAGTTCCAGGCCACTTTATAAGAAAGCCTGTGCATGCAAAAGATCTCACGCTTCCTGCACATCATGACTTCAATCAATAGTTTGTGGAGACCAAATACTAGCACGGCAAAGTAATGAGCATACAACTAAAAAATCACCTTTAAACATAGACCCACCTCAGCCCAAATCCCATTTTGTTACCACTTTACCGTGTACCTGACGTAAACACTCGGCAAAAGCTAAGATACACAGCAAATTACCTCTTTACCGAGTGTTGTAAACTAACACACAGCAAATTACCTCTTTACCGAGTGTTGTAGACTAACACACAGCAAATTACCTCTTTACCGAGTGTTGTAGACTAAGACACAGCAAAGTGGGGTGTTTCAAACGCTATGTTTTTGGCGCGCGCGCGGGAGAAGAAATTTGGCGCGTACTTTTACTGTGTATACTTTTGCCGACACTCGGTAAACTGTAACGCCGTAAGCTGCGCCGTCAACCGCGGCGGGGAATACACGTGGCAGGACGGTTTTGCCGTGTATCCATCTTTTGCCGAGTGTTTGTACGAACTTTACCGTGTATGTGATTCTTTACCGGGTGTTTTCTCTGTGCATACACGGCAAAGAGGTGTCTTTGCTGTGAATGGCCTTTTTGCCGAGTGTCATATGTACGATACACGGTAAAAAGATGTTTGCCGAGTGTCCGGGAATTAAACACTCGGCAAAGTAAAAAATACCCAACAAAATCTCGATTTCCGGTAGTGTTTGAATGAAGTAAGTTTGACAACACTTCGGGATATGTTTGTAACAACGTCTCTTGGAAGTAGCCCCCAAACAGACTCCCAAGAATCAGGGTTTGTAACCTTGTAAGGATACTCTTTCCTTGCAAGTAATTCACCAAACTCCTCACAAAATGAATTGAGCAATTCTCCATTGACTGGTTAAACAAATAAGATCATAAATTAGCTACAAAAAACCACTCAAGGGAGAGGTTAGCAGCATGGATGACTTACATTCAAGCACAAGTGGTGGTGGCATAGGATAGCCATCGGACTTTAGCCGATGGATACTTCTCCAGAATCCTGATGCAATAAGGTGATCGATATTAGTTATCGGATGATATGTATGATAACACCAAAAAATATTCTGGGTGCACAACAGGTAACATTCAAACCTGAAGGGACTATGCTAAATACACCTGGAGGCAAGGAATATCCACGGAAGTCGCTAATTTCAGTACTGCAATAGAACACAATATATTTATCATGATAAAGGATACACACAGATGTACTAACCCAACTTCAAAAGAGACATATAAACACTTTGTACAAAAGAAATACGGCAGGATAAAGGAGTTAGAGATCAAGCTTATAAATACTCAACATAAGACATGAAAGGATTGAGCAGAGGAAGATGCCAGATGCCACAGTACGGGTTACATTGCCCATATATACTTTAGTCCAAACAAATTGTAATAACTCTTCCTTGTTTAGACAAATACCATCACGATATCCTCAACAATAAAGAAAGAGGACTAATTAACAAGAGAATATACTGGCATGGGTATTCACCACGTCGAGGTAGAAATCATTATTATTAATCGATACTTGACACTGAAAACTCTTTACGGGTCCTATTCATATTAGTATCCAAAAATGCGTACCTTACCAGGATAACGTTAAACAGGAGGAGAGGGGGTTTCGAATAAATATAGGAAACGAAACTCAAAACGATGTATCTCATAAAGTAGAACACCTACGTGAGAATCTGAAAATGCTCCAAGCGTTCACGAAGAACTCCCGGTGATATGAACGACGGACTTTCGGCATTATCAATATGAAGAATCACCCCGAGAAACTTCCCCTCGTGATCCATGAGTGGCCCTCCAAGTGCAGCCTAGAACGGAAATTCATGCGTTATGGATTGCAAAGGTAAAGTAGCAACATGCACTTATTTGTTTCAAGTCTTCCATGATGCCAAAAAGCAAAGAAAGCATTCAACAGCGTACCTCTGTGATTTGTGTCCAACTTGCATCACCGCCTACGGTCAGATGCCCAGGCGTGACCATCAAACGGGCAGAATTGAAGGAACGAGCAGCTGCTATTATCTTGCCATCAGAAGGCGGCGGTGCCTGAAGGTCAAGATCTACAGGATAGACATAACTGTCGCAGTCGCAAGACGTGACAATAGCAATACGTTCATCATATAGTCCCAAGAACCCATCCATATGTGCATTGTCTGGAAGGCACACGTCAATCTGCAGTGATAAAAGCAGTACATCAGCACAGAATGATCACACAATTAGCTCAAGTAAACAAAACAAAATGGATAACTATTAGCAGCAGCACCAACCCTGAGTTTATCATCAAGATTTCTGTTTTTATTAAATTCATCAACCAAACGTCTTGAAGTCACAAATCTTGTCAGGTCTAGTTTACAAGGCGGTCCTGATGGTACAACTACGCCCGAGCATGCAAATAACATCTTATCACCTGCACAAGATGATGAGTCAAATCAGTAACAAGCAAGCAACCGAGTACATCATACAAATGTGGTAAACACAGAGCAGTAGAATCACCATCAAACAAAGCAAGGGAGACAACAATCTCAGACAGCTGTTCAGCTATGTCCTTGGTGACCCCGAGTGCTTGAAGTGCCTTGAAGTGCTTGATGAGGAGAGTCCGAAGAGCCGAACTCTTCCTCTTGGAAAGGAACGCTTGAAGGAACTTGATTAGGATTCTCCAACTTGAAAACTCGTGCATACTCGGCCTCCTTGGCATCCCTTAACGCTAGCGATTTCTCCCGCACTGAACAAAGAACATAATGCATTGCCACTGTGAGTGCTCTAGGTGAGCTCATGCGCAAGAAAAAGGAAGATTAGTAACTTGAAAAGTTGAAACCAGTGACCCACATTTTACTGACTTGTCTATTTGTTTGTCCAACCAATCACGCCTTTGTTAGCGTCCACTTGGCTAGCCCAGTACTCGGCCCACGTTCTGGACGTTCATGCGCTCACAGCCCAACAATAAGAAGAGAGCCCACTCCATCCCAAAAGCCCGGACTGAGGGAATCTCTCCCTTATAAGCTGGGTGTGGCCTCCTCCCGTAAGCGAGATGGGACTAAACTTCGTGTAGCCTCACCAGTCAACAGCAGCCTAACATCCCATCCCCCTGAGAAGCCCCTCAGGAAGGCATGGCGATCGCTAGCTCTGATACCACTTGTAAGGGTCGGCTAGCTACTAGGGGAATCGTAGATGCGAGAATTCAGGGAAGTTGTATTATCCTGGCCGGAACCACCCAACCACCCACCGAGCCAGGTCCAGACGGCACTGTCGTTCATTCATTCGTTACAAGCCAAGTATCTCGAGTCTAGCGATCTCACATAAATAGCACTCATCCTACGTGATCGGGCTAGCCGAGGTCATGTCACCCATGGGCCCTTGGCGAGCCAGGCCGGAGCTCGTTTCTTCCTCTTGGGCCGGTCCGCTTGCGAGCCCTCACCATCCCCGCCTCCAATGACACTGGCTGATGGGTCCTGGTCGCTGACAATCCCCTTGTCTTGAAAACCTGCTTGCCCCCAAGCAGGTGCATATGGAAATTGCTGACGAAGGAGCTCCAGGTCTTCCCAAGTGGCTTGTTCCACTGAGCCACCACTCCACTGTACCTTGACCTGAGGAATTGAGCGATGTCCCCGCTGGTGCACTCGCCTCTGCAGAACATGAACAGGAATCTGGAACATAGCCGTAGCTGGTGGAAGCAAGGAAGATACCTCAAAATTCCTCTCTGTGCGATGTTTGTCAGCCTGAACTTTCATCCTCTGCTGCATTCGGAGCAAGTGTTGACGAACTGATGCCAAGATCAATGAACGCTCTCGGAGCCACTCTTCCACATCAACAGAAGCAATTTTGTCAGATGCTGTGATGCCAAAATAGCGCGGTTGTCGGCCATAGAGAACCTCAAAAGGGGACTTTCCAAGAGAGGAGTGCCAGTTTGTATTGTACCAGAATTCGCACAAGGAGAGCCACTTCGCCCAGTGGTGCGGATGAGCGCTGATGAAGCAACGGAGATAGCACTCGATGGATTGATTCACACGCTCTGTTTGTCCATCGGTTTCTGGATGGTTGGCTGTACTCATCCTAAGCTGAGTGCCGGTGGCGCGGAAAACTGACTGCCAGAATGTGCTTGTGAAAACTGGATCTCTATCAGACACGAGGGCCTGTGGTAAACTGTGCAAGCGGAAAATGTTATCCACAAACAATTCGGCTACTTTTTGAGCAGTGTAAGGGTGGCTAAGAGGGATGAAGTGGGCGAATTTGGAGAGCTTGTCCACAATGACCAAGATGCAATCATAGGTACGAGATTTTGGAAGCCCACTAATAAAATCCATCGTGGCCACTTCCCATGGTTCAGATGGTATTGGTAAGGGTTGCAAGAGTCCAACAGGAGGAAGGCGCTCCGGTTTCGCTTGCTGACACACTCGACAACAACGGACATATTCTTTAACCATGCTCTTCATCGCTGCCCAGCTGAACAAAGAAATAAGGCGACGGTATGTGACTGGAAAGCCAGAGTGCCACCCTAGCGGGCTGTCATGAAATGCTGAAACTATCTGACGCTGCAGAGAAGGATCATTGCCCACCCATATGCGACCATTGCGACGCAAAACTCCATGGTCTAGTTTGAATTGCAAATCACCAGAAGGGTCGAGTGCTAACTTCTGCACAAGTGCTTGGGCATGAGGATCATTTGCATAACTGTCCCTAACCGATGATAGCCAGATGGGCTGCACTGTCGACACAGAAAAAAGCTGGGAATCATGAATGGGTCGGCGAGATAGGGCATCCGCGGCACCATTATGAATACCTTTTTTATACTGAACTTTATACTGCAGTCCCATCATTTTTGTCAACGCCTTCTGTTGCCACTCAGTATGAAGTCGTTGATCAGTGAGGTGAGTCAAACTTTTGTGGTCTGTGCGGATAATGAACTCACTAATCTGAAGATAACTGCGCCATTGTTGTACCGCGAGGAGAATGGCCAAGTACTCTTTCTCATAAACTGAAAGTGTGCGATTTCGCGGACCCAATGCACGACTGACGAACGCCAATGGGTGCCCATTTTGTGAGAGAACTGCCCCGATACCCACGTCACATGCATCCGTGTCAATAACGAATTGCTGGGTGAAATCCGGAAGGGCTAGAACCGGTGCTGTGATCAGGGCACGCTTCAGTACTTGGAATGCAGTTTCGACGGTGTCAGACCAAACAAACAGTGCACCCTTCTTCAGCAAGGCAGACAACGGTTGACTCAGGATAGCATAATGTTGGATGAATTTCCGGTAATAACCGGTGAGGCCGAGAAATCCCCTCAACTCCTTCAGGTTCGATGGTGTAGGCCAATCGCGAATCGTATCAATTTTTGAATCATCCGTAGCTACACCCTCCGCGGAGATCACATGTCCTAGGTACGTGATCTTTTCCTGTGCAAATGTGCACTTGGACATCTTGGCCTGCCAATTATCACGTTTCAAGATAGCCAAAACCTCCTCAAGATGCTGCAAATGTGCAGTATAAGACGAGCTGTAGATGAGGATGTCGTCGAAGAATACTAAGGCAAACTTCCGTAGTACTTGAGCGAGAGAAGCGTTCATGGCGTGTTGGAAGGTCGCAGGAGCGCCAGTCAACCCAAACGCCATCACTTTGAACTCATAATGTCCGTTGTGCGTCTGAAAGGCTGTCTTGTGTTCCTCTCCTGGCGCGAGACGAATCTGATGGTATCCAGCCTTAAGGTCCAGTTTAGAAAACCAACGCGCTCCTGCTAACTCATCGAGCAGTTCATCAATTACAGGCAGGGGGTACTTCCCTTTGATTGTCAGAGCATTGAGATGTCGATAGTCGACGACAAGCCTCCACGTGAAATCTTCCTTCTTCACTAACAAAACTGGAGAGCCAAAAGCGCTGTTGCTATGGGTAATTACTCCTTGGTCCAACAACTCCCTAATTTGCCGCTCGATTTCTGTCTTCAGCTCTGGAGCCACACGGTAAGGACGCACAGAGACCGGCCGAGCGCCAGGAATGAGTGGAATGTGATGATCGTAACGCCGTCGCGGCGGCAAGCCCACCGGCGCCTCAAATACTGAAGAAAATTGATCGAGAATTGCTCGTACTTCAAGAGGAGGGGTTGGTGCCTTAGCTGGATCCGAGTCACGCACCAGGTGCAGTTCAATCAGCGCATGTGTACACTGGTCAGATCCTTCACCATGCAACACGACCTGTTTCCCTTCATGGTGAATTGCAATCCACCCTTGCTCCCAATGGGTGAGCATTGGGCTATGTTTACCCAGCCAATCCAGCCCAATGATTCCATCATAACCCCCCAAACTAAGGATCCTGAAAGAGTCACAGAATTGAGTTCCATCGGCTGACCATGACAGATGAGGAAAAAAACTCAGTACTCTGAAGCACATTTCCACCAGCCACCTTAACTGACACTGGAGTAACGAGTGGCCGACTGCCTTGTAGGAGCTGAACCTTGCTTTTATCAATAAAACAGGCAGAGCTACCAGAGTCCACCAAGAAGAGAAATTCATGGCCCTGAATCTGCACCTGCAACTTCATTGTACGAGGTTCAAAGCGCCCAGACTGGATGGCTGCCGAAGAGAGCACCAACAGTTGTTGATCAGGAACTGGCTGTTCGGGTTCAGTATTTTCCTCACTATCGTCAGCTGTCAATTGCATCGAGTGCACCATCTCTTGAACCAGATGCAAGGGAACAGAAGTTCTGCACTGATGATCACGGCCCCAACGCTCACCACATACGAAGCACAAGCCCTTGGAGCGACGGTAAGCTTTCAGACTTTGCCATTTATTATCATCAGAGTGCTGCTTCTGTCCTTCTGCAGCTTTTTTCTCCTCAACCAATTTGGAAACCCAACGAGAAGGAGGTGGCGGAGGCTGAGCTGGTGAGAATTGAGATGGTTGATAGGTGCGCCTGGTTACTGGAGCCGGCTGGTAAACAGGGCCAGTAGCTGCACAATCGTCCTCCAATTCTTCATAAAGCAAGGCAAGCGAATAAGCTGTATCCAAGCTACGCGGCTGCTGAAGCGCGACCAGCAAGCGCACTCCCGGCCTCAATCCATCTAGGAACTTAGTTGTATAGTGCACTTGGTCCAAACACGGCTCATATGCAGCGATCTGGTCCATCAAGGCAGAGAACCGAGACACATAGTCTTCAACTGTCGAATCCTGAGTGATATGAATGAGTCGCCTAGCCAGGATTTGATGTTGATTTCTGCTGAACCTCGCCATCACCGCTGCCACAAAGTTTGACCAATTTGGGCGCCTGTGCAACTGCAGGTACGACTCCAGCCATGTCGCCGCAGCTCCAATGAATTGCTCAGACGCATACGTCGCCCACATTGAATCTGGCGTCTGCCATCTCTGAAAGTGATCCTCACAACGCCTTTGCCACAGTTTTGGGTTGGACCCATCGAATTGTGGCAAATCCGTGCGTGGAGCATGACCAGCATCAGTTCCATGTAAAGTTCCAGGAGAAGAATTAGAAGCAAAAGCAGGATTCCGGCCGGGGTGCATACCTCCGACCGGAGGAGGTGTGTGCTCCACACACACCAACCCCCGGTTTGTGTGTTCACAGCGGCGCCCGTCCAGGCCGGCGGCACTCTCTCCAGGCTCCCGGTGGTGCGAGGCTGAAGGAGCAGACGCCAAAACGTCCGGATCTGGCCGCGCGATGCGCCCAATCGCGGCCGTAAGTTGAGCGATCTCCGATGAGAGCGAATTTCGGAGTGAGTCGAGCTCCTCACCGATCTGCGCCTTGGTCTCGACCAGATCTGCACTCAGCGTAGAACGGATGTCGACGACCGAATCAGTGACGGTCTTGAGCTGCCTGCCTGTGTCGGCGACGAAGGGCTTGATCATGTTCGTCACCTCCTTCCTGTACTCGGCGAAGCGCTTGTCATACTCCTCCGATGTATCTGCCTTCAAGAGCTCGTAGAGAGCTTTGGACTCCTCGGATAATCCCTCCATCGCCTCCGAGCGGCAGCGAGAAGAAAATCGAGTAGGGTATGAATGGTGGGGAAATTCCAGCTCGAAGAAATTGGGGATCAGAATGGCTCTGAATACCACTTGTATTAGGCTGCTGTTGACTGGTGAGGCTACACGAAGTTTAGTCCCACCTCGCTTACGGGAGGAGGCCACACCCAGCTTATAAGGGAGAGATTCCTTCCTCCTTTCAGTCCGGGCTTTTGGGATGGAGTGGGCTCTCTTCTTATTGTTGGGCTGTGAGCGCATGAACGTCCAGAACGTGGGCCGAGTACTGGGCTAGCCAAGTGGACGCTAACAATTGGTATCAGAGCCAGCACCGCCATGCCCGCCTGGGGGGCTTCCTAGGGGGATGGGGTGTTAGGTACCACGCGTTGCCGGTGACTTTAGTCCCACCTCGCTAGCGGGAGGAGGCCACGACCAGCTTATAAGGGAGAGTTTTCCTCGTCCTTTCAGTCCGGGCTTTTGGGATGGAGTGGGCTCTCCGCTGAATGTTGGGCCGTGTACGCGGCCGTGGGTCAGAAAACGTCCAAACGCAACACGAGTGTGTGGAGCTGGGCCCGGGACGCTGACAGCCTTCTTCTTCTGATGACATGGCTCCCACTCGAAATCAGTGACTCAAGTCTGTTCCTTCTGGCTATGGTTCTCTCCTCCCTGCTCAAGCCCCGAGTGCAATCAATCACTGTCCTCTTTGCAGGCCTGGAGCAGAAAGTAGATCAGAGGTAAAATGATTAGTAGTGCAACTATAAGGTTATCCTAATCCCCGATCCAAAATTTGTGAAGTGGGTTGTTGCTACACTAACAGAAGAGGAAGAGAAAGGCAACAAACAGTGAGAACATAATATCCACTTAAGATGTACGCTAACAGAAGAGTTAGAAAAAGGCAAAGAACACAAATTATGGGTCGCACAATTAAAACTACACCGTGAGCAACAATTAACCGCTAGAACAGTAAGCAACGACAAAAAAATTGGTACTTAGAGCATCTATAACTCATTCCCTTTCCGTGGCCGGTGAGCAAATTTGCTCCTTTAACGGCCGAAGTAGCACCTAACCGAATCCCTAAAAGACTTTAGAGGAGCAAATATAAGAATCCGGCCCAAAAAAATTTGGCCCTCTCTCTCATATTTGCTCCTCCTCGCGTCCGATGCAAAAAAGTCCACTGCTCTTCTCCACCACCGCCGTTCTACTCCCCACCACTAGCCCTTCCACCCAAACCCGCCAGAGATGGCCGAATCGAGCCGCAGGTCACCGCCGCCAATCCGTAGCGCCGTTCGGGGCCGCGGCACACCACGTGGCCAGAGATCGACGTCAACTGGCCTTCCACTGCCGCCGACAAGCCATTACCACAACATGCGGCAGCGGTAGTGGGGGCCCTAGGTCGTCGAAATCACTGACCGCAACAACGGCCGCCGCTACTGGATTGGAACCTTCCAATCGGCACGGCAGGCGGCGTGGCATACGACATCAAGAACGTTGAGCTCCACGGCAGCGACTGCGGCCCTCTCAACTTTCCCCTAAGCCAGTCTGCCGAGGTCCAGAGCTCTTCTCCCCTCCCAGCCGCGGCAGTGCCGCGCGCATCGCTCGGGAGGACCGAGAGGCGAGGGAGCGGCTCGAGGCAGAAGCCGTTGGCAAGCGGTACATGGTGGAGCTCCGGCGCATGACTCCTGACCGTGTCGTTGTGGAGGCCGAGTGCTACGAGGAGTACGCCGCACGTTGCAGCCTCGCCTCTTTCTCCTCGGCGACAGGGCCTTCTTCCACCACGATGGCGGCTGCGTCTTCCTCGGCGCCAGCACAGGAGGTCATCGACCTCGGCGACGGCAACACCGACTCCACCAACAACTTCGACACGTGGCTCGATAGCCTCGGCAAGTAGGTGGGCACCGACGCCGACGACCATCCTCGGCGGCTGCGTCTTCAGAATGTGACGGCGGCGGCTTAGCTAGGGTTTCTGTGACGGCCACTGACGCCAGCGACCATCCTCAGCGGCTGCGTCTTCAGAATGTGACGGCGGCGGCTTAGTTAGGTTTTCTGTGACGGCCACTGACGTCGGCGACCATCCTCGGCGGCCGCGTCTTTAGAATGTGACGGCGGCGGCTTAGCTAGGTTTTCTGTGACGGCCACCGACGCCGGCGACCATCATCGGCGGCTGTGTCTTCAGAATGTGACGGCGGCGGCTTAGCTAGGTTTTATGTGACGGCCACTGACGCCGGCGACCATCCTTGGCGGCTGCGTCTTTAGAATGTGACAGCGGCGGCTTAGCTAGGGTTTCTGTGACGGCCACCGACGCCGGCGACCATCCTAGGGTTAGAATCTATGTATGAACTAAGTGGTTTAGTTTAATTTTGATGTGTTTTTGTTTTATTGCAATGTGTTTGATCAAAGTGTGTAGCAGAAGTTTAAATATATAAAAAAGTCCAAATAAAGGGGGACCGAATACAGCGACGGAATTTTAGAGGAGCAAAAATATAGAAATTGATAAACAGTGTGCCAAATTTGGCTCTAACATTAAAGAGATGGGTTAGAGATGCTCTTACATCGCACAAGTTGCGTCTGCTCGCTCGTTTTGAACCAGATGGAGAGGGTGCGGCGGCTAGCAGTGGTGGGGAGAATCTGTGAGGATTGTCGGCGATATGAAGTAGGCGAATCGACAGCCAGAGTCGATTTGGGGATTTAGGGTTTGATGAGGGGAGTCACGATTAATTCTGGGTTGGCTTAATTATGTCCTTTCCCTTTGGACAGCCCTACGCGTCCCCCGGGGGATCTGTGGTTTTCATCCCCCGGGTCCCTAGCCAACCACGTGTCCTTATTTTTGATTCAAAATCCCGCTTTTGCTACATTTCTCCCGTTTTTGCTACATTTGCCCCGCTTTTGCTACATTGTAGCAAAAAACGGTTCAGTCCAGAAAATAAAAAACAGACTGGACCTCGCCGGAGATTTCGCCGGAGACCTCGCCGGCGACCGTGTAGCAAAAAAGTTGAGCTAATGTAGCAAACCCGACCTCACCGGAGACTCGCCGGAGGCTTTCGCCGGTAGACCTCACCGGAGACCGTGTAGCAAAAACGTTACGCTATTGTAGCAAAAACGCAAAACGGTGGTAGCAAAAAAGTTGTGCTAATGTAGCAGATCTGATCTCGCCGGAGATGACCTCACCGGAGATCGTGTAGCAAAAACTCAACGCTATGAGTTTGTAGCAAAATTAGCCCTCGCTTCGCCCAAGGTAGCAATATCATGCACTCATAGTAGCAACATCGCAGACCCAAGGTAGCAGAGCCGTATGCCGTCGGTAGCAACGGTTTATACCCAGGGTAGCAAAAGCCACCGGCCATGGGTAGCAACGTTGCCGGCCATGGGTAGCAAAAGTGCCGACCTTCGGTAGCAAAATCCATCCTTCTTCGGAGACCTCGCCGGAGCCTTTCGCCGGAGACCTCGCCATAGACCTTGTAGCAAAAACTTTGCGCTAGTGTAGCAAAATCACAAAACTATTGTAGCAAAAAATTTGGGCTAATATAGCAAAGCAGATCTTGCCGGAGACTTCACCGGAGATCTCGTAGAAAAATATTTATATTATTCTAGCACCAACGTCGTCTACGTGTAGCAAAACATGACGCCACTTGTAGCACCACTGCCGGCCCACGCGCAACATCGCTGAGGACCACGTGTAGCAAACCTTGACGGCGAGTGCTTGCTCCAACAACAGCGACCTAGTCCGGCGGCAGCGGCTGCCTGCTCCGGCGGCAACAGCGTAGAGGTGGACGTAGAGCCCTGGGCGGCGGCGGCCATGGCGTCTATGATGAGGAGCACCAGTTATGCCAACTGTTCTGCTCGAACGCACGCTGCGGCCTCATGTCTCTCTCGCCAGGGACACGGCGGCGGGGGGAGGGAGGGGCACCGCAGCAGATGGTGCGCGGCGGCAGAGAATTGCTGAAGGGCGCGGAGCCGCGTGATCTGCAGGTGGCGGGCGCGCGTAGCCGGGCGCAACGGCGGTGCGCTGGAGATCCGGCGGAGCAGACTTGGCTGCCCAACTCCAGATGCGTTTGGGTGAAGCAGTGGTGTGAGGCCGTCAAGGAGTGGATTTGTGAAGATTGGGTTGGCAGTTTTTTTTCTACGACCCGTACATCCCGCTGGGCAGTTGACGAAGCGCGACCCGGGGGATCGATCCCCCGGGGGACTACTATCCTTTTCCTTTCCCTTTTGAAACAATGACCCTAGCTAGCTATGTGCTGCTATTTATCGGACAGGAGGAGTTCGGGTTGGGGCCACTCCCGGCCTGAAGACGGAGGAGGCGCGGGCGAGTGGCGATTCTGGATCTCACGGTGAGGCGGCGCCGTCGAATTGATCGTGCTCTGCAGGGAAGCGACCCAAACCCTCTCTCCCCGTGGCCGACCGAGCCAAACCCCACGGCTTAGGTTAGCCGCGGCACCATGCTCGGTGGCAGAACCGTGAAGCGCTGGTGGTGAGTCGGTTGAGGAGAAGGGCTGGCGGCCGGCGGCCGGCGGCGGCAGGCGGTGGCGCGAGCATCGCGGGCGAGAAAGGGGATCGAGCAGAGAGCCAGAGAGGCGTGCCTGTGATGTGTGTGCAATTGGGCTTGGCCCAACCCAATTGGCCACTGTGTCCACGCGTGTACACTGAAAAATATACGTGTGTCTAGTCAAGCACGGACGCGTGTACACGTTCTTTCAGTTCGTAGATTTTTTTTTTCTATATGAGCGTTTTATTACTTTATTTATAAGTCTATGGGCCTCTGCATAACTAATATACACATAGCCGAATAATCCACACGACTAAAAATAAGGAAAGTAGACTAATATTACAAATAACGCTATCAAAATAAAAGGCCTCGACCTATGACAGATCAATCCGTAAATCACACGGTCATGTCGGGAGAAAATATTTCTCGTCGTGTCCTCTAGTCGTATACACCCATCCACAAACAAATCGTGAAACTCCATATATTGGAAAATAGTCCATGCTCGAAGGATATACCAGTCGAGGACCTATGAGAATTCTTCTGAAAGACATATTAGGAGGATTAGATTCCATTACTGTAAAAAGTGTATCTTTTATGTGCCTAACAATCGAATATAGAGCTGAATATTGTTCGTGAAGAGAAGTTTAACCAAGCCATTTATATTCTAGAATTTAATCTACGATCCATCCTTAATATTCAGTTGGTAGAATTAACTAACTAAGGACACGTGGGATGGTGATCCCCTAGTTTCATCCTAAATTTCCTAGTGAATGATGTAATTATGTTTGATGGTCAATAAAGCTAGCGGTATGGCATTCCCTCAAAAAAAATACTAACTGCCAATGCCTAAACTATACTGACATACTCTATCTATCCACCCAATAAGTGAACCTTCTGTATCCTTTTGTTTATAGTATTTTGATGTTCATTCTATAAATGACCTTGAATTGTTTTTCACATTCTTTCTATAGGTACTTGCAGCGACATACCTACTAGTCTTACAACTTGTGTAGGACGAGCTAATTAGTCTCACGAATTGTAGAGTCGGGTACATCAGTCCTACAACTTGTCTTCCCGTGCAAAAGCTGGTCCTATTGACCTAAAAACAGACATGTGGTGACGTGATTTTTGCAAAAATGCCCCTGTATATTTCTCTCCAACACATGTGGCCTTAGTGTTGCCTTACAAAGGGGTCCCACCTGTTAGTGCAAAAATTAAAATGTTATGCTCATTTTAAGGTGACTTGGACCAGTTTTTGCACGGGAAGACAAGTTGTAAGACCGTCTTAAACAAACTTGTTTAGTCGTGTTTTTAAACTATTTTTCATTCATATGATAGAATATAGGTTTAAATAAATCGGATCTTTGTGGGGCTTTCCCGATAAATACTTGACTTTATTTTATCCATATTGCTCTCTAGGTAGCAAGTTTTAATTAATACAAAACTAAACAAATGACTATTCATGATTCCATCCATACTGAATCAATTCTTTCCTCGGAACCAGACGAACATTGGTCCTCCAGTGTAAAGGCCGAAGGAATTTTGATGGCAAGACTCATATAATATATGATTCTCAAATAAAAACTCATAGAATATATTATTCTCAAATAAAAAACTCATAGAATATTCGTGTGCATCTAGTCTAGCACGAACGCGTCTATCTATAGAGATGTACGCTGCTCGTCCCACAACTTATCTAGAATATGCAAATTAGTCTTAGTTCTTGTAGAATGGGATACATCAGTTCTACAACTTGTCTTCCCGATCGATGCAAAAAGTTGGTCCAACAAGTGACCAAGAAACGGACATGTGGTGACATGATTTTTGCAAAAATTGTCCCTGTATATTTCTCTCCGGCAGATGTGGCCTTAGTGTTGCCTTACAAAGCGGCCCCACCTGTCAGTGCGGAAATTAGAATGTTATATGTTGGTTTCAGGATGACTTGGACCAGCTTTTGCATGGGAAGACAAGTTGTAAGACCGTGATCCCCCATTCTATAAGCAGTTGAGCTAATTTGCACATCCTAAGTTATAGAGCTAGTAGTATATATATAGCTCATCATTCTATATACAGCTCGGCATGAGTAGACCCGTTCAGGCTAAAACGCTAGCAGAAAAGTAGTGGTAGCGGACTTTGTCCATTCGATATCCGTCAAAACTGTTTGTGCAAGAGTCGTTCAAAACCTAGCTAGTCAAGCGCTACGACCACCTCTAATCTTTTAATTTCTACTAGCTCACAAATGAGTGCTGCGTGGTCAAAGCGTGCTAATGTGGTTCAGTCTCTATAATTAATTAAGTTGCACTCCTCTGCACCCTTATATGTCAACTGTTTGTGGTTTTACTAGATTATATATATATATAAATCCAGACGTGGCAAATTCTAAGTGCAACTTAATTAATTATAGAGACTGAACCACATTAGCACGCTTTGACCACGCAGCACTCATTTGTGCTCCATATTCCTGCTACTGCTATTTACAGTTTGAGTAACGTTGGCTACAGACAGAACCGGTAGAGTTTGTATAGAACCCAAAAAAAAAAAAAAATCTCGTTAGTTCATCGGGAGGTACAAGACGAAGATAACAGACGCCAAACGCCCAAACTCACACGCTAAACACTCACTGAACCCGACTACAGCGGATGCAAACCCCCTATACAAAACTCTAGTGCATTGAAGTATTTGTGTGAGCCTAGCTAGCTCCTGTGTACATCTCTACACACTATGGAAGTATTCGTGTCTGAAGTATATTGAAGTCAGAGCTCGGACCGTCTCAAGCAGACGATCACCCCGACGCCGGCGACCGCAACCGCGCCGGCCACGATGCCTAGCCGGAGGGATGGCCAGCCTCTCTGGACCGCCGAGGTATCCACAGGCAATAACACAGGCGCAGCTTCTGTCTCGGACCCATCATCCATCTCCATGTGCAGCCTCAGAACCTGAAACATGCATGGTAGCGAATCGTCAAAAGAAGAAAAATGCTCGGTTGCACTTAGGTTGCAGCATAACTAGCAAGGATGTAAATGACCCGTGGAGCGGAGGAAATGAATTTACAGATCTAAAAAAAGAAGAGAAAAATTAACCTTCCATCCGGCTGATCTGGCATGTTCAACTGCTGCAATGAGGTCGCTGTCCGTCGCCAGAAGAACTCTATCACCCTCATCGTCGTTGTACTGTTCAAAGCAATCTAAGTGAGATGTATAAATATATAGAGGTGTACCAAACAATGAAAAAAAGACAGGTCTGCCTAACATATTTGAGAAATAATCCATTGATCTACGGAAAATATGTGCTTAATAAAAGCTCAACTTCTTACCAGAAGATTGACATTCGCCTTCTCATTTTTTGTTCCCAATCTGTAGGATATAGTAGACACAAGCTCATCTAAGCTTTCTGAAACTACAGAAAGGAGTGTAAATCAGAAATTCAGGCAGATAGGACAAATTTTATACAGGACTACATTACAGTTTCATTGGTAAATCACAATCAGGAAACTAGGACGACATATGCACAAACCACAACTGAATCTGTGCATCCGCCCTTTTGTATCTTCAATTTTGAAAGAGAATGCATTGCCAACATGAGGGGGCGTATGCTTTCCTATAGCATTGTCTGATGCTGTCGTACCCGTACGAGATTCTTCACTGCACTACATAACAAAATACTAATCAAATGATCTTCAAAAATGGAAGAATATACGAAAACCAAAAATGAACAAACCTATGAGCTTCATGTTCCTCTGCAGGATGCAAGGCAAGAGCTGAGTCCCAAAACTTCTGAACCATAGTATTTGCCACATTGTTTGGTCCAGAGACTCCTTCAACCTAATGAAAGTCGGGATTACAGGGTGATGAGAAATAAAGGGAGCTTTTTTTGCATGGTAGAACTTTATTTAAAAATCATATGTTAACACGAATTTTATTTCACTTAATGTATGTTATTGTGACTGAATTTGTTTGATGCTACAATAATATAGCACATGTGCCAGTGCTTTTGTACAAGAGTAATGCAGGTCGATCAGCAGAAGGGTTCATCTACAAGGACTAGACTTCCTCTTATTCAGAATGACACCTTCACGTCCCAAGAAAATACAGTTTTTTGGCATGATAATGATGTGGTAGTGATACTGCAAAAACAACCAAAAGTGCAGTAACTTCACATGGTAGTGAAAACATAATTGATTCTTACCATGGAGATGGCTGCGTGGGTTAGTTGTAAGGCGTCCAAACAAGCGACAATGTGTCCTCCTATTCAAAGATTTAACTTAGACATGTACTAACTTAGATATGTACATAGAAAGGTTCTTCTCATTGCTGTCAGAATTCAGTACTTGCTTTTGTCTGCGACAGGAATATGACGAAATTTTCCATCATGCATTAATTGTAGAGCCTCGAGGATTGGTGTGTCCAATGTAGCACAACCAGGACTCGAAGTCATGACCTTCACCAAGATAACAGCATATTTGATCAATTAGTGAAAAAGTAAGGAACAAATTCATGATCATAAAGTGTGGATGCTTCATTTTTTATCATACCTTTTCTACGAGAGTCGCCTCTGGGGATAAATTTTGTGCCAGTACTCGCAAAACCAAATCCTTGGAACTGCAGAATATATCCATCACTCTTAAATGGAACGACATACTAGAATGTATCATGCCCATCATCCTAGTGATAGGACTTAACAAATACTTGAGATGGGAAATTTCAAAATGCAAGCTACAATTATTTTGGAAAGAACATACGTGAGAATTCCACGCAGCATGTTCCCTTCCATGACAACCACTGAGTTAACCCGGTATTCTCTCATCTTTTTGGCAGCAAGAGTTACCTGATCTGAAGGAGATACCGCTGGAACGCTACAAGTGATAAGTAATGGAAATACTCAGTCATAACAAAATTTGACATCAGACATTCTCCTGGCAGTAGCAATTTTTACCTGCTATTTTCAGTTATGATTGTTGACAAAGAAGGCTTGAACATCTGGTCTCGAAGATTTTCTATGAATGAGTGTGGACCTGAAGTACGGACCACAAATATAGCATCATCTAGTTAATTAAAGAAACCTGAATGGATGGCCTAATCATGGATGACCTTGGAAACTGAAATAAGCATTCAGACAAATCATGTTAAAAAAACTGAAAAAGGCAACCTGCAAATTCATTCTCCCACTGCTGTTCGACCCCTTCGATAGCAGCTGCTATAGCACTTCCTTGCTCTGCTGCCTTCTCCATTCTTGAAATTGCATCATAGAGGAACTTGGTAATGTCCAACATGGCAATGACCTCACCATGTTCCACTACTGGAAGATGCCTAAATTTGCCTGTATACAAAAGCCAGACTTAAAGGAGACCGTGGAGACAAAATCCATAAAACTGACAACGAACATGCCAACATAAAACTAGTGCATATGTTAGACTATTAGACAAGATGCACTAAAACTAGTGCTAAACATGATCTATCCTAAGTTCAGACTGACTCACATGATCTCAAGTATATGGAATTGTAGTTTTATATGTCGCGCGCAACGATCAGTACTGAAAAAAAAATGCAAAACCTGTGATAACGAGAGTAATGCTGACCCATCAGGCTGGCTACATACTAACTTGCACTGGTTCTCATCCATGGTGCATACCAAACAAATAAACTATTCAGACACCCACAATCACTGGGCACAAGAATTATAGTGACAATAACTGAATGTAAAACTAGACTAACACTAACTTTTCTGAAGAAAAAATAAGAATGAGGACCTTGGACCATCTTCTGCAGTGCCTCAGTGGCCGACGAGTTGGACATAACAAAAACTGGATTCCGCGTCATCACCTTGGCCACATCCGTTTCGTTGGGCCTGAGACCCTCAGCTATCACTCGACCTGATATATCCTACAGAAAAGCACACAAATCCTCCATAAGAGCTGGATCTCAGTCACTAGGGACATTTCTGACTCCTCCTGATATATTCTCACCTCGGCCGTGACGATGCCGGAGAGCATCCCGCTGGCATCGGTCAGCAGCGCCGCGTCGACGCGCCTCGCGGCCATCCTTCTGCACGCCTCCGACACCGCGGTGGCCTCCGGGAGCGTCAGCGCCTTGGCCAGCCTGAGCTGCTTCACCGTCCTCTCCTCCAGCGACCTATACGTATTCACAAACAAATTCCTTCCGAATCAAACCAAAGCAAGCGACAGGGAACAGATGATCGGATGGGTCGTACGGCGGTGGTGCCTTGTCTGGCGAGGTGGGCGGCTTGGGCTTGGAGGACTTGGCCTTCCCGTTGGCCGCGGTTGAAGGTGGTGTCGGCGGCGGCTGGGGCTTGCGGCGGAGGAAGGCGACGTTGTGGCGGCGAGGCTGCGGGGCGGCGGCGCGGGACGTCATCGCTTCAAGCCTCTCAGACGGTGGCGGCGGGGGCGGCGATCGCGGGGGAATTGATTTGAAATGGAGTTGAAGGCAAGGCGAGACAGGGTCAGAGTCAGAGGAGAGCCAGGACAGGAAGGCTCGTCGTTGCTCGCGTGCTGAAGCAGAGGAGGAGGAGGAGCAGTTGGTCTGCGCGCGTGGGTCCCACTGGGCTACAGCAATGGGAGACTAGTTTGTGGGGTCTAGGACCGGTGAGGCCCGGTTGTCAGTGAGTTGCATCGCAGAGTTTTTCAGGAGGTTTGCGCGGCGCAGAGGTCGTTGAGTCTGTCCGGATACTCTGCGGGTGGAGGTACCTACCATACGGCCCTGGTCAGGAGTAACCGTGTACCGCTGTTTGTATTAATAGAGCGGAGTACTCAGTATTACTCCATACTAACTAACAGGGCATATAAATTTAATCAAAAGTTAAAAATTTACTAATCCGATCCTAAAGGTACTCCCTTCGACCAATATTAATTGATTTGGATTTGTCTAGATTTAAATAAATCTAGATACTATTAGTATATAGGTTCATCCGAATTTTAACAAATCCAAGCCAAGTAATATGGATCGGAGGGAGTAGAAGAAATGCTGGTGTCTAGCATATTAAATAAATACAATGTAAAATATCTTTTTTGGGGAATGTATTGATATTGATTTGGCATCGTTTTTTTTTGAACGGGAGTCGGGGTCTCGAAGGACCCCGAAGCTGCATTACGTAATCATCGGTGGCTTACATTTTACATGAAGGACCTTAAAAGTAAAAAACAAGCATAGCACGGTCCTTAACACTTGCAACTAAGACCCTAGAACAAAAATAGAAAAAGCGATCAAGTCCAAGGCCTCCATCTCCACCGAGATCTCTACGAGGCATCCGACGACGGCCGACCGATGCACCACCGGGGACAAGACCACTTGGGGTGCAGCAGCGGGAGCTCACCGCATCAGAGCCAGAGGGCCTCCAAATGGCATCAAGGCCAGGAGGTAGAAGCATATCCTTCGCCGGCAATTGGAATTCAGAGTAGTAGTTGATGTTGTCGACGACAAGGGTGGGAGTGGCTGACTTACAGCCGAAAGAGTCAACAGCAAGACGCCAGCCGGCCGTCGATGGTGCTGTTGAGGAATAACTCCCGAAGATCTTTAAGGCCGCAGCCTTTCTTCCCTGTTCTCCATCTCCCGCATGAAGAGGGATCCACCACCGACCTCTCCTCCCATCACCACGATGGCAAGAAGAAGGAGGTAGCCAATCCATCTCGGCCAGATCTGGATCGCGAAGCTTATTGAGGAACCACCGTCTTCGGACAGATGGGGTCGAAGCGCAGCATCACTGGTCCTCCTCGCCACCACGGCCGGCCAGGAGCAGCACCACCTCGCCTCTCACCAAGCAAGCACGCCTCCCCCCCTCGCCTCCACGGCCGGTCGGGAGAAACACCACCGCCTGATGCCCAATCTTCAGAAAACAGCCAGCAGCCACGAACTTATTCAGGGAGTCGGTTTCCTTTCTCTCATCCCACTGCTCGAACCAGAGGAGCAAGAGGTAGAAGAGAAGGAATCCTAATCTTAGGATCTGGCCACCGAGACCCCAAGAACCGCTCCAACAACTGGGCAAAAAGCCCCCTACCGGCATATAGCCACTACAACCTAGACTACAGGGCCCGGCTCCTCGCCGCCGCCACTCTCTGACGGCATCGCCGTCGTCGAGGGCCTTGGCTCGGCCCGGAGAAGCGAGAAGCACTCTCAGCTACTGTAGATGGGGGAGGGGAGAGGGGCGATTGATTTGGCATCGTAAATATTCATATTTAAAATCTATAACATTGGTAAAACATAAAGATATATTGACATTGTTACTTCCTCCGACCCATATTAGTTGACTCAAATTTGTCTAAATTTAGATAAATCTAGACACTATTTAGTATAAGGTTCATTCAAATTTTGATAAATCCAAATCAACTAATATGGATCGGAGGGAGTACTAAATTTATATGACTTTTATTGGAACTGAGGGGGTATAGGGTTCGTGTTTGCTGACCCTGGTCGTGGAGTTGTTGAACAAGAATAGAACGTGACTAGGGGATTTGGTTACCGAGTGAAATATCACGGTTACCGTTTGGTAACTATAATTCCATGCCCCCTGCGGTAAATGAGTTTATTGTGCAAAGAAATTTCAGTCTATTTCCTTTCAAAACAAAAGATTCAGTCTATTTAAATCCTGTTTGAATTTTGGCCGGTTCTAAACCATATGTGACCCCCCTACTCATTTGTTCAAAACTTTTGATTCCTTCTCCTTTGATCATTATATCCACAATTTCTAGACATTATCGAGTTTGAAATTCAAATAGACTCGTTGGAGGCCGAGCAAACTAATTCACATGCTAAACTGTTTTCCCTCAAAAAATATGCTAAACTGTTACCCGAAAATGCTAAACTATTTAGTTAACGACTATGATATTGATGCAATTCATCACACGCACTGCAGTAATTTGCCCGGCAACGGACGCACAACTGACAAAAGAGCGTGTGGGGCTAGCTCTCAAAAGAGGATCAGTGGAGGGTGACGGCGCAACACTGTGGGTCCGTGACGTGGCAGGCCACAGTAGATCATAAGAACAAACAAACGTGTTTGTACAAAAACCTCAAATAGCTGTATTTTCAAATTCCTGGTTGGTTTTATCTGAACCAAAGCATTGTACTAATATCCATAAGTTAATTAACTAACCAGCTTTTTTCAGTCAGATCTTTAGAGCAATCAATCCATAACATCTGACAAATCTATAACACACCCTCTTCCACTTTTGCATGCACATAGTATAACATCTGACAAATCTATGACACACTCACTTCCACTTTTTTAACTCGTAATACTAGATTTAAAAGAGTCATATAATTTAAAATAATTATCTGATTAAAAATCTTTTTGAACTAGTGTATTTATTTTTATTAAATCTTTTAAACAAGCCCAAAATTAATAAAATTGAAAATTTAAATTTCGAAACATAATGAAATGTCATGATTCACAAAGAAACATATTGTATTATTGGTTTCTTGTTTTTCTTTAATATATTTATTTTATTAACTCGAAGGATTTTGTCAACTATTTTCTAATTATGATGAAAAAAGTTTAAAACATAAAGGAAGAGACTGTTTTAGCAATAAAAACCACCAAGTTTTATATAATTTTTTTTGTTTTATCAATTTCAAAAATTGATTTTTAAATATTGTCAAAATATAGTTAATATTAGTCTTATTTTGAAGCTCTCTTCGTTAAAAACCCAGATGTGTAAACGGTTTTTAAAGTGAACTTGTAATTAAAAATCTATAAACGTTTTAAATTATACTACAATGTGAAAGAAAATAGGCTAATGTACAAAAAGTTACATGCATGAGAGGAGAGAGAGGGTGGGGTCATGCATGCGATATGGCGTGCACAGCAGAATCGCCGTTTTAGGATGAGGACACGACACCAGGCTATTCTGAGGCTAAGGCTATCTCGTTGCTCGCCGACACGCTCCGGGCATGTTCCTTGTCGGCTCGCTACGCGCCGCCGAGCTCTGCCTGTGAGGTTTTGAGATTAACGGGTTGCCTTTGCCTTGGCACCTGGTGCGTGTTGACAAGGTTTTGAGATTTTGAGATTAACGGGTACGTGATTTCAGCATACCTGGTCCAGCCCAAGAAAGGCCCACATCAGACGTATGCTGGCCCATGAAGATTTTCGGGTGGCCAAGGCCCATGACGCCTTCGGATCCTTGGAGAGCAAGACTAGCATAGATAGGAAATTCAAAGGGGTAAAAACCTAGAACCTGTAACCGACTAGGACTATGCACGGGACCTGCCTAAGTCTATATAAAGGCCTGGAGGGCACGTTCTAGATCTCTCGACTCATACTTTCGCACACACCCCGACGCCAAATCGAATCTGCGCACCCTATAACCTTCGGTTCCGCCGTAATCAAGAGCAGGCAAGAAGGAGTAGGGTTTTCCCCCCGGGGGCCTGAACCTGGGTAAATCTCGTGTCCCCTGGGTGCTTGTCTGTTAACCGTGCGACGATCTCCAGCATCCCCATCTTCTCCAAAACCCAAGTCCATAACAATGGGCATTGACGAGATTAAACCTCGTCAATTGGCGCCGTCTGTGGGAACCGGGGATGCTGATTGTGCGATCGTGACGGTCCCGACCCGATCGATCTACAACTCCGCGGCGACGGAGAATCACCTCCTCTTCGGCACTTTCGACTTCACCGCCCACTCACCGGCCACCATGAAGGATTTCGAGCCCGTAGGCGACGGACTCGAAATTTTGTTCGGGAGCTTCTGCTTCCAGGTGGGACAAACTGGCACACTCCGCCTTCCTGAGCGGGTGCCCGTGCAATCGATCAAGCCCGCCTCGTGGGCTCCACACCCCGTGCTACGCACATCACCATCGACAGATGAGTTCTACAACAGCAGCAGCTGCAACTCCGATCTGTGCGATCCGCCTTCGGATGAAGGGACCTACGGTTCCGGATCTGAAAGCTGCGGCAGCAGCGATTCGATCTACGAGCGCTACCAATGCGCCGCAGTCATCCAGGAGCAACAAACGCCTAACCCGCCGCCCAACACGAACCCGCAGGATAGAAACGGCGAAATGAAGGAAAGAAGCCCCCCACCTGAAGGGGAAAACAACGGCCACGTCATCCAACTTAGCAAAGGAGGATGGGTCCAGGCACGCCGTGCCATTGCAGGCGACATAGTCCTACCTGTGGACTCCCCACGTGACCTACTGATGGCGTACCACTACCTCCTCATCGAGGAGCACAAGAAGCAAGTCAAGATGCAGGAGACGCTCGACAAACGCAAGCAAGCAGCCTCCGAGTCTAGCGCGCAACGAGCTGCACTCTCCGCCATGGCACCCGGCTCTAGCACGAACGGAAACCAGGGAAACAAGCACCGCTCGCGGGTGGTGAACATGGATCCCAAAGAACGCCGTGATGTGACCCGAACTCTCCACACATCGTTCATGGATATGGATGCCGACGGCAACATCATCCCGAAGACACCGCAAGCTGCGATCATGGCAGCCACTGCGTATCTCGCGGCCCACCAACCTCCGGAAGGGGACCCGAAAAGAGCCATGCATAAGTCCGCACTCACCGGACTCGGACTCGTCGGAGCTGCGCTCCACGAAGACGCTCCTGCGGAGCCGAAGAAGAAACCTCCGGTCAGGCGCGACCAGAGCCCCACCCCTTCATCCAAAGAGGAGGAGGAGCACGACCTTCCTCGATGGAAGAAGAGCTCGCATCGCCATAAATGCGACTACAACGCCAGAGACGCGCTTACACAGCGCAAAATCGACAAAGCACGAGCCAAACGCGCATGCTCGTCCGAGTCCGAGATGGATGAAGATGAAGGAGAACTCTGTGGAGCTCGATGCTTCAGCAGATCTGTTCGGGGAACACAGATGCCACACAATTTCAAGCTTCCTTCGGATACTCCGAAGTTCAACGGCACGCAAGATCCAAAATCTTGGCTCAGCGATCATCTCTCATCCGTCAAGCTGCATGGCGGTAACAAAGAAACCGCCATGCAATGCCTCCACCGCGGTGACAGATGACGCTGGTCCGCTCAAGAGCCTATCATCAGGATCCATCCGAAGTTGGGAGGAGCTAGCTTACAGCTTCATCCGAAATTTCAAGGGCACCAGCAAGAGGCCCGCCTCAATCGAAGAGTTACGAGCCTGCACTCAGAGAACGGGGGAATCTATTCGCTCGTACATATTACGCTGGTCTACCACCAAGAACTCCGCATCACATATCTCCGAGGAGAGGGCCATCGACGCCTTCAGAGACGGCGTCAAACGCCAAGATTTCAAGGAGGAACTTGGGCGTGTCAAGCCCAAGACACTCGACCACCTCATGGAAATTGCCAACAGTTGGGCAGACGGCGAAGATTGCATCCAGCGAGCGCAATCAGGTGAAGAGGACGACAACGGCCGAAGGCGAGAACGCCGCAGCAAGAGGAGATCGCGTGTCTACAAACAACCAAACCTTTACAACAAAGGGCACAACACGCCCAGCCAAAATATACAAATTTTACATCTCTCTCTTTTTACAGGTACTACCTATGTTGAAGAATAATCTGGGCACACTGCTCAAACAAATCCACAATCTGTTCGGCATACTGCCTCACAGCCGCGTAATGCGGACGCATGTCCCACTCGCCACCATCAGGGAGAAGAGGTGGCCCAGCCGCCATAGCAGCCAAATCCACGTCAGGCCGGTGCAGCCTCACAAGAGACAAAGCAGCCTTCACTCCTGCGACAAGTTGCTGCCGCACCAACTCCTTGACATTGCTTACGCTCCGAAACTTCGACAGAAGACCCGCAAGACTTGTCGGTACGGCATCCAAAGGGAACATGACGTGCAACACCGAGGCAAGCGATGTCTGCACTTGGTGGAGCACCCGCAAAACTTGATGAACCCGATCCTGCACCGTCGCCAGAGCTACGGCGCGATCACGATCCATCCAGAAGAAGCCGCCGGCCTCCATGTCCTGTTGAGTCAAGCAATTGACCCGAACAGCGACATGCTCCTTTTCCTCCCTCGGAGCAAGATTCGCACCTGCAACAATCGCACAAAATAAGAGTAAAGCCAGCAGGCTCATCCGAAGAACCGAGCTACAGCTCGAACCAACGAACAACTTACATTGCAACTGCTCGGACAGCCGAACCAGCTCCGCCATCAAGTACTCCTCTCTGGCTGCACCACGATCCGCTTTGGACTTCCAAACGTCGGCATGACCGCGTAACCCGAGCAACTCCCTCTCCAGACTAAGCACACGATCCCGAAGGAAAGTGAGCTGCGAGGAATCATCCAAGGATGGTCGCAACGTCATTGCGGATGGGGCATCAACAGGATCAGCACCCGAAGGAACCTAGAGCAGCAGCAAAAGAAAGGAACACAGACATTCAGCCAATGATAAGCCACAACTCAGAGGAATTCATTAAATATATAAGGGCACTACGTGGCACAAGGATGCTGTTCTTCAAGATATTTACAACAAAAGTAGACTACAAACTACACTACGTCTACTACGCCTAAGATGCGGGACCCTGAGTCGCCTCAGAGCCAGACTGCCTAGCTTTGGCCCCGCCCTGCTGCCGCAATGCATACTCAGACAGCAAATCAATGAGCTTGGGCCCATATCGCTTGCAGCGAGAAGAATAGGCAGCAAATGCTACCTCGGATCCATCCGCAGCCGTCGGCATCCGAGAGGTGATCTGGGGCAGATCCAGCTTCGCTCCAGCCGCCAAGGCCATCGCCAGCCCGACGGACGCGCCGATGCCCTTCTGCTTGCGCTTGTATGCCGTAGGCGCTTCGGCTGACAGAGCCTCCGCCAGAGCATCCACATCATCAAGGGCTGCGCCCTTCGGGACAAGCTCCTTGTAGAAGTGACCAAGGACCTCTTTTGCCTTGGCAAGGGAGTTGACGACGGTGCTGCAGCGGTCTTCGACCGCCACAGTGGCATCATCTAGAGCACTACCGTGCTCCAGAGCACCGCGGTCGAACTCGATGCCTGCGGCATCTGAGACAAAAAACAAGAAGGACAACATGAAGAAAAGCAGCATAGAAGAAGACCCAAAGAAAAAGAAACAAGTACAAAACTAGCACTCACCCGAAATAGCCTTGGCAGCAGCCATGAGCTTCGTCGCCACCTCCTTTTCACGAGCAGCCGCAACGGTGGCCAGCTGCTCCTCACGATCTGCAGCCTCCTGCTGCAGACGCTCCTTCGCTTCGGCTGCCTTAGTCAGCTCTAGCTCGAGGCGTTCTTTCGCGCCAATGGCGGCTTCGGCCTTCTGCTCCGATTGACCAAGGCTCTTTTTGAGAGCGTCGACCTCACGGAGGGAATTATTATGCTCCTCTGCATTCAAGACAAGCTAGTGTCAAAGAACAGGACCAGAATAAATAAGAGAAGCATTAAAAGGCAGATAGATACCTTGAAGCTGCCGATGGTTCGCCTCCAGCGCCAGGTGATCCTGCACCAGCCGCTTGGCCTCCCGCACAAAAGGCTGCAGAAAAAGAAATAGGGGGCTACGCCTAACACAAAGGAGTAAAAACAAATTTCGCACACGAAGACACTCGGGGGCTCCCCCCGTGACATGAAGTAGAAAAACTTACATTTTCTGATGGTGACTCCGAAGAACCACCTGCGAAATTCTGAGGCGCAACCACCTGCACCTCCTGCAACGGAGGATCCGGCGCCGCGCCACCCGAAGTCGCCACCGTATGAGGAGGAGGAGACGCAATTTTCGACTCCCCCATCATCTCCCGCGCGCCACCACTGGAGGAATCATGGGAGGAATGCCTGCATACGAACCAATCAGCACAAGCATAACAATCATAAAGGAAAAAGGACAATAGTACAGCAAGAAACTTACGAGCCCAGTGAGCTCAGGTCAAAGACAGGAGGAGTCCTTCGGGCTCTCTTCTCCTCCTTCTTTTCTTCCTTATTCTCCTCCTTTTTCTCTTCCTTCTTCCGCTTCGCTGGCAGGTGCGGCGCTACAGCCCGCACAGGAATGGCAGGAATGGGAGAAGTAGAACCTCCATGACTGCCACTATGACGCTCAAGGCCCAGAGGGTTTCGGGGAGTCGGAGGAGTCGAGGCATCCGAAGACTCGCTGGAGCTCCGTGACCGTTTCCGCGTATGGTCCTCACTCGACTCGTCGGCATCCTCCGCCAGAGATCGCGCCGACGGTAGCTCGGACACGGAATCAACCACTTCATTATCCGGGGCATTCGGATACCTTTCGGGCAACGGCGGTACCATGCCCGGCACTTTGAAGCTCTGCAAAATCAGAAGGAACTTTGTTAGCAAACAAAGGAAATAGAAACACAGCCGACAAAAAGCACTACGTGCACAAATCTACACCTGCGGTACGACCAACGTCGAAGAAAATGGAGGAGTTAGCGACTTCCCCGGGATTTCTTCTCCGGCTTTGAACTTCAGCAGCGCGCGAAGGGCCCTGTCAAGATCCCCCTCGGACATTTTTTCAGCCGAAACCCTCGTCGGATCACGGCGCCCAGAATAAAGAAACATCAGGTGCGCCCTCGCTTGGAGAGGCTGCACCCGACGCTCAAGAAAAGTTCGGATGATGTCCACGCCGTTCACCTCCTTCTCCGGAATCAGCCGGAGTTCCTCCACCCGACGGTAAAGGGCCTCTATCTCCGCCACCTCACCATCCAAGATTTGGTTTTTCCAAGACCTTTTCCGCTCAATCATCTGGGAGGGGTCAAACGGAACAATACCAAAATCTTGCCCGGGCACTACGGAGTCGCGGATATAAAACCAGTGCCTCCGCCAGTACTGGACAGATTCGGACATGAAAAAGGAAAAGAAGAGCAGATTGGGACTAAGGGAGATGATGAAACCCCCAATGGGATACACACCATCCGAACCAGATTGCCTCTTCACGGAATAGAGCTTCCGGAAGAGGCCAAAGTGCGGCTCAATGCCAAGCCAGCACTCGCAAAAAGTGATAAAACACGCAATGTGGAGAACAGAATTGGGAGACAGATGATGAAGATGAATCCCATAGAGAAGAACAGTCCAGGGAGGAAGTCGTGGACCGGAAAAGAAAACCCACGCAAAACGAAGGCAAGAAACATAACCCGATACCCAGATGGGGGACGGGGGATTACCTCATTGCCGGGGAGTTTGACGGCCTCCCTATCTTGCGGGATCAGGCCCCGCTCGCGAAGCTTGCGGAGATCGCTCTCCCGTGTCTCTGATTGCCGCCAGCCACTATCGGTGACGCGAGTAGCGGCGGTGCCCTTCTTTCCTCCGGCGGCGCTGGTCCCAACCGCAGATGAAGATTTCTTTGGTTTACCCATTGCGCTACGACGGCGCCGGCGGTGAAAACGAAGAAAGAACGACGGAAATGTGGAAGGAAATCCCAGTGCGAAGCAAGAATCGCTCGAGCACAAGGAGGCAGTGAACACAAGAACTGGTGCGGTGAAAACAAACCACGGTTTCCCCCAATGATTATAACACCGAAGACGACGAACAGCAGCCGTCCATCCAGAAGACCTAACGCCAACGGCAGATCTGACCGTACACGTGTCAGTATCACAATGAACCGTCGTTACCACACCGTCCACTACGCGCGGAAATCGAGGAGACGCCGTAATTATCTCCACGCTGCGCGTGACCAGTCAATTCAAAGTCAACAAGTGGGACCCACGTTCGTCCAGTCAAGTCATCTCTGGCGTCGCAGACGCTTGAGGTCATCGATCGTCAGCACTGATGTCATCAAAAGCTATACTAGCACCAACTACAATTCTTCGGCTCCACAGCTAAGAGTACTCACTCGAATCTTCGATTCGACTAAATACTCGGGGGCTACTCCTATCAGGAGCGCTGGTCGCACACCCGGAAGATGAATAACGACAAAGTATTTTCTTTGAGTCCTACGTCGAGTCTACGGCTCCACTACGGACTCGGGGGCTACTCCCATAGGGAGGGTGGATTTAAGCATCCGAAATTTTTTGAGTCTTACGGACTTAACAACTGAACAATGAGTGAATTAAAGTCTCTGCTCGAGTCTACGACTCGAACAGACACTCGGGGGCTACTCCCATAGGGAGCGCTGGTCGCGCACCCTATGAATTCTTCGACTGCGATCTTTCAGATCAGCACGCAAAAAATTTTTTGGGATCTCTGCCCCAACAAACGCTGAGTGGGCGACAATCTCCTTGGCCACCCGAAACACCTCCGCGGTGACAAATGTTCGGATGCTGCGTCTACGACGCAAAGATAAGATCTGCAGATATCATCGGCGGCACGGCAACGTACATATGATCGCTCTGCTAGTACAAATCCATGTCAACAGCGTGATGAAAAATCCCGGACGCGTTGGGTACATTAATTAAAATCACCGGAATTCCACTCCTGTAAGTCCTCCGCGGTCGAGTCAATTACGCCACATATGTTCCAGTCCGAGTTGAGGGACTCGAACCGAGGAAGATCGTGTTGTTTCGTCCTAAGACGCTTAATCGACCACGATCCGTCGGGTGAGTCGACACGTATCAACAAATCCCTACACACATATCTGTTTATACATAGTTGCACCGAAGGATTGAAGAGTCCTCACCGAATCTGATTCAACCGATCACTCGGGGCTCTTGACAAGGTTATACCCTACAGTGCGTGATTTCAAAGATACTGGTCCAGCCAAGAAAGGCCCACATCGCACGTATCTTTGGCCCATGAAGATTTTCGGGTGGCCAAGGCCCATGACGCCTTCGGATCCTTGGAGAGCAAGACTAGCATAGATAGGAAATTCAAAGGGGTAAAACCCTAGAACCTGTAACCGACTAGGACTATGCCCGGGACCTGCCTAAGTCTATATAAAGGCCAGGAGGGCACGTCCTAGATCTCTCGACTCATACTTTCGCACACACCTCCACGCCAGATCGAATCTGCGCACCCTGTAACCTTCGGTTCCGCCGTAATCAAGAGCAGACAAGCGAGTAGGCTTTTCCCTCCGGGGCGAACAGGTAAATCTCGTGTCCCTCGTTGCTTGTCCGCAACTGCCACGATCTCTGACATCCCCATCTTCTCCAAAACCCAAGTCCATAACAATGGGCATTGACGAGATTAAACCTCGTCACGTGTAAATATAGTCGAGGTATACAAACCGTCGACAACGATTACAGGAGAGGTTACAAAGGATAGAGATAGATCAAAGAGAGTCCTATCCGATCACAACAAATCAGTTACAATTGAACTATCTGAAGTCTGTTCTATCTCCTTATCACTCTATCTCTATATTTGAATATGTATACAATGCATGTACAAAGATTGTCACGTTGACACTAGTTCACTAACATCCCTCCTCGATCTCAGCCGTCTTGAGGTTGAGATTGTGTTTGAATTCTTCAAGCTGTCGAACTGGTAGAGCTTTTGTAAAGCCATCTGCCACCTGGTCTTGTGATGGTATGAATCTGATCTCAACAATTTGTTGGCAACTCTTTCCCTTACAAAATGGAAGTCTATCTCAATGTGCTTTGTTCTTGCATGAAAAACAGGATTAGCAGAAAGATAAGTAGCTCCCATATTATCACACCATATGCATGAAGTTTGCTTCCTTTTTATTCCGGGTTCACCTAGTAAGGATTCAATCCAGATTATTTCAGCAGTAGCATTTGCCAAAGCTTTGTATTCAGCCTCTGTACTTGATCTAGAAACTGTTGCTTGTTTTCTGGCACTCCAAGAAATCAAGTTAGAACCAAAATATACAGCAAAACCTCATGTAGACCTTCTATCATCTACACACCCAGCCCAATCAGCATCTGAAAAAGCACTCACTAAGGTAGAAGGAGACCTTCTGAATGTTAGGCCTACACTGACAGTTCCCTTAATATACCTGAGTATTCTTTTGACTGTTGTCCAATGAACAGTAGTTTGCGTGTGAAGATACTGACAAACCTTGTTGACAGAGAAGGCAATATCTGGTCTTGTCAGAGTTAAGTACTGGAGTGCACCCACAATGCTTCTGTATTTTGTACCATCTTCTGGTCCAAGTACATCTTCTTCTGTGGCTGAAAGTTTTTCTGAGGCTGATAATGGTGTTGGTGCTGACTTGGAATCTTTCATGCCAACTCTGATTAACAAGTCCAATGCATAATTTTCTTGGGCTAGAGTAATACCATCATTACATTTCTTTACTTCTATTCCCAGAAAATAATGCAAGTCACCTAGATCTTTTAATGCAAATGCTGCTCCTAAATCTTGCAGAAGTGCAGCTATAGCCTTATTGGAAGAACTAGTGACTATGATATCATCTACATATACCACTATAAAAATAGTGATACCTGACTTGTTATAAATAAATAAAGATGTGTCAGCCTTTGATGGCATGAAACCAAACTCTTGAAGTTTTGAGCTTAGCTTGGCAAACCATGCTCTCGGTGCTTGCTTGAGACCATATAATGATTTATCCAATTTGCACACATGATGTGGTTCTTTGTGACTTTCATAACCAGGTGGTTATCTCATATAGACTTCTTCTTCCAGAACACCATGAAGAAACGCGTTCTTCACATCTAGCTGTCTTAGACTCCATCCTCTGGACACAGAAACAGCCAAAACAAGTCTGATAGTAGCAGGTTTAACAACAGGACTAAAGGTGTCCTCATAATCTATGCCATATCTTTGCTTGAAGCCTTTTGCTACTAATCTAGCCTTATATCTATCAATAGTTCCATCAGTTTTTCTTTTAACTCTATAAACCCATTTACAATCTATGAGATTTATGCCGGAACTAGATGCCAAGTTTTATTTGACATTAGAGCATTATATTCATCATCCATGGCATGTTTCCAAATTTGACTATCTAATGCTTCTTGTAAACTTTTAGGTTCATTAGATATTGCAGACAAGCCGTAGCGTACTGTACCATCAGTATAAACTTTAGGCTTACTGTTTCCCGTTCTTGCACGGGTGCGATGAAGATTTTCTGCAGGTGCTGCTGTAGAGTTGGCTGGCATAGAAGATCCTGTCCCCTGGCGAGAATCAGGTGGAGGTGATCCACCTCGGCGTCGCTGATCCCGCGGCTGATCCCGCGTTGCATCGAACATACGTGCTCGAGCGGGAGATTCTCCCATTGGCTCGCTAGACCTGGTGGGCGCACCTCTCCAGCGGGTCGGAAGGCCACGCGTCGAGGCCTGGCGTGATGCGGAGGCCCGCTGGTGGCTTGCCCCTTCGGAGCCCGAAGAAGCAGGTGACGTGGCGCCCGTTCTGTGGTGGACACGCTCCTAACGCGACACTGTGTCGCGCGTGTGCGCGTCTGGCACACCTGACGATGGCCCGCTCGTGGCAGGCGAGTTTGTCGCGTCGGAAGAGGTTGCAGAAGATGATCCCGAGGTAGATTCTTCAGCAGAATCGGCTCCGTGTCCCGCGCTGTTGTCATGTTGTGACAAATCATCAGTGTTCTCAATTTCTTCCGTTTTAGCATCAATTTGCGCCAAATTTTCTCCAGCCGCTCGTGATTGCATCTGTGTAATATTTCCAAGGATAAAAATAGTAGGATCATTAGTCATTAGTTGGTCAGTGCATTGTTCCTCCCCTTGACCTAAATCCGGCTGAGTTGGAAAATATTCTGGTAGAAGGAGGATCTCGTTGCGGAGGAGTGCACCAGCGTTGGGTCGAAGCTTGGAAAAAGGAAAGACAGCCTCATCAAAAACCACGTCACGGGATATATAGACACGCCCACTACACACGTCTAGACATTTTACCCCTTTGTGCATGTTGCTATAGCCAATGAAGACACATTGTTTGGAACGGAAAGATAGTTTTCTGGTGTTGTAAGGACGAAGATTGGGCCAGCAGGCACAACCAAAGACACGCAAAGAGGCATAGTCGGGAGTTTCTTGTAGAAGACGTTCCATGGGTGTTTCATTATTGATGACTGGAGAGGGGAGCAAGTTTATAAGATATGTGGCTGTCAAGAAGGCTTCATCCCAAAATTTTAATGGCATGGATGCATTGGCAAGGAGAGCTAGCCCAACTTCAACTATATGACGATGTTTACGTTTTGCAGAACCATTTTGTTGATGGGTGTGTGGGCAAGACACATGATGTGAAATTCCTATCTTTTGAAAGAAGGGGTTGAGTTTTTCATACTCACCTCCCCAATCTGTTTGCATTGCAATAATTTTTCTATCAAATTTGCGTTCAACAAGGTTTTGAAAATTCTGAAAAACTTGAAAGACTTTAGATTTTTTCTTGAGCAAATAGATCCATGTAAATTTACTATAGTCATCGATGAAGCTTACATAGTATTCAAATCTACCAACAGAAGTGGGTGCCTTGCCCCATACATCGGAGAAGACAAGATCTAATGGAGAAGTAGAAATACTAGTGGATCTAATGTATGGAAGTTGATGACTCTTTGCTTGTTGACATGAATCACACACGGACTCAACTCTAGACTCATTGGAATAGGAAAGCTTGAATTTGCTAAGGACTTGTTGAACGACTTTGTAGGAAGGGTGACCCAACCGATCATGCCACCTTGTAGCTGAAGGCTTGGTGGCGCTAAGAACTTGTTTATTTTGACTTGACGACGATGATGACACCAGAGGGTAGAGTTGTAGGGTTTCGTAGCATGGAAAACAAAAATTTTATATCGCATACAAACAAACAATCCAAGATCTATCTACTAGATTGTAGCAACGAGTCGATGGAATAACTCACCCTCGAAGATTCCAAAGTGTTTAACGAGAGCGGATTCTCGTGGGTGATGTAGTCGTACTCTTCCCGATCTCAAGATCGCGTAGACGATCCTTCCAGGTATTGCGTTCGGCGGTGCTCCGCAATCGGTCACGTTCGGTACTCGATGAAGACCTTCCTCTCCCTTGTTCCAGTAGGCAGCGGAGGTTGTAGCACTCTCCTCGCGATTCCGGCAGCACAACGGCGTGGTACCGGAAGTAGAGGGGAAATCTCGCAGGGCTTCGCCTTAAGCCGGAGCGAGTATGGTGGACTATGAGAGAGTCCCTCGACGATATAGGGTTTAGAGACGCCGAGGAGGGGGCTAGGCCTGCGTCTAGGGTTTGACCTAGGCGGCGGTGAGTGCCCTAGGGCCGGCGGCGGCTATGGAGGGCGGCGACGGCTTGGGGCTAGGGTTTAGAGGTAGGGAACTTGTGTGTCTAGGAGGGGAGCCCTGCCCCTCCTTATATAGGTGGAGGGAGGCGCGCCAGGGGAGGGGAGTCCCTCCCCAACTCGGACCCAAGGTGGGCCGGCGGTGGAGGTGGAGGGACTCCTCTCCAACTCGGTTTCCACCTCCCCTCCACTTCCCAAAATAGTCATTTGACTTTCAAATTGGCGTTTGACTTTTTCAAACTAGGATTTGATTAAACCCTTTATTTTGTTCAGCGATCACACCTAGTACATGATGCAATCATATCAACTTGATATGACACATTCATGTACCCTTCCCCTCCGAAGTGCCGGACATTCCGGAACCTTCTAGAACATTCCCGATGAAAACACCGGAACCATTCCCCAACTCCGAAACAGGACTTTCCTTATATGAATCTTATTCTCCGGACCATTCCGGATCTCCTCGTGATATCCCGAATCCCATCCGAGACTCCAAACAACATTCGATCTCTTTCTCATCATTCCATAACTACTCAAACAACGTCGAATCCTTAAGTGTGTCTCCCTACGGTTCGTGAATTATGCGGACATGATCGAGACACTTCTCCGATCAATAACCAATAGAGGAATCTGGAAATTCATATGGATCCCACATATTTCTACGATTACTTTGCGATCGAATGAACCACTTACATACGATAACAATTTCCCTTTGTCTCACGATAGTTTACTTATCCGAGGTTAGGATCGTCTGTATCTCTGCATACCTAGTTCAACCTCGTTACCGATAAGTACTCTTTTCTCGTTCCCGTGATATGTGATCCTTTGTGAGCCAGTCACATGCTTGCAAGCTAATTGGATGACATTCCACCGAGAGGGCCCAGAGTATATCTATCCGTCATATGGATGGACAAATCCCACTCTTGATCCATGTGTCTCAACCAATACTTTCCGAACACTCAATACCACCTTTATAGCCACCCAGTTACGGTGTGGTGTTTGATGTCATCAAAGCATCCATCCGGTAAAGGTGATATGCATGATCTCATGGTCGAAGGAATTAGGTTACTATGTATCAGAAAGCATATAGCAATTGAACTATTAAAATGACTTGATCTTTATGCTACGCTTATCTATAGGAGTATGTCCATCATATCATTCTCCTAACGATATGATCTTGTTGTTAATAACATCTCAATGTTCATGATAGGGAAACCACAATCATTTATTAACCAACAAGCTAGTATTATATAGAGGCTTTACTAGGGACTTCAATTTAAGTTTACAAACCACACAAGTATTAATGTTTCCTTGTTAATACTATTATAGCATGAATGTAAATATTTATCATAAACAAAAAGATATAATAATAACTATATTTATTATTGCCTCTAGGGCATATCTCCAACAGTCTACCACTTGCACTAGAGTCATCTAATCTAGATTACATGGTAATATACCGAACACCCATGGCAGTTTGGTGCTGGTCATGTTTTGCCCTCGGGAGAGGTTTAGTCAACGGATCCGCCACATTCAGATCTGTGTGTACTTTGCAAATCTTTATGTCCCCATCTTGGACATGTTCTCGAATAGCGTGAAAACATAGCTTGATGTGCTTCAGCTTCTTGTGTGACCTTGGTTCTTGCGCATTGGCTATGGCGCCCATGTTATCACAGTAGATAGACATTGGGTCCAGCGCACTAGGAACCACACCCAGCTAGAATGAACTCTTTCATCCATATCGCTTCTTCCGAAGCCTCCGGGCGATCATGTATTCCGATTCAGTTGAAGATCTCGCCACAACGCTTTGCTTTGCACTCCTCCAGCTAATTGCTACACCATTCAAAATAAATACGTATCCAGATTGTGATTTAGAATCATCCGGATCAGTGTTCCAACTAGCATCGGTGTAACCATTAACAACGAGCTGTTCATCACCTCCATAAGAAAGAACCATATCCTTAGTTCTTCTCAAGTACTTAAGGATGTTTTTGACCGCTGTCCAATGATCCACTCCTGGATCACTTTGATATCTGCTAGTTAAACTAACAGCATATGCAATGTCGGGTCTAGTACATAGCATGGCATACATTAGATATCCTATGGCTGAGGCATAGGGAGTCTTACTCATCCTTTCTCTATCTTGTTCCGTTGTCGGACTTTTGAGTTTTACTCAAGGTCATATTGGGCAACATGGGCAAGAACCCTTTCTTGCTATCTTCCATTCCAAACCTCTTTAGAGCTTTGTCCAAATATGTACTTTGTGACAATGATATTAGGCGTCTCGATCTATCTCTATAAATCTTTATGCCTAATATGTAAGCTGCTTCGCCAAGATCCTTCATTGAAAAACTATTATTCAAATATTCCTTGACACTATTCAGAAGGTCTACATCATTCCCAATCAATAATATGTCATCTACATATAGTATTAAGAATGCTACAGAGCTCCCACTCACTTTCTTGTAAATACAAGCTTCTCCATAAGTTTGTATAAAACCAAAACTTTTGATCACCTTATCAAAACATTGATTCCAACTTCGGGATGCTTGCTTCAATCCATAGATGGACCGTTGAAGTTTGCATACCTTGTTAGCATCTTTAGGATCGACAAAACCTTTGGGTTGCATCATATACAACTCTTCATCAATGTCTCCATTGAGGAATGTTGTTTTGACATCCATCTGCCATATCTCATAATCATAATACGCAGCGATTGCTAACATAATCCTCATAGACTTTAGCTTTGCTACTTGTGAGAAAGTCTCATCGTAGTCAACTCCTTGAATTTTTCGAAACCCTTTTGCGACAAGTCGAGCTTTATAGACAGTAACATTTCCATCAACATCTGTTTTCTTCTTGAAAATCCATTTGTTCTCGATAGCCTTCCGGCCGTCTGGTAAGTCCACCAAAGTCCATACTTGGTTTTCGTACATGGATCCAATCTCGGATTTCATGGCTTCTTGCCATTTGTTGGAATATGGGCTCATCATCGCTTCCTCATATGTCGCAGGGTCATCGGTGTTGTCCACCAACATGACACTCATAACGGGATCATACCAATCTGGAGTGGTATGAGTTCTTGTTGACCTGCGAGGATCTGTAGCAACTACAACCGAAGTTTCATGATCATCATCATTAGCTTACTCTCTTATTGGTGCAGGCACCACAGGAACTTCTTTCGGTGCTGCGCTACTCGCAATTTCGAGAGAAGGTTCGACAACCTCGTCGAGTTCTACTTTCCTTCCAGTCATTTCTTTCGAGAGAAATTCCTTCTCTAGAAAGGATCCATTCTTGGCAACGAAAGATTTTGCCTTCGGATCTATGATAGAAGGTATAGCCAATAGTTTCCTTCGGGTATCCTATGAAGATGCATTTTTCCGCTTTGGGTTCAAGCTTGTCCGGCTGTAACTTCTTTACATAGGCTTCGCAACCCCAAACTTTAAGGAACAACAATCTAGGTTTCTTCCCAAACCATAATTCATACGGTGTCGTTTCAACGGATTTAGATGGTGCCCTATTTAAAGTGAATGCGGCTGTTTCCAATGCATAACCCCAAAATGATAGCGGTAAATCTGTAAGTGACATCATAGAACGAACCATATCTAAGAGAGTTCGATTACGACGTTCGGACACACCATTACGCTGTGGTGTTCCCGGCGGTGTCAATTGTGAAAGTATTCCGCATTTCTTAAAATGCTTGCCAAACTCGTAACTTAGATATTCACCTCCACGATCAGAACGTAGAAATTTAATCTTCTTGTTATGTTGATTCTCAACCTCACTTTGAAATTCCTTAAACTTCTCGAAAGTTTCGGACTTATGTTTCTTGAAATAGATATACCCATATCTACTCAAGTCATCCGTGAAGGTAAGAACATAACGATAACCACCGCGCGATGCTACACTCATTGGACCACATACATCGGTATGTATGATTTCCAATAAGTCCGTAGCTCGCTCCATCATACTAGAAAATGGAGTCTTAGTCATTTTACCCATCAGACATGGTTCGCATCTTTCAAGTGATTTGAAATCAAGTGATTCAAGAAGTCCATCAGAATGGAGTTTCTTCATACGCTTCACTCCAATGTGACCAAGACGACAGTGCCACATATAGGTCGAGTTATCGCTCGATTTCAAACGTTTAGCCTCAATGTTATTAATATGTGTATTTCCACTATCGAGATTCAATAAGAATAGACCATCTATCAAAGGTGCATGTGCATAAAACATATTACTCATATAAACCAAACAACCATTATTCTCGGACTTTAAACAAGTAACCGTCTCGCAATAAACAAGATCCCGATATAATGTTCATGCTTAACGCATGCACCAAATAACAATTATTTAAGTATAAAACTAATCCTGATGGTAGATGAAGGGGTAGCGTGCCGACCGCGATCACATCAACCTTTGATCCGTTTCCTACGCGCATCGTCACCTCGTTCTTCGCTAGCTTCCGTTTATTCGCAAAGACTGCTTTGAGTTACAAATATGAGCAACCGAACCAAGATCAAATACCGTGCACTACTATGAGTACTAGTGAGATACACATCAATAACATGTATATCGGATATACCTTTCTTCTTGATGTTGCCGTTCTTCAAATCTGCCAAGTACTTTGGTCAATTCCGCTTCCAGTGACCTTCTCCCTTGCAGTAAAAGCACTCAGTGTCAGGCTTAGGTCCAGCCCTGGTCTTCTTCGTCGGCGCGTCAACTTTCTTACCACCCTTCTTGAAGTGTCCCTTTTGCTTAGACTTGCCTTTCTTGAATTTGGTGGTCTTATTGACCATCAACACTTGGTGCTCTTTCTTGATCTCCACTTCTGCAGATTTCAACATAGCAAACAGTTCTAGCAACTGCTTGTTCATGTTTTGCATATTGTAGTTCATCACAAAGTTCTTGTAACTTGGTGGTAGTGATTGGAGGACACGGTAAATCCCCTAAGCATCAGGAATCACTATACCCAAGCATTGAAGTTTGTTTGCGTGCCCAGACATCTTAAGCACATGCTCACTGACGGAGCTGCCCTCTTCCATCTTGCAGTTAAAGAACTTTTCAGAAGCCTCATAGCTCTCAATCGCCACGTGAGTCTCAAAAATCAATTTGAGATCCTCGACAATATCATATGGGTCTGAATTCTCAAACCTTTTCTGAAGCTCCGATTCTAAACCATACAAGATAGCAAACTGAACTATGGAGTACTGATTCTTCCGAGCGAGGTAAACATTCTTTACTTCATCGGTAGCATCACCGCAGTGGGTCACCTAGCGGTGCATCCAAAGACATAGGTCAAATTACCACCGTGAGGACGATCCTCAAATTTGCGGAACCAATCCAAGTTGCTTCCATTGTTTTTCAACTTTTCTTTCTCTAGGAACGCATTAAAATTGATGGTAGGGCTGCCATTGATCTACAACATATTTGCAATAGTTTAGACTAAGTTTATGACAAATTGAGTTCAAATTAATAATAAAATTAAACTAGGTGAACTCCCACTCAAAACAATATCCCTCACATTGTTTTAGTGATCACACGAACCAAATCCACCACATCAACACCGATCATCACGAGAGTTGATATAGTTTCAATGGCGAACAATCGACATGTTCATCATATCTACTATATGATTCATGCTTTACCTTTCGGTGATCCGTGTTCCGAGACCATGTATGTACATGCTAGGCTCGTCAAGATCAAACCTTAGTTTCCGCATGAGCAAATCTGGCTTGCTCACATTGTATACACTTGCGGAATCTAATACACCCGATCAGCACGTGGTGCTTCGAAACAACAAGCGTTAGCAACGGTGCTAACTAAGGGTGAACACTTTATGACTTGAAATTCATGTGCATGAGGGATCATCTTATAATGCTACCGTCGTCTACTAAGCAATACAAGATGCATAAAGTATTAACATCACATGCAATTCAAAATATGTGATATGATATGGCCTTTCTTCTTTGTGCTTCCGATCTCCATCTTCTAGCACGAACATGATATCCATCATCACCGGCATTGCATCAAGGTCAATGACGCTTCTTCATGGTTGTCGTCCACCGGCTTCAACTATTATAACTACTTTGAATAGATACGCGGGTCTTAACATAAATTAAAGACAACCATATGGCTCCTGCCGGTTGCCAACTTACAATAAGGAACATTGCATACATCAAATATAATCACAATCATGGCCATATCACATCACTGCACACCCCTGCAAAACAAAGTTAGACGCCTCTACTTTCTTTGCATGTTTTACGTGGTTTGGGGCTTTCAATAAGTGACGTTCTAACTTACGAACATGAACCACAACATTGATACTAGTATTGTTAATCACCCGTTGTAAATTGGATCTTAACTATGCTAGGAGAAACAGACACCCACAAAGCCACTTATGCAATACAAGTTGCATGTCAAGCGTGGAGCAAGTCTCATGAACGATGTCATGTAAGGTTAGCCCGGGCCGCTTCATCCCAACATCCCGCAAGATGCAAAGTACACAAGAAGCAATCGACAATAAAAGCATCAACGCCCACAATGACCATTGTGTTCTACCCGTGCAACAGATCTACATATAGACACGGCTCTGATACCACTGTAGGGTTTCGTAGCATGGAAAACAAAAAATTTCTATCGCATACAAAAAAACAAGCCAAGATCTATCTACTAGATTGTAGCAACGAGTCGATGGAATAACTCACCCTCGAAGATTCCAAAGTGTTTAACGAGAGCGGATTCTCGTGGGTGATGTAGTCGTACTCTTCCCGATCTCAAGATCGCGTAGACGATCCTTCCGGCAGCGCTCCCGCAGTCGGTCACACGTTCGGTACTCGATGAAGACCTTCCTCTCCCTTGTTCCAGCAGGCAGCGGAGGTTGTAGCACTCTCCTCGCGATTCTGGCAGCAAAACGGCGTGGTACCGGAAGTAGAGGGGAAATCTCGCAGGGCTTCGCCTTAAGCCGGAGCGAGTATGGTGGACTATGAGAGAGTCCCTCGATGATCTAGGGTTTAGAGACGCCGAGGAGGGGCTAGGCCGGCGGCTAGGGTTTGACCTAGGCGGCGGCGGCTATGGAGGGCGGCGGCTGCTTGGGGCTAGGGTTTAGAGGTAGGGAACTTGTGTGTCTAGGAGGGGAGCCCTGCCCCTCCTTATATAGGTGGAGGGAGGCGCGCCAGGGGAGGGGAGTCCCTCCCCAACTCGGACCCAAGGTGGGCTGGCGGTGGAGGTGGAGGGACTCCTCCCCAACTCGATTTCCACCTCCCCTCCACTTCCCAAAATAGCCGTTTGACTTTCAAATTGGCGTTTGACTTTTTCAAACTAGGATATGTATAAACCCTTTATTTTGTTCAGCGATCACACCTAGTACATGATGCAATCATATCAACTTGATATAACACATTCATGTACCCTTACCCTCTGGAGTGCCGGACATTCCGGAACCTTCTAGAACATTCCCGATGAAAACACCGGAACCATTCCCCAACTCCGAAACAGGACTTTCCTTATATGAATCTTATTCTCTGGACCATTCCGGATCTCCTCGTGATATCCCGAATCCCATACGAGACTCCGAACAACATTCGGTCTCTTTCTCATCATTCCATAACTACTCAAACAACGTCGAATCCTTAAGTGTGTCTCCCTACGGTTCGTGAATTATGCGGACATGATCGAGACACTTCTCCGATCAATAACCAATAGAGGAATCTGGAAATTCATATGGCTCCCACATATTTCTACTATTACTTTGCGATCGAATGAACCACTTACATACGATACCAAATTCCCTTTGTCTCACGATAGTTTACTTATCCGAGGTTATGATCGTCGGTATCTCTGCATACCTAGTTCAACCTCGTTACCGATAAGTACTCTTTTCTCGTTCCCGTGATATGTGATCCTTTGTGAGCCAGTCACATGCTTGCAAGCTACTTGGATGACATTCCACCGAGAGGGCCCAGAGTATATCTATCCGTCATATGGATGGACAAATCCCACTCTTGATCCATGTGTCTCAACCAATACTTTCCGAACACTCAATGCCACCTTTATAGCCACCCAGTTACGGTGAGGTGTTTGATGTCATCAAAGCATCCATCCGGTAAAGGTGATATGCATGATCTCATGGTCGAAGGAATTAGGTTACTATGTATCAGAAAGCATATAGCAATTGAACTATTAAAATGACTTGATCTTTATGCTACGCTTATCTATTGGAGTATGTCCTAACGATATGATCTTGTTGTTAATAACATCTCAATGTTCATGATAGGGAAACCACAATCATTTATTAACCAACAAGCTAGTATTATATAGAGGCTTTACTAGGGACTTCAATTTAAGTATACAAATCACACAAGTATTAATGTTTCCTTGTTAATACTATTATAGCATGAATGTAAATATTTATCATAAACACAAAGATATAATAATAACTATATTTATTATTGCCTCTAGGGCATATGTCCAACAAGAGCCCACGAACGCATCTACCTTTAAGAAGAACTTTCTTCGTTTCCTTGTCCTTCACATAAAAATGCCATGGATGAAATTCAAGAAAGACATGATTGTCTCTAGTGAGACGATGAATAGAGGCTAAACTTTTAGTGGCACTAGAAACATGAAGAACGTTACGAAGATGGAGGGATTTGAATGGGGATTTAACAAGTGCATGACCAATATGACTAATATCCATACCTGACCCGTTTTCCGCGTGAATCTTGTTGCGGCCATTGTACTTCTCCTTCATGGTGAGCTTGTCTAGCTCACCGGTGATGTGATCGGTGGCACCGGTGTCACAGTTCCAGTTGGTGTCGATGCCGTAGGAGCCATAGGCGCCATTGGTGTTGGAGATATGCCCTAGAGGCAATAATAAATGTAGTTATTATTATATCTTTGTGTTTATGATAAATGTTTACATTCATGCTATAATAGTATTAACAAGGAAACATTAATACTTGTGTGATTTGTAAATTTAAATGAAGTCCCTAGCATAAGCCTCTATACATCACTAGCTTGTTGTTTGATAAATGATTGTAGTTTCCCTATCATGGACATTGAGATGTTATCAACAATAAGATCATATCGTTAGGAGAATGATATGGTGGACATACTCCTATAGATAAGCGTAGCATAAAGATCAAGTCATTTTAATAGTTCAATTGCTATATCGATACATAGTAATCTAATTCTTCGACCATGAGATCATGCATATCACCTTTACCGATGGATGCTTTATGACATCAAACACCACACCGTGATCGGGTGGCTATAAAGGTGGCATTAAGTGTTGGTTGAAACACATGGATCAAGAGGGATTTGTCCATCCATATGACGGATAGATATACTGGCTCTCTCGTGAAATGTCATCCAATTAGCTTGCAAGCATGTGACCGCCTCCACAAGGATCATATATCAACGAAAAGAAGAAAAGAGTACTTATCTGTAGGTTGGAACTAGGTATGCAATCACTAGATACCAACGATCATAACCCTGATAAGTAAACTATCGTGAGATAAAGGAAATTGATATCGTATGTAAGTGGTTCATTCGATCGCAGCAAGTAATCGAGAAATATGTGGGAGCCATATGAATTTCTAGGATCTATTGATCGATCTATAAGTTGTCTCGACTCATGTCCGCATTTCACTTAAACGAGAGACACACACACAGATTCGACGTTGTTTGAGTAGTTATGGAATGATGAGAAAGAGACCGAATGTTGTTCGAGTCTCGAATGGGATTCGGATATCACGAGGAGATCCAAAATGGTCCGGAGAATAAGATTCATATAAGGAAAGTCCTGTTTAGATGGAGAATGGTTCCGTGTTTTCATCGAATGTTCTAGAAGGTTCCTAATATCCAGACCGGGGAAGGGTACATGAATGTGTTATATCAAGTTGATATGATGCATCATGTACTGTGTCATCTCTGTTCAAAATAGAGGGTTTATTCAAATCCTAGTTTGAAAAGTCAACGGCTAGTTTGAAAGTCAAACGACAAGTTTTTGGAAGAGGAGGAGGAGTGGAACCGAGTTGGGAGGTTCCTCCTCCAACCGGCGCACCACCCATGCCGAGTTGGGGAGGACTCCTCCCTTGGCCGGCCGGCCCCTCCACCTATATAAGGAGGGCAGGTTCCTCCTAGAGACACACAAGTCCCTTGCCTGAAAACCCTAACCCTAGCCCGGGCCGCCTCCAAGTCGCCGCTTAGGGATCTCCTTGCCTCCGACTTGGGCATCACCAAGCCCTAGCCACGGCTCTAGCACCTCTTCCTCGGCGTGTCAAACCCTAGATCGTCGAGGGATTTCTCATAGCCCACCATACTCGCTCCCGGCTAGGCGAGCCTCACGGATCTCCCTCTACTCGTACCACGCCATTGTGCTATCGGAATCGCGAGGAGAGTGCTACAACCTGCGTCGCCGAACAAGGGAGAGGAAGGTCTTCGCCGAAAATCGAACGGTGACCGATGAGCGTTTAACGCAGCCCAAGGATCGCTCGCGATCTTGAGATCGAAGAGTATTTACTACATCACCCACGAATCCGCTCGTTAAACACTTTGGAATCTTCGAGGTGAGTTATTCCATCGACTGCTACAATCTAGTAGATAGATCTTGGCTTGTTTGTTTGTATGCGGTAGAAATTTTTTGTTTTCCATGCTACGAAACCCTACAGTGGTATCAGAGCCGTGTCTATATGTAGATTTGTTCACTACTAGGAAAACGGCTATAGGTAATCAGCACATCCGTGGCTCACATGGTTGAAGTGCCCCACGGCTAAAATAGGCGTGGCTCACCAGTGGGCAGTGCCCTACTAGTAACTAGAACAACCGTGGCGCACATGACTATAGTGCGCCACATGTGTGTGGGCAGGGCCTGCTGGCCGCACGCCAAACATCAGGCGCACTACGGTCATGCGCCACGGTTGTTAGTCTCATCTGGCGCACATGGGGGTGCGCTACGCCTAAGCGCACGCTCCTTCTCGCTGAACGGCCACACTTCGTGGCGCATTCGGCCCAGGCGCCATCGAGTAGGAACATCTGTGGCACATGGCCCACAGCTTGTTTACTATTCCGGCCGTGGCGCCACTTGATGTGTCGATTTTTTAGGACAGCACTTTATGTGCACATGTGTGACCACACATCACCACCCCACACTTCCCTTCTTCTTCCTCCTTAGATCTAGTCGGGATCTTCTCCTTCCCACCTCAATTTCTCCACCCATTCACCATTTTTAGCATGTAAAACTTGCTTTGGATGTTACATAAGTAATAGAGGAGGTCTCCCAGATCTCATCTCCTTCTCCGACGCCACGCACCTCTCCTTTCCATCTTTCTCGCGATCGGTCTCTCATCTCGTAAGTTGTCCATGTAAGGATGTGTTCATGTGTATATGGATGATGCATGTGCTCATATGTATGTAGATGATCGATGCTCATGATGTGTGTATGTGTGGAGGATCGATGGTCATATGTGTGTGTATATGGAGAGTATCGATGATGCTCATGCATGTGTGTATGGAGAGGATAATGATATGTTCATGTGTGTATGGATCGGTCTCTCTCTCTCTTGTGTTTGTATGTGAACAAGTTGCCATTTGTTTTGCCAAAATGTTGATTCATTTCCATTTTGGCAAGACTTTGGCATTTCGCAAAGGTCCTAATTTTAGGATAGGTCATGCCGAAATTTTCTATCGACCATTGCATGCATGCATTCATTATGTGGTTCTAATAGACTTCAAAATTGTACCGTGTACATCGTGCAGGCAAAAATGGTCCGCATAATGAGCGAAGGCATTGTGGCTAGATTTTTGAAATGTGCGACGGCCGACATGATACGAAATAACAAGACAGATATAAGATGTCCGTGCAGAAGATGCAAACTCAACTGGGTGATCGACCCAGATTCCGGGAATCTGCAGGCGCACCTGCTCCGCCATGGTTTCATGGATGGATACACTCGTTGGATAAGCGATGGCGTAGATGATGGAGACGGTGAAGAAGGTGGCCAACATGACGATGATCATCATCACGGCGAGAACGGGCGAGATGATGAAGAGTCTCCTGGAGATGGTGAAGGTGCGGAAGCAGACCGGGATGATGATGATCTAGATGCCGGAGGAGCAGACGACGATGGAACAACGTCAGGCTGGGTGCGGGACCCTTATGTGCAAGAGCTGCTTCTCAAGCATTTAGTAACGCCAGGCTGCCACTAGAGAGAAAGCCAAGCTTGCAACTTGAGAAAGACGCGGTTACTCCATTGTATGAAGGATGCAGCCCGATGATACCGGTTGAATGTAACGCCAAGGCTATGGAGATGAAGGCAAAGCACAAATTGAGCGACGCAAGCTTGACGATATGATGGTATTCGGCATGATCGTCTCCGGAGAACACATGTCCAACTAGTATCGAGGATGCCAAGAAAATCGTCATCCTCTCGATCTACCGCCGTTAGATATCACGATGCATCAACGATTGCATCATTTATCGGCGAGGACGCGGAGAAAACCACATGTCCGGCAGTGCGGCGTGAGTCGATACAAGAAAGGGAAGAAAGCACCTCGAAAAGTGGTATGGTACTTTCCTATCACCCCTCGTCTGGCGCTATTTCGCGGACCCTAAGGAAGCTCATGCGATGGCATGCGGAAAGGAAGAAGCCATGAGATGATGATGACCCGAAAGGATGAGCTGGCGACGCACCCTTCGGATGCTAGCCGCTGGAAAGCATTGGACCTCGAATTCCCGCACGGTGGAGATTCGAGGAACATCAAAGCTTGGTGCGAACCGATGGACTCAATCCGCTCGGTAGCCGTGAGCACGCACATCACTTGGCCTGTGTTTGTATGGATGTACAACCTCCCTCCATGGTTGTGCATGAAGAAGAAGTACATACAAATGAGTATGCTAATTCAAGGGCGAAACAACCTGGTATCGACATCAATCAGATCTCGGGCTGTTGAAAGAGGAGCTAGCCACGTTATGGGAATCGAGCCAATACTTACGACGCCGCACAAGATTATTTCACTATGAGAGCCGCGTTGGTCACTACGGTGCAAGACTATCCAGGTTGGGTATATCTCGGGCAGGTTATCCAAGGATTCTACGCATGCGTTAGGTGCATGGATAACACAAGCTATCTCCAACTAGAGAAAGATCCAGGTCATCGAAACCGTGTTCATGGCGCACCGGAGGTGGCTCGGCAAGAATGATCCATGGAGAAAACGTGGAGACCTGTTCGATGGCAAATCGAGACCCGAGGAATCCAGAGCGTAGGAGCAGCGAAGAAGTGGAAGAGTTGTGAAAACTGGAAAAATTGTCCTAAGCCCGAAAGAAGCGAAAGAGGCAGCAACAAGACAAGCCCGATGAAGGTATGGAAAACAAGGTCTGTTTTCGAGTTGCCATATCGAAGTTTCTTCGACATCTCATAGCCTCGACATCATGCATATCACGAAAAACGTGTAGAGTCTGGTCGCCACCATAATCAACATGCCGATAGGACGAAGATGGTCCGAAAGCAAGGCACGACCTGATATGCTTGGGTATCCGGAAGGAGCTTCACGGAGGACGCACTACTCCTGATGATCATGAAGATGACGATGATCATGAGTTGGAGACACAAGGTCGCTCGGAAGGGTAAAAAGTTCAAGAAGAACGAATATTACGCCTCCTTCTTGCTTCATTCTAAGCCGTGATGAGATCAAACAGTTTTTCAAGTGCCTTCTAGGAGTCAAATTTCCTTACGGCCACGCTGGAAAGATAAGCGATACCTAGACGAGGCGGCAGAGGTTCATGGCATGAAGTCTCACGACCGTGCTAATGACGCAGTACTTCCGGTCGCACTAAGAGGGATAATGGACGAGCACGTCGCGGAAACGTTATTTGGCCTATGCAAGTTTTTCGACGCCATCTCTAGGAAGTCGATTGGCTTGAATCAGCTCGGAAGGCTACAGGAGGAGATCGTGGTGATACTATGTGAGCTTGAGGTCTACTTCCCACCCGCATTCTTCGACATTATGGTGCATCCGCTGGTCCATGTCGTGGAGGACATCGTACAACTCGGGTCGATGTTTCTCCAAGATGATGGCGCTCGAAAGGATGAACGGACACATCAAAGGATACGTCGCAACAGTCCCGCCCAGATGGAAGCATAGCCAAGGGCTTTCCGTCAAGAGTGCATCTCTTCGCACGAATTATCTAGACATCGAGAACCCCGCCGGTCTTCCCGCCAATGTACACCTTGGCAAGCTCGACGGATCTGGTCACCGAGAGGGTCGCCGACATCGCATGCATTGATTTCGACGCCGCAGACTTTGATCGAGCAAACCTCGCGCTACAAAGATTTAGAACTGGTCGATCCTTGGGTACAAGCACAAAAGGTTAATCGAGAAGAAGTACAGGACCGGGCATACAGAGGACGCAGGGAGAAATAATCAAAGAGCACAACTCATTTCACGCGTTGGTTTAGGCAGACGCCTTGATAATCCCCGCCGCATTCTTCCGACACGGAAAAGATCATATTCACCTTGTCGCAGGACCGATGCAAAACCTGGTGACCTATCAGCGTATGATATCAACGGCTACACATTCTACACGGAGGAAAAGGACAACGAGTGTGATTATCGAACTCAGCGTAACGCCGAATTCTACACCGATGACAACGTGAAGGAAAGATTCTACGAAGAATCGAGGAGATCCGGGAGCTCGACTACGTGGAGAAAAGGTGCCGATGTTCCGTGTCGATGGACAAAGAGCCGAAGAGAAGACCGGTATTTCACAACCATGGTTATACCCGGCAGCCAAATCCAAGGCCGGCAAACGTGGTCGAAAAATGAACCGTGGGTACTTGGCTACCAAAGTGGACCAATGTTTTTTCATTACCGACACGACAAAGCCTAGCCGTGTTGTCGTGAGGAGAGGAAAAGAAACATCATCGGAATGGATGGAGTCGCCACGAGCAAGACTTCACCAAGACGGCGATCCAAAGATTGAAGATGACGACTACGATGCAAAGAACATACATCACAAGAAGAAAAGGACAACCCTACCCAAAAAAGGTAGCGCTCGAAGAAGAAACATTAAAGTGCCGGGGCTAAATTATTCAACCGCGACAAAGAAGGGAAAAAAGATTGTAAAACGCTAGCTCAAAAAATATTGTAAACGCGTGGTCAAAAAAGATTGTAATATTCATGAACAAAGTATTTTGTTTAAAATATTGTAAACGCGTGGTCAAAAAAGATTGTAATATTGTAAACGCTAGCCCAACCGGTTCATCTCAAAAATATTCAAAAATCTTCTTATGTCTAAATTCCAAATTAATATTCAAAAATATAAGTTAATTCATTTTAAAATGTTACATTAATTATTTTTTAGAAATAGAAAATGGTTTTGGATTATTTATTCAAATCCATACACTTCTTATGTTTAAAGTTTTTCTAAATTCCAAATTGATATTAAAAAAATATAAGTTAATTCATTTTTAATTGTAAATGGTTCATAATTTAAATGGTTACATTAATTGTTTTTTAAAACAGAAAATGGTTTTGAATTATTTATTCAAATCCAAACACTTTTTATGTTTAAAGTTTTTCTAAATTCCAAATTAATATGCAAAAATATAAGTTAATTAATTTTAAATGGTTACATTAATTATTTTTTAGAAATAGAAAATGGTTTTGGATTATTTATTCAAATCCATAAACTTCTTATGTTTAAAGTTTTTCTAAATTCCAAATTAATATTTAAAAAATATAAGTTATTTCATTATTAATTTTAAATGGTTCGTAGTTTAAATGGTTACATTAATTATTTTTCAAAATGTAAAATGGTTTCAATTAGTTATTCAAATCCAAACACTTTTTATGTTTAAAGTTTTTCTAAATTCCAAAGTAATTATCATTTAAAAACATTACAAATTTAAACCCCAAAATAAAAAATAAAGGCGGAACAGAGAGAAAATAATCGAAAAAATTTGAAATCGGGAATACGTCCGGTTGGAGCCACCAACCGACGAAGAGCTCTTCGCGCCTTTGCTGAAAATTGATTATAGGTCCCGTTGGTGGCTCCAACCGATGACGTATTTTTAGTCCGGTTGAGCCACCAACCGACTAAAGGCTAGTTATAACAGGCGTGCCTCCTCTTCTTCCCGCCCCGCCACTTCTCATCCCCATCTCTCCATCTCACCCAATCGAGCACGATCTCGCCGCCGCTCTCGATCCGCTGGCGTCGAGGAGGAGGAGGGCTCCCTGCGTCTCAGAGGAGGCCCGCCTCTGAGGAGGCCTGTCCGAGGAGGGCAGCCGCCTCAGAGGTGGAGGCCGCCGCACTCCGCCGCACTGGCCGTCGTCACTGCCGTCACCGAGGTGAGCCGCCTCTCTCTCTCTCTCTCCCTCTCTCTGAGGCCATGGTTAGGGTTCAGTAGGTCTCTCCCCAAATTTGAGATAAAACTCTAGAATTTTACTGAAGAAGATGCAGAAACTGGGGAACGAATTAGACCAAGACTTAGGCCGATTACTTTAGGAGTCATTTTCCTTGATTTTATTTGATAGAAATATTAATGTGTGGGTACATATGGTTTGTCATATTTTAGGTTATCTTGAAAATTGAGAATTGAAGATAAGGTTTGTCATATTTTACATCGCCACTTCTCTTTTTCTCGATGAAATAAATTTAACAATTCATAGAACATTGGTTACTTACTGATTTGAAGGCACTCACTGCTTATGTTCTCAACTTAATTTCCTTGGTTTATGAACCTGCTGAAAATTTTATATATGAATGCCAGTACAGTTTAGGCACTAATGTTGTTTGAGTACCTTTTGGTTCAGATGGTAACTTCTTTCTTTGGACTTAAAAATCTATTAGCAAGTTAGAAATATCTGCTTACATTTTGCATTCATTTGAGTGGCCAAGGAATAGATAGATGGATCCAGGATGGAATGCCAAATTTAAGGACCTTTTGCTTTTATGTTTCCTTTTATTCATAATCTCAGTCATTGCCCAACAAGTGTGCTTTTAGTGTTCGTAATAATATATTCCTGAAAACATTCAACATAGTGCCATTTTATTCGTGAAGTTTGGTAGCGAGGTGTTGCTTGTGGTTTGGTCCTTATGGAAAACCAGAATGGAACTTGTTCTTTTGAATGCGTGTTCTTGTATGAAATGATTCCCGATTTTTGCCTAATGTTGATTAACTTCCGCTTCGCGTAAATCAGGCACTCCTAGTTTAAGAAAATTAGCAAAGGTCATGCCGGATTTTTCCGTGCATTTAACCAATTATTTGTTTTTTATTAGTGCAAAGATGTGTGACAACGACGAGGCTGGATGTTCTAAGCGCATCAGCGCTGAAGGAGAACTCAGACCTCCGAATAAACAATTGACATTCTGGGAGGCGGCCCAGCGTCTAGAAGACGATGAAGAATACCATCCTTCGGAGAGCGAGGATGATGAGATGGAAGACGCGGAGGAAGAAGCCGAAGGAACGGCGGACGATGAAACCACTGATGGCGGCGAGGGCACAGGGAGTGGTAGCAACCCTCCTAAGAACAAGAAGCCGAAGGACCTACGCCCGAACACGGTCGGCACGGTCAGGGAGGAAATTACCGAAGTGAGCCCATCAGGGGTTCCTTTGGAGCCCGCCCTTGTCGTCAAAGGGTACGGTGGGCAAGTGGCGGCGATCACCCGGACAACCATCTCGATCAACACCGAGAATCTCCGGCATAAAGATAATGGCCACTTGCGCACACTCTTCGAGAAGCTGACGCAAGATACAAGTTCCCCGCTAAGTATCGTAACACAAATTATCATGGGAACGGCAAGTAAACAAATCCGCCTCACAAAGATGAGCACCGCCTCGCCACCGGAGAACCCGGATAAAGAAGAAGATCTATAAAGAAGGCAAAAGTCTCGAGGAGATCCAAGATTGACCCGCAGATCACGAAGATCAGCCCGGGAGTTCAAGGAGAGGTGTGAATCCGAAAGAGCCTGGCCAATAGTAATCGGGAAAGGCGCAGCGATGAATATAGGTCATCACCATCTCGGATCCGTGGATACAGTAACCGCGAGGCCAAATGGAATAAGGAGGACGAAGAGTATAGATCCAAGGATAGAAAACCCTTTATAAATTCGAACCCAGGTTCGAAACTTCATCAGGCCCATTACCATGTGGACCCAAAACCAAACAACTCACCGCGGATCCTGCGGTGAAGGAATTCGAGGAAATTGTGGTAAGTATAATCTAATTACCGTGATCAACACGATTGCAATCTAATCGATGATCTAAATGATTCATTACTTCTTCCGCAGGAGGAGGAAATTGTTGCTAGTCATGGATCCTGTGGTTCCTCATCCTGTGGGTCGACGCGGCCACCCGTGGGATAACCTTTAACAGGGTGATGAACCGCCCGTAAAATAGAGCTTCTACGAAGAAGTTGCTGGCCGTCTGCCGCCGCCTCGGGGTAAGAATTGGGTGGATCATTTTGGTCCACCGCCGAGGACGCATGTGGCGCCATCGGGAAGGAGCGAGGAGGAAAGAGAGGTTCAAGAACTTAAGGCACAAGTGGCGCGGATCCCGCAGATCGTCCAAGACAACCGGCAATCACCCTTACGCCCTTCCCGCCTACCTTGGTGGAGTCAATAGCGAACTGGAGTGCGGTGGTCGAGTAGGGCCGCGTTCGATTCCAAGCATGGTCGGCAGCCACTCGAACAACGCGGCGATGAATCAGCGAACTACGTGTTCGTGACTCACCGCTAGCACCGCTGGCGCCGCAAGTGTTGGTGACTCGCCATCACCGCGCGCCGAGTACATGTTGGTGCCCTCGCCATCGCTGCGGCACCGAGCTCCAAGCACCCGTCGGTAGGGAGAATACACCGGCCAGCACCGCGCCATCAAGCAGCCCTTCCGCTCTTGCACGCCTGCCAGACAAGTGCGTCGACATTAGCCGATCTCGATGCCGCCTTTCATGCCATCTATATATTACTCTTGTGGCATCTCGCTCTGACGACACCGTACATGTTTTCCGCAGACGGATGTTCCTTGCACTCTCTTATGCTACGTGAACAACGAGCTGAGGGATGTTGCCAAGGTACCATCGTTCAACCTTGCAGCGACGTTCCACTCAAAGCCGATGCGAGAAGCGTGCACAGGTTAAAATTAGTCGGGTGCTAAGGGCTGCGACGACTGAACCTCCCATTCAACCCCAGTGAGCGGATGAAGAAGAGCCGTATGTCCTCGAAGTTGCTTCGCTTGTTCTTGCTATGGCCAAAGAGCATGATCTGTTTGGGGACCGGGGCCATCACGCCACATAACAAAGACCTTTGTCATGCTGCCGACAAGCGGTGGCAAGGCCCTCATCGCCGTCACCTCCACGCGGTGGGTCGGATGATCATGTTGATGATATGCACATGGCGCAGATCCGCCGAGGACTTCAAGACTGGAATGATCACTTCTTCAAGACTCGGTTTAACGAAGAAGACCTAGCTGGTGGCCCCACAGAGAAAGCCACTATCACCAAGCGTCTGCTTGGTTCTCGAGACGCCTCACTTGCGCCTTTACAGCCAAATACAACCAACCGCCCTTTATTCTAAGCCCGACACACTACATAGGGCGCCGGTGCTCAGATTATGCCTGCCCGCTCTCCAAAAGGAAAAAGGGCAGAAAGAAAATCTAGCAGCTCGAGCCGGTGGCGTCAACAACCGCGAATCGATCAGGTTTCGGACGGGCCACCAAGACCCGAGGGTATTATGTGGAGGATTCATGTGGCGGGTGAGCCCATGCTACCTAAGAATTTGCGAAGCTCGCCATTGAATCGCAGAGTGTGCATGACGTCTTGACGATAGAGAGACGCCTTCTATCGGAGAAAGATCCTCGCACCCGTATTCGTGGTTAAGGTGCCACCAGGCTTGGGCTTCACGACACGCCCTCACGGATCTGTTCTTCCTGCGTTCGAGGACATCTTCAATATGTTCCACCTATACCCGCTGCACTATACCATGGTCCGCTCTTTTCTCTCACCGCCATGCAGATCATTAGAGAGAACACACCGGCATCGCTATAGTGGACCCCTACTACATGCGTGACTGCTTGGGTTCCCCGAACGATCGTGTGGCCTCGCATCTAAAATAATCCTCGTGGCGAACAAGACAAAGGAATACATTCTCGCCTTACTTTCTCGAGTAAGTCGTTATTCACCGCCACCGTCGATTGGCTTTATTAGATCATCATCATTCTTTTTCAACACATTCCATTTGAATTTTTGCGAGAGATGAACACTGACGCTCATCTCCTTATCGCCAAGCATTCCCACGCCACGATTTCGACTCGGGAGTCTAGAAAAGAAGAAAACTACGACAAGATCAAGGAAGTTCGATGATGCTCTCACGGCTTTGCCTCGACGGAAGGCCCCAAATTGCGTAAGAAGGTCAAGTTCGGCAGCACGCCTTCAACCATGTAACAGAGTTCCCTGCGTGAAGCGGCCGGAAAAAGAAGAAGGAAGCCTACTACGCACTCCATCACATGAGGCGTTCCTACTTGACCAGCAGAATTCTACGCTGCCGATCATCTCAAACAAGGGCAAGCAAAGGCCAAGATCAATGATTCGGATATTAGACAAGAGATGTATCACATCCAAAGCAGCTTTGGGGCAATCATCTTCGTGATGTCATGACTTGGGGATCTTCTACGAGGAAATATCCCAATAACCGTGACATAGAAGATCGCCTAGAGATGCAGGGTGACTATAGGAAGTTCATGACGAGGCATGCCTCCTCCCCCTAAGCCGAGCCAGAAGGCTTGATGTTGGTCTAGTTGTAGTTGCAAACTATAGATTACCTTTGTGTGTGTGTGGACGACAAGTGTACTTATCTTATTAGGTTTATGAATCACCGCTTACTTATTTTGCTTATATTTATTATATATCAATCAATGCTTGGTTTTTTGCTTACTCTTTGGTTTTTTTGCTTACTCTTTGGTTCTCGGACGACAAGTGTGAGTTATTTTTGTCTTTTTCGAGAATATGCCGATGATTGAAATTTCGTGGCACAATATATATGTGAATGTGCTATGACGGGATTGTTAGCCTTGTGATATGCACAAGTCCAGAATTGTGCATCCTACTTGGCTAACAGTCCGTCATAAGCAATTCGTGTCCAACGACCTAGCTAGTTATATATGAGGCATGATTTTTGAGTTATTTTTGTCTTTTTCGAGAATATGTCGATGATTGAAATGTCGTGGCACAATATATATGTGAATGTGCTATGACGGATTGTTAGCCTTGTGATATGCACAAGTCCGTGAATTGTGCATCCTACTTGGTCAAATTCCGTCATAAGCAATTCCGTGTCCAACGACCTAGCTAGTTATATATGAGGCATGCTTTTCGAGTTATTTTTGTCTTTTCGAGAATATGCCGATGATTGAAATGTCGTGGCACAATATATATGTGAATGTGCTATGATGGGATTGTTAGCCTTGTGATATGCACAAGTCCGGTGAATTGTGCATCCTACTTGGTGACATTCCGTCATAAGCAATTCCTGTGTCCAACGACCTAGCTAGTTATATATGAGGCATGCTTTTCGAGTTATTTTTGTCTTTTCGAGAATATGCCGATGATTGAAATGTCGTGGCACAATATATATGTGAATGTGCTATGACGGGATTATTAGCCTTGTGATATGCACAAGTCCGTGAATTGTGCATCCTACTTGGCACATCCCGTCATAAGCAATTCGTGTCCAACGACCTAGCTAGTTATATATGAGGCATGCTTTTCGAGTTATTTTGTCTTTTCGAGAATATGCCGATGATTGAAATGTCGTGGCACAATATATATGTGAATGTGCTATGACGGGATTGTTAGCCTTGTGATATGCACAAGTCCAGAATTGTGCATCCTACTTGGCGATTCCGTCATAAGCAATTCTGTCCAACGACATAGCTAGTTATATATGAGGCATGCTTTTCGAGTTATTTTTGTCTTTTTCGAGAATATGCCGATGATTGAAATATCGTGGCACAATATATATGTGAATGTGCTATGACGGGATTGTTAGCCTTGTGATATGCACAAGTCCAGGAATTGTGCATCCTACTTGGCTAACATCCCGTCATAAGCAATTCCCGTGTCCAACGACCTAGCTAGTTATATATGAGGCATGCTTTTGAGTTATTTTGTCTTTTCGAGAATATGCCGATGATTGAAATATCGTGGCACAATATATATGTGAATGTGCTATGACGGGATTGTTAGCCTTGTGATATGCACAAGTCCGTGAATTGTGCATCCTACTTGGCTACATCCCGTCATAAGCAATTCCTCGTGTCCAACGACCTAGCTAGTTATATATGAGGCATGCTTTTCGAGTTATTTTTGTCTTTTTCGAGAATATGCCGATGATTGAAATGTCTTGGCACAATATATATGTGAATGTGCTATGGCGGGATTGTTAGCCTTGTGATATGCACAAGTCCAGGAATTGTGCATCCTACTTGGCTAACGGTCCCGTCATAAGCATATTCTCGTCCAACGACCTAGCTAGTTATATATGAGGCATGCTTTTGAGTTTGCTCTTTTGATTTAAGAGTACTTTCTATAAGTGTATCTTCATATGCGACTTTAATTATACATGTTTTTTCAATCACCGTTAGTTATTATTGTCAACTTGTAGATGACGTGGTACGTCGTGTACAAGGGACGGTTCCGAGTCTACGATGATTGGGAAGATCGCCGAGACAAAGTGCACCGTTTCAGCGGCAATAGCTACAAAGGGTACAACACTATGGCGGAGGCGGAAGATAGATACACGCTATCTAGCGGGAGTTAGGACAAGGAACCGGATGAAGACCTACACCTTCGTCATGCGGTGATCATGCTTACCTTCTTTGGTTATTTATCCCGTTTGTGTCTAGCTAGCTAGTTTAGATGTCTAGCGAGCTTCCGAGCTCTAACTTGTTCGATCGACACATGTATTCGCATGTCACCAACTACTACTTTGTAACATGATCAAAACAATGTAACTTGGACTATGTATTCATGTATGAGACTTATCTATATGTATTTGTTTCAATCTTGTTTTCATATCGGTATTTATATATATAATTGTATATCTTGTATCGTGTGTGTATATCTCTGTAATATTGTATATAATCTGTATTGCATATAATCTGGCTTGGAAATTAAAAAAACAAAAAATACATCTGTGGCACATGTTACCTTCCGTGGCACTACACCTAAAGCGCACCATGGATGTTTAGTGGCGCCTTTGGGTAGTGCGTAAGATCAAGGGTAGCGCACCACGCCAAACTTCGTGGCGCACTAGTGCGCTTCGCCTATCTCTACACAACCTGGCGCACTAGGCGGCGCGCCACGAGAGATAGTCAGAAGACGCCTGGGCGCACTCTGGTGCGCCACGGATGGGCCTTTTAGGTGCGCCACAGACGACCATTTTCCTAGTAGTGGTTGCACGAGTAGAACACAATGGTCATTGTGGGCGTTGATGCTTTTATTGTCAATTTCTTCTTGTGTACTTTGCATCTTGCGGTATGTTGGGATGAAGTGGCCCGGGCTAACCTTACATGACATCGTTCATGAGACTTGCTCTACGCTTGACATGCAACTTGTATTGCATAAGTGGCTTTGCGGGTGCCTGTTTCTCCTAGCATAGTTAAGATCCAATTTACAACGGGTAATTAACAATACTAGTATCAATGTTGTGGTTCATGTTCGTAAGTTAGAACGTCACTTATTGAAAGCCCCAAACCACGTAAAACATGCAAAGAAAGTAGAGGCGTCTAACTTTGTTTTGCAGGGGTGTGCAGTGATGTGATATGGCCATGATTGTGATTATATTTGATGTATGCAATGTTCCTTATTGTAAGTTGGCAACCGGCAGGAGCCATATGGTTGTCTTTAATTTATGTTAAGACCCGCGTATCTATTCAAAGTAGTTGTAATAGTTGAAGCCGGTGGACGACAACCATGAAGAAGCGTCATTGACCTTGATTCAATGCCGGTGATGATGGATATCATGTTCGTGCTAGAAGATGGAGATCGGAAGCACAAAGAAGAAAGGGCATATCATATCACATATTTTGAATTGCATGTGATGTTAATCCTTTATGCATCTTGTATTGCTTAGTAGACGACGGTAGCATTATAAGATGATCCCTCATGCACATGAATTTCAAGTCATAAAGTGTTCACCCTTAGTTAGCACCGTTGCTAAAGCTTGTTGTTTCGAAGCACCACGTGTTGATCGGGTGTGTTAGATTCCGCAAGTGTATACAATGTGAGCAAGCCAGATTTGCTCATGCGGAAACTAAGGTTTGATCTTGACGAGCCCAGCATGTACATACATGGTCTCGGAACACGGATCACCGAAAGGTAAAGCATGAATCATATAGTAGATATGATGAACATGTCGATTGTTCGCCATTGAAACTATATCAACTCTCGTGATGATCGGTGTTGATGTGGTGGATTTGGTTCGTGTGATCACTAAAACAATGTGAGGGATATTGTTTTGAGTGGGAGTTCACCTAGTTTAATTTTATTATTAATTTGAACTCAATTTGTCATAAACTTAGTCTAAACTATTGCAAATATGTTGTAGATCAATGGCAGCCCCTACCATCAATTTTAATGCGTTCCTAGAGAAAGCAAAGTTGAAAAACAATGGAAGAAACTTCGCGGATTGGTTCCGCAATTTGAGGATTGTCCTCACAGCTGGTAATTTGACCTATGTGCTGGATGCACCGCTAGGTGACCCACCTGCAGCTGATGCTACCGATGAAGTAAAGAATGTTTACCTCGCTCGAAAGAATCAGTACTCCATAGTTCAGTGTGCTATCTTGTATGGTTTAGAATCGGAGCTTCAGAAAAGGTTTGAGAATTCAGACCCATATGATATTGTCGAGGATCTCAAATTGATTTTTGAGACCCATGCGGCAATTGAAAGTTATGAGGCTTCTGAAAAGTTCTTTAACTTCAAGATGGAAGAAGGCAGCTCCGTCAGTGAGCATGTGCTTAAGATGTCTGGGCACGCAAACAAACTTCAAATCTTGGGTATAGTGATTCCTAATGCTTTGGGGATTTACCGTGTCCTCCAATCACTACCACCAAGTTACAAGAACTTTGTGATGAAATACAACATGCAGAACATGAACAAGCAGTTGCCAGAACTGTTTGCTATGTTAAAATCTGCAGAAGTGGAGATCAAGAAAGAGCACCAAGTGTTGTTGGTCAATAAGACCACCAAATTCAAGAAAGGCAAGTCTAAGCAGAAGGGACACTTCAAGAAGGGTGGTAAGAAAGTTGCCACGCCAACGAAGAAGACCAAGGCTGGACCCAAGCCTGATACTGAGTGCTTTTACTGCAAGGGATAAGGTCACTGGAAGCGGAATTGCCCAAAGTACTTGGCGGATTTGAAGAACGGCAACATCAAGAAGAAAGGTATATCTAATATACATGTTATTGATGTGTATCTCACTAGTACTCGTAGTAGTGCCTGGGTATTTGATACTGGTTCGGTTGCTCATATTTGTAACTCGAAACAGGTGCTGCAGAATAAACGGAAGCTATCGAAGATCGTGGTGACGATGCGCATGGGAAACGGATCAAAGGTTGATGTGATCGCGGTCGGCACGGTACCCCTTCATCTACCATCGGGATTAGTTTTATACTTAAATAATTGTTATTTGGTGCCTGCGTTGAGCATGAACATTATATCGGGATCTTGTTTATTGCGAGACGGTTACTTGTTTAAGTCCGAGAATAATGGTTGTTCGATTTATATGAGTAATATGTTTTATGCACATGATAGTGGAAATACACATATTAATAACATTGAGGCTAAACGTTTGAAATCGAGCGATAACTCGACCTATATGTGGCACTGTCGTCTTGGTCACATTGGAGTGAAGCGTATGAAGAAACTCCATTCCGATGGACTTCTTGAATCACTTGATTTCGAATCACTTGATAGATGCGAAGCATGTCTGATGGGTAAAATGACTAAGACTCCATTTTCTGGTATGATGGAGCGAGCTACAGACTTATTGGAAATCATACATACCGATGTGTGTGGTCCAATGAGTGTAGCATCGCGCGGTGGTTATCATTATGTTCTTACCTTCACGGATGACTTGAGTAGATATGGGTACATCTATTTAATGAAACATAAGTCCGAAACTTTCTAGAAGTTTAAGGAATTTCAAAGTGAGGTAGAGAATCAACGTAACAAGAAGATTAAATTTCTACGTTCTGATCGTGGAGGTGAATATCTAAGTTACGAGTTTGGCGAGCATTTGAAGAAATGCGGAATACTTTCATGATTGACACATGGGAACACCACAACAGAATGGTGTGTCCGAACTCGTGTCGAACTCTCTTAGATATGGTTCGTTCTATGATGTCACTTACAGTTACCGCTATCATTTTGGGGTTATGCATTAGAAACAGCGCATTCACTTTAAATAGGGCACCGTCTAAATCCGTTGAAACGACACCGTATGAATTATGGTTTGGGAAGAAACCTAGATTGTCGTTCCTTAAAGTTTGGGGATCTGAAGCCTATGTAAAGAAGTTACAGCGGACAAGCTTGAACCCAAAGCGGAAAATGCGTCTTCATAGGATACGAAGGAAACTATTGGGTATACCTTCTATCATAGATCGAAGGCAAAATCTTCGTTGCCAAGAATGGATCCTTTCTAGAGAAGGAATTTCTCTCGAAAGAAGTGATGGAAGGAAAGTAGAACTCGACGAGGTTGTCGAACCTTCTCTCGAAATTACGAGTAGCGCACCGGAAGAAGTTCTGTGGTGCCTGCACAAATAAGAGAGGAAGCTAATGATGATGATCATGAAACTTGGTTGAAGTTGCTCTACAGCCTCGGAGGTCAACGAGAACTCGTACCACTCCATAGGGATGATCCGTTTATGAGTGTCATGTTGGTGGACAACACCGATGACCCTGAGACATATGAGGAAGCAATGATGAGCCCAGATTCCAATAAATGGCAAGAAGCCATGAAATCCGAGATTGGATCCATGTACGAAAACCAAGTATGGACTTTGGTGGACTTACCGGATGGCCGGAAGGCTGTCGAGAACAAATGGATTTTCAAGAAGAAAACAGATGCTGATGGTAATGTTACTGTCTATAAAGCTCGACTTGTCGCAAAAGGGTTTCGAAAAATTCAAGGAGTTGACTACGATGAGACTTTCTCACAAGTAGCGAAGCTAAAGTCTGTGAGGATTATGTTAGCAATCGCTGCATATTATGATTATGAGATATGGCATATGGATGTCAAAACAGCATTCCTCAATGGAGACATTGATGAAGAGTTGTATATGATGCAACCCAAAGGTTTTGTCGATCCTAAAGATGCTAACAAGGTATGCAAACTTTAACGGTCCATCTATGGATTGAAGCAAGCATCCTGAAGTTGGAATCAACGTTTTGATAAGGTGATCAAAAGTTTTGGTTTTATACAAACTTATGGAGAAGCTTGTATTTACAAGAAAGTGAGTGGGAGCTCTGTAGCATTCTTAATACTATATGTAGATGACATATTGTTGATTGGGAATGATGTAGACCTTCTTAATAGTGTCAAGGAATATTTGAATAATAGTTTTTCAATGAAGGATCTTGGCGAAGCAGCTTACATATTAGGCATAAAGATTTATAGAGATAGATCGAAACGCCAAATATCATTGTCACAAAGTACATATTTGGACAAAGTTCTAAAGAGGTTTGGAATGGAAGAAAGCAAGAAATGGTTCTTGCCCATGTTGCCCAATACGACCTTGAGTAAAACTCAAAGTCCGACATCGGCAGAAGATAGAGAAAGGATGAGTAAGACTCCCTATGCCTCAACCATAGGATCTCTAATGTATGCCATGCTATGTACTACACCCGACATTGCATATGCTGTTAGTTTAACTAGCAGATATCAAAGTGATCCAGGAGTGGATCATTAGACAGCGGTCAAAAACATCCTTAAGTACTTGAGAAGAACTAAGGATATGGTTCTTTCTTACGGAGGTGATGAACAGCTCGTTGTTAATGGTTACACCGATGCTAGTTGGAACACCGATCCGGATGATTCTAAATCACAATCTGGATACGTATTTATTTTGAATGGTGCTGCAGTTAGCTGGAGGAGTGCAAAGCAAAGCGTTGTGGCGAGATCTTCAACTGAATCGGAATACATGGCTGCTTCGGAGGCTTCACAAGAAGCGATATGGATGAAAGAGTTCATTAAAGAGCTGGGTGTGGTCCCTAGTACGCTGGACCCAATGTCTATCTACTGTGATAACATGGGCGCCATAGCCAATGCCCAAGAACCAAGGTCACACAAGAAGCTGAAGCACATCAAGCTACGTTTTCATGCTATTCGAGATCATATCCAAGATGGGGATATAAAGATTTGCAAAGTACACACAGATCTGAATGTGGCGGATCCGTTGACTAAACCTCTCCCGAGGGCAAAACATGACCAGCACCAAACTGCCATGGGTGTTCGGTATATTACCATGTAATCTAGATTAGATGACTCTAGTGCAAGTGGGAGACTGTTGGAGATATGCCCTAGAGGCAATAATAAATGTAGTTATTATTATATCTTTGTGTTTATGATAAATGTTTACATTCATGCTATAATAGTATTAACAAGGAAACATTAATACTTGTGTGATTTGTAAATTTAAATGAAGTCCCTAGCATAAGCATCTATACATCACTAGCTTGTTGTTTGATAAATGATTGTAGTTTCCCTATCATGGACATTGAGATGTTATCAACAACAAGATCATATCGTTAGGAGAATGATATGGTGGACATACTCCTATAGATAAGCGTAGCATAAAGATCAAGTCATTTTAATAGTTCAATTGCTATATGCTTTCTGATACATAGTAATCTAATTCCTTCGACCATGAGATCATGCATATCACCTTTACCGGATGGATGCTTTGATGACATCAAACACCACACCGTGACTGGGTGGCTATAAAGGTGGCATTAAGTGTTCGGAAAGTATTGGTTGAAACACATGGATCAAGAGTGGGATTTGTCCATCCATATGACGGATAGATATACTCTGGGCCCTCTCGGTGAAATGTCATCCAATTAGCTTGCAAGCATGTGACTGGCTCACAAGGGATCACATATCACGGGAACGAGAAAAGAGTACTTATCGGTAACGAGGTTGAACTAGGTATGCAGAGATACCGACGATCATAACCTCGGATAAGTAAACTATCGTGAGACAAAGGGAAATTGATATCGTATGTAAGTGGTTCATTCGATCGCAAAGTAATCGTAGAAATATGTGGAGCCATATGAATTTCCAGATTCCTCTATTGGTTATTGTTCGGAGAAGTGTCTCGATCATGTCCGCATAATTCACGAACCGTAGGGAGACACACTTAAGGATTCGACGTTGTTTGAGTAGTTATGGAATGATGAGAAAGAGACCGAATGTTGTTCGGAGTCTCGAATGGGATTCGGGATATCACGAGGAGATCCGGAATGGTCCGGAGAATAAGATTCATATAAGGAAAGTCCTGTTTCGGAGATGGAGAATGGTTCCGGTGTTTTCATCGGGAATGTTCTAGAAGGTTCCGGAATATCCGGCACTCCGAGGGGGAAGGGTACATGAATGTGTTATATCAAGTTGATATGATTGCATCATGTACTCGGTGTCATCGCTGTTCAAAATAGAGGGTTTATTCAAATCCTTGTTTGAAAAGTCAAACGGCTAGTTTGAAAGTCAAACGGCAAGTTTTTGGAAAGAGGAGGAGGAGTGGGAAACCGAGTTGGGGAGGGTTTCCCTCCTCCAACCGGTGGCGCACCACCCAAGCCGATTTGGAGAGGGACTCCCCTCCCTCCCCTTGGCCGGCCGGCCCCTCCACCTATATAAGGAGGGGCAGGGCTCCCTCCTAGAGACACACAAGTCCCTTGCCCCGAAAACCCTAACCCTAGCCGCCGCCGCCCTCCAAGTCGCCGCCACCTAGGGATCTCCTTGCCTCCGACTTGGGCATCACCAAGCCCTAGCCGCCGGCTCTAGCACCTCTTCCTCGGCGTGTCTAAACCCTAGATCGTCGAGGGATTTCTCATAGCCCACCATACTCGCTCCGGCTTAAGGCGAAGCCCTATTAGATCTCCCCTCTACTTCTGGTACCACGCCATTGTGCTATCGGAATCGCGAGGAGAGTGCTACAACCTGTGCTGCCTGCTGGAACAAGGGAGAGGAAGGTCTTCGTCGAGTACCGAACGTGTGACCGATCATGGGAGCTGCCGAGCAAAGACCTGGAAGGATCGTCTACGCGATCTTGAGATCGGGAAGAGTACGACTACATCACCCACGAGAATCCGCTCTCGTTAAACACTTTGGAATCTTCGAGGGTGAGTTATTCTATCGACTCGTTGCTACAATCTAGTAGATAGATCTTGGCTTGTTTATTTGTATGCGGTAGAAATTTTTTGTTTTCCATGCTACGAAACCCTACAGTGGTATCAGAGCCGTGTCTATATGTAGATCTGTTGCACGAGTAGAACACAATGGTCATTGTGGGCGTTGATGCTTTTATTGTCAATTTCTTCTTGTGTACTTTGCATCTTGCGGTATGTTGGGATGAAGTGGCCCGGGCTAACCTTACATGACATCGGTCATGAGACTTGCTCCACGCTTGACATGCAACTTGTATTGCATAAGTGGCTTTGCGGGTGCCTGTTTCTCCTAGCATAGTTAAGATCCAATTTACAACGGGTGATTAACAATACTAGTATCAATGTTGTGGTTCATGTTCGTAAGTTAGAACGTCACTTATTGAAAGCCCCAAACCACGTAAAACATGCAAAGAAAGTAGAGGCGTCTAACTTTGTTTTGCAGGGGTGTGCAGTGATGTGATATGGCCATGATTGTGATTATATTTGATGTATGCAATGTTCCTTATTGTAAGTTGGCAACCGGCAGGAGCCATATGGTTGTCTTTAATTTATGTTAAGACCCGCGTATCTATTCAAAGTAGTTGTAATAGTTGAAGCCGGTGGACGACAACCATGAAGAAGCGTCATTGACCTTGATGCAATGTCGGTGATGATGGATATCATGTTCGTGCTAGAAGATGGAGATCGGAAGCACAAAGAAGAAAGGCCATATCATATCACATATTTTGAATTGCATGTGATGTTAATCCTTTATGCATCTTGTATTGCTTAGTAGACGACGGTAGCATTATAAGATGATCCCTCATGCACATGAATTTCAAGTCATAAAGTGTTCACCCTTAGTTAGCACCGTTGCTAAAGCTTGTTGTTTCGAAGCACCACGTGCTGATCGGGTGTGTTAGATTCCGCAAGTGTATACAATGTGAGCAAGCCAGATTTGCTCATGCGGAAACTAAGGTTTGATCTTGACGAGCCTAGCATGTACATACATGGTCTCGGAACACGGATCACCGAAAGGTAAAGCATGAATCATATAGTAGATATGATGAACATGTCGATTGTTCGCCATTGAAACTATATCAACTCTCGTGATGATCGGTGTTGATGTGGTGGATTTGGTTCGTGTGATCACTAAAACAATGTGAGGGATATTGTTTTGAGTGGGAGTTCACCTAGTTTAATTTTATTATTAATTTGAACTCAATTTGTCATAAATTTAGTCTAAACTATTGCAAATATGTTGTAGATCAATGGCAGCCCCTACCATCAATTTTAATGCGTTCCTAGAGAAAGAAAAGTTGAAAAACAATGGAAGCAACTTCGCGGATTGGTTCCGCAATTTGAGGATTGTCCTCACAGCTGGTAATTTGACCTATGTGCTGGATGCACCGCTAGGTGACCCACCTGCAGCTGATGCTACCGATGAAGTAAAGAATGTTTACCTCGCTCGGAAGAATCAGTACTCCATAGTTCAGTGTGCTATCTTGTATGGTTTAGAATCGGAGCTTCAGAAAAGGTTTGAGAATTCAGACCCATATGATATTGTCGAGGATCTCAAATTGATTTTTGAGACCCATGCGACAATTGAAAGTTATGAGGCTTCTGAAAAGTTCTTTAACTCCAAGATGGAAGAAGGCAGCTCCGTCAGTGAGCATGTGCTTAAGATGCCTGGACACGCAAACAAACTTCAAAGCTTGGGTATAGTGATTCCTAATGCTTTGGGGATTTACCGTGTCCTCCAATCACTACCACCAAGTTACAAGAACTTTGTGATGAACTACAACATGCAGGACATGAACAAGCAGTTGCCAGAACTGTTTGCTATGTTAAAATCTGCAGAAGTAGAGATCAAGAAAGAGCACCAAGTGTTGTTGGTCAATAAGACCACCAAATTCAAGAAAGGCAAGTCTAAGCAGAAGGGACACTTCAAGAAGGGTGGTAAGAAAGTTGCCACGCCAATGAAGAAGACCAAGGCTGGACCCAAGCCTGATACTGAGTGCTTTTAGTGCAAGGGATAAGGTCACTGGAAGCGGAATTGCCCAAAGTACTTGGCGGATTTGAAGAACGGCAACATCAAGAAGAAAGGTATATCTGATATACATGTTATTGATGTGTATCTCACTAGTACTCGTAGTAGTGCCTAGGTATTTGATACTGGTTCGGTTGCTCATATTTGTAACTCGAAACAGGTGCTGCAGAATAAACGGAAGCTAGCGAAGATCGTGGTGACGATGTGCATGGGAAACGGATCAAAGGTTGATGTGATCGCGGTCGGCACGGTACCCCTTCATCTACCATCGGGATTAGTTTTATACTTAAATAATTGTTATTTGGTGCCTGCGTTGAGCATGAACATTATATCGGGATCTTGTTTATTGCGAGACGGTTACTTGTTTAAGTCCGAGAATAATGGTTGTTTGATTTATATGAGTAATATGTTTTATGCACATGATAGTGGAAATACACATATTAATAACATTGAGGCTAAACGTTTGAAATCGAGCGATAACTCGACCTATATGTGGAACTGTCGTCTTGGTCACATTGGAGTGAAGCGTATGAAGAAACTCCATTCCGATGGACTTCTTGAATCACTTGATTTCGAATCACTTGATAGATGCGAAGCATGTCTGATGGGTAAAATGACTAAGACTCCATTTTCTGGTATGATGGAGCGAGCTACAGACTTATTGGAAATCATACATACCGATGTGTGTGGTCCAATGAGTGTAGCATCGTGATGGTTATCGTTATGTTCTTACCTTCACGGATGACTTGAGTAGATATGGGTATATCTATTTAATGAAACATAAGTCCGAAACTTTCGAGAAGTTTAAGGAATTTCAAAGTGAGGTAGAGAATCAACGTAACAAGAAGATTAAATTTCTACGTTCTGATCGTGGAGGTGAATATCTAAGTTACGAGTTTGGCGAGCATTTGAAGAAATGCGAATACTTTCAATTGACACCGCCGGGAACACCACAGTAATGGTGTGTCGAACGTCGAATCGAACTCTCTTAGATATGGTTCGTTCTATGATGTCACTTACTGATTTACCGCTATCATTTTGGGGTTATGCATTAGAAGCGACGCATTCACTTTAAATAGGGCACCGTCTAAATCCGTTGAAACGACACCGTATGAATTATGGTTTGGGAAGAAACCTAGATTGTCGCTCCTTAAAGTTTGGGGATCTGAAGCCTATGTAAAGAAGTTACTGGGACAAGCTTGAACCCAAAGCGGAAAAATCGTCTTCATAGGATACCGAAGGAAACTATTGGGTATACCTTCTATCATAGATCCAAGGCAAAATCTTCGTTGCCAAGAATGGATCCTTTCTAGAAGGAATTTCTCTCGAAAGAAGTGACTGGAAGGAAAGTAGAACTCGACGAGGTTGTCGAACCTTCTCTCGAAATTACGAGTAGCGCAGACCTGGAAGAAGTTCTGTGGTGCTGCACAAATAAGAGAGGAAGCTAATGATGATGATCATGAAACTTGGTTGAAGTTGCTCTGAGCCTCGGAGGTCAACGAGAACTCGTACCACTCCAGTTGGTATGATCCCGTTATGAGTGTCATGTTGGTGGACAACACCGATGACCCTGAGACATATGAGGAAGCGATGACGAGCCCAGATTCCAATAAATGGCAAGAAGCCATGAAATCCGAGATTGGATCCATGTACGAAAACCAAGTATGGACTTTGGTGGACTTACCGGATGGCGGAAGGGTCGAGAACAAATGGATTTTCAAGAAGAAAGCAGATGTTGATGGTAATGTTACTGTCTATAAAGCTCGACTTGTCGCAAAGGGGTTTCGAAAAATTCAAGGAGTTGACTACGATGAGACTTGCTCACCAGTAGCTAAGCTAAAGTCTGTGAGGATTATGTTAGCAATCACTGCATATTATGATTATGAGATATGGCAGATGGATGTCAAAACAGCATTCCTCAATGGAGACATTGATGAAGAGTTGTATATGATGCAACCCAAAGGTTTTGTCGATCCTAAAGATGCTAACAAGGTATGCAAACTTTAACGGTCCATCTATGGATTGAAGCAAGCATCCCGAAGTTGGAATCAACGTTTTGATAAGGTGATCAAAAGTTTTGGTTTTATACAAACTTATGGAGAAGCTTGTATTTACAAGAAAGTGAGTGGGAGCTCTGTAGCATTCTTAATACTATATGTAGATGACATATTGTTGATTGGGAATGATGTAGACCTTCTTAATAGTGTCAAGGAATATTTGAATAATAGTTTTCAATGAAGGATCTTGGCGAAGCTTACATATTAGGCATAAAGATTTATAGAGATAGATCGAACGCCAAATATCATTGTCACAAAGTACATATTTGGACAAAGTTCTAAAGAGGTTTGGAATGGAAGAAAGCAAGAAATGGTTCTTGCCCATGTTGCTCAATATCGACCTTGAGTAAAACTCAAAGTCCGACATCGGCGTAAGATAGAGAAAGGATGAGTAAGACTCTATGCCTCAACCATAGGATCTCTAATGTATGCCATGCTATGTACTACACCGACATTGCATATGCTTTAGTTTAACTAGCAGATATCAAAGTGATCCAGAGTGGATCATTAGACAATGATCAAAAACATCCTTAAGTACTTGAGAAGAACTAAGGATATGGTTCTTTCTTACGGAGGTGATGAACAGCTCGTTGTTAATGGTTACACCGATGCTAGTTGGAACACCGATCCGGATGATTCTAAATCACAATCTGGATACGTATTTATTTTGAATGGTGCTGCAGTTAGCTGGAGGAGTGCAAAGCAAAGCGTTGTGGCGAGATCTTCAACTGAATCGGAATACATGGCTGCTTCGGAGGCTTCACAAGAAGCGATATGGATGAAAGAGTTCATTAAAGAGCTGGGTGTGGTTCCTAGTACGCTGGACCCAATGTCTATCTACTGTGATAACATGGGCGCCATAGCCAATGCCCAAGAACCAAGGTCACACAAGAAGCTGAAGCACATCAAGCTACGTTTTCATGCTATTCGAGATCATATCCAAGATGGGGATATAAAGATTTGCAAAGTACACAGATCTGAATGTGGCGGATCCGTTGACTAAACCTCTCCGAGGGCAAAACATGACCAACCAAACTGCCATGGGTGTTCGTATATTACCATGTAATCTAGATTAGATGACTCTAGTGCAAGTGGGAGGCTGTTGGAGATATGCCCTAGAGGCAATAATAAATGTAGTTATTATTATATCTTTGTGTTTATGATAAATGTTTACATTCATGCTATAATAGTATTAACAAGGAAACATTAATACTTGTGTGATTTGTAAATTTAAATGAAGTCCCTAGCATAAGCATCTATACATCACTAGCTTGTTGTTTGATAAATGATTGTAGTTTCCCTATCATGGACATTGAGATGTTATCAACAACAAGATCATATCGTTAGGAGAATGATATGGTGGACATACTCCTATAGATAAGCGTAGCATAAAGATCAAGTCATTTTAATAGTTCAATTGCTATATGCTTTCTGATACATAGTAATCTAATTCCTTCGACCATGAGATCATGCATATCACCTTTACCGGATGGATGCTTTGATGACATCAAACACCACACCGTGACTGGGTGGCTATAAAGGTGGCATTAAGTGTTCGGAAAGTATTGGTTGAAACACATGGATCAAGAGTGGGATTTGTCCATCCATATGACGGATAGATATACTCTGGGCCCTCTCGGTGAAATGTCATCCAATTAGCTTGCAAGCATGTGACTGGCTCACAAGGGATCACATATCACGGAGCGAGAAAAGAGTACTTATCGGTAACGAGGTTGAACTAGGTATGCGGAGATACCAACGATCATAACCTCGGATAAGTAAACTATCGTGAGACAAAGGTAAATTGATATCGTATGTAAGTGGTTCATTCGATGCAAAGTAATCGTAGAAATATGTAGAGCCATATGAATTTCAGATTCCTCTATTGGTTATTGTTCGGAAGTGTCTCGATCATGTCCGCATAATTCACGAACCGTAGGAGACACACTTAAGGATTCGACGTTGTTTGAGTAGTTATGGAATGATGAGAAAGAGACCGAATGTTGTTGAGTCTCGAATGGGATTCGGATATCACGAGGAGATCCGAATGGTCGGAGAATAAGATTCATATAAGGAAAGTCCTGTTTGAGATGGAGAATGGTTCCGTGTTTTCATCGAATGTTCTAGAAGGTTCCGAATATCCAAGACTCAGGGGAAGGGTACATGAATGTGTTATATCAAGTTGATATGATTGCATCATGTACTCGGTGTCATCGCTGTTCAAAATAGAGGGTTTATTCAAATCCTTGTTTGAAAAGTCAAACGGCTAGTTTGAAAGTCAAACGACAAGTTTTTGGAAAGAGGAGGAGGAGTGGGAAACCGAGTTGGGGAGGGTTTCCCTCCTCCAACCGGCGGCGCACCACCCAAGCTGAGTTGGGGAGGGACTCCCCTCCCTCCCCTTGGCCGGCCGGCCCCTCCACCTATATAAGGAGGGGCAGGGCTCCCTCCTAGAGACACACAATCCCTTGCCCCGAAAACCCTAACCCTAGCCGCCGCCGCCCTCCAAGTCACCGCCGCCTAGGGATCTCCTTGCCGCCGACTTGGGCATCACCAAGCCCTAGCCGCCGGCTCTAGCACCTCTTCCTCGGCGTGTCTAAACCCTAGATCGTCGAGAGATTTCTCATAGCCCACCATACTCGCTCCGGCTTAAGGCGAAGCCCTGCGAGATCTCCCCTCTACTTCCGGTACCACGCCGTTGTGCTGCCTGAATCGCGAGGAGAGTGCTACAACCTCCAGCCTTTGGAACAAGGGAGAGGAAGGTCTTCACGAGTAATCGAACGTGTGACCGATCAGGGAGCGCCGAACGCAGCGCCGGAAGGATCGTCTACGCGATCTTGAGATCGGGAAGAGTACGACTACATCACCCACGAGAATCCGCTCTCGTTAAACACTTTGGAATCTTCGAGGGTGAGTTATTCCATCGACTCGTTGCGACAATCTAGTAGATAGATCTTGTCTTGTGTGTTTGTATGCGGTAGAAATTTTTTGTTTTCCATGCTACGAAACCCTACAATTTGCACCCATCTCGTCCTCTTCTTCTTCATCATCGGAGAAGCGGTGCCAGCAGTTCCATGCGATTTGACCGGGCTTGTTGCAGATCTGACAAATAACACGATCATCCTTACCCTTGCTATTGCTGCGACGGTTGTTGCCGTCGCCCTCTTACTGATGATGGAGCCCGTGTCCACGGCCAAAGCCGCCACGACCGTAGCCGCGACCACCGCCGCCACGTCCACGACCACGAGGTGCTCCACGACCACCTCGACGTACATCGCGTCCGTATGCCGCGACGTTGGCGGAGGAGTGCCCGTTGGTCATGTCAACGCCGAGGGCCGCCATGTGGTTGTCATACGCCATCATCTGGGCGTACAGCTCGGCGACGGTGAGGTTGTTGTCGGGGTTGGCGCCGATTGTAGCGAAGAGAGGATTGTAGGGGTCATCGAGCCCCGCGAGCAGGTATTCAACCAGCTCGTCTTCCTCGATTTTCCGGCCTGCTGCTGCAAGCTCGTCCGCCACCATCTTCACTGCAGCAAAATACTGCGCGGTGGTCTTACCTTCTTTCTTGGTGTTGGCGAGCTGGACCCTAAGGTTGGCGATGCGGGTGCGGGATTGGGCGGCGAACATTGATGTGATCGCCTTCCAGACGGCGGCTGCCGTCTTCATCCCGATGCAGGAGATCATGATCTCCCTAGAGAGTGACGCCAGCAGGTACGAGAGCACCAGCTGGTCGTTCTAGACCCAGACTTCGTACGCCGGGTTCTCCACCTCCTCGTCCTTGTCGTCCTTCCGGACGACCATCGTCTTCGCTGGCGCCTTGAGAGTCCCAACAAGGAACCCCATCACTCGGGCACCGCGGACGGCCGGGAGGACCTGCGTCTCCCATAGCAGGAAGTTCTCCCGGGTAAGCTTCTCGGTGGTGCCGGTGGTTGGAAGCTTTTCGGCCATTGGGCCGGAGGATGATGACGAGCCACTCATGATTGTAGATGTGTTTTTGGAAGATTGGCTCTAATACCATGTGAGGTTTTGAGATTAACAGGTTGCCTTTGCCTCGGCACCTGGTGCGTGTAAATATAGTTGAGGTATACAAACCGTCGACAGCGATTACAGGAGAGGTTACAAAGGATAGAGATAGATTAAAGAGAGTCCTATCCGATCACAACAAATCAGTTACAATTGAACTATCTGAAGTCTGTTCTATCTCCTTATCTCTCTATCTCTATATTTGAATATGTATACAACGCATGTACAAAGATTGTCACGTTGACACTAGTTCACTAACACTGCCAAGATCCGTTCCTCAATGGCCCCGATCCTTCCCTTGCCGGCCCGCTGTTGGTTTGGTGTTCCTCTACTGCCAGACCTCGCCCTGCAGCTCGTGGTCGCGAAGGCGACGCACAAAATTGCGAGGGGAATGTCCTACTCCAGCGCCATTAGCAGCGGTGGTGGAGGCGAGGTCTTCAGCGCAAGGTCGTATCTATCTCCCCATCTCTTCCTTTTAGGTTGTTCCTGAGTGCTCATCAATCCTAAAATCGAGGGCCTCGAGCACCGATCCAGGCCCTCAGCGGCAACAGCAGGCGAGGGCCCCGTGCATCGCGTGCCGGCGACCCGGCCCTAAGCTGCGGCCGCAGGCGAGGGCCCTGCGCGACGGCATCTCCCTGTCGGAGGGGTGCTCAGGCGAGGGCCTCGCACGGCGGCGGCTACAACCAAGGGACTTGCGTGTAGCATCCAGGAATTTCCCGTCGAAGGAGTGCTCCTACTCTACCGGTGGTCTCCTAACAGAGCTGCTGCTTCCGCCGTCGTCCACGACCTTGTTGCTATGGGCTCATGTGGTTACTCGGATGAGAGTGCTCTCCCTCCGTTTCAGTGTTTAAGACGTCCTCGTTTTTCGTGTTTTTTCTTTGACCAAAATTTACTCTAAATACGTAAAAACTTTTAGTATAAAACTAGTATCACCGGAAAGTATTTTTTAATATAAATCCAACGGTACTAATTATATACAATATAATCAAGATTTCAGTTCGAATAAAAGCGTGTACGCCTTAATCCAAACAGAGGTAGTAACTTATCTGGATCGTTTCAGTTCGAATAGTCTATATCAGCACTTGGCTTCGGATCTGCTATAATTAATCCCCTACTCTCTGAATTCGTATACTGTTTGGGTCTCTGTTCACTGAAATGTGTGTGCTAATTATTGCAGGGTTTTCTGCCACAGAACCAAATTATACTCTTCTGCCTTTGGAGAAACTTTCACTGACCAGCAACCTCTGCTTGTAAATAAACGAGCAAGTGCAGCCGATTTTGATGGTTCAGAGTCCAAGCACGGGCTTGAAGTCAACTTAGGCCCAAGTTTTCTTGAAATTCTTACGTTTCATCCTTTGAAAATTTGATCTATTTATCATGGGATAAGGATTTAAAAGAAAACGAGGGGATTACTTGCACTGTTTCTGTACTAACTTGCTGCATGCATGCAAGCTAGGTAAGAAAGGACTCCAGTTCTTAAGTTTAGTATGGAAGTAAATATTGATTCTAAAGCTAAGAATTATGAAGCAAACGCTGAATCAAGACGGTGCAACAATTATTTATTAGGTTGTGTTAAAGCACACAGATTGTCGACTAAAAGATAGCGCAACAAGGATCCTAATCAGCCAAAAATCAAACCGTAGCAATTGCACGGACATTCAGCTAGTAGTACTAGTTTACAAACAAATACCGTAGAAAGTTCTAAATGATCCATCGCTGGTACAATTATCGAGTTTGAAATTCAAATTAGTCAAGAGGTAGGGGTGGGCCGATAACCAAAAATCGAACCCAAAAAGACCGAGGACCGAAACCGAATAGACCAATACCGATCAAAAAATTAGGTAGCAAATTTTGTAGACCGAATTTTGTTCAGTTAATTCGGTCATTAGTTCTTGTTAACCGAATGGACCGAACTGACCGAACTTTAGGTGAGAGTGGCCCAGTTCCAAAGCCCTAGTTGCCCATAACTATATATTTATATTTCTCGTCTAAGCCTAATTTAGTATTATTGAATGTTAGCTTCCAAAAAATTAATATGACTATATGAAATGTAGTTTATATTCAAATTACAACTGAAATAGTACTAAATGATTTACCAAATATTATCCAACTTTTGTATTTGATAATATCTATCACACAATTCAATCATGACCGAAAACGAAACCCGAATTACCAGGTAACCGAATTTATCGATTAGTAAAAATAACAAATAAATTTTGGTATATAATTTTTAAAAACCGATTTCAAAATAGACCGATACAAAGACCGAATTTTCAGTCGTTAATGAACGCCCACCCCTATCAGGAGGGACCGGTCGATCGATAACTGAAACTGACTGATAAAGGCCCAGCGAACATCTAAAAAGGACACGGGCCCACATATCAGTGACCATGGAAACCGAGTACTCCTCCGGTCCCTGTAAAAAAAACAAGTTTAGTTGCACGATAAGCGGATCCGTTCCGACTAGGAACCGGCCGGGCAATGCATGGCGACCTACCGATCCATAAATTCCCCCCTCCCCCTCCCCCTCCCCAGAACACCACCGAGACGATCGAGATGCTTCCGCCGCGCACAGGACGACGCAGCCTCCGTCGCTCTGTGGCCGCCGCCGCGCCGTACTGCAGGAAGCCGAAGCACCGCGGGATCAAGAAAGTCCGCAAAGTCGGCGGCAGCCCGACGGCGTCTCTCTCGGACGACGCGCTCGCCAACATCCTCGCCCGGCTACCGGACGCGGCGTCCGTCGTCCGCTGCGCCGCGACGTGCCGGCGCTGGGGCCGCGTCGTGGCCACGAGCGCCGCCATCGTCTCCCGCTCCCTACCGCCCCTCGGGCGCTTCTTGCCGGACCTCGCCGTCGGCCTCTTCCACAAGGAGATGGACCTGCCTGCATCGGCGTCGCCGCTGCTTCCGTGCTTCGTGCCCATGGCCTCCGCCGCTCGCTTCCTCGGCGACGGCCAGGAGCGGCTTCTCGGCGTGGCGGGGCTAGGCGGCGGCGACGGCGGGATCTTGGACCACTCCCGCCCCGTGGCGTCCCGGAACGGACGCCTCGTTCTAGAGCTCAAGCACGAGGGCCGCGGCGCCGACGGTCTCTGGCTCGCCGTCTGCAACCCGATGATGATGCATGACAACAGCATCGTCATTGTGCCGCCTCTGATCTCAGCAGCAGGCACCACCATACAGGACTACGGCTGCGCGTTGCTCACCGGGCAGGACCTCCGCCCACCTCGCTGCAACACCTTCTTCCGTCTGCTGCTCGTCTATAACCGTGGCCCGGCCGGGAACTCCACCGTGCTCCGGTGCTACTCCTCGGACGCTGGCTGCTGGGGGCGGGAGGCCGAGTGCAGCGTCCAAGTCCCCAGCTCGGAGATCCGCGACATCGGCCAAGCCGTGGTGCGCCGGGGAGTTGCCTTCTGGGCCCTGGACCTTGGGGTGCTCGGGGCACGCCTGGACGAGATCGACCAGCATGGCGCCGTAACGGACATGCACTTGGTGCCTTACCAGGAACCTTATCCGTGTCCACAAAACCGGCTCCTGGGCATCTCGCCGGACAACAGGCTCTTCTTCATGGTCATGGGGGTCGTAGGGTGGAAGAACAAGTTTTTGCTAGCGAATCTATCCTACTTCAAGTTTTCGGACGAAGACAACATCCGCACTGGCAGGATGTTGTTCGGTCCTGATCGTGAGGACCAACAAGTGCGAATGCCCAACATGAAGTTGTCACACTATAACACGTCGGTTAAGCTGCGGTGGTTTGGCGAGAAGAGTGGTCTCGTCTTGTTCACCATGGGAAGACCGAGCGGGCATAGGGGCACCTTCGTATTGAACCTCCATGACAAAGTGCTCAACAAGGTGGCTGATGACGGCGACTCGTGGAAGAATTTGCTTGGGTATGAGATGGACATGGCGGCCTACCTTGCCTCCTCTGTCGACCCACAGTCACTAGTGGAAAAACCAGCGATGCCGAGTATCTGGAGGTTTGCTGTGTGTAGAACAACGGGTACTCGGTATATAACGCTCGAGCATCGCTAAATAAAACTCAGTAAATACTCGATAAAGTATTTCTCATATGACCCACGCCAAAGAGGTACTCGGCAACTAAGAAAAAGACACTCGGCAAACTTCTACTTCAACATGATATGAGCTTAATTCAGAGTTCCATGCTTGGGTTTTGGTGTATTAGAATTAAAATATTCGTAATGATGCATTGGATCATTAGACTGGATTTATTTTTCATCATCTCCCAATCACTACGGGAAAACCGCAGTACGCCGAGGATCGGGCTTCTACGCTAACGGCCAAATGTCGAGGCCCTCGATGTAGGTCCCTCCCCAGGCGAATGCACCAAATGGGCCCTTGGCAAGAAATGCTGTCGACGTAGCCTGGCTGGGCCGAGGGTGGCTGTCGGCATAGCCTGGATGGGCCGAGGGTGGCCGTCGGTGTAGGTCTGGCCGTTGGTGTAACCAGCGATGTGCTGAGGGCGTCCATCGGCTCACATAATGCCCTCGGCATAGCTAGGCCCACCTTATGACACGCGGGACGGCATTAGGCAGACGGACTATGCCGATGGCATTGGCGTCGCCAACGTTTTCTATTTTTCAACTATCAATTACATTTAGCCATAAAATTTACTCAAAGCTATGCCGATGGCATTGGCACAACATTTTTTGTTTATTTGCAATTTAGTTTAGCCATATATTTTTACTCATTTATTTACTTATCTCAATTATTTTAATGTGGTTATATTTTTTTCATTCTCCTGCGAATAGCGGTCTCCACCCACAAAAAATAAGGTCGCGATTCTCGTCATTGGAAAAGGACCGCCTGAGCACCGGAATCCCATGCAAATTTTCATATGGACCTAGGATATGTGTCCAAGTGTGACGAAAGGTCCCTAGACGCAATGTCTAGCTCCCCGACGTGACCTTTACATGTGTGCGATAACATTTAGCAAAATCCTAGACGTGTAGGTGTAACTGTCCGGCTACGGGTATACCGGGGGCTACAATGTGTTAGAAGGTCGGAACCTTGGTTTTCCATGTAGATATGACCTAAACAAACCTAAACCAACAAAAAATTACATTGTTGGAACCTCGTATGGAGAAACATATAGGGGTAGATTACCAGGGCCCACTTCTTAGGGTTTCGCTGGAAAAGGACCACCGAGGCACTGGAATCCCACGTGAACTTGCATGTAGACCTAGGACGTGTGTCCAAGTGTGGTGTAATGTCCATAGATACAATGTCTAGCTCCCCGGTGTGACCTTCTTTACATACGTGTGATAACATTTTGTAAAATCCTGAATGTGTAGATGTAACGGTCCTGTTGCGGGTATACCAGGGGCTATAATGTGTTAGAAGGTCCCAACCTTTGTTTTCCATGTAGATAGGACTTAAACAAACCTAAAAAAACAAAAGGTACATTGTTGGAACCTCGTACAAAGAAAGTTATAGGGGTAAACCGCCGGGCCCACTACCTAGGGTTTCGCTGGAAAAGGAGCATCGGAATCCCATAAGAACTTGTATGTGGACCTAGGATATGTGTCCAAGTGTGGTGGAAGATCTCTAGATGTAACTTCTAGCTCCCCGCTGTGATCTTATTCACATGCGTGCAATAACACTTAGCAAAATCCTAGACTTGTAGGTGTAACTGTCCGGCTACGGGTAATCCTAGACATACTCCCATACACGTTCCAAGGGCGGCTCCCTCTCTTTAGTCCCGAAGACAAATGATATGTGGTTGACTTCACATACCATCTAAAGAGGGAGATCTAACATAATATCATAAATCAATAGACCAAGTACCAAATTGAGAGACTATCATATTACAATATAATATAATATTTTTAAGTGATAAAAGTCATTTTATTGATTTTTCTTCGCACTTGGAGGAATTGCTTGCCCCTAGGAGGTTCCAGCGCACGTAAGGACCACTGGTACAGGTGGGGCCCACCCGTACCGCGCACCCATACAACCTGGCGTCAGGACCTCCTCGTCAAATACTTCTTCGTTGCAAAAACAGATCACAAATCCGACATTCACAGAAACCTCCAACCACGAAAAACCACACCAGAAAAGGATCCGAAGGAGGAAATCTTTGCTGCTGCACGGATCATTAGAGGACAACGCACCATCACCTACATCATCAACCACTGCATCTCCATCACTATCTCTACAACCATCTTCCATTCATTAGATCTTGTTGTAATTCTAGATTCAATTGTGGTTTGCACTAGATTCATTCCATTACCTTTATCCATCCATTTGATTATGATGATGTTTTTGATTGCTTCCATGTGTGAGTAGTTCGCTTTGTTCTTGGGGAGATGGAGAAACCCTAACATTATTATGAAATGAAATAAAGATGATCTATTACTTCTGTATATGATCCATTGATCTATGATGTGTGTCTGATCTCTCCCTTTAGATTTTATGTGTAGTTGTAACACCCTCAGAATCGACCCTATGCAAGTTTGAGCGAAACCCGCCAAACCCGCATAGAAACGATTCAAAGGTGCCCACCAGGCACTTTCGTGCGGGTGGAAAACGAAGTAATAACATTACACAACAGTCCTCGATGGGACCCACAGAACAGATATATATACAACACGACTCCTTGAGTCAAGAATACAGATATAATATACGAAGATCCAAATCACCTTGAAAACGAGAGTGCGTCCAGCTACGGACAAGATGCAAATGGGGCTAAGCGCCCTGAAGAATAACCAATGGCGTCCATAACCCTGCCCAGGCCAAGCCGGAAGGTAACCCTGCTAACGACGTCGATCTCCAAACCTGCTCAAACAAAAGGGGTGCCGACAAAGGGCAAAGGAAAAAGAGGCGTCAAGATCTTGAGGCCAGTACACGGCGAGGCTAGAATTCGGCGGTCCTCGCCTACATAGGTATGGTGGACTGAGGCGGCAGCGGCAGCATGCACTAAACAACCTATAGAGACTCGACACAACTGGCGACTATCAGAGAGGGGTGAGAAAGACCTATTCGGAACCAACCTGATTCTACCATCAGTCAAACTCGTCCGGGTGTTTCCCCCTCGAGACCAAACGAGGAAGTCAACCAAGGAACTCACACAGTTGGCAGTTTTATTTATTCAGTTATCGTTGCAGCAATTACTAGTCAAGTATAGATAATCATCCTGATAAAATAAGCAGTGGGCACTTTTAGTTAACCATTCCGTTATAGTTGTAACACTTACTAATCAGATACAAATAGCATGAGATAACCCAAAAACCAAGCAGTTGTTGGTACTTTTATTTAGCCATTCCGTTGTAGTTGCAATACTTACTAGTCAGGTACAATGGTCGCAAGCGACAAACCAAACAAGCAATTGTGGGCAGTATTATTTAGCCATTCCATTATAGTGAAGCTGATTACTAGTCATTATATAGTCAAATTTATAGCACTACTTTAGTTATAGTTGTCTATGATCGAGATACTGTGCTCCAAGTCGTCCATAACCGCGGACACGGCTTTCAGAAAGTTTTAACCCGGCCGGGGTGCACAAATAGCAACACACACTCGATCAACCTCGAAAAATCAAATCAAAACCCAACGAGGCCTTCACGACAAAGCAATCACAGGATTCAGAAATATTTCAGGGGGCCACCCCTTGGAGTACACCCGCAACGAAGTTAGCTGACTCTGAGACGGACCCGAGGTTCGGGTGGGCCGGTCAGAACATCGGGAACCCAAAACTGGGCTTGTCGACACCGCGAAAACGTGTCCCGATCCTAAACAGTACAGTGTGCTCCTCGCACAATCGTAAATAAAGCAGTAGCATGGCATAAGTACAAGATAGTAAATAAAACCTCAAACTAGTTTGTGGCCCCAAGAAATAAGACTGAATCAAGCTCTGGCGTGCCGAGGGGTTCGAGGGGTTGTTCTTCGGACTCCGGGAAGGAGAGAGTGGCGCCATTGGATTTGTGAGGAAGAACCTAGGGTCATCGATTTCGTGAAGGCGATCTTGTCGTTGATGGCAAACTTGGATTCCGATAAGAGGGTCTTGTCGTCCGAGAGGGTTCGACGATCTTGCTAAGGTGATTGGGATGCATATTTTAGTCTCGGTCTTCGACAGTATCGTCTCGAACCTCGACGAGAATGCGGAACAAAGGGAGCACCAAGGCAGCAGCTGTCACAAGGCAAGAAATGATACAGAAGCTGTGGCTAGGAACATATAACACCTAGTCGTGCACCTGTACAGGAACTAGAGAAACACACGTCCGTAGATGACAGGAACAGAGCAGAACAAAACATGATTCGGAGCAGAACAAACACGTGTTGGGCGACCATAGAGAAGAACTTGCAGAGGAGGGTCCCTCGGCGAAGAATGATGCGGAGCCGCGGCCAGCAGAAGGAGGGCTTGCCGCGGGTGGGGTCGTGCAAGCAGGCCCAACGGAGGAGGCACGGTCGCATATGGCGAAGACGCAGGGTCGGCGGGACTGGTCTCGGCGAAGAAGCGGAGGAGAGGACCTGGCAGAGGACGGACAGCTGCGGGGTCGAGGCGACGGGAGCCAAGCGGGGCGGCCGGGGCCGAGAGGAGACGCCGGCGAGCTCGTCCAGGGGGAAGGTGAGGAGGATGGTGGAGGGGGCAGTGTCCTGGTGGCGGGGCTGAGGACGACCGGCGAGGGCGCTAGGGAGGAAGGCGGCGCCGCGGAGGCGGAAGGAGATGGGGCGAGCGCGGCGTCGGGGGGGAAGAGCGACGGCGAGGTCGAGCACGCGCGCCACAGCGGCAGAGGATGGCGAGCTCGCGGCAGCCGGCTGGAGGTTAGCGACGAGGCCACAGGGCATCTGGTAGGCAACTGCTGGTGCCTGCAGATGGAGGCGAGGCCGACGGGCAGCGGGGATCGAGGGAGGCGACGAGCGGAGAAGCGGCGCGGCAGGGCGAAGGAAGGGGCTAGAGCAGCGGCCGCGCGAAGCTATGCAGGCGGCGGCGGCGGTGGGAGGGAGGAAGAACCCGAGGCAGGGAGGGCACGCGGTGGTCGAAGGGCATCGCGAGGTGGAGGCTGCGCCTGTGCAGGGGGGGCGGCGGCGGTTGCCAAAGGGGAGGGAGGAGGCGTGTCGTGGGAGCGGGGTCACGCGGGGGAGGGAGTGGACCAGGTCCAGGGGAGGTGGGGCCACGGGGGAGTGTCGGGGTGGGAGGGCTTGGCAGGTGTGGGTGGAACCGGTCTGGGGTAGGTGGGACCCGCGGGCAGGTGGAAAAGGGAGATGGGGTCTTGTGGTGGGAAAAGGAGTGGGCGGTGGACCCGGGCGGTGGAGGGAGTGGGGGGGTAGGATGAGGTGGCAAAGTTTGATAGGGTGGGGGGATGGCCAGGGGTGATGTGGCGAGAACCGATTGGAGGGAGTGATGTGGCTGGGGACTGGGTAGGATTAGGATAGGTAGGAAAAGATTTAGGCGGTCCGAATTTGGGACTAGATATTTATTTTCGGTTTTCTTTACACATTATTTTAAAGAGCCTTTGTAAATCTTTCAGTCAAAACAAAATATCTGGACAACCGAAGTTTGTTTTGGAATTAGGACGGGGGTGTTTGCAAAAACAAAATAGACCTTTGTAAAATAGTTTTTATCAAACGGATGCATGATGATGTCATGATGATGCAATGCACAAAACCAACGCGATTTTCTAGTAGTGGTTTTGCGGGATGCCACAGTAGTCAGCCACATATCATTTGCCTTCAGGCCTAAAGTAAGAGGGTGAAACCCTTTGAACATGTTTGGATGTTGTGCCGAAAGCTATTGTGACTAGAAGTGTCGCTATTGTTGGGGTTCGGTGCAGAAAGTCATTTTTTTTACTACGCGGCAAACCCTAGAAGCCCAATATCTATCTACTAGTAATGCAGTAACGGGAGGGTATATGGTATTCATATTTCTCATATTGCTCACTTGTTCTACAAAATTGCTCACTTGTTCTTAAAAATACTCATCCACCTCTTCCAATGAGGATTCATGTCCCATGTTAATATCATCACAATGTTCATAGAAAGATTCATCTTCTAGTCCCTCACCAAAGTCCCCCAAATCACTGTCTAGGCACAAATCCTCCTCGGAACAATCATCATAAGTTTGGGACTTATAGAAATCATTAGTAGATAATGAGATATCATTTGCATGCATACTATTTGTGTGGAAAATTATTTTCAGAAGTAGGAGATTCAAGTGGTTCGTCAAGTTGCTCCTCTTCATTCTTACGAAGATAATTCGTAAATAGTTCAGCCTTAGTATTACCTTCGGGCTTACCTTCCATTAGTTGAGAGGGTGCAACATCAAGTGCCACCTCTTTATTAACAACATGTTCCGGTGGTTTAGGTGGAGGCTCTTTGTGTGAAGTTCCCTCCACATTATCTTTTGGAGCACCCTACAAAAGGTTAGATTCTTCCATGGCAGCTTTAATCCGTCCAACAATAAATTCATTATCATGGAAGCTATCTTGGCAATAGCAGAATATAGGGAAGACAAAAAATTGAAAATGTTCCCCTCCTCGTCGCTCCCGTGGGCGACGGGAGGGCTCCCGAGACACTGCCTCTAGGCCCCGTCCTCCATCCCCCGCCCTCCCCTCGCCGCCGCCGGAGGGCGTCGCCGGCCGAAGGCCTGGCGCTGGCGCTGGCGGGGCCCCATCTCCCCCTCACGTGGAGCTCATGGCGCGGGCCAGCAGCTTCAGCATGGGCCACGCGCTGGCCCGGGGCGTGTCGTCGTGGCTCTCCTGTGGCGGCGTGGAGACCGGTGATGGCGGGGCAACTTCCTGCTGGATGCTGGGTCCTAGAGGCGGCAGGCGACGATGGTGTTGCCCTGCAGCGGGGCTCAGGCAGGTGCTGGCGGCCAGGGTCACGTGGCCCAGATCTGGGCCCATCCAGGCCGGATCTGGTCCTGTGCTGCCTCGACCCATCTCCTGGGAGGGCCTGCGTTGATAGTGTGCGAGCCAGCGCGGTGACGCGGTCATGGGCGGCGGGGAAGCGTGGCACATCTGTGGCAGGCAGAGCTCGGGCGGGCGTGGCCATGGCGTCCTGATACATCGTAAATGTATCTATAATTTTTGATGCTCCATGCCTGTTTTATATCATTTGTCTTATGTTTTATCTACACTTTGAGGCATTTTTATACATTTTATAGAACTAACCTATTAACAAGATGCCACAGTGTCAGTTCCTGTTTTCTGTTGTTTTTGGTTTCAGAAAAGTTAGTAAAGAAATATTCTCGGAATTGGACGTAACGAAGCCGGAAGTTCCTATTTTTCCAGACACGAGAAGGAGTCCAAAGAAGATACGGAGGAGAGCCAGGAGGCAGCCACACCCCTGGTGGCGCCCCTCCTCTGACCGCGCCAGGGTGTGGTGTGGGCCCTTGGCCCATCCCCTGACATCGCCCTTCTGCCTATATATTATCTCTAACGCGAAAACCCTAAATCAATCAGCATCAATCCATGAAAAGGTCCACAACGCCGCCGCCGGAGAGGAGATTCGGGGGACAGAAGTCTCTATTTCGGCACCCTGCCGGGACAGGGAATTGCCCCTGGAGCCATATCCATAGATCTCCACAACCATCTCAATTGCCATTGCTGACTCCCACGATGAGGAGGGAGTAGTTCTCCCTCGGGGCTAAGGGCTCTACCGGTAGCTATGTGTTCATCTCTCTCTCTATGAGTGATCTTATTGTGATCATGAGCTTTGTAATCAAGTAGATCTACTCTGCTACTCAAGTGCTTTAATTATTGTAATCTCCGGTTATCCCCACGTGTGTGAAGTTGACAGTGTGCACACCGTGTGGCACTTAGGCTAAAGATTACAGAAATACTTATCATGAGTTATAATTTGAGTTGGATGTCTCTATGAGTTTGTAGTGTTTGTTGGAACCATCTAGCGCTCGAGGTGACAATGGGGTTATCTAGATGGGGAATGTGAACTTCAAGGTGTGTTGTTATAGCCCTACACCGTCAAACCGGAGAGTAGTTCAGGGTAGCATCATGAAGAGAAGATATTTATATGAGAGTGTCCACTAGTGAAAGTATGATCCCTAGGCCTTGTTTCTAAGCATTGAAACACCGTTACAATCAGTCCTGTTACATGTTTGCTTGCTGCCACTTTTATTTCAGATTGCAATTACGACTTATTATCATCCATATTACTTGTATTTCACTATCTCTTCGCCGAACTAGTGCACATATACACCTGACAAGTGTATTGAGTGTGTTGGGGACACAAGATACTTCTTGTATCTTGATTGCAGGGTTGCTTGAGAGGGATACCTTTGACCACTTCCTCCCTGAGTTCGATAAACCTTGGGTGACTGATACGTCAGAAACGAATCTATAATTTTTTATGCTCCATGCTTTTTTAGTATCTACTTTGCTTTGCTTTGTCTACACTTTGAGGTGTTTTTATATATTTTCTGGAACTAACCTATTAACAAGTTGCCACAATGATGGTTACTGTTTTCTTACATTTTGGTTCGGAAAGCGCGTAAAATCAATATTCTCGGAATTGGACGGGACAAAAGCCAAAGTCAATATTTTACCGTGAGGGACACGAAGCCAGAAGATGAGACGAAGACGCGAACCAGGAAGGCCAGACCCCCCTAGGCGCGGGTGGGCCCTGCCCTGCTCCTAGTTAGGGTTTGGGGCCCCTGGCCGCCTCCCAGCCTCGCCTCTTTGCCTATAAGAAGCCCCTGATGCAGAAACCCTAAGTACCCGATCAATATTCCACGAAACCTTATGTATCCTACGCCACCGTCGTCCCTAGATCGGGGGGGGTATGAAGTTCTTCCCGGCACCCTGCCAGAGGAGAGATCATCTCGGAGGCCTTCTCTCCGGCATGATGTGTGAGTAGTTCCACCTTGGACTATGGGTCCATGTAGTAGCTAGATGGTTGTATCTCCTCCTTTGTGATTTCATGTATAGATCTTGTGAGCTCCGTTCATGATCAAGATCTAATCTATTTGTAATCATGCATGTTGTGTTTGCGGGGATCTGATGGATATTGAGATTACTATATCAGATTGATTAATGGTTTTGTATTTATGATTCTATCATGTCTGTGTTGTTTGTGATCCCCGCAAGTAGTTGCTAGTGACTCCAAGAGGGGGTATTTATGCTCCATAGTGGGTTCATGCCTCTAGTTTCCAAGGGAAGTGACATAAATCTCTTCGGTTGTAGATGTGTTGTTGCTACTAGGGAGAAAACAATGGTCTCTTGTTCATGGAACAAGTGGATTGTTTACCTTACACACTTTTCTTAAAGCAGTTGTCTATTGCTTGCAACTTAATACTAGAGGGGGTTCGGATGATAACCTGAAGGTGGACTTCTAGTCATAGATGCAGTTGGATGGCGGTCTATGTATCTTGTTGTATTGCCCAATTGAATCTCATAGGATCTTTTTGTCTAGTATTACATTGTTATGCCTTGCTCAGTTCCTGTCAATTGCCCTGCCGTAATTTGTTTACCCTTCATTCCATGTTGTTTATCTAAGGAGAGCACCTCTAGTGAACTATGGATCCAGGTCCAATCTTTACCATTGATACATCTTCAACTGTTACTTGTTTACTTGTTGCAAACCATTACCTTCCCTACCATACGTTTAATCCTTTGTTACAGCAAATCGGTGATCTTGACAACCTCACTGATTCGTTGGGGCAAAGTCTTGAGTTTGTGTTGAGCAGGTCTCCGCGTTGCTTGCAACAGCTGTGTGACATTTCCTTCCTCCTACTGGTTCGATAACCTCGGTTTCTTACTGAGAGGAAACTTGCTGCTGTGCTGCTTCACACCTTCCTCTTGGGGTTCCCAACAGGCTGCACGTTAGCCATAGTGATCCACTTAAGAGAAACTTGTTGTTGTTCTATAAACCTCTGCACTTGGAGGCCCAACACTGTCTACAAGAATAGAAGTGTGCATAGACATCAAGCTATTTTCTGGCGCCGTTGCCGGGGAGGTAAGGTAAAAGGTACTCACATCCTCTGGATACTAAGCTATCTTCTAAAATTGTTGCTGGTGTGTGAGTGCTCGAAGTTAATTCCTTTAGATTCTGCAATTATATCTTTTTGTTTCTTGTTTTTATTTTCACTAGTTAGGCTTAATGGAAAACAACAACAAAATTAGAGAGCTTTTTAGTATTTTTCCTGAGTTAGAACATAAATGGTCTGGAGAGAAAATTAAAAAACCTGTGGAACTTTCTTTGCATGCTAATAGCAATGTTATTAGTATGAATTTTTTGAACACCATTGTTACTAATACTATGGAAACGTCTAAGCTTGGGGAAGCTAGTTTTTATGAAAATGATCTTTTTAGTTCCCCAGCTTTAGGGAAGAAAATTTGCTTTGATGATACTTTATCTCTCATATGTAGTAAAACTAATGATGCTTGTGATATTTTAAATCCACATACTAAAAGTGTCCCTTTTCAAATACCTATGGAAATTTTTGAACGCGTTATGAGTAACTGCTATTTTGGAGATGGAACTGTCATCCTCGTGATCATTTACTCTTTATACATGAATTATGCGAGTTGTTCAAGTGTGCAGGTATTTCAATAGAACAAGTTAAGAGGAATCTATTCTCTTTATCACTTAGGGATAAAGCAAGGGAGTGGTATAAGCTACTAGATGATCCTCATCATTTGGAATGGAAGGAACTTGAATCTCTCTTTTACTCTAAATTTTATCCTCCTCATGATAGAGAAATTATTGCCCAAGCATTTGGGAGATTGAAGTCACTAATTATCAAATGTCCCATTCATGAGCTACCCAGTAATATTATTAATAATAGTTTTTATGCAAGGCTAAGTGGGATCCTTCACAAGTAAGGAGGTCAAAGCTAAGTGGGATCTACTATAAACAATTCAAAGCAATACCTAAGATTGAGATAATGACAAAGGTAAAGAACCAGGTATAAACTATGAGTATGATTGAAATAAGTCTTTTGCTGAAACTGGTGATTTTCAAGAACTTAGTGCTAAATATGGTCTTGATCCTCAAATTCTTGTTGATTGTTGTAGAGCCTTTGCTTCTCATATTAATGCTCCTAAATAAAAATGGGACATGTATCATGAACCTTTTAAAGACACTTGCATGAAAAATGAAACTGTTATTAATGATTGCAATAAACATGCTCAAATTTCTGAAAATACTATTTCTTATAAGCATGTTAATTTTTTTGGAATACATAGACCTTGTGAAAAGAATCAAATCGAAGAATAATATTGTATCACCCACAGGAATGAAAAAACTAGAACATGGTATAAGGCTCTAGATGATCTTGGTAAAAAAGTGTGTACCCTCTATCCTTTAATTTGTGAACTCTGCTTTGAAGTGGGTCATTTCAATTTTCAATGCTCAGGCCATAATAATGACCTTTCTAATCCAATGAGTACTGCAAGTTTGTAATGTGATAACATGATTACTTTTAATCAACATGATGAACTTACATTATTTTGGGGGTGTGAAGAGTTATCAAGAAAAACTTCTTTGGTAGATATGAGTGCTTTTGATATGAATAGCTTCCTGCATGGTTGTCATCTTTACTGTGTTGATAATTTCCATGCAAATACATACATACAAAATATTATAAAATATGATATTTTACCAAAATATGACAGGACTGATATGTGTTTTGTTCTTATTAAAGAAAAGGAGGAATCCTCCAAAGTTTCTTCTATTGTCTCTAACAGTAAACTAGGGTATGTGGAGAAGCTTCCGTTCAAGCCTCTCCCTCCTAAAGAGTGGGAAAAAAAGAAGAGGAGTAAAAGGAGAGAGGAAATGGTATTTTCCCCTAAGCATGTTGCTCCTATTATAGTTTTTGCTGATGAGTCTGAACTAAATAATGTTCCTATGCCTGTTACCTATAGTAGTGATCATGATTGGGAAAAGCACACTACTTTTGATATTGAAAATCTCTTTGGTATGAATTCTGAAAATGATATTCGTAATTGTTGTACTATTAGTACTATCCATGTTCTTTCCAATGATGATATGTTTGCAAATGAACACACTTTGGAAGATAGCTATTCTATTGCTTATGATGATTACAATGATAAATATGATATTTTTAGTCCAGCTACTATTGAGGAGAAAATTAATCATGATTACAATATGCCTCCTATATCTGGTGATTATGGTGATGAGAATAATAATGATAGCTATTTTGTTGAATTTTCTCCCACTACAATTAATAAGAATGACTATGCTTATGTGGAGAGTAATAATCATTTTATGCATGAGGCTCATGATAAGAATGTTTTATGTGATAATTATATTGTTAATTTTATTCATGATGCTACTGAAAGTTATTATGAGAGAGGGAAACATGGTTTTATGCATCCCAATAATATTAAGTTTCCCCTCTTTATGTTGAAAATTTTGAAGTTACTCTTGTTTTATCTTTCTATTCTTGTCATTTTGTTCTTTGTGAATTTATTTGCGTACAAGATTCCTATGCATAGGAAGTGGGTTAGACTTAAATATGTTTTGAATTTGCTTCTTGATGCTCTCTTTTACTTCAATTCATATTTCTTATGTGAGCATCATCGAAATTATCATGCCTAACTTAAAGGCGTTAAAGAAAAGTACTATTGGGAGATAACCCAAATTTCACTAGCTTTTTATTTTGTTGAGTCTTGGAAGTTATTTTGTTGATCTTTGTTTGCTGCAATAAGTTTGTTAGACCCAACACACTTCTTTTGGAGATAGACACACTCCATTTTCATTGCCTAGAACACTCTAGTTTTCACTCTTATTGTTCTGTGAGTGTTCACTTTTGCTAGCATTGTGTTTAGCTTTAGTTTTCTTCTGATTTTTGCTTAGAACTTTTTAGTTCCTCTTTGAAGATTTGTGAGACAAGCTCACTGGTTTTTATTGATTATTATCCTTGTGAGTTGTTTCAAATAAGTTGATTGTTGTTGGAAAAGAGTAGGAAGTTTCATGCTTAAGTGGTACAAAAGGAGCATTGCTTTGACGATGTCTTAGACTTTATCATGTCATGCTAGATGTTGCTTTGACCATATTCTTAGTGATTATTGTTGTAGCATGACTTGTTCCAAACAATTGAGATCGCTTAATGTGCCTTGAAAGAATCATTCGTTGTTTTAGCATAAAAAGCATATTATTATGGTATTCTCCTTTGATGCTTTATTTGGGTTAACTTGGCACATGCTTACACCATGTTAAGACTATGAACCAATCACCTTAGCCTCTATGATCATTTATTTTTTAACTTGTGATATCACTTTATTCTTTAATTAATAATGTTTTGTCGCTTTGCATGATTATGGCCATTATTGCTCTCTTAGTTGGTCGCTCCCAGTATTTTGCTAGCCTCCACTTGTACTGAGTATGAGCTCTACTCGTGCATCCAACTCCCAAGAAACCAAGTTATTCCAAAGAGTCCACTATAAATTTCTATGCATGGTGTGTTACACCATTCCAAGTATATTCATGTTTTTATCTATCTTCCAAATTAAACTTGTTATGTGTAAATTAGTGATTAAATCTCTCACAAACTTGATGGCACACTTTACTTTCTTGCACCTAATAATCTTGAACCATTGTGTCATCTATGTTATCTATATGATCGCACTCATAAGTTGGGAATTAGCAGAACCATGCTATCATGGGGAACGCTTTCAACACTTGTACATATTACCCAGTTGATATCATGATCTTTTGTTTATGGATGTCGGTGGTGTGAAATAAAAGGGGAACTTGTAAGTCCATGGAGTATTATATATGTGTTAGAGAAACGCCTGGGCGGCTAGCCTAAGCCATGCCTAATTATGGTGGAAACTTGCAGCATAAACATAGTGAGGAATCTATGAAGCGTATTGAGAAAAATATATAGAAAAAAAAGCACCATACTCATGGTAAATAAAAAGATCGCTGAGATGCTCATTGTCTGTTTCCTTATCATTTTGATATGGGATAGCTCCTGTGTCATGGGGCAAGGGGTACCCCGTTGACGGTTCTCTATGATACACATATACTTACAATGACAAGAACTTGCTTGTGACTAAAGTTGAGTAGCATGAGGAACGACCCTCGTACTCATTAGCTTTCGGCTCTCATTGCCCCTATCATAAGCATCTTGAAGTGATTAAGGTTAAAGTGAAACAAATATGAAGTATATGCTTGACAAATCATAAGTTGGCAATCTCATGCTACTCAACTTTAGTCACAAGCAAGTTCTTGTCTTTGTAAGTATATGTGTATCATAGAGAACCGCCAATGGGGTACCCCTTTCCCCATGACACAGGAGCTATCCCATATCAAAATGACAAGGGAACAGACAGTGAGCACCTCAATAATCTTCTTATTTACCATGGGTATGGTGCTATATTTTTTCTCTCTTTTTTCTCTATATTTTTTCTGAAGATGCTTCATGGATTGCTCACTATGGTGATGCTGCAAGTTTCCACCATGATTAGGAATGGATTAGGCTATCCGCCCAGGTGTTTTGCTAACACGTATATAATACTCCATGGACTTACAAGCTCCCCTTTTATTTCATACCGCTGACATCCATAAACAAAAGATCATGATATCAACTAGGTAATATGTATAGGTGTTGAAAGCATTCCCCATGACATCTGCTAATTACCAACTTATAAGTGCAAGCATATACAACATAGATGACACAATAGTTCAAGTTTATTAGGTTCAAGAAATAAAGTGTGCCATCAAGTTTGTGAGAGCTTTAATCACTAATTTTCACATAACAAGTTTAATTTGGAAGATAGATAAAACATGAATATACTTGGAATAGTGTAACATGAAGGGTTTTGCACCATAGTAAATCAAAAATATTCTATGGATGCAAACAAGAAAGCCAAGATCTAATCTAGGAGATGCAATCAACGAGAGGGATATATGAGATATTCATACCCTTAAAGAAATCGCACAGCGGAAACGTTCAACAGAACATGGTTGGTGTAGTCGTACTCGTCGTCTCCTCCTCGCGATCCGATCCGAACCTACGCCACAAGTGGCGGCGCCTCCGAGAGATGCACACGTACGGTGCCGCAACGTCTCCTCCTTCCTTGGTCCAGCAAGTGGGGTGGAGATATAGATTGGATCTGCAGCAGGACGGCGTGGTGCTATGGTGGAGAGTTTCTGCGGCAGGGCTTCGCCTACGCGCAGTCGGGAGAGAGAGAGGTGGAGGGCAGCAGGACGGCGACTAGGGTTGGAGGAGTGGGGGAGGGGTGCGCCCCTGCCCACCTTAGATAGGGGGCTTGCCGGCCCCCTTGGCCCCTCCTCCAAGCCCTAGGGCGGCGACCCCAAGGGTTGGAGTGGGGGGGGCAAGTTTCCCCCTTCCTTCTAGAAGGGTTCCCTAGGGTTTCCCCTAGGGTTTGGCCGGCTGGGCCTATGGGGACTTGTGCCCCGGCCCAGCGGGCACTCCCTCTTAGGCCACGCAGCCCTCGACAAGTGGGGCCACGTTGGTCCCACTCCGAAGCTTCTAGAACCTTCCGGTACAATACCGAATACTCCTAAACGATTCCGAAATCCAAAAACTGCTTTCCTTTATATGAATCTTATTCTCCGGACCATTCCGGAACCTCTCGTGACGTCATGGATCTCATCCGAGACTCCGAACAAAAACTCATAAACCAATTATCCATTCTATCCTAGCGTCGAGGCACGTTAAGTGTGTGACCCTACGGGTTCGAGAATATGCAGACATGATCTTCTATCAATAATCAACAGCGGGATCTGGAAACCCATATTGACTCCCACATATTCATCGATGATCATATCGGATGAACCACGATGCCAGGATTCAATTAATCCCATATATATATTCCCTTCGTCACGCGATATTTTACTTGCCCGAGATTCGATCGTTGGTATCAGCATACCTAGTTCAATATCGTTCACATCAAGTACTTTACTCGTTCCGTAATCCGATATCACTTTGTGATTAACTCCTTAACCACATGCTTGCAAGCGGTGTTGATATCGATTACCGAGTGGGCCCGAAGTATATCTCTCTGACTCGGGAGGGACAAATTCCATCTCGATACATACAACCCAACAGGTACTTTCCGATCACCTGAGAGACACCTTTATGATCACCCTCACATAGGATGACGTTTGATGACCTCAAAGCTTTCTTCCGATACCAGGGAGTTGCATTATCTCATGGTCTAAGGAATACAATATTTGACATGGGAAAAAGCTTCGCAAAGATGAACACGATGACACGATCTAATTGCTCTGCTTGATTTTGGTTTGTCCATCATATCATTCTCCTAATGACATGATCTCATTATTAATAGACAACTGATGTCTATGGTTAGGAAACCTTAACCATCATTAATCAATGGGCTAGTCCATAGAGGCGTACTAGGGACACGGTGTTTGTTCATAAACCACACAAGTATCAAAGTTTCCACTTAATACAATTCTAGCATGGAATATAAACTTTATCATGAACAAGAATTATAACAATAACATCTTTATTATTGCCTCTAGGGCATAATTCCAACAGTCTCCCACTTGCAATAGAGTCAATAATCTAGTTTACATCTAGCAACAATCTAACACCCATGGCATTAAGGTGCTGATCATGCTTTGCTCGTGGAAAAGGTTTAGTCAACGGATCTGCGACATTCAGATCCATATGTACTTTGCTAATCTTCAGATCTCCATCTGCTATATAATCTCGAATTATATGAAAACGGCGGTTGATGTGCTTGGTCTTTGGATGATATCTTGGTTCCTTAGCCAGTGCTATGGCGCCAGTGTTGTCACACAATATCTCCAGTGGGTCCAAGGCACTTGGAACCACACCAAGCTCAGTGATTAAGTTCCTGATCCAAACTCCTTCACTTGACGCTTCTGGAGTAGCCATGTATTCCGCTTCTAGTGTAGATCCCGCAATCACGCTTTTCTTGCAGCTTCTCCAGCTCACGGCTCCTCCATTCAAAATATAAACGTATCCTGTCTGAGATTTAGAATCATCCGGGTCGGTGTCGAAACTAGCGTCGGTGTAACCTTTTACTATGAGCTGCTCATCACCTCCATAGACCAAGAACATTTCTTTAGTCCTATTTAAATAATTTAGGATGTTCTTTACGTCTGTCCAGTGTTCCACTCCTGGATCACTTTGGTATCTGCTCGTCAAACTAAGAGCATTGGACACATCCGGTCTAGTACACAGCATGGCATACATGATAGAACCTATGGTCGAGGCATATGGCACTTTACTCATAGTTTCTCTATCGTTTACCGTAGCTGGACACTGAGCCTTGCTCAATATCTTACCTGACAACATGGGCAATGAACCTTTCTTTGCTTTATCCATTCTGAACCATTTTAGAACTTTGTTAGATATGTACTTTGGCTTAAAGCTATTAGGTGTCTTTGTCTATCTCTATAGATTTTGATGCCTAATTTATAAGCAGCTTCTCCTAGGTCTTTCAATGAAAAACATTTATTCAAATAACTCTTCACATCGTTAAGAATACCAATGTCAATCAATATGTCATCCACATATAGTACTAAAAATGTCACCGAGCTCCCACTCATTTTCTTGTAGATACAAGCTTCGTAGAAATTTGGAACAAATCCAAAGCTCTTGATCACTTGATCAAAATGAAGGTTCCAACTCCGAGATTATTGCTTCAGTCCATAAATGGAACGCTGAAGTTTGCACACCTTATCAGCATCCTTAGGATCGACAAAACCTTCGGGCTGCATCATATACAACTCTTCATCAATGTTGCCATTGAGGAGAACGATCTTGACATCCATCGCCATATTTCATAATCATGAAATGCAGCAATTGCTAATAAAATCCGAATGGACTTAAACATCGCTACGAGAGAAAGTCTCATCGTAGTCAACACCTTGAACTTGTCGAAACCCTTTTGCGACAAGCGAGCTTTATAGATAATATTACCATCGCGTCCGTTTTCTTCTTGAAAATCCATTTGCATACGGCCTTACGGTCGCTAGGAGGTCCACCAAAGTCCATACTTGGTTTTCGCGCATGGATCCCAATTCGGATTTCATGGCCTCTAGCCATTTCTCAGAGTCTGGGCTCATCATTGCTTCCTCATAGTTCACAGGTTCACTGTTGTCTACCAACAAGACGGTTAAGACAGGGTTGCAGTACCATTCAGGAGGGGCACGCGACCTTGTCGACCTGCGAAGTTCAGTAGTAGCATCGTTCGAAGTTTCATGATCCTCGTCATTAGCTTCCTCTATTGTTGGTGCAGACGGCACTGGAACAATTTCAGGTGTTGCGCTACTCTCCAACTCGAGAGAAGGTTCAATAACCTCGTCTAGCTCTACCTTCCTCCCACTCACTTCTTTCGAGAGAAACTCCTTCTCAATAAAGGATCCGTTCTTTGCAACAAACACTTTGCCTTCGGATCTGTGGTAGAAGGTATACCCAATCGTTTCCTTAGGGTATCCTATGAAGAAACATTTCTCCGCTTTGGGTTCGAGCTTGTCCGGCATCAACTTCTTGACGTAAGCTTCGCATCCCCAAACTTTAAGAAACGACAACTTAGGTTTAGCACCAAACCATAGTTCATACGGTGTCTTCTCAACGGATTTAGATGGTGCCCTATTTAAAGTGAATGCAGCGGTTTCTAATGCATAACCCCAAAATGATAACGGCAAATCCGTAGGAGACATCATTGATCGCACCATATCTAATAGAGTTCGATTCCGGCGTTCAGACACACCATTGCGCTGTGGTGTTCCGGGTGGCATGAGTTGCGAAACGATTCCGCTTGCTTTAAGATGCGTGAGAAAATCATAACTCAAATATTCACCTCCACGATCGGATCATAGAAATTTAATTTTCATGTTACGATGGTTTTCCACTTCGTTTTGAAATTCTTTGAACTTTTCAAACATTTCAGATTTATGTTTCATTAAATAGATATACCCATATCTACTTAAGTCATCAGTAAAAGTGAGAAAATAGCGATATCCACCGCGCGTCGAAACACTCATTGGTCCGCATACATCGGTATGTATGATTTCCAACAAGTCCGTTGCTCGCTCCATTATTCCAGAGAACGGGGTTTTGATCATCTTGCCCATGAGGCACGGCATGCGTGTCAAATGATTCAAATCAAGAGACTCCAAAAGTACATCGAATGGAGTTTCTTCATCGTTTTACACCAATATGACCTGAGCGGCGGCCACAAATAAGTTGAATTATCATTATCTACTTTGCATCTCTTAGCCTCAATGTTATGGATGTGTGTTTCATTGCTTTCGAGATTCAGAAGAAATAAACCATTCACAGCAGGTGCATGACCATAAAAGATGTTATTCATATAAATAGAACAACCATTATTCTCCGATTTAAATGAATAACCGTCTTGCAATAAACACGATCCAGATATAATGTTCATGCTCAATGCAAGCACATAATAACACTTATTAAGGTTTAAAACTAATCCCGAAGGTAAAACTAAGGAGAGTGTGTCGACGGCCATCACATCAACTCTTGATCCATTGCCAACGCGCATCGTCACCTCATCCGTTGCTAGCCGCCTTCTATTCCGTAGCTCCTGTTTAGAGTTACAACTATTATTAACCAAACCAGTATCAAATACCCAGGCACTACAACGAGCGCTAGTAAGGTAAACATCAATAACATGTATATCAAATATACCTTTAATGGTGCCAGCCTTCTTGTCCGCTAAGTACTTCGGACAGTTGCGCTTCTAGTGACCCTTGTCCTTGCAATAGAAGAACTCAGTGTCCGGCTTAGGTCCAGACTTGAGCTTCTTCTCAGCAGGGGCAACACGCTTGCCGCTGCCTTTCTTGAAGGATTTCTTTGCACCCTTACCTTTCTTAAAGCTAGGGGTCTTGTTGACCATCAACACATGATTATCTTTCTTGATATCCACCTCCATGACTTTCAGCAGCGAAGAGCTCAGTGATCGTATCAGTGGAACCAATTTGATTGTGAGTAACTACAAAACCTTTGTAGCTAGGAGGGAGTGATTGCAGAACTTTGTCAATCTTGAGCTCTTCTGGAATCTTGCAGTCCAGTTGCTCAAGACGTTGAGTGTAGCCCGACATCTTAATGGCGTGCTCACTACGGAACTCCCTTCCTCCATCTTGCAGTTCAAGAACTTCTCAGAGATCTCATATCTCTCAGAACGGGCCTGAGTCTGAAACATGGTTTTCAGTTCCTCAAGAATCTCAAAGGGCCCGGCGAACTCCTCAAAACGATTTTGAAGGTCTGATTCCATAGCAAACAACATGGTACTCTTAATCACTCCATAATCATCTTTGCGCGACTGATAAACATCTTTTTCATCAGCTGGCGCATCAATGGCAGGGGCCTCACCTAGCGCTTTCTCTAGTACATAGTCCTTTTGTCCGCCAGCGAGAATGATTCTCAGATTGCGGAACCAGTTGGTGAAGTTAGACCCATTGTTCTTAAGCTTTTCTTTCTCAGCAAAAACGTTGAAGTTGAAGCTGGACTTAGCCATTTGATCTACAAAATTTGCAAATACCATTTAGACTATGTTCATGATAACTAGTTCAACTTAATCAAATTACTAGATGAACTCCCACTAAATTCAAAATCCCTCAAGTTGTTTAGTGAACACGATCCAAATTTACCACACCTAATCCGATCTTCACGAGAAGAGATGTGGTTTCAATGTGTTATCACCATATTTTGGCCAAAGGAGGAGATGGGCCGTAATCAAGATGGGCTTGGAAGATACATATATGAAACGTGTTGTTGAATCGGCCTTGTGCGTGGATTTGGGCTAAATTTCCCGTGTATCTGTATATTGTAGTAGGTTCCGTTTCGGTTTAAGTAAGAGATAGAGTTGTAGGGTTATTCCAAAGATAGAAAGTCTCCGGACTATAAATATGTACCTAAGGTTATTGAGAAAAGGAGGACAATCACGTTCACAACAAACACAATCTCGGCGCATCGCCACCCCTTGTTTCTAGGGTTTCTTTCGGGTAAGTGTCATGCTGCCTAGATCGCATCTTGCGATCTAGGCGATATCTACTATCGTTATTTGGTGTTACTCGTCTTTGAAGCCTTGTTGATGGCGAGTAATACTATTATCATAGATTTGTTTAGGTTAGCATCGGTACTTTTCGCTATGATTGTTTAGTTATGCTACCTCTAGTTACCTCGCTACCTTTACACCTTTTCCGGGTGTAAGGGTAGCATCTTATGATCTTTATTGATTGATTTGATCTATTATAGTTTTGCCTTGTCTTCCAAGGTTTAGTTTGATATCCACGTAGTCGGGCCTTGCAAGCGGGTTGAGCGATCCGATGATGCGTGAGGATATGGTTTGCCAATTCGAGAGGAGTTGTTAGAATTGACTTTACATCGGTTGTTAGGCCTTCTCTAGGGTTAGTTTTCCATTATCTTTTGTATCTACCGGGCTCAATTCGTGTAGGCGTTCCAATTACGTGGTGAAACGTTAAAGCGCCGTAGATCGATTTAACTTGTATTGATGAATCAAAACCCCATGTTATCATAGATCTAATGCAGAACCATGGGACAATCGGCTCGAGGCGATTCACGAGAAACACAGGAGCAGTCACGACTCGAATTTTACGTATACTTGTTTACCATGCAGAAACTGATCGAAGCAATCCATCACCTTCGACCAGGTATAGGTCGGTGTACATATGAACCAAGCCGGGGCGTGTCTGGGAGTTTTGCGGGCCGTTGCGAGGACCGAGCCCACGGCGATTCAGGAGCCTCCGGCTCTTCGTGTTGCTCGTCGCTGCTCGCGGTAGGTTTTGATAGGCAACACATTCAGCACGCCGGTGGGACCTTCAACGACATCTGCATCAACATCCGGCCGAGATGGGGGACGGACGATCCACGTCTGACGATGCGCCTATGGAGCACAAGGCGGTATGATGATATCAAAGCTCTCTTTGAAGCCGATCTCATCGGCTCTTTTGAAGGACTTCGTAAGCATGGCATCGGTGGAAAGGGTTATCACCCGAAGGTGCTCTTGATGAGGTGGATCTGCATTCCTTGAGGAGCGCACTGAGCTCTGCGACGAAGTCAACTACATGGTGGCTCATTCTCTTCCGCCATTACGAGAGCCTGGTGAGCGCTTTCGGCGGATCGCGATTCGCGTGGTTCAGGAGATCATGAAACATCAGTACTCTCCGTCGGGGCCTACTCTGGGGACTCACCAGGGAGAAAGACCTCTCCAGGCCAGGCCACCGCTGCCATTCACACTTGCAGCTCCGGAGCCACCAGGGGCAGCGGCGTACGTCGTCTACAAGGTCGGAGGCGACCCGGCGATGCCGGTTCTATTTGAACCACCTAAAGAAATCCCACATGGATATGTGCACCTACGTGCGGTGCAATAACTTTGGCAGCGCGAACAGATTGCAACCGCAGGGATTTACTGGCGGAGTTCTTGGGCGAGGGCTTCGGAGTAGGTATTTGGGCGGGTGTATGCAGGATGGGCCTTGAGACAAGCAGGCGTGGCTAGCCAAGTATGCCACGAGCGAGTCATGAGAATTTAGCCAATGCAGCTCAAGCGATGGAACAAATCCGTACCATCTTGAGAGACCGGTTAACCGTGCGAAAGAGAAGGACAATCGGCTATTCAAGCCGTACCCCAACGAGTTTGATCGATTCTGCTGCCCAAGTATCGGCTCCTGAGTTCTCAAGGTTTAGCGGATTAGAAGGTCGAGCTCGATCGAGCACGTGAGCCGATACAGCACGATTAGGCATGATTTCAGCATCGGATCGATTCTTGGCGTAAGGTTCTTTGCGCAATCTCGGCGAGACCAGCTTTTGGGTGGTACACCTCGCTGCTACGATTCGATCCGGACACTGGTAGCAAGCGGAAGAGCAGTTCCACATTCGGTATCATTGAAGCTACGAGGTGGCATTGCGGACTGCACAGTGCGGCAAAGCGAGAGAGGCGGTAGCAGTACATCCAGCATTTCGGGGTCAAGAACCGATGTTATTCGGCTCGTTTAGCGAGAAAAAGCGGTCGGTGGCGGTGTTGGGTCTCTCGGCACCTATCAAGGATCGCTTTCCAAGTAGAGTACAACTCATTAGCGCATGGCCCGGCTGACCATGTATGAGCAAACATACCACTGAGTTGTACCAAGACAAGTTCAAGCGTCCGATAGGCCTGGTCGATCTGAAGAAGAGGATCCTACACAAGACCGGGAGGTGGCCGTGGCTGAATGGGCTCGGGCGAGATCCTGTATCCTTCAAATGGGTAAAGCGGCGGGGCCTGCAAAGGGTTCGACTTGATGTGAGCAAAGCGGATATTCGATTCTTGTTGAAGGAAAAGCGGTGAAGTTACGAAGGCCACAAAATCCCTCTGGCTCGGAGATGAGCAGGAGACCATCTGCAAGTGGCATCACTCGTTCACCCACACCAATATGATTGCAAAGAGCTACGTCGCCGATCAAGCGGCGATAGAACAGGCCGTCGATCACAGGGCAATTCGCCATGAAAGTAGACACAAACCCATTTCCGGCGTCAACATGGTAGAACACAGCCACTCCACGAGGCGTCGGTTGGATTTCTCGTTCGATGTTAATATGGCGGGACTGTACCACCATGGCACATATAAGGAGGAAGCGGTCGCTCTCGGGGCAAGGAAGAGAGGCGGTCCACGTGACCCGGCCCGATGCGATGACAGCGATATTTAAGCGAGGAGCGGTGAAGCGTGCGATATCATAAGCCACACTCCGCATCTCCTTAACAAGTATGAGCGTCGGTATGACCGGCGGCCGTAGCGATAGAGGCGATGAAGGATATGAGCACCTCGCTAGAGGCGTCAAAGAAAAGGAAGGCGTGAACAAACATTGGGATTGTCCTTTCTTCAAGTATTGCTGGGATGCGGGAATGAGCCGATTGCCTACAATCGATAAGCGCCGGAATGTGGACAGCGAAGGAGGACACGGGCGATTTCGGTGTTCAGCGTCTAGGGCCTCTCCCACCTCTCGGAGGAAACAGGAGTCCGCTCGAGCAAAAGATCTCGAGCCAATGGATGACAAAGAAGAAGACAGATATCACCGTCAAGGTGGTGTCGATGGACTCGAGACACACCCAAAAGCGTAGAGTTCAGCGGCTGCGTAACTTGGAGGAAGCCGAGCGCGATACCTCCACGCTTTAAGGAAAGCGGCCCGATCGGCGTTAAAATTCGCAGACCTTGAAGCGGAAGATCGCCGAAAAGTAAAGAGTGGCGCCCAAACACCAAAGCCGATCACGAAGACATCGGCTGGCACAAACATGGTGTTCATACTTCCGTCGAGTTTTGCGCTCCAAGAACCAACGAGCTACCGGTGTACAGTTTGGCTGCGCCCACGGCGGTTATCTTTGAAAAGCCACGTGAGAAGGGCTACAAACATCAAAGCCACTGCACCGAGGTTACATCAATGGGCAGCCCGTCGGCAAGATGTTGGTTGACACCGAGCGGCGGTCAATATAATGCCATACTCCATGCTACGGCGTTTGGGGCTCCACTGCAGATCGATCAAAACCAACGTCACGTTAAGCGACTTCAGCGGCCAAACTTCGAAGCGCAAGGCGTCTTGAGCGTGGATCGGCGTGGGCAAAAAACCATCCCTCGTCATTCTTAACCGTGGACAGCAAAAGCACTCTGTTTGTCTTGCTAGAGAGATTGGATTCACGCTAATGCTGCATTCCATCCACGATGCACGATGCCCTGTCTGATGGGATGGGCGAAGTGGAGGTCATTCATGCGATGATTCGATCGAGATCTCCATAGCTACGAACATCTGGGAAGCGAAGACCAAGAGCCGATCTGGAATCAGTCTGACGGCGGTGTGGCGCATTGAAGCTACAAAAAGCGGGTGAGGCTGGTCTTATCCACGGCACGACAGTAGCAAAGTCCACGATCGTGCGTGGTATGGCGATCCTGCGATCGGCCAAAAAATAAGCGATAATCTTCGACAAGCGGGTCATGCAGTCGTAGTAGGGAGATTCCCTGCCATTGTAGAGCACAAATAAGTTGTAAACCTTCCTTGACTAATGCAATCGAAAAGGGGGCCGATTCCGGCAATCGGCCCAAATTATCTTTGTCATCCTCACCAACTGTTTGCCCCGTGTTTGGCATCGATTTAGCAGGTGACGGGAAGCTAGGGTATGGGTTTACATCCGCTGATGAGCTAGAGGAGATCGACATCGGTCCTGGGGATAAGCCACGACCAACATTTATCAGCAAGAAGTTAGATCCGAATCTGCGGGGTCCGATGATAGCTCTGTTGAAAGAATATCCATTGCCGCTGGGACTATCTGAGAGATGCCGGTTAGACAGAGCATCATTGAGCATCGACTCCGCTTAAAAGGATTTCGGCCATTCCAGGCGGAGCACGGCGGATGAAGGCGAAATTTTGGAAGAAGTCAAGAAAGAGGTCGAGAAAATGTTGACGACCAAGTTAATCAGCCATGCGGTATCTTTGAGTGGATTTCTAGTATCGTACTGAGAAAAGGATGGCCTGGCGTGTTGCCATAGATTTTCGGGATCTCAATAGAGCTACTCAAAGGATGAGTATCCGATGCGAGTAGACGTTGATCAACGCGCGGCTGGTCATAAGATCTTGAGCTTCATGGATGGCAATGCGGTTACAACCAAATTTTATGGCTCGGAAGATATACACAAGACGCATTGAGTCCAGGTTCGGTGGGGTTGTTTGAATATGTAGTCATGACGTTTGGATGAAGAATGCGGCGCCACATACCAAAGAGCCATGAATTACATTTTCCATGATCGATCGGCAAGCTGGTGGAAATTTACATCGATGGCGTGGTGGTCAAGTGCCTTGATACAAGGACACTTGGACGATCTGCAGCGTCTGGACGAACAAGAAAATTGACTCGGATGAATCCAAAGTGTGCCTTGGCGTGGCCGGTCAGTTCACAGGTTTCTTGGTCCTGAACGGAATTGAGATCGGCTGAAAAGTCGAGGGCGGTCACGAACTATGAAGCCACCCACCACAAAGAAAGAATGCGATCTCTCATCGGCAAGATCAACCGTCGGAAGATTCATCTCCAACTGTCGGGAAGAATAGAGCCGTTCATGGACTGGTGAAAATTAAATCGATGAGAAGTTCATTGGGGAGAACAACAACGAGCCTTGACGAGATTAAAGAATACCTAACGAATCCGCCCGGTGTTAGTTCCGCCCGCCGGATAGGCCGTTCTACATTTACTTGTCGATGAGACACGTCCATCGCCTCGATGGTGGTGCAAATTTATGATGGTCAGGCGAGTTGTATTTTACATCAGGAAGGATCTTTGGATGCGAGACAAGGTATCCTGAGATCGATAAGTTGTGCCTCTTGCTTTTTCACCGCACCAAGCTGCGCACATCTTGCTCTCAGAGATTATCATTATGCAAGTCGATGTCATAAAACATATCTTGTCGGCTCCTATGTTGAAAGGCCGACTAGGCAAATGGATGTTTGCATTATCGAATTTGACATCCGGTATCAACCCGAAAGCGGTTAAGGGTCGGCGCCGACCTTATTGCCGAAAGAATCAAGACCGATATAGCAGCTGTCTATCTGACGTGGGCTATGTTTTTGATGGATCGGTTTGTGGCGATGGTTGCGGCATCGGCATTCTACGTGTCGCCCGGGGCAACATTTTCCTTCTCCATCGGGTTATCTACCCTCGCACCAACAACGTCGGCGAGTATGAGGCGATCGTAAGGGAATGGAGTTGCTCATCGGGTCGGAAGCGATGGAAATTTTGGAGACTCCAAGTTGGTGATTTCCCAACTCACGGAGGAATACAAGTGTGAGGCGAGTCGCTCTTCCCATTATGGCTGCAATGCCGTGAGCTGATGGCACGTTCGGTACATAAACTTCACCGGATCCCGCGATCGAATACCGAGGTGAATGATCTTGCACAAATGGCTTGGGCTACAAGGGCGTGGCAGTGAGCTGATGTTCGTGCAGTTCACGGAGGCCATTTCGAGAGCCGATATCTTCAATTACTTGAAGGATTCGGCTCGGGGGGCACCTAAACGGATAAGGTACAAGGCCATGAAGTATGTGCTTATTGGGGACGACATGTTTTACAGGAATCTGGAGGGGTTACTGCTCAAATGTCTGGGGCCAACCGAGGCCAATCGGCTCCTACACGAGGTACACGAAGGCGCCTGTGGAACTCACCAATCGGCTCACAAGATGAAATGGTTGATCAGGCGATCAGGGTTTTATTGGCCCACCATGCTTGAGGACTGTTTCAAGTACTACAAAGGGTGTCAAGCATGTCAGAAATTTGGGAAAATTCAGATGGTACCCGCGTCAGCAATGAACCCCATCATCAAGCCTTGGCCATTCCGAGGTTGGGGCATGGATATGATTGGCAAGATCAATCCTCCATCAAGCAAAGGCCACATGTGGATTTTGGCCATTACTGATTATTTCACTAAATGGGTGGAAGTTGTCCCTATGAAGTCAGTGAACTCAAAGGATGTTATCAATTTTGTGAAAGAACATGTCATTCATAGATTCGGGATTCCCCAAACTATCACGACCGATGGAGGTTCGGTCTTCATTTCTCACGAGTTTAGGAAGTTCTGTGAGGACACGGGGATTAAACTGATTCGATCATCTCCATACTATGCTCAAGCAAATGGGCAAGTCAAGGCCCAACCGAGCCTTATCAAGCTGATCAAGAGGAAAGTCGATGAGCACCCTAGGCGTTGTACGAGGTTTTGTCGAGGCTTTATGGGCTTATCGCATGTCATGCCATGGGCGATAAAACCTCGACATACCATCTAGTCTATGGACAAGAAGCCGTATTGCCACAGGAGATTACGGCTGGATCGAGACGTGTCACTTTTCGTAACGATCTAACAATGAAGAATATGCGGCTTTAATGAGTGATGTGTTGAGGATTTAACAGAGCTTAGGCTGTGGTCGCTCGAGAAAATCAAAGAGAACAAGGCCAAGGTAGCTCGTGCATATAATAAGAAGGTGAGACCAAAGGAGTTCCACGTTGGCGATCTGGTATGGGAAGCTGTATTGCCATTGGGGACTAAGGATGCAGCATATGGTAAATGGTCTCCAAATTGGCACGGGCCATACAGGGTCGATCAAGTTTTAAGAGGGAACGCGTACATGCTTGAGGAGCTGGACGTGAAATTCCCGATGGTATCAACGGTCAACATCTCAAGAAATATTTCCCAAGCATGTGGGATGATGGACAGTGAAATGTGGGGGCCGATACATGAAATCGGCCAAATAAAAAACAAAATATATAGCCGATGCACAGTCATCGACTCTAGAGGTTCAAACTGTTACAAGCAGGTGCCAGTTTACATGAACGAGCTACTGAAGGAATGCCTCGAAGGCGTGGAGGGCGTCAGCACGGACACGATCCACCTCGGCGATCTCGGCTTCGTCATCTTCGTCCTTGCCCGTCACTAGCTGCTTGTTCAGGGCACGTATTTCTGCCAGATCGGTCTTCAGTTGAGCTTTGAGGCCTTCTGCTTCGTCTTGGGAGCGGGCGATGGATGCTTCCTTGTCGCGAATGAGCTGTTTAGTCGCCCGGACCTTCTCTTCAAGATCTTCCAACTCCCTTTTTAAGGATGCGAGCTCGGCGGTACTGACAGAGGTGTCAGTTTTGGCATCCAGAGACGCCTTTTTCTCGTTGAGCTGCTGACATCCATGCGCAATATTGGCCTTCACGGAAGGCGCGGGCGCAGATTGATCCTTTCACGAGCTAACTTCACCCTTGACCCGTAGAAAGACAGAGTTACAACTGGCCAAAGCTTCACCTGCAATGCTACTGGGAGTTGGTCCTTGATTTCGGCAAGAACACTCTTCACCTCCTCGGAACCCTCGATCAACTCCTCGATCGGGGAGGACAGCAAGGCTTTAAGACGCTGGAATTGAGGTAGAACAGCCCTGGCTCGTGGTTCATCGTTGGCAACAGAGGGAGTTGGTTCGATGGATTCAGGGTCGAACGTCAGCAAGCCTGAAATATCACAACCCTGGCAGCCCGAGAAGGCGTCAGTATGCGTCCAACATGTAAGGGTGAGCCGAAAGAAGCTAACGTACCTCTCCTAAGATCGAGGGGATAGCAGATGACGAGGCAATCGGCTTGTGTGTGGTTGCTGGGGGCTTGGCCAAAGTGGTAGCCGTTTCATCTACACCTTTGGGGATTGCTAGGTCTGGCTTGGCTAAAGGCATCGGCACTGCCCCGGCTTTCCCACTAGAAGCATCAGTCGTCTGCATGGAAGGTTGTAGGGGTCCCAACCTAACAAGGTAGAGTCCTCCTGTGTTTTACAATGCTAGTCCCTGGATCAATAGCTAGCATCCACAGTTTAGATGTAATATCAAGAAACAAAGGTCATATTATATCTATATAACCAGGAATAACATAATTTTATTACATCAATTCATAGCTCATTTGGCTATTACATTACATTGCAGCGGAATAACTATAAGCATGGGGTCCTTCATCTTCAAAGTGCCACAGGCAGATGTTGGTTGTAGACTTTGTAATCCTATTAAAACAATCTTCACTAAAATCAATCAAACCTGCAACATTACAAGTTACAGCCACAAGGGTCAATACATTTGAATTGTATTGGCAAGTGATACTATGGTAGTATAGTGGAGTCTATCATCTATATGCATTTGGCTAAGTGGAGTTGAGGCTTGCATTGCTCAAAATATATTTTTCTTATCATTTGAAAATACTAAGTTTTTGCTTGACAAAATCATTTCCCTCAATCAAAGATTTCAAGATCCTTGTACCAAGCCATCTCTCCATCAATGATTGAAGAATTCAAACAACCCTTGTTCAAACCACAAGATTTTAATTTAGAAATTGGAATGATGAGATTCTTGATTGCTTCCATGTCTTGATGCTCAAATTGTCCTTTACCAGGGACATGGCTAAGTACTTAGGTTTTACACACTGCAGAGGTGGTGCACTTTACCCACAAGACTTGGTTTCCCAAGACAAAATCTTTCAGAAGCCTTCCCTTAGACCAAAATGGACGCGTTCCAACCTATCAAACACTACCACTTTGTCCATTTGGCTAAGTTCTTGCAACCTATATGATCATGGCGAGCCCATATTGCCAAGTGGTTGCACTTGAAGCTTCTCAACATTTGACATCTCAAATCCCTTTGTTTCCTGGGTGGCCATCCACAAGTGAGATACACAAGGTTCCTGGCCTTGTGTAACCACTCAACATAACCCAATCCTTCCATTCCACCCAGGTGATTTATTAACTTAGTTGTTTTATTAAACAAAACATAAGTCTTGAGACTTAGAATATTTTTCCATAGTGTGAATATATTTTCCACCCATGTTTTCTATTAGCTAGGCTAAGCTTGATAGTAGTAGGAATCTTTAACTTAGGAAAATCCTACTAAGGATTCATCTACTAGGTTTCCTATAGCAAGGTTTATACTTAGCAAAATCCATGCAAGTTTTACTTAGCAAAATCACTAATGCATAGCAAAGTAATGGGACAAAAGTATGAAGCATCACTTGCCTTTTGGTAGAGTATAGGTTCACTTCTTGATCTTTGCAACAATCACACTCTTCAAGTCACTACAAATCAATCAAGCAAGGCACAAACTCAATCTACCAATCAAGCAAACAACACACATAAATAACAAAGTCAAAAGAAATGCATGCAAGCATGCCAAGCTTTGTTTTGTTTGAAAAAGTGGTTCATAGTGGGTCATAGACTTTTGGGTACATCTAATGGTCATTTCCTAAAGTGGCCAAGTCATTTGCAAAAAGGTTTCACTTTAAAACCATTTTTAAAACAAAGTGTTATTTTATGTGGTGTAGAAATATATTTTTTTTTACTAAGGCATTAGCCCATAGGGTTCACCAAATGAGTTGCTATTGCAAAACTTGGTGTTTTGGTCAGTAGGTTTGGTCCAAACCATCTACTCAAAGTTTTCTTCCCATAAACATTTCCATAATAAAATCAATTCTTTTTATTTGGCTAGAAAATGACTAAGTCAAGTAATCCAACCTAAATCTTACAAAAATCATTTTTTTTAATACCAAGGGTTGGTCCCTAGGGTCAGTAAGGTCACAATAATCCATTTTGCAAAGGTTTTAATCCAAAAATCATTTTTAAACAATTTTTATACTCTAAACAAGCTCACATAAGTTTCTGCAAATTCAAACAAGCTAACAGATACTATTTGCTAAACTAAGGCCATGGTTGGCTAGGGCTTGTTCTCCTGAATTTATTGATATAAATTTGTCAAATTTGGACGTGTGGTTTGAAAGTTACAAGGGTTTGAAATTTGCAAATAATTCTGTTTTCAAATTCTGTTTTCAAATTCTGTTTTAAATAGATCCTGCCACGTGTCGCTGTCTCATTGGGCGATACCGCTTCAGCCGGATCACGCTGCGGTGCGTTGGATCTACTCCTATCGTGCGGCACAGATTGCCTGATACCCCTTCGCGTTAATGAATCTATCAAGCCATCGGATGCTCATCTACGGTTCCTATCATTTGGGCCAAACAGCGGCTTGGCGGTAGTTGGCGGTAATGTCGTGGCGGAGCCGTGAAATAGGAAGCGAGGTAGAATAAGGAGATGCTCACCGAATCGCGGGATCGCGGTGAAACTCGGCGTGGTTTCGAGGAGGCGAGGGTGTCTTTGGCGGTACTAATTGCTCGCCCGGAGTTCGCTCGGCGTCGGGCTTCTCTGCTTATCGTCGAGGCGGCAATACGAGCCACGGAAAACAAGAGAGTAGTTCGTCGGATGCGCGGGTCGGTGATCGTGTGTGCATCAACGAGATGTAAGGGGTGGTCGATACTACTGCGGGCTTCGGAGAAGAAAACAATGGCGGCTGCCGAGCTAGTCAAGCCCAAGCTCGGGCGCCCATGATCAGTGATTATCCACGAAGGATGCGCCAGGTGTATGGTAAGCGTGCTCGTGTGCTCGAGGCGGAAGGAGAGTGTCTGGCGGAATTTGCGAGAGGGCTCGTCGGAGGCAGAGGGAGTCGAGGAGAGATTGTGGCGGCTGGGCGTGTCGAGGAGGGGCGTCTGGGGGAGAAAGGAGAGGAAAGCCTGGCGTTTAACGCTGAGTGGTCACGGTGAGGAGTAATCGCTGCAGTAAAGTGTATTGACCGCGAGAAATTTAACGACAGAAACGGTCGCGAGGTGAGGGGAAAGAAGGAGTCGCAGGGAGGAAGAAGAACAGGAGGTGTGGGGTCCAGCGTTAGTGAGAAAAGAAGAAGGAGGATGGGTCCGCCGGTCATTGACTCTATGGGCTGTTTCGGCGGTGAGAAAAGTAATGCTTCGGGGAAGGGAGAGCTGGGCTAGGTGGGCTTCCTGGGCTTGATGGGCTGGCTTGTCTTTTCCTATTTTTTTTCCTGTCTCTGCATTCTTTTCTTTTTCTATTTTCCTGTTTTGAAAATCAAACAATTATTCACACATTCAAACAACACTAAACAAATTCAAACAATCAACAAACTTTTCATTTGAATTTGGTTCTGTTTGACATTATAATTCACATTCTAAAATATTATTTTAAATCTTTTTAGGTTCCATTTATTAATTAAATAAGTAGGCCATGGTTTATTAATTAAATAGAGTTTTTGTTGTTTATTAATAAAATCTTCATTTGAAATCCTAATATTTTCAAAACCCAATCAGTAGGTGTTATTTGGAAATAAAGAATATTTGGAAAACTTGTTTAAAATAATATAATCCTTTTACCTTAGGGTCCATTAATAATTAAATAAAATGGACCTTAGTTATTAAATCAAATAGAGTTTGATTTTATTATTAAAATCTTTATTTGAACCTAAATATTTTCAAAATCAAATTAGTAGGCTTAATTTGGGAAGTATATAATATTTGGTAATTTGTTTTAAAACAAAATAACCTTTTATTTTAGTGTCCATTATTAATTAACATAATAGGCTTTCTTTATTAAATCCAATAGGATTTGTTTTATTGAGATATTTATTTTGAAATCTAAAATAAAGCCCAAACACTTTAGTAGGTTTTATTAGAGAATATAAAATATTTGGAAAACTTATTTAAAACAATTTAATAAGTTTTGATGTTTTAATTAAATTGGTAAAACTTCTTATTTAAATAAAGTTTGGATATTAATTCCTTATTATTTTATTTTAAATAAACCTTTGTTGTTTTTATTCAAACTAAATGTTTTAATTCCCAAAGTTTGGTCAAGGTTTAATTTGGCTTTATAAAATAATCCTTATTTATAAATCCATCTTTTCTTTTGAATACCAAATCCTTTTATTAAAAGATCTAAAATAGTATTTCCAAAATATTTTGTTTTCCTTGTTAATTGTTTTATGTTTTTTAATCCTTTTGGGATTTAATTGTTCAAAATAGGTTTGAATATTCCTATTGGAAATCAAAAAAAAAATTCTTCTGGCTCTGAAAATCAACAAAGTTTTATTTTATTCATTTATTTTCACATTACAAGATTTGGAAAATCTTGGGATGTGACAGGCTACCACCCTTAAAATAAATCTCGTCCCGAGATTTGGGAAGGTTTAGGTTTACAAGCAAGTTCAAAACAACTAGGGTACTACCACCCTTAAAATTTTTCAAACAAAAATTACATATTGTCCTTCTTGGGATCCTAGGGAAAACTTTTCTAAGCAAACATTTGCATTGAGTCCTTTGTTTCCACACTTGACTCATGGGCCAAGGTTGAGATCCTTCATAGACTTGTTTAACTTGTTCTCCATCCTTTCTGGACAATTGTTTGCATAGTGGCCTAGTTCCTTGCATTTGAAACATGTGACAAGGCTGAGATCCCTCATAGGCTGGTTTATCTTATGCTTCATCTTTTAAGACTGGATAGTTTGCATAATGTCCTAACTCTTTGCAGTGTTTGCACATCACTTGGCTAATATCTTTCTTTTTCTTTGGTATTACTGTCTCTTGTTTGTTTCCTTGGTTCTTCTTGTTTTCTGGGCACTTATTGGCATAGTGTCCCATCTCTTTGCATTTGAAACATTGCACCTGTGTAATATCCTTCTTGCTAGTGTTGGGGAATTTCTTTTTCTTCTTGGGTCTCTCCAAAACTAGGAGTTCTTCTAGTTCATGTTCTTCATAGGTGGGAGATCTTTCTCTCTTCTTGGGGCATTGATCTTCATGCTCTTTGGATGCATGATCCTTGTCCCTACAAACATCTTTGTCATCCTTGTTGTCATTGGCTCTTTGGGAAAAGCTTTCTCCCATGTTGATCATTTGAGTAACCAATCCTTGCAACAGTTGGGATTGAAGTTTCAAAATCCTTTGTATGGCTGGGTCTAGTCTATTGTTGTTGGCTAAAAGTTGAGTTGTCTCTTGGCTCAACTGGTTTTGGGTTGCTATAAGTTCTCTCATGTTGTCCTCTTGGTTGCTGTTGTCATCAACCTTGATGTTGGAGTTTCTTGGAGTAGTCATCTGTTTGGGTTGAAGGGATTTAGAATAGGCAAGATATTTCTAAGGAAATATTTCTAATTACACACATCACAAATTACACAAGCAATGTGCATGCAATCAGAAATCAAACATTTCACTCAAACAAGGTTCAAGCACATACTTAGGCAACAAAATATTTTTGTTACACCACATAAGTTGGTGTGTTTGACTTTAACTATAGATGGTGGTCCGTCTACATGGTTCACTTGTGATCCTTCTTTCCTTCATGATTGATTCTTCTTGCATGAGATCATGGTTTCCTTGGAAAAACTTTTGGTCACAATACTTCAAAGTTGTTGATGGCTCCTTCTAACTTTTGCATTCCCTCAGTCTCTAATTCTTAAGCAAGTTTTCCTTGTCTCACTTGTAGTCCTTAGTGATATCCAAGTTGGAAGTCCTTGGTGAATATCTTTGAAGATGTTGAAGTCATTAGAGTTGAAGAAGTTGAAGAAGTCCTTTGCACATGGTGTAGTCTTTGGTCATGGGGTAGGTTTTTCCATCAAGTTGAAATAGAAGAGGTGTAGAGTTGAAATCAAAATGATTGAGGAAAGAGTTTACAAGTGTTTTTGTAAATAAGTTTTGGAACAAGTACAACTCCTATTTTTCTAAGGGTTTTTGTCCAATCCTAGGTTTACAAATCCTACAGGCAACACAATGCTCTGATACCATCTGTAGGGGTCCCAACCTAACAAGGTAGAGTCCTCCTGTGTTTTACAATGCTAGTCCCTGGATCAATAGCTAGCATCCACAGTTTAGATGTAATATCAAGAAACAAAGGTCATATTATATCTATATAACCAGGAATAACATAATTTTATTACATCAATTCATAGCTCATTTGGCTATTACATTACATTGCAGCGGAATAACTATAAGCATGGGGTCCTTCATCTTCAAAGTGCCACAGGCAGATGTTGGTTGTAGACTTTGTAATCCTATTCAAACAATCTTCACTAAAATCAATCAAACCTGCAACATTACAAGTTACAGCCACAAGGGTCAATACATTTGAATTGTATTGTCAAGTGATACTATGGTAGTATAGTGGAGTCTATCATCTATATGCATTTGGCTAAGTGGAGTTGAGGCTTGCATTGCTCAAAATATATTTTTCTTATCATTTGAAAATACTAAGTTTTTGCTTGACAAAATCATTTCCCTCAATCAAAGATTTCAAGATCCTTGTACCAAGCCATCTCTCCATCAATGATTGAAGAATTCAAACAACCCTTGTTCAAACCACAAGATTTTAATTTAGAAATTGGAATGATGAGATTCTTGATTTCTTCCATGTCTTGATGCTCAAATTGTCCTTTACCAGGACATGGCTAAGTACTTAGGTTTTACACTGCAGAGGTGGTGCACTTTACCCACAAGACTTGGTTTCCCAAGACAAAATCTTTGAAGCCTTCCCTTAGACCAAAATGGACGCGTCCAACCTATCAAACACTACCACCCACTGTCCATTTGGCTAAGTTCTTGCAACCTATATGATCATGGCGAGCCCATATTGCCAAGTGGTTGCACTTGAAGCTTCTCAACATTTGACATCTCAAATCCCTTTGTTTCTGGGTGGCCATCCACAAGTGAGATACACAAGGTTCCTGGCCTTGTGTAACCACTCAACATAACCCAATCCTTCCATTCCACCCAGGTGATTTATTAACTTAGTTGTTTTATTAAACAAAAACATAAGTCTTCAGACTTAGAATATTTTTCCATAGTGTGAATATATTTTCCACCCATGTTTTCTATTAGCTAGGCTAAGCTTGATAGTAGTAGGAATCTTTAACTTAGGAAAATCCTACTAAGGATTCATCTACTAGGTTTCCTATAGCAAGGTTTATACTTAGCAAAATCCATGCAAGTTTTACTTAGCAAAATCACTAATGCATAGCAAAGTAATGGGACAAAAGTATGAAGCATCACTTGCCTTTTGGTAGAGTATAGGTTCACTTCTTGATCTTTGCAACAATCACACTCTTCAAGTCACTACAAATCAATCAAGCAAGGCACAAACTCAATCTACCAATCAAGCAAAACAACACACATAAATAACAAAGTCAAAGAAATGCATGCAAGCATGCCAAGCTTTGTTTTGTTTGAAAAAGTGGTTCATAGTGGGTCATAGACTTTTGGGTACATCTAATGGTCATTTCCTAAAGTGGCCAAGTCATTTGCAAAAGGTTTCACTTTAAAACCATTTTAAAACAAAGTGTTATTTTATGTGGTGTAGAAATATATTTTTTTTACTAAGGCATTAGCCCATAGGGTTCACCAAATGAGTTGCTATTGCAAAACTTGGTGTTTTGGTCAGTAGGTTTGGTCCAAACCATCTACTCAAAGTTTTCTTCCATAAACATTTCCATAATAAAATCAATTCTTTTATTTGGCTAGAAAATGACTAAGTCAAGTAATCCAACCTAAATCTTACAAAAATCATTTTTTTTAATACCAAGGTTGGTCCCTAGGGTCAATAAGGTCACAATAATCCATTTTGCAAAGGTTTTAATCCAAAATCATTTTAAACAATTTTTATACTCTAAACAAGCTCACAAAAGTTTCTGCAAATTCAAACAAGCTAACAGATACTATTTGCTAAACTAAGGCCATGGTTGGCTAGGGCTTGTTCTCCTGAATTTATTGATATAAATTTGTCAAATTTGGACATGTGGTTTGAAAGTTACAAGGGTTTGAAATTTGCAAATAATTCTGTTTTCAAATTCTGTTTTAAAGATCACCGCACGTGTCATTGTCTCATTGGGCGATACCGGCAGCGGATCACGCTGCGGTGCGTTGGATCTACTCCTATCGTGCGTACAGTTGCTGATACCCCTTCGCGTTAATGAATCTATCCAAGCCATCAGATGCTCATCTAACGGTTCCTATCGCTGGGCCAACCAGCAGCAGCGCTGGCGGCGGTAGTTGGCGTGGCCGGGTCAAGTGAGCAGTGAAATAGGAAGCGAGTAGAATAAGGAGATGCTCACCGAATCGCGGGATCACGGTGAAACTCGACGTGGTTTCGAGGAGGCGAGGGGTGTACTGGGGCGGTACTAATTGCTCGCCGGAGTTCGCTCGGCGTCGGGCTTCTCTGTTTATCGTCGGAGGCGACGATACAGGCCACGGGAAAACAAGAGAGTAGTTGCGTCAGATGCGCACGGGGTCGGTGATCGTGTGTGCATCAACGAGATGAAGGGTGGTCGATACTACTGCGGCCACGGAGAAAGCAATGGCGGCTGTCGAGCTAGTCCAAGCCCAAGCTCAGGCGCCGCGTCGAGTGATTATCCTGAAGGATGCGCCAGTGTATGGTAAGCGTGCTCGTGTGCTCAGGGAGGCGGAAGGGAGAGTGTGCTGGCCGGAATTTGCGAGAGGGCTCGTCGGAGGCAGAGGGAGTCGAGGAGAGATTGTGGCGGCCTGGAGGCGTGTCGAGGAGGGGCGTCTGGGGGAGAAAGGAGAGGAAAGCCTGGCGTTTAACGCTGAGTGGTCACGGTGAGGAGTAATCGCTGCAGTAAAGTGTATTGACCGCGAGAAATTTAACGACAGAAACGGTCGCGAGGTGGGGGGAAAGAAGGAGTCGCAGGGAGGAAGAAGAACAGGAGGTGTGGGGTCCAGCGTCAGTGAGAAAAGAAGAAGGAGGATGGGTCCACCAGTCATTGACTCTATGGGCTGTTTCGGCGGTGAGAAAAGTAACGCTTCGGGGAAGGGAGAGCTGGGCTAGGTGGGCTTCCTGGGCTTGATGGGCTGGCTTGTCTTTTCCTATTTTTTTTCCTGTCTCTGCATTCTTTTCTTTTTCTATTTTCCTGTTTTGAAAATCAAACAATTATTCACACATTCAAACAACACTAAACAAATTCAAACAATCAACAAACTTTTCATTTGAATTTGGTTCTGTTTGACATTATAATTCACATTCTAAAATATTATTTTAAATCTTTTTAGGTTCCATTTATTAATTAAATAAGTAGGCCATGGTTTATTAATTAAATAGAGTTTTGTTCTTTATTAATAAAATCTTCATTTGAAATCCTAATATTTTCAAAACCCAATCAGTAGGTGTTATTTGGAAATAAAGAATATTTGGAAAACTTGTTTAAAATAATATAATCCTTTTACCTTAGGGTCCATTAATAATTAAATAAAATGGACCTTAGTTATTAAATCAAATAGAGTTTGATTTTATTATTAAAATCTTTATTTGAACCTAAATATTTTCAAAATCAAATTAGTAGGCTTAATTTGGGAAGTATATAATATTTGGTAATTTGTTTTAAAACAAAATAACCTTTTATTTTAGTGTCCATTATTAATTAACATAATAGGCTTTCTTTATTAAATCCAATAGGATTTGTTTTATTGAGATATTTATTTTGAAATCTAAAATAAAGCCCAAACACTTTAGTAGGTTTTATTAGAGAATATAAAATATTTGGAAAACTTATTTAAAACAATTTAATAAGTTTTGATGTTTTAATTAAATTGGTAAAACTTCTTATTTAAATAAAGTTTGGATATTAATTCCTTATTATTTTATTTTAAATAAACCTTTGTTGTTTTTATTCAAACTAAATGTTTTAATTCCCAAAGTTTGGTCAAGGTTTAATTTGGCTTTATAAAATAATCCTTATTTATAAATCCATCTTTTCTTTTGAATACCAAATCCTTTTATTAAAAGATCTAAAATAGTATTTCCAAAATATTTTGTTTTCCCTTGTTAATTGTTTTATGTTTTTTTTAATCCTTTTGGGATTTAATTGTTCAAAATAGGTTTGAATATTCCTATTGGAAATCAAAAAAAAAATTCTTCTGGCTCTGAAAATCAACAAAGTTTTATTTTATTCATTTATTTTCACATTACAAGATTTGAAAAATCTTGGGATGTGACAGGCTACCACCCTTAAAATAAATCTCGTCCCGAGATTTGGGAAGGTTTAGGTTTACAAGCAAGTTCAAAACAAATAGGGTACTACCACCCTTAAAATTTTTCAAACAAAAATTACATATTGTCCTTCTTGGGATCCTGGGGAAAACTTTTCTAAGCAAACATTTGCATTGAGTCCTTTGTTTCCACACTTGACTCATGGGCCAAGGTTGAGATCCTTCATAGACTTGTTTAACTTGTTCTCCATCCTTTCTGGACAATTGTTTGCATAGTGGCCTAGTTCCTTGCATTTGAAACATGTGACAAGGCTGAGATCCCTCATAGGCTGGTTTATCTTATGCTTCATCTTTTCTCGAAGATGTTTGCATAATGTCCTAACTCTTTCGATGTTTGCACATCACTTGGCTAATATCTTTCTTTTTCTTTGGTATTACTGTCTCTTGTTTGTTTCCTTGGTTCTTCTTGTTTTCTGGGCACTTATTGGCATAGTGTCCCATCTCTTTGCATTTGAAACATTGCACCTGTGTAATATCCTTCTTGCTAGTGTTGGGGAATTTCTTTTTCTTCTTGGGTCTCTCCAAAACTAGGAGTTCTTCTAGTTCATGTTCTTCATAGGTGGGAGATCTTTCTCTCTTCTTGGGGCATTGATCTTCATGCTCTTTGGATGCATGATCCTTGTCACTACAAACATCTTTGTCATCCTTGTTGTCATTGGCTCTTTGGGAAAAGCTTTCTCCCATGTTGATCATTTGAGTAACCAATCCTTGCAACAGTTGGGATTGAAGTTTCAAAATCCTTTGTATGGCTGGGTCTAGTCTATTGTTGTTGGCTAAAAGTTGAGTTGTCTCTTGGCTCAACTGGTTTTGGGTTGCTATAAGTTCTCTCATGTTGTCCTCTTGGTTGCTGTTGTCATCAACCTTGATGTTGGAGTTTCTTGGAGTAGTCATCTGTTTGGGTTGAAGGGATTTAGAATAGGCAAGATATTTCTAAGGAAATATTTCTAATTACACACATCACAAATTACACAAGCAATGTGCATGCAATCACAAATCAAACATTTCACTCAAACAAGGTTCAAGCACATACTTAGGCAACAAAATATTTTTGTTACACCACATAAGTTGGTGTGTTTGACTTTAACTATAGATGGTGGTCCGTCTACATGGTTCACTTGTGATCCTTCTTTCCTTCATGATTGATTCTTCTTGCATGAGATCATGGTTTCCTTGGAAAAACTTTTGGTCACAATACTTCAAAGTTGTTGATGGCTCCTTCTAACTTTTGCATTCCCTCAGTCTCTAATTCTTAAGCAAGTTTTCCTTGTCTCACTTGTAGTCCTTAGTGATATCCAAGTTGGAAGTCCTTGGTGAATATGCTGAAGATGTTGAAGTCATTAGAGTTGAAGAAGTTGAAGAAGTCCTTTGCACATGGTGTAGTCTTTGGTCATGGGGTAGGTTTTTCCATCAAGTTGAAATAGAAGAGGTGTAGAGTTGAAATCAAAATGATTGAGGAAAGAGTTTACAAGTGTTTTTGTAAATAAGTTTTGGAACAAGTACAACTCCTATTTTTCTAAGGGTTTTTGTCCAATCCTAGGTTTACAAATCCTACAGGCAACACAATGCTCTGATACCATCTGTAGGGGTCCCAACCTAACAAGGTAGAGTCCTCCTGTTTTACAATGCTAGTCCCCTGGATCAATAGCTAGCATCCACAGTTTAGATGTAATATCAAGAAACAAAGGTCATATTATATCTATATAACCAGGAATAACATAATTTTATTACATCAATTCATAGCTCATTTGGCTATTACATTACATTGCAATGAATAACTATAAGCATGGGGTCCTTCATCTTCAAAGTGCCACAGGCAGATGTTGGTTGTAGACTTTGTAATCCTATTCAAACAATCTTCACTAAAATCAATCAAACCTGCAACATTACAAGTTACAGCCACAAGGGTCAATACATTTGAATTGTATTGGCAAGTGATACTATGGTAGTATAGTGGAGTCTATCATCTATATGCATTTGGCTAAGTGGAGTTGAGGCTTGCATTGCTCAAAATATATTTTTCTTATCATTTGAAAATACTAAGTTTTTGCTTGACAAAATCATTTCCCTCAATCAAAGATTTCAAGATCCTTGTACCAAGCCATCTCTCCATCAATGATTGAAGAATTCAAACAACCCTTGTTCAAACCACAAGATTTTAATTTAGAAATTGGAATGATGAGATTCTTGATTTCTTCCATGTCTTGATGCTCAAATTGTCCTTTACGGGGACATGGCTAAGTACTTAGGTTTTACACACTGCAGAGGTGGTGCACTTTACCCACAAGACTTGGTTTCCCAAGACAAAATCTTTCGAAGCCTTCCTTAGACCAAAATGGACGTTCCAACCTATCAAACACTACCACCCACTGTCCATTTGGCTAAGTTCTTGCAACCTATATGATCATGGCAGAGCCCATATTGCCAAGTGGTTGCACTTGAAGCTTCTCAACATTTGACATCTCAAATCCCTTTGTTTCTGGGTGGCCATCCACAAGTGAGATACACAAGGTTCCTGGCCTTGTGTAACCACTCAACATAACCCAATCCTTCCATTCCACCCAGGTGATTTATTAACTTAGTTGTTTTATTAAACAAAAACATAAGTCTTCAGACTTAGAATATTTTTCCATAGTGTGAATATATTTTCCACCCATGTTTTCTATTAGCTAGGCTAAGCTTGATAGTAGTAGGAATCTTTAACTTAGGAAAATCCTACTAAGGATTCATCTACTAGGTTTCCTATAGCAAGGTTTATACTTAGCAAAATCCATGCAAGTTTTACTTAGCAAAATCACTAATGCATAGCAAAGTAATGGGACAAAAGTATGAAGCATCACTTGCCTTTTTGGTAGAGTATAGGTTCACTTCTTGATCTTTGCAACAATCACACTCTTCAAGTCACTACAAATCAATCAAGCAAGGCACAAACTCAATCTACCAATCAAGCAAAACAACACACATAAATAACAAAGTCAAAGAAATGCATGCAAGCATGCCAAGCTTTGTTTTGTTTGAAAAAGTGGTTCATAGTGGGTCATAGACTTTTGGGTACATCTAATGGTCATTTCCTAAAGTGGCCAAGTCATTTGCAAAAAGGTTTCACTTTAAAACCATTTTTAAAACAAAGTGTTATTTTATGTGGTGTAGAAATATATTTTTTTTTACTAAGGCATTAGCCCATAGGGTTCACCAAATGAGTTGCTATTGCAAAACTTGGTGTTTTGGTCAGTAGGTTTGGTCCAAACCATCTACTCAAAGTTTTCTTACCATAAACATTTCCATAATAAAATCAATTCTTTTTATTTGGCTAGAAAATGACTAAGTCAAGTAATCCAACCTAAATCTTACAAAAATCATTTTTTTTAATACCAAGGGTTGGTCCCTAGGGTCAGTAAGGTCACAATAATCCATTTTGCAAAGGTTTTAATCCAAAAATCATTTTAAACAATTTTATACTCTAAACAAGCTCACAAAAGTTTTCAAATTCAAACAAGCTAACAGATACTATTTGCTAAACTAAGGCCATGGTTGGCTAGGGCTTGTTCTCCTGAATTTATTGATATAAATTTGTCAAATTTGGACGTGTGGTTTGAAAGTTACAAGGGTTTGAAATTTGCAAATAATTCTGTTTTCAAATTCTGTTTTAAACAGATCCTGCCACGTGTCGCTGTCTCATTGGGCGATACCGCTTCAGCCGGATCACGCTGCGGTGCGTTGGATCTACTCCTATCGTGCGGCACAGATTGCCTGATACCCCTTCGCGTTAATGAATCTATCCAAGCCATCAGATGCTCATCTAACGGTTCCTATCGCTGGGCCAAACAGCAGCGGCGCTGGCGGCGGTAGTTGGCGGCGGCGGGGTCTGTCAGCGGCGGAGCCGGTGAAATAGGAAGCGAGGTAGAATAAGGAGATGCTCACCAGAATCGCGGGATCGCGGTGAAACTCGACGTGGTTTCGAGGAGGCGAGGGGTGTACTGGGGCGGTACTAATTGCTCGCCGGAGTTCGCTCGGCGTCGGGCTTCTCTGTTTATCGTCGGAGGCGACGATACAGGCCACGGGAAAACAAGATAGTAGTTGCGTCAGATGCGCACGGGGTCGGTGATCGTGTGTGCATCAACGAGACAGAAGGGGGTGGTCAGATACTACTGCGCTTCGGCCGGAGAAAAAAAGCGGCGGCTAGCCGAGCTAGTCAAGCCCAAGCTCAGGCGCCGAAAGTGATTATCCTGAAGGATGCGCCGGTGTATGGTAAGCGTGCTCGTGTGCTCAGGAGGCGGAAGGGAGAGTGTCTTGGCGGAATTTGCGAGAGGGCTCGTCGGAGAGGAGTCGAGGAGATTGTGGCGGCTGGAGGCGTGTCGAGGAGGCGTCTGGGGAAAGGAGAGGAAAGCCTGGCGTTTAACGCTGAGTGGTCACGGTGAGGAGTAATCGCTGCAGTAAAGTGTATTGACGAGAAATTTAACGAAGCAGTCGCGAGTGGGGGAAAGAAGGAGTCGCAGGGAGGAAGAAGAACAGGAGGTGTGGGGTCCAGCGTCAGTGAGAAAAGAAGAAGGAGGATGGGTCCACCAGTCATTGACTCTATGGGCTGTTTCGGCGGTGAGAAAAGTAACGCTTCGGGGAAGGGAGAGCTGGGCTAGGTGGGCTTCCTGGGCTTGATGGGCTGGCTTGTCTTTTCCTATTTTTTTTTCCTGTCTCTGCATTCTTTTCTTTTTCTATTTTCCTGTTTTGAAAATCAAACAATTATTCACACATTCAAACAACACTAAACAAATTCAAACAATCAACAAACTTTTCATTTGAATTTGGTTCTGTTTGACATTATAATTCACATTCTAAAATATTATTTTAAATCTTTTTAGGTTCCATTTATTAATTAAATAAGTAGGCCATGGTTTATTAATTAAATAGAGTTTTTGTTCTTTATTAATAAAATCTTCATTTGAAATCCTAATATTTTCAAAACCCAATCAGTAGGTGTTATTTGGAAATAAAGAATATTTGGAAAACTTGTTTAAAATAATATAATCCTTTTACCTTAGGGTCCATTAATAATTAAATAAAATGGACCTTAGTTATTAAATCAAATAGAGTTTGATTTTATTATTAAAATCTTTATTTGAACCTAAATATTTTCAAAATCAAATTAGTAGGCTTAATTTGGGAAGTATATAATATTTGGTAATTTGTTTTAAAACAAAATAACCTTTTATTTTAGTGTCCATTATTAATTAACATAATAGGCTTTCTTTATTAAATCCAATAGGATTTGTTTTATTGAGATATTTATTTTGAAATCTAAAATAAAGCCCAAACACTTTAGTAGGTTTTATTAGAGAATATAAAATATTTGGAAAACTTATTTAAAACAATTTAATAAGTTTTGATGTTTTAATTAAATTGGTAAAACTTCTTATTTAAATAAAGTTTGGATATTAATTCCTTATTATTTTATTTTAAATAAACCTTTGTTGTTTTTATTCAAACTAAATGTTTTAATTCCCAAAGTTTGGTCAAGGTTTAATTTGGCTTTATAAAATAATCCTTATTTATAAATCCATCTTTTCTTTTGAATACCAAATCCTTTTATTAAAAGATCTAAAATAGTATTTCCAAAATATTTTGTTTTCCCTTGTTAATTGTTTTATGTTTTTTAATCCTTTTGGGATTTAATTGTTCAAAATAGGTTTGAAGATTCCTATTGGAAATCAAAAAAAAATTCTTCTGGCTCTGAAAATCAACAAAGTTTTATTTTATTCATTTATTTTCACATTACAAGATTTGAAAAATCTTGGGATGTGACAGGCTACCACCCTTAAAATAAATCTCGTCCCGAGATTTGGGAAGGTTTAGGTTTACAAGCAAGTTCAAAACAAATAGGGTACTACCACCCTTAAAATTTTTCAAACAAAAATTACATATTGTCCTTCTTGGGATCCTGGGGAAAACTTTTCTAAGCAAACATTTGCATTGAGTCCTTTGTTTCCACACTTGACTCATGGGCCAAGGTTGAGATCCTTCATAGACTTGTTTAACTTGTTCTCCATCCTTTCTGGACAATTGTTTGCATAGTGGCCTAGTTCCTTGCATTTGAAACATGTGACAAGGCTGAGATCCCTCATAGGCTGGTTTATCTTATGCTTCATCTTTTCTGGACAGTAGTTTGCATAATGTCCTAACTCTTTGCAGTGTTTGCACATCACTTGGCTAATATCTTTCTTTTTCTTTGGTATTACTGTCTCTTGTTTGTTTCCTTGGTTCTTCTTGTTTTCTGGGCACTTATTGGCATAGTGTCCCATCTCTTTGCATTTGAAACATTGCACCTGTGTAATATCCTTCTTGCTAGTGTTGGGGAATTTCTTTTTCTTCTTGGGTCTCTCCAAAACTAGGAGTTCTTCTAGTTCATGTTCTTCATAGGTGGGAGATCTTTCTCTCTTCTTGGGGCATTGATCTTCATGCTCTTTGGATGCATGATCCTTGTCCCTACAAACATCTTTGTCATCCTTGTTGTCATTGGCTCTTTGGGAAAAGCTTTCTCCCATGTTGATCATTTGAGTAACCAATCCTTGCAACAGTTGGGATTGAAGTTTCAAAATCCTTTGTATGGCTGGGTCTAGTCTATTGTTGTTGGCTAAAAGTTGAGTTGTCTCTTGGCTCAACTGGTTTTGGGTTGCTATAAGTTCTCTCATGTTGTCCTCTTGGTTGCTGTTGTCATCAACCTTGATGTTGGAGTTTCTTGGAGTAGTCATCTGTTTGGGTTGAAGGGATTTAGAATAGGCAAGATATTTCTAAGGAAATATTTCTAATTACACACATCACAAATTACACAAGCAATGTGCATGCAATCACAAATCAAACATTTCACTCAAACAAGGTTCAAGCACATACTTAGGCAACAAAATATTTTTGTTACACCACATAAGTTGGTGTGTTTGACTTTAACTATAGATGGTGGTCCGTCTACATGGTTCACTTGTGATCCTTCTTTCCTTCATGATTGATTCTTCTTGCATGAGATCATGGTTTCCTTGGAAAAACTTTTGGTCACAATACTTCAAAGTTGTTGATGGCTCCTTCTAACTTTTGCATTCCCTCAGTCTCTAATTCTTAAGCAAGTTTTCCTTGTCTCACTTGTAGTCCTTAGTGATATCCAAGTTGGAAGTCCTTGGTGAATATGCTGAAGATGTTGAAGTCATTAGAGTTGAAGAAGTTGAAGAAGTCCTTTGCACATGGTGTAGTCTTTGGTCATGGGGTAGGTTTTTCCATCAAGTTGAAATAGAAGAGGTGTAGAGTTGAAATCAAAATGATTGAGGAAAGAGTTTACAAGTGTTTTTGTAAATAAGTTTTGGAACAAGTACAACTCCTATTTTTCTAAGGGTTTTTGTCCAATCCTAGGTTTACAAATCCTACAGGCAACACAATGCTCTGATACCATCTGTAGGGGTCCCAACCTAACAAGGTAGAGTCCTCCTGTGTTTTACAATGCTAGTCCCTGGATCAATAGCTAGCATCCACAGTTTAGATGTAATATCAAGAAACAAAGGTCATATTATATCTATATAACCAGGAATAACATAATTTTATTACATCAATTCATAGCTCATTTGGCTATTACATTACATTGCAGCGGAATAACTATAAGCATGGGGTCCTTCATCTTCAAAGTGCCACAGGCAGATGTTGGTTGTAGACTTTGTAATCCTATTCAAACAATCTTCACTAAAATCAATCAAACCTGCAACATTACAAGTTACAGCCACAAGGGTCAATACATTTGAATTGTATTGGCAAGTGATACTATGGTAGTATAGTGGAGTCTATCATCTATATGCATTTGGCTAAGTGGAGTTGAGGCTTGCATTGCTCAAAATATATTTTCTTATCATTTGAAAATACTAAGTTTTTGCTTGACAAAATCATTTCCCTCAATCAAAGATTTCAAGATCCTTGTACCAAGCCATCTCTCCATCAATGATTGAAGAATTCAAACAACCCTTGTTCAAACCACAAGATTTTAATTTAGAAATTGGAATGATGAGATTCTTGATTTCTTCCATGTCTTGATGCTCAAATTGTCCTTTACCAGGGACATGGCTAAGTACTTAGGTTTTACACACTGCAGAGGTGGTGCACTTTACCCACAAGACTTGGTTTCCCAAGACAAAATCTTTCAGAAGCCTTCCCTTAGACCAAAATGGACGCGTTCCAACCTATCAAACACTACCACCCACTGTCCATTTGGCTAAGTTCTTGCAACCTATATGATCATGGCAGAGCCCATATTGCCAAGTGGTTGCACTTGAAGCTTCTCAACATTTGACATCTCAAATCCCTTTGTTTCCTGGGTGGCCATCCACAAGTGAGATACACAAGGTTCCTGGCCTTGTGTAACCACTCAACATAACCCAATCCTTCCATTCCACCCAGGTGATTTATTAACTTAGTTGTTTTATTAAACAAAAACATAAGTCTTCAGACTTAGAATATTTTTCCATAGTGTGAATATATTTTCCACCCATGTTTTCTATTAGCTAGGCTAAGCTTGATAGTAGTAGGAATCTTTAACTTAGGAAAATCCTACTAAGGATTCATCTACTAGGTTTCCTATAGCAAGGTTTATACTTAGCAAAATCCATGCAAGTTTTACTTAGCAAAATCACTAATGCATAGCAAAGTAATGGGACAAAAGTATGAAGCATCACTTGCCTTTTTGGTAGAGTATAGGTTCACTTCTTGATCTTTGCAACAATCACACTCTTCAAGTCACTACAAATCAATCAAGCAAGGCACAAACTCAATCTACCAATCAAGCAAAACAACACACATAAATAACAAAGTCAAAGAAATGCATGCAAGCATGCCAAGCTTTGTTTTGTTTGAAAAAGTGGTTCATAGTGGGTCATAGACTTTTGGGTACATCTAATGGTCATTTCCTAAAGTGGCCAAGTCATTTGCAAAAAGGTTTCACTTTAAAACCATTTTTAAAACAAAGTGTTATTTTATGTGGTGTAGAAATATATTTTTTTTTACTAAGGCATTAGCCCATAGGGTTCACCAAATGAGTTGCTATTGCAAAACTTGGTGTTTTTGTCAGTAGGTTTGGTCCAAACCATCTACTCAAAGTTTTCTTCCCATAAACATTTCCATAATAAAATCAATTCTTTTTATTTGGCTAGAAAATGACTAAGTCAAGTAATCCAACCTAAATATTACAAAAATCATTTTTTTTAATACCAAGGGTTGGTCCCTAGGGTCAGTAAGGTCACAATAATCCATTTTGCAAAGGTTTTAATCCAAAAATCATTTTTAAACAATTTTTATACTCTAAACAAGCTCACAAAAGTTTCTGCAAATTCAAACAAGCTAACAGATACTATTTGCTAAACTAAGGCCATGGTTGGCTAGGGCTTGTTCTCCTGAATTTATTGATATAAATTTGTCAAATTTGGACGTGTGGTTTGAAAGTTACAAGGGTTTGAAATTTGCAAATAATTCTGTTTTCAAATTCTGTTTTAAACAGATCCTGCCACGTGTCGCTGTCTCATTGGGCGATACCGCTTCAGCCGGATCACGCTGCGGTGCGTTGGATCTACTCCTATCGTGCGGCACAGATTGCCTGATACCCCTTCGCGTTAATGAATCTATCCAAGCCATCAGATGCTCATCTAACGGTTCCTATCGCTGGGCCAAACAGCAGCGGCGCTGGCGGCGGTAGTTGGCAGCGGCGGGGTCTGTCAGCGGCGGAGCCGGTGAAATAGGAAGCGAGGTAGAATAAGGAGATGCTCACCAGAATCGCGGGATCGCGGTGAAACTCGACGTGGTTTCGAGGAGGCGAGGGGTGTACTGGGGCGGTACTAATTGCTCGCCGGAGTTCGCTCGGCGTCGGGCTTCTCTGTTTATCGTCGGAGGCGACGATACAGGCCACGGGAAAACAAGAGAGTAGTTGCGTCAGATGCGCACGGGGTCGGTGATCGTGTGTGCATCAACGAGACAGAAGGGGGTGGTCAGATACTACCTGCGGGCTTCGCCGGAGAAGAAAACAGGCGGCGGCGCTGTCAGAGCTAGTCCAAGCCCAAGCTCTGGGGCGCCCGCGGTCGAGTGATTGTCACAGAAGGATGCGCCAGTGTATGGTGAGCGTGCTCGTGTGCTCAGGGAGGCGGAAGGGAGAGTGTGCTGGCCGGAATTTGCGAGAGGGCTCGTCGGAGGCAGAGGGAGTCGAGGAGAGATTGTGGCGGCCTGGAGGCGTGTCGAGGAGGGGCGTCTGGGGGAGAAAGGAGAGGAAAGCCTGGCGTTTAACGCTGAGTGGTCACGGTGAGGAGTAATCGCTGCAGTAAAGTGTATTGACCGCGAGAAATTTAACGACAGAAACGGTCGCGAGGTGGGGGGAAAGAAGGAGTCGCAGGGAGGAAGAAGAACAGGAGGTGTGGGGTCCAGCGTCAGTGAGAAAAGAAGAAGGAGGATGGGTCCACCAGTCATTGACTCTATGGGCTGTTTCGGCGGTGAGAAAAGTAACGCTTCGGGGAAGGGAGAGCTGGGCTAGGTGGGCTTCCTGGGCTTGATGGGCTGGCTTGTCTTTTCCTATTTTTTTTTCCTGTCTCTGCATTCTTTTCTTTTTCTATTTTCCTGTTTTGAAAATCAAACAATTATTCACACATTCAAACAACACTAAACAAATTCAAACAATCAACAAACTTTTCATTTGAATTTGGTTCTGTTTGACATTATAATTCACATTCTAAAATATTATTTTAAATCTTTTTAGGTTCCATTTATTAATTAAATAAGTAGGCCATGGTTTATTAATTAAATAGAGTTTTTGTTCTTTATTAATAAAATCTTCATTTGAAATCCTAATATTTTCAAAACCCAATCAGTAGGTGTTATTTGGAAATAAAGAATATTTGGAAAACTTGTTTAAAATAATATAATCCTTTTACCTTAGGGTCCATTAATAATTAAATAAAATGGACCTTAGTTATTAAATCAAATAGAGTTTGATTTTATTATTAAAATCTTTATTTGAACCTAAATATTTTCAAAATCAAATTAGTAGGCTTAATTTGGGAAGTATATAATATTTGGTAATTTGTTTTAAAACAAAATAACCTTTTATTTTAGTGTCCATTATTAATTAACATAATAGGCTTTCTTTATTAAATCCAATAGGATTTGTTTTATTGAGATATTTATTTTGAAATCTAAAATAAAGCCCAAACACTTTAGTAGGTTTTATTAGAGAATATAAAATATTTGGAAAACTTATTTAAAACAATTTAATAAGTTTTGATGTTTTAATTAAATTGGTAAATCTTCTTATTTAAATAAAGTTTGGATATTAATTCCTTATTATTTTATTTTAAATAAACCTTTGTTGTTTTTATTCAAACTAAATGTTTTAATTCCCAAAGTTTGGTCAAGGTTTAATTTGGCTTTATAAAATAATCCTTATTTATAAATCCATCTTTTCTTTTGAATACCAAATCCTTTTATTAAAAGATCTAAAATAGTATTTCCAAAATATTTTGTTTTCCCTTGTTAATTGTTTTATGTTTTTTTTAATCCTTTTGGGATTTAATTGTTCAAAATAGGTTTGAATATTCCTATTGGAAATCAAAAAAAAAATTCTTCTGGCTCTGAAAATCAACAAAGTTTTATTTTATTCATTTATTTTCACATTACAAGATTTGAAAAATCTTGGGATGTGACAGGCTACCACCCTTAAAATAAATCTCGTCCCGAGATTTGGGAAGGTTTAGGTTTACAAGCAAGTTCAAAACAAATAGGGTACTACCACCCTTAAAATTTTTCAAACAAAAATTACATATTGTCCTTCTTGGGATCACAGGAAAACTTTTCTAAGCAAACATTTGCATTGAGTCCTTTGTTTCCACACTTGACTCATGGGCCAAGGTTGAGATCCTTCATAGACTTGTTTAACTTGTTCTCCATCCTATCTGGACAATTGTTTGCACAGTGGCCTAGTTCCTTGCATTTGAAACATGTGACAAGGCTGAGATCCCTCATAGGCTGGTTTATCTTATGCTTCATCTTTTCTCGATGGTTTGCATAATGTCCTAACTCTTTCAATGTTTGCACATCACTTGGCTAATATCTTTCTTTTTCTTTGGTATTACTGTCTCTTGTTTGTTTCCTTGGTTCTTCTTGTTTTGTGGGCACTTATTGGCATAGTGTCCCATCTCTTTGCATTTGAAACATTGCACCTGTGTAATATCCTTCTTGCTAGTGTTGGGGAATTTCTTTTTCTTCTTGGGTCTCTCCAAAACTAGGAGTTCTTCTAGTTCATGTTCTTCATAGGTGGGAGATCTTTCTCTCTTCTTGGGGCATTGATCTTCATGCTCTTTGGATGCATGATCCTTGTCCCTACAAACATCTTTGTCATCCTTGTTGTCATTGGCTCTTTGGGAAAAGCTTTCTCCCATGTTGATCATTTGAGTAACCAATCCTTGCAACAGTTGGGATTGAAGTTTCAAAATCCTTTGTATGGCTGGGTCTAGTCTATTGTTGTTGGCTAAAAGTTGAGTTGTCTCTTGGCTCAACTGGTTTTGGGTTGCTATAAGTTCTCTCATGTTGTCCTCTTGGTTCTTTGTTGTCATCAACCTTGATGTTGGAGTTTCTTGGAGTAGTCATCTGTTTGGGTTGAAGGATTTAGAATAGGCAAGATATTTCTAAGGAAATATTTCTAATTACACACATCACAAATTACACAAGCAATGTGCATGCAATCACAAATCAAACATTTCACTCAAACAAGGTTCAAGCACATACTTAGGCAACAAAATATTTTTGTTACACCACATAAGTTGGTGTGTTTGACTTTAACTATAGATGGTGGTCCGTCTACATGGTTCACTTGTGATCCTTCTTTCCTTCATGATTGATTCTTCTTGCATGAGATCATGGTTTCCTTGGAAAAACTTTTGGTCACAATACTTCAAAGTTGTTGATGGCTCCTTCTAACTTTTGCATTCCCTCAGTCTCTAATTCTTAAGCAAGTTTTCCTTGTCTCACTTGTAGTCCTTAGTGATATCCAAGTTGGAAGTCCTTGGTGAATATGCTGAAGATGTTGAAGTCATTAGAGTTGAAGAAGTTGAAGAAGTCCTTTGCACATGGTGTAGTCTTTGGTCATGGGGTAGGTTTTTCCATCAAGTTGAAATAGAAGAGGTGTAGAGTTGAAATCAAAATGATTGAGGAAAGAGTTTACAAGTGTTTTTGTAAATAAGTTTTGGAACAAGTACAACTCCTATTTTTCTAAGGGTTTTTGTCCAATCCTAGGTTTACAAATCCTACAGGCAACACAATGCTCTGATACCATCTGTAGGGGTCCCAACCTAACAAGGTAGAGTCCTCCTGTGTTTTACAATGCTAGTCCCTGGATCAATAGCTAGCATCCACAGTTTAGATGTAATATCAAGAAACAAAGGTCATATTATATCTATATAACCAGGAATAACATAATTTTATTACATCAATTCATAGCTCATTTGGCTATTACATTACATTGCAGCGGAATAACTATAAGCATGGGGTCCTTCATCTTCAAAGTGCCACAGGCAGATGTTGGTTGTAGACTTTGTAATCCTATTCAAACAATCTTCACTAAAATCAATCAAACCTGCAACATTACAAGTTACAGCCACAAGGGTCAATACATTTGAATTGTATTGGCAAGTGATACTATGGTAGTATAGTGGAGTCTATCATCTATATGCATTTGGCTAAGTGGAGTTGAGGCTTGCATTGCTCAAAATATATTTTTCTTATCATTTGAAAATACTAAGTTTTTGCTTGACAAAATCATTTCCCTCAATCAAAGATTTCAAGATCCTTGTACCAAGCCATCTCTCCATCAATGATTGAAGAATTCAAACAACCCTTGTTCAAACCACAAGATTTTAATTTAGAAATTGGAATGATGAGATTCTTGATTGCTTCCATGTCTTGATGCTCAAATTGTCCTTTACCAGGGACATGGCTAAGTACTTAGGTTTTACACTGCAGAGGTGGTGCACTTTACCCACAAGACTTGGTTTCCCAAGACAAAATCTTTCAGAAGCCTTCCCTTAGACCAAAATGGACGCGTTCCAACCTATCAAACACTACCACCCACTGTCCATTTGGCTAAGTTCTTGCAACCTATATGATCATGGCAGAGCCCATATTGCCAAGTGGTTGCACTTGAAGCTTCTCAACATTTGACATCTCAAATCTCTTTGTTCCTGGGTGGCCATCCACAAGTGAGATACACAAGGTTCCTGGCCTTGTGTAACCACTCAACATAACCCAATCCTTCCATTCCACCCAGGTGATTTATTAACTTAGTTGTTTTATTAAACAAAAACATAAGTCTTCAGACTTAGAATATTTTTCCATAGTGTGAATATATTTTCCACCCATGTTTTCTATTAGCTAGGCTAAGCTTGATAGTAGTAGGAATCTTTAACTTAGGAAAATCCTACTAAGGATTCATCTACTAGGTTTCCTATAGCAAGGTTTATACTTAGCAAAATCCATGCAAGTTTTACTTAGCAAAATCACTAATGCATAGCAAAGTAATGGGACAAAAGTATGAAGCATCACTTGCCTTTTTGGTAGAGTATAGGTTCACTTCTTGATCTTTGCAACAATCACACTCTTCAAGTCACTACAAATCAATCAAGCAAGGCACAAACTCAATCTACCAATCAAGCAAAACAACACACATAAATAACAAAGTCAAAGAAATGCATGCAAGCATGCCAAGCTTTGTTTTGTTTGAAAAAGTGGTTCATAGTGGGTCATAGACTTTTGGGTACATCTAATGGTCATTTCCTAAAGTGGCCAAGTCATTTGCAAAAAGGTTTCACTTTAAAACCATTTTTAAAACAAAGTGTTATTTTATGTGGTGTAGAAATATATTTTTTTTTACTAAGGCATTAGCCCATAGGGTTCACCAAATGAGTTGCTATTGCAAAACTTGGTGTTTTGGTCAGTAGGTTTGGTCCAAACCATCTACTCAAAGTTTTCTTCCCATAAACATTTCCATAATAAAATCAATTCTTTTTATTTGGCTAGAAAATGACTAAGTCAAGTAATCCAACCTAAATCTTACAAAAATCATTTTTTTTAATACCAAGGGTTGGTCCCTAGGGTCAGTAAGGTCACAATAATCCATTTTGCAAAGGTTTTAATCCAAAAATCATTTTTAAACAATTTTTATACTCTAAACAAGCTCACAAAAGTTTCTGCAAATTCAAACAAGCTAACAGATACTATTTGCTAAACTAAGGCCATGGTTGGCTAGGGCTTGTTCTCCTGAATTTATTGATATAAAATTTGTCAAATTTGGACGTGTGGTTTGAAAGTTAAAAGGGTTTGAAATTTGCAAATAATTCTGTTTTCAAATTCTGTTTTAAACAGATCCTGCCACGTGTCGATGTCTCATTGGGCGATACCGCTTCAGCCGGATCACGCTGCGGTGAATTGGATCTACTCTTATTGTGCGGCACAGATTGCCTGATACCCCTTCGCGTTAATGAATCTATCCAAGCCATCAGATGCACATCTAACGGTTCCTATCGCTGGGCCAAACAGCAGCGGCGCTGGCGGCGGTAGTTGGCGGCGGCGGGGTCTGTCAGCGGCGGAGCCGGTGAAATAGGAAGCGAGGTAGAATAAGGAGATGCTCACCAGAATCGCGGGATCGCGGTGAAACTCGACGTGGTTTCGAGGAGGCGAGGGGTGTACCGGGGCGGTACTAATTGCTCGCCGGAGTTCACTCGGCGTCGGGCTTCTCTGTTTATCGTCGGAGGCGACGATACAGGCCACGGGAAAACAAGAGAGTAGTTGCGTCAGATGCGCACGGGGTCGGTGATCATGTGTGCATCAACGAGACAGAAGGGGGTGGTTAGATACTACCTGCGGGCTTCGCCGGAGAAGAAAACAGGCGGCGGCGCTGTCAGAGCTAGTCCAAGCCCAAGCTCTGGGGCGCCCGCGGTCGAGTGATTGTCACAGAAGGATGCGCCAGTGTATGGTGAGCGTGCTTGTGTGCTCAGGGAGGCGGAAGGGAGAGTGTGCTGGCCGGAATTTGCGAGAGGGCTCGTCGGAGGCAGAGGGAGTCGAGGAGAGATTGTGGCGGCCTGGAGGCGTGTCGAGGTGGGGCGTCTGGGGGAGAAAGGAGAGGAAAGCCTGGCGTTTAACGCTGAGTGGTCACGGTGAGGAGTAATCGCTGCAGTAAAGTGTATTGACCGCGAGAAATTTAACGACAGAAACGGTCGCGAGGAGGGGGGAAAGAAGGAGTCGCAGAGAGGAAGAAGAACAGGAGTTGTGGGGTCTAGCGTCAGTGAGAAAAGAAGAGGGAGGATGGGTCCACCGGTCATTGACTCTATGGGCTGTTTCGGCGGTGAGAAAAGTAACGCTTCGGGGAAGGGAGAGCTGGGCTAGGTGGGCTTCCTGGGCTTGATGGGTTGGCTTGTCTTTTCCTATTTTTTTTCCTGTCTCTGCATTCTTTTCTTTTTCTATTTTCCTGTTTTGAAAACCAAACAATTATTCACACATTCAAACAACACTAAACAAATTCAAACAATCAACAAACTTTTCATTTGAATTTGGTTCTGTTTGACATTATAATTCACATTCTAAAATATTATTTTAAATCTTTTTAGGTTCCATTTATTAATTAAATAAGTAGGCCATGGTTTACTAATTAAATAGAGTTTTTGTTGTTTATTAATAAAATCTTCATTTGAAATCCTAATATTTTCAAAACCCAATCAGTAGGTGTTATTTGGAAATAAAGAATATTTGGAAAACTTGTTTAAAATAATATAATCCTTTTACCTTAGGGTCCATTAATAATTAAATAAAATGGACCTTAGTTATTAAATCAAATTGAGTTTGATTTTATTATTAAAATTTTTATTTGATCCTAAATATTTTCAAAATCAAATTAGTAGGCTTAATTTGGGAAGTATATAATATTTGGTAATTTGTTTTAAAACAAAATAACCTTTTATTTTAGTGTCCATTATTAATTAACATAATAGGCTTTCTTTATTAAATCCAATAGGATTTGTTTTATTGAGATATTTATTTTGAAATCTAAAATCAAGCCCAAACACTTTAGTAGGTTTTATTAGAGAATATAAAATATTTGGAAAACTTATTTAAAACAATTTAATAAGTTTTGATGTTTTAATTAAATTGGTAAAACTTCTTATTTAAATAAAGTTTGGATATTAATTCCTTATTATTTTATTTTAAATAAACCTTTGTTGTTTTTATTCAAACTAAATGTTTTAATTCCCAAAGTTTGGTCAAGGTTTAATTTGGCTTTATAAAATAATCCTTATTTATAAATCCATCTTTTCTTTTGAATACCAAATCCTTTTATTAAAAGATCTAAAATAGTATTTCCAAAATATTTTGTTTTCCCTTGTTAATTGTTTTATGTTTTTTTTTAATATTCTTGGGATTTAATTTTTCAAAATAGGTTTGAAGATTCCTATTGGAAATCAAAAAAAAAATTCTTCTGGCTCTGAAAATCAACAAAGTTATATTTTATTCATTTATTTTCACATTACAAGATTTGGAAAATCTTGGGATGTGACAAAGGTTCTTAGCCGATGTAAATAATGATGAATCGGCAGATAAAACAATTGGTGAGAGCATGGAGGGTGATGACTTTCGAAACCTCCTGGCTCGACGAAGAAGTTTGCAGTCCTTTGCGAGCCCTCTTGGAGATCACAGCTGGCCCCGCCTCGACTGGTGCTCGGGGGGCAGCAGGTTCAGGAACCGGCCTTTTCCTGGGAGCCGATGGTGGCAAATCTGGCTGGTTTGGTGTGGTGGTCCTCTCAGAGTCTGTTGGGCTCGATTCTCCTCGATTGGGTTGTGTGTCCTCGTGGGAGGTGTCTTCGACGGAAGCCTGCAAGAGAAGGAGAGCTAGTAAGCACGAGCATGTCTGCAAGAATGAAAGAATGAGAGAGATCAACCAAGGCATGGATCAGCGTACATGCGAACTTCCTGGAGAAGGGCTCCGGCACCTCAAAGTCTTCCTGGCAGCTACCTTCTTCACCACCGTTCTTGTTTTAGTTGGAACTCGAGGGGCAGCTGACCTTGAAGTTACTTGGTTCTTAGAAGCCGATTGTGGTGATATCGGCTGGTTGTGCATCACGACCTTTTTCAAAGGTGGCGAGTTTTTGCAGAAAAGGACCACTGGAGCTGGTGGGAAGAATTCGAAGGGGGAGCCATCAACGTGTGTAGGTTACGGACCATCTTGTTGCTGTAAGGCGCCAGAGCGGGGTATTAGAAGAATCATTTGTGAGATGCCTCAAGAAATTTTATAAGTAATGGTACCATTCTACGGGATATCATATTCAAGATCGAGTGTTTCAAGAACGGTCCCGAGCTCTCCAAGGCATGAGTCTTCCACATCGACCACCAGTTTTCAAAGCCATCGGTTGATGAAGCGAAGGTGAGGTCGTTAGGAATTGGGATGGTCGAGCATCGAAGAAGGAATAACACCTTTGATGGTGAGAGGATCGGGGCGTCGCTCTGCCTCTGTAAGAAGATGGAGAAAGAAATGGGGAGGTACTTGTCCAAGGCCAAATTGCCGAGCTACGACCGGGTTGGTAGAATTCGTATCCGAGCTTGATTATTACTGGATGTGCTCATGCCAACTGGAAGGAAGCAGGGACGGATCACAGTGGAAAACAGCTGCCGAGTGCTGGTGTCATCGGCAAAGTTGTCTAGCCTGAAGGAGATTGGATTTTCAAAATGTTCCGATTCCTCCATGTAAGGAAAGAAGATAGGATTGTCCAGGCCTTGAAAGAAAGTGCTGAACCACTTGGATGCTTCCTGAGGGATCAGTTTACTACCGGGTAGTCTATACAAAGCTTGGCCGTAGCTGGTGCATCGGATCTGCTTCCCTTTGACATCTGGAAAGGTGCAACTCGCCAAAAGGGGGAAGTTTGGGACGTGGTTTTGAAAATACAGCTCAGCCCATAGCTGAATGAACCACCAAGGACCTCCTGTTTTGACTGCTATGCCAGAGAACAGTTTGACAGACATCAACTGGAGATATCGATAGACCTCTCCAAGGAACAGTTTGCCGATGCCAAGTTGAGTGCCTTTGGCAAGCTCGTAGGCCAAAGAGAGATAATTCTTGGTTGGAGCAAGGGAAGGGCCACAGAATATGAAATGTTCCAGCCAGAAGTTGAGAAAGGCTGTGTGTTCTTTCTCTGTGAAAGGGCCTTTAGTTTTCATATGGCGTTGGAGGTAGGCACCCCAGTTTGTGCAGTCTGTTTTGGAAGACAGCTTGTAGGGGACCTTGGTCAGCTTGAAAATAGAAGGGCTGGGTGATGTAACATCCAGGCCAGTAATCATCACCACGTCTAACAGAGTTGGTGTCATGGGGCCATTACCGAACATAAAGCAGTTCAGAGCATCGGACCAGAAATAGCCGATGGTTTTTAGAAGATTTTCGTGTTTTTCAAGGGGAGACAATGACAAATGCAAGGCGTCGGCTTTTCCCGTGGTTTCCCATTGGGATTGGTAAGCTCTAGCTACCCTGCTGAACCAAGAGACCCAATGTTCAGGGATTAGGCCGGCTGCAAGCGATCGGCCCAAGAGTTCAAATCTAGGTCTTGGCTTAAGGGATTTTGTTTGCTTCGCAAGAGATCGATGGGCAGGACTAGATTACATGCAGGGCCAAGACAGAGAATTTGGGAGAGAAGGATGCGGCGTGAGAATGTCCGAAACCTAAAAATTTTAATGGTGGAATAAAGCATTAATTCATGTGTTTGCCATTAATTCTAACATCGTGTTCGATCATGCGAGTAGGCGTACCTTCGCACCGAGACATTGGGTTGGTGTTGGACGATTCCGCCATCTAGTTTGCCGGCGGAGATGGATCTATGCAATTGGGGATCGAGGGTTCTTGTCGCTGTGAGCTCGATCTGGTCGGTGAGCAATTGGAGATCTGGGTCGCCCTTTTTTGAAGAGGGTCGCAGGCTACCGTTTGAAACTGGAAAGTGGCCGCTCAGATTTGTCTAAGTATGCGACCAAATTTGACCTTGTCAACGTTTTTGGGAAAGCCGATGTTTTACCATCGGCTCTTTGGGCTGTGACTTGGTTGACTGTATGAGCGTAGCATGGTGAAAGCCGATACATTACTGTCGGCTTCTGGAACATCGACCTATTTTGACTATCGGCAAAATTGAGTTGGAAAAGCAATCTTCGAGTTGAAAAAAGCAATCTTTGTTCATTCAAAAGACGATTGTTTACAATGGAGCTGATTGCTTACAAAAGGAAATCTACTACTAGTACTACTACTACTAGTTCCTAATCTAGAGGCCGGTGTCAATGCTTGGTCTTCGCCGTCGTCTTGTTCACTGTCATCGCCGCTGCTGCGTCGTCTTCATCGCTCTTGAAGATGCCGGGCCTCGTCCTCGTCGTGCGTCTTGGTGTCCTCGCTGGACCCGGCGGAAGCTTCACCGCGGTACTGCGTCGGAGGAGGTGTCCTCCTCCGCTTCCTCCTCGTCGGAGGATTCGACGCCATCCTGTGACCAAAGCGTCGTCGGTGCTCTCCGCCTCCGGTTCCCGTCGACAAGGGCTGCAGGCCCTCCCTCGGGTCGGGGACTCGTCGTCCTCCGACCAGCGGCGAGTTCAATCCTCTCGTCCCACCATTGTGGGCGAGAGTCTCATCTGCCGCCGTTGGCGGGTGCACCGCGTCGGCTCCCGATCGCTAATCGTGTTGGAAGATTGGGAGGAAAGGCGGAAGAAGAGGAGGCCATGGCAGAGGAAGAGGTTTTTCAAGGAGGAAGAGGGTTTTTGGCTCTTGGAGGAAGATGGGGCTGCAAACCTTTCGGATGAATTTAAGTAAGGGTAATAGTGGGAGGTGGTTCAATGCCATAGCGATTTCCCGAATGCGGTGCCAAAATTGTCAAATCATGCATCATGGAGAAGTTGAGAAGACAGGGCATCATGATGAGGGGTGGCGTGGCGATTACGCTTTCTGCAACGCGTAACCCGATATATAAAAAAGGGAAGAAAAACATCAACAGAGTGGTTTTGGAATTATTATTGCCAAAACCAGGGGCATGTTATCACCATATTTTGGCCAAAGGAGGAGATGGGCCGTAATCAAGATGGGCTTGGAAGATACATATATGCAACGTGTTGTTGAATCGGCCTTGTGCGTGGATTTGGGCTAAATTGCCCGTGTATCTGTATATTGTAGTAGGTTCCGTTTCGGTTTAAGTAAGAGATAGAGTTGTAGGGTTATTCCAAAGATAGAAAGTCTCCGGACTATAAATATGTACCTAAGGTTATTGAGAAAAGGAGGACAATCACGTTCACAACAAACACAATCTCGGCGCATCGCCACCCCTTGTTTCTAGGGTTTCTTTCGGGTAAGTGTCATGCTGCCTAGATCGCATCGCAGTATCTGCTTATGCGTTATTTGGTGTTACTCGTACTGAAGCCTTGTTGATGGCGAGTAATACTATTATCATAGATTTGTTTAGGTTAGCATCGGTACTTTTCGCTATGATTGTTTAGTTATGCTACCTCTAGTTACCTTGCTACCTTTACACCTTTTCCCGGGTGTAAGGGTAGCATCTTGCTTGATCTTTATTCAGTTGATTTGATCTGTTATAGTTTTGCCTTGTCTTCCAAGGTTTAGTTTGATATCCACGTAGTCAGGCTTTGCAAACGGGTTGAACGATCCAGTAGTACGTGAGGATATGGTTTGCCAATTCGAGAGGAGTTGTTCCGGGAATAGACTTTACGTCGGTTGTTAGGCCTTCTCTAGGGTTAGTTTTCCATTATCTTTTGTATCTACCAGGCTCAATTACGTGTAGGACGTTCCAATTACGTGGTGAAAATGTTAAACTGTCGTAGATCGATTTAACTTGTATTGATGAAGCAAAACCCCATGTTATCATAGATCTAATGCAGAACCATGGGACAATCGGCTCCAGGAGCCGATTCACGAAAACCGGGAGCCGTCACGGCTCGAATTTTACGTATACTTGTTTACCATGCAGGAAACTGATCGAAGCAATCCATCACCTTCCTGACCAGGTATAGGTCAGGTGGCACGCCCTTGAACCAAGCCAGGACGTGTGCCGGAGTTTTGCGGGCCGTTGCCCGAGGGACCAGGGCCCACCAGCAGTTCTGGGAGCCTCCCGGCTCTTCGTGTTGCTCGTCGCTGCTCGCCGGTAGGTTTTGACAGGAAACACAATGGTGGACAACAAAGTGTCGATCATATCATTCATATGAATCATGCTTAACCTTTCGGTTCGTGTGTTCCGAGGCCATGTCTGTACATGCTAGGCTCATCAAGTCAAACCCAAGTATTTCTGCGTGTGCAAAACTGTCTTGCACCCGTTGTATGTGAACGTAGAGTTTATAGCACCCGATCATCACGAGGTGCTTGAACACGACGAACTTTCGCAATGGTGCATACATGGGGAGAACACAATTTTATCTTGATATTTAAGTGAGGAATCATCTTATAATGCTACCGTCGCGATCTAAGCATAATAAGATACATAAAAGGATAAACATCACATGCATATATGTGACATGGTATAGCCAATCTCCGCGCAATGATCTCCATCTCGTGCGTGCCAGCATGATCTCCATCACTCCACCATGATTGCCTCCACCACGAATAGCAACTACAACTATTGCTAAATACTTAGCGATAAAGTAAAGTTATTACATGGCGTATAAGAAGTTGACACACAGGTCATACACAATTATAAAGACAACCATATGGCTCCTGCCGGTTGTGTACTCATCGACATGCAAGTCGTGAAATATTACAAAACATGATCATTGCATACAACATACACATCATATCTTGGGCCATACCATATCACAAAACACTCCCTGCAAAAACAAGTTAGACGCCTCTACTTTGTTGTTGCATGTTTTACATGGCTTATGGGAGTAACAAGCTAAGAACGATTCTTACCTATGGAAAGCGACAACGGTGATATTATGGTTTCTAACATCCGGTGTAAATCACATGACTACTATAGTGAGAGAAACTGGCATCCACCATCCGCATGTGTGGAACAAGCCACACGTCAAGTGCGGAGCCGTCTCGCGAACAAGGTCGCGTAAAGTTGGCCTGGACCGCTTCGATCTCACTATGCCGCGCCATAATAAGTACACAACAAAAGGCTTGCAACAGAAAACATCAACGCCCACAACAAGCATGTTGCGTTCTACTCGTGAAACACATCTACGCATAGATCTAGCTCTGATACCACTGAAGGGTTTCGCAGCATAGTAAATCAAAAAAATTCTATGGATGCGGACAAGAAAGCCAAGATCTAATCTAGGAGATGCAATCAACGAGAGGGATAGATGAGATCTTCATACCCTTGAAGAAATCGCACAGCGGAAACGTTCAACAGAACGTGGTTGGTGTAGTCGTACTCGCCGTCTCCTCCTCGTGATCCGATCCGATCCTACGCCGCAAGTGGCGGCGCCTCTGAGAGATGCACACGTACGGTGCCGCGACGTCTACTCCTTCCTTGGTCCAGCAAATGGGGTGGAGAGAAAGATTGGATCTGCAGCATGACGGCGTGGTGCTATGGTGGAGAGTTTCTGCGGCAGGGCTTCGCCTACGCGCAGTCGGGAGAGAGAGAGAGGTGGAGGGCAGCAGGACGGCGGCTAGGGTTGGAGGAGTGGGGGGAGGGGTGCGCCCCTGCCCACATTATATAGGGGGTTGTCCGGCCCCCTTGTCCCCTCCTCCAAGCCCTAGGGCGGCGGCCCCAAGGGTTGGAGTGGGGGGGCAAGTTTCCCCCTTCCTTCTAGAAGGGTTCCCTAGGGTTTCCCCTAGGGTTTGGCCGGCTGGGCCTATGGGGCCTTGTGGCCCTGGCCCAAAGCGGCCAGGGCACTCCCTCTTAGGCCCACACAGCCCTACAACAAGTGGGGCCACGTTGGTCCCAATCCGAAAGCTTCTAGAACCTTCCGGTACAATACCGAATACTCCAAAACGATTCCGAAATCCAAAAACTGCTTTCCTTTATATGAATATTATTCTCCAGACCATTCTGGAACTTCTCGTGACGTCCTGGATCTCATCTGAGACTCTGAACAAAAACTCATAAACCAATTATCCATTCTATCCTAGCGTTGAGGCACGTTAAGTGTGTGACTCTACGGGTTCGAGAATATGCAGACATTATCTTCTATCAATAATCAACAGCGGGATCTGGAAACCCATATTGACTCCCACATATTCATCGATGATCATATCAGATGAACCACGATGCCAGGATTCAATTAATCCCATATATATATTCCCTTCGTCACGCGATATTTTACTTGCCCGAGATTCGATCGTTGGTATCGGCATACCTAGTTCAATCTCGTTCACAGCAAGTACTTTACTCGTTCCGTAATCCGATGTCACTTTGTGATTAACTCCTTAACCACGTGCTTGCAAGCGGTGTTGATATCGATTACCGAGTGGGCCCGAAGTATATCTCTCCGACTCGGGACGGACAAATTCCATCTCGATACATACAACCCAACAGGTACTTTCCGATCACCTGAGAGACACCTTTATGATCACCCTCACATAGGATGACGTTTGATGACCTCAAAGCTTTCTTCCGATACCAGGGAGTTGCATTATCTCATGGTTTAAGGAATACAATATTTGACATAGGAAAAAGCTTCGCAAAGATGAACACGATGGCACAATCTAATTGCTCTGCTTGATTTGGGTCTGTCCATCATATCATTCTCCTAATGACATGATCTCATTATTAATCGACAACTCATGTCTATGGTTAGGAAACCTTAACCATCATTAATCAATGAGCTAGTCCATAGAGGCGTACTAGGGACACGGTGTTTGTTCATAAACCACATAAGTATCAAAGTTTCCGCTTAATACAATTCTAGCATGGAATATAAACTCTATCATGAACAAGAATTATAATAATAACATCTTTATTATTGCCTCTAGGGCATAATTCCAACATAACACACGATGCATAGGAATTTATAGTGGACTCTTTGGAATAACTTAGTTTCTTGGGAGTTGGATGCATGAGTAGAGCTTACTCGGTACAAGTGGAGGCTAGCAAAAGACCGGGAGCGACCAACTAAGAGAGCAATAATGGCCATAATCATGCAGAGTGACAAAACATTATCAATTAAAGAATAAATTGGTATCACAAGTCAAAAACTAAATGATCATAGAGACTAAGGTGACTGGTTCATAGTCTTAACATGGTGTAAGCATGTGCCAAGTCAACCCAAATAAAGCATCAAAGGAGAATACCATAATACTATGCTTTTGTATGCTAAAACAACGCATGATTCTTTCAAGGCACATTAAGCAATCTCGATTGTTTGGAACAAGTCATGCTACAATAATAATTACTAAGCATATGGTCAAAGCAACATCCAACATGACATGATAAAGTCTAAGCCACGGTCAAAACAAGCTTCCTTTTGTACCACTATAAGCATGAAACTTTCTACTCTTTTCCAACACCAATCAACTTATTTGAAACAACTCACAAAGATAATTAATCAATAAATACAAGTGAGCTTGTCTTACAAATCTACAAAGAAGAACTAAAAATTTCTAAGCTGAAAGCATAAGAAAACTAAGGCTAAACATAGTGCTAGCAAAGAGAACACTCACAAAACAATAAGAATAAAAACTAGGGTTTTCTAGGCAATGAAAACAGAGTATCTCTCTCCAAAAAGTATGCTGGGATCCAACCAACTTATTGCATCAAATTAAACAAATGAAAACTAAAAAATCAAAGATGCTCCAAGAACAACACAATAGTGCATGGAACAATAAAAATAAAATGTCTAGAAAGAGACCAGAGATTTTTATTGATAAAGAAGGGGATGCCTTGGGCATCCCCAAGCTTTAACACTTGTACCTCTTGAATATTTCTTGGGGTGACACGGCGTGGCATCCCCAAGCTTGAGCTTTTGTCCATTCTTCATCTCATCACATCATTCTTTCCCTACACTTGAAAAATTCCTTCATACAAAACTTCACACAATCCTAATTAGCAACATTAGTGTATTCAATATAATAAGACTTTGGGTTTAGTTTCAACACAAGTAAAATTTCCATTTTGGATTCCCCTTTTTGAACCAACATAATAAGTATTTGAGAACCAAAACATTGGCAGAAGTACAAGCTAAGCCGATGGATTCCCTTTTTTGGGAAGGCCTAATGCAGGTAAAAGATGGTTTTTTTCAGAGGGGTTTTTAAAGTGGGGAATGGGGCTATAACTCGCTTTTGGGAAGATGTTTGGTTAGGGGATGTGCCCCTTGCCCAACAATATCCTACTCTTTATAATATTGTGCATAGAAAGAACGTCTCTGTACAGGATGTACTCTCTCATAACCCTCTTAATATTGGTTTTAGGAGGAATTTGCACAGCACAAAATAGGATGCGTGGCTGCATTTATGTCAGAGATTGATGCAAGTTAATTTAACTAATGAACCAGATGTGTTTTGGTGGAATATGACCACAAATGGGGTGTTCACGGTAAAATCTATGTATGAGGACTTGATGAATGATCATCAAAATCCTCCTAAGAACTATCTTTGGAAACTTAAAATACCTCTAAAAATTAAGATCTTTATGTGGTTTCTGCAAAAAAAGGTTTTGTTAACAAAAGATATAATTTATTAAGAAGAAATTGGAATGGTTGCAATAAATGTTATTTTTGTGATGGAGATGAGACAATTGAACACCTATTTATTCCGTGTCCCTTTGCTAAAATTATCTGGCATATTGTTTTCTTTACTTATAATCTTTCACCTCCAACCAATATTACTAATATGTTTGGGAATTGGTTAAATGGAATGGATAAGGCTAATAAAGCTAGTATACGTATAGGGGTATCGGCTTTATGTTGGTCTATATGGAAATATCGCAATAATATTTTTTTAACAAGGTTCGAGTTCCATCTTTTTTGTAGGTTATTATCTCGGATTCCCAATGCATCCAGCTCTGGGTTTTTTTTGCTCCCAGAGCAGTTATGCCCCACGATGGTTTCTAGATCCAGGCGTCTGGTGATGATTGCTCAGGATATTTACTACCAGGCTATGTGGCATCATGCTAGTAGATTGACAGATGTTTAGCTTTTGCTATGTTGTCCATTTTCAGCTTTTCTAGCTTGTTCTGTGGGTTGGTTGTTTCAACCTTCTTGATTCTTCAATTGTAACTTTGGCACTTCAGACTTTAAAGTAATAAAAGGGTTGTGTGCATCCTTTGGATGCAGAGGCCGGGGTATATCCCCATTTCGAAAAAAGTAAAACTTCCATTAAAACACAAGCTACTGTAGAAATTCCTTTTAAAATCTCAAGTGATCAAAGAGAGCTAAAAAAGAAACCGATAAGAGGCAAATGCAAATAATGGCAGAAATCTGTCAAAATAGAACAGCAGGTAGAAACCGATTTTTTTGAAGACTCAATAAATTCCAAGACTCAAAAAAGAAAAACCTACTGAAATTTGGGTTATCTCCCAATTAGTACTTTTCTTTAACGCCTTTAAGTTAGGCTTCATAATTTCGATGATGCTCACACAAGAAATATGAATTGAAATAAAAGAGAGCATTAAGAAGGAAATATAAAACAAATTTAAGTCTATCCCACTTCCTATGCAAAATAATCTTGTAAAGAAACACACCATGAAAGCACAAAGCAACAATCATAGGAAAGCAAAACAAGTATAACTTCAAAATTTTCAACATAAAGAGGGGAAACTTAATATTGTTGAGATACATAAAATCATGTTTCCCTCTCTCATAATAACTTTCAGTAGCAATATGAATAAAATTAATAACATAACTATCACATAAAACATTCTTATCATGAGCTACATGCATAAAATAACTATTACTCTCCACATAAGCATAGTCATTCTTATTAATTGTAGTGGAGGAAAATTCAACAAAATAGCTATCACTATTATTCTCATCACCATAATCACCAAATATAGGAGGCATATTGTAATCATGATTAATTTTCTCCTCAATAGTAGGTGGACTAAAAATATCATATTCATCATTGTAATCATCATATATTGGAGGTTTAGTATCATCATAGCAAATTTTATCCTCTAAATCAGGTGGACTAAAAATATCATCTTCATCATTGTAATCATCATATATTGGAGGTATAGTATCATCATAAAAGATTTTCTCCTCTAAAGCTGGGGAACTAAAAAGATCATTTTTATAAAAACTAGCTTCCCCAAGCTTAGACGTTTCCATAGCATTAGCAATAGTGGTGTTCAAATAATTCATACTAATAACATTGCTATTAGCATGCAAATAAATTTCCATAGGTTTATTAATTTTCTCTTCAAATACTTCATGTCCTAACTCAAGATAAATATTATAAAGCTCTCTAATTTTGTTGTTGTTTTCCATTAAGCCTAACTAGTGAAAATAAAAACAAGAAACAAAAAGATATAATTGCATAATCTAAAGGAAATAAATTTGAGGACTCACACACCATCAACAGTACTAGAAGATAGCTTAGTAGCTAGAGGATGTGAGTACCTTTTACCTTACCTCCCCGGCAACAGCGCTAGAAAATAGCTTGACGGGGAGGAAGAGACGAAAGGCCCTATGTTCCCCGGCAACGGCGCCAGAAAAGAGCTTGATGTCTATGCACGCTTCTATTCTTGTAGACAGTTGTTGGGCCTCCAAGTGCAGAGGTTTGTAGAACAACAGCAAGTTTCCCTTAAGTGGATCACCCAAGGTTTATCGAACTCAGGGAGGAAGTGGTCAAAGGTATCCCTCTCAAGCAACCCTGCAATTAAGATACAAGAAGTCTCTTGTGTCCCCAACACACCCAATACACTTGTCAGGTGTATAGGTGCACTAGTTCGGCGAATAGATAGTGAAATACAAGTAATATGGATGATTATAAGTGGTAATTGCAATCTGAAATAAAAGTGGCAGCAAGCAAACATGTAATAGGACTACAAGGTCTAGGGATCATATACTTTCACTAGTGGACACGCTCATAAAAATATCTTCTCTTCATTATGCTACTCTGAACTACTCTCTGGTTGGGCAACACCAATCCATGGTAGGGCTACAAAAGCTCTCCTTAAAGTTCGCATTCCCCATCTAGGTAACCCCACACTGTCACCTTCAGCGATAAATGGTTCCAACAAATACCACAATTTCATATAGACATCCAACTCAAAATATAACTCATGATAAGTATTTCTGTAATTTATAGCCTAAGTGACACACGGTGTGCACACTATCAACTTCACACACGTGGGGATAAACGGATATTACAATTAAAGTACTTGAGTAGCAGAGTAGATCTACTTGATTACAAAGCTTATGACTACAATAAGATCACGCATAGAGAGAGAGATGAACACATGGCTACCGGTAGATCCCTTAGCCTCGAGGGAGAACTACTCCCTCCTCATCATGGGAGTCAGAAACGGTACTGGAGATGGTGGTGGAGTCGATGGAGATGGATCTAGGGCAATTCCCCATCCCGGCATGGTGCCGAAACAGAGACTTCTGTCCCCCGAATCTCCTCTTCGGTGGCGGCTGCGCTGCGGAACTTTTTGTGGATACTGATCCACGCAGGGTTTACGTCTCGAGGAGATGTATATATAGACGAAAGGGAAAGGTCGGTGGAGCCTCGAGGAGGCCACACCATAGGCTGGCGCGGCCTAGTGTGGGTGACACGTCATAAACGTATCTATAATTTTTGATGTTCCATGCTTGTTTAGTATCTACTTTTCTTTGCTTTGTCTACACTTTGAGGTGTATTTATATGTTTTCTGGACTGACCTATTAACAAGATGCCACAGTGCCAGTTGCCTGCTTTCTTCTGTTTTTGGTTCCAGAAAGGCAGAAAATCAATGTTCTCGGAATTGGACGGGACAAAAGCCAAAGTCAATATTTTACTCTGGGGAACACAGATCAAGAGTACGGGACGGAGGGGAGGCACCAAGGGCCACACCCCTGGCGGTGCAGGCTATCCCTAGCCGTGCCAGGGGGTGTGACCACCCTGGCCGCCCCTGCCTCGCCTCTTCGCCTATAAAGACCCCCCGATGCCAAAATCCTAAGTACCCGATCAATATTCCACGAAACCGTCTGTAGTCTTCGCCATCATCGTCCCTAGATCAAGGGGATCTGAAGCTCTTCCCAGCACCCTGCCGGAGGGTAGATCATCCCGGAGGCCTTCTTCTTCATCATGCCAGCCTCCGGTATGAAGCGTGAGTAGTTCCACCTTGGACTACGGGTCCATGTAGTAGCTAGATGGTTGTATCTCCTCCTTTGTGCTACCATGTTTAGATCTTGTGAGATCCGTTCATGATCAAGATCATCTATTTGTAATCATGCATGTTGCGTTTGTGAGGATCCGATGGATATTGAGATTACTATGTCAGATTGATTAATGGTTTTGTCTTATTGATTCTATCATGTCTGTGTTGTTTGTGATCTTGCATGCTCTCCGTTTCTAGTAGCTATCTTGTCCAAGTAGATGCTAGTGACTCCAAGAGGGGGTATTTATGCTAGATAGTGGGTTCATGCCTCTATCTAATCTAAGGGAAGTGACAGAAATCTCTAAGGGCCCGCTTGTTTCAGCGTTTAAGTTACGGGGAGATTCGAATTTTACGGAGGTTACAGAGGATTTAGCTGGAGCTATTGAGGTCCGTAAATCTTACGCTCTCAAATCCAGCAAACCAAGCGGAGCCTAAGGTTGTAGATGTGTTGTTTCCACTAGGGAGAAAACAACGGTCTCTTGTTCATGAAACAAGTGGATTGTTTACCTTACACACTTTGCTTAAAGTAGTTATCCGTTGCTTGCAACTTAATACTGGAGGGGGTTCGGATGATAACCTGAAGGTGGATTTCTAGCTATAGATGCAATTGGATGGCGGTCTATGTATCTTGTTGTATTGCCCAATCGAATCTCATATGATCATGAATGTCTAGTATTGCATTGTTATGCCTTGCTCAGTCCTGTCAATTGCCCTCCTGTAATTTGTTTACCTAGCATGCCATGTTTGTTATCTTAAGGAGAATACCTCTAGTGAACTATGGACCCCGGTCCAATCTTTACCATTGATACATCTTCCACTGTTACCGTTTAATTGCTACAAACCACTATTACCCTCCACACCATACAGTTAATCCTTTGTTACAACAACCAGTGAGATTGACAACCTCAATGTTTGTTGGGGAAAAGTCTTGAGTTTGTGTTGTGCAGGTATCCAAGTTGCTAGCAACACCTTTGAGTTGTTTCCTTCGTCCTACTGGTTCGATAACCTTGGTTTCTTACTAAGGGAAAACTTGTTGTTTTACTCATCACACCTTGCTCTTGGGGTCTCCCAACGAGGCATCAATAACACACCAACAAGCTTTTTCTGGCGTCGTTGTAGGGGAGGCTAAGGACGTTTTTACAAGGGGAGTCCTTCACAACCTTTCTCTTTACTTTTTTTTTGTTTTGCTTAGTTTCTTTTGCTTGGTTTTGTTTGCCTATTTTTATCAAAAACTCCAAAAAAATTAGTTTAGTTTGGTTTGCTTTCTCTTATCAAAAACACAAAAAAATTAGTTCCTACTCTAGTTGCTACCATGTATGGTTTTGGTCCAATCCCTGTGTCACCTATGGAAAGGATCTTTACTTTCAAGCAAGGAAGTGAAGAGAGTTTGAAAGAAGCTTGGTCTAGAATCTCTACTTTACAAAGGGAAACTGAGCCTAAGATGAGTCTTAGCTTGGTTATTAATAGTTTCTACAACGGTATTGCTCTTTATTATAGATATGCTTTGGATGCTGTAGCTGAGAAAGATATTTTTTGATGTACTGAGGATGAAGCTTTGGATGCCATAAATAAATTTATTATAATTTATAATATGCCTAGCAAGTCTGATTCTTCTTTTATAGACATTTATGCTAGGTTGAACACTCTTGAGACCAGTACAGTTGATTTGAACAATTGCTATAACATGCTTAGAGAGCACCATGGTTATGTTCCAATAAATTCCGAGCCTTCAAAATGGTTTCCTACAATAAAAGTTTCTATAAATAGTGAAACTTTTGATGCTCACTGTGATATCATGTCTGAATTTTGCCTTATGCCTAAATATATCTAAGTCTTTGAGTCTTTGGGGACTTTCTAAAGGAGGAGAAGAAATATCTCTTACCAATAATGCAACTTTATTACCCATTGGAATAGCCGAAGGTGTGTTTACAAAAATCTCAGGGAAAATGGTGTCTACTGATTATCTTGCTATTGAATATGTAGGAAAAGGACAAATTACACTTGAAAGATCCCTACTGAAACACCTTGGAGAAATAATAGATGTGGAAAAAGGCATTATGCATTTTTCTTCTCCAATAAGCAATCACATATTCCCTAAAGAGAATAAGAAAGGTAGGAGGAAAAGAGTTGGTGTTAATGTCTTCATTTGAAAATACTTGATTCTTGCTTCTTATGCCTAAATTAAAGGCGTTAAAGAAAAGTACTTATTGGGAGATAACCCAAAAGTTTTATTGAGTCTTGGAATTTATTACTTTATTAATGACCTCTCCTTATCCTTTTTGTTTGCTTTTTGTGCCAAGAATAACCTCTAATCAGAGGGGAGTAAGATTTGGGGAGTTGCTGTCCTGAAACAGATTTTTGTGATCTCACCGTAAAAATTCGTGAGGAATATCCATTAGTCCGCTTGATCTGATATTTTCTGAATAAATCCCCCAGTATGTTAGCTAACTTTCGTTAGTTCAACACTTTTTAATTTGAGAAACATAAGGTCTTCAAAAAAATTGGTTTCTACCTGCTGGTCCGTTTTGACAGATTTCTGTCATTATTTGCATTTGCTTCTTATTGATTCCTTTTGAGTTCTTTTTGGAAAATTGAGCTTTTTGAGGGAATTTCTACAGTAGCTTGTGTTTTTAGTGAAAGTTTTTCTGTTCTAAAGCTAAACCCAAGGGTGAATTATCTTTTGAATACACTAATGTTGCTAATGAAGATTGTGTGAAGTTTTGTATGAAGGAAAATTTTCAGGTGTAGAGAAAGAATGATGTAATGAGATGAAGAATGAACAAAAGATCAAGATTGGGGATTCCACCCCATGTCACCCCAAGAAATATTCAAGAGGTACAAGCGTCAAAGCTTGGGGATGCCCAAGGCATCCCCTTCTTCATTAATAAAAAGCTCAGGTCTTTCTAGACACTTGAACTTTTGCCGAGAGACACACTCTATTTTAATTGCCTAGAACACTCTAGTTTTCATTCTTTTTGTTTTGTGAGTGTTCTCTTTTGCTAGCACTGTGTTTAGCCTTTGTTTTCTTGTGCTTTCAGCTTAGAACTTTTTGTGGGGATGGAAGGACCTGAGATTTTTATTGATGAAGAAGGGGATGCCTTGGGCATCCCCAAGCTTTGACGCTTGTACCTCTTGAATATTTATTGGGGTGACACGGCGTGGTATCCCCAAGATTGAGATTTTGTCCATTCTTCATCTCATCACATCATTTTTTCCCTACACTTGAAAATTTTCTTCATACAAAACTTCACACAATCCTCATTAGCAACATTAGTGTATTCAAGATAATAAGCCTTTGGGTTTAGTTTCAACACAAGTAAAACTTCCATTAAAACACAAGCTACTCAAGTGATCAAAGAGAACTCAAAAAGCTCAAGTGATCAAAGAGAACTCAAAAATAAACCGATAAGAGGCAAATGCAAATAATGGCAGAAATCTGTCGAAACAGACCAGTAGGTAGAAACCGATTTTTTGATGAACTTATGTTGCTAAAATCGAAAAGTGTTGAACTAACAAAAGTTATATAACAACCTGAGTCATAAGCTCAGAAAATTACAGCTTAATCCGACGTACAGGGATTTTTCACGAAGTTTTACAGTGAAACACAGAAATCTGTTTCGGGACAGCAACTTCCCCTAATCTTACTTCTCTTTAATTAGAGGTTATTCTTGGCACAAAAACCACAAAAAACGATAAGGAGAGGTTATTACAGAGGCAATAACTTCCAAGACTCAAAAAAATAAAAATCTACTGAAATTTTGGTTATCTCCCAATTAGTACTTTTCTTTAACGCCTTTAAGTTAGGCATCATAATTTTGATGATGCTCACACAAGAAATATGAATTGAATTAAAAGAGAGCATCAAGAATAAAATATAAAACAAATTTGAGTCTAACCCACTTCCTATGCAAAATAATCTTGTAAAGAAACACGTCATGAAAGCACAAAGCAACAAGCATAGGAAAGAAAAACAAGTGCAACTTCAAAATTTTCAACATAAAGAGGGGAAAATTAATATTGTTGAGATACATAAAACCATGTTTCCCTCTCTCATAATAACTTTTAGTAGAAACATGAATAAAATTAACAATATAACTATCACATAAAACATTCTTATCATGAGCTACATGCATAAAATAACTATTACTCTCCACATAAGCATAGTCATTCTTATTAATTGTAGTGGGAGAAAATTCAACAAAATAGCTATCATTATTATTCTCATCACCATAATCACCAAATATAGGAGGCATATTGTAATCATTATTAATTTTCTCCTAAATAGTAGGTGGACTAAAAATGTTATATTCATCATTGTAATCATCATATATTGGAGGTTTAGTATCATCATAGAAAATTTTATCCTCTCAAGCAGGTGGACTGAAAATATCATATTCATCATTGTAATCATCATATATTGGAGGTATAGTATCATCATAACAAATTTTCTCCTCTAAAGTTGGGGAACTAAAAAGATCATTTTCATAAAAACTAGCTTCCCCAAGCTTAGACGTTTCCATAGCATTAGCAATACTGGTGGTCAAAGAATTCATACTAATAACATTGCTATTAGCATGCAAATAAAGTTCCATAGGTTTTTTAATTTTCTCTTCAAACACTTTGTGTCCTAACTCAAGATAAATACTATAAAGCTCTCTAATTTTGTTGTTGTTTTCCATTAAGCCTAACTAGTGAAAATAAAAACAAGAAACAAAAAGATCTAATTGCAGAATCTAAAGGAAATAACTCCGAACACTCACACACCAGCAACATTACTAGAAGATAGCTTAGTAGCCATAGGATGTGAGTACCTTTTACCTTACCTCCCCGGCAACGGTGCCAGAAAAGAGCTTGACGGGAAGGAAGAGACTAAAGGCCCTATGTTCCCCGACAACGGCGCCAGAAAAGAGCTTGATGTCTATGCAGCTTATATTTTTGTAGACAGTTGTTGGGCCTCCAAGTGTAAAGGTTTGTAGAATAGCAGCAAGTTTCCCTTAAGCGGATCACCCAAGGTTTATCGAACTCAGGGAGGAAGTGGTCAAAGGTATCCCTCTCAAGCGACCCTGCAATCAAGATACAAGAAGTCTCTTGTGTCCCCAACACACCCAATACACTTGCCAGGTGTATAGGTACACTAGTTCGACGAAGAGATAGTGAAATACAAGTAATATGTATGATTATAAGTGGTAATTGCAATATGAAATAAAAGTTGCATCAAGCAAACATGTAATAGGACTACAAGGCCTAGGGATCATACTTTCACTAGTGGACACTCTCATAAAAATATCTTCTCTTTATTATGCTACTCTGAACTACTCTCCGGTTGGACAACTCCAATCCATGGTAGGTCTACAAAATCTCTCCTTAAAGTTCGCATTCCCCATCTAGGTAACACCACACTGTCACCTTCAGCGATAAATGGTTCCAACAAACACCACAATTTCATAGAGACACCCAACTCAAAATATAACTCATGATAAGTATCTCTGTAATCTATAGCCTAAGTGCCACACGGTGTGCACACTGTGAACTTCACACATGTGGGGATAAACAAAGATTACAATTAAAGCACTTGAGTAGCAGAGTAGATCTACTTGATTACAAAGATCATGACCATAATAAGGTCACACATAGAGAGAGAGAGAGATGAACACATAGCTACCGGTAGAGCCCTTAGCCTCGAGGGAGAACTACTCCATCCTCATCATGGGAGCTAGCAACAGCGATGGAGATGGTGGTGGAGTCGATGTCGATGGCTCCGGAGACAATTCCCCATCCCGGCAGGGTGCCAGAACAGAGATTTATGTCCCCCGAATCTCCTCTTTGGTGGTGGCGGCGTTGCGGAACTTTTTGTGGGGATCCGATCCATGCAGGGTTTACGTCTCGCGGAGACGTATATATAGGCGAAAGGGCAAGGTCGGTGGAGCCTCGAGGGGCCCACACCATGGGTTGGCGTGGCCTAGGGTGGGCCCGCGCCACCCTATTGTGTGGCCGCCTCGTGGCTCCCCTTCGTCTCTCCTTCATGCTCCGTGTTGCGTCTGGAAAAATAGGAACTTTGTCTTTTGTTCCGTACAATTTCGAGAATATTTTCTTATTAGATTTTTTGAAACCAAAAATAGTAAAAAACAGACAACTGACACTGCGGCATCTTGTCAATAGGTTATTTCCGAAAAATGTATAAAAATACCTCAAAGTGTAGACAAAACATAAGTTGATACAAAACAAGCATGGAGCATCAAAAATTATAGATACGTTTACGACGTATCATAGTCCTCGCGTCGGATTGCTCGGTGAGCCGATGACGACGAAGTCAAAATCGGGGTGGTGCATGCTCGTGGGCGACAAGGTTTGGTGGTGGCGCGGCCTCACCTCGCGAGTCTCCTGTGCTTCGGCTCGTTCGGGGGTTATGGATAGGGCCCTCGGGAGAAATCCGTGTCGGCTCACTACGGGAAAAAAGGACGCTGCCGTCGCCTCTCTCCTTTGACGTGTGCCAAAAGTCCTAGAACACGGCAAAGAGAATCTTTGCCGTGTGTAAACCAACAAGAACACGGCAAAGGACAGGTGCAACAAATGAAAACAGAACACGGCAAAGAAAGTAACACGGCAATGGACCGACTAGAACACACGGCAAAGAAGGGAACCACGGCAAAGTCAATAAAGAAACACGGCAAAGTTTTCCTCACAGCAAATATGTGGGCCCCGTGGCCTCGCAGTGCCACCCGCCGACAGGGGCTGACGGCAGAATCTTTGCCGTGTGCCCTCGCCGTCAGTTACACGGCAAAGATCATCTTTGCCGTGTACTTCCATCTGTACACACGGCAAAGAATTTTTTTCACCTTTTTCTTTTCTTTAATTAGCAAGGCTTTTATTACATATATGTTAGGTGATATTATTTCATAGGATCATGAGATCACACATATGATGATAGGTTATTGTGGTCTTGATCACTATATACATGCACCCCCCTGATTCCGACGTTCTCGTGGACTTCCTCCGGCGAAACCCTGATGATCTGCGGGCCTCGGATCGTCTACCCCCCTAGACATTCTTTTCCGGGGGTAGCCGGCGTAGCTCTCTCTTGTCTTGTGTCACTAGGTCATAGGATGATGTGAAACCATGTTGGTTCACAAGTTGGGGCACTATCTGGCCGGTTTCACCGTAACGGGAGATTCCCCTTATACAGTCCATAACCTTTCGCTTCTAGGTTAGAGCGCATGCATGCGAGGGGCACATGCAATCACCTATACCAATCTTGCACCACACTCACACATATGCTAGGGACACATGCAAGTTTTCAGATGATTCCGACGTTCTCGTGGACTTCCTCCGGCGAAACCCTGATGATCTGCGGGCCTCGGATCGTCTACCCCCCTAGACATTCTTCTGACAGGGGTAGCCCGGCGTAGCTCTCTCTTGTCTTGTGTCTGACTAGGTCATAGGATGATGTGAAACCATGTTGGTTCACAAGTTGGGGCACTATACGGCCCGGTTTCACCGTAACGGGGAGATTCCCCCTTATACAGGTCCATAACCTTTCGCTTCTAGGTTAGAGCGCATGCATGCGAGGGGGGGCACATGCAATCACCTATACCAATCTTGCACCACACTCACACACATATGCTAGGGACACATGCAAGTTTTCAGATGATTCCGACGTTCTCGTGGACTTCCTCCGGCGAAACCCTGATGATCTGCGGGCCTCGGATCGTCTACCCCCCTAGACATTCTTCTGACAGGGGTACCCCGCGTAGCTCTCTCTTGTCTTGTGTCTGACTAGGTCATAGGATGATGTGAAACCATGTTGGTTCACAAGTTGGGGCACTATACGGCCCGGTTTCACCGTAACGGGGAGATTCCCCCTTATACAGGTCCATAACCTTTCGCTTCTAGGTTAGAGCGCATGCATGCGAGGGGGGGCACATGCAATCACCTATACCAATCTTGCACCACACTCACACACATATGCTAGGGACACATGCAAGTTTTCAGATGATTCCGACGTTCTCGTGGACTTCCTCCGGCGAAACCCTGATGATCTGCGGGGCTCGGATCGTCTACCCCCCTAGACATTCTTCTGACAGGGGTAGCCCGTCGTAGCTCTCTCTTGTCTTGTGTCTGACTAGGTCATAGGATGATGTGAAACCATGTTGGTTCACAAGTTGGGGCACTATACGGCCCGGTTTCACCGTAACGGGGAGATTCCCCCTTATACAGGTCCATAACCTTTCGCTTCTAGGTTAGAGCGCAAGCATGCGAGGGGGGGGCACATGCAATCACCTATACCAATCTTGCACCACACTCACACACATATGCTAGGGACACATGCAAGTTTTCAGATGATTCCGCGTTCTAGTGGACTTCATCGTGAAACCTCGATGATCTGCGGGCCTCGGATCGTCTACCCCCTAGACATTCTTCCGACAGGGGTAGCCGCGTAGCTCTCTCTTGTCTTGTGTCGACTAGGTCATAGGATGATGTGAAACCATGTTGGTTCACAAGTTGGGGCACTATCGGCCCGGTTTCACCGTGAACGGGAGATTCCCCTTATCTGGTCCATAACCTTTCGCTTCTAGGTTAGGCGCATGCATGCGAGGGGGGGCACATGCAATCACCTATACCAATCTTGCACCACACTCACACACATATGCTAGGGACACATGCAAGTTTTCAGATGATTCCGACGTTCTCGTGGACTTCCTCCGGCGAAACCCTGATGATCTGCGGGCCTCGGATCGTCTACCCCCCTAGACATTCTTCTGACAGGGGTAGCCCGGCGTAGCTCTCTCTTGTCTTGTGTCTGACTAGGTCATAGGATGATGTGAAACCATGTTGGTTCACAAGTTGGGGCACTATACGGCCCGGTTTCACCGTAACGGGGAGATTCCCCCTTATACAGGTCCATAACCTTTCGCTTCTAGGTTAGAGCGCATGCATGCGAGGGGGGGCACATGCAATCACCTATACCAATCTTGCACCACACTCACACACATATGCTAGGGACACATGCAAGTTTTCAGATGATTCCGACGTTCTCGTGGACTTCCTCCGGCGAAACCCTGATGATCTGCGGGCCTCGGATCGTCTACCCCCCTAGACATTCTTCTGACAGGGGTAGCCCGGCGTAGCTCTCTTGTCTTGTGTCTGACTAGGTCATAGGATGATGTGAAACCATGTTGGTTCACAAGTTGGGGCACTATACGGCCGGTTTCACCGTAACGGGAGATTCCCCTTATCTGGTCCATAACCTTTCGCTTCTAGGTTAGGCGCATGCATGCGAGGGGCACATGCAATCACCTATACCAATCTTGCACCACACTCACACACATATGCTAGGGACACATGCAAGTTTTCGATGATTCCGACGTTCTCGTGGACTTCCTCCCGTGAAACCACGATGATCTGCGGGCCTCGGATCGTCTACCCCTAGACATTCTTCGGCGGGGGTAGCCGGCGTAGCTCTCTTGTCTTGTGTCGACTAGGTCATAGGATGATGTGAAACCATGTTGGTTCACAAGTTGGGGCACTATCTGACCCGGTTTCACCGTAACGGGAGATTCCCCTTATCTGGTCCATAACCTTTCGCTTCTAGGTTAGGCGCATGCATGCGAGGGGGCACATGCAATCACCTATACCAATCTTGCACCACACTCACACACATATGCTAGGGACACATGCAAGTTTTCGATGATTCCGACGTTCTCGTGGACTTCCTCGTGAAACCACGATGATCTGCGGGCCTCGGATCGTCTACCCCTAGACATTCTTCCGAGGGTGGCCGTCGTAGCTCTCTCTTGTCTTGTGTCGACTAGGTCATAGGATGATGTGAAACCATGTTGGTTCACAAGTTGGGGCACTATCTGGCCGGTTTCACCGTAACGGGAGATTCCCCTATCTGTGTCCATAACCTTTCGCTTCTAGGTTAGGCGCATGCATGCGAGGGGGCACATGCAATCACCTATACCAATCTTGCACCACACTCACACACATATTCTAGGGACACATGCAAGTTTTCAGATGATTCCGACGTTCTAGTGGACTTCATCCGGCGAAACCCTGATGATCTGCGGGCCTCGGATCGTCTACCCCCCTAGACATTCTTCTGACAGGGGTAGCCCGGCGTAGCTCTCTCTTGTCTTGTGTCTGACTAGGTCATAGGATGATGTGAAACCATGTTGGTTCACAAGTTGGGGCACTATCTGACGGTTTCACCGTAACGGGAGATTCCCCTTATCTGGTCCATAACCTTTCGCTTCTAGGTTAGAGCGCATGCATGCGAGGGGGCACATGCAATCACCTATACCAATCTTGCACCACACTCACACACATATTCTAGGGACACATGCAAGTTTTCGGATGATTACGTTCTAGTGGACTTCATCCGTGAAACCACGATGATCTGCGGGCCTCGGATCGTACCCCCTAGACATTCTTCGGCGAGGGTAGCCGTAGCTCTCTCTTGTCTTGTGTCTGACTAGGTCATAGGATGATGTGAAACCATGTTGGTTCACAAGTTGGGGCACTATACGGCCCGGTTTCACCGTAACGGGGAGATTCCCCCTTATACAGGTCCATAACCTTTCGCTTCTAGGTTAGAGCGCATGCATGCGAGGGGGGGGCACATGCAATCACCTATACCAATCTTGCACCACACTCACACACATATGCTAGGGACACATGCAAGTTTTCAGATGATTCCGACGTTCTAGTGGACTTCATCCGGCGAAACCCTGATGATCTGCGGGCCTCGGATCGTCTACCCCCCTAGACATTCTTCTGACAGGGGTAGCCCGGCATAGCTATCTCTTGTCTTGTGTCTGACTAGGTCATAAGATGATGTGAAACCATGTTGGTTCACAAGTTGGGGCACTATACGGCCCGGTTTCACCGTAACGGGGAGATTCCCCCTTATACAGGTCCATAACCTTTCGCTTCTAGGTTAGAGCGCATGCATGCGAGGGGGGGCACATGCAATCACCTATACCAATCTTGCACCACACTCACACACATATGCTAGGGACACATGCAAGTTTTCAGATGATTCCGACGTTCTCGTGGACTTACTCGTGAAACCACGATGATCTGCGGGCCTCGGATCGTCACCCCTAGACATTCTTCCGACGGTAGCCGGCGTAGCTCTCTCTTGTCTTGTGTCTGACTAGGTCATAGGATGATGTGAAACCATGTTGGTTCACAAGTTGGGGCACTATACGGCCCGGTTTCACCGTAACGGGGAGATTCCCCCTTATACAGGTCCATAACCACTACAAGGAATCTGAGCTTCTATGACCCTCCATTTTCGTCACAAAATCGTCACAGTAGTTCATCTATGACGATCTTATGACGAAAATGAAATCGTCGAAAGCTGGGCGTCGCAAATGAACTATAACGACGTTTTTTGCGAAATCGTCATAACCGTCTATGACGATATTGGATCGTCATAACCTCTATGACGATTCAATATCGTCATGGACCATCTAGCCAGGCCAGGTCAGATCCGACGTGGCTGATCCGACGTGGCAAAATTATGACGAAATAAAATCGTCGTAGTCTGAATTCAGCCCAGTCCATTCGGTCATTTATGTGGGCCAAGCCCAATAATTCAAATAAGCTTTTCTAATCAATTCCGTTCAGCTACATGGCTCAAGCCCAAAGATATTGGCCTTTTATTTCTAGGCCCGTGCCTTTTCTACAATGATTTTGTTCTGCATTTTTTGAATTATTCACTGCTGCAATTTAATATTGTTTGGGCCACAACCATTTTAAAGCCCAAAAATTATTTGGATCATTTCTTACTAGCCCAAATATCTTTTGGATCATTTCCTGTGACCGAGCAGTCAAGAACTAAAATCAAATAAATTTTTACAAATGACATCAAAAATTATAATGTATATTTCAATCAAGCCGTATTACATAACCTGGAATATAAAACATTTGGGGATATGTAGTATATTACAATCATTCATAGTTCAGACCACCCAAGACCATGTATAACTACCTAGAAAACATGACTATCTACTCCACTTTTTTGAGTATGCAATAAAATCTTCCCTTCTTCCAACTTCAGCCTTGAGCTCCTGTATAAGAGAGAAAAAGATGGCCATCGAGTCAGAATGAAATCATATCTTCTAGCAATAACATAGAAAATTAGAAACACAATAAATAATAGATTTACAAGAACCCAACTCCAAATCAACAGATTGCAGTTCACAAACTAATTGCTATTAGCACTCAAATATACACATGTAGTTCATCAAATGCACGACCTAGACACTACAGGTACTAGATAGAACAAATATACTAGCACACATTAAGCTCCAGGAAATGCTCTGTGTATACGAAAAGAGCAGCAGCAAGAAAATTAAGCTTCAGGAAATACTCCACAGGTTAAGCGGGCAACAAAAACGGGAACCTAATAAAACGCTATTCAGACAATACCTTTCCACATCACATAGGAACTCGACAAAATAATATGTCATGGAACCTTGGCCTATCAACCAAGTAATAAAGGAATAGGATGGGAGAGATCAGAGACTTATCTATTCCATAAAGGGAACACCCCTGCCGTGGCAGCGTGCTGATATCGACGCTGCAAATGTGGTAATATGGCAAAGGATGATGCGCTTTAGCACACAAGCAGCAGGGCTAGCTCCTTTGGTTCTGCGAGAACAATGGTTTGGGTCAATAAGGATTAAGAATGCTACTCTTGCATGTCAAACTAATGCATTACAGGGTTATTAAATGATTTTGAATCATAGTAGCAGCAGGTGAACTCAGACTGACTAGCAAAAGGCCAACATATTCAAAAATCACATATGAATTTAACATATTCTCAACAGCAGATATTACCAATTCACAGATTCCATAAACCTATCATTAAAATCACCTACTAGTGCCTTGCATATGGAATTAAGTATGCCTAGATGAGCTTATGTACACTCCAGCACATCATATACATTTCAATTTACTAAAAACAACATGATTATGCTCTAGTTATAAATAATAACTCCATCTGCATCTACTAGACCACCTAATCTACAACACAATAGGAGCTATAAACCAACGGAAGTAGTACCACACTCCTAAGTGATCAACATATCACCAAGAACCAATTTATTAATTCACTCATTTAAGACCAGCAGCATTACCACATGATTAGTACCAGAACAGGAACTAGAAGTTGAACTCTATAAATTACATTAGTAGTACACCACATGCTCTGTACCACAAACATGGTACAAGTCCAGGATACCACCAATACAACCAAATTGCACAAACACCATGGCTCCATGGCATAGACGTATGATGTAGAATAACACAATCAGAGCTAAGAAGTTAGTGAATAAGCACCAATAGCACAATGGAAAGTTTATAATAAATGGCAAACAGATGTTATATAGTAAACGACAAGCATAAATAGCTCAGTTGGTTGAGGTTAACAGTCAAAATTATATTAGACAACAAAATATGATTCCCCAGGAAAAGGCTACACTACATATACAGTAGAAGTTCATAGCAGGGAAACAGTAGAAGTTCACCATGTCAAAACTAAATAAAGTGGGATGCAGACACAACCACATAAATATAGAGGTGCATAGTGGACTACAATAGACAAGCATAGCTCATCGGCAACAACATGTACACTTTATAAGAACATATAGATAGCACAAAAGGTGTATTCGATGACCTTCTACAGGATGATGACCACTTCTAAAAACATATCCCCTCAAGAATGAATGCTTTCATATTGCATTGGTTAGAGAACACACCGAGAAATACCGGAAGAGCAGTTACGAAAATACGAGTAACTTAGACATACTAGTTTGTGTGTCCATGATGATGGGAGAGAGTTTATGTACAAAGCATAACTTTCATAAGTCTGTAGCAAGCACGCATGTCTATTACATTACCGTAAGAAACAAATACTATAGCTCATATGAACACAACAAGAAATAGCAGAAAAAGGAATTCTAGACTAGAAGCAGAGTACTATAAATCAAGATAGAGGAACAATGGTCATTGTACAACAAGAAACCTTTAAAATAGACTCTCATTCAGTATATGTATGCAGATTGTAGAGAAGACCTGATTGCTGAGAATAAATGGCAAGGCATGTCAATTAACCTATAACTGGTCACATATGTATATTATATATCCTATAATTGGCAACGTATGCCTGGTAGATGTTCTACTTGCCTTAACTAGGTGCACGCAAAAGTTACTTAAACTGGCTTGCATCACCATAATCATCATTTAAACTAACTGGTCACATATATATGCATCGTAATTGGCAACTTATGCCTAGTCATCCAGCTGATGTGCAAAGTTACCTTCACTTAAGGCATGAAAAAATGTAGTACTTAAACTATCTTGCATCACTTTAATCGTTCACACTGGAAGAAATGGAAAGACCTTATGCAGAGCTATATCACAACAACAAATCTGCAGTAATTCTATGCATCACACAGAAATTTGTAGAAATGTAAGCAGATCACGAATTGGTGACAACAAATATACCATGATATGCAGCCTCTCAACGTTGGGGAAGCATCTGAGGAAGGTAGGCACCATCTTGACATCATCACGAACTCCGAAAAGGACATGCAAACTAAGAATCTTCACACTTGTCACCATGGTTCTCGTGCTCGCCTTTATCCCGGGCTGGCATTCACCAAATTCAAGACCACACAATTGAGTCATGAACCTGAATCAGTTGGACATATTTGCTAGCTTAATTAGCAAACAGACAGACTGTGGGAGAGAGATGTACCATGATGATGGTGTCTCGGATCTCTAGGACGTGAACTGGCTCCAAGTATCCAAAAATCTGGAAGGGGTGCGAGTAAGCAGAACATGATTAGAGCATGAACAATTGAAGAGGATAAAGGGAGGAACCGGAGACGTGGATCGCTGGATCGAGCGTGATGGTTTTGGGGTCAAGCATCCATGGAACGAACGCAACCATGATTTTGGAATCACGAATAGATCCAGAGGAGATGGGAGGATAAGGTAGGTTGGCGGATATATACCTCGGGTTGGTGGAATCACGAATAGATCCAGAAGGCCTTGGCGACGCGCTTGGGCGTCCTGCGCAGCCCCTCCTGATGGTCGTCCCCGCTGAAGCCCACCAGCAGCACGGGCCACCCACGCCTCCATCTGCATCGGCGGCAGGCCACCCATGCCCACCCACGTCTCCATGGTCGCGGTAGCGGCGCATCTGGAAGATCTGGGCATCCTTCCGACGGACCTCCTCCTCTTGAACGCAGTGTTACTTGTGGTAGGGCTCGCCGGCGATGCAGAGGATGTCGTTGAGGACCGGGGAGGATGTGGATGGAAGACGGCATTGATTAGGGGTGGGGTGGGGGTGGCGGCGGCAGCATGGATTGGATCTTGGGAGGCAGCATGGATTGGATCTTGGGCGACATCTCTGGGTGGGTCGGGTCGACACGGAGGCGCGGGGTGGCTCGGGATCTGACACAAGGGAAGAGAAGAGAGGAGGAGGTGGTGGAAACGGCGAGAAGCAACCACGGCCATGGCGGCCTGGCCGCCATCCACGATTGAGAGAGAGGAGAGGCAGGTCGGGTGGCGAGTGACGTAGTGAGGAGCAAGGGGATTAGGGTTGCTGTCGAGCAGAGAGAGAGGAAGGAGTGGCGGCGGGGTCTGCGAGGAGGAGCGATGGGATTAGGGTTTGGCACATGAATATACAATATATAGAAATTGACATGTAGACATGCCACGTGAGCGTAATTCGATGTGGCCAACCAGTCAATTCAACGTATCAGATTTTAGATTATATGACGATTTAAATTCGTCATAATGGAGCATAAATAATCCTCTAAGTTGTATCCTAGTGATTATGACGATTTTATATGCTGAAATTATGACGATTTGACACAAATCGTCATAATTTTATAGGATTTTGACCTATACAAATAGCCTATGGCCAGATTATGCCTAATCGTAATATATTTATGACGATTTCATTTCCCGTCACTATGAGAAGGTCACAAGTTAACAGATTTCTTGTAGTGAACCTTTCGCTTCTAGGTTAGAGCGCATGCATGCGAGGGGGGGCACATGCAATCACCTATACCAATCTTGCACCACACTCACACACATATGCTAGGGACACATGCAAGTTTTCAGATGATTCCGACGTTCTCGTGGACTTACTCGTGAAACCTCGATGATCTGCGGGCCTGGATCGTCCCCCTAGACATTCTTCCGAGGTGGCAGGCGTAGCTCTCTCTTGTCTTGTGTCGACTAGGTCATAGGATGATGTGAAACCATGTTGGTTCACAAGTTGGGGCACTATACGGCCCGGTTTCACCGTGTGGGAGATTCCCCTTATAGGTCCATAACCTTTCGCTTCTAGGTTAGAGCGCATGCATGAGGGGGCACATGCAATCACCTATACCAATCTTTCACCACACTCACACACATATGTTAGGGACACATGCAAGTTTTCGATGATTCCGACGTTCTCGTGGACTTACTCGTGAAACCACGATGATCTGCGGGCCTCGGATCGTCACCCCCTAGACATTATTTTTGAGGGTAGCCCGTAGCTCTCTCTTGTATTGTGTCGACTAGGTCATAGGATGATGTGAAACCATGTTGGTTCACAAGTTGGGGCACTATACTCTGGCCCGGTTTCACCGTAACGGGAGATTCCCTTATACTTATATGTGTCCATAACCTTTCGCTTCTAGGTTAGAGCGCATGCATGCGAGGGGGGGCACATGCAATCACCTATACCAATCTTGCACCACACTCACACATATATGCTAGGGACACATGTAAGTTTTCAGATGATTCCGGCGTTCTCGTGGACTTCCTCCGGCGAAACCCTGATGATCTGCGGGCCTCGGATCGTCTACCCCCCTAGACATTCTTCTGACAGGGGTAGCCCGGCGTAGCTCTCTCTTGTCTTGTGTCTGACTAGGTCATAGGATGATGTGAAACCATGTTGGTTCACAAGTTGGGGCACTATACGGCCCGGTTTCACCGTAACGGGGAGATTCCCCCTTATACAGGTCCATAACCTTTCGCTTCTAGGTTAGAGCGCATGCATGCGAGGGGGGGCACATGCAATCACCTATACCAATCTTGCACCACACTCACACACATATGCTAGGGACACATGCAAGTTTTCAGATGATTCCGACGTTCTCGTGGACTTCCTCCGGCGAAACCCTGATGATCTGCGGGCCTCGGATCGTCTACCCCCCTAGACATTCTTCTGACAGGGGTAGCCCGGCATAGCTCTCTCTTGTCTTGTGTCTGACTAGGTCATAGGATGATGTGAAACCATGTTGGTTCACAAGTTGGGGCACTATACGGCCCGGTTTCACCGTAACGGGGAGATTCCCCCTTATACAGGTCCATAACCTTTCGCTTCTAGGTTAGAGCGCATGCATGCGAGGGGGGGGGCACATGCAATCACCTATACCAATCTTGCACCACACTCACACACATATGCTAGGGACACATGCAAGTTTTCAGATGATTCCGACGTTCTCGTGGACTTACTCCGGCGAAACCCTGATGATCTGCGGGCCTCGGATCGTCTACCTCTAGACATTCTTCTGATAGGGGTAGCCCGGCGTAGCTCTCTCTTGTCTTGTGTCTGACTAGGTCATAGGATGATGTGAAACCATGTTGGTTCACAAGTTGGGGCACTATACGGCCCGGTTTCACCGTAACGGGGAGATTCCCCCTTATACAGGTCCATAACCTTTCACTTCTAGGTTAGAGCGCATGCATGCGAGGGGGGGCACATGCAATCACCTATACCAATCTTGCACCACACTCACACACATATGCTAGGGACACATGCAAGTTTTCAGATGATTCCGACGTTCTCGTGGACTTCCTCCGACGAAACCCTGATGATCTGCGGGCCTCGGATCGTCTACCCCCCTAGACATTCTTCGGCGGGGTAGCCCAGTAGCTCTCTCTTGTCTTGTGTCCGACTAGGTCATAGGATGATGTGAAACCATGTTGGTTCACAAGTTGGGGCACTATATCTGACCGGTTTCACCGTAACGGGAGATTCCCCTTATCTGTGTCCATAACCTTTCGCTTCTAGGTTAGAGCGCATGCATGCGAGGGGGGCACATGCAATCACCTATACCAATCTTGCACCACACTCACACACATATGCTAGGGACACATGCAAGTTTTCAGATGATTCCGACGTTCTTGCGGACTTCCACCGGCGAAACCCTGATCTGCGGGACTCGGACCGTCTACCTCCCTAGACATTTTCGGTTAGAGCGCATGCATGCAAGTTTGTATAAGGGGACACATGCAAGTTTATGGTCTAGTGCAAAGTTCGTATTTCTATGGTCTCAATATTAACAAAAAGCCAAGAAAGATTTCACTTAAACATAAAATAAATACAAATGAAAGAAAAAAAATAAGAAATTAGAAAATAGCAAAAAAAATAAGCCTTTGCCGTGTGTTTTCCTGGGGGTACACGGCAAAGCTCTTTGCCGTGTTCCGCCCTGGTTGGCACACGGCAAAGGCGCTGAGTCCATAACGGCCCGGCCGGCCCGCCCCCTGCCTTATCCTCTCCCCACACCTACCCGCGACCCGCGCCCTCCCCACACCCGACCCCGCCGCCTCGATCCAGCGCCGCCACCACCGCCCCGTGCGGCGCCCGGCGTCGCCGCCACCTTCCCCGTGCGGCACTGCCGCTCCTCCTCCACCCGGTACACCACCCCGCCTCACGCCCATCCGCCCCCATCCGCCCCGGCCCGTCCCTCCACCTCACCGACCACACTGGAGCTCGCAGTGGCAGCTCCACCTCCGCCCGGTCCAGCCCCCCCTTCACCCACCGCCGGCCCGCCCCATCACCATCGGTATGTGTAGTATATGCATGTATGTGTAGCTAGGTAGTATGTATGTGTAGCTAGTATTTATGTGTATGTGTAGTATATGTATGTGTAGCTAGCTAGTATATATGTGTAGTATATGTATGTGTAGCTAGTATGTATGTGTATGTGTAGCTAGTATGTATGTGTTGTATATATATGTATGTGTAGCTAGTATATATATGTATGTGTAGCTAGTATGTATGTGTATGTGTAGCTAGTATATATATGTATGTGTAGCTAGTATGTATGTGTAGTATATATTTCTAGTATATATATAGCATGTATTTGTCCCATGTATTTGTTACATATATGTATAGTAGTATGTATATATGTTGTTTCATATATGCATGTGTATAGTAGTAATTTAGGAATTATGTGTAATTTTTTGGCATGTCTATAGTAGTAATTTAGTAATTTTTCTTCATGCAGGGGATATGTGTCGAGTCTGAGGGTGGGGTTGTCGACGTCGTAGGTCATTTTGCGGGAGGGTCGAGCATCTTCTTCACCTCTCGATCACGCTTCAAGGGTAAAAATCTATTCTCCTATCTTGCAAATACCTAGGGTTATTTTCGTGTGTAGATCACCAAGTCTGTCGCGTTACCTAGGCGTCTCTTCCCGGCCGTAAGGGTTACGTGGATAAATATGCATTAGTGGTCTCGCATATTATGAAGCGTAACTCTTACGGCATTTATCGGGATAGCCGGCGGATGCGTAGTTGGGTATGTTTTCCTTGTTCTACTCCAGTCCGAGATAGGATTTCGGCTGCGCCTCCATGTTGTTCTCCGGATGCACATCCCTCTTGGCTTTTTGCCGAGACGTGTATCGGGAGAGCAGCGGGGAGGTGCTGCCGAAATTCTGTGTCGGATCGGGGTAGAGCAGGGAGAACATACTCAATCTACGGATCCGGCGGTTGATAGGACCCTCTTTACCTATTAGAGAGATAGGTGGATATATTTATGGCGTAAAATATATGTTTGCTAAAATTAACTAAACTAATACCAGATTTATTTATATGGCATGATTAATTGAAAGCATTATATATGTCGTTTTTGGTACTAATTAGAGGATGGAGAATCGTGACTGGATGTATGATGGCTATGTCAGTAAGTGGGACTTTACCTCAGAATGGCAAGAAAAGGCCGAGGACTTTGTGAACCGGGCATTTGCCGTCCCCAGCAGACCCAGAAGAATTTTCTGCCCTTGTGCAAGATGCAAGAACCTGAATACACATTCGAAGGATGATGTGAGTACTCACCTGCTCAATTACGGGTTCACACCATCCTATAAGACTTGGACATTCCATGGTGAAAAGTTAGCGAAACGTGCTAGGAGGGAGTCACGGCAGGGTCAGCAGCAGAGTCAGCCAAGGGGAGAATTTGATGCTGGTTTTGATAGGTGCATAGAAAACTTTGTGAATGCTAAGAAATATTGCCAGGGGCTTTAACCATTCAGTCGACACGTTCAATGCTTATGACGTGAATGGGTATCGCTTCCATACCCATGAATACACAACTAGCCGGCCCAACCGGAAGACAACAAATAGCGGGGTCTTTTGTGAAGGCTCAGATGGCCTCTAGTACTATGGAAGAGTCGAGGGTATATATGAGCTGAATTACGGTTTTGGCAAAGGGCTAAATCCCGTTGTATTCAAATGTCATTGGTTTGACCCACATAAGGTGAAACGGGATCCTGAAATTGGGTAGTCGAAGTTAAGAGAAACTCCGTTTATGCGGGAGATGATGTTTACATTTTGGCTACTCAGCCTTCCAAGTATTCTATCTCCGTACCCATGCCAAAACCCGACAAAACGTCTACAGGATCGATGTTGTGATGACGGCGGCAGAATGGAGCGCAGATGGCCCATCGCCAGGGGTTCTTTGGAGCAACGAGGCGTATGATGCGGTGGATGACACAAATGCTCATCAATTCTCAACCAGGGACTCTTCCCACTCCTCCTTTTGCCTTCTCGTGGGTAAGTGATCAAGTGTCTTATTGTCCAATGCTCGCAATTTTCAATCTTGCCTTATTGTCTAATGCTCACAATTTCCAATGTTGCAGATGGACGATGCGATGCCTCCGCCTGTGCGCCCCTGGGCAATGTCACAGGGCCTTTGCCGTGTGCAGTGCGCAGTAGACACACGGCAAAGGAGAGAACGTTGTCGTGTGTCCCCCCCCCACGGGCACACGGCAAAGGAATGAACGTTGTCGTGTGTCACCCCTAATGAGCACACGGCAAAGAGAACACACACGGCAACAAGAATGCACACGGCAACGATGATCAACACGGCAAAGATTGAGGCACACGGCAAAAAGTCATCACACACGGCAAAGGAGGAACACGGCAAAGATGTGTCGGCTCCGTTAGACGGACGGAACCGTCAAGTACTTTACTTTGCCGTGTCGATGCAGTAAACACACGGCAAAGGCTTTGTCGTGTTCCGGGCGCAAAGACACATGGCAAAGAGCCTTTGCCGTGGCTGCCGTTGTCGTGTGGCTTTTGCCGTGTGCATGCACACGGCAAAGGCTTTGCCGAGTTCCGGGGGGGCTTTGCCGTGTCTTTTTCCCACACGGCAAAGAGCCCGTGTGCCGTAGTGGCTCGACCGAAACCGACGTGGTGCCGCCCGCGGGTGGCATCTTCCTTCCTGGAGGGCGTCATGGCTTCCCTTCATCCATTCCCCTTTGTGTGCTGGGGGAAACCCTAGGGCTAGTCTCTGGTCCGGGCAGCAGCGGTCGCTTTCCCTCTTGAGGGTGCTGCTTGGTGCTTGATGAGTCGGGGCTAGGAGCGTGGTGGGCATTCTTCGGAGGGCGCAACGGTTGCGGTCTTCCTCGTCTAGTTGATTCGTCTCTGTCTCCTTTTTTTTTGTTTTTTTTCCTTATTTTAGTTCAGGCATGTATGTGCTGCTGCCCCAACATCGTGTATCGTGTTGTGTGTCTGTCTTTGGGCGTTGTGCTGTCTAACCCAGCAACGGTCTCGTCTCGCATGTGTTCTTTATTTATAAAGCTGGACAAAATCATGTTTTGAGAAAATTATTTGTACAAGTTGATATCAGAGGAGCCAAAGGGAGGAGGTGGAGCCACCTGTTTTTGTCAGGACGTGGTCATATCAAGCATTTACTATGGAGTACATTTCATTTTTACGGGAGGGTGCACTCTCTAATTAATGCGTGCGTCTGACAGGGAAATCCATGCACTGCAAACGTGTCACGACTCACCGAACGTACTCCCAGAAAAAAAAAGGTTCACGAACGCAGCTGGTGCCCGGCGATCGATCGTAGGACGACAAGCAGCAAACCCCAGCATGGCCATTGTGTCATCAACCCGGCCGGCCGGCTGCAGCAGCAAGTAAGCACCGGCCGTGACGGTTGAGCCATGTCCGGCTCCGGCGACGCGCTGGCGCACTCGCGCCTGGCGTTCATGTCCTCTGCATCCGATCGAGGACCGAGCGAAGTGCACGCCGGTCACTGCTTGGCCAGGCAAACCTCGTCACCGAGAGGCTGGACCTGGACACGCCACGGCGGCCGTTGTGTGGAGTGGACAGGCGAGGGCACCACGGCGGCAGGGGCCAGGGGTCGTTCGAGCTGGACGCCACGGCGGCAGGAGCTGCAGCCTAGCTCGGATGCGCTGCAAGATCGATCGGCTGCGTTTGGCGTCAAGAACGCAGGCAGGATGTCGGTTCGGCCTTCGGCAAGGCCGGGAACTAGCCGTAGGCATTTAAATAGCTGACCCCACCACCCCCCTTCTTCCCGGACCCCCTCCTTCTCGCCTGCCTCCCTCCCTCCCCCACGCTCACCCGCAACCTTGAGCGGGTGTCTCACCGTGCCTTAGCCCTACGTACCCGCCGGCGCCCATGGCCGCAGCCCACCCTCCACCGCCAGGATATCTGCACACCTTCCTGGCGCACGACTTCGGGAGGAGATGCAGACGTACGTGACTTGTTTTGTTTCGTTTGCCAGCATGGCATCTGCGGCCATTGCTGCCCCGGGCACATGGCCGCCCACCATCCGCAGGTGGACATCCGCAGGTCTCCACTTGCGAGAGTACGTATAATGAATCAAGCTTCTAATACTGAAATTCCGTTGCGTTCCTTGCTCTTTGCTCGCCGGTTCTTGGTCGTTTTCTGACCTTCCGTTGCGTTCCTTGGCTCAAGATCTCGTCTCATGGAATTCCTTCTTTTTGTTCGATATGATTCTTCCCAGATGAGACTACTTCCTGGCAACTGCCCCGCCGTCTCCCACGACGGTGTGAAAGGGTGCGGCTACTCGTTCGATGGCGTACAGCGGTATCCGTATGGTCAAGAATCCTACATCCCGCTCCGTCGGAGACCCGCTCCACCGCTCTACGGCAATGCGTTGTTCTGCTTGAGGTGCGAGGATAGGACACACCATGCGTGCCGGACCTGTAGCACAGAGTGCAGGGTGAGCATTCTTGGCCCTGCGCAAGAAATTCATTTCCTTCTTCCTACTTTCTTGTTCGTGCGTTTCACGCGCCGGATCTTTTGCCCGATCAGCTTGATTTTGTCGACGGAGGGAACGCTCGCGGCAGGGCCAATGCCACCGCCCTGATCGAGGCCAACGACGAGTTTCTCGAGGAGCTGGAGCGGGAGCGGTATTGCACGCACTGCCGTAGGTTCTACAACTCAGTGCTCTGCGGAGCGCACGCCGCCAGCCACCATCCTGGGCGAGGCGACACCATCCCGCTCATCCGACAGGATGGCCGGGTCCTCACGCCTGTCAATGGTCTCCTGCCTGACCACGTTCTGGCTGGCGTTCAGGTAAGTACCAGAAACATCCTCTTTCTGAATGCGTCCCAAACCCTGACGAATGAATTTCGTTCGTCAGCCGATCGAGGTTGCAGGACAGGCTATGGTTCAGGTAGTCCCCAGCGACCATCTGCTGGATGACCTGGTGGACGGGTTTGGCATTTGCCTCGCTGATGGATGTTACCAATCCATCGGGGATGGGTTCGAGTCGTGTTCTGTGAGATGTCAGGTACAAATGTGTAATGCAGCTCATTCTTTCTTTCGGTTTAATTCGGATCTTCAATCTTCAACAATAACTAGGAATGCTCTGTTTTGCAGGCCTTGCTGAACCACTGGATTAATGCTTGAGTTGGGCGGTGAGGCTGCGAGGAACAAGCAGGGTCAGTGGTGCCAAGAGGAGGAACTCAAGCAGACGAGGAGGAAATTAGTTGGAGGACTGTAATGGTTTAGTTCGAGTTTTAGGCCTCGAGAGAGAATATAGGGATTTTTTTGCGGCACTTTAGATTTCATTCAGTTTTATCTGTTCATATCTGAATCAGAAAATGTCTGACGGAATTTATATGCTTCTGTAAATAAGTGAAAAGTTGTGGACGTTTTAGTAATTTTCTGTTCAGCTTTTGGAATGGACCATGGGACAGGGGTTGGTTGCTCGATTTGTTGGACCAGGGGACAGAGGAGAGCCAGATTGGGATGGGGAGGGAGGGAGGGGCGAACGGCGGCAGCCAGAATGGGAGGCGCAGGGAACACAAATTTGCGCTGGGTGCCGCGGGGAGCGCACCAACTGATCCGGCGAGCGGTGCGCCGGGTGCCGCTGCGAGCGCACCAACTGCTCCGGCGAGCGCTGCGCCGGGTGCCGCGCGTGCTTCGTCGCCACCGTGTGGGGTTTGCGTTCGAACTGGTCGGTTGGTTGGTTCGTTCGTTGGATTGCGGGCTCGGCTCGGGTCGGTGGTTACTCTGCTCGTCCGTGCCGAATCGAGATGGATTGCCCTGTTACTGTTAGTGCTTGCATAGCTTGCTTTGGTGAGGCGTGATTTGGTTCCAGTGTGCCGATTGGAGGTTTAGGGCTTGCTTTGGTTGCCTTGGTGAAGCGTGATTTCATGATCCTTTAATGCCCAGATGTAGATGACTATTAGATGATATTGTTTGCTTTGCTTAATTAGATCTGATGTTAGACTTGGCATTGTGTTTTGCGCTGATTCGTTGGACTGGCAGCAAACATTTTGCTGCTCCTGAACTCTGTCATGAACTAAATTAAATCTCCACTGCTGAATAATGACATGACCTGTAGTGTGTTTTGCGCTGATCGTTCGACCGAAATGCAAAACATTTCGTTCCTCCTGGACTCTTCATGAACAAAACTAGATCTCCGCTGCTGAATGGATTACTTAACTTGGTTATGCCATTGTGTTTTGTTCTGGTTGTTCGACTGACTGCGGATATTTTTGCTGCTCCTGGACTCTTGATGAACAAAATCAAATTGTGCTGTGTTGCTCACATATCATTGGTCATGTTATTGTGTTTTCTCTGCGAGCTGATTGTTCGACTGACTGCAAACATTTTGTTGCTCCATGCACTCTTCATGAACAAAATTGAATTTCTGCTGCTATGTGCTGACATAACTTGGCCATGCCATCGGTTTTAACGAGTCACATGCTGTTACTGTTTGTGGTGTGTTCAGGACACTGCATCGTGGGTGTCTGGCTGCATGGATCTGTCCTTTGGCCATTCGATTGTCCTCTATGCCGTCGCTCCATAACTCTGCTGGTGCCTTCTGAAGTTGCTTCCCTGCTGCGTAATGAACCAGAAATCGCTCCTGTCATGAACCGGATTCAGCAGTACAATGGCCGTTTCGCTGGAGCTCCTCACAATGTGATTCAGGTAATGCTGCCATATCTTCTGAGTGCCATTGCAATCTGGAGTTATGCTGTTATGTTAGGTTTAGCCGTTTAGATTGTTGGTGTACTTCGCAATGAAATGTTACACTAGCTGTGAAAATATAACTAAACATATGGAGTTATGCTGTTTAGTTTTGTTTGATGAACTCATGTTAGTTTGATCTACATCAGTCTGTAGAAGCAGTTCTATTATCTCCATACTTGTACCATACAATGTCCTCAAAGTTGTTACATTAATCGGTTAATCCTTCGAATCTTCTTAAAAATAGATCCATTGAATGAGACTGAAATGTCTATCAGAGGGTACAACTGAACTCGGTTGATGGTATACTGTAGTCACACCTAACTAGTTGGGCAATAAGCATTATCAGAGCCATTTTTGGTAATCTGGTTTCTGCAGCATTCTCTGAATTTGGAGATATCTTATGTTAGCATATGTTCATTATTGAAAAGACTTCACTCTAACAACTGTTCTGTCCAGTGTAAAATTTGCACCCCTCCGTGTAGTCAACTAACTGTTTCAATTGATTGCATGTAACCCTCAGCATGCTGCCAAATTGAATAAAAAGTCTTAACAGGTAAGTAGTTCTCTATTTGGGACTGTGCATAATCACTATCCACCGCAGGTTCATGCTGTATGAATCACAAGCCAAGTCAAGCGTCAAAAGCATGCTCTTATCGTACAAAACTGTCTTATGGTTGTTCTATTTTACGTCTCATCTAATAGCAGGCTGCTTTGCATTTGCTGGGTACATGTGTATTGCAGTGGTTGCTGGACCAGCCCTTTTACATCAGGAGGATGCTGACAGAATTCAGAGGCACGCGCCGTGGACCTCCCTTGTTCTTCAAAATCCAAGTCGTGTTGGCAGTTAAGTCTAGGGTTTTTATCAGTCTTGCCACTATGACCAACCCCAACCTCAAAAACACCCTTTGACCAATCAAAACCTCAAAAACACCACCGTTCCGTTAGTTTGTCAATCAATTTTGCAATTCCGTTTATACACCGTTAGATACGTGCAGGAAAGTCCACCATACCCCTTGGCATCTGACATGTGGGAAAAAAAATGAGGAGACGCTGACAATATGGCCGCACGTAGCAGGCAGTTAGACAACACGATTTCGCCCCAAATCCCCGGAAATTTCTCATCTTATCCCGTCGCTCGCGAACCCTGGCCAAATCGAACTCCCTGTTCCCTCTGTTCCCCCGATCTGCTGATGGTTTGAGGCATCCAATCGTGCCGACGGCCATTAGCAGCGACGGCAGCTCTGGAAAACCTATGACGATGGTGAGCAGCGAAGGTGAAGGCGGCGGCGGCTTGGAAAATCTAGCGACGGCGGTGTGCTGTGGAGGTGGCAGCGGCTTGGGCATGCCAGCGACGGTTGCGGGAAGCGGAGGCGGCGTCGGCTCGGCAAATCCTGCGACGGTAGTGTTGTAGACATTGATAGACATACTGTGCAATACAATGTGAAGGGTGTAACAAAGGAGAAGGAGTGCTTTAGGAGGGTTTTTGTATCATTTAAGGCTTGTTGGCAGGGATTCAAGGATGGGTGCAGGCCATATTTGGCGATGGATGCAACTGCACTAAATGGAAGATTTAAAGGGCAATTGGTAGCCGCATGTGCCGTTGATGCGCACAACTGGTTGTTCCCTGTGGCCTATGGTGTATTGGAGACAGAGTCCACCGAGAGTTAGACATGGTGGCTTGAACGGTTACATCAAGTTGTAGGACATCCAGAAGGTCTAGTTATTCATACTTATGCATGTAAAGGACTTGAGACTGCTGTACAAAGTGTGTTCCCAGGAGTGGAGCATAGAGAGTGCATGCGCCATCTTGCATCAAATTTCTCAAAGAAGTTTAGAGGAAAGATATTTGATGATAATTTATGGCCAGCTTCTCTTACGTGCAACCCGAGAAAGCACGCTTCCCACCTTAGACAAATGTATTCCAAGCCAAAAGTTCAGGAGTACCTGGAGGCGTGTCACACTAAGTTATGGGCAAGAAGTAAGTTCAACGAAGTTTATAAGGTTGACTATGTAAAGAACAACCTTGCCGAGTCATTTAATAGCAAGTTGAAGAAAGTTAAAGCCTTGCAAATGGTAGGTATGTTTGATTGCCTTAGGCAGAGGTCCATTTTCAAATTTAACTTAAGGCGAAGGATAGCTGAAAAGCTTGAAGGTGACCGTATTCTTCCATCTGTGGTTAAGACACTGAATCAGAAGACAAGAGGTAGTCTTGTTTCAGCTTACTCTTGTTCTCAATTTTATTGCTTTATCTGACTATTGGTCTATTTCTGTCAATTTTGCAGTCTTGAATTTGACTTGTTTGAAGCGCAATGATTATGAAGCAGAAATAACTGGAACTGACAAAGAGGGCAGACAATGGAGGTACCCTGTCGACATCAAGAACAAGACTTGCAGCTATGTCATGTGAATCAGGATGATGCTACTTATAGAATATGCGAGTTTTATCTTATACTGACTAATATTTTTGAAATTATCTGCACTTACATTGAGTTACTTCTAATTTGTGATCCTCTGTCTTGTATGAAAAATATTTGTTCAGATGCTATCCAGATTGAAATAAGAATTTTAGCACATATCATGCCAAATTTCAATAATGGCAAAACTAATTAGAGGCTAATGGTAGAGAGATAACGAAGTTGCAAAACTGATCACCAAACTAACGGAGTAGTGGTGTTTTTGAGGTTTTCATCAGTCAAAGGGTGTTTTTGAGGATGGGGTTGCTCATAGTGGCAAGAATGATAAAAACCCTTAAGTCTATCCATGTCTCCATTAGTCAAGTTATATCATCTTCATTTATCATGTCATGTGTTATGACCGGCCTATCCTACAGCCGGAAGAAGCCCAATAGTGGGTCCAATTAGGGGCTTAGCCCATTTATCTTTTATTATATAAAGAGTTATAATCAGATATTTTCAGTTAAGCAATAATTTAACAGTATTGCCGACTCCATCAGGAGTCGGACTTCCAGCCCTAGTCGCCCCCTCCTGCGCCTCCTCTCTCGCTCTCTCGCAACCACGGTGCCGACACGCTGTCAGCGACACCCAGCCCCTCGCCCTCCTCCCTTCCACCCATACAACCTACGCCCTAGACCTGGTAGACTAGCTGGTTCTACCAATTTGGTATCAGCAGTTCCGGGATCGGTCATGTTTGTGTTGTGTTCAGGACACTGCATCGTGGGTGTCTGGCTGCATGGATCTGTCCTTCGGCCATCCGGTTGTCCACTGTGCCGTCGCCCCATGACTCTGCTGGTGCCTTCTGAAGTTGCTTCCCTGCTGTGTACTGAACCAGAAATCGCTCCTGTCATGAACCGGATTAAGCAGTACAATGGCTGTTTTGCTGGAGCTGCTCACAGCATGATTCAGGTAATCCTGCAATATCTTCTGAGTGCCATTGCAATCTGGATTGCACACTTGAAAGATCCTGAATTCCTCGACTACATCAGTGCACGATATTTTTCTTGGCTTCTTTTGTTATGTTAGGTTTAGATTATTGGTTTACTTTGCAATGAAATGCTACCTTACCTGTGAAAATATAACTAGACATACGGAGTTGTGCTGTTCTAGTTTTGTTTGATGAACTCATTTTAATTGATCTACATCAGTCTGTACAGTTCTATTCTCTCCATATACTTGTGCAATACAATGTCCCCAAAGTTGTTACGTTAATCCTTTGAATCTGCTTAGAAATAAATCTGGTGAAATGAGACTGAAATATCAGAGGGTACAACTGAACTCAGTTGATGGTATGTACTGTAGTCACACCTAACTAGTTGGGCAATATGCATTATCAGAACCATTCTTGGTAAAATGGCGTCTGCAGCATTCTGTGAGTTGATAGATATCTTATGATTTGCACATGTTCATATATTTAAAAGACTTCACTGTAACAACTGTTCTGTCCAGCTGTAAACTTTGCACCTCTCCATGTAATCAACTAACTGTTTAAATTTACAGAAGTACAAGTGCATGTAACCCTCAGCATGCTACCAAATTCATGTCATTGGAACCTTAATTAGCTGTTATATGCTATAGAATAAAAAGGTCTTAACAGATAACTAGTTCACTATTTTGGAATGTGGATAATTACTACTGCAGATTCATGCTGTATGGATCACAAGCTAAGTCAAGCGTCAAAAGCATGCTCTTATCATACACAATTTTCCTATGGTTGTTCTATTTTGCATATCATCTAATAGCAGGCTGCTTTGCATTTGCTGGGTACATGTGTTTTACAGTGTTTCCTGGACTAGCCCGTTTACATCAAGAGGATGCTGACTGAATTCAGAGACACGCCGTGAACTTCCCTTGTTCTTCAAAATCCAAGTTGGATTTGCAATTAAGTCTATCCATGTCTCCATTAATCTAGTTTCTATCATTCTTCATTTATCATGTCATGTTACTTGGCCTGTCACTTATTAGAGAATGACACCCTGGACAGCATAGTCTGGTGCTGCAGTATGCAATTTTCTAGATTTTGCAGTATGCCAATTTATAGATTTTGCATGATGTCATATCAGTAGTCCCAAATCCCAGTTAATTACTTTCACTATTCTGAGTTATCTCTTCTAGATTAGCAGTGTACCAACTTAAAGTCGATCCTTAGGTTACTCAGTGTGAAAGGAATTACACAGCCTGTCAGTGTCAAACACCCCATTTCATTGCTCAATTTTCTTAGTAAAATGTGTCAAAGTGTGAGATTAGTTTGCATAGTTGTTCTTTATTGGGAACTTTCATATTTTTGCAAGTATCAATGGGCCAATATTTATCCTCTTTTTTTTTCATATTTTACTATACTACTGTCTGCAATGCTTTTTTATATATTTTCACATCACTTAACAGTGCATTTTAAATAACAACTGTTACTTACCTCATTGAAAATTCTGTTATGAGTAATGGGGAACCAATTTCATAATTTCTTGAGGGGTTTTTTATTTGAAGAACTACTGGTTATACAGCTGAATTTCATATCCGGGATGCTAGTTTATTTTCATCATGCTGTGATTTAGAATTTACTTGATAGAAAACTTTGGGTTAGTGAAGACAACCTAATCATTTGGCATACCACCATCAGTGATTAAAATCCTCTTTTGGTAGGTGAGTTATCTTCCTTGGATATTACCATATACTCTTCAGGAAACTCACGATGCAAAGCTTTTGAAACTGAACAAAAAAATAGCTTGTTGCTGTGAACATCTAAACTGTCAAAGATGAGATGAACTACAATTTAGTCTTGATAAATCACAGAAACATTTTCTCTTTGCCTTTGGTATGGTTAGGGATGCTTGTTTACTATGTCGTCTGCTCGAAGTCTGGGCCATCGGCCAGATTAGATAGGGTAGCTATCCTATGATTTCAGCTAGTATCAGCCTTGTACTTGTTTAGTTTCGGACACTGAATTTATGGCTGGCAATGTTCCAGTCTTATAGCAACCAATAACTAGCAGCAGTTCATGATACACATTCTTTGAGCATGTAGTACATTATAACATCATTCTGGTCGCATAGCATCTGCCTGTTCTAAATCAACTCTGTCGGATGGCTTGCAGGCAGCCCTCACTCTGCGGTACCTCAGTGAGCCCTATGGACCTTCTTCCTGATGGTAAGACAACCTGTTTATTCAGTCACCTCACTCTTGTTGGCAAACGACCTCTATTAGTAGTTCCAAGAGCTTCTTGTGTATTACTGTGCTGTTTTGTTTCCATCTGTACTGCGGTATCGGGGCCATCTGGATGACATCGTGGCGTTCATCTCTCCCTACGCCTACATCTCCGGTCCGTCTTCATCGGTCAACACGCCGCACGAACTGGTTGTTATATATGATATGATGCCAACAGTTACTGTGAACTTGGTCAAGCTGCGCATCTGAGATGGATCGGCTTATTTTGTGGATATGCGTACTCGATGTTGGGTGATGCATACGGCGGCTTACCATCCGTGGTAATCTGGTTTCTGATAGGTACTTACTGTCCGACTCATGTCACAGTTGTGGGTTTGGGAGATCCACTTGCCATGTTAGGTCATACGCTCTGTTTGGCAGTAATGTGTGTTTCCTGAATGACTGTAACCTACCTCCTGCTATTACTATTGCGTTTGCGGTTGCGTTGCGTGCCAAACAGTTTGTATTTGCCTCCTGCTATTGCGTAATTTTTGTATGCAAGGATGGATTCCACGTAAGTAGTTGCTCTACTTTGTGGCAACCCTTTTAAAATAGTCTGCATCTGCAGTTTGTTAATTGTATATCTTTCTTGTGCTTTGCTACGGGAGGGGTGCTATGTGCAGGCCATGTACAGGCGATGCACACCCCTGGGTAGGCGTGTTGGCCCGGCCCAATGACTTTTTTTTTTCGTTTCTTCTTTTTTCATTTTTCGTTTTTTCTGCTGTTTCTTTTCCCTTTTTTGTGTGTTAATGTAAATTTGTTTCCTAAATCTGAACATTTTTTAAAAAAATACGGAAGTTTTCAAAATTTGAACATTTCTTGAACACGAACATTTTTGAATATGAACATTTTCAAATATGAACAGTTTTAATTCAAAACATCTTTTAATCTGAATAAAAAGTAAACAGAAAGAAAAATCATCTGAACAGAAACTGAATCGAAAATACCATACGAAAAAACGAAGTAGATAACCGACCGGTATACGGGCCTGGCCCAAAAAGCGGCCAGGGGGTGTGCAGTGCCTACCAGGCACTGGCCTGGTCGGCAAATTGGAGTTTTCCTTTGCTTGTCCCGAGTAAGGAGAGGCGTTGCGTTTGACGTTTGCGTTCTTTCCTTTTTCCTTTTTTTTTTACACATTTTTTCCTTTCTTTATTATGCCTTTGCACCCACCGGTTACTGGAGGTTTACCTTGCGAGCTTTTCATGAGATCAATCCCAAATTCTAATTCGTGTGATGGCAGTTTGAAACCTTTTGGATACCCTCAATTTTAGTCTAGTTCAAACAAATAAACTGATTTTATTAAAAAATAATTATTATCAATTTTTTTTACTAAAGAGGGTACATGATATCCTAATGAGTACCCACTGCCATTCTTATTCTTGCCTGGGCACATTCTGGCTTTACAAAGAGTCGTACCTCTTCTGCTTGTCTGATCCCAATCGTGTGGCTTGCTCGGGGTGCGGCAGCGAGGAACCTCGTATCTCGCGCAAAATCCTGATTCTCCTTCCTGCTCACTCTAACCCTTATTCTCTTCTTTCTCGAAGCATCTCTAGCGGAAGGATTCGTTTAGAACATCTAAACGGTCCGTTTGATCAGTTTGGGACATATCATGGACATAAAATGTGTCGTGGTTCAGCTGCTCAGGGCAATGCGCCCAGCGGAACGACCAATTCAGTCCACGGTGGCCAGTTTGGCCATTTCATACGAATAATTCCCCAGATTGGGCAATACATAAATAAATAAATTGGCAAGTAAATAAAAAGGCAGGCATGTGCCATTGCTCTCAAGCATTGCCAAAAAGTGGCAAGTTCCTTATAAATGTGCAAAATAAGACAATTAAATCATACGACATTTCCAAATAGTGCATTTCTCCCAAATGACCTTCATCCATGCCATTGCCCTCCAAGTATTGTGAGCTCAGATGATCTTCTGCCTCTTCTCGATCCAAGCCCTTTGTTCGGGGTCGACGTTGCTCTCGAAGTCGGTCACCATGATCCGGTTCTCCTTGGCCATGACTTGGTATCGGTCTCTTCCACCTCAACAGATCCTTTTGGAGACCAAAAAAGCTCTTTGTGGTGGCCTCTTTCTTTTTATGTCGTCTCTCTTCTCTCTCCGCATTAGCCTCTTCCTTCTTGGCGAGAAACTCCCTCAAGGTTTCTTGGAACACCAACGACAAAGCTTGATGGTTCACATCGGCCTTTGAGGACTTGTGGCCCCTTGGCCTGTTGGCACGTGCATTATTTCTTAGCCCGTCTGAGCTCGGGGCGCCAATGCTAGGGCCATCAATGTCAACGTTGATGGCCCTGTCCATTGACGCATTACGATTGCCCTTCTTCTTCGCGTCATCAGTCGAGCACCAAACGACATAGCTAGTTTCCCACTTTTTTGTATCCTTGATCTCGCTCCAACAATGGCTCACTGTGAATGGCTTTTTGTCATGGTCTCCCTTGAAGTTCTCCAAAGCTTTACAAACATACACACATGGACGACAATCCATGACACATACCCACATATATGAAAGATGCATTGGCTAGAGAGGATGAGTTTTTACCATGTCAACCGGATTGAGGCCTCTTATTCACCTTGCCATCGCCGTCTTGTATGAACCTTGGAATTTTCTACACTCCAAATGGATGAAGTGTCACCTCTTTTGAAGAGAAAGATCACCCAGATCACTAAAGAAAGCCAATGGTCCGTCCGAACTTCCTTCGCTCATGGAAATACGTGCCAACCCGCCGCCAATATGCATATCCTTTTTTCTCGGCACCGCATATTGGATCTTGTGAAATATCGATCCAAGCTTAACATATCAACTTGTCCTCTTGGGTTGTGTAGCTCGCGGTCCTTTGGCACATCTTCTTGGCATCGAGTGTTGCGACAAGTGTCGTGTCTGGTGTTGCGGTATCGGTTTGGGTGATGCCCTCGCTTATGGTGTCGCCATCGTTCCCAACAATGGCTCCCAATCGATGGAGTAGGCCTCTTGTTGAGTCTCAAATCCATCACCCACAAGCCCACCGCTATTGATCATGTCATGCATGATGTGTTCGCCATTGTTCTCCATGCTTTCCTACACACAAATTGGCCATTACTAGCCGCTAGCACACATCACTGGCCTTGGGAAAGAATGTTATGACCTTACCGTCTTCGTGGGCGATGAGACCGGTCATTTTGTCAAACAGGTTGCGAGGCGGAGGCAATGTTGGTGGCAGGGATGCTTTGTTGCTTCTTTGCTGCCTCCAGCGGCGAGTCTCTAGTTGTGGGAGTGCGGTTGGGGTCGAGGACAGGCCCTGCCAACAGAGACTCCTCCGACGATGTCGACAGGGAGTTGTCGAGCCAGGAGAGCGTGCCACCGTGCATCATGTGGCTCCTGTCCTACAATGGCATATGTGAGGCTGGCAACCATGGTTGTAGAGGAGGCCGGATGCTCGGCATTGACGAGACCAAGCTTGTCGACGATGCACCGACCACGACATGGAGAGGTGCAGCTAGAGGCAGAACAATGCCCTGGACCAATGAAACGGTGAGCGCATCTTCCTTTAACACAATGAAGGCCTGGGCAGTGGCATGCCTTGTCAGCATGTCGGCGTTGGCCGGGGCCTGCATCGTGATGATGCGGTTGTTCTCCTTCTATCATTCGACCTCGAGCATGGATTCAATCCTCCGAGATTTGGCGGCGTCTCTGTGGCTTGGGGCGATCCACTTGCCATGTTAGGTCAGGTGTAAATATACATTCTGTTAGGTCAGATAGTTGTTGTACTTTGTATTGTTGCTGCCACACATGCTGTAACCCAAAATAGTTTGCGTCTGCAGTTTGTTAATTGTATCTTTCTAGTGCTTTGGCACCGAAAGCCTATCTCAAGCCTGATATTGTTGGACCTAACTCAGGAGAGGGCGTTGCGCAACCTTTGCGTTTTTTTTTCCTTTTTATTATATATGGTTTTGCACCCACCAGTTACTGGAGGTTTACCTTGCGATTCATCTGATCAATTTATAGAAAGAATCGTGGGGTCACTTTGGAAACCTTAATTTATTTACCCATACGGTCATTATCATTTTGTAGTCTAAGAATTTTGCTGATGTGGCATTACTTTTGACCACCTTGATCCAACATGTCATCGTCCATTTAGGCAAAAGTTTTTGCTTAGTTTTTACGCTCTTCCTCCCTCTCATCTTACCTTATCTCTTTGAGCTCTTTTTTAGTTTTATTAAAAAATAAAGTAGTAACATTTTTAAAATGATAATTTCATCAGAATTTTGTTCAGTTTGGTGAACTAAAGAGAATAGAGAGGGCCCTAATATTGACTCACTTGCAGGCCCACTTTCTCATTGCCTAACACGACGGCAGGACGTGGAGAGCGGCGAGGAGGCAGCCACCGAGCAGCTGTCGATAGCCTGCTCTCGTGCCAAGGACCGTCACCACATCCAGCGCACCGTCGGTCTCCCACGGCCAACAGGTCCTGCACACACGACACAACAACCCATGCTCGGCTCTGTGCCCAGTAAGGGCGTCGATCGGGAACCCGGCGAGACGCAATTTCTCCTCCCGCGGAACACAGACCATGCATGCGAGCAAGGAACACAACCCCGACGACGTGACGAATGCTCCGGTTGCTACTGACAGGTACCAAGCCATGGCCTGTGCTGCTGAGCACACCCTGCTGCTCCCTTGGGCAACTCCAGAGCACGGGGGGTTTCTGTCGAACGCCCTGCGTGCACTCGGCATCACCACCGGCTCAGCACGGCATCATCGAGAGCACGGTCCGGACAGCCAGCCGTACGCAAAACTCGATACGCGCGAGCGCCTAGCGTCAGAGGCTAGCTACTCGAAGACGGCGCCACGCCGCTCCCCCGTAAGCTAGCCCCCGCTGGCCTTGGCGATGAAGGACGCGGTGGAGAGCGTGAAGCCCTTCGCTTCGTGGAGGCGGTCAACGGCAGGGGCATGCTACGCAGGATGTGCCCGCAAGGCGTGGTCCGTGCCGTGGCGAGCTAGATGGCGGCAATCCAGGCATTCATGCATGGTGTTGTTGACGCTGCACGTTCACTCTCACTCTGCGGCGGACCGGAGCATCTTCAAGTCGGAGCTTCTGGGCAGCGCGTGGACACTGGACAGGGGTTCTTGCCGGCTACCCGCGCACCCTGTCGGCCCGGACCACATCGCCGCGCTGGCGCCTCTGTCCGTCGGAGCAGAGCGCCAATGCGTCGCCGCCACAGCCCACGACAACGTACAACTCGCTGGAGAAGGCGCAGCTGAGAAAAGAGATGAGCTTCGCGACAGGGATCCTGCACGGGCTCCAGCCGGCTGGAGGCGTTCATCATGATCATCATCGCGCGCGGCGGAGGCGGCATTTTGGCACGTTCCCCGTCGGCAGGCGAGCTGCACCGTGCTATCGGGACCTGCCTAATTAGGTGTCAGACCTGCTAACGAAGAGATTCGTTGTCTGGTAGCTGTTGATGCAGGTAACGCTGACACCTGACAGGGGCACATCACATACATATCCTGGCGGCAGAGCCATGCATGTCTGTAGGATAGATATAGAGAGACGGTGTATGTATGTATGTATGTATGTATGTATGTATGTATGTATGTATGTATGTATGTATGTATGTATGTATGTATGTATGTATGTATGTATGTATGTATGTATGTATGTATGTATGTATGCTACACAGATGGCTGGCATGCGATGCATTGTGGCTGATGTCTGGCCTTAATTTACGTAGTAGGAGGATTGGTGTTACTATGTAAGCTTGTCCAGTAGTCGTGATAATCAGTGTTATGTACCTTCCCAGGAATGACCCATGGCCCAAAGCATAACACGTCTGTGACACACATCTCCAGGAACGATATGCTGACTGCGCTGAGCACATCAAAGATTAACCCCTCCTCCAAACTCAAACACAACAACGGTTACAAACGCTTGATACCCATTCATAAGAGCATCTCTAACGACACCTATAAATACACAAACTTTACGGTCTACGAAAAACCGGTTTTACTATCCGAAACATAGCCGAAAAGAATGGACATTGTAAATCGGAACGGTATCCATGGGACCCACCGATTTTTCTTTTTTCCCCTATCTTTTTCCCGCTGACCGGCCCCCGTGCCCTGCGTCGCCCACCCCTGCGCCGCCCGGCCTAGCCCCAACGCAACCAGCCCCTGCCCCAACACTACTGCGCCGCTCGGACCACCTCCGCCTTCCTCCGACTGAAAATTCTACCAGCGGCATCCGCAATTCTGGTGTGTGGAGGTCAAGCCCGCCCAATTCGGACCGGAAGCGGCCTCTTCCGGCATGTGGCAAACGATTCCAGCCTCTTTCGGGCGAGTTTCGACGACTCCACGTGGAGGTTTAGCGGCGGGCCTTCTTTTTTGACGAGGTTTGACTTTTTACAGGGGCCATACAAACACAACCCCCCAGTCTGTACATTTAAGGTTCTCGCGGATGGATTTTCCGTGAGGGTCGACCACGTTTTGCAGGTATCGTTAGAGTGCGTGTTTTGGACCGAACCTGTAACCACCTCATTTATTTACAGGTTTGACCGCTTTTACAGATACTGTTAAAGATGCTCTAAGGGTATGATCATCTTTGATAATTAGTTAATAAATTAACTAATTTATACGTAGCCCAGTATGGACCAATTTTTGCTCCATATGCGCCCTGCTCCCATAGCAAAATTGTCTGTGGTAGCCATACACCGTACCGATACATGCCCTTCTCATGTAACTGTATGTACGCCTTCTATTTGGGATTATAAGTCCCGCGCGGATAATTAGATTACCAATTTGAACAATAAAATATAAATAGTATAGCATAAAAATTATATCATTAGAAACTTTAGAGATTATATTTTCTAATGGTATAACATTTATGATATATAAGTTATATTTTGTTGGTTAAATTAACAACTTAGGTGTGCGAGTAGGACCTATAATTCCGAACAGAGAGAGTACTTGTTAGCTGGCGATTAACTACCTGTTAAAGCTAACTATTCTCCCGCTCTCTCGATCTATTTTGTGTGCCACGAGGAGGAGGAATGGATAACAAGATATGGATTATTTGGTGCCCAATGCATGTTTCGTGGCACTTTTATCCAATGTGGGAGGAGACGACTGAGCTATACTCTAATTTTCACTTTTTTAACATAAGAGAGGGGTCGCGAAGGACCCCGATGCTGCCATTAATATTCAGTCAGTGGGTACATTTTACAAGCAGGACCTCTACAAACATAAAATTGCAGAACAGTCCTGCGAATAAGCAAGGTGGACCCCTAGATAAAATCCTGGAAACGCAATCAGGTCCTTGGAACTCTCCACCGTCGACGTGCTAGCGCCGCCGGCCATCTCGATCCCGGGGACGAACCACTTGGCCAGAAAGAGCCGGTGAAGCCCAACACGCAGCACCCATAAGGCCTCCATCTTGGAGGTTGAGATCACGCCCTCGCGGCGTGGAAGAAGCCCTTCATGGCCATGGATGCCGATGGCAATCGATACCACCGCGCTAGGAGCTCGAGGAGGCAGCAGGGCAACACAAACACCAACATCATCAAGGCCTACCTCTTCTCCCTCCTTGCCACCTTGGCCGGCCAGGTCGAAGAAGACATCATTGCCACGGGCGCTTATGCAAGGGTCCTGCAAGAGGAACCTCCACCACATACTCTCACCATGAGAGCCTGACGGCGAGATTCGTCGGCAAACTACTGGTACATCGCCGATGCACCAGAGCATAGGAACCCCGCCCTCCAACTTCAGAGCTACTGCACCACTCCAGCCTCTCGCTCCCCCGCCGCCATGGCCGGCCAGAGTGAGAAGACAGAGAAGGCCCCCACAATAGAAGAAGAAGGGGCGATACAGGGGCTTATTTGCGGAGATCCCTAGGGTTGCGCCGTCCGCCAGTACCTCCGACCACCGGAGTTCGCCGCCGCCATGCCACCACCACCAGATGCATCGAGACTGGCCCAAACAGCCCGACGCCCTACTCCAAACTATTGACATCTCGCCAAAACAACTACATCTAACCCTACCATCTACTCCGGCACCTCCCCCTCTCCATCTCCAGCCGGCAAAGCCGCCGGAGATGGGTCGGGATCGGCCCGGTCTTCTTCGTTCAACGGCCAAACACGGGAGGTGGGGGCTGAGAGGATAAGGAGGGAGAGGAGAGAGGTAGGAACTTGTTTTCTTCCTTCCCCCTTAGCTCCGTGATGTGTTTGTCTCTAATTTTCACTTAGGTGAGTTTTTCCATGAAACGGTCAGATGAGAATTAACAAAATTATACAGAGTACTATAAAACAACTGTGTCTCATGATACCCGATGATCCGGGCCATGATCCGGATAGGGATACCCATGGCTTCGGTTGATCATGATACCCATGCCTTTGGTTGAGACATAGGGATCATCGGGTTCCTTACGAAAGAAGAAGACTGGCCCATGGCACGGAGTGTATTGTGGTGGCCCATCTAACTCACTATATTCTGAAATCATTAAATCAAACTGATTTAAGTTTAACAAGATTCCCTAAAAAAATTAAGTTTGACAAGATTACCCGCCTCAAGATTACGACACCAATCTTTACTTTTTTGGCAGACGGTCTTTCAGTATGGTGCGCAACGATGGCTACAGAACAACACACATTGCAGCGTCACCGTCGATTTGATGTTGATGATGGATGAGATGCCCATGAACTCCTCGATCGCGACTGTATGAAGTAAGTATGCGTGTTTGAGAATATCTCAGCCGCTCTGGTTCTGATTTCTATTAACTTAGAAAAAACCTTTTTTATGGTAGAAAAAATTAATTACCCAGGACGGCTGCTTTAGGCAGAGATTACATTTGGGCTGGGCTGCTAGGTTCTCATCCAGTGCGGAGTCATGGCTTCCATGGCCCGACGCAAAGCCCGTACAGAACACGATGTGGCATGTCGCATATCTCACCTCGCAACACTCTTTTTTTTTTTCAACCGCCGTTCGTGTTATCATGAACAATATTTACATTTGCACTGATCTAAAGAGGACTGCACGGATTTTACTCCGCTTTAATACACACTCCTTCATTAGGAATAATTACATGAGTAGGAACTAACCCCTTCGAAAGACAATCATACCAACCTTATCTTGGGATCAGATGCACCCTATGATCGAAACTTCACGTGATTATCTCTAATTTGCAAAACAATGTGGAAAATGTGCACATAGAGGACGAGTATAAAATTAAAACGTAAGTTTCGTAAAGGGAAACTAATCTTTTACTACTGTGTTTACTGCAAGTTAAAAGACTATCTTACAAGCAAGACATGTAACTTGCACAATATAAATATGCACGTAACTAAGTTTGATTTTTTGGTTTATCTCCGGTTCACAAATGGTCAAAGTGTTTCACCGTATTTCTCATGTATGTGTGTCTTAGTGTCTACTTATGCTCTCTAGATGTCTAGTTTTTCACTTTTAGCTCATAGTACTTTTTTTTGTAAAAAATTAGAAAGCCACTCCGACAACAATATAATATCACGAGAAATAAATGTTTCTCCTTTGGTTGAAATATTAGGTACTTATCCACCAGAAACATCTTTTTACAGGGTAATTGCATAGAAATCAGTAGCTGGAATCATTTATTGTCAAGCTTTATGCGCTAGCCATTAGCCAAAGTAATCAAAAGTTTGAACTCATGAAAAGGGTAGCTTGAAACCATTTATTGTAAAGCTTTATGCACTAGCCAAGGTAATAAAAAATTATAACTCGTGAAAAGGATAATCCACATATACACTTCACCCTCTCTCACGTGTGACAATAAGGGGCCAACACATGAATAGACTCAGATGTATAGCTCAAGAACGCTATGCATGAACACAAAAGGGGCAATGACAATTTTTGGATAAATTACGAAAGCCAAGACTCAACTCAAGACCTTAGGCTCTAATACCATATCAAACTTCATGCACTAGCGAATACAACAAAACTTTCGAACAAATGAAAAGAGATAGTGCAATCCACATATACATTTCTACATTATAATCCTAATTTCTGATTGCCGAGTTGAATTTTATCAACAATTTGCACCAAAAGGACTCAAATGATGTATTTTAGCTCCCCGATTCAAAGTACCCTTAACTCTATAAACTTAAATCAATTAAACATTATGATTCTTCTTTGTTTCATGCGTTGGTGTCATGTTGAATATAGATAAGCTTCTACAAATATATTGTAAAGAAGTTCGAAATGTTGACTCTCATCACATGTTATCACCTTGCCTCTAATGCATGCACCAATTAACATTGACCACCAAAATGATTAAGTATTTTCATGGAATTTAGTCTATAAAAACTATAAATGTCAAAAAACAAAAAATAGTAACATGTTTTCATTATACTCTTACGAGATATTATCATGTATATACAAAAAATGAGATAGATCAAGCACATTGTATTTCAAAATAGAGTACAACTATACTTAAGTTATTTTTTTCGAGGTTGTGTACTTAAGTAATTCATTATTTAAAACTCGAGGCATGGCATGCAATGGGAATGGAGAGAAGACACATGATCAAGAACTGAGAGAAAACTTAAATAACACTTAATATTTTAAATTAGGCACATCAATAGAGAAATAAATTATAGGCGTTTGATTTTACATACCTCGTACCGAACTAGGAAACACAATCTCACATTTACAGTCAACCAGTTACAATCAAGCTCAAATTTCAAAGCTTAACAGAAATATAAACTTGATTAACCAACCTACATTCAGTTAGTCGGGACTGCATGAACTTTATCATTATGTTTTAGACTATTAGGGACATTAATCATGTAATTAGTAAACGTTAGCATGGTATGTATATGTGTGAAATATGCATCTAACTTACATGGATTATGATACATAATAATCAATGATAAATTTATTTGACAAAACCTATCAATTAAAGTTTCATATGTATGTTGCCCTTCACAAGTAATGGGAGAAGTTCATATAGAAGTCGTGTATGCAGGATTGACACTACTAAGAACAATATATTTGGACATGTCAAGATAAGGAAATGAACATCAACATCAACATCTGATTGCCCATTTTTGAACGAAGATCCATCTAATCAGCTATTAGAGTGTGTATTGGTTTTGACTGATTTTCCGATTGCCTATTTGATCTTCTATATCAATTCTATTCTTCCTCCGACCCAAATTAGTTGACTTAGATTTGTCTAGATTCGATTATATGTATATATGATTTAGTATTAGATTTATACATATCTTGACAAATTCGAGTCAACTAATTTGTGTCGGATGGAGTATAACTCCTTGGTAAATTATGTTCTTCTGTTTTACGCTTAATTACATGATAATAAATTAAGATTTGCACAAAAAGGAGCTATATGGCTAACAGAGATATGAAAGGGGAAAACGGACACAGGTCGAGATCTAATTACCATGTCTATCTAACTCAAACTGTATATATGCAAGCAAATAATTACCATGTCCATCCGAGGAAGAACACATAACATTGCTCATCAAAAAGTAGTGCATATGTATATATGTAGCTAATCAATCACTGAATTTATTACTCACAAAATATATAACCACAGTTAGCCATCAAATCCAGAGGTTGCATTAGCTATATCAATTCTAGTACTTCCTTCAACCCAAATTAGTTGATTAGATTTGCCTAAATTCGATTGTATCTAGACATGATTTAGTATAGATCTAACCGTATCTTGACAAATTTGAGTCAACTAATTTGGATCGGAGGGAGTATAACTTCTTGGAAAATTATGTTCTTCTGTTTTACGCTTAATTAGATGATAATAAATAAAGAATTGGCAAAAAAAAAAGGAGCTATGGCTAACAGAGAAATGAAAGGGAAACAAAAACGGACACAGGTCGAGATATAATTGACATTTCTATCTAACTCAAACTGTATGCAAGCAAATAATTACCATGTCGATCTGACGAAGAACATTGCTCATACTTAAGTAGTGCATAGCTCTATGTATATATGTAGCTAATCAATCACTGGATTTATTACTCACAAAATAAACAACCACAGTTATCAATCAAATCCAGAGGTTGCATTAGCTGTAGCCTATAGCTCACTCACCGGTAGTAGTCCCTAGTGCCTGTCGAGCCTCGACATGTCGACCATGGAGGTTGTCACCGGGGCGTAGTAGTAGTGGATCGACCCCGACCCCGACCCCGACGAGGACGACGGCGAAGTCGTCCGGCGGAAGGCTGTGCCAGAGAACCGGATGGCCACGAGCAGCGCCGTCCCGAGCTCCACAGCCATGGCGACGACCTCGTGCAGTCGGCAGATGCTCCTCCGCATCACCACTCCCAGCACCACTTGGATCGCGCAGTCCATGGACGCCATAGATCGGCCGGCTAGCCGGTGATCGACCGAGACCTCGCCGGTGCCGACGACGACCTAGCTCAAGCTGCTCCCTATCTTTTCTTTGGAAAGCGTAGCTAGCGTTTGTTTGTGTGTTCGATCTAGCTCGATCGCGGCGTGTGTTTTAGACGGCAGGTAGGTTGCTTTTGTCATCTACCTTCCGATATTAATTTGGGATCGGAGCTACTGTATATGTGATGTCGATGGCCATCTGATTGACCGATGCAAGTTGTGAAAATCAAGGAATATTACCAAGTTATTATACTACTCATTTCTGTAAAGATGAAATGTGAGTTCGATTCAACATTTGAAATTAAGTAATTGCTATGTTTTGTTGAAGCGGAGTTTTTTTTTGCAGAATTGTTGAAGTTGAGTTAATCACACTCAGTCTTAGGATGCATGGACCCACGGACGATTTGGTTTTTGTTTATTTCTTCCCTCTCTACAGGACCTTTAGGCAGATCTTGACTTCTTGTACTCATAGACTTCTTGATCAACAATTTAGATAGTATAAAATATGAGTTTGTGACAGGAAAATAATATTTTGGAATATATAAATGGCACATATATTTTTGGAATGAAGTGGCTAATTTTTGAGCGAAAAAAAATGATAAGCCAACATTTCTGTTTTGACATAAGGGATTTCCTAATTAATTAGCACAAATTTGCACTAGCGAATCAAATGTGGACATACCTAAGCCTGCGCACTTGCACTAACTTATTATAACTACGGATAGTACTATGTGGTACTGACAAAACAGCTAGGTACTGTTAATTAGATCCAACCAGCAATAGTGTATCCATGCATGTCGTCATCTCACTTATTCAGCGGTTTCCTCATATAGGTATGTTTAGGTTTTCTCTATATGCAAAATTGCATAGGTGGCTACTTCTATACCAATTTTTGCTTTCTCAACAAATGGCACAACTCTTGTAATTTTCTTCGAAACAAAAAAAAAGAACTACGACACATCATGAATCATGGAAGGGCATATATATAACAGTGCATATTTATTCTCGAAGAGACTGGTGCATCATTTTTTTTCAAAGACAATGGGAGCACACAAACCATGATGAAAGGAAAATACCTTAGGACTCCTTAATTTGCAAAATTCAAAAGGGCAAGTATTCCGATAATATGTACACCAAGTCATTTGATTGAATTAAAACAAAGGATGAATATTTCCAAGAGATTCTAGTTAATGGAAAAATTATGGTGAAATGTCATTCAAATGAATCTTTATAAACATTCGGGTATTGGTTATAATCAGCAAACAAAACATCACACATGTAGAAAAAGTTCTATGTATACCCGTTCTTCCAAATTTCGCGAAGACCTTTGATTAAAACTAAACTTTCAAAACAAAATCTATGTTAGCTGAATCAGGGAATCCAGTTTTGATTTGATTTTTGAATTTCATCAGTTTTACAAATACTCAATGTTTCTTGCATGAAGGAATTTCCACGATTATTTGTTTTACAAGACGGTTGATGTTCTAAACATATTCTCCTCAAAATTAACCGAAAACTTGCGTGGAATAGTCAATCGAAATATTAGAGAGAAACATCGGCGTTCTGATTTGCCAAAACCTAAACCAAGCACAGAGAAAGGTAGAAGTCAGCCACATGGGTTTTATAGCTTTATCACGTACGGCAACCATGCGGCAAGGTGCTATGTAACACGATGTGCTCATTCCCATGTGCTTTGCACTGTGTTTGACACTTGATGTTGCTCAATCAATCGTGGTCGGTGTGCACACAAAATTGGAAGTATAGGACGGGTTTTGATTTAAAGAAAATACTATGCACTGTTAGTGATTCTTTCAGAGAAATAGCTATTAGTTTATTTTAGAAGGAAAATCCATCTAAATAAATACAAGACACTAATTTTGGGACAGAGGGTTTAATATAACACACCACAGCAGCATAAAAAACTATAGAAAAATATTTGATTTGATGGATTTACATCAAATATCAGCTAAAAAATAACTACTCCCTCAGTATCAAAATAAGTGACTCGGATTAACTACTCAAGTCACTTATTTTGAGACTTATTTTTTAGGAAGTATTTATTTTTGAGCTGATATTGATGTAAATTTGCAGTCATATAAGATTTATAAGTACATGACACCTTAATATTGTGTACTGTCTCATGTCTACATATTTTTAAGAACATGACTATAACATAAACGCACATAGGCATTAGGCAACGCACACCACCACGCCAGAATCATAGAGTTTCAAGACTATGAGTCTGTTTGGTTAGGCTTCAATCTAAATTTTGAAGCTTGACTTATAAGTTACAAAAGCACCAAATTAGATGCTTTTGACTTTAGCCTTTTGCTTTTAACCATACATAGTAAAATGATGGTATAAGCAAAAAGCCAAAAGCCAAAAGACAAATCACATATTTAAATGCTATTATTGCTTATAAGACAAGAGCGAAAAGCCATAAATAAGCACAACCAATTCGCTTGTTTTAGTAAGAAGAAATGCACGCGTCAAAGGTATGGAACATTTCCTAAGGACTCCAATGCATCCTGATTTTATCTGAATTTTCACTATGCAAAAACAGTACTCCGATTCATGGGGCAAGGGGATGGTACGTGGGGCCGGATGAGGACATGATGTGGACATCGATCTATGGCACACATCCCTAGCCAGGTGATGCCGATATGATGGGTGGGTGTCGACATTTTCCTTCGCTTAATCTAGCGTTTGTTGTTTCATCGCCATTACCGTATGCATGATTGGTGCGTGCTATGTGCTTCCTACTACGCATACGTACGCGGTACAAGAATATATAATTTGGTGCTCGCATCATGCACGTATTATTTAGTTGGAGGTACGTGTGTCTTCCGTAAAAATCGTACCTACCGTGATGGCATTTTTGGACTCAAACCTTTCATTCTGCCGTTGTGCTGAAGTGGAGAAATTCTCGCCAAGCAAGTCCATTGTTTGGGTGGATTAATATAATGTACTCCATCTGTCTTAAAATCAGGGCCGTATCTAAGAATTTTGGGGCCCTGTACAAAAATATAAAAGTAGACCCTGTACATAGGGGACTAATCTAGAATAATAATTAGCTATAAAAATATATTTTTCCCAGAAGTCTTGAAAGTCACATTATAAATTGTACGTCTCTTTTTATTGTAACATGACATCCTTGTAAAACTTCTTAATACAACTATCAATTCTTGATATAATATATGCATCAATTGATACAAATTTCAACTAGATCTACATTCACACTCCTCTAAAAAAGAAGTTTTGAATCGCTATGCTGGTTTTATAGCAAATAGGATTATTTTTTCTAAAAATAGACTACTCTTCCCAGGTGGAATATGCATGTGGATAAAACCAAAAAGAAAACTTGAAGACGAGACAAATCTACTTATAGTTTTTACTATTTTACAAAGACATGACCGTAGAAAATTATAGGGAAAATTTTATTTTTGCAACAATAGTTTTTGCCTATTTTACTTTCTCCACTCTAAATTTTAACATTTTGCTTTTGCCTCATTTTCTCACATCGTGGGGCAAAAGTAAAAGCCAGACAACTACAGAATGGGCAAAAGCAAAGAAAATTTCACCTTTTTTCATTTGTTTTTCCCCATAGAGGGCGAAAATGATGTATTACCAGTAACTGGCGGGGCAAAATCCTAATGACAAAATTTAGAGTAGCAAAAGCAAAACGAGCAAAAACCAGTGTGGCCAAAACAAAATTTTCCCAAATTACAGCCATTGGAAAATTGTGAATGTAGGACTGGACACAAATTAAAATGCGGGTTCAACAAGAAAAAGAAAAGTGGAAAGTAATTTGTCGGTGAAGGAACTTGGTCAGTTTTCTCTTGCTATTCGTAAGAGGAGACGAGACCTTAAGGGCATCCACTATGTTGGCAATAAGACTATCCATAAGAAAAAAATAGTCAATAAGGAGTTTCACATACATAGTGGAGCCTATCAATAAGCTATTCATAAGCTCAAAACCTTAAGGGTGACCTACAAGCTTGTGGGTTGTCTATAAGCAATAGAATATTATTTTAGTTTCTCCCCTTTCTCTTGCATGTGTGCAACTTTATCTGACACGTGGGGCCAGCTTGTAGACAAGTTCAACTAGATACATTGTGATGTAATCAATAAGCTTATGGTATGGTATGTGGGTCCCAGCTTATGGACAAGTTCTTTCATATACATAGGTGATGGCCTAATTCACTCAGGAATTAAATGCTATGGGTAACTGTCCAATTAAAGATACTCCCTCTGTTTTAGTTTACAAGTCGTGCGCGTATACCTAAGTCGTTAATTTGACTATTTAAAATATTAATTTTATAACACAAAAATTATATCATTAAAAAATATAACATCTAAAGTTTCCAATGGTATATTTTTTGTGCTATAAAATTAATATTTTAGTGCTTAAATTGATGAGCTAGATATACGCGCGCGACTTGTAAACCGAAACGGAGGGAGTATTAATTACGATTTGCGCATAGAGAGACGTGGTCTGGTGTGAGGTGGTGACCAGTTGACGGTGGAACATTGGACAGGAGGTGAAGTATTCTGTACTGGCTAACACAGATTTAATTTCTTGATTAGTACTTGTACTCATCATCAAGAGTACTTAAGATGAATTTTGGGGCCCTAAATTTTTGGAGGCCCCGTGCCATCGCACCTTCTGCACATGCTTGTGATACGGGCCTGCTTAAAATAGATGTCTTAGATATATTAAAATTTAATATATATATTTATCCAGATTTTAATAAATCCGAGACATCTATTTTGATATGAAAGGAGTACGTATGAGCTAATTCAGCCTACACACTTACCGACAGTCCGAAGATGACGTCGGTCCTAAGAAGTGCCACAATTCAATTTTTTTGCAGCAATATACCTATATGATAAATTCACCAAAGAACCAACCTCTTATTGGATGGTTAGGAGGGCAATGTTACCTCCAACCCTTTTATATTAGGATCAAACCTCATGTTTGACGCTTTAATGTCTCATTAAAAGATAGAATATTTTTTAGTGAAAGACGGTATCCCGTCGATAGCGAAGTACCAACGGTAATTTCATCAATCTCAAGACCTTTCAGATCAGTCTTTTGAAGGTGTCATAGGGGTAGAGTGTGGGTACGTCCATTCATAGGAGTTGATGTATGTTTGTATTTGCAAGCGTATGTGTTGTACTGGGTTTCGCAAAACAAAGACTCATTGACCAAATGACAATGTGCCCAAAACATAAACATTCTTTTTCTCCATCTCCAAATTGAGAGGGTTGGTCCGTATGCTTATGCGGCTTGGCACATATTGGGGTTTTTTATACATGACAAAATATCTTGCGCGCGTGGTTAAGAGCATCTCTAGAAGATCTCGTAAAAGCGACAAAGCCGTTAAATAACTGCTTGTTTTGGTTTTGGACAAAATAAAATTCTGAACAGACACCGTAAAAATTTAGGAAGCCACTCAGGACAACAATATAATATATCATGAGAAATAAATGTTTCTCCTTTGGTTGAAATATTTTGTACTTATCCACCAGAAACACCCTTTTAGAGAGTAATTGCATGGAAATTAGTAGCTTGAAACCATTTATTGTCAAGAGTCATGCACTAGCTAAAGTAATCAAAAGTTTGAACTCATGAAAACGGTAGCTTGAAACCATTTATTGTCAATCTTTGTGCACTTGCCGAAGTAATCAAAAATTCGAACTCATGAAAAGGACAATCGACATATACACTTCAACACTCCCTCTCACGTGTGAGTCTAAGGTACCAACACGTGAATAGACTCAGATATAAAGCTCAAGAGGCTTATACATGAACACAAAGGGGCAACAACAATTTTTAGATAAATTGCGAAAAATAGGACTTGAACTGGACACCTTAGGCTCTAATACCATATCAAACTTTATGCACTAGCGAATGCAACAAAAAATATGAACTAATGGAAAGGGCTAGTGCAATCCACATGTATATTTCAACATTATAATCCTAATTTCAGATTGACGAGTTGATTTTTTCTCATGAATTTGCACCAAAAGGATTCAAATAATGTATTTTAGCTCCCCGGTTCAATGTAGTATTAACTCCGTAAATTTTAAACTATTAAACGTTATGATTCTTCTTTGTTGTAGCGTTGGTGTCATGTTAAATATAGATAAGCTTCTTCAAATGTATTGTAAAGGAAGTTCAAAATTGACTCTCATCACATGTTATCACCTTGACGCTAATCCATGCACCAATTAATATTAACCACCAAAATTATTAAGGATCTTCATGAATTTTATTCTATAAAAACTATAAATCTCAAAAAACAAAAAATAGTAACATGTTTGTATTATACTCTTATGAGATATTATCATGTATATATAACAAATGAGATAGGTCAAGCACATTATATTTCAAAAGAGAGTACAACTATACTTAAGTAATTCATTATTTCAAACTCCAGACATGGCATGCAATGGGAATGGAGAGAAGACACACGATCAAGAACTGGGGGAAAAACTTAAATAACACTTAATACTTTTAATTTGAAACATCAATAGAGAAACAAATTAAAGGCGTTCTCCTTTACATACCTTGTACCGAACTGGGAAACACAATATCACATTTACCGTCAACCGGTCACAATCAAGCTCAAATTCCAAAGCTTAACAACAATATATATATATATATATACTTAATTAACCCACCTACATTCAGTTAGTCGGGTCTGCATGAACTTTAGCATTATGTTTTATACTATTAGTAACATTAATCATGTAATAAGTAAACATTATCATGGTCTATATATGTGTGAAATATGCATCCAACTTACATGGATTATGATACATAATAATCAATGATAAATTTATCTGACAGAACCTACCAATTAAATTTTCATTTGTATGTTGCCCCTCACAAGTAATGGGAGTTCATATAGAAGTAAGTGTATGCAGGATTGATACTAGTAAGAGCAGTATATTTGGACATGTCAAGATAAGGAAATGAACATCAACATTTGATGACCCGTTTCTGAATGAAGATCCACCAAAACAGTTAGAGTCTATTGGGTGCGATTGATGTTTCACATGCCTATTTGGTCTTCTATATAAATTCTAACTCCTTTGTAAATTACATCTGCCGTCTTAAGCATAATTACATGATAATAAATCAAGAATTGGCCCAGAAAGAAGTTCTAGCTAACAAAGATTAGGATCTTATGTACACCAAGTCGTTTGACTGAATTATACCAAAGGATGAATAAATCCAAGAGAATTCTGGTAAAATGTCAATCAAGTGAATCTTTATAATATTCGTGCAGTGGGTATAATCAGAAAAAAACCTACAAATCTCGGATGAAAACCATTGGCTAAAAATATACTTTAAAAGAAGCCTACGATCAATTGAATCAAGGAATCAAGTTTTGATTTGATTTTTTATCATTAGTATTACATATACTCAATGTTTCTTGCATGAAGAAATTTCCACAATTTTCTTTACAAGACGGTTGATGTTCTAAACATACTGTCCTGAAAATTAATAAAAAAAATTGCGCAAAATAATCAATTGAAATAATATTAGAGAGAAACAACGAGGTTCTAATTTGCGGAACCCTAAACCAAGGACGGAGAAAGTCAGAAGTCAGCCACATGGGTTTTATAGCTTTTGTTAGACATGCTAGGATGTTCTAGGTGTAGATCTAATCGGTAGGACTTTGTCTATGATCAAACATATGACGGTACTGACTATTGACTGAGAGAGAGAGAGAGATATATCGTAGAGGGGACATACATTTTCCTTGGCTAGAAGAGGTTGATGAGGTCACCATGATGAGCGACGACAATGGCGAGAGCGGGTGTGGGCTAGGAGGCAGTGGAGGTTCCCGTCACTACTGCGCTTCCCTAGATCGGTAGGGTTTGTGTGTCGATGGGGTGTACGGCGTGCGACGAACCTTATATTGTGTGTCGCCGGCCCCCACCTCTCTATATAGCGCAGGTGATAGGGCCAACCAACCATATTGGGTTGGGCACCCCCGATCAGGGCGCTGAGAGATCTAAGGGCCCGGTGGGCCGTTGGGCCAATGCGGGAGGAGATCAACCTAACATTCTCCCCCTTGATCTCAACTCTTACTTTTAACTATGTACCTTTTACTTTACTTGTTTCATTACTGATCACATGCTTCATCGTCACAGCACAATTGCCGATAGAATCAGACAACTATAACGTATCTCTCTATGTTGAAGCAAATTCACCCATTGCCAGCCAAGTGTTCCTTGAACACATTGGGTGGTAAGCCTTTCCTAAGAGGACACAAGCATATCTTTTGTTCTTATATGCTCAAGACTTATAGTGTGATCCTGGATTTTATCTTTCACAACATAATACTTTATCTCTATCGGTTTAGTAGCATTACTCGACTTGTTGTGAGTATAGAATACTGCGAGCTAGTGGTTTGTCAATGAAATCCACCACTTCCAAGTCAGATATAAATTTCTTTAGCCATATCACCTGCCGTGTGGACTCATAACATGCTACGAATTCTGCATACATCGTGAATGATGCAACTATTGACTGTTTGGAACTTCTCTACTAAATAGCCCCGCATGTGAGAGTAAATATGTATCCAGACGTGGATTTTCTATCATCTTTGTCTCTCGCAAAATCTGCATCTGAATACCCTCTTATTTCTAGGTAATCAGATCTTCTATATGTTAGCATCAGGTCTTTTGTGCCTTGCGCATAACGCAATGCTTTCTTTACCATATTCCAGTGCTCTATGTCTGGGTTTTCTTGATATCTACCTAATACCCCGGTGATAAAAGCTAAGTCAGGGCGAGTGCACACTTGTGCATACTATAACAGCCAAAGCATATAGTACTGCTTTCATTTGATCTATCTCGTATTGACACTTGGGACATTGGAATTTCCCAAAACTATCGCCGTTGACTATAGGAGCAGGTGTGGTATTATACACATGCATACTGTATTTCTTTAGAACCTTCTTTAAGTATGTCTTATCTAATAGTCCTAGAACCCCATTTTCCCTATCTCGGTGAATTTCTATGCCCAAAACATATGATTCTTCACCAAGATCTTTCATATCAAAATTTGAGGACAAGGACTTCTTTGTTTCTAGTAGCAGACTGACATCCTGCTAGCAAGAAAGATATCATCCATACACAGAATTAGGAAAATGTATTTTCCACTTTTAAACTTTGATAAACACGGATATCCTCAACATTCTCTTTAAATCCAAATCTCATTAAACTTTTGATACCACTGTCTAGAGGCTTGCTTTAATCCATAAATATATTTGTTTAGGTGGCATCCCATGTTTTCCTTGCCTTCCATGAAAAAAACCTCGGGTTGTTTCATGTAGACACTTTCTTCTAAGTCCCCATTTAGAAATGCCATCTTTATATCCATCTAATGTAACTCCAAATCAAAATGTGCCACTAGTGCCATCACAATTCTGAAGGAATCCTTACATCAGACCGGAGAAAATTTCTCATTGTAATGTACCCCTTATTTTTGTGTAAATCCTTTTGCCACAAGTCATGCTTTATACTTTTCCACATTTCCTCTAGAGTCATATTTGGTTTTGTAGACCCATTTATAGCCTACTGTTTTGGCTCCTTTAGGAATTTCCTCTAAGTCTCAAACTTCGTTGGAACTCATCGATTTCATCTTGTCTTCCATGGCATCCAGCCACTTTGATGAGAGGGAGCTACTCATGGCTTCTTCTTATGAAGTGGGAACATTCTCCATATGAACTCTTTCTGTATTATACAATTTATATTCATTAGGAATGGCTGATTTTTAACTCTTTGAGACCTTCTAGGGGCCTCATTTACTAGCACATCATGTGTCTCAACACGTGGCGTGTCTTCTAGAGGTGGCTGCTGCTGCTCCCTTTCATGCTCAATAGTGGGTTCAATCGGCTCCTGACGAACAGGTCCCGAATCTTCACTCATTGTTGCCAGGGGCGGAGTTGCAACATGTTCTTGCACCATAACCTCAGGGGTTGTCGATGCAGGAATAACAAGTAGTGAAAAGAATGACTCCTGACTCATTGGATTAGGTGCATGCACCCTTTTCTCCTCAAGATTAATTTTCCGAGCTACCATGCCCCCTCATCATTTCGTCCTCTAAGAAGACTGCATGTCTTGTTTCTATAAACTTTGTGTATCTGTCTGGACAGTAGAAACGATAACCTTTTGATCTTTCAGGATAGCCAATGAAATGGAAACTGACTGTTTTAGTATCCAGCTTTGCAATGTTTGGATTAAACACTTTGGCCTTAGCTGGGCTCTGCCACACCCTTAAGTGGTGTACTATGGGAGCTCTTCCTGTCCACAACTCATACGGTGTTTTGGGCACCGACTTGCTTGGTACTCTATTGAGAATGTGAATGGCGGTTTTTAATGCCTCCATCCACAATCCCAAAGGTAAGGTGGAGGAACTCATCATACTGTGCACTATATCTATAAGTGTACGATTAGTAGTAGAAACCGACCTTTCGTTTGGATCTGCTCTGGCCTCTAGTCCCGGCCTAGTCTGGAACCGGGACTAGTGTTAGCACTAGTCCCGGTTCGTCACCTTTGCAACGGCTAGGAGGCAGCAACAGACTATTCCCGGTTCATTTGGCACCTCTACCAGCCGAGACTAGGGCTCTGGAGGGACCCATGGGAACATATAGTCCCGGGTGTTTATACAAACCGAGACTAGATATTATTATCTCGTCCGGGTTCTTGGAACCACCCGGGACTATATATTTCCCCTATATATTCCCTCCTTCGACCCTGCACAAACCCATGGCCATTTCCTCCAAGCTAGCTCAAGTTCATCCTCATTTTTTGTCCAAAGTTTGTCAAGATTTGGTGGCATCTATCAATCCAAGCTTCTAAAAGGGTTAGCAACTTCAATCTTTCATCTCTTATTGTTAGTTTAGCTCAATGCTCTATAAGTAGAGAGGGATTTCATGCTTAGAAGTAGAGGGAATTTTAGATGTGTAATTTTAAGCAAATTTTGATTATTCAAAAAGTTACTGAAAGTTGAGATGTGTATTTTTAGAGTTTCGGAGCTCAGAATTGAATAAGGTTTTCACTGCTATAGAAATAATTAAAAAGTCAATATTTTTTATGTGAACAGTTTTGTCCAATTCAAAATTTGATGCATGTAAAATTATATATATATGTTGTACACACTAAATTTTAGATTTGTAAAAGTAAATGTAGTAAAAATGATCCAAACTTTTTATATGATAGAAAATTTTAATTATACTACAGATGAGCCAGGAATGGATGTACGATGCTCCCCAAATGTCTGACGTGTTCATTAAAGGCGTGCATTCTTTCCTCAATTTGGCTGAGGCAAATAAGCGGAATGGTTTTATGTGTTGTCCATGCCGTGTGTGTCGGAATGACAAGGATTAATCTTCCTCAAAAACCATTCACATCCACCTGATTCAGTCAGGTTTCATGTCCGGCTATATTTGTTGGACAAAGCACGGAGAAAGAGGGGTTATGATGGAAGACAACCAAGAAGAAGAGAACGATGACAACTATCCAATGTTTCCTGAATACAGTGGTACTGCACTAGCAGATAATGAACAAGAAGAAGGTGAATAACATGCATTAGATGAGACCGCTAATGATCTTCGTTAGGCCATTATTGATGCATGAAGCGAATGTGAAAATGAAAATGAGAAGAAGAAGTTGGAGCGCATGTTAGAGGATCACAAAAAAATGTTATACCCAAATTGCAAAGATGTCAACACAAAGCTCGGTACCACACTGGAATTACTGTAATGGAAGGAAGATAATCGTTTATCTGACAAGGGATTGGAGAAGCTACTGAAAATTTGGAAGAAGAAGCTTCCAAAGGATAACGAATTGCCTGTCAGTATATAAAATACATGCATGCATTAATGACTGCATACTCTATCGTAGTGAGGAGTACGAGAATTTGGATGCATGCCCGTTATGCGGTGCATTGCGTTATAAGATCAAACGAGATGACCCTGGTGATGTTGATGGAGAATAGCTCCCCATGATTAGGGTTCCTGCAAAGGTGATGTTTTATGCTCCTATAATGCCATGATTGAAGCGTTTGTTTAGAAATAAAGAACATGCCAAGTTGTGACGATGGCACAAAGAAGACCGCAGGAAAGACTCGATGTTGAGACACCCCGCTGATGGGTCGCAGTGGAGAAAAATCGATAGAGAGTACCTGAGCATTGCATATGACGCAAGGAACTTAAGGTTTGGTCTAAGTACAAATGGCATGAATCCTTTTGGGGAGTAGAGATGCAGTCATAGAACCTGGCTTGTAACTCTATGTATATATAACCTACCTCCTTGGTTGTGCATGAAGCGGAAGTTCATTATGATCCCAGTGCTCATCCAAGGCCCGAAACAACCTGGCAATGACATTGATGTGTACCTAAGGACATTTCAAGAACTACTACAGTTGTGACACGACGAAGGTGTATGTATGTGGGATGAGCACAAACAGGATCCATTTGACCTACGAGTGTTGTTGTTCGTAACCATCAATGATTGGCCTGCTCTTAGTAACCTTTCAGGATAGAAAAAAAGGGATACAATGCATGCACTCATTGTTTAGATGATACTGAAAGTATATATTTGGATAAAGGTAGGAAGAATGTGTACCAGGGGCATCATCGATTTCTTTTGGCCGGGCATCCCGCAAGAAAGAAAGGCAAGCATTTTATGGTGAGGAAGATCCCCGGAAGAAGCCTATCCGCCGTAGTGGTGATGATATATTTGGTATGGTCAAGGATCTAGAAGTAATCTTTGGAAAGGGCCATGGAAGTCAATCAGTTCCAAATGATGTTGATGGACATGCTCCATGTGGAAGAAGAAATATATATTTTGGGAGCTACACTATTAGAAAGTTCTAGAGGTCTGCTCTGTAATCAACGTGATGCACGTGACAAAGAATCTTTGCGTGAACCTGCTAGGATTTATGGGCGTGTATGGAAAGACAAAAGATATGCGAGAAGCACAACAGGACCAGCAAGGTATGAAATACCAAGACGGCCTGCATCCAATGAAGACAGATAAAGGACGTCTAAGTGCTGCCAGCTATGCTCTTACCAAAGAAGAGAAGGAAATATTTTTTGAAGTCCTAAGTAGTATGAAGGTCCCGTATGGCTTATCGTCGATAATAAAGATAATAATAAATATGGCAGATAAAAAAAATTCCAGAACCTAAAGTCCCATGACTGCCACGTGCTTATGACGCAATTGCTTCCGGTTGCATTGAGGGGGATTCTACCAGAAAATGTTCGACTACCCATTATGAAGCTATGTGCATTCCACAATGCTATTTCTCATACGGTAGTCGATCCAGAAATTCTACCGAGGTTACATAATGATGTGGTCTAGTGTCTCATAAGTTTTGAGCTGGTGTTCCTACCATCCTTCTTCAATATTATGACGCATCTCCTGGTACACCTAGTTGACGAGATCACCATTTTGGGTCCTCTATTTGTACACAATATGTTCCCCTTTGAGAGGTTCATGGGAGTCTTGAAGAAATATGTTCATAACCGTGCTAGGCCAGAAGGAAGCATCTCAAAGGGCTATGGAATAGGGGAGGTCATTGAGCTTTGTGTTGACTTTATTCCTGACATTAAGTTGATTGGTGTTCCTAAATCGCGGCATGAGGGGAGACTGACTGGAAAAGGCACACTAGGAAGGAAATCAATAATATGTAGGGACGGACATTCTTTCACTCAAGCACACTACATAGTTCTACAAAATTCCACCTTGGCAGCTCCATATATCAAGGAACACAAGAATATTGTACTCTCAAACAACCCGAGAAAGCCTGACTCCTTGATTAGAGATGAACACATGAAGACTTTTGGCGGTTGGTTACAAACACATCTTATGAATAACAACACTGTTTTTGATGAGCTGTACTTCTTGGCTAGCTCACCATCTTCGACTATATGGACTTTTCAAGGGTACAAGATAAATGAGAATACATTTTACACGATCGCCCAAGATAAAAAGAGAACCAACCAAAACAGTGTGTTCGCTTTGATGCAACAAACGACAATGGGTCAAAGGACACATATTATGGTTACATAGAGGAGATATGGGAACTTGACTATGACCTTCTTTTAAGTCCCCTTTGTTTCGGTGCAAATGGGTCAAGCTAACAAGAGGCAGGGTTGAGGTAGACAAAAAATATGGAATGACAACAGTGGATCTCAACAATAATGCGTATAGAGACAAACCATTCATCCTAGCAAATGATGTAGCTCAGGTTTTCTATGTGAAGGACATGTCTACCAAACCAAGAAAAAGAAAATATAAGCAAACGAATACATCATTAAACGATGAGCCAAAGCGCCACATAGTTCTTTCAGGGAAAAGAAACATCATGGGAGTGGAGGACAAGATAGACATGTCAGAAGATTATGACAAGTTTTATGAAATTCCGCTGTTCGCAGTGAAGGATGACCCAAGCATCATGTTACTTGATGAAGATGCTCCATGGTTAAGGCCACACGGTCATAAGCAAGTCATATGATGTATTCTGAATTTTTCCTTTCGCGGTATTTTAGATGCAATCAATATGTACATGTATATCATTTTGTCAAGGTTTTTTGAGACATAATCAATTTACCAAGTTTGTTATTTTTCCTTTTTTATAAAATAATTATACTAACTTGTCAAACTATTAACGTTTTTGCCAAATCACATCATAAGTCATCCTAATATATTTCCCGCCCTTTCCCTCTGACCGAAGCTTTTAATCCCGGTTGTATCCACTATCCGGGACCAAAGATATTTCCCACCATTTCCCACTAAGTTTTCCTGCCCTGTCCCTCTGACCAAAGCTTTTAGTCCTGGTTGTAGCTACTAACCGAGACTAAAGATATTTCCTGCCATTTCCAACCGCTTCCCGCCATGTTTTCCCGCCCTTTCCCTTTGACCAAGGCTTTTAATACCGGTTGTAGACACTAACCGAGACTAAAGATATTTCCCGCCATTTCCCACCGCTTCCCGCCATGTTTTCCTGCCCTTTCCCTCTATATCTAGGCCGACCGTGCCGTGGATATCCACACATCCACACCTTCGTCTCTCACAACAATGGGCAGCGCATAGTGGGCAATTCTGACCCTCGAGGAGACCGAGGCGCTGTGCGCCTCCAGCTACCCATGCCTGCCGGGCTACCGGATGCCCGTCGACTGGATGCTAAGCACTAGAGGGGTTCCTGTCCCTCTCGTCCCTCAAGGTTCCGCACGCCAGGCGGCCATCACGAACCACTTCTACTTCGAGCTCACGACGGAGCAACGGATGGATCCCCATTGGGATCCCGACAACTACGACACTTGGAATTCCTTATTTGCTAACCGGCAGGAAAGGGAGCTCGCCAGGTATGAGTGACGGCCATCCTCCGGTGAACCACAACCAAGCCAGCCGCCGCCTGTGGTGGGCGAACCGGACTATCGTCGGCGTGATGCGCTACATCACGCAGGGAGATCATCCTCGCCTACGGTACCCGCAGTCGCCACAGAGCCATAAGAAGGGTGGCGGTGGTGAAGGTCGCGGGTGTAGCAGCGTCGTCATCCGGGAGCCCCCTCCCCCACGCGTCGTGAATCCGAGGCTAGAGTGGTAGGTGCCCCCACAATATGCCATGGCTGGGCTGAGGATCTAGCCGCGTGCGCCTAGCAACAACCATGACGACGAAGACGAAGACGACCCTAAAGCTATGTACTATAGGGCTAGATATGAGCATGACTAAAGGGGGGCCTTTAGTCCCGATTCCATAGTCTCGGTTTTTTAATATTAATAAATGTCTTGAGTGTTAGTACCGGTTTGTGGCTAGACCGGGACTAAAGGGGGCCTTTAGTCCTGATTCTGTAGTCCCAGTTAGGAAACCGAGACTGCATAGTGTTGTCCGCAAACCATCTTAATTGTTAGTCTCGATTCGTACTAATACTTTCCTGAACTATGAAGATGTTGTACCAATCCATACTTACCATGAAGATCTGATCTCCAAACGCGTGTGGTCACATATTAGGGAGTGCCTCTATGACTAGTTTGTTGGAGATGCTGGAGGACTGGGCTCCGGTGGCATCTCACTCAAACTGGCCATAGTGGTGTCCCTGCTCTCGCACACCATCTTGCAGCTTGTAACTTCCCTAACTAGATCAATACGCCTGGGAGCTAACTAATTTTACATATTAGGGAGTGCCTCTATGACCAGCTTATTGGAGATGCCAGAGGACTAGGCTCCGGCGGCAACTCCCTCAAGATGGCCGTAGTGGTGTCCCTGATCTCGCAAACCATCTTGGAGATGCCCAAGGACTCACAAGGATGCGTATTTATAGTACAAGCAGCACGACACAGTGTCGACACTCACGACATAATGTCGACACTCACCCCTATCATTAGTGCTGACTCATGTTTTGTCCCGATTGGTGTCTCCAACCGGGACTAAAGGTTCATCTTTAGTCCCGGTTGGCGACACCATCTGGGACAAGGTACAAGCAACACTACATAATGTTGACACTCACCCCTATCATTAGTGTTGCCTGCCCTAGCCTGTCGCAATCCCTTCAGTCCCGGTTGGTTTCTCCAAGCGAGACTAAAGATGAACCTTTCCCGCCATGATTTCGTCACACGGAAAAGCCATATTCCATTTTCCGAGCGCAAAAACGGGAAAAAACGCCGTTTTGACCTTAGTTCCAAATGGGAAAAATTCAAAATGGGCATAAGAAATTCAAAAACTGTCCGAACAATGTAAATCCTTCGCATGGTGTCATATTATCTGACATAATTGCAGGGAAAAATACCAAACTTGGTATATTGATTATGTCTCGAAAAAACCTTCACAAAACACTAGTGGGAACAGCCCCATTGGTCCCGGTTGGTAAGGGGCATTAGTCCCGGTTACCCAACCGGGACGGGGCAATCGGGACTAAAGCCCCAACCTTTAGTCCCGGTTGCCCCACCAACCGGGACAAAAGGGGGTACACATGGCCGCGACAGAGGGCGAAGGGGGGTGGATGGAGCAACCGTCCCGGTTCGTAACACGAACCGGGACAAATAACCTTCTGTCGCGGCAGAGATTTGGCACATTTCTCTGCCGCGACAGAGAATTCATTTTTGCAACTTTTGTTGCCGCGGCAGCATTTTGGCCACTTTTTGTGCCGCGACAGAGAATTCATTTATGTTGTTTTATTGTTTATTTAGTGTTTTGCACTCATCAATGAAAGTACTATTATATTACACAAGATCATCATGACAATATTACATTCGATACACGGATCGAGTTCATGCACTACATACAAAAGTTGCTCTTTGTACAATACCTATTGTTTATACATACCCGAATAGTATTCCCCTTTTGGTTTTAGGACTTTTGTATCCAAGAATCCCGCCAATTCCTCCTGAATTTCTCATACGCGATCCTTTGGCAGAAGACTGTCCCGTAGACGTTTGATCTAATTTAAAAAAAGGAGTCAGCCTATATGAATGAAACTAAACACAATTTGATGGTAATTAAAACTATAGAAATTATTTACATACATGGAGTTGCTTTAAATTTCTGCCCTTCTCATCGCACGTCTGTCGGATGAACTCGCAAACATAGTATCCACATAGATTGTTACCTAGTCCCTGCGTCAGGCACTTTACGAGAACATAGTTCAAAAAAAATAATAATCAAGCATGATAATAACGATATCAAAACTAGAATAAAAGAGATGCGCGGATATAGCTAGTGGTGCTTACATATAGTTCTTGAAATGTAAGCTCCGCTTTCCAAACACCTTTAGCCTTATTGGTGAACTGTTTTCAAGTGCTGCCCGGCGAAGAAAACGAATAAAAGAAGTTATTAATTACTTGATATCATAAAATTCACGAACGTTGCCGATATAGTGTCGTAATGATTAGAATTACCGCTGGAGAAGTATCTGCATGTCCTTCCACTGCTCAAGGGGTTTATGTTTCGAGTCCATGACTAGTACACGCCCTTTGTCAAGTTGAATGATTAACAGAATATAGTGGAAGCTGCGAATGCATAACTAATCCATTGTATACTTAACATCAAGTAAGCGAAATAGAAAGTGTATACAAGACAATAACACTCACTCGAAGTTGTAAGGAAATAGTATTTCCCTTCTGGTTTCTTGAAACCTTAACGCATGTACGATATTATCCTCCGTATCCTGGGGGTTTGTTTTGAGATTAGCTTGATGAACCCAATATGGGTCAATGAAGCCAATGTCATAGATTTGTCCTCTGCTGCATTCAAGAATCTTCATTCTGCATATTATAGTATGATTATATACATGCAATAAACAAGGTGAGATAGCTAGAGACTAAATTAATTACAGAATTAGTACTTACAAACAATAGGCACTGATGATCGATTTTTCCAAGGAGTATTGATTGAATAATTGAAATAGTTCATCAAATTCAATGGATATCATGTCATCTACTTCTTTCCCATAATGCTTTTTTGTAACCTTCAGCACTATCCAGTTAGCCCCGGCCTTTTTGGCATGCATGTACCAGTTATGCAATCTTCGCATTTTTGTTGGAAGATTATTTACCTCCTCAGGTTTGACGAGAGATTTGCCGTACTGGTATTTGTATGCTACTTCACTCACGGGGAAGTACTCTAACTAGGATAAGTACTGGGCAATACTCATACCTTGAGCAGCGGCAGCTTCTCCGTATTGTGCAACTACCTCTGGATCATACTGCTCTTCGGCCCCATATTTGGTCGACCCAACATTGGTATGGGAAATCACCTTGAGAGGGGCGCAAGACTATTTTGCTTGTTCTCCGAGCTGGGCAACAGATTTCTCGCTTGCATCTGTACTGCTCTTCGAGGCTTGTTGTACCGCATGTGACTTGAGAATAGAACGCTCATAGTCTGATGACAGCTTTGGCTCAGGTTGATGAAGAGTCTTTAGCATTTTTAACACTCTGGCTTTTTCTTCTTTGGTGCTGGGGAACTCTGGCTCTTTCGGCCGCCTCAGCTTAGCGAAAACACTATTGTTTCCGCATCAACGGTCGCCGTAGTCTCCTCTTCAGTACATGCATAATCTCTCTTGGGAGGAACCTTTGGTACTTTTGGAAGAGGCTCTTGTTTACGTTTCGGCGATCGCTTACCACGACGCAAAGTAGCGGTACGCTTACGCTTTTTATCCTGGGGCGCCGGCGATGGCTCCCGCGGCGATGGCTGCGTTGGAGATTGGTGAGGTGACGAAGACGGCTGCCGCGGCGGCGACGACCTCGCTGGAGACGGGTGAGGCGGCGGCGAAGATGGCCTTGGTGTGTGATTTCGAAGCACGATACATTCCTTTGGCCATGGAATGGTGACGTTTGTTGCGTCTCCCAGTTCAGTCACATCCCCTTCACCTGCAGGGTAGTCAAGCTTCAAAACTTCAAAGGTGGGCATGATTTCATCCACCCCGACAACAGCACAGCCCTCTGGAACCGGACGACAGTGGTAAGTTGGTGTGGGTCCAATTGGTATGGCATAGCCGACCGCCACCTTCATTGATATGTTAAAAACTTTGACATGTAGCTTGCAGTGTGTCATCTCTGTGATATCATCCACTGGGTAGCCAACATGAGCCATCGTCGGTGCACCATCGTCATCACCCGGTGCTGCTGAGATGGGCCTGTAGTACTTTGCTCTTTAAGTGCGTTAATTTCATCTTGGTGTTGGTTTATTCGTTCTTCAATTATATGCATTCGCTCTTTATGAATATCTGCTTCAACTTCCGCCTTGTCCTTTCTCCTCTGACGGCTTCTATCAGGATATTTCTTCCTCTCTTCGGGAAACCCAGTCCTCCATGGTTTGGAGCCGCTTGTGCCTCGTGTTCGTCCATCATGTTCCTTATTTCCAAGGGCGAGTGTGAGCTCATCATTCTCTCTATCGGGAATGAAGTCCCCATCTTTAACAGCCTTTACTGCTGTTCTCATCTTCTCGATTGGCAAGGGGTCTTCTTTATGTCGTATGTTATATATACACATCCCTTCCGAGTCCAACGAGCCCCCATGCCCGTAAAACCATTTCCTTGCACGTTGTACCCAATCGTCTGTCTCTGGGGTGATCTTTTTAGCACACAGTTCATTCTCAAGTTTCTCCCACTTAGGAATGCCAGCCCTATAGCCACCTTTCCCCATAGTACGGTGATACATCCTGTTAGCAGCATTCAGCTTATTTGTTGCAGACATTTTCTTAGCTTTTTTTGATGTCTTGTAATTCACAAACTCAGCCTAGAATGGTTTTATCTTCTCAAACTGAATCTTCTTGAAATCCGGAGTCTTCTCTTTCACGACATAGTCAAGGTGCAATCTTTTCTTCCAGTTGGTGAAACACTGGGCCATCTTCTTCATAGCCCACTACCTGACCTTAGCCTCCATGGCTCTCCCATGTTCTAAGGCGTCCTCAACTGGATCCTCCGCATTTGGATCCAGCTCTATCTTCGGTAGTTTGAAATTAAGCATGAGCCTCTTCCACAGTAAATCTTTGGCCTTGTTAGGGACAAACAAACATGTTCCCTCTTCTTCCACATCAGCAGGCCTATTCCAATTTTTAATGGTGATCGAGATTAAGTCCCTAACGATTACTCCGCATTGTGCCACAAATTTGATTGCGACAACTTCAGGAGCCGTCGGTTTGCTGTCTTCAGCGATATCTTCGATCCTGAACCTCTCATGGTCTTCCAACTTTTTGGTTGGGCCTCCTCCGCTCTTTTCAGTAGATTTGTTCGATTCGGAGGGCTAAAAAAAGAAAGATTGTCGTTACTATTTCTATATAGATAGCAGATGATTAATAATGAATTAATTATATTCCATGCACCTCGCTAGAGCGGTCGTCTTCTCGATTACACAAGGCATGGCCTTCTCCCTCGCGGAAGGCATCACCTTCAACCTCAAACAAGTCATCTCTTCTAGCAAAAAGAGGATCACCCTCACCGGAGTTGTTCAGAAACGTCGATACATCTAAATTTTCTTCCCCGCGGATCACACCTTGGATCAACTCTTCCTTTTCTTCATCTCTGTCGTGTGGGTCCATATTTTCTGCATAGGTGGAAAAACGAATAAGTCAAAGCGGCTAAGGGAGAATGTTTGGTACGGTGTTAAGAGATATAAACCCTAATTCAGAGAAACCCTAATATATACATACACAATAATAAAAATGAATTTACAATATCAAAAACCCTAATTCGGAGAAACCCTCGGGATCGGATCCTATCGCGAAGAACCAATACCGGAAAGAAAGGCGGCAATCAATACATGGCATAATACAATGCACAATCAATATGTACATTAGCACAGGGGGGGGGTAGTTTTTCATTGGGTCTGGGGCTACCCACAGTGACTGACCAGTGGGGACGAAGACTAATAATACCTAACTAATTAATAAACCTAATAATACCTAACTAATAATAAACCTAATAATCCAAACTAATAAACCTAATATGCTAGGAGCAGTGGAACAGGTAATATAAGCTCAAAGGGAGTAATGCAACAGATAGGACACTCTATCTATCGATAAAAGACCACAGTAGAATCGTATGCATCATGGCAAGAATTGAAATGCTTTAGAAATCATAGGATTATATCATGGTGGGGCTATGCTTGCCTTTGCCTGTTGATAGCCGAAAGCAGAGCTTCAGGATCCTTGTACTAGACTTGATTACAGTTGGTCAAGTATTTGTCTTCGAGCTTCAACGATGTTGATATCTGGCTTCGATCTCGATCTCGATATCGTATTCTACCGGGAAGAACCAAACACCAGAAAGAAAGGGAAACAATCAACACATGTCATCGATGCAATGCTAAAGCAAGTATGATGATATGAAAAGTTAATTTGCATTGGAATGTAACCCTAAGACATGCTCGACGATTTAATCAGGGTTCCAAGGGGTGAAAACCCTAACTCGGGGAAACTCCGGAACATATTAGAGGGGTGAATTTGTTCTTCTAATTATACTTGTCATTTAAGTTGTTGAACAATGCATGATTATAGGTTAAATAGATAGGTTTCATTTTTCTGAACAATTTGATATATTATTTGTATTTTTTTGACTTATAAACAATAAGTTATTGATTTTACAATATTAAATCATTTTCTGGAATTATTAAAACCAACTTATATACTTTTTACACCCGGGCTACAGCTAGCCAGAGAGATAGACAGTTGGGCCCTAGGCCAACTCATCCTCCACGTGGGCAGGGTGGGACCCAGTCCAGGTTGACTGGGGATTGACCATGTGCCGACGCCGGGGTGACGTCACCGTGATGTCATTGACGCCAGTGAGCCTCAGAACGACAAAGGGGATGGCGGTGGAGCGCGAGCTAGGTCGTGTGCGTGTGCGTGCTAGAGAGAGGAGGTTGAGGCGAGCCAAAGAGTAGCAGCGCTGCCTCGAAAAGGTCACCAAAGAGGGGAGCACGACGACGGTGAGCGGCGGTGGTGGCATATGGTCGACGGGGAGGAGGAACCAGAGCGAGAGGGCTCGAGAGAGAGGGTCCACGAGGACCAGCAGCTCACCAGGTGTGCGGTGGTGGTGACGGGGAGGCGAGGCGAGGTCGGGAGCCGGCGAATCGACGGCGGCGCCGCTCGTCGGGTTCGAGGGAGATGCCGGCGGCGACGACGATTGGGAGCGAGCGGGGCCGATTCCTTTGGGGATAAGCCTTGGGGCGACGAGGCGAAGCTTCCTGCACGCTTTGCTGGGCGAGGGGCAGCCGGTAGGGCGTGCAGGGCGGTGGGGCAGAGGGGCAGCCTGACGGCGTCGTGCGCGAGATTGTGAGATGGGGAAGAAGAAGAGGAGGGGCACCCAGTTATAACCAAAGGACCTTTTGTACCGGTTGGTGGCTCAACAGGACTAAAGATCATCGTCGATTGGAACCACCAACCGACGTATACTCCACTTTTTCATGAGACAAGGGTTGTACCTTGAAGTCTTTAGTCCCGGTTGGTGGCTCCAACCGGGACATATAACCCTGTTTTTAAAAATAATTAATGTAACCATTTAAACTATGAACCGTTTAAAATTAAAAATGAATTAACTTATATTTTTTGAATATTAATTTGGAATTTAGAAAAACTTTAAACATAAAAAGTGTTTGAATTTGAATAACCAATTCAAAACCATTTTCTATTTTAAAAAAATAATTAATGTAACCATTTAAACTATGAACCATTTAAAATTAAAAATGAATTAACTTATATTTTTTGAATATTAATTTGGAATTTAGAAAAACTTTAAACATAAAAAGTGTTTGGATTTGAATAAATAATTCAAAACCATTTCTTGTTTTAAAAAATAATTAATGTAACCATTGAAAATATGAACCATTTACAATTTAAAATGAATTAACTTATATTTTTTGAATATTAATTTGGAATTTAGAAAAACTTTAAACATAAAAAGTGTTTGGATTTGAATAACTAATTCAAAACCATTTTCTGTTTTTAATTTGGATTTGAATTAACTTATATTTTTTATATATTAATGGGTGGGAAAAAAAGGACGGGAAATAATGGGCGGAAAGAAAATTTTATTAGGATAGAACTGGAATTAAAGTACATAACGCAACTAACACAAAGTTACATAGAAGAACTGAAAATTAAGATACATGGCCAGATTAAGCCAAAATTGGCCGAACTTGTTTTGCAATGTTGGAGTGATTCAGTCATGCTCCTGCCTACACCTGTAATACTCGCCACTGTATTCGTCGTACTCGCCGCGACCGTCGTCGCTGTCGTCGTCGGGGTCTCCGTAGCTGAACCTTGAAAGATGAGTACGAGTGGGCTGGACTTGAGGGTAGCGCAGGAGGGGGCTAGACTCGGCGGCCGTGTCGTAGGCCATGACGCTCTGGAGAGTCTGGCCGCGCAACCACAGCCGATGGACAACCTCGTTGAAGTCCGGAGGAGGTGGGCCGTCCTCCTCGTTCCTGGCAAGCGCCCTCTCACGCCGATCCACGAAGAAGGCTTCCCAAGTCGGGAAATAGTCGGGATGCCATCTGGGATTCCTCCGCTGCTCCGGCGTGAGCTCAAAGTAGTAGTGGTTCGTGATGGCCATTCGGCACGCCACACCTAGAGGGACAGGAGGAACCAGCACGCCTCCGGCGCTCAGCATCCAGCCGACGGGGACACAGTAACCCGGCGGGCAGGGGTAGTTCGAGGTGCAAAGCGCCTCCGCCTCCCTAGGAGTTAGTGCTACAGTGGGAATCATGTGAAAGAGTGATGAGGTTGCAGATATGAGTCTAGAAATGTGCAATGACAATGGAGGCCAACCCTACATATATATAGTGAGAAATGGCAGGAAGATAACTGGAGGGAAGAACTGGCGGGAAGAAAAATGGCGGGAAGAAAAATGGCGGGAAGAAAAATGGATCATTTAGAACTTGCATTGGATCTCTAAAGAGACCACATATTGCGAGTCTAAAAATGATTTTTTCAAAAAATCACGGGCGATAGATCATGTACCTGTAGTACAAACCGGAACCACTTCCTACCGATTCGGCAGACATTTGTCCTTTTTACCCGGGATGGACGAAAAGGTTTGATATGTCCCGGTTGGGAGATAGTCCATGTAAGGTGGTCTAGTATTTTAGGAAAATGGGACGCTAGCATTCTGAAATAGCATTTTGGTGGTTACTTCTCAAAACAACCCGTTTTTTGCGCTCGGAAAATGGAAAAGGGCTTTTTCGTGCGACAAAAAGGAAAACTTCCTCCGACAACATTGTTCTCCATACCAATGTCCACATGCATGCATAATATGGGCACAGTATCACAAACTATGCTGTGATTCAGCACATAACATCGGTCATTTGGACCGAAAGCCATGAAACCTCGAACATGATAGGTCCTTTTGTGAAGGTTTTTTCGAGACATGATCAATATACCAAGTCTGGTATTTTTAATTTCAACTATGTCACATAATATGACACCACGCGAAGGATTCTCATTGTTCGGATTTTTTTGAATTTCTTATGCCCGTTTTGAATTTTTTGAATTTCTAACTATGGTCGAACCGGCGTGCATGAAGATAAGGGGCGAACATCGTTAAACTTGCATTGGATCTCTGAAGAAACCACATATTGCGAGTCTAAAAATTATTTTTTCAAAAAATCACGGGCGATAGATCATGTACCTATAGTACAAACCAGACCCACTTCCTACCGATTCGCCAGACATTTTTCCTTTTTACCCGGGATGGACGAAAAGGTTTGAGATGTCCCGGTTGGGAGATAGTCCATGTAAGGTGGTCTAGTATTTTAGGAAAATGGGACGCTAGCATTCTGAAACAGCATTTTGGTGGTTACTTTACAAAAGCGACCGTTTTTGCGCTCGGAAAATGGAAAAGGGCTTTTAGAATCGCACAAAAGGAAAACTTCCTCCGACAACATTGTTCTCCATACCAATGTCCACATGCATGCATAATATGGGCACAGTATCACAAACTATGCTGTGATTCAGCACATAACATCGGTCATTTGGACCGAAAGCCATGAAACCTCGAACATGATAGGTCCTTTTGTGAAGGTTTTTTCGAGACATGATCAATATACCAAGTCTGGTATTTTTAATTTCAACTATGTCACATAATATGACACCACGCGAAGGATTCTCATTGTTCGGATTTTTTTGAATTTCTTATGCCCGTTTTGAATTTTTTGAATTTCTAACTATGGTCGAACCGGCGTGCATGAAGATAAGGGGCGAACATCGTTAAACTTGCATTGGATCTCTGAAGAAACCACATATTGCGAGTCTAAAAATTATTTTTTCAAAAAATCACGGGCGATAGATCATGTACCTATAGTACAAACCAGACCCACTTCCTACCGATTCGCCAGACATTTTTCCTTTTTACCCGGGATGGACGAAAAGGTTTGAGATGTCCCGGTTGGGAGATAGTCCATGTAAGGTGGTCTAGTATTTTAGGAAAATGGGACGCTAGCATTCTGAAACAGCATTTTGGTGGTTACTTTACAAAACGACCCGTTTTTTGCGCTCGGAAAATGGAAAGGGATTTTCCGTGCGACAAAAAGGAAAACTTCCTCCTGCAACATTGTTCTCCATACCAATTTCCACATGCATGCATAATATGGGCACAACATCATGTCGAAGGAATGACCACGGCAGATGCTGCAATCGGCAGCGAGTAGTAGAACGAAGGGCAAGGGCGGCCTGCCATCTGCGGTGCGAGATGAGGGCGAAGACTCAGGGGTTTACCCAGGTTCGGCCCCCCGGAGGGTAAAGACCTACTCCTGCTAGATTGTATTATGGAGGTGTTTACAATGGGCGAACTCGGCGACTAGGCGGCGAGTTGCTTGGGTGTATGAGGGAACGTATCTCTACTCACCCCTTAGGGAGGTTTATATAGGCTTACCTCCCCTAGGGTTTACATATCTCAACCGATTCGGTTACAACTTTGTCAATCGTTTAACTCAGACCGACTGGGCCTATCTACTCGCCTGGGCCTTCGACCTCCGCTTTGGCACCTGATGGGCTTTGATCCACTCGCCGTTCTGCAGCCCACTCGCCAGCCTTGGACCATCGGAAGCGTCCACGAGGATACCCCAAGAGGCATATCCCCATCGGTAGTCCCGAGGCCGTCGTTGATTAGGCGGGTGGATCTTGGCGATCGAGTATCTGACTTCAAGTTGGCATCCGGTCGAATCGTCGGGCTCCTGCGAAGGAAAAATCCGGCGAACCGAGTTGCGTCTTGGGTGAACCGAGCCAGCGGTCGCCTCGGCGAAGTAAGTTAGCGAGCCGAGTGGCGGAGGCGGACCGTCGGGCGTGGTCAAACTAGCCGTTAAGGTAACCGCGGTAACTTTGGCGTAATCATCGCGATAACGGCCCCCTAATTTGGCGGGCAGCTTCCGCTATATAAGAGGAATGGTAGGCTATCGGAAAGCCAACCGCCCACCATTTCTTCCGAAATCGCACCTTTCGCCCGCTGATCCCGCGATCTGATCGACCCGGAATCCTCCGACCTCCAAGCAAATCCTCGGCCATGGCCCTCTCCACCGAACCTTGGGGTAGATCCAAATGCACCAGGGCGCAACTGGCCTCCTTCGAGGAGGCCGGAATCCTGCGGGCCGGCTGCTGGCGAATCCCCGCAGCCGGAGAAACGACCCCGAACCCGCGAGAGAGTTCATCTGCTTCACTAGTCACCTCGAGCGGGGCTTAGGGTTTCCCACTTCTGTTCTTCCGGCGTTTCTGCGCCTACTACGGGATCCAGCCCTCGGATCTGGGTCCCATAGCATCGAGCAGCTCGCCATCTTTGTGGCGTTCTCATGAGTGTTACTTGGGCTGCCGGCCCTCTTTTCCCTTGTGGCAAGATCTGTTCCATGGACGGATCAGCCGCGAGGAAGCGGGCGGCCCAATGCTAGCCGCGGGCGGCCTAACCTTCCAACTCAAATCCAAAGCCTCCTTCTTGACCGATCTGCTGCCGGCCAAAGCGGCGGCTGAAAAAGTCTTGGTTTTATGTGACCGAGGCGACCCCGAAGGACGAGGCGGCGATCCCGCGGTACTCGGCCAACCGTTCCGAGCCACGCAATCTCCAGGTCGTCAAGCTCCCTGACGACCAAAGGATGGTCGTTGACGAGATGCTCCAGACCATTCGTGGTCTGAAGAAGAAGGGGCTCCAGACGGTGAACTTGTACAACTGTTGGCTTGGGCGGCGGCTTGTTCCACTCGCCCAACGCGAGCACTACATGTACCAGTACACGGGCCGAGAAGACTCGACGAAGGCCTGCCTCGCCGAGTGGAAGCTGGAGGACTACCTCCTGGCGCTGAAGAGGATCACCCAGACGGCATACACGGATGCGCAGGCCGGGCTCCCTCCATACACCGCGAAGCGTCCGGCTCCAACGGTAATAATTTGATCTTGTTCGCGATGCAGCATATGCGATCGCGGCAATTCTAACTTTGTTCCATGTTTAACGCTATTTCAAGTGGTGGAAGGGTGGCTCCCACCGCCGATGTGAGCTCTGGACCATCCGCCCAGACACAAGCGAGTCGCCCCCGCCAAGGGTAATGAGGTCGATGAGGATGAATCCGAAGGAGATCGCCCATCGGTCCGAAGACCAGGCAACGCGTCGGCCGAACTCGAGGCAAGCAAGAGCCTCGGCGTCATGACGATGACGAGGAACTCCGGAGACCACCTCGCTCCGGTCAGCCACTCCCTGAAGAAGAAGAAGGAGAAAGAGAGGCCCCCGAGAAGGAGGACGAAGCCGCCGAGGATGGCCTCACCGCTTCGGCGAGCAGCTCCGATGCCCACAGCTCGGCCGGTGACGGGGCGGCTCCGGCAACACCCGCGCTAGATGCGCCATCCATGGAGGCACCGCTGGCTTCACTACCTCCGCCCTTCGCGCCGGTCTCCGGGCTAGGGGAGGCTCCGGCCGTGGCGACTTCGCCTCGCAAGGAGGTCCCGAGTGTGGCGGTCTCGCCTCGCAAGGAGGCTCCGGCCGCGGCAGCTCCACATCGCGAGGGGGCCTCCGTCGAAGGCGTCCCGGAGGTGCCAACCGCTACCTCAACGTCAAAGAAGCCCTCCGTATCTTGGGCCCCTGGCGTCCTGGAACTGGGGCTTAGTCGCCGATTGGGCCCTGAGCTGGAGAAGCCGGCCGGCCTCCGTACTGGGCTGCGTTTCATTCCAGTCGCCAAGTGAGTGCACTCGGCCTTCACCTTTCTCTCTTAGTATTTGGACTGTTTTGACTGAGTTGTCTCGATACGTAGGACCGGAGTGAAGAAGATGGGCCACCCGACGGTGGCCAAGGTGCCCTCCGCCGCTAGCGAGGAGGACCCTTCTCGTAAGAGGAAGGTGGATGAGGTCGCCCTCGGGCAGCAAGAAGGCCAAGGCGGCGACGCCATCGCCCTCTCGACGACACTGGCGACATGGCGGCCGGGCCCGCTGTGGAAGCGACCGCGTCTGAAGGGGCATTCGTTGCCTAGACCGAGGAGGCGAGCTCCCTTGGGCGGCGCGTCATCGCTACCTTCCCGCTTCATGACCAAGGCGGCCGGCGAAGCGGCGCGACTCGAACCCGCTCGAGACCGCCGACGCTGAGATTGACCAACGTCGCGGGCACACACCGGCGCTGCTTGCGTCCGTGGGCCAGCGCAATCGCAGCATGCTTGGCGCGCCATCCAGGTACCTCCGGTCCCGAGGATCAGGTCGGTGTTTTGCAGCGGCTGATTCTTTAGTTACTTGTTTTGTGCGTTCGAGTCCAGTCCCCAAGTCTTTTCGCTAAATTATAGCGGGTGGGCGAGTATTTTCGAGCCGCCCAGTCCCCGAGTGCGCACTCGCTAAATTGTAGCGGGTGGGCACTGAGTAATTTTCGAACCGCCAGTCCCCGAGTGCGCACCCGCTGAATTTTAGCGGGTGGGCACTTAGGAATTTTCATGTGTGCTGACTTTGAAGATGTACTGCAGTCGGTCGGCAGAGTGATTGGCTGCGGCAGCGTCTTGAAAACTGCCGCTCTCCAGGAAGCAAACAAGGAGCTTCAGGTTGTGGCTGCGCAGGCGGAGGTGGCTCGCCAAGAGCTTGTCCCTGCTGGAGAACTGGAGGCGGTGCGGTCTGCGTTGGGCACCGCCAGTAAGATCGCCGACCTCGGCGTGAACTGCGGGAAAGAAGAAGCAATCTCGTGAGCAGGCGAGCGAAGGCCGCCATTGCGGCCGCGGAGGACGATCGAAAGGCGTCTGAAGCCCTCATTGTTGGGCTTCAGAACGACCATACATCGCTTCAAAGTTTCATCACGGGGATCGCCCGCCCATTGCTTGGTGAGTGCGTCTTCCCTGCCTTATGATTGTACTGTTTGTGGTTTCCATTGTACTCATACTTGTCTCCTTCTCGCAGGTCGTGTTATTGGCTGCCAAGAAGAAGCGAATTCTCTTGACGCGAGGGAGTGCGTGAACATGCTCGTCGACTCGGCGACGCTGTCGGCGACCTGCATACGCGCCTACCTCCAAGAGATGTCGCCCACGGAGGTTATTCCCAGTGACCTCGTTGAGGTGTGGGAGTACTTGGAGAAGGCACCCGCGGTTGTAGAGTTCATGACGCGGTCGGCGTTTCGCCGCGGAGCGTCGACGGCCTTGAGCCTTGGGCTCGCCCACTTCCCCGAGGACTTCGATCTCGATGATGTGACGAGTGGATACCCTTCATCGACTGGCGCGGTGGATCTGTCCGAGGTCCTCAAGCTGCAGGAACGTGCCGCCGCGTACTCGGAGCGCGTCTGGTCGATGGGCGACCTCCTTCCTTACCAGGAAACGGTCGTCGCGCGCGACCCGAGCCGCATCGCGACTTCAAGGTTGAGCAGCCTTTCCGCTCGGCGATGGCGGGCGACGACGTATCCATCGAACCCGTACGCGTTCATCCGTAAGCGCCGGACGCTGGCGCCGTCGAAGCTTCGCAGTAGTTTAGTTTGCCCAAATGTGTTAGCGCGATTACGCCGAGTAGGCATATGTTGTAATGTAAGACAATGCGATATGCGATTGAATGGAACGTTGTGTTCATTTTGCTATTTGTTTGCGTGTTTTGGATTGATTTTGGGTGAGTCCCGGCGCGTCCTTTGTGGGTTCCCCTTGTATATGATGTTTTGTTGTTTATCATGTGTATGTTGGTTGAGTCGACTACCCGAGCTCGGAGAGCGATCAAAGCGACTCCCTCGAGTGCTGTACTTTACCGTTTTCCCGTCTGTGACGGGGCGGGTGGCCGAGTCCCGGCGTGGTACTTGGTAGTTCAAGGCGCGACTCGAGGGTGGTTGAGGACTGAGCGCGTTGGTGTGGCGCGTCGCTCCCTGGCCCGTGGGTCGATCGTGGCGAGTCTGAGCACGCTCTCTTACTTGGCGTTTTCCGCCGATCGAGACGAATGGTATTCAGTCCCGGCGTGGTACTTAGCCGTTCGAGTCGCTATGCCGAGGATGCGGAGGACCAGGTCGCTGAGGAAGCGAGGCGATGTCTTGGTTCGTAAAACCAGTCGAGCTAGGCGACTCCGATGGGGCTCCGGATTGGCGTTTTTCGTGGACGATGTAAGACCTGAAATGACTCAGTGCTCTTACATCGCACTACTTAGCCGTGCCGGTCGCTGTACCAAGGGTTGACTTCTGTATTTTAGCATGACGCTGTTAATTACGAGTGCGAGTGGCACAAGGCGTGGAGAGTAGACGAATTTTGCGAATCGCTTCTTTTATTCATAGCGTGGAGAGTACATATGTGGGGTTCTAGGTATAGAACTTCCGGAGATTTACATTCCACGGCCGCTGACGTCGAGTTCACCGTCCCCGGACGCCGACGAGGTAGTAGCGTCGTTGCCGAGTACGCCCGATAGCGAACGGGCCTTCCATGGAGGAGAGCTTGTGCATGCCCTTCTTGTCTGGATGAGGCGTAGCACCAAGTCGCCTTCTGGAAGGTGCGGGTTTTCACCGTCGGTGGTAGCGACGAGCCTTGCCGATAGATAGCGGTGCGCGATCGGGCGGTCGCGCTTCGTCGAGTTGGTCGAGCCCATCTTGGCGGGCTAGTTTCGGCCTCCGTATAGTGGACGATCCGCGAGTCGTGTTCGAGGTCGGTTGGCATGACAGCGGCCGTAGACCATGAAGAAGGGTGAATCCGTCGACCTGTTGACCGAGGTGCGGATTCCCGGATGACGGAGGAGCTCTTCGACCCAGCATCCAGCGGTGCGCCGAGTGGTACTTAGAGTCGCTTCAGCCGTGGAGGATGCTTTGGTTGGCTCGTTCCGCTGGCCGTTGGATTCGGGTGTCGACGCGAGGTCGAGCCAGATGTGGTGCTCCTCGCAACTCGGCCATTGCTCCCTTGGCGAAGTTTGTGCCGTTGTCCGTGATGATGCTGTTGGGGAAACCGTGGCGGTATATGAGCTCGTAGGAACTTAGTGGCATCTTCCGTCGCATTTCGGACTGGGCTTCTACCCACTTTGTGAATTTGTCGTGGCGACCAGCAGGTGGGTGTAGCCAGAGGGGCCTTCTTGAAGGGCCTACCATGTCCATGCCCCACACGGCGAATGGCCAGGTGATGGGGATTGTTTTTTGGCGAACTTGAACGTCTGCGGTTGGCGTACCGGCACCGGCGCATCGGACGATATCGAGCGTCGGCATGTCGGTGGGCCAGAAGCCGTGTCGCATGGCTTTGGCGACCAGGAGCGGCAGCGTGGTGGCGCAATCGCTGAGTGGATGTCGTGTAAGATTTTGCGTCCTTCACGGTTGACGCAGCGTTGAACACACCGGTGACGCTGCGCTTGTGTAGCTCGCCGTCGAAGATGGTGTAGGACTTGCATCGGCGACGATCATTCGGGCGCTTGTCTCGCGTCTGCGGGCAGGTTGCTCTCTGTGTAGGCGATGTAGGGCTTGGTCGGTCGTCGGCTCGGTGACGAAGCGACCAAGGTTGCCTCTGGTTGGAGCGGGACTCAATGTCGATCTCCTTGGGAGAGGCGGCGGCGTGAAGATGGTGTCGAGGAACACGCGGCGGTGGTGCGGTCGAGCCGACCCGATGCGAGAGGGCGTCGGCCTCGTTTTTCCTTCTGTCGATCCACTCGGCGGTAGCTCGTGAAGTGGCCGCCCACCTTGTCCACCTATTGGCGGTATGCCGCCATGGTAGAGACGGCGTCGCAAAGGCGACTTGACCCGCAACGAGGTCGGAGTCTCCGTAGCATCGAAGGCGATTGACGCTCATCTCCTTTGCGGCTCGCATGCCGTGGAGTAGGGCCTCGTATTCGGCCATGTTGTTCGTGCAGGGCGTGAATTCGAGGCGGAGGATGTAGCGGAGCTTGTCACCTTTGGTGGTCAGCACTATCCCGCTCCGGCGCCGTCGCGTTCTTGGACCCGTCGGCGTGCTCGATAATGGAGGTACCGCGGCTTCTCCGCTGCTGGGCCTCCTCGGTCGGCGAAGTCGGCGATACTGCGACTTAATCGCTCGTGGCTCGTACTTAATGTTGTGGACGCCGATCTCGACGGCCCACTTGGCGACCCGGTCGCCTCGCGATTCGGATGATGTCTTGTAGTGGAGCCGGAGACGACCGTGATGGGTGCTCACGGAAGTAGTCTGCGGCAGCGCTGAGCTCTGAACCGCGTATACCAGCTTTTGGTATGTGGGTATCATGGCGCGACTCGGTTAGGACCTCGCCGATGTAGTATACCGGCGCTGGATGGCGCTTTTTCCTTCTTCTGGTCGTTCGACGACCATTACAATACGACGCTCGGCCGGACGCGACGTAAACCAGCATGGGCTCCTTGTCGACGGGTGCAGCGGTAGTGGTGCGGCGAGTAGCACCTTTTGAGGTCGCGAGCGTCGTCCGCCTCCTTGTCCCCGGAAGGTGGGATTCTTGCGCATCAGGCGGTATAGGGCATCGCCTTTTCGCCCAAGCGGGGATGAAGCGGAGAGCCGCTACGCCGGCCAGCTTCGGGCGTCGCAGCACTCGGGTTTGCCGAGCAGGCGATCGTGTCGATCTTCGTTGGGTTTGCCTCGATCCTCGCTTGGAGACGTACCCTAGTAATTGCCCGGGTACACGAAGGTGCACTTGCTGGGTTGAGCTTTATCTTGTACCTCGCAGGTTGGCGAAGGTCTCTCGAGGTCGCGAGTAGGTCGCCTTGGCGGCGGATTTTACGACCACGCCGTCTATGTAGACGTGGATATTGCGGCCAATTTGGCTCGCGAGGCATTCTTGCATGCACCGCTGATACGTTGCTCCGGCGTTCTTGAGGCGAAGGTCATGGCGGTGTAGCGAAGGCTCGAATGGCGTGATGAACGCCGTCTTCTCCTCGTCCTCGACAGCCATTTTGATCTGGTTATACCCGGTAGGCGTCGAGGAAACACAACGACTCCGAGCCCGCGGTCGAGTCGATGATTTGATCGATTCCCGGGAGGATGAACTGCTCCTGTGGGCAGGCGCTGTTGAGGTTTGTGTAGTATATACACATTCCCCAGGTCCTGTTCTTCTTTTCGACCAGGACTGGGTTTGCCAGCCACTTGAGTATTTAATAGGCGAATGAAGCCGGGCGGTAGCTGCACTTCCTCGGCGATTGCCCGCGGGCGTTCTTCGTTGAATGGCCGTGGCGCTTGTGAGTCGCACTTTGGGGTCGGCGTTTAATTTGTGCTCAGCGAGCTCCCTAGGGACACCGGGCATGTCGGAGGGTTTCCATGCGAAGATGTCCCTGTTCTCACGGAGGAACTCGATGAGCGCGCCTTCCTATGCTGGGCTCATGCCTGTCCCGATCGTCACCGTCTGGCTGGGGTCGCCTGGGACCAGCTCGCAGTCTTGTGCGTCGTGGCCTCAAAGGTTGAGGTGTTTGCGCCCTCTGAGTTGGGCTTCTTGAGTATTGTGGGGTCGTCATTGTTGACCCCGCTCGCGTATTTGGCGAGCTCATCGGCGTGACTAGCTTCCGCCGCGATGACGGCGTCGGCGAGTTCGGCTCCTTTGGCCTCGCATTCGGCGGCCATGTCGGGGTCGCCGTTGATGGTGATGACGCCGCACGGCCCGGGGAGCTTCATCGCGTTGTACGCGTAGTGGGGTGCCGCCATGAATTTGGCGAACGCCTGGCGCCCCAGGACGCAATGGTAAGGGCTGTCGAAGGGCACCAGCTCGAAGACGATCCGCTCGGTGCGGAAGTTTGCAGTGCCGAAGGTGACGGGTAGCGTGACCTTGCCGATCGGGTACGCCTTCCGACCGGGGACGATGCCGTGGAACGTGGTGTGGGTTGTCTCGATCATCGACTGCGGGAGCCGCAGTCGCCTGAAGGTGTCGAGGTAGAGGATGTTGATGGAGCTGCCGCCGTCCATCAGAGTCTTGGGGAGCGATGATCGCCGACCTTGGCTTGACCACCGAGGCGACTCGTCCCGATACTCGATGCGTGGCGAGTGGTCTTGCCGGCTCGGTGATGGGCTGCTCCGACCAGTTCGTGAACCGGGGACGTCTGTCTAGGCCACCGCGTTGACGGCGACAGCGCGGGCGATGACCTTCTTCTCGCGCTTCGTGTTGAAGCCGGTGAAGGTGTGGAGCGAGCCGGCTACTTTGCCGAACTTTCCGCCGTTTTGCGGGTCATTGTCGTTGTCCTCCCGCGCGTGCCGTGCCTTCTCGATTTCCCTGAGGGTGTGGCAGTCGGCGGTGGTGTGCGTGGCGGGCTTTCCTTCCCTGCTGTGAAACGCACATGGTTGGTTAAGGAGGGCGCGATCGAACCTTGGCTTGTTCTTGTAGTTCCGTCGCGTCGTTGCCCTCCGTCGGCGGTAGCTCTTGGGGTCGCGTTGTGCGTGCCAGCATTGGCGGCAAGTCGACTCTCCCATTGTTGCGGCGCTTGCACGTGAGGCGAGTGTGCCGCTGTAGGTCGGCTCGGCGGCCGCCATCGTTACCGCCCGTGCGTCGTTGTCCGCCGGACTTCGTCGACGTCTTGATTGGGATCTTCCTCGGCGTATCGTTTGGCGATCTCGAGGAGGTCGGGATGTTGTCGAGTGTGCGGGCGTGTCGCTGAGCTTGGCGACTAGAGGTAAAGCGGCACGAGGTCTTGAAGCAATGGATCGCGGTGTCCGGTGGATGCCGACAGCGTTATGCAGCTCTTGCCACCGTTGGACCCAGCGGGTCGACTCGGGGTCCCCGGCGCATCGTTCAGGTCCTCGATGGTGGTGGCGCGGTGTAGGAGCACTCGAAGTGCTGACGGGCGTCTCGCATTTCCTCCCGAGTCGATCGTCACGGGGGCGTGTTGATCCATTGCCTGCACGTCCCTCCATCATCGATTGGAGGTAACGGGCGGCGGTAGGTCGGTGTGACCCGCGATCCCCATTGCCATGAGGTATGTGTCCAGCGGACCGATGGTCGTCGAGGAGTCGTATTTTCGATCTCCTTGGCGCCTTGAAGTTGGGTACTTTTCGCCTCGGATCATTGGCGAAGCACTTGGGCCCTAGTCGATGGCGACCCCATAGGCTCGCCATCGCGCGCGGTAGTTAGGGTGTGCCGCAGTCGTCGGCTGGCGTGCGCGCTTTTGGTTGTTGATGATGTGAGTCGGCGTCGATTGGCTCTCCATTAGCGGCGACGAGGTTGGTCGCCGACCTGGGATCGTTGGTGGAGAGTGCCGCATTCGCGGGTCGTCGTTGGAGCTGCAGTGGCTCTGGCGGCGGGCAATTGAGGGTGTTTGCCACCGCTGGACGGCCGCTTGAGGCCGCTTCCCGAGGAACGCAGTACACTCGCCCTGCGGTCGGCGCTGCTTCTGCTGTTCCGGCCTTCGCGAGTAGGGCCACGACATCTTGGATCTGTAAGGCGCCGTCGCGATCGCCGTGATGCTGTCGGCATGCTCGGCCTACCACGAGGTTGTCCATCGGTGGAGAACGATGGAAGGCCATTCGCATCTCGCTCCGTGAGGAGACAACTATCCGCCTGATCCACAGGAGGTGCGGTTGGGTGGTGGCGGGCACCCGCCGCGTCGATCTGGCGGGCGGTTGCTTCCTCCTGGTGGCGCGTTCTCAGATCGCGCTCGGCTATGCGCGCTGGTCGCTTTCGTCGAAGTTCAGGCACGCCCTGAACGGTGGGATTCAGCGTGACCTGATCCGCTGGTGGTAGCGTGAGTTCTGCTGTCACCTGCTCGGCGAAATTTTCGGCTCGGACTGCTCTTTGCGTCACGGCTTCCGCCAACTTCAGGTGAGTTCCTCGACCTCCGCCGTGGCGTTAGGAGGATCGGGTGGAGAAAGGGTCCTCCGGTGGATCGGTGCGGTGGCCATGTAGGTCGCGGCATGGCGATCGCACCGTCGTGGAGGTCGGCGGAGTTTTCCGACCGGTCCAAGTCGAAGATCCAGGATGGAGGGTCCTCGAAATCTCCGCGTTGGAGACCTGGCGATGGAGCCAGCGGACGAGGCCGCGGTGATGGATCCGGCGAAGTGACGCCGGGTCGGCGTCGTCGGTGAGGGTCGCGTCTTCCTTGCCGCTGAGTTCTCGGCCACATTGCTGGGCGAGTCGCACTCGGCGGCGGTGGATCGTGCGGATCTGGCTCTCGGAGAGCCGATCGCGTGGTGGCGACTTCGCGGATGCGAGCGAGTCCTCCGAGGTGATGACGTCGGTGAAGCCGGCGAAGAGGCTGATCGTGCCGACCGGCGGGATCACGCCAGGCGTGACGGGTCGCGCCGCGGGCGTAGCTGCTCGGCAAGATCTGGAGCATCTCGCCGATCGCTATCATGCGGCGGTGGCGACCGTCTCGTTGATGGGCAGATTGGATCTCGCCGCAACACCGGCAGACCGGCCAGGCCACGGTGGGCGCCACTGCCGAAGGAATGACCACGGCGAGATGCTGCAATCGGCGTAGTAGTAGAACGAAGGGCAAGGCGGCCTGCCATCTGCGGTGCAAGATGAGGCGAACTGGGGTTTACCCAGGTTCGGCCCCGAGGTAAAGACCTACTCTGCTAGATTGTATTATGGAGGTGTTTACAATGGGCGAACTCGGCGACTAGGCGGCGAGTTGCTTGGTGTATGAGGGCGTATCTCTACTCACCCCTTAGGGAGGTTTATATAGGCTTACCTCCCTAGGGTTTACATATCTCAACCGATTCGGTTACAACTTTGTCAATCGTTTAACTTTCGACCGGGCCTATCTACTACTTTGGGCCTTGACCTCCGATGCTTTGGCACCCTGATGGGCTTTGATCCACTCGCCGTTCTGCAGGCCCACTCGCCAGCCCTTGGACCAGTCGGAAACGTCCCGCTGAGGATACCCCAGTAGGCATATCCCCATCACATCACAAACTATGCCGTGATTCAGCACATAACATCGGTCATTTGGACCGAAAGCCATGAAACCTCGAACATGATAGGTCATTTTGTGAAGGTTTTTTCGAGACATGATCAATATACCAAGTCTGGTATTTTTCCTTTCAACTATGTCACATAATATGACACCACGCGAAGGATTTTCATTGTTCGTATTTTTTTTGAATTTTTTGAATTTTTCATTGTTCGAATTTTCAATATACTAAAGGTTCATCTTTAGTTCCGGTTGGAGGGATTTCTGCAGGCTGGGCCATGCAACACTAATGATAGGGGTGAGTGTCGACATTATGTCGTGCGGCGTGTACCTTGTCCCGGATGGTGTCACCAACCGGGACTAAAGATGAACCTTTAGTCCCGGTTGAAGACACCAACCGGGACAAAAGACGAGTCAGCACTAATAATAGCAGCAAGTGTCGACACTATGCCGAGCTGCTTGTACTATAAATAGGCATCCTTGTGAGTCCAGTCCTCCATCCAGATTGAGGCATCTCCAATATTATTTTCGAGAGCAGGGACACCACTACGACCAGTTTCAGGGAGATGCCGCCGGATCCCAGTCCTCAAGATCTCCAAGAAATCTGATAGAGGAACTCGAATATGTGAAATTAGTTAGCTCCCTGTGTATTGATCTAGATAGAAGTTACAAGCTGCAAGATGGTTTTCGAGAGCAGGGACACCACTGACCAGTTCGAGGAGATGCCGCGGATCCTCGGCATCTCAAGAAGAAACTGGTCATAGAGGCACTCCCTAATATGTGAAATTAGTTAGCTCCCAGGTGTATTGATCTAGTTAGAGAAGTTACAAGCTGCAAGATGGTTTTCGAGAGCAGGGACACCACTACGACCAGTTTCATGGAGATGCCGCCGGATCCCAGTCCTCCGGCATCTCCAAGAAACTGGTCATAGAGGCACTCCCTAATATGTGACAGCGCGCGTTTGGAGATCAGATCTTAATGGTAAGTACAAATCGGGACAACTTTTTCATAGTCCCGATCCAGCCACAAAACGGGACTAACACTCAAGACATTTATTAATATTAAAAACTGAGACTACAAAACCGGGACTAAAGGCACCCCTATATATAGTCCCGATCAAGCCACAAACCGCGAAAGATATCCTTCGGTCAAGCCACAAACCGCGAAAGACATGAACTAGAGTTACATAATATGAGCATGAACTTCTTGGCATATGTCCTTCCGTATGATCGCTTCAGACGTAACCATGGAGCATCTTCTTTACTTAACGGAATGCTTGGGTCAGTTTTCACTGTTAAGGGCGGAATTTCATCGAACTTATTATAATCTTCTGACATGTCTGTCTTGTCCAAATGAAGAAGTACTTTCCTAACACCTTTAAGTTAGGCACAAGAAGCAAGAAGAATCAAGTATTTTCATATGAAGAAGCATTAACATCAATACTTGCAAAGTCTTCAACTCTGAAAGGTATCTCATCCAAATGGTTTTTGGAGGATCGCTTCTCATCTCTCTTTGGTTTACTACTTTCATCAAAAAGATTTTCAGGAGCAATCCAATCAAAATTCTTTTCAAAGGGTTCATGCATTCTAACAAAGCTTAAAGGGTACTGAAACGCTCAAAGACCTTTTTGGCTTCCCTAGCAACATCATGGAATTATTTTAGTAAAGTTTCAAGGATGAATTCTCTCTTTTCAGCATTCTTTTCTTCTTTTAGTTTTAGGAACAAGAATTGCATGAAGGGGTTAAGGCTAACAAACCTAGCCTCCAACATATGAACTAAAGAAGCTGCAACAATCTCATAACTAGGAGATAGTTCAGCTATAGATTTTTCCTCAATATCCTCATGCTTGCTCACATGATTCAAGAATTCTTCAATATTATATTTCCCAATTATAGAGCCACTACCTATTGCAAGATCTTTCAGGGCGAACTTGGGGAGCAACATGGTGAGAGAAAGCAAGGTGGCAACTAGAGTAGGAACTAATTTATTTTGTGTTTTTCGAAAAGAGGCAAACAAAACCAAGCAAAAGAATCAAAGAAAACTAAAAACAAAGTAAATAGAAAGGAAGTGGAGGACTCCCCTTGTGAAGATGTCCCTAGCCTCCCCGGCAATGGCGCCAGAAATCTTTGATGCGTGCACCCGATGTTGACGTGGGACACTTCATTGGAACCCCAAGAGCAAGGAGTGATGAGCACAGCAGCAAGTTTCCCTCAGTAGAGACCGAGGTTATCAAACTAGAAGGAGGAAGGAAACGTCTCAAAGGTGTTGCAAGCAACATGGAAACCTGCACACAACACAAACTCAAGACTTTGTCCCAACGAATCAGTGAGGTTGTCAGGCTCACCGGTTTGCTGTAACAAAGGATTAAACGTACTGTGTGGAAGGTAATGGTTTGCAGCAAGTAAACATGTAAAAGTGGAAGATGGATCTGTCGTGGGAATGGCCACGGTAGACACTGCAATCGGCAACGAGTAGTAGAATGAGGGGAAAGGGCGGCCAGCCATCTGCGGTGCGAGATTAGGGCAGATCCACAAGGGTTTACCCAGGTTCGGCCCCCTGGAGGGTAAAGACCTACTCCTGCTAGATTGTATTACTAGGAGAGTACAAGGGCGAGCTCGACAGCTAGGCGGCAAGTCACAGGGGGTGTATGGTGGAACGTGTCCTCTATGCGTACCCTAGGGCGGTTTATATAGGCTCACATTGCTAGGGTTTACAGATCTACAACCTAACTGGTTAAGGATGCAGAGGGTGCTCGACCTAATCCAACTGGGCCTAGCTATGCTATGTCGGGCCTTGACTTCCGATCGCTGGCTCCTTGTTGAGTCTGATCCAAATTGCCGTCTCTGAGGCCCACTCGCTGGCAGCTTGGGCCAATAGGAAAAGCCCTGCCGGTTATACCCCACTCGGCATATCCCCATCAGTAGTCCTCGAGGCCATCGCTGAATCGTCGCAGGTGTTCTTTGGCAGTCGGAGTATGCGGGTCCAATTTGGACACCCAGTCGAATTGGCGGTGGACTCCCTGAATAAAAGAAGGAACTTATTATCTTAGTCGCAATAACGGGGATCAATCGAATCGCAGCACGACGAATGTGTCGGCGAGTAGTCGAATCACTTCTATGGTGATCAGGTCGGCGAGTAGTCGAATCCCTGCTATGGTGATCAGGTCGGCGAGTAGTCAAATCGCAGCTATGGCAATCAGGTCTGAGAATAGTCGAATTGCCGAAGCTGGCGAGTCGAGTAGACGAAGTTGGACCGTCAGCGTTGGTCAAACTATCCATTGGGTAATCCAACGGTAATATCGGCGTAATCACCGCGCAGTAAAGGCCCCTCCAAAAATGGCGGGTAGCAACCGCTACATAAGGAGAGTGGTTGGCAAAAGCAATCATTCCCCACACTTCCTTCGATATCGCGTGCCTCCCAGTCTTCCATTCCCCCATAGCGATCAGAGCGACTCAGATCGATCCGCAACCCTAGATCCTTCGACTGATGGCGCCTTCGACGAATCCATGGGGGAGATCCAAATGCACGAAAGTGCTACTGAAGTCATTCGAGGAGGCAGGGATCCTCCGCGCAGGGAGATGGCGCATCCCCGCGGACAGTGAAGTGATGCCAGATCCGCGTGATGGAAAGTTCATCTGCTTCATGATCCATCTGGAGAGGGGGCTCGGGTTCCCCACCTCCATCTTCTTTCGACGCTTCTGCGCGTATTACGACATCTAGCCGTCAGACCTAGGGCCGCATAGCATCGAGCAACTCGCCATCTTCGTGGCATTTTGCGAGTGCTACCTAGGCTGCTAACCGTACTTCCCCCTGTGGCAAGATCTGTTCCATGGGAGGATCGGAGGCCCGACGTTGTGGGCGCGGAGGTCAAGTGCCCGACGTTGTGGGCGCGGAGGTCGAGCAACATCGCAGGCGCACGCCTCTAGTGCTTCCGTCGGTGGACGCGCTCGAGCTCCATAGCATGCTAGGTGCAGCCCTCCAGGTGTGTCCAATCCTCGAGGATCTGGTCGCTGAGTTTTAGCGGTCATATCCTTAATTTTTTGTTTCCCAGACCCCGAGTGGCTAGGCTCTGAATTTAAGCGGCTAGGCACTTAGGAATTTCTTCGCTGTCTAGTCCCCGAGTGGCTAGTCGCTGAATTTCAGCGGCTAGGCACTCCGGAATTTCTTCGCTGATTTATCGTGGTTTTGCAGGGTCTTCAGCGCGAGTCTGTGGAGCGGATGGAATCCAAGGAGCGACTAGAGAAGGAGCTCCACTCCGTGTGAACAACAACTTCGGGCGACTGCTGTTAAAGTCCTGGTGTGCTCACTATGTAGTTTGTCTTTTGCTGTTCTTGTACTTATAGTTTTGTTGACACAGAGGATCACGCAGCCGAGGTGGAGAAGGCCCGTGAGGGTATGATCCCTGCAAGCGACCTGAAAGCCCGTGGGGCACTTCATTGGAACCCCAAGATAAAGGAGTGATGAGCACAGCACCAAGTTTCCCTCAGTAGAGACCGAGGTTATCGAACCAGAAGGAGGAAGGAAACGTCTCAAAGGTGTTGCAAGCAACGTGGAAACCTGCACACAACACAAACTCAAGACTTTGTCCCAACGAATCAGTGAGGTTTTCAAGCTCACCGGTTTGCTGTAACAAAGGATTAAACATACTGTGTGGAAGGTAATGGTTTGCAGCAAGTAAACATGTAAAAGTGGAAGATGGATCTGTCGTGGGAATGGCCACGGCAAATGCTGCAATCAGCAACGAGTAGTAGAACGAGGGGCAAGGGCGGCCAGCCATCTGCGGTGCGAGATAAGGGTGGAGCCACAAGGGTTTACCCAGGTTCGCCCCCCCAGAGGGTAAAGACCTACTCCTGCTAGATTGTATTACTAAGAGAGTACAAGGGCGAGCTCGGTGGCTAGGCGGTGAGTCGCAGGGGGTGTATGTTGGAACGTGTCCTCTATGCGTACCCTAGGGCGGTTTATATAGGCTCACCTTGCTAGGGTTTACAGATCTACAACCTAATTGTTTAAGGATTCAGAGGGTGCTCGACCTAATCTGACAGGGCCTAGCTATGCTTCTAGGCCTTCAGCTTCCAGTTGCCTGGCTCCTTGTTGAGCCATGATCCAACCGTCGTCCTACAGGCCCACTCGCTGGCAGCTTGGGCAAATAGGAAACGCCCTGCCGGTTATACCCCACTCGGCATATCCCCATCATTAGTCTTCGAGGCCATCGCTGAATTGTCGCAGGTGTTCTTTGGCAGTCAGAGTATGCGGGTCCAATTTGGACACCTAGTCGAATCGGCGGTGGACTCCCTGAATAAAAGAAGAACTTATTATCTTAGTCGCAATAACGGGGATCAATCGAATCGCAGCACGGTGAATGGGTCGGCGAGTAGTCGAATCACTTCTATGGTGATCAGGTCGACGTGTAGTCGAATCACTGCTACTGGGGGAGATCCATATGAATGAAAGTGCTACTGAAGTCATTCAAGGAGGCAGGGATCCTCCGCGCAGGGAGATGGCGCATCCCCGCGGCCAGTGAAGTGATGCCAGATCCGCGTGACAGAGAGTTCATCTGCTTCATGAGCCATCTGGAGAGGGGGCTCGGGTTCCCCACCTGGATCTTCTTTCGGCGCTTCTGCGTGTATTACGGCATCTAGCCATCGGACCTAGGGGCGCATAGCATCGAGCAACACGCCATCTTCGTGGCATTTTGCGAGTGCTACCTAGGCTGCCGACCGTACTTCCCCCAGTGGCAAGATCTGTTCCATGGGAGGATCGGACGCGAAGAGGCAGGCAACCCGATGTTGGCTGCGGGCGGCCTCACCTTTCAGCTGAAGTCAAAGGCATCCTTCTTTGACTTGATGCTGCCGAAGAAGGCGGCAAACGAGTGGAAGAAACATTGGTTCTACGTGACCGAGTCGCCGCCGGACAACGAGGTGGCGCTTTTGATGTATTCTGCCGACCGGCCCGAGCCACGTCGTCTCAAAGTCTCCAAGCTTCCATACGACCAGCGGATGGTGGTCGATGAAATGCTGCAGACGATCGGCAGCTTGAATAAGAAGGGCCTTCATACCATCAATTTGTACAATTGCTGGTTTGGGCAGCGACTGGTGCCTCTGGCCAGTCGCGAACATTACATGTATGAGTACACGGGTAAGGACGACCCGACGAAGTCCTGCACTGCCGAGTGGAGGCTCAAGGATTACACCTTGGCCCTAAAGAAAATCACCGACGTGGAGTACCTCGACGCGAAGGCCGAGGTTCCCCCCTACACCGCGAAGCGTAAGGCTCCACCAGTAAGTTCCTACTTCTTTGTACATTTCGCAGTCGCGGTTTGTGCTAATCGCACTTTATCTTTGCAGTTGTTACAAGTGGTGGAAGGTTGGCTTCCTCTTGCCGATAATGAAAACTCGAACGAGTTCGCCAAGGATGAAAGCGATTCCTCGTCTGATAGGGGCAACGCCAGAGACGATGATGTCGACGACGACGAAGATGACGACAAAGTCGTGGATGTTGCCGCACCCACGGCCCATAAGACCCGTGGGCAGTGGCAACGCGAGCTCGAGGCCAGCAAGAGCCTCGAGGCTCATGACCGAGACGACGACGAGCTCCTCGAGCACACTTCGCGGCGCGTGGCCACACCGTCGAATAAGAAATCACCACAGAAGAAGAAGGGGCCGGCTAAGTCGGCGTCACCACCTCAGTCCGCGAGTAGCTCCGAAGCTACCGCCGCGGCCAAAGAGGATGGCGCCAGCGCGCCGGCACAGGCGACTGCGGCGTCTGACGCTGCCGTGGTAGAGTTCGAGGTGCCACAGGCGGCGCTTCCACCACCCTTCACCGCCGCCAGCGGGCTCGGGACCGCTCCATCCGCGGGCGCCTCATCGCCGAGGGGAGCGCCTGCGGCGATTTCCATGGACCTTCCTGCAGCGGCTTCGTCCTCGAGGAAGCCCTCGGTGTCTTGGGCCCATACCGTGCTTGAGACGGGCCTTAGCCGGTTGTTGGGGCCGGAGCTGGAGAAGCCGGCGCATGTTCGCACCGGCCTTCGCTTTATCCCAGTCGCCAAGTAAGTGTCCTTTAAAGTGTTCCCTTTGGGCAACTGATGTATGTTTGTCTGGTGAACTTGCTGACGACTGTGTGCTGCAGGACTGGTGTAAAGAAACTAGGGCACCCCACGGTGGATAAGGTCCCACTGGGTGCCACAGGGTCGCAAGTCGATCCCTCGAAGATGCGGAAAAGTGACGAGGTCGAGGCGCCTGTGGAAAGCGCGAATAAAGCCAAGGGCGATCAAGTCGTCGTAATTTCGGGCGAGCCGGTCGACACCCCAAGAAAAGCTCTGACTGGAGCGGATGTGGCCACGAAGGCCGTGATGGACACAGAGTCGCAGCGGGAGGAACCCACTACGTCGGTCGGGGCGACAGGCCCAACCTCAAGTGTCGCGAGAGCGGCGGTGGCAACGTTCCATCGCTTCGTGGCGAGGGCCTCTAAGGTGAGTGATTCGGCTCCGTCGGGTCAAGTGCCCGACGTTGTGGGCGCGGAGGTCGAGCAACATCGTAGGCGCACGCCTCTAGTGCTTCCGTAGGTGGACGCGCTCGAGCTCCACATCATGCTAGGTGCAGCCCTCCAGGTATGTCCAATCCCCGAGGATCTGGTCGCTGAGTTTCAGCGGTCAGATCCTTAATGTTTTGTTTCCTAGACCCCAACACTACTAGGAAAATGGCCTTTAGTGGCGCACCTGGAAACATCATCCGTGGCGCACTAGCAGTGCACCACGGGCCTTGCGCTACGGCTATCTCTCAGCCGTGGCGCACTGCCTAGTGCGCCACGGTTGTGTGAAAGTGGCGCACCTGCTAGTGCACCACAGATGTTTGGGCAGGTGCGCTACCCCTGGGATCTTCTGTGGCGCACTACCTAGTGCGCCACTATGCTTCCATAGTGCACTTTAGGTGTAGTGCGCCACAGAAGGTAGACCATGTGCGCCACAGATGTATTTTTTGTTTTTTTAGTTTCTGAGCCAAATTATATACAATACAGATTATATAAAATATTACAGCAGATATACACACACAGATACAAGATATACAATTATATATATAGATACTCAATATGAAAAACAAGATTGAAACAAATACATATAGATAAGTCTCATACATGAATACATAGTCTAAGTTACATTGTTTCGATCATGTTACAAAGTAGTAGTTGGTGACATGCGAATACATGTGTCGATCGAACAAGTTAGAGCTCGGAAGCTCGCCTAGACATCTAAACTAGCTAGACACAAACGCGGGATAAATAACCAAAGAAGATAAGCATGATCACCGCCGCGACGAACGTGTAGGTCTTCATCCGGTTCCTTGTCCTAACTCCCGCTAGATAGCGCGTGTATCTAGCTTCCGCCTCCTCCATAGTGTTGTACCCTTTGTAGCTATTGCCGCTGAAACGGTGCACCTGTCTCCAGTCTTCCCAATCATCGTGAACTCAGGAACCCGTCCCTTGTACACGACGTACCACGTCATCTATAAGTTGACAATAATAATTAACCGGTGATTGAGAAAAAAAACATATATAATTAAAGTCGCATATGAAGATACACTTATAGAAAGTACTCCTAAATCAAAAAGACCAAACTCAAAAAGCATGCCTCATATATAACTAGGTTGTTCGACACAGGAATATGCTATGATGGAACTGTTCGCCAAGTAGGATGCACAACACCTGGACCTGTGCATAGCACAAGGCGAACAATCCCATCGCAGCACATTCACATATAGTGTGCCACGACATTTCAATCATCGGCATTATTCTCGAAAAAGACCAAAGTAACTCAAAAAGCATGCCTCATATATATACATAGGTCGTTGGACACAGGAATATGCTACGATGGAACCGTACGCCAAGTAGGATGCACAACACCTGGACTTGTGCATAGCACAAGGCGTACAATCCCATCGTAGCACATTCACATATATAGTGTGCCACGACATTTAAATCATCGGCATTATTCTCGAAAAAGACCAAAGTAGCTCGAAAAGAATGCCTCATATATAACTAGCTAGGTCGTTGGACACATGAATATGCTATGACGGAACCGTTAGCCAAGTAGGATGCACAATTCCTGGACTTGTGCATATCACAAGGCTAACTATCCCGTCATAGCACATTCACATATATAGTGTGCCACGACATTTCAATCATCGGCATTATTCTCGGAAAAGACCAAAGTAGCTCGAAAAGAATGCCTCATATATAACTAGCTAGGTCGTTGGACACAGGAATATGCTATGACGGAACAATTAGCCAAGTATGATGCACAATTCCTGGACTTGTGCATATCACAAGGCTAACTATTCCGTCATAGCACATTCACATATATATTGTGCCACGACATTTCAATCATCGGCATATTCTCGAAAAAGACAAAAATAACTCGAAAAGAATGCCTCATATATATACATAGGTCGTTGGACACATGAATATGCTACGATGGAACGGTGAGCCAAGTAGGATGCACAAGACCTGGACTTGTGCATATCACAAGGCTCACAATCCCATCGTAGCACATTCACATATATAGTGTGCCACGACATTTCAATCATCGGCATTATTCTCGAAAAAAGAGTAAAGAAAAAAAGAAGGACCAAATTGAGCAAAGGACCAAAGAGTAAGCAAAAAAAACCAAGCATTGATTGATATATAATAATAAGCAAAATAAGTAAGCGATGATTCATAAACCTAATAAGATAAGTACACTTGTCCACACACACACAAAGGTCATCTATAGTTTGTAACTACAACTAGGCCAACATCAAGCCTTCTGGCTCGGTTTAGGGAGGAGGAGGGCATACATCTCGTCATGAACTTCCTATAGTCACCTGCATCTCTAGGCGATCTTCTATATCACGGTTATTAGGATATTTCCTCCGTAGAAGATCCCCGAAGTCATGACATCGCGAAGATGATTGCCCCAAATCTGCTTTGGATGCGATACATCTCTTGTCTAATATCCGAACCATTGATCTTGGCCTTTGCTTCGGCCCACTGTTTGAGATGATCTGGCAGCGTAGAATTCTGCTGGTCAAGTAGGAACACCCTCATGTGATGGAGTGCGTAGTAGGCTTCCTTCTTACTGTTTTCCGGCTGCTTCACGCAGGGGAACTCCGTTACGTGGTTGAATACGTGCCTGCCGAACTTGACCTTCGTACGCACGAAGGTGGTGCCTTCCGGCGAGGAAAAGCCAGTGAGAGCATCATCCAGAACTTCCTTGATCTTGTCGTAGTTTTTCTTCTTTTCTAGACTCCCCGAGTCGAAATACGTGGCGTGGGAATGCTTCGGAGATAAGGAGATGTGCGTGTAGTGTTCATCTCTGCGCAAAAAATTCAAATGGAATGTGTTGGAAAAAGAATGATGATTATCTAATAAACCCAATCGACGGTGGCGAGTGAATAACGACTTACTCGGGAAAGTAAGGCACGAGAATGTATTCCTTTGTCTTGTTCGCCATGCGGATTCTTTTTAGGTACGAGGACACGATACGTCGTTCGGCGGGGGAACCCAAGCAGCCGTCACGCATGTAGTAGGGGTCCACTATAGCGATGCCCGGTGTGTTCTCTCTAATGATCTGCATGGCCAGGCTGAGAGAAAACAGACGGACCAAGGTATAGTGCAGCGGGTATAGGTGGAACATATTGAAGATGTCGTCGAACCGCAGTAAGAACAGATCCGCAGGGGCATTGTCGACGAAGCCCAAGCCTGGTGGCACCTTAACCACGAATACCGGGTGCGAGGGATCTTTCTCCGATAGAAGGCGTCTCTCTATCGTCAGCATGCCGTCATGCACACTCTGCAGTTCCGAACTAGCGAGCTTCCACAAATTCTTAGGTAGCATGGGCTCATCCGCCACATGAATCCTCCACATAATACCCTCGGGTCTTGGTGGCCCATCCCGAAACCTGATCGGATTCGCAGTTGTTGACGCCACCGGCTGGCTCGAGCTGCTAGATTTTCTTTTCCTGCCCTTTTTTCCTTTTGGAGAGCGGGCAGGCACCACAATCTGAGCACCGGCCGCCCTATGTAGTGTGTCAGGGCTTAGAATAAAGGGTCGGTTGGTTGTATCAGCTGGCTCTGTAAAGGCGCAAGCTGGAGGCGTCTCCTGAGAACCAAACAGACGCTTGGTGATAGTGGCTTTATCTGTGGGGCCACCAGCTAGGTCTTCTTCGTTGCCAAACTGAGTGCTGAAGAAGTGATCATTCCAGTCTTCGTCGTCCTCGGCCGGATCCTGCGCCATGTGCATATCATCAACATGATCATCCGACCCACCGCGTGGAGGTGACGGCGAGGGCGGTAAGGGGGCCTTGCCACCGCTTGTCGCTGGCACGACAGGCGGTGCTGTTGTCTGTGGCGTGATGGCCCCCGCCGTCCCCAAACGGATCATGCTCTTTGGCCATAGCAAGAATAAGCCGAAGCAAGTTCTGAGGACAGACGGCTCTTCTTCATCCGCTCCTGGGGGTTGAATGGGAGGTTCCAGGTCATCGCAGCCCCTTAGCACCCGACTAATTTTAACCCTGTGCACGCTGAAAGTACATTTCTTAATCCCTAGTGTTTTGTGTGTTAGATAACAATACCAAGGATCATTTAATGTGTGTTGAAGTGTTGCAGCTCAGAAATCTGCCTTTGGGGGCGGATAATCCGGCCCCACCAGGGGCGGATAATCTTCCCCTCCCTCTGCCCAAGCAAGCGCAAGCCCCAGAAGGGGGGGGGGGGGGCGGAACATTTGCCGGACTTTCTGGCCAGGACGGATAATCCGCCCCTCAGGGGGCGGATAATCTGCCCCTCCTGCTCATCGCCAAGGCGCAAGCCCCAGAGAGGGGGCGGAGTTTTGGCCGGACTTTCCGGCTAGGCCGGATAATCCGCCCCTCAGGGGGGCCGGATTATCCGCCCCCCAAGATCTTCTCCAAGTTTCACCAAGGCGCAAGCCCGGAGAGGCGGAGTTTCCCGGAGAATCCGCCCTTGGAGTTTTCGAGGCGGATAATCCGCCCCAAGTGAAGCGGATAATCCGCCCAATGTTGTGTGTGGCCAGATCTGGGGAGGGGGTATTTAAGCCAGCAATCCCCCTCCTGCCAGAACGCTTGATTCATCTCGAAAAAGAACAGATCAGATCTCAAAACTTCATACAAGAGTGCTCCACCTAGATCCATCCAAAGCCCCCATCCCTTTGGGAATCAAAGGAGGAGAACTCGACCTTCATCATCAGCAATCAAGCGCTTCATCTCCTCTCCATTCATTTGGAGAACCTCCGATCTAGTATTTCTTGCAAAGATCTAGATCCTTGTTTTTGTTTATATTGATAAACCTTGTTTTTGTGACAGCTTGTTGTCATCCCGGGAGCCCCCAATTCGGTTGTGGGTGTGTGCCCCGATAGTGTTGTAAAAGGCACCGGTTCCCGCCTCGAAGGGATCCAATAGTGGAGAAGGTGGATCAGGCCTCTCGTGGCGAGATCCATCGGAGAATAGGGTGAGGCCTATTGTGGCGTGGTGGTCTTAGAACCGCCCACCCCTCCAACGCAGATGTACTTCCCTTAACAAGGAAGGAACTGCGGTAAAACAAATCCCTGTGTCTCCGCGTGCTCCACTACGGTTTCCTCGCTCCTCTTTTACGTGCTTAGTAGTTAGGGTTACATATAGGGAAATTCTCGTAGTTGCATATCTAGAGAATTTACTTTGTGTCAAGCCTAAAATTGAAAAAGTATTATAAAATTGGTTAGCACCTATTCACCCCCCCTCTAGGTGCCCATACGATCCATTTCAATTGGTATCAGAGCCTCGGCTCTTATTTCGGGCTTAACAGCCTAAGAGAAGTATGGGTTCCAAGGGAGATGGGAGTGATGCTCCAGAGGTAGTCACCATGAACGATCTCAAGACGTTGGAAACAACCTTGGTGAGTTCTATGGAGGCTAAGATGGAAGAGATGCGTCAATTGATAATGCGTCTCTCCACATCCGCAGCATCACCTCCATCTAACTCTGAGGATACCACTCCGCAATCCAAGGAAACGGGTAAAACTGTTTCCAAAGATAACAAAGTGGTAGGTGATGATACAAGTAAGAGCTCCTCCTCGAAAAAGGATAGCTGTAAGGATGGATACAATGAGGTTTCTCATGTGTATTCCCCTGATCCGCCTATTCCTCACCCACATATACATAATAGGGGTGATCCACCCAAACTGTCAGCTTCTACTTTCTCTCAATGGCAATTTTTGATGAAATCTCATGTGTGCAGTTCCTCCATAGAGTTGTGGAAGATCATCGAAAATGGTCTTCACGTTGGAAATCCTAACAATCTCACAAGGAGAGAAGTGGTCGATAGCCAACTCAATGCTACGGCTCTACACATGATACAGCTTGGTGTGGGAGATAAAGACATGCCACACATTCAGCATCTTAGCACAGCTAAAGAAGCTTGGGATGCTCTCACCGAGCTCTTCATCGGAAATGAAAGTATGAGAAGGAATAGATATGATGCCTTGAGCAATGAAGCTGAAGGATTTTATATGCTGGATGGAGAAGACCACGAGGACATGTATAGGAGGCTCAAGGCAATAGCTACTACCTTCAGAAACCACGACGCGGCTCATGTTGATGATGCTTTGATCAAGCGCAAGTATGTCAGTGCTCTTATGCCATTTGAGCCCACAGATTTGAAAATTCTCCAAGGTAGGCATAATTATCACCTCATGTCATCCAATGAGGTAATGCAAGAAATGGCCGCATTCAAAGTGGCTGCCAAGAATGCCGAAGATGCTCGTGCTCGAGCTATGGGGATGCAAAAGGGGGTCAACATGGCTTTGAAGACTAGTGTGATTGATCATGATGAATATGCGGTAGAAGGCGTGGACTGTCCCGAAGATATAAAAAGGATCCAAGGACAATACTTGGCTCTTTATGCAAGAAACTTTTGGAAAGATCCAGCCAAGGCTAAAGCTGAACTAGATCGCAAAAGTGGAGCCTATGGAAGAAAAGAAAATGGTCCCAAGCTGAGAACATGCTTTAATTGTGGTGACCGGTTGCACTTCGTAGCTGAGTGTCCATATCAAAGTAGAGAGGATAATGGAGGAAGACTCATTTTCAAGGACAAATCAAAAGCTCCACGTAAGAAACAGTTTGTAAAGAAAATGCTCCTTTCAAGAAGCAACCAAAGATTGTTCTAGTAGCTCAAGAAGAATATTCATCGGGGAGTGAAGATGAGGACGAGGACGATAGCTCTCAAGAGGTGGCTGCTATAGCCACCACATCTACATCAACATCACTCTTCGACTCTCCAAACGAAAACATCATCAACAAGAATCCTACTTGTCTCATGGCAAGAAGCTCCGAGGTAACTTCTTCTAACTCTTCCTTTCCCAAGGCTATGATAGACATGGATGATCCTGCTAGTCTTAAGGTTAAAGAAGAGTTTATTGCCTTGGATTATTTCTATACTAACTTGCAAGGTGAGCACAAAGTTTGTTTTGAGGCTCTTATGGATCAGTTGGCCCAAAACGAAGCACTCCTCAAAGAAAAGGGCAGAATTGAAAGGGAGGATGCAATGGAAATTGCATCCCTAAAAAATGCTCTTGAAGAAGAAGAAGAAGCTCGGGTCTCTCTTGAAGAGAGGCTTGAGTCTATGGAAGAGTCACATGAAGAAATTGTGACTAAACTCGTTAAGGAACGTGACAATGCGGTCACCAAGGCAAAGAAGTTAAAGAAGGAAAGGATTGACTTTGGGGCTGCTCATGATAGACTCTCCGAGGAATTGGAGAAACTTGACAATGCTCACAAGGCGTTGAAAAACGAGTTCTCTATCCTCAATGAGTCACATGATCAGCTTCAAAGTCGATTGGCCGAATATGGTACTCCTATCTCGTCCAACTCAACATATAGTAACAGGAAAAATGCTAATGTGGAAAAAGGAGTGATCAAGGAAATCACTACAAAGGACAAATGTGTGCTTGATGAAGTCCTTGACAAGCAAAGGTCAAATCATGGTAGAGAGGGACTTGGGTATGTCACCAAGTCCAAGAAGAAGAAAACCAAGAAGAACAAGACCAAGAATGTGCAATTAAAGACAAGCACTGCTGAGAAGGTTGTCACAAAAGACAAGACTAATAATATTGGTTTTGCAGGGTCTCACAATCCGAATTATGAACTCTTTTGTGATGATTATGGCGATGTTTATGCTTATTATGTTGGTCCTTTTGATGAATTTATTGCTTGGTCTATTTGGGTCCCAAAGACCCTTGTTACTAACATGAAAGGACCCATTGAAAAATGGGTACCTAAAACCAAGAAGTAATTTTCTTGCAGGGCTATGCTTCCGGTGGGTCGAAATGGGTGTTGGATAGTGGCTGCACTAGTCATATGACCGGAAGCAAGGAGATCATCACGGAGATGCGTCCAAATCTTGATAATATCACAGTCTCCTATGGTGATAAGTCTAAATCTCAGGTATTGGGTCTTGGCAAGGTTGTGGTTGCCCACGATATCTCTCTCGTGGACGTCATGCTTGTTGAGACCCTTGGCTACAATCTTATTTCTGTTCGTGCCCTTGGCAAGATGGGTTTTGCTGTTTTTATCGATGATGATTTGGTGGTACTCTTATGGAGCAAGTCTCTAAAGGTCGCTTTCGTTGGATACGTCGAAAATGTCCTGTATGTGATGGACTTCTCGGGGAAAACCACTTCGGGTCCGATGTGTCTATTCGGAAAGGCCGACGTGGGCTGGCTATGGCATCGCCGTTTAGCCCATGTCAACATGAGAACTTTGCAAAGTCTCCAAAAGGGTGGCCACATTCTTGGACTAAAAGACAATGTCTCTTTTGCCAAAGATCGTGTTTGCAGGGCCTGTGTTGAAGGAAAAATGCATGATTCTCCCCACAAGAGGAAGACTAGTTTTTCATCGAAGAGGATCTTGGAATTACTCCATGTGGATTTATTTGGACCTCCTTCTCATGCAAGTCTTGGTGGGAAGAAATACTGCTTGGTCATCGTCGATGATTACTCAAGATATACATGGGTATATTTCTTCAAGCTGAAAAGTGAGACTCAACAAACTGTCATCGACTTTGCCAATGAAGTTCAACGTCAACACAATGTTCCCATCTTGGCAATTAGAAGTGACAACGGCACAGAATTCAAGAACTACACTTTAAACGAGTTTCTTAGCGAAGAGGGGATTAGACACCAATATTCCGCTGCGTACACCCCTCAAAAAAATGGTGTAGACGAGAGGAAGAACCGGACTTTGATGGATATGGCAAGATCTATGCTAGCTGAATTTAAGTCTCCTTATAATTTTTGGGCTGAAGCCATATCCACTGCTTGTCACTCATCAAACCGGCTTTACCTTCGGAAGATCTTGGACAAGACCCCATATGAAATAATACCGGCAACAAACCCAACATCTCATACTTCAGGGTATTCGGGTGTAAGTGTTTCTTTCTTATTAAAGGTGTCCGTTTTTCAAAATTCGAATCCAAGGCTTTAGAGGGTATATTTGTTGGTTACGGTGCCGAATCCCACACTTATAGAGTCTACAACAAGCTCACTGGGATTGTTGTAGAATCTTGTAGTGTGGAGTTCGATGAAAATAACGCCTCCTTTGTAGGGCAAGTTGATGTTTGTGATGCAGATGTTGAAATACCCCAAGATGGCATAAGAAGAATGGGCGTGGGATTTTTCCGCCCCATTGAGGAACCCCTTGTGGCAGATCGGGAAGGACAATGCTCCACTCAAGTGGAGCCCTCATCTTCACAAGATCAACAAGCTCCTACTGTTGGAGAAAACTCTGCACCAACACCGCAACCTGCTGAAGATCATCAGTCTCCTGGACAAGATGGTAGTCCCAGGCCGGATTATCCGCCCCCTCCAAGGGGCGGACAATCCGCCCCTGGCACTCCAACTCGTACCAGGGGATCCGAAGGAGAAATCAACATCTCTGATGCTCCCAGGCCGGATTCTCCGGCCCCTAGGGACGGATTATCCGGCCATGGCTCTCCAACTCCAGTCAGGCTTTCTCAGGAAGATGGTTCTGGTACTTCATCTCCCAGGCCGGATAGTCCGGCCCCTCCAAGGGGCGGATTATCCGGGCCTGAAGAAAATGTTCAGCAACAATCTTCTGGCAGTACCGGTGACCAAGATCAAGGGCAATGCAGTAATCAAGACAAGGATACAACAATTGAATCCACTCCTCCGAGAAACAATAAGGATATTGAGGCTCGTCGCAAGGCTCGTGCTGATCGCAACCTTGAACTAAGAGGTCACACTCTTGACAAGGTAGTTGGTGATCTATGACGAAGGGTATCCACTCGAAGAGAGCTTGCTAGCTTCTGTGATCATCAAGCTCACATTTCCATGGTTGAACCAAAGAATGTTTTTGATGCTCTTGAAGACCCCGATTGGGTTGTTGCAATGCATGAAGAATTAAACAACTTCGAACGCAACAAAGTTTGGAAGCTCGTAGAAAAGCCAAAGTATTGCCTCAATGTTATCGGCACCAAGTGGATCTTCAAGAACAAACATGATGAAAATGGCATTGTTGTGAGTAATAAAGCACGACTCGTGGCTCAAGGATTCTCTCAAGTAGAAGGAATTGATTTTGGCGAGACCTACGCTCCTGTAGCTCGCCTTGAGTCCATCCGTATCCTTCTTGCATATGCAGCCCATCATAATTTTAAATTACAACAAATGGATGTTAAGAGCGCTTTCCTTAATGGTCCTCTACATGAGTTAGTATACGTCAAGCAGCCCCCGGGGTTTGAGGACCCCAAATTTCTGAACCATGTCTACAAACTCGATAAGGCGCTCTATGGCCTTAAACAAGCCCACGTCGTGGTATGAGCACCTTAAAGAGCTTTTGCTAGACCGTGGATTCGAAGTTGGGCAAATCGATCCCACTCTTTTTACTAAGAAGGTCAATGGGGAGCTTTTTGTATGCCAACTCTATGTAGATGACATTATTTTTGGCTCTACTAACCAAGCTTTTAACGATGAATTTTCAAAGCTTATGACTGACAGGTTTGAGATGTCCATGATGGGTGAGCTCAGGTTCTTTCTTGGATTTGAAATCAAACAACTTAGAGAGGGAACCTTTATTTGTTGGAGATATGCCCAATAGGCAATAATAAAGTGGTTATTATCATATCTTCACACTTATGATAAATGTTTACATACCATGCTATAATTGTATTAACCGGAAACATTAATACTTGTGTGATTTGTAAACTAAAATAAGAGTCCCTAGTAAAGCCTCTTGTTAAACTAGCTTGTTGGTTAATATATGATCATGGTTTCCTGATCATGAACATAGAGATGTTATTAACAACAGGATCATATCATTAGGAGAATGATGTGATGGACATACTCCTATAGATAAGCGTAGCATAAAGATCAAGTCATTTCAATAGTTCAATTGCTATATGCTTTACGATACATAGTAACCTAATTCCTTCGACCATGAGATCATGCATATCACCTTTACGGATGGATGCTTTGATGACATCAAACACCACCGTAATTGGGTGGCTATAAAGGTGGCATTAAGTGTTGGAAAGTATTGGTTGAAACACATGGATCAAGAGTGGGATTTGTCCATCCACATGACGGATAGATATACTTTGGGCCCTCTCGGTGGAATGTCATCCAATTAGCTTGCAAGCATGTGACTTGGTCACAAGGGATCACATATCACGGGCGAAAAGAGTACTTATCGATACGAGGTTGAACTAGGTATGCGAGATACCGACGATCATAACCTCGGATAAGTAAACTATCGTCGATAAAGGGAAATTGGTATCGTATGTAAGTGGTTCATTCGATCGCAAAGTAATCGTAGAAATATGTAGAGCCATATGAATTTCCAGATTCCTCTATTGGTTATTGTTCGAGAAGTGTCTCGATCATGTCGCATAATTCACGAACCGTGGAGACACACTTAAGGATTCGACGTTGTTTGAGTAGTTATGGTATTATGAGAAAGAGACGAATGTTGTTGAGTCTCGGATGGGATCCGGATATCACGAGGTGATCCGAATGGTCCGGAGAATAAGATTCATATAAGGAAAGTCCGTTTGAGTTCGGGAATGATTCCGGTGTTTTCATCGGGAATGTTCTAGAAGGTTCGGATTGTCGGGCCAAACTCCGGGGAAGGGTACATGAATGTGTCATTACTCATTGAATGATTGCATCATGTACTAAGTGTTCTTGCTGTCCCAAATAAAGGATTAAATTGAATCCTAAAACAGAAAAGTCAAATGTCCAGGTTTGAAAGTCAAACGCCAAAACAAGAAACCTGGGAAACAAGCAAGAGGAGTTGGAACCAACCCGGAGGAGGAGTTGGACTCCTCCAGGCGGCCAGCCCTAGGCGAGTTGGGGAGGAGGAGTCCTCCCCTGGCGTCTCAGGACCCCCTCCCATATAAGGAGGCAGGCTCCCATAGACACATAACTTTCTACTCTAGATCTCCGGTTTAGAGCCGTTTTGGTTTAGAGCTTCTAATTGCTTTAGCCAGCGGTTTAGAGCCTTCTAATTGGTTTAGAGCCTTCTAATTGGTGTGTCTAATTACTAGACCACTAATATCCTCTCATAAGCTCCACCATACTACTTGCTTAAGGCGAAGCCTCGGGATTTCCCTCTACTTCGGTACCACGCCGTTGTCTTTGCGGAATCGCGAGGAGAGTGCTACAACCTCCGCCTGCTGGAACAAGGAGAGGAAGGTCTTCGTCGAGTACCGAACGTGTGACCGATCAGGAGCGCTGCTTAACGTGGCGCCGGAAGGATCGTCTACGCGATCTTGAGATCGGAAGTGTACGACTACATCACCCACGAGAATCTGCTCTCGTTAACCGCTTTGGAATCTTCGAGGGTAAGTTATTCCATCGACTCGTTGCTACAATCTAGTAGATAGATCTTGGCTTGTTTGTTTGTATGCGATAGAAAAATTTTGTTTTCCATGCTACGAACCCCTACATTATTAATCAAGCTAAATACATCCAAGACATGCTCAAAAGGTTCAAGATGACGGATCTCAATGGCGTTGCTACCCCAATGCAAACAAAGTGTCATATTGAGCTCAATCCCACGGGTAAAGATGTGGATCAAAAGGTATACCGATCCATGATCGGCTCTCTCCTTTACCTCTGCGCATCTAGGCCCGATATCGTGTTAAGTGTAGGAGTGTGTGCAAGGTACCAAGCCGCTCCTAAATAAAGCCACTTAGTGGCGGTCAAGCGAATCTTCCGATATTTGGTTCATTCCCCAAATTTTGGGTTATGGTATCCCAAGGGTTCAAGTTTCTCTCTGTTTGGTTACACCGATTCAGATTGGGCTGGTGACAAAGATGATAGGAAATCAACCTCTGGTGCATGACAATTCTTGGGCAGGTCTCTAGTGTGTTGGTCATCAAAGAAACAGAATTGTATTTCACTCTCAACCGCCGAAGCTGAATATGTTGCTGCTGCAAGTGCTTGTACTCAATTGTTATGGATGAGGCAAACTTTAAAGGAATATGGTGTCAATTGTGACAAAGTGCCTCTTTTATGCGACAATGAAAGTGCTATCAAAATTGCTTACAATCCTGTGCAGCATACAAGAACAAAACATATAGAGATTCGCAACCACTTTATTCGGGATCATGTTGCTCGTGGAGATATTGCTCTGTCCTTTGTGAGCACGAAGAACCAACTTGCTGATATTTTCACGAAGCCCCTCGATGAAGCAAGATTTTGTTATTTGCGGAATGAGCTAAATATCGTAGATTCAAGGAGCCTGGCTTGACTATTCTTGCACACTCACTTGCTCTTATTCATGTATTTGGTTTAGATGCGGGCATAGACATAGGGGGAGTGTGGTCCTAATTGATTGGGCCAACCCTCCCCCCATCATGCCGAAAGCAAGTAAAATCATTTCCCTTAATATCATTTTGTGATATGTGGGTCATCGATGAGCATTGGTTTTGAACTCAAGATACATCTTCGCGGTGTCATGCCATGCGCTCCAACATGGTGGCTTCGGCCACCGCCCTCTTCCTCGAGAAGAGTTGGTTTTTCATGGGTCTCGTTGGATTTTCTTGCATACCTTTTGTTCTTATGGAAAACACACTCAAATTTGGCTTTTGATTGATTTGATTCTTGCAAATTTGGGTGCGTAGTACCATCTCAGTTTGATTCTCTCAACCCAAGCCTTTCCCTCCCTCCTTGAACCATCTATTCTTGCACACAAGTCCTCTAAAACACCATCGAGAGATTTGTTAGGGTGCTCTGGACTGATTCTGTTTTCTAGAATTTCTAGGGGCGGATTCTCCGCCTAAGTGGGGGGGCGGATTATCCGCCCCGGGCGAAATCAGCCCCTTATAGGCTGGTTCGGGAGGCAGACTCAAGCAGGCAGTCCTCCCCAACCCTACCTGCCTCTTGCCGCCGGAGCATCCGCCTCTCCCGGAGTCGATTTGACCACCGGATTCTCCGGGCTCTCCCCGGATCTTCTTCACCTCGCCTCCGGGTATCTTCTCCTCCGCGATTTTCCTCCAATGAGTGAGGGTAACTCCCTCATCTCTATCCTTTTGTATGGGATGTATTCTTTTTGGTGGAAATCTCGTTGTAGAAGGTTCTTGGTGTTGTTTCTTACATGCTAGAATCAGTAGCCTTGCAACCCTAGTACTCGATCTGTTTTGCCATGGTAGATCTGAGCCAATCCAGATTTTTTTTTGCGGGGGGCGGATTATCCGCCCCTGCCAGGGCCGGATAATCCGGCCTGGAGAGTTACACTCTAGTCTGTTTTGGTTCTGGTTCTGCTCATGCACTTCATTGGTTATGGGGTTGCATTGCTACTCTTTCTCCATGTTTTCTTTCTCCTGGACTTGTGTGTATTCTCATCTCCTTGCTACCTCTCTCCATGCTATTCACAGGTGGTTCCAAGCCGACCAAGACCTTCGTCTGTCGTCCCCGTCCCCGTTATCTCAAACCCACTGCAGAAGGGAAGTTTATTGACGAAACAGAGGTCCGCAGGGCAGCAAGAGAGGCTGCAAGGATGGCCGAGGCAAGTAAGAAATCTAAGCGAACCGCTTCGCAAAACAACAGTCTCGGCCCAATTACAAGTCTATGGACAACATTCAGTATGCCACCATTCGCCAGACAGACTACTATGATGATGTTGACAGTGATGACCAATCCGAGGACAGTATGTTTTGGAATGCTCACTTTCGGGCTATCCATGATGATGTCTATGCTACTCTCAAGATTCGCCCCATGCGTCCCATCAACTTGACTGCGGCTCAATCCAAGGCTCGGCTCCTTGAGGCATTGGATGTGACCAACAAGATGGGGCTTCACCACCTCATGACCATTCAGTGCGATTATGACTCTTCTGTGGTGCGCCAGTTCTTTTCTACACTTGTGCTCTGCGGTGATGAGCGCCGCACTATGAAGTGGATGACCGGGACTACCATGCTTCAGTCAGACTTTCGCACTTTTGGGCAGGTTCTTGGGTATGCTTTCCATGGCCGTGACACTCCCGCTGGTCACCGCATCATTACTCCCTTGAAGCCATCCAAGGACATTGCACTGGCTCCCTGTCTTTCTCCTGATGGTGTTGCTGGTACTTTCGCTGGTCTCTCTCCCTTGTATGCCTCTCTTGTTGGCATGTTTCGGGACTGCATCGCGCCTAGTGGTGGCAACAATGACAAGATCCGTGGCCACCTTGTTCCTCTCCTTGCGTTCGCTCACGAGTGTGCCACCAACTCTGGATCAGCCACTGGTTACAAACTGGATGTCATGGACTATATTTTTCATGAGATGACGGATGCTATGATCAACCGGCTCTCCATTCCTTATGCTCCGTTCATTATGATGCTTGTCAAGCATATGCTACCCCATGAAGAGTTTGGCACTGCTTTGGATGGTGTTCATAAGCCCAAGAAAATATACAACAAGGCTCAGAAGACTCATCACCCCTCCACTGCCCCGGAGTCCTTCATGCGTGATGCTCGGGCTAGTGGTTGTCATTCCACGGTGTCCCCAATGGCACGTGAGGTCAAGCAGCTTAATTGGTTCCAGCGGAACATTCTTTGCATGGGTATTGACATTCACAAGGGCCAATATGAGGCGTACCGCAGGGATCATGAGAGGGATCACACGCAGCAGCTTATCCTCCACCATGTCTCAGGTGCCACTGGCAATCCACCTCCTCCCACTGCTCCGGATCCGTACGCTCAGTGGAACACTTCAGGGATCAACTATGGCGAGCTCGAGAGTTGTCTCTTTCATCCTCCACCGAGGGAACCCACTCCTCCAGCTGATGACGATGAGGATGAGTATGATGAAGAGGAAGGGGACGGGAATGACTACGACGAGGATGAGGAGGAGTGATCTCCAGGGACGTTAGCATCGCTCTTCTTCCTTTTTGGCGTTTCGATGCCAAAGGGGGAGAAGTAGTTCTATTAGGTCTCGTGGATTTGCAAGGGTCGGGCACAAGCTTTTCGATTTTAGTCGTTTTTCATTTGCTTGCTTGTGCCTTTTCTAGCGTGAACTTGTTTGCTATTTGTGGTTGTTTGTGTAAGACTATGTCGTACTCCACAGTTTGGTACTATGTTTGGTATTCATGGATTTCTGGATTTATCTATCATGGACCCCATGGAATTCTGGAATTATGGAGCATATTTGATGACATATGGATTCATGGGATTTTCTATGTATGCCTTGGCTATATATTCCGGTGGTATGACATTTTTTCTCCAAACCTTAAAGTAGTGTTCTACCTAGTGCGTGTATTTGTATTCAAATGCAAATCTTAAATATGCACACATCTAGGGGGAGCGTCTTTCATTATCTAAGGTGGCACTTGCCGGTTTCATTGCAAATCCTAGTATTGTCATCTAACACCAAAAAGGGGGAGATTGAAAGTACATTTCTTAATCCCTAGTGTTTTGTGTGTTAGATAACAATACCAAGGATCATTTAATGTGTGTTGAAGTGTTGCAGCTCAGAAATCTGCCTTTGGGGGCGGATAATCCGCCCCTCCCTCTTCCCAAGCAAGCGCAAGCCCCAGAAGGGGGGGCGGAACATTGGCCGGACTTTCCGGCCAGGACGGATAATCCGCCCCTCCTCGCCATCGCGCAAGCCCGGAGAGGCGGAGTTTTGGCCGGACTTTCCGGCTAGGCCGGATAATCCGCCCCTCAGGGGGCCCGGATTATCCGCCCCCCAAGATATTCTCCAAGTTTCACCAAGGCGCAAGCCCCAGAGAGGGGGCGGAGTTTCCCCCAGAGAATCCGCCCTTGGGGCGGAGTTTTCCCAGGGGCGGATAATCCGCCCCAAGTGGGGGGCGGATAATCCGCCCAATGTTGTGTGACCAGATCCGGGAGGGTATTTAAGCCAGCAATCCCCCTCTGCCGTAACGCAGATTCATCTCGAAAAAACAGATCAGATCTCAAAACTTCATACAAGAGTGCTCCACCTAGATCCATCCAAAGGCCCCATCCCTTTGGGAATCGAAGGAGGAGAACTCGACCTTCATCATCAGCAATCAAGCGCTTCATCTCCTCTCCATTCATTTGGAGAACCTCCGATCTAGTATTTCTTGCAAAGATCTAGATCCTTGTTTTTGTTTATATTGATAAACCTTGTTTTTGTGACAGCTTGTTGTCATCCCGGGAGCCCCCAATTCGGTTGTGGGTGTGTGCCCCGATAGTGTTGTAAAAGGCACCGGTTCCCGCCTCGAAGGGATCCAATAGTGGAGAAGGTGGATCAGGCCTCTCGTGGCGAGATCCATCGGAGAATAGGGTGAGGCCTATTGTGGCGTGGTGGTCTTAGAACCGCCCACCCCTCCAACGCAGATGTACTTCCCTTAACAAGGAAGGAACTGCGGTAAAACAAATCCCTGTGTCTCCGCGTGCTCCACTACGGTTTCCTCGCTCCTCTTTTACGTGCTTAGTAGTTAGGGTTACATATAGGGAAATTCTCGTAGTTGCATATCTAGAGAATTTACTTTGTGTCAAGCCTAAAATTGAAAAAGTATTATAAAATTGGTTAGCACCTATTCACCCCCCCTCTAGGTGCCCATACGATCCATTTCACACGCTATCTGGCATCGGCTTTGAGTGGAACATGCGTTGCAAGGGTTGAACGATGGTACCCTTGGCAACATCCCTCAGCTCGTTGTTCACGTAGCATAAGAGAGTGCAAGTAACAACCGTCTGCGGAAAACATGTACGGCGTCGTCAGAGCGAGATGCCATAAGAGTAATAGATGGCATGAAAGGCGGTAATTAAAGCAATTTGTTTACCGTGATGGAGTCGAGATCGGTTAATATCGACGCACCGCATACGGCGACGGGCGTGCAAGAGAAGGAAGGGCTGCTTAATGGCGCGGTGCTGGCCGCCGGTGTATTCTCCCTACCGACGGGTGCTTGGAGCTCCGGTGCCGCCGCGACGATGGAAGGGGGGCACCAACATGTACTCCGGCGCCGCGGTGATGGCAGGGGGAGTCACCAAAACTTGCGGCGCCACGGTGCTAGCGGGCGGAGTCACGAACACGTAGTTCGCCTGATTCGTCGGTGCCGCGTTGTTCGAGTGGCTGCTGACCATGCTTGGAATCGGGCACGGCCCTACTCGACCACCCGCACTCCAGTTCGCTATTGACTCCACCAAGGTAGGCAGGAAGGACGTGAGGGTGATTGCCAGGTTGTCTTGGACAATCTGCGGGATCCACGCCACTTGTGCCTTAAGTTCTTGAACCTCGCGGTTTTCCTCCTCGCTCCTTCCCGACGGCGCCACATGCGTCCTCGGCGGTGGACCAAAATGATCCACCCAATTCTTACCCCGAGGCGGCAGACGGCCGGCAACGGCTTCTTCGTAACCGGCTCTATTTTCTTGGCCCGGTTCATCGCCTTGTTAAAAGGGTTATCCCACCGGGTGGCTGCCGTCGACCCCTGGGATGAGGAACCATGGGATCCATGACTAGCAACAATTTCCTCCTCCTGCAGAAGAAGTAACAGTGAATCATTTAGATCATCGATTAGATTGCAATCGAGTTGATCCGCGGTAATTAGATTACACTTACCACAATTTCCTCGAATTCCTTCACCGCAGGATCCGCGGTGAGTTGTTTGGTTTTTGGGTCCACATGGTAACGGGCCCTGATGAAGATTCGAACCTGCCCGGGTTTGAACTTAGCAAAGGGGTTTTCTATCCCCTTGGATCTATACTCTTCGTCCTCCTTATTCCATTTGGCCTCCGCGGTTCTGTATCCACCAGATCCGAGATGGTGATGACCTATATTCATCGCCTGCATCACCTTTCACCGATTACTATTGGCCAGGGCTCTTTAGGATTCACACCTCTCCTTGAACTCCCGGAACTGATCTTCGGTGATCTGCGGGTCAATCTTCTGGATCTCCTCGAGACTTTTGCCTTCTTTATAGATCTTCTTCTTTATCCGGGTTCTCCAGCTGGCCAGGGCGGTGCTCATATTTGTGAGGGCAGATTTGTTTACTCCGTTCCCATGATAATTTGTGTTCTGATACTTAGCGGGGAACTTGTATCTTGCGTACAGCTTCTCGAAGAGGAGTGTGCGCAAGTGGCCATTATCTTTATGCCGGAGATTCTCGGTGTTGATCGAGATGGTTGTCCGGGTGATCGCCGCCACTTGCCCACCGTAGCATTTGACGATAAGGGCGGGCTCCAAAGGAACCCCTGATGGACTCACTTCGGTAATTTCCTCCCTGAACGTGCCGACCGTGTTCGGGTGCCAGTCCTTCGGCTTCTTCTTCTTCTTCTTAGGAGGGTTGCTACCACTCCCTGTTCCCTCGCCGCCATCAGTGGTTTCATCGTCCGCCGTTCCTTCGGCTTCTTCCTCTGCGTCTTCCATCTCATCATCCTCACTCTCCGAAGGATGGTATTCTTCATCGTCTTCTAGCCGCTGGGCCGCCTCCCAGAATGTCAATTGTTTATTCAGAGGTCTGAGTTCTCCTTCAGCGCTGATGCGCTTAGAACATCCAGCCTCTTCGTTGTCACACATCTTTGCACTAATAAAAAACAAATAATTGGTTAAATGCACGGAAAAATCCGGCATGACCTTTGCTAATTTTCTTAAACTAGGAGTGCCCGATTTCTGCCGAAACGGAAGTTAATCAACATTCCGTTAAAAATCGGGACTCATTTCATACAAGAACCTGCATATATATGGCCAGCATAGCTAGCACACAATAAACGTCCATCATAGCCAGCACAACCAGAAAACAATAAATGGCCAACACAGCCAGCACATAATCTGGTCACATAGGATAATCTGGCCAACACAGCCAACACATTAACATCTAGGTAGAAAACACATTGGTTAAGAATGCATCAACATGCCCAGCCACATCAAGCAATGGGCATTTACAGTTATCATCTGGATTCACCAGGCACCAAGCATATGATGGAAAGAAAATAACTAAAGCCTGCTAGGTCTCTTGAAAAAAGAAAATAACACATATGAGCATACACAGCAGCAACTAAAACCCAAGCATACATGTTCTACAACCCAACTGATGTTCTACCAGAGGCATGCCTCCCTTTTGCATAGTTGTAGCTGTGTGTGCTGACAATAGAAGGCTATTTGCAAGATCTGGACTTCTGGAGCCTATGCAATGGTTTGATTAATTCAGTTCTGAAGGCCCTAGCTACTAACTCTGGTTATAATGGCATATGATCTATTCTTAAAATTTGGACTGAGAAGTTATAACTGCGGGTCCTGCAGTATGGTTTTTCTTGCTAGGATAATGGAATCACTAAGTTGATAATTTCATTTCCTAATATCATAGCACCTAGTCTATCCTAGGCATTAGTTAGCTCTGGTCATAAGCATGCGTATCTATCACTCAAAACAGTGAATCAATAAGCTTAGCCTGATGGTTCCCTGGAAACTAAGTTCTGTTGCCGAAACTGAATATATGCTATGGTAGTGTTGTTACTTTTCTGAACTGAATGGCCAAGTAATATAGTAGTAAGATCTTTTCTAGTGAAAAACAGTTCCTTTTTTCGAAAATAATGGTCCAGTGTAGTGAAATTGTGGTACCGACAGGCATTTGCTTTTTGATGAGCAATCATGTGTTGTTCGGCCTGTGTTCCAAAGCGCAGCCATCTATCTGACTAAAAGGATCATGTACTTTTTTATCTTTTTAACCACACAACACAAGAATGCAACAAGATACAAATGACGTGAGCCTGATCTTTTAGTTCAGTTTATCTTTTTTGACAGTAGCCATGTGTTGTTCAGTTTTCAGAGGCAACAAACACAAATACTAGCAGCTAAGACCATGTACTATGTGTGTTCGATTCAAGGAAATATATGTCAGATTTAAGTAATGAAGGGATTGTAAATAAAACAAAAAGATTATATGGATGGGAAGTGGTTAGGTTGTCCTGTTCCATATTTTAGAATCCCTGCATCATTATCTCCTGTTCTTTGCAATGCTCTAAAGAAAATTCAGAGCTATAGAAAACCTCTATAGCTCTCTGTTCTTTGGTTTGGTTGTCCTGTTCTTTGGTTTGGTTGTCCTGTTCCACTCTCTCTGCTCCTCCTCCCCCTCCTCCTCTCTATCTACCATTACCCCTCCCCCAACTTCTATATAAACCAGCAGTAGGGACAATACTACAAGCAGAAACAGAGAGCAAACACACAAGAACTACAAGCTACATGCTAATAGAAAAAAGAGCAAGCAGATTAAGTCATGGCTAGAACATCGTCAAGCTCTCTGTTTGCTAAAAAACAAGAACTACAAGCCTAAACCTACAAGAACTACAAGCTAAAAATCAAGCCTAAATCTACAAGCCTAAACCTAGGGGCAACGATGGCCTGCAGAGAGGGGGGAGAGAGGGCAACGATGGCCTGCAGAGAGGGGCAACCTACAAGCCTCAACCTACAAGTCTAAACCTAGGGGCAACGATGGCCTGCAGAGATGGGGGACAGAGGGAGAGAGAGGGAGAGAGGGAGAGACAGGGGAGGAGCGACGCTCACATCTAACGGGCGGACGACGACGGGCGGCGGCACGATCCTCCTCCTCCACAAGCGGCGGGCCTCCTCCTCCTCCACGGATCGTCAGCGGCCTCCTCCTCCACAAGCTCGGGCCTCCTCCTCCTCGAGAGCCTTGGCGGTGTGAGCCTCCTCCTCGAGGCCTTGGCAGCGTGGCGCTGGCGGGCCTCCTCCTCCTCGAGAGCAGCGGCGCGGTGTGGTGTCTGTGAGATGGAGCGGCGCAGATTGTGAGCGGCGCGGTTGACTAGTCCAACCCACATAGGCGTAGCGCACCCTGGCCAAGTGCGCTACGGATAACCGTAGCGCACTTGGCCAGGGTGCGCTACGCTTATGTGGGTTGGACTATCAGATAAGAGGGCGGCCACCCCACTAGTTAACACTAGTACTCTCTTATCCCATTGGTTCTGCCCACTACTCTATTCTAAACCTAAGAGCATCCAGGTTCGAATCCTGGTGCCCCAATTTTTTGTTTTTATTTTAAAAATACTTTTAAATGTTCCAAAAAATGCCCAAAAGTGGTGATATATGCCATAGAAGTTTTGTTTTGATTTTAAAATACTTTTAAATATTCCAAAAATGCCCAAAAGTGATAATATATGTCATAAAAGTGGTACAAATATGATTTAAAGTATAACTAAATTTCATAATAATTTGTCCATGAATATTACAATCTTTTTTCACCACGCGTTTACAATATTTTTTGAGCTAGCGTTTTACAATCTTTTTTCCCTTCTTTGTCGCGGTTGAATAATTTAGCCCCGGCACTTTAATGTTTCTTCTTTCGAACGGGCTACCTTTTTTGGGTAGGGTTGTCCTTTTTCTTCTTGTGATGTATGTTGCTGCATCGTAGTCGTCATCATCTTCAATATTTGGATCGCCGTACTGGTCGAAGTCTTGCTCGTTGGTGACTCCATCCATTCCGATGATGTTTATTTTTCCTCTCCTCACGACAACACGGCTAGGCTTTGTCGGGTCGGTAATGAAAAAACATTGGTCCACTTTGGTAGCCAGTACCCACGGTTCATTTTTCGTGGCCACTGTTGCACCGGTAGCCTTGGATTTGGCTGCTTCGGGTATAACCATGGTTGTGAAATACCGGTCTTCTCTTTCGACGCTCTTTCCCCATCTGACACAGAACATCGGCACCTTTTCTCCATAGTAGTCGAGCTCCCAGATCTCCTCGATTCTTCCGTAGAATCTTTCCTTCACGTTGTCATCGGTGTAGAATTCCGACGTTATGCCTGAGTTCTGATAATCACACTTGTTGTCTTTTTCCTCCGTGTAGAATGTGTAGCCGTTGATATCATACGCCTGATAGGTCACCAGGTTTTGCATCGGTCCCTGCGACAAGGTGAATATGATCTTTTCCGTGTCAGAAGAATGCGATCGCGGGGGATTATCAAGGAGCGTCTGCCTAAACCAACGCGTGAAATCTGAGTTGTGCTCTTTGATTATTTCTCCCTGCGTCCTCTGTATGCCCCGGTCACTGTACTTCTTCTCGATTAACCTTTTGTGCTTCTGTACCCAAGGATCGACCAGTTCTAAATGCTGTAGCGCGACAAGGTTTGCTCGATCAAAGTCTGCGCGTCGAAAATCGAAGTCTGCATGCGAGGACCCTCTCGGTGACCAGATCCGTCGAGCTTGCCAAGGTGCCTGTTGACGGGAAGAAGACCGAGGGTTCTCGATGTCTAGATAATTCGTGCGAAAGAGATGCACTCTTGACCGATAGCCCTTGGCTATGCTTCCATCTGGGCCGGGACTGTTATAACGTATCCTTTGATGTGTCCGTTCATCCTTTCGAACGCCATCATGCTGCAGAGGAACATCGGCCCCAATTGTACGATGTCCTCCACGACATGGACCAGCAGATGCACCATAATTTCGAAGAATGCGGGTGGGAAGTAGACCTCAAGCTCACATAGTATCACCACGATCTCCTCCTGTAACCTCCCGAGCTGATTCACGCCAATCGACTTCCTCGAGATGACGTCGAAAAACTTGCATAGGCCAAATAACGTTTCACGGACGTGCTCGTCCATTATCCCTCTTAGTGCGACCGGAAGTACCTACGTCATTAGCACGGCACAGTCGTGAGACTTCATGCCACTGAACCTCTGCTTCGCCTCGTCTAGGTATCTGCTTATCTTGCCCGCGTAGCCGTAAGGAAATTTGACTCCTAGAAGGCACTTGAAAAACTGTTTGATCTCATCCTGGCTTAGAGTGAATCAAGAAGGAGGGCATTAATATTCGTTCTTCTTGAACTTTTTACCCTTCCGACGACCTTGTGTCATCTCCGACTCATGATCATCGTCATCTTCCTGATCATCAGGAGTAGTGCGTCCTCCGTGAAGCTCCTTCCGGATACCCAAGCATATCAGGTCGTGCCTTGCTTTCGGACCATCTTTCGTCCTATCTGACATGTTGATTATGGTGGAGACCAGACTCTCGCACACGTTTTTCTTGATATGCAAGGCGTGCGGAGAAACTTCCAGTATGGCAATTCCCAGAAAACAGACCTTGTTTTCCATACCTTCATCAGCGGCTTGTCTTGTTGCTGCCTCTTTCGCTTCTTTCCAGGCTTAGGACAATCTTTCCAGTTTTTCAGCAACTCTTCCACTTCTTCGCTGCTCCTCCGCTCTGGGATTCCTCGGGTCTCTGATTTGCCATCGAACATGTCTCCACGTTTTCTCCATGGATCATTCTTGCCGAGCCACCTCCGGTGCGCCATGAACACGGTTTTCGATGACCCTGGATCTTTCTCTAGTTGGAGATGGCTTGTGTTATCCATGCACCTAACGCATGCGCAAAATCCTTGGATAACCTGCCCCGAGATATACCCGCAACCTGGATAGTCTTGCACCGTAGTGACCAACGTGGCTCTCATAGTGAAATAATCTTTTGCGACGGCGTCGTAAGTATTGGCTCCAGATTCCCATAACGTGGCTAGCTCCTCTTTCAACAGCCCGAGATACAGATTGATGTCGGTACCAGGTTGTTTCGTCCCTTGAATTAGCATACTCATTTGTATATACTTCTTCTTCATGCACAACCATGGAGGGAGATTGTACATCCATACAAACACGGGCCAAGTGCTGTGCGTGCTGCTCTGGCTACCGAACGGATTGAGTCCATCGGTGCTCGCACCAAGCCTGATGTTCCTCGAATCTCCACCGAATTCTGGGAATTCAAGGTCCAGTGCTTTCCACTGGCTAGCATCTGAAGGGTGCGTCAGCATCTCATCCTTTTCGGGGTCATCATCATCTCCTGGCTTCTTCCTTTCCGCATGCCATCGCATGAGCTTCGCTTCCTTAGGGTCCACGAAATAGCGCTGCACACGAGGAGTGATAGGAAAGTACCATACCACTTTTCGAGGTGCTTTCTTCCCTTTATTGTATCGACTCACGCCGCACACCGTACATGTGGTTTTCTCCGCATCCTCGCTCTGATAAATGATGCAATCGTTGATGCATACGTGATATCTAACGTGCGGTAGATCGAGAGGACAGACGATTTTCTTGGCATCCTCGATACTAGTTGGACATGTGTTCCCCTCTGGGAGACAAACGTGCCAGAATGCCATCATATCGTCGAAGCTTGCGTCGCTCAATTTGTGTTTTGCCTTCATATCCATAGCCTTGAGCGTTACATTCAACCGGGTATCATTGGGCATGCATCCTTCATACAATGGAGTAATCGCTTCTTTCTCAAGTTGTGCAAGATTGGCTTTCTCTCTAGCAGCCACTGGCGTTACGCTTGAGAAGCAGCTCTTGCACATAAGGGTCCCGCACCCATCCTGACGTTGTTCCATCGTCGTCTGCTCCTCCGGCATCTATATCATCATCATCCCGGTCTGCTTTCGCACCTTCACCATCTCCAGGAGACTCTTCATCATCTCGCCCGTTCTCGCCGTGATGATGATCATCGTCATGTTGGCCACCTTCACCGTCTCCATCCTCTACGTCATCGCTTATCCAACGAGTGTATCCATCCATGAAACCATGGAGAAGCAGGTGAGCCTGCAGATTCCCGGAATCTGGGTCGATCACCCAGTTGAGTTTGCATCTTCTGCACGGACATCTTATACCTGTCTTGTTATTTCGTATCATGTCGGTCGTCGCACATTTCAAAAATCTAGCCACAATGCCTTCGCTCATTATGCGGACCATTTTTGCCTGCACGGTGTACACGGTACAATTTTGAAGTCTATTAGAACCACATAATGAATGCATGCATGCAATGGTCGATAGAAAATTTTGGCATGACCTATCCTAAAATTAGGACCTTTGCGAAATGTCAAAGTCTTGCCAAAATGGAAATGAATCAACATTTTGGCAAAACAAATGGCAACTTGTTCACATACAAACACAAGAGAGAGAGACCGATCCATACACACATGAACATATCATTATCCTCTCCATACACACATGCATGAGCATCATCGAGACTCTCCATATACACACACATATGACCATCGATCCTCTCCACATACACACATCATGGGCATCGATCATCTACATACATATGAGCACATCATCCATATAAACATGAACACATCCTTACATGGACAACTTACCGAGATGAGATACCGATCGCGAGAAAGATGGAAAGGAGAGGTGCGCGCGTCGACCGGAGAAGGAGATGAGAGACCGGAGACCTCCTCTATTACTTATGTAACATCCAAAGCAAGTTTTACATGCTAAAAATGGTGAATGGGTGGAGAAATTGAGGTGGGAAGGAGAAGATCCCGAGTAGATCTAAGGAGGAAGAAGAAGGGGAAAGTGAAGTGTGGGGTGGTGGATGTGGTCACACATGTGCACATAAAGAGCTGTCCTAAAAAAATCGACACATCCATGGCGCACACGGCCCTAGTGCGCCACAGGGAGTACAAACATCTGTGGCGCACTATGCCATGTGCTCCACGGATGCTCCTACTCCCTGTGGCGCACTAGGCCGAGTGCGCCACAGATGTTTGTGGTCGTTTCACAGCAGAGGGGGCGTGCGCTTAGGCGTAGCGCACCCCCCATGTGCGCCACAGATGACACTAACAACAGTGGCACACATGAATATAGTGCTCTACAGATGTTTGGCGTGCGGCCAACAGGGCCCTGGCCCACACACATATGTGGCGCACTATGGTCATGTGCGCCACGGTTGTTCTAGTTAGTAGTAGGGCACTGCCCACAGGTGAGCCATGCCTGTTTTAGCCGTGGGGCACTTCAACCATGTGAGCCATGGATGTGCTGATTACCTATAGCCGTTTTCCTAGTAGTGCGAGTGGCTGGGCTCTGAATTTCAACGTCTAGGCACTTAGGAATTTCTTTGTTGTCTAGTCCCCGAGTGGCTAGTCGCTGAATTTAAGCGGCTAGGCACTCCGGAATTTCTTCGCTGATTTATCGTGGTTTTGCAGGGTCTGCAGCGTGAGTCGACAAAGAGGCTGGCGGCCAAGGAGCGACTAGAGAAGGAGCTCCACTCCATGCGAACAACGAACGAACAGCTTCGGGCGACTGCTGGTAAAGTTCTGGTTTGCTCACTATGTAGTTTGTATTTTGTTGTTCTTGTACTTATAGTTTTGTTGACGCAGAGGATCATGTGGCCGAGGTGGAGAAGGTCCGTGAGGGTATGATCACCGACAGAGGTGATCCCCAGCGACCTCGTCGAGGTCTAGCGCTACCTGGAGAAGGCCCTGACTGTTGTTGACTTCATGTCGTGGTCGGCCTTCCGCCGTCGTGCCGCGACTCCGTTGAGCATTGGGCTTGTGCACTTCCCCGACGACTTCGACCTTGACGATGTCACCAGCGGGTACCCTTCATCGATGGGTGCGGTTGAAATCTCGGAGGTGCTGAAGTTGACCGAGCGGGTTGCGGTGTACTTCGACCGGGTATGGGCTATGGGTGACCTCATTCCGTACCAGGAGACGGTCATTTCTCCGAACGACCCCGAGCCGGCGCACCGGGACTTCAAAGTAGAGCAGCCATTCCGAGCGGCCATGGCGGGTGCTCTGACGACGTATCCCTCAAACTCGTGGGTGCCTTTCATCCGCGTCCGCAAAGTTCGTGGGGAGTCATCGTCGAAGCCTGCAGAGTAGGAAAATTTGCCATGTGGCATTAGATGTAAATGGAAAATGTGCCTGCCCTTGTGAGCGAACAAATTTTGTTGCCATATGGAATGCATGGATGCTTTTGTCAGTGTTTGATTTGATTGTGATTTTTTTGGGTTATGCGAGTCCCCGAGCGCGTCCGCCCTTTGGTGGGGTTTACCTCGTTTTTATGTGTGTGTTTATGTGTATGCTGTTTGTCAGTTGAGGTCAACTCGCCGTGGCCTTAGAAGCTAGTCGCGTAGCGACCCCAAGGGGTGCTCTATACTTAGCCGTTTTCCCGAGCGCGAACGGGGTGACCGAGTCCCCGAGCGTGGTACTTGGCCGTTCCAGTCGCATGCCCAAGGAAGGTGAGGACGAGGCGCATTTTGTTGATCTCGTCGCTCCACCTGACCCGTAAGATCATTCGCGTGGTGAGTCCATGATGCGCTCTCATACTTGGTGTTTTTCCTAGTCGCTCGGGTTTGGACTGGTGTCAGTCCCCGAGCGTGGTACTTGGCCGTTCGACTTGCTGCGTCAATGATATGGAGGACTGGGTTGCTGTTCGAAGCGAATGCGGTCGTCTTGGCTCGGAAAGCCAGTTGAGCGGGGCGACTCCGATGGGGCTCCGCGTTGGATTTTTTCATGGACGATACAAGTCCTGAAGTTTTTCGGTGCCCTTATATCACACTACTTGGTCGTGCCGGTCGCGTGACCAAGGGTTGACTTGCGCGAATAGCGTAACGCGGTTATTACGAGTGCGAGTGGCACAAGGTATGGAGAGTGGACACAATTTTTGTGAATCGATCTTCTTTATTTCATAGTGGGTGGGGAGTACATGTTTGGGGTTCTAAGAGTAGAACTTCCATAGGAGGTTTACGTTCCATGGACGCTTGACGTCGAGTTCGCCATTGCCTCGAACGTCGATGAGGTAGTAGGCATCGTTGCCCAGGACTCGTCCGATGGCGAACAGTCCCACCTAAGGGGGAGAGAGATTGTGCATGCCCTTCTTGTCCTAGATCAGTCGCAGGACCAGGTCACCTTCCTGGAAGGCGCGAGTTCAGACTCGCCGGCTATGGTAGCGACGAAGTCCTTTCTAGTAGATGGCGGTGCGGGAGCGAGCTAGGTCGCGTGCTTCGTCAAGCTGGTCGACCATGTCCTAGCGCGCGGGCTCGTTGTCGTCCTCCGCGTAGTTGAACACCCGAGGCGAGTCGTGCTCGAGGTCGGTCGGCATGACGGCCTCGGCGCCGTACACCATGAAGAAGGGGGTGAACCCTATCGACCTGTTGACTGAGGTGCGGATGCCCCAGATGACGGCGAGGAGTTCTTTGACCCATCACCCCGGAGTTCACTCGAGGGGAACTTGCAGTCACGGCTTCAGGCCGTGGAGGATGCTCTAGTTGGCACGTTCGGCCTGGCAGTTAGACTCCAGGTGGGCGACTGAGGCGAGGCCGAGTCGTATGTTGTGCTCCTCGCAGAATTCAGCCATGGCTCCTTTGGCGAAGTTGGTGCCATTGTCCGTGATGATGCTGTGCGGGAACCCGTAGCGATATATGAGATCGTGTAGGAACTTGGTGGCGGTCTTAACGTCGCACTTGCGGACTGGCTTGGGCTCCACCCACTTTGTGAACTTGTCGACTGCCCACTAAAAGGTACATGAAACCAGAGGGGACCTTCTTGAACAGGCCTACCATGTCCATGCCCCACACGGCGAATGGCCAGGTGATTGGGATGGTCTTGAGCGCCGAGCTCGGCACATGAGTCTGGTTGGCGTACTTCTGTCACCCGACACAGCGTTGGACAATGTCGACCGCGTCGGTGTGTGCAGTGAGTCAGTAGAAGCCATGTCACATGGCCTTGGCGACTAGGGACCGATCACCAGCATGGTGGCCACAGTCGCCGGCGTGGATGTCTTGGAGGATTTTGCGACCCTCCGCGGGTTGTACGCAGCGTTGGAACACGTAGGTCACGCTGCGCTTGTGGAGCTCGCCGTTGATGATGACGAAGGATTTGAAGCGGCGTACTATCATCCAGACTTCTGTCTCGTTTGCTGGTCGGGCCCCTCCCTCCAGGTAGGCGACGTATGGTGCGGTCCAGTCGCTTGGATCCACGATCAGGGCGACCAGTGCTTGTTCTAGTTGCAGAGGTATTCTGATGTTGATCTCCCTCGGGGAGAGACAGATGGCTTGGTGATGGTGTCGAGGAAGACACCGACGGGTGGCGTGAGGTGAGCCGAGCCGATGCGGGAGAGTGTGTCAGCCTCCTCGTTCTTGCGCAGGTCAATCCATTCGATGGATTAGCCGGCAAAGTGGCCCCCCATCTGATCCACTGCTTGGCAGTATGCTGACATGGTGGGGGACACAATGTCGTAGGCACCGACGACTTGCCCTACAACTAGGTCAGAGTCGCCATAGCAGCGCAGGAGGTTGATGTTCATCTCCTTGGCTGCCCGCATCCATGGAGGAGGGCCTCATACTCGGCCATGTTGTTGGTTCAGGGGGTGAAGTCGAGGTACATGATGTAGCGCAGCTTGTCGCCCTTGGGAGATGTGAGGACGATCCCTGCCCCCGCTCCGTCTGCATTCTTGGAGCCGTCGAAGTGCAGCGACCAGTAGTAGAGGTATGGAAGCTTCTCCAGCTGTTGTGCCTCCTCCCAATCGGCGAGGAAGTCTACCAGGGCTTGCGACTTGATTGCCTTGCACGGCTCGTACTTCATGTTGTCGACGCCGATCTCGACTGCCCACTTGGCGACTCGCCCAGTCGCCTCGTGGTTGCGGATTATGTCCTACACCGGCGCTGAGGAGATGACCGTGATTGGGTGCTCCTGGAAGTAGTGCGGCAGTCGCCGCTGGGCTCGGAAGACCGCATATACTAGTTTCTGGTACTGTGGGTAGCGTTGGCTTGACTCAGTGAGAACCTCGCTGATGTAGTAGATGGGTCGCTGCACCGGGCGCTCCTTTCCCTCTTCTGGTCGCTCGATGACCATGACGGCACTGATGACACGCTCGGAAGCCGCGATGTAGATGAGCATGGGCTCCTTGTCGACGGGTGCAGCGAGTAGCAGGGCCGCGAGTAGCACTGCCTTGAGTGCGTGGAGCGTGTCGTCTACCTCCTTGTCCCACTGGAACGTGGGGTTCTTGCGCATCGGGCGGTAGAGGGGCATTTCCTTCTCGCCTAGTCGAGGGATGAAATGACTGAGGGCCACGACTCGCCCTGCCAGCTTCTGGACGTCGCGCAGGCACTCGGGGTTGCCGAGCAGGGCGATCATGTTGATCTTGGAGGGGTTCGCCTCGATGCCGCGTTTGGAGACCACGTACCCCAGCAGCTGTCTAGTGGGTACACCGAAGGTGCACTTTCCTGGGTTTAGTTTGATCTTGTACCTCCGCAGATTTGCGAAGCTTTCTGCCAGGTCGGCGAGTAGATATCCCTGGCGAGTGGACTTCACCACCATGTCGTCGATGTATACATGGATGTTGTGGCCAATTTGGCTCGCAAGGCACTCCTCATGCACCTCTGGCAGGTCGCCCCGACGTTCTTGAGGCCGAAGGTCATGGCGGTGTAGCAGAATGCTCACAATGGCGTGATGAACGCCGTCTTCTCCTTGTCCTTGACTGCCATTTTGATCTGGTTGTAACCAGAGTAGGCGTCAAGGAAGCATAGTGACTCCGAGCCTGCGATCGATTCGATGATTTGATCGATCCACGGGAGGACAAACTGCTCCTTCGGGCAGGCGCTGTTGAGGTTTGTGTAATCGATACACATTCTCTAGGTCCTGTTTTTCTTCTCGACCTGGACTGGGTTTGCCAGCCACTTGGAGTATTTGATTGGCCGGATGAAGCCTTCAGCGAGTAGACGCTGCACCTCCTCGGCGATTGCTCGGTGGCGATCTTCGTTGAAGGGCCGCAGCGACTGCTTGACAGGTCGCGCTTTGGGGTCGGCGTTGAGTTTGTGCTCAGTGAGTTCCCTCGGGACACCAGCCATGTCGAATGGCTTCCATGCGAAGATGTCGCGATTCTCACGTAGGAACTCGATGAGCGCGCCTTCCTATGCTGGGCTCATGACCGTTCTGATCGTCACCGTCTGGCTGGATTCGCCTGGGACCAGCTCGACGGAGCGAGTGTGTGTGGTTGCCTCGAAGGCGGTGGAGCCGTCATTGTTGACCCCGCTCGTGTACTTGGCGAGATCCTCCGCGTGGTTGGCTTCTGCGGCTATGACGTCGTCGGCGAGCTCGGTGCCTTTGGCCTCGCACTCTGTGGCCATGTCGGGGTCGCCGTTGACAGTGATGATGCCGCACGGCCCTGGGAGCTTCATCGCGTTGTACGCGTAGTGGGGCGCCGCCATGAATTTGGCGAACGCCTGCCACCCCAAGACGCAATGATAGGGACTGTTGAAGGGCACCAACTCAAAGATGATCCGCTCGGTGCGGAAGTTCGCTGGTGTGCCGAAGGTGACTTGCAGTGTCACCTTGCCCATCGGGTACGCCTTCCGACCAGGGACAATGCCGTGGAAGGTGGTGTAGGTCGTCTCGATCATCGACTGAGGGAGCCGCAGTCGCCTGGGTCCAGGTAGAGGATGTTGATGGAGCTGCCGCCATTCATCAATGTCTTGGGGAGCCAGTAGTCGCCCACTTTGGGCTTGACCACCAGGGCGACGCGACCCGAATATTCTATCTGTGGCGAGTGGTCCTCACGGCTCTAGGTGATCCGTTGCTCGGACCATTTGAGGAAGCGGGGGACGTTGACCTGGGACACCGCGTTGACAGCAACGTCGCGGGTGATGACCTTCTTCTCACGGTTGGTGCTGAACCCAGTGAAGGTGTGGAGCGATCCGGCATCATTGCCGAATTTCCCGCCGTTTAGCAGGTGGTTGTCGGGGTCCTCCCTTGTGCGCCGTGCCTTCCCAATCTCCCTTAGGGAGTGGCAGTCGGCGGTCGAGTGCGTGGCAGGCTTCCCCTTCCTGCTGTGGAATACACAGGGCTGGTTAACAAGAGCCGCAGGGTCGAACCTCGGCTTTGCCTTGTAGTTTCTGCCATCGCGGTTTTGGTCTCCGTCACGGCGGAAGCTCTTGGAATCGTGTGGCGCGTAGCTGGCGTTGGCGACAAAGTCGACTCGCCCGTCACCGCGGCGTTTTCTGGTGAGGCGAGTGTTGCTGTAGCGCAATTCGGGTCGCCACACGTTGTCGTGGATGCTTTGGCGGCGATTCCCGCCGACTCATCGTCGGTTTCTTGGTTTGGGTCCTCCTCCGAGTACCGCTTCGCGATCTCAAGGAGGTCCGGTATGTTGTCGAGTGTCTTGTACACCCGCTTGATCTTGGCGACCAAGGGCTCGTAGCGACACAAGGTCTTGAAGTAGTGTATCGTGGTGTCCGGGTGAATGCCGGCCGCGTTGAACCACAAGTCTTGCCAGCGTTGGACCCAGCTACGGGTCGACTTGCGGGGTCCCTGGACGCACCGCTCCAGGTCCTCGATGGTGGTGGCGCTTGTGTAGGAGCCATCGTAATGCCTGATGAAGGCGTCGCGCATCTCCTCCTAGGAATCGATGCTATTCTCGGGGAGGGTGTTGATCCATTGCCGGCTCGCCCCCTCCATCATCAGGGGGAGGTAGAGAGCGGCGAGGAGATCGGTGTAGTTGGCGATTCCCATCGCCATGAGGTAGGTGTCCAGCCACAGGGCTGGGTCGTATGAGGGGTCGTACTTCTCGATCTCCTTTGGCGCCTTGAAGTTCGCCCGGTATTTTTTGCCTTGGATCATTGGTCTGAAGCACTGGGCCCAACTCGACTGAGCGAACCCCTTGGTTCGCCATCGTGGTGAGTGGTGTGGGTGTGCCTTAGGTCGTTGGGCTGGCGAGCGCGCCAGGCTTGGTTGTTGATGATGTGGGTGCGCACATCGACTAGGTGGCCGTTGGCGGTGAACGTGTTGTTCATCGGTCACGGCTCGTTGGTGGAGAGTGCTGGGTGCGTGACGTGCGGCTGGAGCTGCAGGGGCTCGGGCGGCGAGCAGTTGAGAGTGTTCGCCATCGTGGGGCGACCGCTCGAGGCTGCCCTGCTTCCTGATGAACCGGAATACATGTGCCCCTGCGAGTCGGCTCCCGCGGTCTGTTGCTCGACGACCTTGGTGAGTAAGGCCTTAGCATACTGGATCTGCAGGGCGCCTTCCCCGGTCAAGTTGATGTTGGCGACCGCGGCTCGACTCGCGATGACGTTGTCGATCGGAGTGGAGAACAGCTGGAGGCCGTTCGCGTCCTGCTCCCGCAAGGAGACCATGATCCTCGGATGGTCTCGAGGGGGCGTGTGTCCGGGTAGTGGTGGAGGAGAGCCGTGCGCTGATGCTCCTGGTGGTGGCCGAGCGCTTCGTCCTGGTGGCGCGTTCTCGCAAATCGCATGGTAGGTCACGTGGGCTAGGTCGCTCTCGTCGTCGAAGTTCAGGGCGCGGCCCTGAACGGTGGGGTTCAGGCACGACCTGATGCGGAGTTGGTGGTAGCGCGAGAGCTCTTGCGTCGTTGCTTGCTCGAGGAAGAATTTCTCGCGCCCGGATTTCTCCTTGAGGACCGCCTCTTCCAGTCGCAGGAGGAGTTCTTCGACCTCCGTCGCCATCGCGGTCGGCGGGATCGGCATGGAGAAGGGGTCTGTACGGGCGTCCGCGCCGCTCGCCATGTAGGTCACGACGAAGCGACTGACTCTGTCATGGAGATCAGTGGAGTTTTCTGACTCAGGCTTGGAGTTGAAGATCCCGAGGATGGAGGGGTCCTCGAAGTGCCCCATGTTGGAGACCTAGGTGATGGAGCCCGCAGGCGACGCGACGATGATGGACCCGGCGACCGATGCAGGGGTCGCCGAGTCAGCATCGTCGTTGAGGGACACGTCGTTCGCGGCCACGTTGGTCTCGGCCATGTTGTTGTGGGCCGAGTCGTACTCGGAGGCGATGCGGTGGATGGTGCAGACCTGGATCTCGGAGAGCCGATCGCGAGGTGGCGATTCGCAGATGCGAACCGAGTCCTCCGAGACGATGACGTCCGTGAAGCCGACGAAGAGGCTGATTGTGACGACTTGCATGATCACGCTGTGCGTGACGGGGCGTGCCGCCGTGAAGTAGCTGCTCGCCAAGATCTAGAAGATCTCGCCGATCGCGATCATGCGACCGGTGGCGATCGTCTCGTTGATTGGCAGATTGGATCTCGCCGCAGAACACAGGACTGACTGGCCAGGCCCCACGGTGGGCGCCACTGTCGTGGGAATTGCCACGGCAGACGCCGCAATCGGCAGCGAGTAGTAGAACGACGGGCAAGGGCGGCCAGCCATCTGCGGTGCGAGATGAGGGCAGAGACACAAGGGTTTACCCAGGTTCGTCCCCTCGGAGGGTAAAGACCCACTCCTTCTAGATTGTATTACTCATAGAGTACAAGGGAGAGCTTGGAAGCTAGGCGGCGAGTCGCAGGGGGTGTATGGTGGAACGTGTCTTCTATGCGTACCCTAGGGAGGTTTATATAGGCTCACCTCTCTAGGGTTTACAGATCTACAACCGAATTGGTTAAGGATTCGGAGGGTGCTCTACCTAATCCGAATGGGCCTAGCTATGATTCTGGGCCTTTAGCTTCCAGTCGCCTGGCTCCTTGTTGAGTCCTGATCCAGTCGTCGTCCTACAGGCCCACTCGCTGGCAGCTTGGGCCAATAGGAAATGCCCTGCCGGGTATACCCCACTCGGCATATCCCTATCAGGATCAATGGTAACGATTGGACTGGGGTCCATAGTTCACTAGAGGTGCTCTCCTTCGATAAACAACATGGCATGAAGGATAAACAAATTATAGCAGGGCAATTGACAGGAACTGAGCAAGGCATAACAATACACTACTAATCATAAAGATCCTATGATATTCGATTGGGCAATACAACAAGATACATAGACCGCCATCCAACTACATCTATGACTAGAAGTCCACCTTCAGGTTATCATGCGAACCCCCTCCAGTATTAAGTTGCCAGCAACAGACAACTGCTTTAAGCAAAGTGTGTAAGGTAAATAGTCCACATGTTCCATGAACAAGAGACCGTTGTTTTCCCCTAGTGGCAACAACATATCTACAACCGAAGAGATTTCTGTCACTTCCCTTGGAAACTAGAGGCATGAACCCACTATCGAGCATAAATACTCCCTCTTGGAGTCACTAGAAACTACTTGGCCAAGATAGCCACTAACAACGGAGAGCATTCAAGATCACAAACAACATAGACATGATAGAATCATAAATACGAAACTATTAATCAATCCAACATAATAATCTCAATATCCATCGGATCCCCACGAACACAACATGCATGATTACAAATAGATTAGATCTTGATCATGAACGGAGCTCACAAGATCTATACATGAAAGCACAAAGGAGGAGATACAAACATCTAGCTACTACATGGACCCATAGTCCAAGATGGAACTACTCATGCATCATACCGGAGAAGAAGGCCTCCGGGATGATCTCCCCTCTGGCAGGGTGCCGGGAAGAACTTCTGATCCCCCCGATCTAGGGACGATGGTGGCGGCCGCTACAGACGGTTTCGTGGAAATTTGATCGAGGGATTATGGTTTAGGCATCGGGGGCTTCTTATATGTGAATGGGGGAGGACGGGGAGGTGGCCAGGGGGGCCACACCTGCCTTGGCAGCCCCTGCCTCGCCTCTTCTCCTATAAGAAGCCCTCAATGCAGAAACCCTAGGCACCCGATCAAAACTCCACGAAACCGTATGTAGCCGCCGCCACCATCGTCCCTAGATCGGGGGGATCTGTTCTTCCCAGACCCCCGCTGGGGAGATCATCCCGGAGGCCTTCTTCTCCGGTATGATGCATGAGTAGTTCCATCTTGGACTATGGGTCCATGTAGTAGCTAGATGGTTGTATCTCCTCCTTTGTGCTTTCATGTACAGATCTTGTGAGCTCCGTTCATGATCAAGATCTAATCTATTTGTAATCATGCATGTTGTGTTCGTGGGGATCCGATGGATATTGAGATTATTATGTTGGATTGATTAATGGTTTCGTATTTATGATTCTATCATGTCTGTGTTGTTTGTGATCTTGCATGCTCTCCATTGTTAGTGGCTATCTTGGCCAAGTAGTTTCTAGTGACTCCAAGAGGGAGTATTTATGCTCGATAGTGGGTTCATGCCTCTAGTTTCCAAGGGAAGTGACATAAATCTCTTTGTTTGTAGATATGTTGTTGCCACTAGGGGAAAACAACGGTCTCTTGTTCATGGAACATGTGGACTATTTACCTTACACACTTTGCTTAAAGCAGTTGTCTCTTGCTAGCAACTTAATACTCGAGGGGGTTCAGATGATAACCTGAAGGTGGACCTCTAGTCATAGATGTAGTTGGATGGCGGTCTATGTATCTTGTTGTATTGCCCAATCGAATATCATAGGATCTTTATGATTAGTAGTGCATTGTTATGCCTTGCTTAGTTCCTGTCAATTGCCCTGCTATAATTTGTTTACCCTTCATGCCATGTTGTTTATCGAAGGAGAGCACCTCTAGTGAACTATGGACCCCGGTCCAATCTTTACCATTGATACATCTTCCACTGTTACTGTTTACGTGCTGCAAACCACCATTACCTTCCACACCATATAGTTAATCCTTTGTTACAGCAACCAGTGAGATTGACAACCTCACTGTTAGTTGGGCCAAAGTCTTGAGTTTGTGTTGTGCAGGTCTACATGTTGCTTGCAACACTTGTGTGACGTTTGCTTCCTCCTATAGGTTCGATAACCTCAGTTTCTTACTGAGGGAAGACTTGCTGTTGTGCTTCTTCACACCTTGCTCTTAGGGTTACCAACAGGCTCCATATCAACTGATCCATTAGGAGTACGTATGACGAACTTACAGGGGACCTTGTTGGCAGTGATGGGATAAAGGTACCCAGGAGTGCATTGCTAAAAGTGGTGCAAGATATTAAAGATGGAATAAAACAGTTTCATCCTGATAGAGATAAAGACTTTCTGACCTTGGTCCTTGGGACTCGCGAACATGGAGGACGAGTCCGAGGCCTTGACGGGAGTTTCACGTGGGAGACTGGGTTTCCTAAGGACCAAGGTACCTATAGAAGCTGAACAAGAGCAAAGCAGCAATGGGAGGAGGATGAAGACAAGTTCAACCAGATGCTAGCAAGACTTGACAAGCAGCAGCAGCAGATCGACAAACTTAGAGGAGTAGCGCTCTTGCAAGATCCTCCACTCAATATATTACCGCCAACCCATCTCAGCGGAGAAGCAATGTGGCTGAATCGGAGGTCCCGTATGCGGTGACCCAGCATACCACTACATGGTGTAGAACACTATAGTCGTTGATATAACACCAATGGAACACCGTTCCATCCGCATTATATCCCTCAGAGTGGTACAACAGAAACATCGCGGGTCCAAGACAACACTTTATATTACATATAGCATATTACAAAAGATCCAGAAAGCTTCCTCGGACAGTGAGTAATATTATACAGAAAGAACCAGAAATATCCATTCAAAGTTACTTTAGGAGTACTACTATTAATATATGGATCAGACTTGAAAGTACTACTATAGGATTGTTCTACAGAAGTAGGTTCTAGATTCTAGGAGTTTTATTTATATTCTATGCTTCAGCTTGTCTTCGATAGATGCCGGTAAGGTCTTCGACTCCGTTGATCTCCCTTAGATATCTTCAACTCTTCAAGTGACTTATTTCCTAGAAACGCCATTGGTTTCTCCGAGATCTATCAAGGGTTAAGAAGATACGTTGAGTACGAGCATACTCAGCAAATTCACTAAAGAGGAGTGCTTGATGCACTATCTACAGCCACAGACCATAGGTCGTAGGCAATGCAAGTTTTCGTAAAGATTTCTTCAAAGGTTGCTTTTATTCTGAAAAGCTATGTCCATCAGCCTTCACGGGTTTACCAGAACTTTCATGAAGTTCCTTTCCCGCAGCGTTCGCGGCTCCTTCCCAGAACAGGGAGTAACAAGTTACATTTCTTACACTCTGCAGAGGTGCGTCACTTTACCCATGATAGATCTTAGCTTTGTTGCACATCCGAGTTATAGGCTCGTTCACACTTCCTTGGTATGAGTCCCAGCCTAAGATCCAAGCCAATCACTGTCCTTCTCCATGACCCCGCATACACCACAACTGTTGGATGTCCAAACTCAAGGTAGACTTTTCCCTGTATAAAACGGCTATACCTTAGTTGGATACACACAACAAGCATTAACACTAGATATCTGTCTTTTGTAAGCCCAGATCCATGATAGACTTCCCCCGTATAAAACGGCTATACCCATGATCTGCAACTTACAAATACCCAGAACAGTGTCCAATGCATGCGAAAGGGGGCCGATCTAGCTGACTTCTCTGTCCCATTCCAAATCTCATGGTTAACGCGTATTATATGACGCAAGAATCACTGGCGACATTGGTTGTTAAGTCCTAGATAATATATTCCTTTACCACCGGAACTTTCATAGTAGATTATTACCTTATGGTAAATAATCTATAAGCATATTATTATGAAAATAGTGTTTTCTGACCTTTTTCAAATGCAAGTGATGAGAACACTGGATTTGTAAAATACTTTACAGAAAATAATTAAAGGACATGAGCAATTGTGAACTTGCCTTTTGTGATTGCAAGATTATGCACTCACGGTCTTCGAGATAATAGAAGATCCAATATCTGAAATCATCATCATTGGTCCGGTAAGGACTAATGTTTAAAGAAGCAGGATGCCATTATGCATAAGTAATGATATGCAATTTTATAATTCCCAAAGTGAAACCCTTAGTATTTTGAATAAGGTGATCTTCGGTATCTTCTTTAAGATTGGGTTTATCTTTAAGTTTATTTCATAAGCAATGACATTGATAAGGAACTTAAGTGTTAACAATCCAAAATATACAAATACTAATAGAATAATGTGATTATGATTAATTGTTATCTGGTGATTGGGATAAAAAGTCCTTGAGTTTCTTTGTTAAGAGCTGAAGGAACTAATATAGACTTGTTTGTGTGAAGTGGCAAAAAGAATAACATTTGAAGAAACTAGTATTTAGTTAAGGCTTATTAGGATTTACATTAGGGTTGGTGATGGTTATGAATGGTGTTAAGTTATCATATTTTAATTAATGATATAAGTGACTAAAGTTAACTTTAAAACATGAATAAACTTCAAATGAGATGTTTATGATTGTTTAGACCAAATTTAACTATAAAAATAGAAGTGAATTGTAAGATATGATGAGTCTTAGAGTAGTATCTAGTTTTAGGGTTTTGGCAAATATGATTAAGGATGATCCTTTTTAATTTAAGTGAAAGATAAATTTAATAATATGCAACTTATTAATGGGAGCATATTTAGATGATCTTACAAATTTATTTGAGTTTAGAGTCATTTTTAAGAGTGGTTGAGGGATGGATATTATTCACTCCCTTATACATGAGTGATATATAATATTTATTTAAAAGGAGTTTAATTTGAATATAGCAGTTAAAAACATTTAAAGGCTAATAGTTATATTTAAGTTTTATTTTAATTATGGATTTAGACTTAGTAATCAAGCTTTAAAGGTTTTGGTGCTTTATAAGAAAATGTGATTATTTCTTACTTAAGAAATAATTTTAAGATTTAACAAAGTGGTTATTTTATTTGAGTAAAATAAGTAATGAATTTTATTTATCTTAAAATGTTTTTGAATAGTATACGTAGTATTTTTCTGGTGAAATATACTTATTAAAGATCTTAAAAATGAATTCTATTTATTTTTAAGTATTACCTTTATTTTTATAAAATTCTTTAAATATTTAAGTGTCTTTAAATATTTGATTTATATATTATTTGTAAAACTCTAAGTTATTATTTTTATAAAATATTTAAGTTATTTTTATACACAAAAATGATTTTTATTTATTTTTAGGATTTTTCCTTATTTAATGAAATTTCACGTAAGTTTTAAGAGTTTTAATCTTTATTTGCATTTTATTAACTTAAATAAGTTAAGTTATATTTTTCTTAGGTGGATATTATTTTTGCGATAATTTTAATATATTAAATATATTTTTATGATTTTTATATAATTTTCTATAGCTGAAAATGTTTAAAGGTTATTTTGGTAATTTATTTATTTTTCTTTTATTTTATTTCTTATTTTGTTTTGAAATGGGCCGTTTTGGGTTGGTACATGGGCTGGCCTAGCCCATCTAAGTTGGCATGGGTCCTCCAGACCACAGCCCACCCCCTCTCTTCCTCTCCTCTTACCCGCACACACGCTCGTTTTATTCCTCTTGGTTGCTGGCGACGCCGTCTCCGTTGCCAGCCCGATTACGGCGAACTCCGGCCACTCCGGCCGGTGCTGTGGGTCCTATTCGACACGCCCCGTCGAGTTTCATTCGTCTATCCAATTCGATTTGAGTATCACGCCACTTGATGCTCACGCCCAACCTCAAACCCTAATTCCTCTGTCGCCATTACTTCGGCGGGATGGCGAGATTCTCTGCAAGCCCGGTGGTATGGCGTGGGCTTTTGGATGCTGGCACCTTGTTGGTGATGTGGCCTGAGGCAGTACATCACGATGGCTGTCCTCGTGTGACTGTGCCACCGTGCTGAGCTTCATCTCTCTGTCATCACCACGAATAATATTTGGTCGGCGAGCTTAGACTTGCCATTAGGTAGGTACCACTTCCCCTTTCTCACAACCTCTCTCAATCCTAGTGTACAATCTTAATTAGATTTCTTCTTCCTACATTTTTTGGATGCTTGATGTTTCACAGTGGTTTGCTCAGTGATAAATTGTGTGCATGTGACCCTTATCTTGATTGAGTGATCCTGATGCTAGTGATATAAGTTGTTAATAGTATTAAATATAATGAGCCTCTGTTGTATTCTGATGAATTCATACTTGTAATATAAGATGTTGAAGCTTGCTTATGTGCTTGATGCTTTGAACCTACTATAACTATATCTTGGCTTAATTTGTTATCTCTTGATTAGGATGATTGTTATGAGTGGCAATAGATTTGACTACTAAGTTGATTCTTGGTAACCATCCTAGGAAAATGATTTGAACTTATGTACTGCTTACTAGCAGATGATCAGGAAAACTGTAATGATTGCTTAAATTGTTGCTCATGTATCCTATTGTGACCTTGCTTAGCAATGCCCTTACAGTTGTCAGCAGTACAGTAACTTTTACTACCTTAGGATTGCTACTGTGATGCCTCCCATTAGGAGTGAACACAATGGTGATTTAAGGTATGTGATAGGAGTTCAGTTGTTGGATATAGTATGATTTCTAGCTATTTAGCTAGGAAAATGATTCTAAGTGGTTTCCTACCTTGTGAACAATTTAATGATGTGGCTTAAATAGTTGGCATTCCATACCTTGGTATACTGAACTTTTGTTTCAGTGACACAATGAGATAACTTGATCTTCCATTTGGATTGACTAGCTAAGATTTATAATTCAAATGCCAATGATGCATGGTCTGAGGCTTAAATTTGATAAGAACAAATAAGATTGCCTTTATAGATGATTCCTAGACTACTTGTCAAGGAAAATGATAAAATCATTGGCTTGAATAACTTCATATCTAGCTAATACAGGAAAATTGTTCTGGTGGATTCTGCTGTCCTGGGCTGCTACTATGGTACCTCCAACCTTGGAGAGTGCACAATGGTAGCCTAGGTAGCATGACTTGCTGCTGGGAACATCTACAGTGATGTAGTTGATGTTGGTGTCAAAAGAAATTTAGCTCATGATGCAAAAAGGCTGAAGCTAGTTTAGTGGATGAAATACAGATTCTTTCACTTGGCTTTATCTTAGCTCTAGGATGATCCTGGAGTAGCATTTCTACCCAGTCTGAGATCTCTCTCTCTCTCCAACCTCATTCTCTAAACAAAATGATAAAAAAGATACTTAAGAATGATCTTGGTGTTGAGTAGTAACCTGATGGTGGACTTGAGGTTTGTATGCCAGTACTAGCACTTGATCAGTTAGCCTACTTTGTTCCTGTGATGTAGTTGTTGCCTGCTCCTCCTGATGTGGATCTTGATGATCTTGCTTGTGTTCTGTAGTGAGCTGCTAACCAGTTCCTCCTGGTGTGTTGCCTTCCCTGTGGATTTCTCCCATCCTAGCTCTTGGATGACTCCTGGGAGCAACCAGCTGCTGGTGATGGTGTGGTATGACACTCTAATGGTAGTTCTGGACTTGGTAAAATGTGTGGAGATATTCTGATCAACCTAGTTTATCTACTACGGCTGTGCTCTCCCCTTAGTACCTTTTGTGATGCCCTGGTTGCTTGACAGCACAGCTGCTGCATGCAGTGAGTAAGCTGCTAGCTGATGTGCTGCCAGCCCAGGTTCATTGTCTCACTAGGGAGATATTTTGTTGTGGATCAGCTTGGTTGAATTGGTATTATCAGAAGTTGATCTATAATTTTGGATGTTGCCAAGTGGATTCTTAGATAGACAATGAGGGTGTCCTGAGGCATAAATACTGATATGAACAGATGCTACAATCTGGTGAAACCTGTCCCTTTCTAAAATTTAGCTCAATGATGAATTAGAAATAGCATTTCTATGTCAAATCTAAGAGCAAAAACTCTAACCCACTAATCATTCTTTCATTTTACTTTTTTTGTTGTGTTTGCAGGAAATGAAAAGAAGAAATAAAATGCCAGATAATGAAGGGATAAGAAAATAGTAGCTTAGGAATTTATTAGTATCAAATATTGTAATTTATATTCTGTTTGAATATTGTAAAAACATTGTACGGTTGTAATTTATTCAATAAAGTGTACTTATTTCATTTTTCTTTTACAGTTCTTTTGTAAAGACAACGTCATATTTATTTTGTTGTAATAAAGAATTCTTTTATTTCTTTCCATAATGTAATTCTTTTTCCTGCTTATTTGTTTCCTAATACTTTACTTTTATTTATTCATTGTAAAAATTCAATATAATACTATATGTATATAATATAAAGAATCCTTTTTATATCATTTAAGTAATCATTTTATTTCAAGTTATTAAATATTTCCAAGTCCTATTTGTGAATTTAGTAAATTCATTTGAATTTCTTATTTGAAATTCAAATACATGTTTGAGCAAATTTTCCCTGAAACAAAGAATTCTACAAAGGTCATTTCGAAATCTATCGCACTTGCTCCGAAGTTTCCTTCAGTACAAGAGAGATCCCGATCCCTCCATAGCTCTTTTAGTTTTGCGCGAAAATTCCCCGGATTTTCTTATGCATGAATGCAATGCACAAACATGTGTCCTCTCTATTTCTAGGTGCTAATCCTGGGATGTTACACTGTATGACGATGCACCCTATACAGATCGCGGTCCTGGCTATCCTGTGGATGGAATTAAGGAGCATATATCTTGTGAGCCCCATCATAAATTGAAGAACGTATCTGTGAAGGTGTCGGTCGGATCTGCTTTGCCTTGTCCGTCAGACGCATGTTGGCATAGCTGTGAGATTCCACCTGGCTATGCTAAATTCGGGGTGGATCAAATCGTAATGAAGTGGGAGTCAATGGAGCTTAACATCCCTGGACCTGAAGGTGAGAGCAGACTCGGAGAAGTACTTGGTGGTATCATTCTATGGTACAAGAACAACATACTGTTTCCAGGCTCTGCCCCAAGGCCAACACTACCGCCTCCGAGTCCTCGTAGGTCTCCTTCTCCTCCATCACCTCCAAGAAGCCCACCCCATGATGACTACAACCACCACATCCCAAGTTCATCTCGATCTCCGCCGCAGGCTCAGCAGTCTTCACCGCCCGCCAAGGACAATAAGCGGAAGCGTGCTCCGTCAATGAGTACTAAAGGACGCGGCAGCCCAAAACAGAAAATGTCGCCCCTCCCAACAGTGCCTCATCAGAATCTTCCCATCAGACCTTACAATCGTACTGATGCGGAAACTACAGCGATAGCAAAGGGCAAAGTGGCGGCGCATTTTGAGAAGAAGAAACCCGAGCCCGCTCCGGTATACACCGAGAAGCAAAAGGCATATGAAATTGATTTTCTGAACACAAAATCGCAATATGAGTTGCACCATAAGCCATATGACTATCTACGCACACTTCAGAAAGAAGTGGCGAAGAGAAAATCAAGCAAATCAAGTGCAAGCGGTAAAAAATCAGCAAGCACAGGTGCAAGCGGGACCAAAACTGCAATCAGTAAAAAATCAGAAGTTCCCCTTCTCAGACAACAGGCCAAACAAACGATCGCACCCCTCAAGGTGTTTTCAGAAAATGTTCCCCTTCTCGCACAATAGCCACTAGATATGTCAGTATCTTCGGAGTTGGCGGATATCATGAAAATTACTCTTGATGAACTGTTAGGTCCCCCAACTCGACCTTGATGGGGATATGCCTACCGGGGTATACCCAAAGGGGCGTTCCGATCGCCCAAGACCGTGAGTGGGCACAGAGCAGCGAGTGGATCGAAGCCCAGAGGAGCGACTGGAAGTCAAGGCCAGTAGTAGATAGGCCCGGTCGGGTAAGGTTAAGCGGCTATTGAAGCTTTAACCGAATCGGTTGAGATATGTAAACCCTAGGGAGGTGAGCCTATATAAACCTCACTATAGGGTGAGTAGAGACACGTTCCCTCATACACCCAAGCGACTTCCCGCCTAGCCGAGCTCGCCCATTGTAACACCTCCATAATACGATCTAGCGAGTAGGTCTTTACCCTCCGGGGCCGAACCTGGTAAAACCCTGTGTCTTTGCCCTCATATCGCCGCCAGAGATGGCCGCCCTTGCCCCTCGTTCTACTACTACTGCCGATTGCAGCATCGCCTGACTATTCCACGGCGGTGGTGCCCACCGTGGGGCCCTGGCGGTCGGCGGTGTTACGGCGAGATCCAATCTGCCCATCAACGAGACGGTCGCCACCGGCCGCATGATAGCGATCGGCGAGATGCTCCAGATCTTGCCGAGCAGCTACGTCCCGGCGGCGCGACCCGTCACGCTCAGCGTGATCCTGCCTATCGGCACGATCAGCCTCTTCGTCGGCCTCACCGACGACATCGTCTCGGAGGACTCGGCTCGCATCCGCGAGTCGCCGCCACGCGATCGGCTCTCCGAGAGCCAGATCCGCACGATCCACCGCCTCGCCTCCGAGTACAACTCGGCCCACAGCAACGTGGCCGGGAATTCAGCGGCCGCAGAAGATGCGGCCCTCGCCGACGATGCCGACTCGGCGACCCCGGCATCACTCGCCGGGTCCATCACCGCGGCCTCATCCGCGGGCTCCATCGCCCAGGTCTCCAACGCGGGAGATTTCGAGGACCCCTCCATCCTCGGGATCTTCGAATCAGACTCCGGGTCAGAGAACTCCGCCGACCTCCGCGACGGAACCGGTCGCTACGCCGCGACCTACATGGCGACCGACACCGACCCGCCAGAGGATCTATTCTCCACCCCGATCCCTCCTAACGCCGCGGCCACGGAGGTCGAGGAACTCCGCTGGCGGGCGGAGGCGATGCGCAGGCAAGCTGGCGGCGAAAATTTCGCCTCGGCGGTGACGCTGGAATTATCGTGCTACCACCAGCGGATCAGGCGCTGAACCCCACCGCATCGCGCCCTGAACTTCGGCGAAATGACCGCCCGGCCCGTGGGCGCGCGTCTGCGAGAACGCGCGCCAGAGGGAGCGCCGGCCCCGCCAGATCAATGGCGATGGGTGCCCACCTCCACCCAACCGCACCCCGAGGACCAGCCGCGGATAGTAGTCTCCCACGAGGCGAGACATAACGGCCTTCCTGTTCTCCACCCGATGCACAACCTCGTGGCAGGCCGAGCAGCGGTCGGCGGCATCACGGCGACCGCAGCGGCGCCCTGCGGTCGAATCGTCAAGGCCACTTGCGAAGGCCGTCGAGCAGCGAAGAGCGGCGCCGACTTCGCGCAGACGGGTATACTCGCGTTCCTCGAGCGTAGCGGCCTCGGCCGCCCAGCGGCGGCAAACACCCTCAACTGCCCGCCACCAGAGCCACCGCAGCTCCAATACCGACCTGCTAACGCGGCACTCTCCACCAACGACCCCAGGCCGGCAACCAACCTTGTCGCCGCCAACGGGCAACCCAACGGCACCAACTTCGCCAAGGGAGCCATGGCCGAATTCTGCGAAGAGCACCATATCCGGCTCGACCTCGCGTCAGTCGCCCACCCGGAGTCCAACGGCCAGGCGGAACGGGCCAACCAAAGCATCCTGCACGGCCTGAAGCCGCGACTCCAAGTACCACTCGAGCGCACTGCCGGGTGCTGGGTCGAGGAGTTGCCCTCCATCATATGGGGGATCCGCACCTCAGTCAACAGATCAACGGGATTCACCCCCTTCTTCATGGTCTACGGCGCCGAGGCAGTCATGCCCACCGACCTCAAACACGACTCGCCGCGGGTCGTCCACTACACGGAGGCTGCAAACGAGCTTGCCCGCCAAGACGGGATCGACCAACTCGACGAAGCACGCGACCTCGCTCGGTCACGCACCGCCATCTACCAGCAAGGACTCCGCCGCTACCACAGTCGGCGGGTGAAAGCTCGCACCTTCCAGGAAGGCGACCTGGTGTTACGCCTCATCCAGGACAAGAAGGGCATGCACAAGCTCTCCCCTCCGTGGGAAGGCCCATTCGCTATCGGGCGCGTACTCGGCAACGACTCCTACTACCTCATCGACGTCCGCGGGGACGGCGAACTCGACATCAAGCGACCATGGAATGTAAACTTCCTCCGGAAGTTCTACTCATAGAACCCCACACATGTACTCTCCAGTCGCTATGAAATAAAAAGAAATGGTTACCGCAAATTGCGCCTACTCTCCATGACTTGTGCCACTCGCACTCGTAAAAACAGCATTATGCTAAAAGCAGAAGTCAACCTTTGGTACAGCGATCGGCACGGCTAAGTAGTGCGGTGTAAGAGCACTGAATCACTTCAGGTCTTGCATCGTCCACGAAAAACGCCAACCCGGAGCCCCACTGGAGTCGCCTTGCTCGACTGGTTCTATGAGCCAAGATAACTGCCCTCGCTTCTCACAGCGACCTTGGTCCTCCGCATCCTCGGCATAGCGACTCGAACGGCTAAGTACCACGCTCGGGGACTGAAGACCAGTTAAATCGCGGCCAGGAAAACGCCAAGTAGGAGAGCATGCCGGGACTCGCCACGCCGACCCAACGGGCGGGCAGGGCCGCGCTCACACCAACGCGCTAAATCCTCAACCACCCTTGAGTCGCGACTAGAACAACCAAGTACCACGCTCGGGGACTCGGCCACCCGACCTCGTTCGCGCAAGGGAAAACGGTAAAGTATAGAGCACTCAAGGGAGTCGCCTTGCGACTGGCTCTCCGAGCTCGGGCGAGTCGACCAAATCAATAAAACACATGATAACAACACACATCATATACGAGGTAAACCCCACAAAAGGGCGGACGCGCTCGGGGACTCGTCCAAAATCAATCAAAAGCACACAAACAAATATCAAAATAGACACGACGTCTCATTCAATCACATGTTGCATTGTTTCATGTTACAAAATATGCCCGCGTGGCAGAACTGCTGCTAACGCCACAAGGCAAACTACCCTACTATGCAGGCTTCGATGACGACTCGCCAGCATCCCGGCGACTGCGGATGAACGCCGTGTACGGGTTTGATGGATAAGTCGTCAGTTCACCCGCCATCGCCGCACGAAAAGGCTGCTCGACCTTGAAGTCACGATGCGGCGGCTCGGGGTCGTTTGGCGCGACAACCGTCTCTTGGTACGGTAGGAGGTCGCCCATTGCCCAGACACGTTCCGAGTACGTGGCGGCACGTTCTTGCAACTTGAGGACCTCGTACAGCTCCACCGCGCCAGTCGACGATGGATACCCACTCGTCACATCATTAATGTCGAAATCTTCGGGGAAGTGGGCGAGTCCAAGGCTCAGTGCCGTCGACGCTCCACGCCGAAACGCCGACCGCGTCATGAACTCAACGACCGCGGGCGCCTTCTCCAAGTACTTCCACACCTCAACGAGGTCGCTGGGAATCACCTCCGTGGGCGATATTTCTTGGAGGTAGGCACGGATGCACGTCGCCGACAACGTCGCCGAATCGACGAGCATGTGCCTCGCGTCGAGCGAGCTCGCCTCTTCTTCGCTATCAATGATGCGACCTGCGAGTAGAAGACAATTATAAGTACGACGGACACCACAAAAACCACAACTATTAGAAAGGGGAGATGCACTCACCAAGCAACGGGCGGACGAGTCCCGTGATGAAGCACTGAAGCGACGTGTGGTCGTCCTGAAGCCCAGCAATAAGGACTTCCGACACCTTGCGATCCTCCTCAGCGGCCGCAATGGCGGCCTTAGCTCGCCCGTCCGCCGAGCTCGCTTCTTCTCTCGCCTCTCGCAGTTCGCGCTCGAGGTCGGCGATCCGCTGTTCAGCGGCACCCAGAGCAGATCGCGCCGCCACCAACTCACCGCGAGGACAAGCCCTGGCGAGCTTCCTGCCTTCGCAGAACAGCCTGAAGTCCTTTGTTTGCCTCTGGGGCGATGGCCAACTCCTTCTCCAGCGCTGCGCGTAATCGGTCCGTGACTCAAGCTGCAGACCCGCACATCACCAAAAAGGGTTAGTCAAATCAATATTCCTAAGTGCCCACCGCTGAAATTCAGTGCGCACTCGAGGGCGGTCAAAAAACTCCTAAGTGCCCACCCGCTGAAATTCAGCGAGTGCGCACTCGGGGACTGGCGGTCAAAAAAACTCCTAAGTGCCCATCCGCTGAAATTCAGCGAGTGCGCACTCGGGGACTGGCGGTCAAAAAACTCCTAAGTGCCCACCCGCTGAAATTCAGCGAGTGCGCACTCGGGGACTGGCGATCAACAAAAAAAAATTCCTAAGTGCCCACCCGCTAAAATTTAGCGCGCGCGCACTCGGGGACTAGATGCGACAAACAAAAAGATGCGAAATTATAAGAATCAGGCCGCTGCAAAGCACCGACCTGATCCTCGGGGACTGGATGTACCTGGATGGCCGCGCCAAGCATGCTGTGGAGTTGTACCACGTCCACGGATGCGAGAAGTGCCGGCGTGTGCCCGCGACGTTGGTCGACTTCAGCGTCGGCGGTCCCAGGAGCGTGGCTCGAGGGTGCAGGCCCACTCGCCGTGGTCGCCTTGGTCACGAAGCGCGGGAAGGTAGCGATAGAGGTACCTGCTCCGAGAGAGGTCGCCTCCGCCGCTCCAGGCAAGGAAGCACCCTCCTTCGTAGACGCGGCTGCTTCCATCACGGGCCCGGCTGGTGCGACCGCCGTATCATCAGAGATAGTGATGGTGTCGTCGCCCTTGGCCTTCTTACTGCCACCCGCCGAGGTGACGACCTCGTCCGCCTTCCTCTTGCGGGAAGGATCTTCCTCGCTAGCGGCAGAGGGCACCTTGGCCACAGTCGGGTGGCCCATCCTCTTCACCCCGGTCCTGCGCATCAATCGAATCAACAAAAACAATCGAAATAGTTATGAAAAAATAAGGAAAGGTGAGCGAACTCACTTGGCGACTGGGATGAAACGCAGTCCCGTACGGAGGCCGACCGGTTTCTCCAGCTCAGGGCCTAGACGGCGAGTGAGCCCCAACTCCAGGACGTCGCGTGCCCAAGACACGGACGGCTTCTTCGTTGTTGAGGTCGCAGCTGGCGCCTCTGAAACATCCTCGGTCGGAGTCTCCTTGCGAGGCGAAGCCGCCACAGCTGGAGTCTCCTTGCGAGGCGAAGCCGCCGCAGCCGGAGCCTCCCCCAGCCCAGAAAATGGGGTGAATGGTGGAGGCATTGAAGCCAGCGGCACTTACACCACGTCGCCGTCCGGCCACGGTTGTCGGTGGCGCGCCGTCGCCGGGCTGGGGCGTCTGAGCTCGCCGAGTCTTGACGGCGAGGCCGACTTCGACGGCCTCGTCTTCTTTTTAGGGGGGGCCCTCGCCTCCCTTTCCTTCCTCTTTTTCTTTGACGGCGTGGCTTGACGGCGCGAGGTGGTCTCTGGAAGCTCGTCGTCATCATCATGACGTTCGAGGCTTCTGCTTGCCTCGATCTCGCGCTGTCGTTGCCCGCGGGTCTTTCGGACCAGCGGGGCGACCTCCTCTTCGGACTCGTCCTCGTCGTCCTCGTTGCCCTTGGTAGGCGGCGATTCGCCTATGTCCTGGGCGGATGGGCCCGAGCTCTCATCATCCGAGGGTGGGAGCCACCCTTCCACCACTTGGAATAGCTGCAACGAATACAAAACGGAATCAGAATTACCGCGACTGCATTTACTGCGACTGCGAGCAAGGTAAAGAAATTACCGTTGGAGCCGGACGCTTCGCGGTGTAGGGGGCGACCCCAGCCTGCGCATCCAGGTACACCGCCTGGGTAATCTTCTTCAACGCTGGGAGATAATCCTCCAGCTTCCACTCGTCGAGACAGGCCTTCGTCGAGTCTCCCCGGCCCGTGTACTGGTACATGTAGTGGTCGCGGTGGGCGAGTGGAACGAGCCACCGCCCGAGCCAGCAATTGTACAAGTTTATCGTTTGAAGGCCCTTCTTTTTCAGACCACGGATGGTCTGGAGCATCTCGTCGACGACCATCCGCTGGTCGCGGGGGAGCTTGCCGACTTGGAGATTACGCGGCTCGGAACGACTAGCGGAGTACCGCGGGATCGCCACCTCGCCCTCCGGGGTTGCCTCGGCCACGTAGAACCACGACTTCTTCTATTCGCTCGCTGCCTTGGCGGGTAGCATCAGATCAAAGAAAGAAGCTTTGGACTTGAGCTGAAACGTCAAGCCGCCCGTGGCCAGCATTGGGCCGCCTGCTTCCTCGCGGCTGATCCGTCCGTGGAACAGATCTTGCCACAAGGGGAAGTAGGGCCGGCAGCCCAAGTAGCATTCGCAGAACGCCACGAAGATGGCGAGCTGCTCGATGCTATGGGGACCCAGATCTGAAGGCTGGATCCCGTAATAGGCGCGGAAGCGCCGGAAGAATAGGGACGTAGGAAACCCTAGTCCCCGCTCGAGATGACTGGTGAAACAGACGAATTCCCTCTCTCGCGGGTTTGGGGTCGTTTCTCGGTGCGGGATACGCCAATGACCGGCTCGCGGATCCCGGCCTCCTCGAAGGAGGCCAGTGCCCTTGTGCACTTGGACCTACCACGGCTCGGTGGAAAGGGCCATGGCCGAGATTGGTTGGAGATCGGAGGATTTCGGTCGGATCATGGAGCAAAGGAAGGAAAATCGCGCTTTTCGGAAGAAGTGGTGAGGAGTTGGCTCTCGATTGCCCGCCATTCCCTTATATAGCGGGAGCTACCCGCCAAATCGAGGAGCCGTTACCACGCGGTGATTACGCGAAAGTTACCGGATTACCCCAACGGCTAGTTTGACCACGCTGACGGTCCAACTTCACGGCCCACTCGCCGACCCAATCACTAAGACAGTGTTTTTCGACTCGACTCGCCAAAACTGCGACTGGATCATTGGTTGTCTCCTTTATCGAGCCACGACGATTTGTTGAGTGCCTACTGAAGCCGTATACTCCGACTGCGGCAGCCACCTCGCCTAATCGATGACGGCCTCGGGGACTCTTGATGGGGATATGCCTACGGGTATACCAGCGGGGCGTTCGATTGGCCCAAGACCGGCGAGTGGGCTGCAGCGGCGAGTGGATCGAAGCCCAGCCGGAGCTGAGCTGAAGGCCCAGGCGAGTAGATAGGCCCAGTCGGGTAAGGTTAAACGGCTATTGAAGCTTTAACCGAATCGGTTGAGATATGTAAACCCTAGGGGAGGTGAGCCTATATAAACCTCCCTATAGGGTGAGTAGAGACACGTTCCCTCATACACCCAAGCGACTCGCCGCCTAGCCGCCGAGCTCGCCCATTGTAACACCTCCATAATACAATCTAGCAGGAGTAGGTCTTTACCCTCCGGGGGGCCGAACCTGGGTAAAACCCTGTGTCTTTGCCCTCATCTCGCACCGCAGATGGATGGCCGCCCTTTCCCCTCGTTCTACTACTCGCTGCCGATTGCAGCATCTGCCGTGACTATTACCACGACAGACCTTCTACCCAAGGTAGGTGTAGCCTCTAGATATGTCGTAGGTGAGGATTTGGTCAGCAAAGAAAAGGTGAAAGAACTGCCAACACAACTGCGGAATCTCCATGAGTGGTACTTAACAGCTGCAAAGCAAGGGAGAATATTTATCACATCGAAAGTCCCACGTGAGTACAACTTCATAAAAGGCGAAGAGGTCGATGTTGAGTTTCCAGAACTGTTCCAGTTATACAATCTCGATGCCCTCGACAAATCTATCCTCAGTTGCCATTGTCTGTAAGTTTTTGAATTTGTTGTCTACATGTTTAGTTCATTGCATGTAATTATCCTCATTATATCCTTTTGTGCTCTTTTATTATGGAGAATGAAGATCCAGGAATGTAAAATAAGAAGAATCTATAGTGTTGGGTTCATTGACCCAGATAAAGTACATATAAAGACGCTAACAACAAACCCCGAGGAGACGGAGGAAAACATTTTGAGGTTTTAAAGGAGCAAAATTTATGTGACCACATACTATTTCCTTACAATTTCGAGTAAGTGTCTTACTCTGTTGTACACACATTCACTCTTGATTACTCAATGCTAAGTGTAACTGATGAGTTACCGATGTATATATATAAACGTTTGCAGCTTTCACTGGATTCTGCTAGACATTCAACTTGATAAGGGAAGAGTTGAAGTTATGGACCCATCAAAGAGAAACCTGGAAGCATTCCACAGCGTGCAGGACATGCTCCAGAAGTAATTTTCTCGCTATATCGATCTCTTTCGTTGATTTCCTGAGATGTCAGGTAATGAATAACTCATTCATTCATTTTCTTCGCCGGGCAGGGTTTTTATCCTGTTCAAGCGCGAGGTTACGTGTTCCTTTAGCAGCTGACGTTTAAGGCGGTCTCGGTAAGTAGCACGTGATATGTCCGCGCATCTCTTTACTTCTAGTTTCAATACAATAATGATGCTAGATTATTATTTTGATTGAATTCTATTCTTGTAAAGTGTGCGAGGCAGCCACAGGGGTCGAATTTATGTGGATTCTACATTGCGTGTTCATTCGCACGTTTACCACCGAGCATAAATATTATAGAGTCGACGTAAGCAATACATTCACACCATCATTTTATTACTGTCACTTTTTGTTATCATGATTGATGTTCATATTGATCTCCTTTTCTTATATAGTTCGAGAGAATGCGGGATAAACTCCTACCACATCAACGTGTACTAGCAATTGCGGAGGAGCTGGCGGGTTTTATTTTCAAAGAGATGCTACACGATGGCAGAGAATTTAGTGTGAATAGGTGCTAATGATCTCCATGTAATTTACTAGATGGGCTCTAGTCCCAGTAATTGTGATCTCCATGTAACTATGTGAATTGTATATATTTGTATGCTAGATATTGTAATACAAGTTATCTTATATATATGCATGAACGTGTACGATATGCGGTGGCGTACAAATATTCAAAAACTATTTTAAAATGAAAAATAAATAAATAAAAAAATACAAAATGAATTCTCTGTCGCGGCAGAGAAAGGGCACAAAATGCTGTCGCGGCAGAGAAACACTAGTCCAAGGTAATGCTCTGCCGCGGTAGATAAAAGGCGCAAAATACTACCGCGTCAGAGACCCACTAGTCCCGATCCTTAACACCAACCGGGACTAGTGGGGGTGCACCCCGAGCGCGCCACGACAGCCACGTGGGCACCCACTAGTACCGGTTGGTAACTGGGCCGGGACTAGTGGTGGGCCTCTAGTCCCGCTTGGTTAGTCCCGGTTCCAAAACCGGGACTAAAGGCCCTTACGGACCGGGACTAGAGGCCATGTTTCCACTAGTGAAGATTTGGTTTGTGTGCACTGCTACAACTTATATCTGTGTCCTTCTTAGCCATGTATAGCTGTCAGTACTGGTTCATCCAGATGATGTATCAGATGCAGAGAATCTAGTATGACATGAGAACATGATGATATGAGATTAGAGGTGATATGATATTAAACATGCCAAGGATTGTATGGGAGGCCGCGGTGGGATTTGGTTTTTTTAGTTCCATGCTCACCACCACTAGGAACCAAGTTCTTGCCTTTGGAACCAAGACGAGCATACAGCGACACGGGGTTTGGGAATCCCTAGACTGACTAACTTGCCTAGTAGATTCCATAATCACATAATTCGGGATTTGCATTTGGCATATGCATAGAAAACATATTGAAAGATTTGGCGGGTGAAGGTGCATCATAACAGGTAGGTAAGCGTAGCCGGCGTTGCTTGGGGTAGATAGTGCCCCTGATAAACCAACCTCGCCTCACATCTATGGGGACTAGCTTTGGTATTTGACCCGTTACGTCGGAACCATCCTTAGGGCGTGACTCATGGTCTTGGCGAAAGCAAGGTAAAGGTCGTGGTCAACCACCCTCTGCCACCATACCAAGGAAGTGTGTCAAGTGGCACTAAGAGAAGGTTGGTACGTGTGGGTAAGTTGTACACCCCTGCACGGTTAAATATTTTTTAAAAGCCGTGGTCATGGTTATGAACGCTTGGTGACCAGATTCTAAGATCATAGAGAACTATAATCTAATTGTAAAAATTGGCACAACAACGTGTGCTTAAGGATGCTTCCTCATGGGTACGAGGGGGTGATCCTAGATAATATTCGATGATGATGATTTCGTGGATATCAAATATATGATGATCAATACTATGGATATGTCGCTCTATTATCCCCTTTTAAAATATTCTGATTAGACGAGCTTCCTCTCTCTCTTGTTTTTTTATATAAAAATGAATTTATGCAAAACAACCCCACCAGCCATAAGTCTTACGGAGTACACCCTGTTCTCACCCTTGCTCTGCTAATAATTTTTTAGCATAGTAAGTGTTCCCGGAAGATGAGTTTGGTACGACAACGACAATGATGACTAGCTTGGGGTTCCCGGCCGGCATCCTGGAATCTATAGGCTGAGACGTTATCGTTATATTTCAAGCCTCTTAGGCCATTTGTTAAGTTTGCTATACTGAATAGCATAATTTTCCGGTCGTTGTTTTATGTTTGTGGTCAGTGACCTCTGCTTGTAATAATTTGGTTCTTCGCTCAGTTATGAGCTTATTGTAATAATTTTTGTGTTGTAGGGTCACTATTGTGTTTCTGATTCTCTCGATGGATATCCTCGAGATCTAGGTTAGGCTTTTGTCAGAAGGAGGTCTGTGATTTGTCTAGCCCTGATCCCAGGGGTGTCACACAAATATAATACCAAAGAATGGTTATGAAAGCGTTGGATTATTCAGATAAGCACCAGAATTGTTTTGGGTCAAATTGCTGAAATTGGTTTGAGATGCACTACCGAAGTAATGCAAGGGGGTTTATGAAAATGTTTGTTAATTAACAATATTATAAATTAAAATAAACAAAAATTGTTTTTATTAATGAGATCTTGCATTAATTTTGGGAAAAAATTAATGCAAGCTGAGTGGATTTTGTGTTAATGGGAGTAGACTTAGTGGAAGCTCCCCTCACCATTATGGTAGGAGAGGTGGGGGCACCACCATAGCCATCCACGGCCTTAGGGCTGCGCCCCTCCCCTATAAAAGGACGTGGTGACCTCCTCTCAAGACACACCTCCTCGTGAAGGATCTTTGTCCCCTCTACTAAATTCTCCATGGCTTCGGATTAGCGAAGTTCATGTTATCATGGTGGTTTCTCTGGAAAGAATCTGCTGCTTCCTCTACTTTGCTGGAGAGAGGGCTCGGAAGTTGTCGGGGTGCTGGACGTGTGTGAGATCGGGATTATAGCTCCTATGCGACGTCTTTACGCGGAATTGGAAGGAACATGACATCGTTGAAAAGAATAGCTCGCATGCAACGGTTGTGAGGCAGCTAATATCCCAGGGCCACACGGGCCATAAAACGGTCGTTAAGGACACATTTAACTTTGTTCCAAGATTAGGGTTAAGCCAAACCGGTCGGTTGGGACAGCCAGTCAAGCCATTCAAACCAACCGCTTCCGACCGAGAGCGCGTGTCACACTGACTGTAGCTTCCCCGACGGAGGCGGCGGACCTCACCCATCGTTCTCGGCGCCGGCGGCGGCACGGCAATTAATTTAGGCGGCGGCGCTTTTGTTCGACGACGAAGGTGGTGAGTGCCATTTGAAAGCTAATTCCTCTCCCATTCTTCTGAATTCGAGATCCCAGCGTGCCCATTGATGCTAGATTGTGGAGGCGAGGGTGTGTTGAATGGGGCGAGGGGGAACGAGATGGAGCATGGAGAGGGGACTTCTAATCGGTATATCCCGTATCTCTGCACTTAATTTCTCTAAGGTTGAGCTCTTTGTTCTCTTCCGCTAGCTCACAGTGCCCGCCAAAAAAAGGGGAGACGATGTTGCGCGCCAAACCTTCGAATTTCGCATCAATTTCTTTCCCTCTAGGGCTGATTTAGTTGATGGCAGCACGCAGCTCATTGAGGGAGACACAGTTGTTAAATGGGAAGTGGAATTAGAACATGTTGATCCCCAAGAGCTAATAAACATGGGAGAGGAGGCGGTGAGGAAAATGGTGGAAAAAATTGGGGATAGTGTGGTTTGGGGGCCAGAGCAAGAAGTTTCTTTGTTATGATTTGATGATTGCAAATGTGACTATGTTAGGGTTGAGACAGGGGAACATATAGTTGATGAAATCGATGAGCGAAACGGTTGGACAAGCAAAACTGTTCTGTTTTTAGCAGAGCTCATTGATCTGAAACCTGATTCGAGGGTTGGATATGTGGCCTCGAAGCTGGCTGCTCAGATGGTCAAGGATGATTGGGCTGCACAAAGGCAAGTAATGCCTATACTTACTGAGTTGGAAGTGTTAACAGTGGAGGATGATGCTAATGCACAAGGGGATGCTGCAGATGCTAATGCACAAAGGATTGTAACTGTTGACTGGAATTCAGTTGAGATACATGACCGGACTGATTTGGTCATTGCACCAATAGATGACATTGAAATGGCAAAGCTTATTCACATTCCTATAGATGATAGAGACAAGGAGAAGAAGAGGGATGAAGCTACAAATGATGGTGACAACCATTTAAGATATGAAGAGGCAGATATAGATCTAGAGTTGTTGGAAAATGCTGCAGTTCATGTAGATGATGCACATGATGATGAGCTAGTAACAGTTTATGACAAAGAGTACCCAGTTATTGAAGTTGGGAGATTGTTTCCAAGCATGGATGAATTCAGGATGTGTTTCAGGACATATGCAGTCAAACGTGAGTTTGCTACCAAGACTATGTGGACTGATAAAAAGAAGTTCTATGCAAAATGCATAGGTTATGATGGTGGTGCCAAGCCTTGCAAGTGGTATATATCTGCTAGACGCCAACCTGATGGAAGGACAATAAGAGTGAATCAAATTCCAAAACCTCATACTTGCATTACAAGTTCTCAAACAGTTACAAAGATGACATCACAATTATGGGTTGCAGAAAAGATTAAGACCATTTTATCCACAACACCAAACAACACTGCAAAGATACTGAAAATAGACTTGGAAAAGCAGTACCCCATTAAGCTGAATTATATTACAGTGTGGAAGGCAAAGCAAAGGGCAATGAAAGAGCTATATGGTGATTGGGCAAATACCTTTCGAATGCTTTATAACTTCAAAGCAGAAGTAGAGAATAGGTAACCTGGCAGTTTTGTCGAGATAGATACTGAGGTAACAGCTAATGGGAAAGTCTTCTTCTCTAAATTCTTCATGGCTTTAAAGCCTTGCATCGATGGCTTCAAAGCAGGGTGCCGTCCATATTTGAGTATAGACTCATCTTTCTTGACTGGAAAGTGGAATGGTAAACTAGCAGCATGCAGTGCTTTAGATGGACACAATTGGATGTTCCCTGTAGCTATTGGCATGTTTCAGTCTGAGACAGAGGCATCATGGACATGGTTCATGATGCAGTTGAAAAGATGCATAGGGTCAGTCTCTCCATTGGCAGTGCACAGAGATGCTTGAAAAGGTTTAGAAAATGCAGTGAAGATTGTTTTCCCTCATGCTGAGCAGAGGGAGTGCTTCGGACATATGTGGATGAATTTGATCAAAAAAATTCGGAGGAGATGATTTTGGATGCATGTGGCCAGCAGCAAGATATTACACCAGGCAGACACATTCATATCACCTTGGGAAGATTAAGGCGGCATGCTCTGAGGAGGATAGGGTCAAGTTTTGTACATGGTTGGAAACCTACCATTCTATTTTATGGTACAGGTCTAGTTTTAACACTGCCATCAAATGTGATCATATCACCAATAATTTGGCAGAAAGTTTCAACAACAAAGTGAAGGAGATAAAAGACTTGCCTGTCCATGACATGGTTGAACAGATCAGGATCATGATCATGAGGTTGTGGGAATTGAGAAGAAGGCTTGGTGATGTTCTTCAAGGAGATAAGCTTCCTGATGTTGTGCAGCAGGTGGTCAACGGGAGCAGAAATCTTGCACATTTGCGTGTTGAGAAATCCTCATTGTGGGGTGCTGAAGTCAGAGATACAAAGACTGGCAGGAGGCATGTTGTTGACACTCAATTGCATGAATGCACATGCCTTGAGTGGCAACACAGTAGGAAGCCTTGTGAGCATGCCATACTTTTCTTGGCCTCCAAACACAAGCTAAATATGCACCCATATTTGCATGAGTATTATTCTGTAGAAAAATTCAAGGCTGCATATGGAACACCACTTCCAGCACTTACAGATCAGTCTCGGTGGCACAAGTGGACATTCAGTTCTCCTTGTGTCCTCCTTTGATGAAAAGAAAGGCTGGCAGGCCCAAGCAGAGTAGATTCAAGGCTTGGTTTGAGAAAGGTGGGAGCAGCAAGAAGGGAAAGAAAGATGCCAAGCCAAAAGGGCTCAAAAAGGTAAGAAGAATAGATGCAAACTCTATGAAGAACTTGGACACCGAGCTGGCTCTACCAAGTGCAGATACAATGCTGAAAAGCCAAAGTATGTTCATCCAAAATCTATCCCATTTCTTGTTGATGATTTTTCTCCCCCAGCTAACTTGCTTGTTTTCAGGAGGAAGCATGGAGAAAAAGGCCCACCTCTTGTTGTTGTGAATCTTTGGCCGATGAAAAGGGCAAGAATCAATGGCCAAAGAAAGAAGAGAACTAACTGGATCATGTTTGGTCTTCTGAGGTGCAATCTGAACTTGTTTTGGAGGATGATGTGCAAACTGTTGAGGCTTTAGGGCACACCGTTTCTGATTTGGAAGCTCTGGTGCAAAATGAGGGGCAAAATGAGCCTGTTGTTGAGGCTCTGGTGCAAAATGAGCCTGTTGTTGAGGCTCTGGTGCAAACTGACCATGTTGTTGAGGCTCTGGTGCAAAGTGACCATGTTGATGAGGCTCTGGTGCCAGATTGTGTTGTTGAGGAGGTGCAGGAGGTGAAGGAGACTCTTGGACATGCTGTGGGGAGGCCAGATGGTAATGGTAAGAAAAAGAAGAGCATAAACCTGTTGTGTGGTGTGAAACTTGTGAAGGAGAAGAAAATGAGGGGTAAGAAGAGCCAAAAGAAATAGACTTTGAATTTGGCACTTGTTGTTGTGAACATTTGTTATTGTAATAATTTTGCAGTTGTTGTTGTTGTAAACATTTGTTATTATAATAATTTGTCACTTGTTGATAATTTGGACAAAATTAAAATATGATGGTAAATTTGAATTTCAACAAATGTAGCTATGTCACTTTTCTATGTTTGTATGAGCTTCCAACGTTTTTCTCATATGTACAATACAACTCATCCTCACCCTGATCCCTTTTGTGAAGTACAACTCACCCTCACCCAAAATGTGGTAGAAATGGGCTCCAAAGCTAGGGTAAACCGCCCCATTTCTAAGCAAGTTTTTTTTCGACCATTTCTAAAACCAAGTTTGATATTTTTCCTCAGAACTATGTCACATAACATGACACCATGCGAAGGTTTTGTATTTTTTTGATTTTTTTTGAATTAGTTATGCACATTTGAATGTCTGGTCAAACTTTTTGAAGGGTTTTCATAAATATTATTTGTTAGGGGCTGAGGCTCACAAAACTAGCATTGGATCTCTGCTGAAATAGCATGTTGTGAACCTAAAAATGATTTTTTCCAAAAATCATCAACATGGAATAATGTACCTGTAGTTCATATCTTACCCACTTCCAACCAATTCGGCAGGATTTGTCTTTTTCGCCAGGGATGGAATAAAAGGTTTGAGATACTCAATTTGGGAAATTCTACATGCTAGGTGGTCTAGTATTTTTGAAAAATAGGATGTTACCATTTTGAAACTTCAATTTGGTGGTTGCTTCACAAATCCCCCCTCTTTCGGCACTCAGAAAATAGAAAATGTATTTTCTGAGCGTCGAAAAAGAAAAGTTTGTGCTACAACATTGTTAGTCATCCCATTATACATATGCATGCCCAACATGGGCACATTATCACAAACTATGCCTTGATTCTAGCCATATCATTGGTCATTTGACCCGAAAGCCAGAAAACCTCGGAGGAGATAGGTCATTTTGTGAAGGGTTTTTTGAAATATGATTAATAGACCAAGTTCGATATTTTTCCTCACAACTATGTCACATAACATGACACCATGCTAAGGTTTTGTATTTTTTTGATTTTTTTTGAATTAGTTATGCACATTTGAATGTCTGGTCAAACTTGTGAAACCCCGTTGACTGGATCCTAAACCCAGCTAACCCTAAGGCCGAATGAGGAACGTAGATCTAACCCTAGCGCGACACTGTGGCCGTCTGATCGCGTCTTCTAGAAGGATTCCGCGGGTGGCTCTGGGCGATCCGTGGAAGGGCTTGTTCTGCAACCTGATTGGTTGGCGTCTCTTAGAAGGATTTCACGGCTAGCTCTTGGCGATCCGTGGGATGGATGATTCTGGAATCTGATTGGCTTCATCGTTTTTCCATGAACAGATAAGGTAAAGCGTGGCACACTCCATTGACCGTTGGGCCGAGCGTGGAATGCGAGGGCGTTGGGCGGGGCGGGCTGCACCATGCATGCAGCTGCCCCTAGCGTTGCAGTCTAGCTATTTTGCGTGCAATAGCGCTGCAGCGTATTTACTCCCCCCGTCGCACTAAATAAGTGTATGTCTAACAACTTTCTTCAGTCAAATTTACTCCCCTCAGGTTTATGCGCCATAGAAAAAGTCAATATTTATAAACTTTCACTATGTATATAAGGCTAGTCATAGTGGGACTATGTATAGAAACTTTGACTATATATATGAGGCTAGACATGTATTGTCAACTAGCAATGTTACCATAAACATCACAAATTTTAAGACACAATGAGTCTACATTGTAATATATGAGACTTTGCATGATACCACATCTATGTTATTTTGCACTATGGAGTAGTAACTTAGACTAGTAACATATGCATGTTACTACTGTAAGTTACTCTCACATACTCCCTCCGTCCGCAAATAAATTGAAGAGACCATTTTCTAAATGTTATTGGACTTGATTTCCGTGAAGCAATTTTTCTACTTTAAAGTGCATTGGAAAGGTAGAAGTACACTTTTTATGGACAAATTTTGAAGCCAAACGTACACTTATTTATGGACAAAGGGAGTATGCATGTCACTATGACCAGGCTAAGAAAAAATATCAAAATCTAAAATATGTAATAAATATAACGTACAGCGTGGCACACTCCATTGACCGTTGGACCGAGCGTGGTATTCGAGGGCGCTGGGCGCATGCTATGCAGCTGTCTCTCGCGTCGCAGTCTAGCTATTTTGCGTGCAACAGCGCTGCAGCGTATTTACTCCCTCCATCGCATTAAATAAGTATACGTTGAACAACTTTCTTCAGTCAAACTTACTCCCATCCGGTTCATGCGTCATACAAAAAGTTAATATTTATAAATCTAAAATATCAACTTTGACTACGTATATAAGAAAAAAAATCAAAATCTAAAATATTATAAACTTAGTTTCATACTCCCTCTATTCCCTCCAATTGACATCCCTCTGATTACTCCCACCGATTTTTCTCGTGTGTGTAAAAATGAACGAGTTTGTTGCATGCAGTGTGTAAAAACGAACGAGTACCTTGGTACTAGATTCCTGCATTTATTACCGAGTAAATCAAGGTCAAATTCTATTTTCTCTTTTATTTTTATTTTTCACTGCCAATGAACAACTACCTTGGACGTTTTTTCTCTCTTTCGCATTAATGCATGCATGCATGCAGGGGCGAGGGCGACGGTGCAGGGGTCACGTCGCATCCTAGCAATTTTGCACTGACCGCATTGATCACGCACGCGGCTACGCCCGCTGCCCACACGCAACGCAGCGCACGCGGCTGCGCCAACGCTGGATTCCCACGCCGCCCTTCACGCCCCGGCCTCAATAAATAGGCAAAACGCCTTTGCCTCCTCATCTCATCTTTCCCCCCATCTTCAACCTCTCGAGCCTGTCCCTTTGCCTCCTCCTAGCCCCCAAAACACTCGACCTTGGCGACCTCCCCCCTCCGCTTCCCTTCCGATAGCGAAGTTAGCGATGAGGACAACCACCCGGACCACAAGCAGGTCTAGGAGCAGGAGGCGCCCACGCGCCCCAAGCGTGGAAAAAAGGAGGGGCGACGCAAAGCCCCGTCCCCGGAGGGCCCCTTCGTCCACAACCCCGTCCCCGGCGGCGGCCACCTCCCCGACGACGGCCCCTCCGAAGCATACTGGAAGGCGGCGGAGAAGCAGGAGGCAAAGGAGGAGGTTGCTTACGCCAAGTGGGAGGAGAAGCAGGCCAAGCGCGCCTTGAATAAAAGGCGCATACGGGAGGAGGAGGAACGACGGGAGGCCAATCGCTGGGCCTTCCAGGAGGAGCAGCGGCGGCGGGAGCAACGGGAGAGGCTGGCGGACTGGAAATGCCGCAGCGGCTCGGAGCGCGGCGGCACCGGCACCGCCTCCACCGCCGATGGAGTAGGGTAGCTAGGGTTAGGGTTTAGGGGCTAGCCCAGGGTTGAGGCCCCTATATTATTGTACCCTTTTCTTTTTATTGTAATGTTATCTCAATGTTATCGATCGGGCTATCTAATATAAGGAATGTTATCCCAATATTATCTACCCCCTTGTTTTATTGTAATCTGTGTTTTGTCATTTGTCAAAACACCCAAAACAACAAGTGCATAAAACAAAAGACACAAAAACAAGTTCTCATATAATACTCGTGCAATATTTATAAAATGAGTGAAATTAGAAAAGCTCAAAAGGAAGAATAAGTTAACGTTATGATGGTTGATTATTTTCAAACAACACATGGTTCATTTTCAAACGAGACATTTACATATTTACATAAGTTAAAGGAGCGCCCAAGTTATATTAGTTAAATGGATGCTCTTGGACTTCATTTATATATTTACTTTCGCAAAAAATAAAAGATTGCGACCTGAGCACGAGTATCTGCAGATCCACACGTCCTTATTTAGATTGCAACGTGAGTACCATTTTTTTGCCCAATCAACATGAAGTTACTATTGGGCCTCGATACGACTATTTTGGCTTGGCTAAGTTCTATTTGGGCCTGGCCTTTTTCAATCCTCGTCAATTGTTTTTTTAACTTTTAAACCCCTCCCCCTCCCCTGCACACGGGCGCCCCCTGCACACCGACAAAACTGAAGGAACACTGACGAAACTGAAGGAACACTGATTTCGAAAACAGAGCAGCTCAAAATTAGCCCGAATTTGTGTTGCATTTTATTCAAGCCAAAGACATAGACCATTACATCCATTACAAAGCATCACTCCAACACTGACTGCGCTATCTAATGACTAACGATCAGGAGATAAACTAATTCGAGAGAAATTACACAAAAATAAAAAAATCGGCCATCAGATTGTCCTGCTTCTTCAATTCGATGATTTTCATTAGCTGCTTGTTCATCTTCTTCAGCTCGGCCTTCACTTCCGCATCCACCGTAGTACTAGCGGAAATGGGGTTGCTACATCCCAATTGCTCCACCACGGAAGGGTTTTCGAGCTCCCGGGATGCTACATCCACCCCAATTAGCTCGATGTACTCATCAAGCCACTCAAAATGCCCACATTTTGGCAGTTCCTGAAATCGCAGAGATGAACCCTAAATCCCAAATTCGATGAAATGCATGAAATTTCGAAAGAAAAGCGAGAAATTGGCGCTCGGAACACTCAGATCTCACCTTTCCCGGCTCGGGCTTGCTCTCACACTTCACAAATTCCCGGCCAATGTTGTCGTTCTTGTCGGTGGATGTGACAAGCCGCTTCAGGGGCGCGATACGGGGGCAATCAGGGCACCTCCTCATCGTCACCGCACCATACCGAGGCCATGAGCGGTAGGAGGAAGCAGAGCTCGACATCCCTCGCCGGCGTTGCCGCACTTGCTCACCGGAGAAGAAAACGGAAGGGGATGAGATGATGGAACGGTGGCGGGAGTGCTCGGGTGCGGGGACGGATCGGGGCCGACGGCTCTCTTCAACCACAAGGTGGGTCCCACGATATGAGGTGGACATCAGGTGAGTTCCGCCGTGACGTTGAGAGGCTGTGGGTCCTACTGTGTTCAGCTGATTCGAATTCGTTGACGGTCTCGTGGGGTTAAGTAGAAGTGTCGCACAGGAGCTATTTGCCGCTTCATAAGTGTCTCATGCGAGCTATTCTTTGCAACGATGTCGCATTCCTTCCAATTCCACGTAAAGACGTCGCATGGGAGCTATAAGCCCGTGTGAGATCACTGATGTGTTTCTGGTTTGTGGTATTGGATTCAACTCGATCTTAAGATAAGCAAGTGTACGACTACATCATCCACGAGAATAAAACTCGTAAAGATTTTCGGTCTTCGAGGGTGAGTTATCTTTGGATGTATATCAACCTGTTGCTTGTATCCAGATAGATAGATCTTGGTTCTTAGTTGTTCATGTCATAGAATTTTTTTTGTTTTCTATGCTGCGAACCCAACACGCTCGAAGGTTAGGATGAACTGCATAATGTTTTCTTGTTTCAGGAGTTCCGGGGGTGCTTAACAAACAAAGCTTTCTTTATATCTTACATTTTCGGTGGGTCTCCTCAACAACCCCATGTTCAACTAGAGGTCATATTCACTCCTCCTAGGCAAATTTGTCATAAGAATTTGAACGCTCCCCGCTTACTAATCAAGGTGATGGACCACCTTGCTGACAACAACATCTAGGGTATACGCTTCGATGTGTCAAGATGACAAGAGGACCTTGTTGAGGAAATGGCTTTGCAAGAACTACATTTAGCCCTACTATTTACCTTATTGTACTATTGTGTGCTGCAGATGAACTACTTTAACATGAGCTTGTATATTTTGGGAGGTGGCGAAACATCCCCCTCTATTATCTAGGGCTTGATAAAACTACGGTCGTAGATGGTATATAGTAACCCCTCCAATGATAACCTGCTTATGAAACCTCCTTACAATGAATTGCTTATGATGAACTGCTTGGATTGTTGAGTAACTTATCACTCAAATGTAAAAGGTTACCACACTAGTTCAGCTGCGATCAAACCAAACGTCGTGTGCATTTAGTCGCTCGGCAGCTGCAGCAACCAAATATATAAGCCTTGTCTCTCTACTCATGTTGAAAAAGTGTATGCGGACTATCAAACGAGCTTATTAAGTTGGCTCAGGGGATGTTTGAGCCTGGCACTCACCCAGACAAGTTACCAAACAAGCCCTAGGCTTTTGGATCACCGTTTAGAGATACGGCCCGAGACGCTCTAACAACTATTCCCTCCGTTTTAAAATATAAGATGTTTTACCACCTACACAATAGGTTCAGATACACTGCTTTGGCAAAGCTAAACCAACTTATTTTAAAATGGAGGGAGTAGTTGCTTCAAATGTACCCTAAATTTATCTAAACTTTAACTATTGAAAACCAGTACACCAATATACACACTATAGTATCGCACCTGTAAAAAAACACTAGCATCATTTTATAAAATCGTTTGACCTGAGCGGACGGCATGCATAGGGCGAGGGATGGTACGAGGGCCCAGATGAGGACATGATGTGGACATGGATCTATGGCACGCGTTCCTAGCCAGGTGATGCCGATGCTGAGTGTCGACCTTTTCCTTCGCTTAATCTGGCGTTTGTTGTTTCATCGCCATTATCAGATGCTGATGCGATGCATATGATTGGTGCGTGCTGTGTGCTTCCACTAGCTTGGCATACGTAAGCGGTACATGCATATATGAAGATCATGCCTTTACATATTATACAGAAATCCAACGCAAAATAATATATTATACAGAAATCGAAAACATAGGGTTTCAATTGCACGGTTGTTTGGATCGTGGAACATGAAAAATACAAGATAATTTCTTTTGCTGAACACGTATTTATTTTTCGTCAAATCGACATTGTTGCTAGATCAAAATTAACTTGCATGGATTGCGGCAGCGGTGCCGTAAAAATCCTAGATGGGTTTTGTTCCTCCCGCCGGTCACGCCGACTGTCCACTCCGTATCTGGTTGCTTTTGGCTCTTGGAGGCTTGGCGGACCACAATGCCTCGCCACCAGGAGGTTCCCCTTTTGTGTAGACGGTTTTTCCTTGTCTATTTCGGGATGCTGAGGTGACGGATATCTTAAAGTTAGAATAAGTTCTTCCCTAACCTATCCTCGCTCAGGTGGTGCATCTAGCGTTGGCCGAGGACGTGCAAAGTGATGTATCCGACAGATCTCGTGGGGTCTAACATTTTCGTGTTCGCTGGTGTGTTTTTGGTCAGTCTCTTTCAATCTACGTTTTTCTTCAATGTTTAACAAGCTTTGCCCCACAAGTGTTTGTAGTCGTCCCTAGGTGGTCCATAGGCCTATCTGTAATTTTATTAATTTTAGGCCTCGTTGTACTACTGTTGATGATTATTAATAGATTGATAGATTTTTCAGAAAATAAAAATCAACAATGTTGCTTTTCTTTGCATCAACAATGTCCCATACCTTCAAAAAAAAAGTGGCCCCCATTGCCATGCTACTTTTTAATATACAGGAGGACGTTTCAAACTAATGCAACAAGTTGCTGGTTACAAATCTCAAAACTTGTTCGGTTACAGTTTTTCTTTTGTATTTTACAGAGCTAGAATATTTTACAAGGGACATTATAATGTAAGCCACTGAAATAGTTCGTCAAACCTTCAAATAAACAAAATCTTGTTCGAGAAATAAGGTCATCTTATTAAGTGGTAGTTAGTGACTTGTGATGAAAAATTAATTTTACCATCTAATGTGCAAAAACTAGAAATAGCAAGCTAGTGGTGCACATTATCTATATGATCATAAGTTTTATTTTTCCAGGCAAGGGGATTTTGATATCTAAAGTTCACAATTATGGGAGAGTCACTAGTTAAGGGACGACAACTAGCTAGAGAGGCAAGGTACCATGCCATGTCCACACATATCGAAGCAATTTCATCCACGAATCACCTTCGTCCGCCACCTAGTCGACCACTTTCTCCCGAAAGTTCACAGACAATGTACCTATGTGGCCACTCCTCCCTCCCATGTTGAACAATACAATGTTTCTTTTCTTTCCAAACCACCGCAATCTGACCCCGATGTGTTGTGTCATGTTCAATTGGTGCATCATCACGGATTCCTGGTCACACATGGTCCATTTACAACCGATATGGATATCGTCTTCTTCGGTGTCGGGGAATTGGCAATTTAAACTTGATAGTAGAATCAAAATATATATAACTTCACCACCACTCGTGTACTAACTCCAAATATCGTTTTTCTTCACAAACGGAAACCTTCGAAGCCGCATATGGAGGAAATATGAACTCAAGGCGTCAAACACTCGTGGCGCCAATGTCAGGTCCGGTGAGTAATTTTTGATACTTGAGAAATATAGTAGCAAATCAACACATAGGGAAATCAATCCTTCTAGGTAGAGAACCTCACAATCTGAGAGATAAACACAAGCCTAGTTCACCTAAATCTTCTTTGACTATTATCAAATGTGTGATACCACAAGTTCAAGAAAGCACTAGAGGATCTCATACGTCAAGATATCATAGATCTTGGATGCCAACAACAAGATTTGGGGCACACGATCTAGGGATCTGAATAATCTCATCAAAGGTGGTGGAACCGCCGCTTGAAGGTGACAACAATAGTACATCTCGACACTATGGACACCGGTTAAACCCCCTATCGACAACAGAAAAATTCTACATTGCCAGAGGCATGTCACTGATGTGAATACCTTAGTGGACACAGAGCAGATAACTGTCACTAAAGGCACCCCTTTTGGAAATGGTGATCCACATTCTTTCCCTAGAGTCGAGCTTATGAGTTACGGTTATTCTAATTACATTCGTTTGGACTAAACCTCTTTTTTCAGTCTACATGAATATATATTTCATAGTTTTACACATTAAAATGCTATGAACACATGCACTGGCGTAGTAACATATTTCATTCATAACATAAACCAATGTATTCATTAATTTGTAGCATAACCGATTACACATAGTCTTTTCGGTAGCTACAATATGTCACTAAATTTATAAGAATTCCTACAAGATGTCATACAGTCTTTAGGCTCACAAAGAGGATCGGTAGCTATTTCATGCTTTTCCAAACCACCTCCTTCCCATGACACTAAAAAAGAAAAGATAGAAACACACCCACCACCATCCCTCCACCTCTTCCACGCCCTAGCTGCCGGGTGACCCTAGCACTCCAGCGTTCAAAGCTTCCCCCTCTTCATGTGTACTTGTAGCATTGGGATGAGCCGCACAAGAGGGAACTGGGAGGATTTGTTCGTGGGATACCCCGACTACACTGCCCTAACGACACTACACCATGTGATGCACCTATGCACCTAGTGGCACTCCCTTGATCTACAACTACAACAATCATAATTTTATGCGGTACAAAATTTAAATTTGCACCAGTGAAGGCTAAGAGAATCGCCACAATGTTACCTAAATATAACCTTCTTAGTAGAATTTGGAATGGCAACCGAAACTACTGACTCTAATCCAAGGATGTTATCTCAACTTGGCTCTAATGTAAGCACCAAGCAACATTGCCATACAATTTTTTTGTTTGGGGATTTGTAGAATTCATTCTAACATGGCACATAAATATCCGAGGGATATAATAATTAGTAGCATGCTTGGATCACTCATGTGAGAAATTTTCATATAAACACACCAAACGAGGTAAATCAAGCCTATTTTATCTTAATTAGTAAAATTTGGAATGGAGAATATGACAGATGATTCGGAACAAATAGGAAAAGGAAGAGATTATACAATTAGAAATTTATTTTTTCTATTAGACACGGCAAAAGAGAAGGAGAATTATAGGCTCTTGGTTTTACATACCTCGTACTGAACTTTGAAACACAAACTGTGGCATTTTGTATAAAACCAATTAAGACTGAGCTCAAAATCCAAAGGTTAAAACGAAAACATATATATAAACAATCCACTTAGCTATGTGAAAGAGTAATCAGTAATTACTAAACCCTCCCTAGCTAATATGTTGTATATAGAGTATGCGGCGAATGATAAATCCCTCGGACAAAACCTACCTGTTAATTTGTACCACACACTGATGGACACATTGACATTTGGGGTGGTACAAGATATGAAACCATTACTACCCGTACTAAGACTAGTATATTTGCACATATTCATATAAAGATATGAACATCAACATTTTATGGCCCAGTTCTTAAAGAAGATCCACCAAAACAGTTAGAGTCCAAATTGAGTGACTGATTTTTTGCTTGTTTTCTGCCTTCGATCTTCTTGTGAAACTTTTTGATAGATTATTTACGCATAATTACATGATAAAAATCAATAATGTTCAACAGAAAAAGGTGCTAGCTAGCAAACAAAGGAAGAAACAAGAGGGGAACGAAATTGGACAACATCCGGCCTGATCGAGATCCAGTTGACATACTCAATCTTAAACTGTCACCACATCCGGCCTTTTGAGCCGGGAAGTGAACAATTACCATACCATGTCGATCTCATGAGTATCATTGCTCATGCACAGGTATACATTTGACCAATCAATCACCGAATTTATTACTCACAAGATAACGAGCACAGTTAGCCATCAAATCCAGTGGCTAGCTAGGAAGGTCCGTAGGTGTGTAGAAGCTCACCCTAGTGCCTGGACATGCCGACCATGGCGGCCGCCACCGGGGCATAGTAGTAGTAGTGCGTCGATCCTGATGATGACGATGAAGGCGAAGACGGCGGCGCGGTCGTCGGGCGGACAGCTGTGTTGGAGAACCGGACAGCCACGAGCAGCACCGTGCCGAGCTCCAGCACCATGGCGACGGCCTCATGAAGCCAGCAGAAGCTCCTCCGCATGACCACCCCCAGCACCAGTTGGATCGCGCAGTCCATGATCTGCCGGCCGGCCGGCTGGTCTTCGACAACGGCGAGATATGACCTTGACGGTGTCGAACGACCTAGCTCCTCGCTCTCTCTCACTCTTTTATTTTCTTTATTAGAAAGAAGCGTTAGTTTCTGTGATCGATCTAGCTCGATCGTGGCGTGTGGTTTTAGACGGCAGGTAGGTTGCTTTTCTCATCTACCTTCCTATATTAATATTGTATATCTACTAGATGTCGATAGCCATCTGATGGCACGATGCAAGTTTGTGCAGATCAGATGAATATTAGTATATTACCTACTATTTGTAAACATGGATTTATTCATCGTCTCGAATTAGGAAATTTGCTAGGATTTGTCCGCAGAAATTAAGTTAATCACATTCAACATGTCATGATGCAGAAATTCACAACCAAGTTTTGTTGTTTTTCTCTGTCTCTCTCTATGACTTAAACGTAGTTCTTGTAGTCGTCTTAGCAATCCTTCCTCGTACATCCCAAATTTATGTCGTCCACAAGAAAAAATATTAAACTTGATCAGTAGCTTTTTTTTGCGGGTACTTGATCAAAAGCTTATTAACCAGTAAAATTTCAGTTCGGTAACACAAACACTATTTCAGCTAGGAGCACACAGCCGCCAGCTCTTCCATCTCCCACCGCCACTGTTGCCACCCGCCAACCACTGCCGCAGTGGCAGCTCCGTTCACGCTAATTAACCGGGAGTGTCGTGGGTCCTTTGTCAAGTCTTCTGGGTGACAAGGCTTAAATGATAAGGTGGAGGCCCCACTACTAAGAGAAAGGACTATAGAAAAAAATGTACTGCCGGACACTAAATTAGTGGGCCGTCCGCGCTATCTACCTCTGGCGTCAATCTATGGTCACACGCTGGCGCTACTTAACTACCTCCGGCGCCCGGGGCGCCGCGCCCCACCGCTCACACGTGCCGGTGCTAATCCACGTACGACCACCTCCGTCCCTCATCTTACAGTTACCCCCGGAGCGCACATCTTCTGCACTGTCCTGTGTACCCCTGGCATACCCCATAGCCACGTGCGAAAACCCCTGGCGCCCTCCATAGCTAACGCGAAGGCGCTACCACCCCAGCCCAGCCACAGACAAACGGCGTGAGCCCTCCCCTAAGCCCGCAAGCACACGCGCGCCTCCACCCATCGGTGGAAAACAGGGCTGTAGTCTCGGGCCGCAACGGGCTCTAATCCCGGTATTGGATCCGGGACTAGAGGCCTCCCTCTAGTCCCGGCTCGCAACGGCCCACGACTGACACTAGTGCAGAGCCCTCCCTTTAACTCCGGTTGGGAGGGCCCTCTAACAGCGGTTCCCCAACCGCTGTTGAGGGTTCGGTGTTAGAGGGGGGCCCCTTTAACACCGGTTCGTGCGCACGTGGGGCTGCCGCAGGCCTCAGGCTCCCCCTTTTAACACCGGTTATTCTGAACCGGTGTTAAAATTCTTCTGCAGCGGCGATTTAGGAACTTTTCTGCGGCGGCGAAATCTGCCACGGCAGATTTCTGCCCGTTAGGCGTATTTACCGGGAGGGGGCGAGGGGAATCGATTGGGAGCGGTATACACATAAATCGTCATCGGTACATACGAGTAAATGAATAATTAAGCAACTATTATTATACACAAACATCGTCATCGGCACATACATCGTCATCGGCACATATACATCGTCATCGTTCATTTTGATGGATATCTAAAGAGTTCTCCGCCAGGCGTGACGACCTCATCAAGTATGAACCCCGCCAATTCCTCTTGAATGGCTCGTATGCGTTCAAATGGTAGTAGTTGGTCCCGCATCCGTTCGATCTGAATATATATGAAGAATGGGCCGTCAATATATATATAAGAATAAAACTCAACACAAATGATGGTAATAAAATAATGTTGTGGACTTTGTTTACTTACTCTAAGTTGTTCTAGTGCGGCTTGGCCCGTCGCACATATCGTGTTGCGAATGAACTCGCAAACATAGTACCCACATAAGTTATTGCCGTGTCCCTGATGCGCGCACTTTACGAGAATAGAGAGTTCAATCAAAATAATAATCAATAAAGCATGATATAATGGAATTGGAAGCTAACTAGTATTACTTACATTTTGGTCTACAAATTTTAGTTCTTCTGACCATTCACCCACGGCCCTGCCCGTGAACCTTTTCCAAACCCTGTCCGGCAAAGAAAATGGATAAAGGAGTAATTAATTACTTGTTGTCACTAAAGTTGCCGATCTAGTGCGATAATATGATTGAAATTACCTCTGGAGCATCTCTCTAAAGTCTTCCCATATCTCTTTTTCTTTTCGTAACGAGTCCATGACAAGGATTTTTCCTGAGTCGGGTTGAATGACTAGCAGAATAAAGTGGAACCTACGCACGCATAACTCATCATCAGTTACACTTAACATCGAGTAAGCCGAAACAGAATGTGTGCAAGAGAGAGGGTAACAGTACTCACGAGAAGTTGTAAGGCAATAGTATTTCCCTTTTGGTTTGTTGTCTCAGTAAAGACGTTAGCAAGTAATCTTCTGTTTGCCCGGGTTTGGTTTTTACCACTTCTTCATGAACTCTATTTGGGTCAACGAACCTAATGTCAAAAGGGCCTCCTTTCATGCATTCCATAACCTTTTTCCTGCATAATAGTATATACATATATGGTGAGCATATATATACATGCAATTAATGAAGTGAATGAGATGAGATAAAAATTACAGAAATAGTACTTACACACAATAAAGGCTGATTGCAGATTTGTCGAGTTCCTTCTGATTGAATAGAAAATGCAAGTTTTGAATGTTGAAGTCGATCGCGTCGTCTCCGCACAAGAAAATCTGATCTCTTATATGCGCCGTGATCCATTCTTCTTTTCTCGTCTTGCATAAATCAAGGTACCACTTGTGCAATTTTCGCATCTTTGTTGGTAGATTCTTGAGCTCCTCTTTCTTGACTAGATTCTTCCCATACTTCCATGGCTGTATGGGGTTGGCATCGCATTTGGGCAAGTTGTCTCCCATGACGTTCAAGTATGCAATGTAAGTCATCCCCATCTCATTGGCCTTTCTTTGTAGCTCTGGCTCGTAATCATTTACGGGAGGAGTGTCCCGTGTGTCGAACATTTGGAGCGGGGCACATGATTGGTTTTCCTGCTCTCTGAGCATGGGAACTGTTTTCTAGGGTGCCTCACGACTGCTACTTTCAGTCTCCCTACGCCGCCTTGCATCCGCCTTCAAAATGTGGCGCTCGTAGTCCGGCACAAGTGGGGTTTCAGGTTTCAAAATATTTTTGTAAAAATTCTCCACCACCGCCGGATCTATTTTCTCCTGTGGCTCGGCCCGTCTAGGTGCAAAGAATTTCTTGACCTGTTCTTCCGAGATTCTATTGGTCTCCTCGTCGCTGCGATTCCACGGTAAAACCGACAATGGCTTGGCGGAAGGCTGCGGGACGTAGTTTTTTGAACTCTTTGGCGTACGGTTTCCTGCAGATTTCTTTGTGGCAGTGCTACTGATGCTCCTCGTGGCAGTGCTCTTCCGCTTCTGTTGAGGAGATGGCTGAAGCACGGAGATGGTGACGGGCGGAGATGGCTGCCACGGAGATGGGTGACGGGCGGAGATGGCTGCAGCCGAGAGATGGGCTGTCATGCCGGAGATGGTCAGCCAGAGATAGCTAAGCGGCTCGATCGCTGACTGCGGAGGCAGCGGGGTGCCAGTGACCTCCAATTTGGAAGCACAATGTGTTCCTTCTTCCAAAGAATGGTTGTTTTCATTGCAAATTTGAGTTGAGTTTCCCTTCACCTGTAGCATGGTCAAGCTGTGCTTCCTCATATTCCTTCACAACCTCATCCACCCCGACAATAGCATAGCCATCTGGAATCGGTCGGCAGTGGTAAGTTCCACCAGCTACAGGAGGTAAGGCATAGCCAACAGCCACCTTAATGGATAAGCCCATTAATCTCACATGCAGCTCAGCGTGTTCGCTCTCCGTGATCTCATCCACGGGGTATCGAGGACCCGTCATTTCAAGCGTGGGCTGCACGTTCTCCGTGGAAGCCACACTGCTTTTCAGCAGATGCGGGCGCGGCAGCTTCCAATGCAGGCTCTTCATGCGCCGAGATGGGCCGGTAGCTTGATGGCTCATTGTGCATTCACTTGCGCTGCCGCAAGTGCATGTTCTATCTGTGTCATCCGCTCTGTATGCTCTTTTTCTTTTCTGCCGCGCCATCTGTAAGAGTCGCTCCAGTCGGCAAACCCATCCTTCCACGTCATACCCCCTGTGCCTCGTGCATGTCCAGGGTGTTCTTTTTTACCGATGGCGCGTGTGAGCTGGTCATTCTCTCTGTCGGGAAGGAAGGTCCTGGCGGATGTTTCCTCGTATGCCGTGATGAGTTCAGTGACGGGTTTGTCAAGGAGGGTTGGGAAGATACACAATCCTATTTCTGGGTCCAACCTTGCCCCGATTCCGTAGAACCAAGTCTTTGCACGTAGGTTCCACCCATCTGTCTGGGGTGTGATCCCTCTCTCGCGCAGGGCCTTCTCATCTTCCTTCCACTTAGGCCTCTGAGATATGTAGCCACCTGACCCCATCCTCTGGTGATATTCCTTCTTCAGGGCATTAAGCGTATTGGTTTCTGACCTCTTTTTAGCTATAGCACTTTTTTATATGTCTCAAATTCGGGCCAGTGAGGTCTTATCTTCGCATAATATGCGTCTTCGAAATTTGGAGTCTCGCCAGATTTGACAAATTTGTTCAATTTTGTCTTCTAGTTGCGGAAAGCGTCAGCCATCTTCTTTAGATTCCACTCTTTGACCTTTTCCTTTATAACCGGGTTGTTTTCATCCTCCTCTGGCGGAAGGGTGAAATTTACCAACAACGAATTCCAAAGCGTTTCTTTGGATCTGTCATCGACAAAGGTACCGTCGCCCTTCTTTGGCTTATTCCAATTTTCAATTATAATTGGGATTTGGTCCCTAACAAGAACTCCAGCCTGACATACAAATTTGTCTGCGGCCTTCTTGGGCTCCATCGGCCTGCCATCAACACGGACTGCTTCGATCGTGAACTTTGCACGATCTTTCAACCGCTGGCTCGCGCCTCGCTTGCTCTTTTTCGTAGAAGAAGATGGTTGCTGGCTGGTCGATCCAGAGGGCTAAAAGAAGAAAGAAGCGTTAATTAATACATGTAGAAGAAGATTGTTGGTGGAAGTCAGCTGAGGCTTAATCAATGCATATACCTCGCCGGACTTTGTAACCATTAAATTGCGTTCACCGGAGTCTTCATCTTCTCCATGACTAGTACTTGAGCTGTCGTCATCATGTCCCTCCAAGTTCAGATATTTTGAGGTGTCCTCATCAATAATGTTCTCCATTATTTCTTCTTCTTCAAGGTTTCTACTAAGTGGATCCATAGTTTCTAAAACAATAATATTATCTAGAGTAAGAGTGTAAACATTCAAATGGACTTGGATTCATACACAAATATACATATTATTCATACCAAAATACACAAATAAATACACAAATGAGTCAGAGGTCCAATTTGTATACAAGTTTTAATCTATGCATGTAGTATAATTTATCGAGCAAACAAGTTTTAATCAGGATGAGTCAGCAATCACACACATGGCAGACACGTGGCGCTCACCGGTGGGGTGACGTTGGTCTCGTTGGGCGGCGGTGCTCGTCGGACGGATGCGGCGGTCTCGTCAGGCGGCGGTGCTAGCGGCGGGCTCGTTGGGTGGCGGGCGGCGTCGGTGTTGAGGCGTGGCCTATGAGCTCCGAAGCGGCGGCAGCGAGATGCTCCTGCACGGGGAACAGAGCGAGGTGGTCAGGGCTCCTCGAAATAGGCTTGCGCCCCTCTATATTAATATAGCAATCACAAGATACAACGACAATGTTGGAGCAACAGAAAAGCAACAGCACAATCTAACCCAAAAAGAAAATAAAGAGAAAAATAAAAGAAACAAATGCCGACATCGAGCAGATCGACGAACGAAAACGACCCGTGACCGCTGCGCCCTCCGGAGTTGTCCCACCTCACTCCTAGCACTTCGAAGCACCGTGTTTCAAGCAACACCTTCAAGAAGGAATGCGACGTCGACGACGCTGTTGCCCGGACTTGTCCTAGGGTTTCCCTCCATATCCTCTCAGTGTCAGAGGGTTTGGATGGATTCCCTGTTTCTAAACTTGTCGAGGGTCTAGCCATCAGACGTGCGTTGTCAGTGCTCCAGGAGAAAGGCTACCAGGACTGTGTCCTGGAATCGTTTCTAAGCAGGTGATGCAGCAACTCATCACCTCGCTCTGCCGCATCCACGAAACCGGCATCGTGCACCGCGACATCAAGCCCTCCAACCTCGTCGTCACGCGTCGGGGCCAGGTGAAGCTCATCGACTTCGGCGCCGCCACGGACCTGCGCATCATCAAGAACTACGTGCCCGACCGCACCCTGCTCGACCCGGACTACTGCCTGCCCGAGCTCTACGTGCTCCCGGAGGAGACCCCCACGCCGCCCGCCGGGCCCATCACTGCCATCCTCTCCCTGATCCTCTGGCAGCTCAACAGCCCTGACCTCTTCGACATGTACTTCGCGGGCATCGTGCTCATGCAGATGGCCCCGACCTCTTGTGTCCTGGAATCGTTCCGCCACATCGCCGGGGAAGACGACGATGACACGAGGCCGAGGCTCGCCGGGGAAGAAGTATCCATGTCGCCATCGGCCGGACGGGTTGCACGGCGCGGGCAAGGGGGGACTCCCCCCTCTCCTCCTCGCCAACATGGACTCGTCGGCCCGCAACCCGACAAGGGAGCCGCGTCGCCGTCGCCCTCCGCGTCGGTTCCGGTGTGGCGTCAGCCGCCCGGCAGGTTCGGCGGCGCGGGATATACCGCTGGGCATGTGGAGGCAAAGGCCTAGGGCGCGGCCGCGCAGCGTTAGCGTTAGAGGGGCGTCTAGCCCCGCTGCGGCGGCGAGCGCCGTGCACACGGCCTGAGCCCCACCGTGTTAGAGGGAGGGGAAGGATGCGGGAAGAGAGGGTCGGGGGCGGCGGACCTCGACCTCCGAAGTGGCGGCGGCGAGACGGCGGGTCGGGGGCGGCGAGACGGAGGACCTCGAGCGGCGGTGGCGGCTCTTCGATCTCTCTGCGGCGGTGTGTTCGATCGATCTGGCTCAGTGGGGGGAAGAAAGGAAGGGGAAGGTGAAATAAATACACCCCCCCTTTAACACCGGTTCGTGGCTGGAACCGGTGTTAAAGAAATCGTTCACGCCAAGATTTAACCCCCCTTTAACACCGGTGTTAAAGGGGGGTGTGTATGAAGCGAAATAAATCTTTAACACGGTTCCTGCGGAACCGGTGTTAAAGGGGGGGCATTTATTTCATGCATTAAAGGGGCATTTTTAATTCAAAAAATATGATATGAATTTAGAAAATTCATATCTTTTTCATTTCAACTCAGAAAAATATGAATACTATATCATACTTTTCATAAAAATAATTTCTATCCATTCATGTAAATCATTTTATATTTACTTTACATGAAAATTTTCAAAATAATTAAAACACTTACATATAAATTTTTATTATTCAATTCAAACCAAAATAAGTTGTTAAATTCTAAAAATTTGAACATAAGAAATATTAAGCATCTAAAAAATGATTTTTATTAGATCAAATCATATTTTAATGCCGCATCTTTTGTATTAACATTTTTGAATTGATTGGATATTTAAATGTCGCACCTTTTGTATACACTTGAATCTCACCAAGCCTCGCTCAACTTGCATTGTTTTTTGATAAAATAGCATATTTGAACCTAAAAATGATTTTTGTAAAAAATCATGAGCATCGTATCATGTACTTGTAGTTCATATCTGACCCACTTCCTACCGATTCGGTAGAAATTTGTCTTTTTCACCAGAGGTGGACGGAAAGGTTTCAGATCCCCCTGTTGGTACATTGTGCATATAAGGTGGTCTAGTATTTTTGTAAAATGTGTTGGTGGTTTTTTGAATTAGCCATTTGGTGGTTGCTTCACAAAACCGTCCGTTTTTTATGCTCGGAAAATGGAAAATGCCTTTTTGGTGCGATAAAAAGGAAAACTTCCTCTTGCAACATTGTTTGTCATGCCATGATGCACATGTATGCACAATATGGCCATATTATCACAAACTATGCCTTAATTCTAGCCATAACATTGGTCATTTGACCCGAAAGCCAAGAAACCTCGAATGAGATAGGTCATTTTGAGACACTTACATAAAGCCGAACTGGAACTAAAAATTAAGATACATAAAAGAACTGAAAATTAAGATACATAGCCAGATTAAGTAACAATCGGCCGAACTGGAACTGAAAATTAAGATACATAAAAGAACTGAAAATTAAGATACATGGCCAGATTTAGTAACAATCGGCCGAACTTGTTTCAGAATGTTGGAGTTATTCAGTCATGCTCCTGCCTACCACCTGTAATACTCGCCACTGTAGTCGTCGTACTCGCCGCCGCCGTCATCGCTGTCGTCGTCGGGGTCGCCGTAATTGAACCTCTGGAGAGTACGCGTGGGCTGGACTTGAGGGTAGCGCGTGGGCTGGACTTGAGGGTAGCGCAGACGGGGGTTAGAGTCGGCGGCAGTGTCATAGTCCATGACGCTCTGGAGAGTCCGGCCGCGCCACCATAGCCGACGGCCGGCCTCGTTGAAGTTAGGAGGAGGTGGGCCGTCCTCCTCGTGCCTGGCGAGCGCCCTCTCATGCCGATCCACGAAGAAGGCTTCCCAAGTAGGGAAATAGTCGGTATGCCATCTGGGATTCCTCCGCTGCTCGGCGTGAGCTCAAGTAGTAGTGGTTCGTGATGGCCATCCGCGCCACACCTAGAGGGACAGGAGGAACCGGCACGCCTCCGGCGCTCAGCATCCAGCCGACGGGCACACGGTAGCCCGGCGGGCAGGTAGTTCGGCGCAGCGCCTCCGCCTCCAGGGTTAGTGCTACGGTGGAAGCCATGGGAAAGAGTGACGAGGTTGCGATATGAGTCTAGAGATGTGCAATGACAATGGAGGCCAACCCTACATATATATATAGTGAACTAGCGGGAAGAACTGGAGGGAAGAATCATGGAAGAAAAATGGCGGGAAGAAAAATGGCGGGAAGAAGAATGGCGGGAAGAAAAATGGCGGAAAAAATGGCGGGATGAACCTTTAGTCCGGTTGGAGACACCAACCGACAAAACACGAGTCAAGCACTAATAATAGGGGTGAGTGTCGACATTATGTCGTATGGCGTGTACCTTGTCGGATGGTGTCACCAACCGGGACTAAAGATGAACCTTTAGTCGGTTGGAGACACCATCCGGACAAAACACTAGTCAAGACTAATAATAGGGGTGAGTGTCGACATTATTTCGTAAGTGTCAACACTATGTCGAGCTGCTTGTACTATAAATAGGCATCCTTGTGAGTCCGATCCTCCGGCCCGGTTTGAGGCAGGGACACCACTACGGCCAGTTCGAGGAGATGCCGGAGCCCGATCCTCCGGCATCTCCGAGAAACTGGTCATAGAGGCACTCCCTAATATGTGAAATTAGTTAGCTCCCAGGTGTATTAATCTAGTTAGAGAAGTTACAAAGCTGCAAGATGGTTTTCGAGAGCAGGGACACCACTACGGCCAGTTTTAGGGAGATGCCGACGGAGCCTAGTCCTCCGGCATCTCCAAGAAACTGGTCATAGAGGCACTCCCTAATATGTGACCGCGCGCGTTTGGAGATCAGATCTTAATGGTAAGTACGAATCGGGACAACTTCTTCTCATAGTCCCGGTCCATACACAAAACATGACTAACACTCAAGACATGTATTAATATTAAAAACATGAACTAGAGTTACATAATATGAGCATGAACTTCTTGGCATATGTTCTTCCTTATGATCGCTTCAGACGTAACCATGGAGCATCTTCTTTACTTAACAGAATGCTTGGGTCAGTTTTCACTGTGAAGGGCGGAATTTCATCAAACTTATTATAATCTTCTAACATGTCTGTCTTGTCCTCGATTCCCACGATGTTTCTTTTCCCTGAAAGAACTATGCTGTGACGCTTTGGCTCATCATATGATGTATTCGTTTGCATATTTTTATTTTTTTTGGGTCTGGAGGACATGTCCTTCACATAGAAAACCTGAGCCACATCATTGGCTAGGACGAATGGTTCGTCTAAGTTCTTCATAAGATTGTTGAGATCCACCGTTGTCATTCCGTACTTCTTGTCTACCTCAACCCCTCCTCCTGTTAGCTTGACCCATTTGCATCGAAACAAGGGGACCTTAAAATTAGGTCCATAGTCAAGTTCCCATATCTCCTCTATGAACCCATAATACGTGGTCTTTTGCCCATTGTCTTCTGCTGCATCGAAGCGGACACCACTGTTTTGGTTGGTGCTCTTTTTATCTTGGCCTATCGTGTAAAATGTATTCCCATTTATCTCGTACCCTTGGAAAGTACATACAGTCGAAGATGGTGTCCTGGCCAACAAGTACAGCTGATCCCCAACAGTGGTGTTATTCGTGAGAAGTCTTTGCAGCCAGCCGCCAAAACTCGCCATGTGTTCACTTATAATCCATTCATCAGACTGCCCCGGGTGTTTGAGGCGTATTAAATTCTTGTGTTCATTGATATACGGGGCAACCAAGATAGATCTTTGTAAAACCGTGTAGTGTGCTTGATTGAGAGAATGCCCGTCCCTACATATCATTGCTTTACATCCTAGGGTGCCTTTTCCACACAGTCTCCCCTCATGTCGTGATTCTGGAACACCAATCGCCTTAAGGTCAGGAATAAAATCAACACAGAACTCAATGACCTCCTCTGTTACATAGCCCTTGGAGATGCTTCCTTCTGGCCTAGCATGGTTATGAACATATTTCTTTAAGACTCCCATGTACCTCTCAAAGGGGAACATATTGTGTAGAAATACAGGACCGAGAATGGCAATCACTTCTACTAGGTGAACCAGGAGATGCGTCATAATATTGAAGAAGGATGGTGGGAACACCAACTCAAAGCTGACAAGACATTGGGCCACATCTGTTTGTAACCCTGGTAGGCTTTCTGGATCGATTACCTTCTGAGATATTGCATTAAGGAATGCACATAGCTTCACAATGGGTACTCGAACATTTTCAGGTAGAAGCCCCCTCAATGCAATCGGAAGCAAAGTGTCATAATCACGTGGCAGTCATGAGACTTCAGGTTTTGGAATTTTTTCTCTGCCATATTTATTATTCTCTTTATATTCAACGAGAAGCCAGACGGGACCTTGATACTGCTCAGACATTCAAAAACGAATTCCTTCTCTGCTTTGGTAAGAGCGTAGCTGGCAGGAGTTAAGTGGCATCGTTTACCCTTCTTGTTCTCAGGATGCATAGGCTCTTCAGGGGCCTTCAGACGTTGCTGGTCCTGCCGTGCTTCCGGTGTATCTTTTGTCTTCCCATACACTCCTAGAAATCCTAGAAGGTTCACGCAAACATTCTTCGTCACGTGCATCACGTCGATTGAAGAGCGGACCTCTAAGACTTTCCAATAGGGTAGGTCCCAAATATAGATTGCTTCTTCCACATGGGCGCGTGTCCGGCATCATCATTCGAAACAGATAGACTGCCAGGACCTTTTCCAAAGATTACTTCTAGGTCCTTGACCATACCAAATACCTCCTCACCGGTACGGAGGAAAGGCTTCCTCTGGGGTTCTGCCAGACGTTTGAAATGCTTGCCTTTCTTTCTTCTTTGGATGCGTTCGAAGAAATCGGCGATACCCTAGGTACACAACCTTCTTACATTTATCCAAATATACACTTTCAGTATCATCTAAATAGTGTGTGCATGCATTGTATCCCTTGTTTATGTCTTACGAAATGTTACTAAGAGCAGGCCAATCATTGATGGTTCTGAAAAGCAATGCTTGTAGGTCAAATGGATCCCTTTGTGCTCATCCCACATACGTACACCTGGTTTGGCCCACTGTAAAAGTTCTTCAACTAATGGCCTTAGGTACACATCAATGTCGTTGCGGGTTGCCTCGGGCCTTGGATGAGCACTGGCATCATAATGAACTTCCTCTTCATACACAACCAAAGAGGAAGGTTATAGATACATAGGGTCACTGGGACAGGTCTTTGTGATTGCAGCTCTGCTCACCAAAAGGATTCATGTAAATGCGTACTTAGACCAAACCTTAAGTTCCTTGCGTCCACGTGCAAAGTCCGGTACTCTCGCCGAGTTTTCTCCACTGTGACCCATCGTGGGTGTCTCAACATCGCGTCTTTCTTACGGTCTTCCATGTGCCATCGCAACAACTTGGCATGCTGTTTATTTCTGAAGAGACGTTTTAACCGTGGTATTATAGGAGCATACCACATAACCTTGGCGGGAACCTTCTTACTAGGGGCCTCGCCCTCAACATCGCCAGGATCGTCTCTCGATCTTATACCGCATGTAGTGCATACCGGCATGCATCCAAATTCTCGCTTCTCACCGCAGAGGATTCGCATTAATGCAGCATGTATCTTACGCGTCTAATCCTAGAGGGCAGACAACCTTCTTTGCTTGGTATGTACTGTCGGACAACTCATTATTTCTTGGAAGAAGATTCTTCATTTTTACCAACAACTTTGAAAATGTGTTGTCAGTCACACCATTCTCTGCCTTCCATTGCAGCAAATCCAGTGTGACACCTAGCTTTTTGTGGACATCTTGGCAAGTTGGATACAACAATTTTTTGTGATCCTTTAACATCTGCTCCAGCTTCTCCTTCTTCTTTTCAGTTTCACATTCTTCCTTTGCATCAGTAATGGCCCGACCAAGATCGTCATCACTGGGCTCATCTGCTCCCTCTTGATCTTCATTATCTACCTCCGTTGCATTACCATCATATTCAGGATACATATTATGAAAGTTGTCATCATCCTCTTCTTCTTCATTGTCTTCCATCACAACCCCTTTTTCTTCGTGCTTGGTCCAACAATTATAGCTGGGCATGAAACCGGATCGAAGCAGGTGGGCGTGAATGGTTCTGGTATTTGTGTAGTATTTCTTGTTCTGACAGTGAACACACGGACAACACATAAAACCATTGTGAACACGGTTTGCATTAGCCACAACGATGAAATTTTGGAGGCCCGTAATGTACTCGGAAGTGCGGCGGTCACCGTACATCCATTGCCGATTCATCTGCATTAATATGTAGTATATATCAAAAAATAATAGGGAGATGACCATTTATATATATAGTACATCAATGACACATGAAACAATAGTTGCCGACCTCGACCGAGACGGAAAGAGCAACAAGAAAGCTTATTTTGAGCTCTCGGGCATTTCACCGAACACCTCTAGTGCATATGAAAAAACACAAACTAGCACTCTTCACACCCTCTTGCTAGGCTCCAAAATGTGAAAGAATGGAAGAGTGGGGTGTGTGTGGGCTGGGGTGGTGTCTTATATAGCCCCCCCCTTTAACACCGGTTCATGCCACGAACCGGTATTAAAGGGGGGGTAACACCGGTTCGTGGCATGAACCGGTGTTAAAGGGGGGCTCCTTTTTTGCCGCAGGGGCCACGCTGGTACAGCCCCCCCCTTTAACACCGGTTCGTAGAAGAACCGGTGTTGAAGCCCTTTTTCGGGATCAACAAAAGACCTCCTTTCCACTAGTGTGATAACAACCACGTGGCTGTTTTAGCGCCGCGGGGGGCAGAAACCCTCTAGTCCCGGACTGTAACACAACCCGGGACTAAAAGGTTTCCTCTCGCGACAGAGAAACACACATTTCTCTGCCGCGGCAGAGATTGTGTATTTCATTTTTTTGCCATTTCGTTCCTTTTTCGTTTTGTGTTTCACTATAATTCAAACATATATTTCAGTATACATATTATACGCTACTACATACACACTACACGTCGATGCATTTATATAATTAATTGATCCCTTGCAAGCATACATATAATCAGTCATATCAAAAGGAAGAAATGTTTTAAAATTACATGGTCTTTGATGAATATATATATATCATATCAGCTACATAAAGATGACTAAGGCAAATCGAGTTCCACGTCATCCGCATAATGCTCTCCATGTACATCAAGGACTTCCTTCATCATAAATCCCGCTGGCTCCTCTTGAATAGCTCTTATGCGCTGGTCTGGCTCTAGTTTCTCCCGCAAATCATAAATATAATGTGAGTCAACTTTCCGCTCACTGGTCAACTCGCGGATGTACTCGCAGACGTAGTATCCACATAAATGAGTTCCCGGTGGCTGCTGTAAACTCTTCACCATTTTATAAGTTAAATCCTCTTTGAATGGACCTGGTATTTTCTGTCTGAACCGTGTCCAACACATGCTCGGCAAATAAAATGAACAAAGGAGTTATTAGTTACTTGATATCAGGAAATAAATGAAAGAGGACGATACAATGCGATAATGATTGAAATTACTTATGGAGCATTTCTTTCATGTCGCTCCACTGCTCTTGGTCCCAACTTAATGAGTCGTGGACTTCAACTAGGGAGTTGTCAACTTGAATGTTTAGCAAGATCCAGTGGAATCTGCGGACATTTACATAAGCATACGTGCATAGCTCATCCAGTAAGCAAAAATAAAATATGTACAAGATATAAACACTCACTTGAAGTTATAAGAAAATAGTATTTCCTTACCAAAATTATGCTCGGTTAAGAACCTACACAGGTCTTCCTCCACGTCTTTGGGGTGATTCTTTAACGTATATTCATTAATGATATATGGGTCAATGAACCCAACGTCGTATCTTCTAGCTCTTTTGCATTCAAGCATCTTCATTCTGCGGAATATAATATCATCATACAAAAGGATATATAGTTAGGATAATATATTAAATGCAATGAACGAGCTGAGCTACAAACTTAATTATAGAAATAAATAACTTACAGACAGTAGCAACCAATGATAGATGTCGAGGGCACACTGGTTGTATAACTGAAACAGTTCGGTCATTTGAACCTGTATCGAGTATGGTTTGAAGTGATGCTCCTCTCTAACGTCCACCGGAAACCAATCTTCTGATGGTTTTTTCTGCTTGCGACATGTACCATTCGTGCAGATTTCGCAAATGTGTGGATAGACGCGCGAGCTCCTCATTACTGACTAGAGGCTCCCCTTGGACATACTACCGTACTATCTGACCCACTGGCGTATCTTCATAGCCTAAATATTGACCAAGAGACATATTTGCTTCGTTAGCAAGTGCTTTGGCCTGCGATACAGTAATTCCCATAAGTGCAGCATTATTATGGGCTCTAGGGTCCATTATTTGCATGTCCATATCCATTTCAGCTCTGAAGGCCTTGTCGAGGTCTGAAATGACTTTGAGCGGGGCGACCGATTGATTCTTCTGTGCTCCGATCTGGGAAACTTGCTTCCCGCTTTTTGCACTTGTGATTTTTTTCTTCTGTGCTTGCTTAATAATCTCCCGGTCATAGTCTGATTCCAGATTCATCGATATCTGGGATGGTTGCTCAAGAAAGGACTTAGCCCACTTTTTGGTTTTTTCATTATATACCGGATTTGGCTCAGGATTTTTTGGGTGCAAAATGCGCCTTAACTTGGGCAGCCACATCCGCGTTAGTTTCCTCATCGGGATTGTCATAAGGTCTCTTTGGAAGAGCCGGCGGGATATCGACTATCTTCGGCGTTTGACCTTTCTTCAATGTGGGGCGCGGGGGACCGTCGAACTTCCGTTTCTTCGACGAGGTAGTAGTATTGCACGGAGGCGGAGGCGGAGATCAAGTTGATGTACTCCTGCTGCGGCGATCGTCGGCGGGGCAGGGTGGACTTGGAGGTTGGCGATAATCGGGTTGGGGTGGACTTGGAGGTTGGCGATAATCGGGTTGGGGTGGACTTGGAGGTTGACGATATTCGATGCGGGGTGGACTTGGATTCCTTGGAGTCGGTGGCCTTGGCACCGAGCCTGGAAACTTGATGTACTTCTTATTCCATAGAATGATGTTGCGCTTAACATCTCCTAGTTTCGTAAGGCCTTCAGGCGTAGCGATTTCAATCTCTAGGTCCGCAAAATCCTCCACTATGTCATCCACCGTGACACGAGCATAGCCTGGTGGAATTGGAAGTGAATGGTGGAGTGCTCCAGGTAGACAAGGTAAAGCAGTGCCGATCGCCACGTTGAAGGACAGGTTGTTCATTGGCTGATGTAGCTCACATTGTGCCATCTCTCTGACATCATCCACGGGGTAGTGAGGAGCCGGTGCATCATCCAGCAGTGCTTGATCATCAGCACGGACCTCCGTGGAAGCCACGCTCCTTCTCCGTTGGCTAAGATCCAATGCAAGATCATCAGACCGCGGGTGAGTTGACGGCGGCGGCCTTTGGCTAATTTCATGCATGAGGTTCTTCAGATCAGCTAGGTCCTTCTCTACCCTAGAGATCCGGTCTGCCTACCGGCCCTTCTTTCTCTGACGGCTTCTGTAACTGGCATCGTACTGAGGAAACCCTTTCTTCCACGAGACACCGGCGCGCTTGCCTCGTGTTCGTCCTCCCTTTTCAGGATTCCCTAGGGCGCGTGTCAGCTGGTCGTTCTCTCTCTCGGGACGGAACAATCCCAATTCAGCATCGTTCATTGCTTTAATAAGGTCTTGGGAGGGTTTTAGAATTTTCTCATGAAATAATGTCTTCCCTGTTTCTGGGTCCAAGCATCCCCCGTGCCAGTACCACCAGTGCTTTGAGCTCTCGGGCTATCCATCTGTACCAGGAGTGACTCCTCTAGCCCTCATTTCCTTCTCCATAGTTTCCCACTTAGGGACGGCACTCTTGTAGCCACCTGTCCCCATTTTATGATGGTATTTCTTGTTGGCAGCATTTTAACGCATTCTTTGTCGACTTTGCCTTTGCTTTATCAGATTGCTTGTACTGTACAAAATCGGGCCACTGTTCTCGCAACTTCTTGTTTACTCCTTTGAAGTCTGGAGTTTTCTTTTTTGCGACATATTTTGCGTATAAACTTTTCTTGTGGATCCGGTACAGTTCAGCCATCTTGCTCAGTGCCCACTCCTTGACTTTAGCTCTATTTTCAAGCCCACCCGTCCTTGGGGTAATTCCATCTACCTCAAATTCCTCATACTCTGGAGGTAGTATGAAATGCGCTATGAGCTTCTGCCAAAGGTCATCTTGGCATCATCGATGACATAGCTGTTGGATTCTTCATCGGGTTTCTTTGAATTATTCCATTCTTGGATGGTGATCGGCAGGTTGTCCCTAACAAGCACCCTGCATTGATTTATAAACATCCTCCGGTGCTTCTCTGGAGAAATCGGTTCACCATCATCATCTATTTCTTCGATGGTGAACCTCTGATTACCATCCAACTTTTTGTTCGGCCCTCGTTTCGTTCGAGCTATCGATTGCTTCGATCCGGTGGGCTAAAAGAAGAAGAGAGAGTGATTAATATATATCTAGATCAGTTAATGAATAGAGGTAACACGAGACTTTATATATATATATGTACCTCGCCGGATCCTGTCGAGGGGCCATCATTATTGTTGCTATTTGTTTGCCCTTCGTCCATCTGGTCTTTCCCTTGGTACATTAGGTTTTCCTCTAGTAATAATAATAAATATTAGTAATAATAAATATTCTGGTCTTTCCCTTGGTACATTAGGTTTTCCTAAACATTTATACAAAACCTAAATATTAATAATAATAATAATAATAATAATAAATATTACTACAAAAACCTAACTATAACATTTCCTAGAATAATTATACTACTAATTACTACTAGACTAATTATAATCAAAACCTAAATACTAACATTTCCTAACATTTATACTACTAATCAAAACCTAAATACAAAAACCTAACTATAAAATTAAATAACCACCTCTGGCGAGGTGGTGCGGCGCGGCGCGGCACGGCGGGGCGGCGACACGGCGGGGCGGTGCGGCACGGCGGCACGGCGCGCGCGACACGTACGGCGGGCAGCGCGAAGGCTCGGCGGGCGGCGCGGCGTGCGGCGGCTCTACGATACGAAGACGAGGGCGGCGGCGGCGCGGGAATCGGCCGGCGGGCAGCACCTCCCCTTCTCTGCGTCGATGGCGCCTCGTCTTCGTCTTCGCCGCGTGCGAAGTGCTGGCTCGGCGTGCCAGGGGCGAGCGCGCATATATAAAGGGTCAACCCTTTAGTCCCGGGCTAAGCCACGGGACGGGACTAAAGACCGTCCTGTGGCTTAACCCGCGACTAAAGACCCCCCTTTAGTCGCGGGTTAAGCCACGGCCCGGGACTAAAGGGTTTTTTCGGCCGCTTCGTTTTCGCGCGCGCAGGCACCCTTTAGTCCCGGGTCCAGCCACGACCCGCGACTAATTGTTTTTTTGTAAATTTTATTTTTTTAATTCAAATCAAATATAAAAACTTTGGAAAATCATATCGTTTATTCTAATAATCCAAATAAAACAAATAATATGTCTATTATTATCAGAAAAATATAAAGAATCCTAATATAATATCCATTTATCTGTTTGCATCATTTATAAATTATTGCATCTGTAAATTTTCTTTTTTTAATTCAAATCAAATATAAAAACTTTGGAAAATCATATCTTTTATTGTACTAATCCAAATAAAACAAATAATATGTCTATTATTATCAGAAAATATAAAGAATCCTAATATAATAACCATTTATCTATTTGCATCATTTATAAATTATTTCATTTGTAAATTTTCTTTTTTTAATTCAAATCAAATATAAAAACTTTGGAAAATCATATCTTTTATTGTAATAATCCAAATAAAACAAATAATATGTCTATTATTATTAGAAAAATATAAAGAATCTTAATATAATATCCATTTATCTGTTTGCATCATTTATAAATTATTTCATTTGTAAATTTTCTTTTTAAATTAAAATTAAATATAAAAACTTTGGAAATCATATCTTTTATTGTAATAATCCAAATAAAACAAATAATATGTCTATTATTATCAGAAAAATATAAAGAATCTTAATATAATATCCATTTATCTGTTTGCATCATTTATAAATTATTTCATTTGTAAATTTTCTTTTTTTAATTCAAATCAAATATAAAAACTTTGGAAAATCATATCTTTTATTGTAATAATCCAAATAAAACAAATAATATGTCTATTATTATCAGAAAAATATAAAGAATCTTAATATAATATCCATTTAGTCCCGATTGTAGTCACAAACCGGGACTAAAGATATTTCCCGCCATTTCCCACCGCTACCCGCCAAGTTTTCCTGCCCTTTCCTTTCTACGATAGCTTTTAGTCTCGGATGTAGTGACTAACCGGGACTAAAGATATTTCCCGCCATTTCCCAAAGCTTCACGCCAAGTTTTCCCGCCCTTTCCCTCTATATTTAGGGAGATCGCGCCATGGCTATCCACACATCCACACCTTCCTCTCTTAGAACAATGGACAACGCCTACTGGGCCATTCTGACCCTCGAGGAGACCGAGGCGCTGTGCGCCTCCAACTACCCTTTTCCGTCGGGATACCGGCCGCCCGCCAGCAGGATGCTGAGCGCTGGAGGGGTTCCTGTCCCTCAAGGTTCCGCACGCCAGGCGGCCATCACAAACCACTTCTACCACGAGCTCACGCTGGAGCAGCGGATGGATCCCCAGTGGGATCCCGACAACTACGACACATGGAATGCCTTCTTTGCTAATAGGTGGGAAAGGGAGCTCGCCAGGTACGAGGGTGATGGCCCGCCCCTAGTGAACCATAACGATGCCGGCCGTCGTCTGTGGAGGGCGGACCGTACTATCATCAGAGTGATGCGCTACATCGCCGGGGGAGACCATCCTTGCCTGCGGTGCCCACGAGTCCACCCGCCACAGAGCCACAAAAAGGCCCCACACCGGCCCGGCGGTAGCGGCATCGTCTTCAAGGAGACCTCTCCCCCACCCACTGTGAATCCGAGGCTGGAATGGCCCCTGGTATATGCCATGGATGGGCTGAGGATCCCCGGAGTGGCAGGTGAGGTTGATGATGACGATGACGAAGAAGACCCTGAAGCTGCATACTATAGGACTAGGCATGATTATGACTAAAGGGGGCGGCTTTAGTCCTGAGTGTTATCTAGTCCCGGTTTGTCCCGGTTTTTAATATTAATAAATGTCTTGAGTGTTACCTAATAAATAGAGGGAAATGCCTATACAAAGAGAGGGTTCATCTTTAGTCCCGGTTGGAGAAACCAACCGCGACTGAAGGGATTGTGGCAGACTGGGCCAGGAAACACTAATAATAGGGGTGAGTGTCGACATTATGTCGTGCGGCTTGTACCTTGTCCCGGATGGTGTCACCAACCGGGACTAAAGATGAAGCTTTAGTCCCGGTTGGAGACACCAACCGGGACAAAACATGAGTCAACACTAATAATAGAGGTGAGTGTGGACATTATGCCGAGCTGCTTGTACTATAAATAGGCATCCTTATGAGTCCAGTCCTCCAGCCAGTTTGAGGCATCTCCAAGATGGTTTTCGAGAGCAGGGACACCACTACAGCTTCGAGGAGATGCACGAGCCCAGTCCTCCGGCATCTCCGAGAATCGGTCATAGAGGCACTCCTAATATGTGGAATTAGTTAGCTCCTGTGTATTGATCTAGTTAGAGAAGTTACAAGCTGCAAGATGGTTTCGAGTAGGGACACCACTACGAGTTTTGTGGAGATGCCGCCGATCCCACCTCCGTCATCTCCGAGAAACTGGTCATAGAGGCACTCCCTAATATGTGACCTCGCGCGTTTAGAGATCAGATCTTAATGGTAAGTACGAATCAGGACTAAAGGCCCTCCTTTAGTCCCGGTCCAGCCACAAAACGGGACTAACACACTCAAGATTGTTTGCAGACAACACTATAAAAATGGACACATAGAGCATCTTCACTCATAAAATGTTACAATTATTACATATCATTTCTTCACGTGTGTTCCTTTCTGATCCCGTCGTATCCATGGAGCATCTTCATTCATTAACATGATGCTTGGGTCATCCTTCACCGCTGATGGAATTTCATGAAACTTATCACAATCTTCTGACATGTCTGTCTTGTCCTCCACTCCCACGATGTTTCTTTTTCCTGAAAGAACTATGTGGCGCTTTGGCTCATCGTCTGATGTATTCTTTTTCTTATTTTTTTCTTTTTCTAGGTTTGGTAGACATGTCCTTCACATAGAAAAGCTGAGCCACATCATTGACTAGGACGAATGGTTCGTCTAAGTACCCAAGATTGCTGAGATCGAACGATGCCATTCCGTATTTCTTGTCTACCTCAACCCCTCCTCCTGTCAGCTTGACCCATTTGCACCGAAATAAGGGGACCTTAAAAGTAGGTCCATAGTCAAGTTCCCACATCTCCTCTATGTAACCATAATATGTGGTATTTGACCCATTGTTGATTTCCTTCCTAGAGTATCCTTTCCACTCAGTCTCCCCTCATACCGCGATTGAGGAAGACCAATCGACTTAAGGTCAGGAATGAAGTCAACACAAAATTCAATGACCTCCTCTGTTCCATAGCCCTTGGAGAACCTTCCTTCTGGCCTAGCACAATTACGAACATATTTCTTTAAGATTCCTATGAACCTCTCAAAGGGAAACATATAGTGTAGAAATACAGGACCGAGAATGGAAATCTCTTCAACTAGGTGAACCAGCAGGTCCGTCATAATATTGAAGAAGGATGGTGGGAACACCAACTCAAAACTGATAAGACATTGGACCACATCATTCTGTAACCGTGGTAGATCTTCAGGATTGATTATCTTCTGAGAGATTGCATTGAGAAATGCTCATAGCTTCACAATAGGTACTCGAACATTATCTGGTAGAAGCCCCCTCATTGCAATCGGAAGCATTTGCATCATAATCACGTGGCAGTCATGAGACTTTAGGTTTTGGAACTTTTTTCTGCCATATTTATTATTCCCTTTATATTCTACGAGAAGCCAAACGGTACCTTAATACTGCTTAGGCATTCAAAAAATATTTCCTTCTCTTGTTTGGTAAGAGCGTAGCTGGCATGACCTTGAAACCATTCTGGATGCAGCCCATTTGGGTCTTTCATACATTGATGGTCCTTTCGTGCTTCTGGTGTATCTTTTGTCTTCCCATACATGCCCAAGAAGCCTAGCAGGTTCACGCAAAGATTCTTCGTCACATGCATCACATCGATTGCAGAGCGGACCTCTATGAATTTCCAATATGGTAGCTCCCAAAATATAGATTTCTTCTTCCACATGGGTGCGTGTCCTTCAGCGTCCTTCGGAACATATTTTCCTCCAGGACCCTTTCCAAAGGTTACCAGTTGATCCAAATCTTTGACCATATCAAATATATCAGCACCAGTACGCTCCTTAGGCTTCGTCTGGTGACATGCCAGACCGTTGAAATGCTTGCCTTTCTTTCTTAAGGGATGCTTGGCCAAAATGAATCTACAATGCTCATTGTATACATTCTTCTTACAATGTTCCAAATATATACTTTCAGTCTCCTTTAAACAGTGTGTGCATGCATTGTATCCCTTGTTTGACTGTCCTGAAAGGTTACTAAGAGCAGGCCATTCATTGATTGTTACGAAAAGCAATGCTCGGAGGTTAAATTCTTCCTGCTTGTGCTCATCCCACACGCGTATCCCGGTTTCGTGCCACAACTGTAAAAGTTCTTCCACTAATGGCTTTAGGTACACATCAATGTCGTTGCCGGGTTGCTTCGGACCTTGGATCAACACTGGCGTCATAATGAACTTCCGCTTCATGCACAACCAAGGAGGAAGGTTATAGATGCATAGAGTCACGGGCCAGGTGTTGTGACTGGAGCTCTGCTCCCCAAAGGGATTCATGCCATCTGTACTTAGACAAAAACTTAAACTCCTTGCGTCATCTGCAAAGTCCGGGTACTTTCTATCGGTTTTTCTCCATTGCGACCCATCAGCGGGGTGTCTCAACATCCCGTCTGACTTACGTTCCTCTTTATGCCATCGCAACAACTTGGCGTGCTCTTTGTTTCTGAATAAGCGTTTCAACCGTGGTATTATAGGAGCATACCACATCACCTTCGCAGAAACCCTCTTCCGGGGGGCTCGCCCTCAACGTCACCAGGGTCATTTCGTCTAATCTTATACCGAAGTGAAGTGCATACCGGGCATGCATCCAAATTCTCATACTCCTCACCGCGGTAGAGGATGCAGTCATTAGGGCATGCATGTATCTTCTGAACCTCTAAACCTAGAGGGCAGACAACCTTCTTTGCGTCACGCATCAAGCGGAAATCGTTATCTTTTGAAGCATATTCTTCATCATTTTCAGCAACTTTTCAAATGAGGAGTCGTATAGCACACTCAGCCTTCCATCGCAGCAATTCCAGCAGTCGCCCAACTTTTTCGCACCATTTTCGCAATTTGGGTACAACAACTTTTGTGATCCTCTAACATGTGATTGAACTTCTCCTATCCTTTTCAGTTTCACAATCTCTTCGCATCGGCAATGGTCCGACCAAGATCATCAACGGCTCATGATGTGTCTCTTCTTCATCCTCCCTTCAAAGATCCCCCATGGAAGTATCTCCGCATTTAGGGAAACCATGATAGTTGTCATCCTCCTCCTCTTCTTCATTGTCTTCCATTATAACCCTCTCTCCGTGCTTGGTCCAACAATTATAATGGGCATGAAGCGGACTTCAACAGTGGTCGTGAAGGGTTTTTGAGTCGAGTAATCCTTCTTATTCCTACATCCATTACATGGATGTAATACAAAACCATTGCGCTTCTTTGCATCAAGAACACGGATGAATTCATGCACGCCATTAATGAACTCGCCAGAGCCGGTCAAGACTGTACATCCATTCCCGGACCATCTGCATTATAGTAAAAGTATATCAAAAACCATTACACTACATGATAAAATTATTACAAGTTATATTGAGAGCTTCTAGAGCATTAATTTTGAATTTTGAAAAATTTACATGCACCAATTTGTGAATTGGAGAAAACAATCAACATGATAAATGTGGAATTTTTTATTATTGTTCTATCAGTGAAAACGTCATTCCATTCTAAGCTCTGAAACTCTAAAATTACACATTTCAATTTTCAGTAACTATGTGCCTAATCGAAATTTGTTACACATATATATCAAAATCCTTCTAGCTACTTCTAGAGCATGCATGCATTTGATCCATATCTCTATACTTCTAGAGCATTATAGAGCTAAAGTAGCAATAAGAGATGAAAGAATGAAGTTCTAACCTTTTAAAGCTTTGGATTTACGTCTTGCAAACTAAATCTTGACAAATCTTGAGAAAAAAAATGGCATGAACTGTAGCACCCCGGGTAAAATCCACTACTAGAAAATTGTGTGTTAAATAATACTTGTGCATCAACATGACATCAGCATGCATCTAATTGACTAAAACTATTTTGTTAAAAGACCTACTTCGTTTTCTATATTAATATCCACCCCTCTTTGTTCAAACCAAAACCGTCGGTCCAGTCGGATCTTTTATTTATCTAAAACTATTTACAAATGTTTATTTTAAAACAAAAGAAATAACAAAACTATTTTTTTGGGGAGGCAGCCGCCGGCCAGGCCCAAAAGGCCCGGCCAGCAGTCGGCCTACCACCCCTCTACCAAACCCTAATCCCAAACCTACCCAAACACTATTTTCCCCAACCTCCACCCCACCACGCCGCCGCCACTCCCTCAGCACGCATGCAGCCGTGCGGTACACAACCGATCGATCCCCACCCCGTCTGTTGACCCGTTACCCGACCCCACCTTCCTCAAGCCCCGCTCCTCTCGCTTCCTGGCCCCAACCGCATGCCCCGCACTCTGCCCTGTCCACGAGCCCGAACCCTCTCGACTCGCCTCTCCCTCGCACACGCGACCCGGTCACGCCTCGCTCCCACCCCGCGGCCTCCTACCCCCGACGCTCCTCTCCCCCACCTCATCTCCCCTCCTTCCTCTTCCTCCTCCCGCCAGTAACCGACGGCGCTCTCGCGTCGCCGGCCGCCTCGAGCTTGCTTCCTTGCCGCAACCTCCATCGCCATCAAGAACGCCAACTCCCTACCTCGCCTTCCCCTCTCTGCAGCCACCGCCTTGCGTGTCTGCGGGCTCTCCTCCGCCTCGGAGCCCTCCTTGCGACCGCCCCGCCAGGAGCTCCGTAGGTCCCCATCGTCCTGGCCGCCGTCTCCTCTACACAGGCCGCCCAGCGCTTAGCCGCCGCCTGCCCCACCTCAACACCTCCGCCCACGCCTTCTTGACGAAGTCGCCGCCGCCCGCAGCCTCGCCGCACTGCGGCTTCCACCTCCTCTAGCGCTCGCCTCGAACCTCGGTCGCAACCATGGTGCTGCCCCCGGCCACTGCCTTGCGAGCGTCGTCCTCCGTCCGGCGCCACCTCGTTTCGCCGCCTTCCTGCTTTCGTAGCGATGCCGTTGCTTCTCCGTTGTTTCTGCGAGCTCCACGCTGTTTCTCTGCGATCTCAAGCTCGCCTCCACTCGTGTTTGCTGGCCTTGCCCGCGTCCTCACCATCTCCCTGTAGCGGCAGTGTTTGAGCGTTCGTTTGAAAGGGGTCACTCCTCCTTGGAGTAATTTGAATCTTGTGGCCTCAAGTTGTTTGGTTGCTGCTTGTATCCTCACGGTATGGCAAGGATAGTATGGTGTGCAACGGTGAAAACCCCTCGAGGATGGTGTAGTATGACAATTTTGGCTCCTGTGAGGGATGGTGTAGTATGTCAATCATGTGAATATGATGGTGCCATCTAGAGATCCCAGCATCGATCCAAGATCATCGCGACACTCGAAGTCATAAACTGAAGCTCGTGGACATGAAGCTGGAACGCCAAGTACTTCTTCAAGGATCCGTTGGTCGAGACCCCGGCGAGACCGAACCCGAACCACATCGAAACAAGATCTTCAGACCAATGTGTGACCCCTATCCGAGACCCCTCATATATTTTTATAATATATGATATTGATCTTGTTGCATATTAAATGAACATGTTTGCATACATATTGTGGGTGTTTGGGGATATCTAGATGATTCACCTAAATTAAATATGGACGTCATATGCGGGCAAATCTAGTCTAATATTTGCCCCATTTAAATTTGTGTAGCGAACCGATACTATGTTTTGCCATGTTAAGACAACATTTAAATTGCGGGTTATCTAAACAACATAAACCTATTAATTAATTGTCGGGACCCGGGTTCCGCTTAATATTGCGTAGTCGCATCGCATCCTCGCCATGTCATACATCATATATGCATCATGCCCGATCTTTTGCGTAGTATTAAATAGTGCATCCGGCGTTTCTTTTAGTGCACTGCTTCTTCATGGATTAGTCCGATGAGTTGATGTGAGCTTCGCCCCGATCTTCATATGAACCTTCGGCAATGTTTTCAGGCGAGCATTCTCCCCCTTTCTACCTATTTTACATTTCTAGTCTTTATTTCCTCCTGTTGATCTATTGCTATCTGTGTTGCGATGCTCTAGTTTTCGTACTCGTGATATCCCTTGCAGCCTTATATTGCCTGGAGACATCCTATTACCTGTTGTTTGTTAGATAGTTGGACTTGCGCATCGTAGTCGCTTGCTCAAGTGCTATTGCGTGTCGTCAAGTACCACCGTTGTTAGAGTAATGTCGTATGTTTAATGTTGGAGATGATCATGGATTTAATTACCGTTTAATAACTAAAATTGAAAGTAGGTAAATGCAGAGGCACCGGTGGGTAATAGACAATATTTGGTTTTTAACCGCTCACTGGTGTCCCGTAGGACCCCGAGTTCTTGACACCTGTTCCGAGATCGAGCGCGCTAACCACAGGTGGGGTGTGTGGGCACCCCCATCGATTAGTACCTGATTTCAAAGTACTGTACCGGGGGCCACAAAGTAGTTTGGGGCTTTATTACTATCATGTACTTATGCCATGCTTTACTGCTTTATTTACGATTGCGCGTGGAGCGCCTGTACTGTTTAGGAACAAATGTGGAATGTTTTCGCGGTATCGACAAGCCCAGTCACATTTTTGGGTTCCTAATCGTTTACAGCCATTGGCACAAACCTCTGGGTCCGTCTCGGAGCCGGCCGACTTCGTTGCGGGTAGCTTAGTGGGGTGGCCCCCATGTGCTTGCTTTGGGTCTGGGAAATGTCGTGTCCGAAACCCCGTCGACATACCATTGGGTGTATGTTTTGTGATCTTGTACCTACCTGATCTGACAACAAGGGTGTAGTTGCGTGTGGAAACTTTGGTGCACCCCTGCAGGGTTAAATCTTTACGAGAAGCCGTGTCCGCGGTTATGGACGACTTGGAGCACAGTTCTCGATCATAGACAACTATAACTAAAGTTTACTGTTATAATTTGACTTGTATCCGATATGACTAGTAATAAGCTTCACTACAACGGAATGGCTAAATAAAAGTACTAACAACTGTTGGGTTTGGGATATCTCATGCTAATTGTATCTGACTAGTAAGTGTCGCAACTACAACGGAATGGTTAACTAAAAGTGTCCACTGCTTATTATATCAAGATGACTATCTATACCTGACTAGTACTTGCTGCAACGATAACCGAATAAATAAAACTACCAACTATGTGAGTTCCTCGGTTGACTTCCTCGTTTGGTCTCGAGGGGGAAATACCAGGATGGGTATGCTTGGTGATAGTTTCAGGTTGGATCCGAATAGGTCTTTCTTATCCCTATCTGATAGTCGCCAGTTGTGTTGGCTCTCTATAGGTTGTTTAGTGCATGCTACGCTGCCGCTTCAGTCCACCATACCTATGTAGGCGAGGACCGCCGAATTCTAGTCTCTCCGTGTACTGGCATCAGTACTGACCGCTCTCTTTTTCCTTTGCCCTTTGTCGGCACCCCTTTTGTTTAAGTAGGTTTTAAGATCGACGTCGTTAGCAGGGTTACCCTTCCGGCTTGGCCTGGGCAGGGTTATGGACGCCAATGGTTATTCTTCAGGGTTCTTAGCCCCATTTGCATCTTGTCTGTAGTAGGACGCTGTATCATTTTCAAGTTGATTTGAATCTTTGTATTGTGTAGCTGTATTCTTGACTCATGGGGTCGTTGTTGTATATATTTGTTTTGTGGGTTCCATCGTGGACTATTGTGTAATGGTATTACTTCGTTTTCCACCCGCACGAAAGTGCCTGGTGGGAACCTTTGAATCATTTCTATGCGGGTTTGGCGGGGATCGCTGAAACTTGCATAGGGCCGATTCTTAGGGTGTTACATGAACTCTCTTGCTTCTTTGAGAAAAATGGCCACCATATGCTTTAGGGTAGCAGGACAGGAGGCAGAATATATAGTCGTGGACAACTAGTCCCGGTCCGTGATACGACCCGGGACTAATAGTCCACGAAAGGACCAGCTGGCCTGCTCCAGGTTATTAGTCCCGACCGTATTACGGACCGGGACTAATGACCTGGTCCGGCCTGGGACTAGTCACTACGGCCGTTTCTAGCCGTTAGAGGCCTCACGATCCGGGACTAGTGCTCCCACTAGTGGCGGGCTGTGCCAGGCCGGTACTGCTGGCCTTGTTCACATCGAACCGAAGATGTTATTTCCAGTAGTGACCCTTGCCTCCCCACCCTGCGCAAACCCTAGCCGCCATAGCCTCACCTAGCGCCTCCACCCTCGCCTCCCCCTCGATCCCCTCCCCAGCGCCTACACCCTCGCCTCCCCCAGCGCCTCTCCTCCCCCGGTGCCTTCCCCTTGATCCCCTCCCCCAACACCTTTCCCCTCCCCACGTCGACGACATCAGGTGCGCTACGATCTCTATGCGCGCTCTATCTCTATGAGTGCTCGTGGACCGCTCATGGCAACCAACCCTCTATCTCTGTGCGTGCTCGTGGTGGTGGCGGTCCTATGTATCTATGCGCGCTCACGGCGGCGGCAACCCTTTGTCTCTGTGCGGGCTCGCGGCGGTGGAAACCCTCAGTCTATGTGCGCGCTCGCGGCCCTCTATCTCTGTGCGGGCTCGCGGCGGAGGAAACCCTCAGTCTATGTGCGGGCTCGCGGTGACGGCGGCCCTCAGTCTCTGTGCATGCTCGCAATGGAGCCGACTCTCTGTCTCTGTGCATGCTCGTGGCGACAGCGTCTCTGTGCGGGCTCATGGCGGCCGCGTTTCTGTGCATGCTCGCGAAGACCCTCTTTTTCTGTGCGCTGACACCTTTCTCTATTCACATTGTAGGAACAAGAACGCGGGATATTGATACGTCCATTTTGCATCACTATTTTATATCATAATTTACTGTTATTCATTGATATATTTCGTATTAAGAGATGATACTTATGTTATTTCAATGTATTTTGCATGTTTTATGATTCTTGGAGGATGAACCGCCGGAGTCAGGATTCTGATGGAAAAAGAGTTGTCCAGATGTAATATTTCAGAAGATCAGAAAATACTAGAAAATATATGAAAAATCCTATTTTTCTAGAAGACGAAGGAAGCCAGAAGGAGGAGTGGAGATGGGCCACAGGGGGCAGCACCACCCCCTGGAGCGGGTCCCCCTAGTCCACGCCACCAGGTGGTGTGGCCACCCTGGCCCACCTCTGGCATCGCCCTTTGGCGTACTTAATCCTCCTGAAACCCTAAGACTGAGGGAGCGACCAAAGAAAGATTCCGTCGCCTTTGCGGGGAGGAAACTATAGAGAGAGAAAGAGCTCTCCGGCAGGTAGAAATCTGCCAGGGAAATTCCTTCCCGGAGAGGGGAGATCATCGCCATCAATACCATCATCGAGCAAGACTTCATTGGGATCATCATCATCATCCTCACCATTATCTCCACCAGCACCATCACCACCACGTCGTACCGCTGTAACAATTGGGTTGAATCTTGCAGAGTTCTTAGGGAAAACTTTCCCGGTGTTGATTACTTGTTGTAGTTGATCCTATTGAGTGGAACCATTGAATTATTGTTCATGTTCAGATTGTTACTTATCATTATTTCATCTCTGATCTTGATCCATATGATGTCTCGTGAGTAGTTCATTTAGTTCTTGAGGACATGGGAGGAGTCTTGTTGTTAGTAGTGGAATCATGTTGAGTAATATTTGATGGTTTAATATTTTAAGTTGTGGTGATATTCTTCTAGTGGTGTCATGTGAACGTCGACTACATGATACTTCACCTTTATGGGCCTAGGTACCGTTCATCGGGAAGCCCTAGCGCCAGCATCAAATCCAACCGTCCACGTGTCAGCACAGCAGCGAACTGTCGCTCACACGCCGTCCACTATGCACGGAAACTGAGGAGACACCATAATTATCGCCACGTCGCGCGTGACCAGTCAACTCCAAGTCAGAAAGTGGGACCCACGTTCGTCCAGTCACGTCACCTCTGGCGCCTCAGACGCTTGAGGTCACCGATCGTCAGCACTGACGTCATCGAAGCCATACCGGCAACGGTTACCAACCTTCAGCTAAACAACTAAAGTACTCACTCTAATCTACAATTCGAGCAACTACTCGGGGGCTACTCCTATCAGGAGCGCTGGCCGCGCACCTGAAGCATGAATAGCGTACTACGCCAATGATCTATTCTTTGAGTCCTACGTCGAGTCTACGACTCCACTACGGACTCGGGGTCTACTCCCATAGGAAGGATTGATTCAGGCATCCAAAAAATTTGTGTCCTATGGACCTGAAGCCCACAACGGCTGAATTAAAGTCTCTGCTAGAGTCTACAATTCAAAAAGACACTCGGGGGCTACTCCCATAGGGAGCGCTGGTCGCGCACCTTATGAATTCTTCGACTACGATCCTTCGGATCAGAATGCAAAAAACTTTTCGGCAACTTTGCCCCAACTAACGCTAAGTGAGTAACATCCTCCTTGGCCACCCGAAACACCTCTGTGGTGATAAAATTTCGGATATTGTGTCTACGACGAAAGATAAGACCTACAGATACCATCTGATGGCCTGACAACGCACACGACTGCGCTCTGCTAGTGAACATCCGTGCTAACAGGCGCGATGAAAATACCAACGGACGCGTTGGGTACATCATTCAGAAACTACTGGGATTCTACTCCTGTAAGTCCTCAATGGCCTGAGTCAAATTACGCCAGCATCTTTCGGGTTCGAGTCGAGGGACTTGAATCTGAAGAAGATCGTGTTGCTTTGTCCTAAGATAGTTAACTGACCCTGATCTGTCAGGAGAGTCAGGCACACGCATCAACAATCCCTACATACTAAAATCATTCTCTGATGAACAGAAAAGCTGTACCCAAAGGATTGAAGAGTCCTCAATCGAATCTACGATTCGACTGAACACTCGGGGGCTACTGACATGGTTATACCCTAAGGGTACACGACATCAGCATACCTGGTCCAGCCCAAGGAAGGCCCACGAGAATATACGCGGCCCATGAAGATTTTCGGGTGGCCCAAGCCCATGATGTCTTCGGATCCTTAGAGAGCAAGACTAGAATAGATAGAATATTCAAAGGGGTAAACCCTAAATATGTAACCGACTCGGTTTGTGCCCAGGACCTGCCTACCTTTATATAAAGGCTAGGACGGTACGACGAGGAGGCTCTCTCATACCACCGCATACACACCTCCACGCCAGATTGCATCTGCGCACCCCTTTAACTTTCGGTTCCGCCGTAATCAAGAATAGACAAGGTGAGTAGGTTTTCCTCCGGCCCGAACTCAGGTAAATCTCGTGTCCCCTGGTTGCTTGTCTGTTAACCGTTCCATGATCTCCAGCACCCCCATCTTCTCCAAAACCCAAGATCATAACAATGGGCATTGACGAGATTAAACCTCGTCATGTGGGGTTACCGGAGTGTCAGAAACTTGAACCCCCCGTTAGGAAACCTTTGCACAAGGGAGTGTAGGATCTCAGAGTTGAATGTTGTGGATAGATTTTTTATCTTAATTACTTTCTTGTAGTTGCGGATGCTTGCAAGGGTATAATCACAAGTATGTATTAGTCCAAGTAAGGTCGGTACATTATCATAGGTTCACCCACACAACACTTGTCCAACCAAAGAAGATTAATCAACTAGATGAAGTGAAAGCACTTGACAGTATTCCCATGTGTCCTCAAGAACGTTTGATCCTCATAAATAATACAACCGGCTTGTCCTTTGCTAAAGAAAGGATTGGGTCACTTGCTACAATTATTATTATAATTATCTTTTATTTACTCGCACTTTATTTATCTACATTATCAAAAAACCATAAAAATACGTTTGCTAGTATTTACAGTGAATTCTTGATCCAAACCACTTGTCAACACCTTCTGCTCCTCGTTGGGTTCGACACTCTTATTTATCGAAAGTACTACGATACACCCCCTATACTTGTGGGTCATCGGACCGGAGACCAGGATCTTCACGGCAGCATATTTCTTCTTCAAAATATGAGGTATAAACCCTAGCCCTCCGACTCATTAGTTTTGTATTTGGTTGTTCAATTGGTGATATTCAGATTTTCATAAGTATATTGTAATCAGTACATGGTATTAGGACCAAAAAATTGTCCTTGTTGAAAATAAACATACTAGTGTGTAATGGGTGAGAAAGTGATAATCAAAGATAAACATAGTAGTGTGTAGCGGTACTAAGTTCTTCCATTTAGTATTGCATCCATCAGTTGTATTTAGTTGTATCCCTAAATAACTCTGTCTTGTTTCTTTTACAAGTATGAGCTCGTGGTACTGCGGCTCGAGCTCGGGGGACCGAGACGTCCACGTGCGCCCCAACGACACGTACTACGTGGAGATCCGTATCGGTGACGAGCGCATCGGTCTCGGTACCTACGGAACCGTGCACGAGGCTGCACGCAGTTGGCTGATGCGTGGTGCACCTCGTTGGAAACCCCAAGAGCAAGGTGTGATGAGCACAGCAGCAAGTCTTCCCTCAGTAGAGACCGAGTTTATCGAACCATAAGGAGGAAGGAAACTTCTCAAATGTGTTGCAAGCAACGTGGAAACCTACACAACACAAACTCAAGACTTTGTCCCAACGAACAGTGAGGTTGTCAAGCTCACCGGTTTGCTGTAACAAAGGATTAACTGTATGGTGTGGAAGGTAATGATGGTTTACAGGCAAGTAAATAGTAACAGTGGAAGATGTATCAATGGTAAAGATTGGACCGGGGTCCATAGTTCACTAGAGGTGCTCTCCTTAGATAAACAACATGGCATGAAGGGTAAACAAATTACAGTAGGGCAATTGAAAGGAACTGAGCAAGGCATAAAAATGCAATACTAGTCAGAAAGAACCTATGAGATTCGATTGGGCAATACAACAAGATACCTAGACCGCCATCCAGCTGCATCTATGACTAGAAGTCCACCTTCAGGTTATCATCCGAACCCCCTCCAGTATTAAGTTGCAAGTAACAGACAACTGCTTTAAGCAAAGTGTGTAAGGTAAACAATCCACTTGCTCCATGTACAAGAGACCATTTTTTTCTCCCTAGTGGCAACAACACATCTACAACCGAAGATATTTTTGCCACTTCCCTTGGAAACTACAGGCATGAACCACCTATCGAGCATACGTACCCCCTCTTGGAGTCCCTAGCAACTACTCGGCCAAGATAGCTACTAACAACGGAGAGCATGCAATATCACAAACAATACAGACATGATAGAATCAAATAGACAAAACCATTAACCAATATGACATAATAATCTCAATATCCATCGGATCCCCACAAACACAACATGCATGATTATAAATAGATTATATCTTGATCATGAATGGAGCTCACAAGATCTATACATGGAAGCACAAGGAGGAGATACAACCATCTAGTACTACATGGACCCGTAGTCCAAGGTGGAGCTACTCATGCTTCATACCGGAGAAGAAGGCCTTCGGGATGATCTCCCCTCCGGCAGGGTTCCAGGAAGAACTCCGGGATGGTGGCGGCGCCTACAGAAGGTTTCGTGGAATATTGATCGGGTGCCTACGATTTCTGCATCAGGGGCTTCTTATAGGCGAAGAGGCGAGGCAGGGAGTGGCTAGGGCGGCTGCACCACCCAAGGCGTGGGCCAGGCTTGTCCGCGCGGCCAGGGATGTGGCCCCCTGGTGGCCTTCTTCTGTCTCTCCTCTGGACTCCGTGTTGCCCACGGTAAAATATTGACTTTGGCTTTTGTCCCGTCCAATTCCGAGAATATTGATTTTCTGCCTTTCTGGAACCAAAAACAGAAGAAAATAGGCAACTGACAGTGTGGCATCTTGTTAATAGGTTAGTACCAGAAAACATATAAAAACACCTCAAAGTGTAGACAAAGCAAAGCAAAGTAGATACTAAACAAGCATGGAACATCAAAAATTATAGATACGTTTCTGACGTATCAAGCATCCCCAAGCTAAAATCCTTCTCGTCCTCGAGTAGGTAAGTGATAAAAAGAATAATTTTTGAGGTGACATGCACCTTCACAATAAAGATCAAACCATTTGCAAGCATTGAAAGCTGGGATTAAAGAACTCTAAACATGTGCATGAAAGATGGAGTTCTAACAATAAGACAAAGTAAATATGCATGCAACATATGAATAGCATGCATTGAATACCATAACAAAAATGACAAGCCAAGCAGATAATGAGCATCTTAGCAATCTTTTTATTTACTATGTGCATAGCTTTTTATTGAGGATGCTTCATAGATAGCTCACTAAGGTGATGTTGCAAGTTTCCACCATGATTATTCATGGCTTAGTCTATCGGCCCAGACGTTTCTCTAACACATAATACAAACTCCATGGACTTACAAGTTCCCACTTCATTTCACACCGGTAACATCCATAGACAAAAGAGCATGATATCAACTGAGTACAAAAGTACAAGTGCAATATTGAAAACGTTCCCGTGTGAAAGACTGCGCTAATCCCAACTTATAAGTGCAAGCATATACAACAAAGTTGTCACAATGGTTCAAGTTTATTAGGGGCAAAGAATAAAATGTGCCATCAAGTTCGTGAGGGCTTTAGTCACTAAGTTTTCACATAACAAAATAGTTTTTAATTGGAAGATAGTTGAAAACAAGAATATACTTGGAATGGTGTAACACACCATGCATGGGAGTTTATAGTGGACACTTTGGAATAACTTGGTTTCTTGGGAGTTGGAAGCATGAGTAGAACTTATTCATACAAGTGGAGGCTAGCAAAAGACTGGGAGCGACCAACTAAGAGAGCATAATGGCCATAATCATGCAATGCAACAAGGCATACTAATCAAAGCAAAGAGTGGTACTACAAGTTAAGGACTAAATGATCATAGAGGCTAATCGTGACTTGCAATAGTCATAACATGGTGTAAGCATGTGCTAACTCAACCCAAGCAAAGCATCAAAGGATAATACCACAATATTATGCTTTTGTATGCTAAAACAACGCATAATTTCTTCAAGGCACACTAAGCAATCCAAATTGTTGGGAACAAGACAAGATACAGCAATAATCACTAAGCATAAGGTCAAAACAACACCTAGCATGTCATGTTAAAGTCTAAGTCACAGTCAATGCAAGTTCCTCTTATACTTTCAAGCAGGAACTTCCTACTCATTTCCAACACCAATCAACTTATTTGAAACAACTCACAGAGATAATAATCAATAAAAAATAGTGAGCAGGTCTCACAAATCCACAAATAAGAACTAAAAAGTTCTAAGAAATAAGCACAACAAAACTAAGGCTAAACACAGTGCTAGCAAAAGAGAACACTCACAAGACAATAAGAATGAAAACTAGAGTGTTCTAGGCAATGAAAACAGAGTGTGTCTCTCTCCAAAAGAAGTGTGGTGTAACCAACCAACTTACTCTATCAAACTAAGCAAAAGAAAACCAAAAACGAAAACTAAGACGCTCCAAGAACAACACAACTGTGCATGAAACAATAAAAAAGAAGTGTCTAGACAGACCTGAGATTTTTATTGATGAAGAAGGGGATGCCTTGGGAATCCCCAAGCTTTGACGCTTGTACCTCTTGGATATTTCTTGGGGTGACACGGGGTGGCATCTCCAAGCTTGAGCTTTTGTCCATTCTTCATCTCATTGCATCATTCTCACTCTACACCTGAAATTTTTCCTTCATACAAAACTTCACACAATCTTTATTAGCAACATTAGTGTATTCAAAATATATTAGACCCTTAGGTAAGGCCTTGGAACAGAAAGAATTTTCACTAAAAACACAAGCTACTGTAGAAAATCCTTCCAAAATCTCAATTTCCCAAAAAGAACCCAAAAAAGAATCAATAAGAAGCAAATGCAAATAATGGCAGAAATTTGTCAAAACAGACCAGCAGGTAGAAACCAATTTTTTCGAACATATTATGTTGCTCAATCAAAAACATGTTGAACTAATGAAAGTTAGCTAACATACTGGGAGATTTATTCGTAAATTTTTAGCTCAATCCGAGTTACAGAGACTCCTCACGAATTTTGATGGTGGAGGACATGAACCTGTTTCGGGACAGCAAATCTTACTTCCCTCTCATTAGAGGTCATTCTTGGCACAAAAAGAAAACAAAAATGATAAGGAGAGGTCATTACAGAAGTAATAACTTCCAAGACTCAAGAAAACTCTTGGGTTATCTCCCAACAAGTACTTTTCTTTAACGCCTTTAAGTTAGGCTTGATAGTTTGAGAAGATGCTCACATAAGAAATATGAATTGAAGTAAAAGAGAGCATCAAGGATAAAATTTAGAACACATTTAAGTCTAACCCTCTTCCTATGCATAGGAATCTTGTAAAGAAACAAGTCATGAAAGCACAAAGCAACAAGCATAGGAAAGCAAAACAAGTGCAACTTCAAGATTCTCAACATAAAGAGGGGAAACTTAATATTACCGAGATGCATAAAACCATGTTTCCCTCTCTCATAATAACTTTCAGTAGCATCATGAAAAATTAACAATATAACTGTCACATAAAACATTCTTATCATGATCCACATGCATAAAATGATTATTACTCCACATAAGCATAGTCACTATTATTAATTGTAGTGGGAGCAAATTCAACAAAATAGCTATCATTGTTATTCTCATCACCATAATCATCAAATATAGGAGGCATATTACAATCACAATAAATTTTCTTCTCAATAGTAGGTGGACTAGAAATATCATATTCATCATTATAATCATCATATATAGGAGGTAAACTATCATCAAAGAAAATTTTCTCCTCTATGCTTGGGGGACTAAAAATATCATGCTCATCAAAACCAGCTTCCCCAAGCTTAGACTTTTCCATAGCATTAGCAACAATGGTGTCCAAAGAATTCATAGTAATAACATTGCTATTAGCATACAAATAAAGTTCCATAGGTTTTTTAATTTTCTCTTCAAACACTTCATGTCCTAACTCAAGATAAACACTATAAAGCTCTCTGATTTTTTTGTTGTTTTCCATTAAGCCTAACTAGTGAAAACAAGAAATAAAAAGACAAAATTGCATAATCTAAAGGAAATAACTTCGAGCACTCACACCGGAGGATGTGAGTACCTTTTACCTTACCTCCCCGGCAACGGCGCCAGAAAAGAGCTTGCTGTCTACGCACTTCTATTCTTGTAGATAGTTGTTTGGACTCCAAGTGCAGAGGTTTGTAGAACATCATCAAGTTTCCCTTAAGTGGATCACCCAAGGTTTATCGAACTCAGGGAGAAGTGGTCAAAGGTATTCCCTCTCAAGCAACCCCGCAATCAAGATACAAGAAGTCTCTGTTGGAGATATGCCATAGAGGCAATAATAAAAGTAGTTATTATTATATCTTTGTGTTTATGATAAATGTTTACATTCATGCTATAACAGTATTAACCGGAAACATTAATACTTGTGTGATTTTTAAACTAAATTAGAGTCCCTAGTAAAGCCTCTTTGTAATACTTGCTTGTTGGTTAATAGATGATCGTGGTTTCCCGATCATGAACATTGAGATGTTGTTAACAACAAGATCATATCATTAGGAGAATGGTATGATGGACATACTCCTATAGATAAGCGTAGCATTAAGATCAAGTCATTTCAATAGTTCATTTGCTATAAGATTTCTGATACATAGTAACCTAATTCCTTCGACCATGAGATCATGCTAATCAGCATCACCGGAAGGATGCTTTGAAGACATCAAACACCACACCGCAACTGGGTGGCTATAAATGTGGCATTGAGTGTTCAGAAAGTATGTGTTGAGGAACATGGATCAAGAGTGGGATTTGTCCATCCATATGACGGATAGATATACTCTAGGCCCTCTCGGTGGAATGTCATCCAATTGGCTTGCAAGCATGTGACTGGCTCACAAGGGATCACATATCACAGGAATGAGAAAAGAGTACTTATCGCTAACGAGGTTGAACTAGTTATGCGGAGATGCCGACGATCAAACCTCGGATAAGTAAACTATCGCGAGACAAAGGGAAATTGGTATCGTATGTAAGTGGTTCATTCGATCGCAAAGTAATCATAGAAATATGTGGGAGACATATGAATTTCCAGATTCCTCTATTGTTTATTGATCGAAGAAGTGTCTCGGTCATGTCCTCATAATTCATGAACCGTAGGGAGAAACACTTAAGGATTCGATGTTGTTTAGTAGATATGGAATGTAAGTAGGGATACCGAATGTTGTTCGAAGTCTTGGATGGGATCCGGGATATCACGAGGAGATCCGGAATAGTCCGTAGAATAAGATTCATATAAGGAAAGTCTGATTCGGGAGTTCAGGAATGATTTCGATGTTTTCATCGGAGAGGTTCTAGAAGGTCTAGAAGGTTCACCAGACCGGAAGGGGAATGGTCCATGAATGTGTCATGGGTAAGTGGAATGATTGGATCATGTCCTAAGTCACTTTGGTTCGGCATTTGCGAGAGAGAAATAAAGCTCTAAATTGAAAGTTAAAAGGGAGGTTTGAAAAGTCAAACTGGAACAATGGTTTCCTAGTGGAAGAAGGAAAGAGTCCTTTCTTCTATCCAACTTGGGTTTGGTTATGGATTCAAACTCCCCTCTCCCAAGCCTCCCTCTCTCTCGTAAATAGAGGGGGAGGTCTGCCCCAAAGAACACACAACCAGCCCTTCCCACCCGTGTGCCGCCGCCCAGCGCCGTCGCCGCCTCACGCCGGCCCGTCGCTGTCGCCCTAGACGCCGCCAACACCACCTCCTCCTCTCCGGCCTTCTAAACCTAGATCACCGGAAACCCTAGATCCACCATAACTTGCACCGTCTTAGGCGAAGCCCTGCGGGATCTTTCCTCTACTTCTGACACGACGCCGTCGTGCCGCCGGAATCGCGAGGGGAGAACTACAACCTCCACTGCCTGCTGGAACGAGGGAGAGGAAGGTCTTCATCGAGTACTGAACGTGTGACCGACTGCGGAAGTGCTGCCGGAATGCAGCGCCGGAAGGATCGTCTACGCGATCTTGAGATCGGCAAGTGTACGACTACATCACACACGAGAATATGCTCTCGTTAACCGCTTTAGAATCTTCGAGGGTGAGTATTCTAATCGACTTGTTGCTTCAATCTAGTAGATAGATCTTGGCTTGTTTGTATGCATGCGGTAGAAGTTTTTTGTTTTTCATGCTACAAACCCTTACAGTGGTATCAGAGCCGTGTCTATATGTAGGTCTGTTGCAAGAGTAGAACACAATGGTCATTGTGGGCGTTGATGCTTTTGTTGTCGATTACTTCTTGTGTACTTTGCATCTTGCGGGATGGTGGGATGAAGCGGCCCGGGCTAACCTTACATGACATCGTTCATGAGAATTGCTCCACGCTTGACATGCAACTTGTATTGCATAAGTGGCTTTATGGGTGCCTATTTCTCCCAACATAGTTAAGATTCAATTTACAACGGGTGATTGACAATACTAGTATCGACATTGTGGTTCTTGTTCGTAAGTTCGAACGACACTTATTGAAAGCCCCAAACCACGTAAAACGTGCAAAGAAAATTAGAGGCATCTAACTTTATTTTGCAGGGGTGTGCTGTCATGTGATATGGCCATGATTGTGATTATATGTGATGTATGCAATGTTCCTTATTGTAAGTAGGCAACCGGCAGGAGCCATATGGTTGTCTTTTAATTCCGTTAAGACCTGCGTGTCTAATATTCAAAGTAGTTGTAATAGTTGATGCTGGTGGACGACAACCATGAAGCGGCGCCATTGACCTTGACGCCATGCCGGTGATGATGGAGATCATGTTCGTGCTTGAAGATGGATATCGGAAGCACAAGAAGAAAGGCCATATCATATCACATATTATAAATTGCATGTGATGTTAATCCTTTTATGCATCTTGTATTTCTTAGTTCGCGACGGTAGCATTATAAGATGATCCCTCTAGCACAAAATTTCAAGTTATAAAGTGTTCATACTTAGTAAGCATTGTTGCTAAAGCTTGTTGTTTCGAAGCACCATGTGATGACCGGGTGTGTTAGATTCTACGAGCGTATACAACGTGAGCAAGGGAGATTTGCTCATGCAGAAGCTAAGGTTTGATCTTGACGAGCCTAGCATGTAGATACATGGTCTCGAAACACGGATCACTGAAAGTTAAAGCATGAGCCATATAGTAGATATGATGAACATGTTGATTGTTCGCCATTGAAGCTACATCAACTCTCGTGATGATCGGTTTTGATGTGGTGGATTTGGTTCGTGTGATCACTAAAACAATGTTAGGGATATTGTTTTGAGTGGGAGTTCACCTAGATTAATTTAACCATTAATTAGAACTCAATTTGTCATAAACTTAGTCTAAACTATTGCAAATATGTTGTAGATCAATGGCGGCCCCTACCATCAATTTTAATGCGTTCCTAGAGAAATAAAAGTTGAAAAACAATGGAAGCAACTTCGCAGATTGGTTTCGCAATTTGAGGATTGTCCTCAATGCTGGTAATTTGACCTATGTGCTGGATGCACCGCTGGGTGACCCACCTGCAGCTGATGCTACCGATGAGGTAAAGAATGTTTTCCTTGCTCGAAAGAATCAGTACTCCACAGTTCAGTGTGCTATCTTGTATGGTTTGGAATCAGAGCTTCAGAAAAGGTTTGAGAACCATGACCCACATGATATTGTCCGTCAACTCAAAATGATATTTGAGGCTCATGCGGCAGTTGAGAGTTATGAGGCTTCTGAAAAGTTCTTTAACTACAAGATGGAAGAGGGCATCTCTGTCAGTGAGCACATGCTTAAGATGTCTGGGCACGCAAGCAAGATTCAAATCTTGGTTATAGTGATTCCTAATGCTTTAGGGATTCACCGTGTCCTCCAATCACTACCACAAAGTTACAAGAACTTTGTGATGCACTACAATATGCAAAACATGGACAAGTTGTTGCCCGAACTCTTCTCCATGTTAAAGTCTGCAGAAGTGGAGATCAAGAAAGAGCACCAAGTATTGATGGTCAAAAAGACCACCAAATTCAAGAAGCAAGGCAAGTCTAAGAAAAAGGGAAACTTTGAGAAGGACGGTAAGAAAGTTGCCGCGACGGCGAAGAAGACCAAGGCTGGGCCTAAGCCTGATACTGAGTGCTTTTAGTGCAAGAGAGAGGGTCACTGGAAGTGGAATTGCGCTAAGTACTTGGCGGATTTGAAGAACGGCAACATCAAGAAGAAAGGTATATCCGATATACATGTTATTGATGTATATCTCATTAGTACTCGTAGTAGTGCCTGGTTATTTGATACTGGTTCAGTTTCTCATATTTGTAACTCGAAACAGGTGCTGCAGAATAGACGGAAACTAGCGAAGAACGAGGTGACGATGCGCATTGGAAATGGATGAAAGGTTGATGTGATCGCAGTCGGCACGCTACCTCTTCATCTACCATTGGGATTAGTTTTATACTTAAATAATTGTTATTTGGTTCTTGCGTTGAGCATGAACATTATATCAGGATCATGTTTATTGCGAGAAGGTTACTTGTTTAAGTCCGAGAATAATGGTTGTTCTATTTATATGAGTAATATGTTTTATGCACATGCACCTTTGATAGATGGTCTATTCTTATTGAATCTCGATTGTAAAAATAACACATTAATAACATTGAAGCTAAACGTTTGAAATTGAGCGATAACTCGACATATATGTGGCACTGTCGTCCCTGTCATATTGGAGTGAAGCGTATGAAGAAACTCCATTCCGATGGACTTCATGAATCACTTGAAAGATGCGAAGCATGTCTGATGGGTAAAATGACTAAGACTCCATTTTATAGTATGATGGACCGAGCTACGGACTTACTGGAAATCATACATACCGATGTGTCTGGCCCAATGAGTGTAGCATCGCGCGGTGGTTATCGTTATGTTCTTACCTTCACGGATGACTTGAGTAGATATGGGTATACCTATTTCATGAAACATAAGTCCGAAACTTTCAAGAAGTTTAAGGAATTTCAAAGTGAGGTAGAGAATCAACGTAACAGGAAGATTAAATTTCTACGATCTAATCGTGGAGGTGAATATCTTAGTTACAAGTTTGGCAAGCATTTGAAGAAATGTGGAATACTTTCACAATTGACACCACCGGGAACACCACAATGTAATGGTGTGTCCGAACGTCGTAATCGAACTCTCTTAGATATGGTTCGTTCTATGATATCACTTATAGCTTTACCGCTATCATTTTGGGGTTATGCATTAGAAACAACCGCATTCACTTTAAATAGGTCTCCATCTAAATCCGTTGAAACGACACCGTATGAATTATGGTTTGGAAAGAAACCTAAATCGTCGTTCCTTCAAGTTTGGGGTTGCGAAGCTTATGTAAAGAAGTTACAGCCCGACAAGCTTGAACCCAAAGCGGAAAAATGTGTCTTCATAGGATACCCTAAGGAAACTATTGGGTATACCTTTTATCATAGATCCGAGGGCAAAATCTTCGTTGCCAAGAATGGATCCTTTCTAGAGAAGGAATTTCTCTCAAAAGAAGTGACTGGAAGGAAAATAGAACTCGACGAGGTTGTTGAACCTTCTCTAGAACTTGAGAGTAGCGCAGCACCGGAAGTAGTTCCTGTGGTACCTACACCAATAAGATAGGAAGCTAATGATGTTGATCATGAAACTTCGGTTGAAGTAACTACGGAACCTCGCAGGTCAACGGGAACTCGTACCACTCCTCATTGGTATGATCCTGTTATAAGTGTCATGTTGGTGGACAACACCGATGACCCTGCGACATATGAGGAAACGATGATGAGCCCAGATTCCAATAAATGGCAATAAGCCATGAAATCCGAGATTGGATCCATGTACGAAAACCATGTATGGACTTTGGTGGACTTACCGGATGGCCGAAAGGCTGTCGAGAACAAATGGATTTTCAAGAAGAAAACAGATGCTGATGGTAATGTTACTGTCTATAAAGCTCGTCTTGTCGCAAAAGGGTTTCGACAAATTCAAGGAGTTGACTACGATGAGACTTTCTCACCGGTAGCGAAGCTAAAGTATGTGAGAATTATGTTAGCAATCGCTGCATATTATGATTATGAGATATGACAGATGGATGTCAAAACGGCATTCCTCAATGGAGACATTGATGAAGAGTTGTATATGGTACAACCCAAAGGTTTTGTCAATCCTAAAGATGCTAACAAGGTATGCAAACTTCAATGGTCCATTTATGGATTGAAGCAAGCATCCCAGAGTTGGAATCAACGTTTTGATAAGGTGATCAAAAGTTTTGGTTTTATACAAACTTATGGAGAAGCTTGTATTTACAATAAATTGAGTGGGAGCTCTGTAGCATTCTTAATACTATATGTAGATGACATATTGTTGATTGGGAATGATGTAAACCTTCTTAATAGTGTCAAGGATTATTTGAATAATAGTTTTTCAATGAAAGATCTTGGCGAAGCAGCTTACATATTAGGCATAAAGATTTATAGAGATAGACCGAGACGCCTAATATCATTGTCACATAGTACATATTTTGACAAAGTTCTAAAGAGGTTTGGAATGGAAGATAGCAAGAAAGGGTTCTTGCCCATGTTGCCCAATACGACCTTGAGTAAAACTCAAAGTCCCGCAACGGCAGAAGATAGAGAAAGGATGAGTAAGACTCCCTATGCCTCAGCCATAGGATCTCTTATGTATGCCATGCTATGAACTAGACCCGACATTGCATATGCTGTTAGTTTGACTAGCAGATATCAAAGTGATCCAGGAGTGGATCATTGGAAAGCGGTCAAAAACATCCTTAAATACTTGAGAAGAACTTAGGATATGGTTCTTTCTTATGGAGGTGATGAACAACTCGTTGTTAATGGTTACACCGATGCAAGTTGGAACATCGATCCGGATGATTCTAAATCTCAATCTGGATATGTATTTACTTTGAATGGTGCAGAAGTTAGCTGGAGGAGTGCAAAGGAAAGCGTTGTGGCGAGATCTTCAACTGAATCGGAATACATAGCTGCTTCGGAGGCTTCACAAGAGGCGATATGGATGAAGGAGTTCATTACAGAGCTCGGTGTGGTTCCAAGTGTGCTGGACCCAATGTCTATCTATTGTGATAACATGGGCACCATAGCCAATGCGCAAGAACCAAGGTCACACAAGAATCTGAAGCACATCAAGCTACGTTTTCACGCTATTCGAGAGCATGTCCAAGATGGTGACATAAAGATTTGCAAAGTACACACAGATCTGAATGTGGCGGATCCGTTTACTAAACCTCTCCCGAGGGCAAAACATGACCAGCACCAAACCGCCATTGGTGTTCAATATATTACCATGTAAATCTAGATTAGTTTTTTTTGAGATAAAATCTAGATTAGTTGACTCTAGTGAAAGTGGAGACTGTTGGAGATATGCCCTAGAGGAAATAATAAAACTGGTTATTATTATATCTTTGTGTTTATGATAAATGTTTACATTCATTCTATAACAGTATTAACCGGAAACATTAATACTTGTGTGATTTGTAAACTTAATTTGAAGTCCCTAGTAAAACCTCTATACATCACTAGCTTTTTGGTTAATAGATGATTGTGGTTTCCCTATCATGAACATTGAGATGTTATTAACAACAAGATCATATCGTTAGGAGAATGATATGATGGACACACTCCTATAGATAAGCGTATATCACCTAATTCCTATAGTAACCTAATTCCTTCGACCATGAGATCATGCATATCACCTTTACCGGATGGATGCTTTGATGACATCAAACACCACACCGTAACTGGGTGGCTATAAAGGTGGCATTGAGTGTTCGGAAAGTATTGGTTGAGACACATGGATCAAGAGTGGGATTTGTCCATCCATATGACGGATAGATATACTCTGGGCCCTCTCGGTGAAATGTCATCCAATTAGCTTGCAAGCATGTGACTGGATCACAAGGGATCACATATCACGGGAACGAGAAAAGAGTACTTATCGATGTGAGGTTGAACTAGGTATGCAGAGATACCGATGATCATAACCTCGGATAAGTAAACTATCGTGAGACAAAGGGAAATTGGTATCGTATGTAAGTGGTTCATTCGATCGCAAAGTAATCGTAGAAATATGTGGGAGCCATATGAATTTCCAGATTCCTCTATTGGTTATTGTTCGGAGAAGTGTCTCGATCATGTCCGCATAATTCACGAACCGTAGGGAGACACACTTAAGGATTCGACGTTGTTTGAGTAGTTATGGAATGATGATAAAGAGTCTGAATGTTGTTTGGAGTCTTGAATGGGATTCGGGATATAACGAGGAGATCCAGAATGGTCCGGAGAATAAGATTCACATAAGGAAAGTCCCGTTTCGGAGTTGGGGAATGGTTCCGGTGTTTTCATCGGGAATGTTCTAGAAGGTTCCGGAATGTCCGGCACTCCGAGGGGAAGGGTACATGAATGTGTTATATCAAGTTGGTATGATTGCATTATGTACTCGGTGTCATCGCTGAACAAAATAGAGGGTTTATTCAAATCCTAGTTTGAAAAGTCAAACGCCAAGTTTGAAAGTCAAACGGCTATTTTTGGGAAGTGGGGAAGGAGGAGGAAACCGAGTTGGGGAGGAGTCCCTCCTCCACCGCCGGCCCACCTCCAAGCCGAGTTGGGGAGGGACTCCCCTCCCCTTGGCTGGCCGGCCCCTCCACCTATATAAGGAGGGGCAGGGCTCCCTCCTAGACACACAACTCCTCCGCCTCCAAACCCTAAGCTGCCGGCGTCGCCACCTGCTGCCACCGCCGCCGCCCTAGGGCAAACCGCCTAGCAACCCTAACCGCCGGCCTAGCCTCCTCCTCGGCGTGTCTAAACCCTAGATCGTCGAGGGACTCTCTCATACTCCACCATAATCGCTCCGGCTTAAGGTGAAGCCCTGCGAGATCTCCCCTCTACTTCCGGTACGCCGCCAGGTTGCCGGAATCGCGAGGAGAGTGATACAACCTCCGCTGCTTGCTGGAACAAGGGAGAGGAAGGTCTTCGTCGAGTACCGAACGTGTGACCGACTGCGGGAGCGCTGCCGGAACGCAGTGCCGGAAGGATCGTCTACGCGATCTTGAGATCGGGAAGAGTACGACTACATCACCCACGAGAATCCGCTCTCGTTAAACACTTTGGAATCTTCGAGGGTGAGTTATTCCATCGACTCGTTGCTACAATCTAGTAGATAGATCTTGGCTTGTTTGTTTGTATGCGATAGAAAATATTTGTTTTCCATGCTACGAAACCCTACAGACAGGATGTTGAGACACCCCACTGATGGGTCACAATATAGAAAAATCGATAGAAAGTACCCGGACTTTGGAGATGACGCAAGGAGTTTAAGGTTTGGTCTAAGTATAGATGGCATGAATCCCTTTGGAGAGCGAGCTCCATCCAAAGACTGCCCGTGACTCTATGCATCTATAACCTTCCTCCTTGGTTGTGCATGAAGCAGAAGTTCATTATGATGCCAGTGTTGATCCAAGGTCCGAAGCAACTCGGCAACGACATTGATGTGTACCTAAGGCCATTAGTGGAAGAACTTTTACATTTGTGGCACGAACCCGGGATACGCATGTGGGATGAGCACAAGCAGGAAGAATTTAACCTCCGAGCATTGCTTTTCGTAACAATCAATGATTGGCCTGCTCTTAGTAACCTTTCAGGATAGTCAAACAAGGGATACAATGCATGCACGCACTGTTTAGATGAGACTAAAATTATATATTTGGAACATTGTAAGAAGAATGTATACAATGAGCATCGTCGATTTCTTTTGGCCAAGCATCCCTTAAGAAAGAAAGGCAAGCATTTCAACGGTCTGGCATGTCACCAGACGAAGCCTAAGGAGCGTAATGGTGCTGATATATTTTATATGGTCAAAGATTTGAATCAACTGGTAACCTTTGGAAAGGGTCCTGGAGGAAAATCTGTTCTGAAGGACGCTGAAGGACACGCACCCATGTGGAAGAAGAAATCTATATTTTGGGAGCTACCATATTGGAAATTCTTAGAGGTCCGCTCTGCAATCTATGTGATGCATGTGACGAAGAATCTTTGCGTGAACTTGCTAGGCTTATTAGGCGTGTATGGGAAGACAAAAGATACACTGGAAGCACGAAAGGACCATCAACGTATGAAATACCCAGATGGCCTGCATCCAAAATGGTTTCAAGGTCATGCCAGCTATGCTCTTACCAAACAAGAGAAGGAAATTTTTTTTTAATGCCTAAGCAGTATTAAGGTCCCGTCTGGCTTCTTGTCGAATATAAAGGGAATAATAAATATGGCAGAAAAAAAGTTCCAAAACCTAAAGTCTCATGACTGCCACGTGATTATGACGCAAATTCTTCCGATTGCATTTAGGGGGCTTCTACCAGATAATGTTCGAGTACCCATTGTGAAGTTATGTGCATTTCTCAATGCAATCTCTCAGAAGATAATCAATCCTGAAGATCTACCACAGTTATAGAATGATGTGGTCCAATGTCTTGTTAGTTTTGAGTTGGTGTTCCCACCATCCTTCTTCAATATTATGACGCACCTGCTGGTTCACCTAGTCGAAGAGATTTCCATTCTCGGTCCTGTATTTCTACACAATATGTTTCCCTTTGAGAGGTTCATGGGAATCTTAAATAAATATGTTTGTAACCGTGCTAGGTCAGAAGGAAGCATCTCCAAGGGCTATGGAACAGAGGAGGTCACTGAATTTTGTGTTGACTTCGTTCCTGACCTTAAGCCGATTGGTATTCCTCAATCGCGGTATGAGGGGAGACTGAGTGGAAAGGGTACTCTAGGAAGGAAATCAATAATATGTAGGGAAGGACATTCTTACACCAAAGCACATTACACCGTTCTACATAATTCTATCTTGGAATCCCCATATATCGAGGAACACAAGAAAATCTTACGCTCCAACAACCCTGGAAAGCATGACTCTTGGATTAGAGATGAACACATGAAGAGTTTCGGCGGTTGGTTGCAACATCTCATCAAAAACAACACTCTTGGAGATCAGATATACTTGTTGTCTAGGTCACCATCTTCGACTATATCGACTTTCCAAGGGTACGAGATAAATGGGTATACATTTTACACGATAGCCCAAGATAAAAAGAGCACCAACCAAAATAGTGGTGTCCGCTTTGATGCAACAGACAACAATGGGTCAAAGACCACATATTATGGTTACACAGAGGAGATATGGGAACTTGAGTATGGACCTACTTTTAAGGTCCCCTTATTTCGGTGCAAATGGGTCAAGCTGACAGGAGGAGGGGTTGAGGTAGACAAGAAATACGGAATGGCATCGTTGGATCTCAACAATCTTGGATACTTAGACGAACCATTCGTCCTAGCCAATGATGTGGCTCAGGTTTTCTATGTGAAGGACATGTCTACCAAACCTAGAAAAAGAAAAATTAAGAAAAAGAATATATCAGACGATGAGCCAAAGCGCCACATAGTTCTTTCAGAAAAAAGAAACATCGTGGGAGTGGAGGACAAGACAGATATGTCAGAAGATTGTGATAAGTTTCATGAAATTCCGCCCTTCGCGGTGAAGGATGACCCAAGCATCATGTTAATGAATGAAAATGCTCCATGGATACGACAGGATTAGAAAGGAACACACGCGAAGAAATGATATGTAATAATTGTAACATTTTATGAGTGAAGATGCTCCATGTGTCCATTTTTATAGTGTTGTCTGCAAATAATCTTGAGTGTGTTAGTCCCGTTTTGTGGCTGGACCGGGACTAAAGTAGGGCCTTTAGTCCCGATTCATACTTACCATTAAGATCTGATCTCCAAACGCGTGAGGTCACATATTAGGGAGTGCCTCTATGACCAGTTTCTCGGAGATGCCGGAGGACTGGGATCCGGCGGTATCTCCCTGAAACTGGCCATAGTGGTGTCCCTGCTCTCGAAAACCATCTTGCAGCTTGTAACTTCTCTAACTAGATCAATACGCCTGGGAGCTAACTAATTTCACATATTAGGGAGTGCCTCTATGACCAGTTTCTCGGAGATGTCGGAGGACTGGGCTCCGGCGGCATCTCCCTGAAACTGGCCGTACTGGTGTCCCTATTCTCGAAAACCATCTTGGAGATGCCTCAAACTGGCTGGAGGACTAGACTCACAAGGATGCCTATTTATAGTACAAGCAGCTCGGCATATACCAGGGTTAGTGCTGACTCATGTTTTGTCCCGGTTGGTGTCTCCAACCGGGACTAAAGGTTCATCATTAGTCCCGGTTGGTGACACCATCCGATACAAGGTACAAGCTGCACGACATAATGTCAACACTCACCCCTATTATTAGTGTTTCTTGGCCCAGTCTGCCACAATCCCTTCAGTCGCGGTTGGTTTCTCCAACCAGGACTAAAGATGAACCCTCTCATTATATAGGCATTTCCCTCTATTTATTAGGTAACACTCAAGACATTTATTAATATTAAAAACCGAGACAAACCGGGACTAGCTAACACTCAGGACTAAAGCCGCCCCCTTTAGTCATAATCATGCCTAGTCCTATAGTACGCAGCTTCAGGGTCTTCTTCGTCATCGTCATCGTCACCTGCCACTCCGGGGATCCTCAGCCCATCCATGGCATATACCAGGAGCCATTCCAGCCTCAGATTCATGGCGGGCGGGGGAGGGGTCTCCTGGAAGACGATGCCGCTACCGCCGGGCGGGTGTGGGGCCTTTTTGTGGCTCTGTGGCGGGTGGACTCGTGGGCACCGCAGGCGAGGATGGTCTCCCCCGGCGATGTAGCGCATCACTCCGATGATACGGTTCGCCCACCATGCACGGCGGCTTTGTGGTTCACCGGCGGGCATCACCCTCGTACTGCGAGCTCCCTTTCCACCTATTAGCAAAGAAGGCATTCCGGTGTCGAGTTGTCGGGATCCCACTGGGATCCATCCAGCTCCAGCGTGAGCTCGTGGTAGAAGTGGTTTGTGATGGCCGCCTGGCGTGCGGAACCTTGAGGGACAGGAACCCCTCCAGAGCTCAGCATCCTGCTGGCGGGCGGCCGGTATCCCGACGGAAAAGGGTAGTTGGAGGCGCACAGCGCCTCGGTCTCCTCGAGGGTCAGAATGGCCCAGTAGGCGTTGTCCATTGTTCTAAGAGAGGAAGGTGTGGATGTGTGGATAGCCATGGTGCGATCTCCCTAAATATAGAGGGAAAGGGCGGGAAAACTTGGCGTGAAGCTTTGGGAAATGGCGGGAAATATCTTTAGTCCCGGTTAGTCACTACATCCGAGACTAAAAGCTATCGTAGAAAGGAAAGGGCAGGAAAACTTGGCGGGTAGCGATGGGAAATGGCGGGAAATATCTTTAGTCCCGGTTTGTGACTACAATCGGGACTAAATGGATATTATATTAAGATTCTTTATATTTTTCTAATGATAATAGACATATTATTTGTTTTATTTGGATTATTACAATAAAAGATATGATTTTCCAAATTTTTTATATTTGATTTGAATTAAAAAAGAAAATTTACAAATGATGCAAACAGATATATGGATATTATATTAAGATTCTTTATATTTTTCTGATAATAATAGACATATTATTTGTTTTATTTGGATTATTACAATAAAAGATATGATTTTCCAAAGTTTTTATATTTGTTTTGAATTAAAAAAAGAAAATTTACAAATGAAATAACTTATAAATGATGCAAATAGATAAACAGATATTATATTAAGATTCTTTATATTTTTCTGATAATAATAGACATATTATTTGTTTTATTTGGATTATTACAATAAAAGATATGATTTTCCAAAGTTTTTATATTTGATTTAAATTAAAAAAAGGAAATTTACAAATGTAATAATTTATAAATGATGCTAACAGATAAATGGATATTATATTAAGATTCTTTATATTTTTATGATAATAATAATAGACATATTATTTGTTTTATTTGGATTATTACAATAAAACATATGATTTTCCAAAGTTTTTATATTTGATTTGAATTAAAAAAAAGAAAAATTTACAAATGATATAATTTATAAATGATGCAAACAGATAAATGGATATTATATTAAGATTCTTTATATTTTTCTGATAATAATAGACATATTATTTGTTTTATTTGGATTATTACAATAAAAGATATGATTTTCCAAAGTTTTTATATTTGATTTGAATTAAAAAAATAAAATTTACAAATGAAATAATTTATAAATGATGCAAACAGATAAATGGATATTATATTAAGATTCTTTATATTTTTCTAATAATAATAGACTTATTATTTGTTTTATTTGGATTATTACAATAAAAGATATGATTTTCCAAAGTTTTATATTTGATTTGAATTAAAAAAAGAAAATTTAAAAATGAAATAATTTATAAATGATGCAAACAGATAAATGGATATTATATTAACATTCTTTATATTTTTCTGATAATAATAGACATATTATTTGTTTTATTTGGATTATTACAATAAAAGATATGATTTTCCAAAGTTTTTATATTTGATTTGAATTAAAAAAAGAAAATTTACAAATTAAATAATTTATAAATGATGCAAAAAGACAAATGGATATTATATTAAGATTATTTATATTTTTTTATAATAATAGACATATTATTTGTTTTATTTGGATTATTACAATAAAAGATATGATTTTCCAAAGTTTTTATATTAGTTTTGAATTAAAAAAAGAAAATTTACAAAAAAACAATTAGTCGCGGGTCGTGGCTAGACCCGGGACTAAAGGGTATCTTGCGCCGCAAACGGTAAAAATACACACTAGTCCCGGGCCGTGGCTTAACCCGCGACTAAAGGGGGGTCTTTAGTCGCGGGTTAAGCCATGGCCCGGGACTAAGGTCTGTCCCTTTATATGCTGGCGCCAGGGGAGGTGCTGCCCCAACACTTCGCATTTCTCGACGAATACGAAGTACACACAGACATAGACGAAGCAGGGGAGGTGTTGTCTGATTCCGCCGTGTGTACATGCTCCGTCGTGCTGTCGCCGCTCCGCAGGTGAGATGGTTCTCTAGGGCATCTCAGTGTCGCTCGGGGTGGCCGGGAACGTCGACAACGACGGCGCCTGCGACGGTTAGGGTTCGGACAGGGAAAGGAAACGAGGGAGGGAGCGAGCCTAGGAGGAATGAGAGGATAGGGGAGAGGGAGAGGCGTGCTCGGGTGGTCCTTAGCCTCTCTAGGGCGGTGGCAGCGCGGATCATGGCGCATCGGCGACGGACGGACGGCGAGGGCGTCGCCACCGAGCAGCTTGGCCAGAGGAGGAATACGACAGGGGGAAGGTGCGAAGAAGGATTGGGCCGAGGCTGGGCCGTGTTGGGCTGCTGGCTGCGCATGCGAGCGACAGGAAAGGAAGAGGGGAGAGATGGGCCGGCCTGGTTGGGGTCTGGCTACTTTTTTTTCAAACTTTTTTGTTTTTTTGTTTTTCCTTTTCTCTTTGTATATTTCAAATACAAATCTGTTTTATATTATTTTTTTAATTATTGTTTTAATTATAATTAGCTAGGATTAGGATTATATTGTTAGCTAGGGTTATTTTAATTATAATTAGCTAGGGTTATTTTTTAATTATATTTAGCTAGGGTTATTTTTTAATTATAATTAGCTAGGATTATTTTTTTAATTATAATTAGCTAGGGTTATTTTTTTGTTTTAGTTATTAGCTAGGATTATATTGTTTACCAAAATTAATATTAGGATTATTGTTTTACCACAAATAATATTAGGTTTTACCAAAATTAATATTAGGAAATGTTATAGTTTTTTTCTATAGTTTTTTTATAGTTTTTTATATTAGGGTTTTTTGTTTTATTATTAGGATTATTGTTTTAATTAAAATATTAGAATTAGGATTAGGATTATTATTTTAGTGATTTTTTTGTTTTATTTATTAAGATTAGAATTAGAATTAGGATTAGGGTTATTTTTTTATTTTAGTTATTATGATTATTGTTTTAGCACAAATAATATTAGGATTATTATAATTAGGATTATATTGTTTTAGTTATTAGGATTATTGTTTTTTCTAACCTGTTTAACTCTCTTTTTGTTATAGATAATTAAGTCATGGATCCATCCAAGATCCTGGTCATCGGTGAAGGTTTTCTTGAGGGCATGATAAGAGGTGAAATTCCTCTTAATATTACTACCGCTACCAAGATATTTTGCTCGAGGAAGAGATATCCTCATATCTGAATCCATCCGGTGATGGACTAGAGGAAAACCTAATGTACCAAGGGGAAGACCAGATGGACGAAGGGCAAACAAATAACAACAATAATGATGGCCCCTCGACAGGATCCGGCGAGGTACATATATATATATATATATATATATAAAGTCTCATGTTACCTCTATTCATTAACTGATCTAGATATATATTAATCACTCTGTCTTCTTCTTTTAGCCCACCGGATCGAACCACTCGACAGCTCGAACGAAACGAGGGCCGAACAAAAAGTTGGATGGTAATCAGAGGTTCACCATCGAAGAAATAGATGATGATGGTGAACCGATTGCTCCAGAGAAGCATCAGAGGATGTTTATAAATCAATGCGGGGTTCTTGTTAGGGACAACCTACCGATCACCATCCAAGAATGGAATAAGTCAAAGAAACCCGGTGAAGAATCCAACAGCTATGTCACCGATGATGCCAAAGATGACCTTTGGCAGAAGCTCATAGCGCATTTCATACTACCTCCAGAGTATGAGGAATTTGAGGTAGATGGTATTACCCCAAGGCCGGGTGGGCTTGAAAATAGAGCTAAAGTCAAGGAGTGGGCACTGAGCAAGATGGCTGAACTGTACCGGAACCACAAGAAAAGTTTATACGCGAAATATGTCGCGAAAAAGAAAACTCCAGACTTCAAAGGAATAAACGATAAGTTGAGAGAGCAGTGGCCTGATTTTGTACAGTACAAGCAATCTGATAAAGCAAAGGCAAAGTCGGCAAAGAACGCGTTAAATGCTGCCAACAAGAAATACCATCATAAAATGGGGACAGGTGGCTACAAGAGTGTCGTCCCTAAGTGGGAAACTATGGATAAGGAAATGAGGGCTAGAGGCGTCACTCCTGGTATAGATGGATGGCCTGAGAGGTCAAAGCACTAGTGGTACGGGCACGGGGATCCTTGGACCCAGAAACAGGGAAGACATTATTTCATGAGAAAATTGTAAAACCCTCCCAAGACCTTATTAAAGCAATGAACGATGCTCAATTGGGATTGTTCTGTCCCGAGAGAGAGAGAACGACGAGCTGACATGCGCCCTAGGGAATCCTAAAAAGGGATCACGAACACGAGGCAAAGGCGCCGGTGTCTCGTGGAAGAAAGGGTTTCTCAAGACGATGCCGCCATGAAGCCGAGAAAGAAGGACCGGGAGGCAGACCGGATCTCTAGGGTAGAGAAGGACCTAGCTGATCTGAAGAACCTCATGCATGAAATTAGCCAAAGGCCGCCGCCGTCAACTCACCCGCGGTCTGATGATCTTGCATTGGATCTTAGCCAACGGAGAAGGAGCGTGGCTTCCACGGAGGTCCGTGCTGATGATCAAGCACTGCTGGATGATGCACCGGCTCCTCACTACCCCGTGGATGATGTCAGAGAGATGGCACAATGTGAGCTACATCAGACAATGAACAACCTGTCCTTCAAGGTGGCGATCGGCACTGCTTTACCTTGTCTACCTGGAGCACTCCACCATTCACTTCCGATTCCACCAGGCTATGCTCGTGTCACGATGGATGACATAGTGGAGGATTTTGCGGACCTAGAGATTGAAATCGCTACGCCTGATGGCCTTACGAAACTACGAGATGTCAAGCGCAACATCATTCTATGGAATAAGAAGTACATCAAATTTCCAGGCTCGGCGCCAAGGCCACCGACTCCAAGGAATCCAAGTCCACCCCGCATCGAATATCGTCAACCTCCAAGTCCACCCCAACCCGATTATCGCCAACCTCCAAGTCCACCCCAACCCGATTATCGCCAACCTCCAAGTCCACCCCAACCCGATTATTGCCAACCTCCAAGTCCACCCGGCCTGCTGACGATCGCCGTAGCAGGAGTACATCAACTCGATCTCCGCCTCTGCCTCTGCGCAATACTACTACCTCGTCGAAGAAACGGAAGTTCGACGGTCCCCCGCGCCCCACATTGAAGAAAGATCAAATGCCGAAGATAGTCGATATCCCGCCGGCTCTTCCAAAGAGACCTTATGACAAGACCGATGAGGAAACTAACGCGGATGTGGCTGCCCAAGTTAAAGCGCATTTTGCACCCAAAAAGCCTGAGCCAAAGCCGGTATATAATGAAAAAATCAAAAAGTGGGCTAAGTCCTTTCTTGAGCAACCATCCCACATATCGATGAATCTGGAATCAGACTATGACCGGGAGATTATTAAGCAAGCACAGAAGAAAAAACACAAGTGCAAAAAGCGGGAAGCAAGTTGCCCAGCTCGGAGCACAGAAGAATCAATCGGTCGCCCCGCTCAAAGTCATTTCAGACCTCGACAAGGCCTTCAGAGCTAAAATGGATATGGACATGCAAATCATGGACCCTAGAGCCCGTAATAATGTTGCACTTATAGGAATCACTGAATCACAGGCCAAAGCACTTGCTAATAAAGCAAATATGTCTCTTGGTCAATATTTAGGCTATGAAGATACGCCAGTGGGTCAGATAGTACAGAAGTATGTCCAAGGGGAGCCTCTAGTCAGTAATGAGGAGCTCGCGCGTCTATCCACACATATGCGAAATCTGCACGAATGGTACATGTCGCAAGCAGAAAAAAGCATCAGAAAGATTGGTTTCTGGTGGACGTTAGAAAGGAGCATCACTTCAAACCATACTCGATACAGGTTCAAATGACCGAACTGTTTCAGTTATACAACCAGCGTGCCCACGACAAATCTATCATTGGTTGCTATTGTCTGTAAGTTATTTATTTCTATAATTAAGTTTGTAGCTCAGCTCGTTCATTGCATTTAATATATTATCCTAACTATATATCCTTTTGTATGATGATATTATATTCCGCAGAATGAAGATGCTTGAATGCAAAAGAGCTAGAAGATACGACGTTGGGTTCATTGACCCATATATCATTAATGAATATACGTCAAAGAATCACCGCAAAGACGTGGAGGAAGACCTGTGCAGGTTCTTAACCGAGCATAATTTTGTTAAGGAAATACTATTTCCTTACAACTTCAAGTGAGTGTTTATATCTTGTACACATTTTATTTTTGCTTACTGGATGAGATATGCATGTATGCTTATGTAAATGTCCGCAGATTTCACTGGATCTTGCTAAACATTCAAGTTGACAACTCCCTAGTTGAAGTCCACGACTCATTAAGTTGGGACCAAGAGCAGTGGAACGCCATGAAAGCAATGGTCCATAAGTAATTTCAATCATTATCACATTATATCGTCCTCTTTCATTCATTTCCTGATAACAAGTAACTAATAACTCCTTTGTTCATTTTTTTTGCTGAGCAGGTGTTGGACACTGTTCAGACAGAAAATACCAGGTCCATTCAAAGAGGAGTTAACTTATAAAATGGTGAAGAGTTTACAGCAGCCACCGGGAACTCATTTATGTAGATACTACGTCTGCGAGTACATCCGCGAGTTGACCAGTGAGCGGAAAGTTGACTCACATTATATTTATGATTTGCGGGAGAAACTACAGCCAGATCAGCGCATAAGAGCAATTCAAGAGGAGCTGGCAGGATTTATGATGAAGGAAGTCCTTGATGTACATGGAGAGCATTATACGGATGACGTGGAACTCGATTTGCCTTTGTCATCTTCATGTAGCTGATATGATATATATATATTCATTAATGACCATGTAATTTCAAAACATTTCTTCCTTTTGATATGATTATTATATGTAAGCTTGCAAGGGATCAATTAATTATATAAATGCATCGACGTGTAGTGTGTATGTAGTAGAGTATAATATGTATACTGAAATATATGTTTGAATTATAGTGAAACACAAAACGAAAAAGGAACGAAATGGCAAAAAAAAGGAAATACACAATCTCTACCGCGGCTGAGAAATGTGTGTTTCTCTGCCGTGGCAGAAAACCTTTTAGTCTCGGGTGGTGTTACAGCCCGGGACTAGAGGGTTTCCGCCCCCTGCGGCGCTGAAACAGCCATGTGGCTGTTATCAGTCACGGGCCGTTGCGAGCCAGGACTAGAGGGGTGGCTCTAGTCCCGTTTTCGCAGTCTCGGGCCCAAAACCAGGACTAGAGCCCGTTGCGGCCCGGGACTACAGCCCTGTTTTCCACCAGTGTTCCCTAAAACCAATTAGATTCATGCATGTCATCTAAATAATTAAATTCACCCTCTCCTTTGTAGGAGAAAAAACGCAAGTCGTTTCGAAGACCTACTCTCCCATTCACCGACGTGCACGCCGGCGCTCGGATGGAGTAGACTACCATGCATGGTCGCGTCGGCAGCGAGAGGGGCAAACCGGTAGGATTATATAAGAGGAGAACCGATAGTCTTGTGTAGTCATCATGATCTAAGGCCTTTCACAATGGGTGTTTTTTAGCGGTGTATCCTATGTCTTTGTCTATGTGGCACCATAGTTTATGAGGAAAGAGATTGAGGTTGTATCTTAGCTAAGGAACTCCTCTTGCACAAAACCATAGGAAAAAAGAATGGTTAGGCCAATCAAATTCATGCATGTCATCTAAATAATTAAATTTAGATACACCACTTAATAAACAATGCATTGTAGAAGTTGTCTCTTAAAAATTTATTTACCTTAGAATAATGTGTTAAGATACACCCCATTATGAAAGGCCTAAGCCAATTAGATTTCCGACTCAAGTCATGGCAAAAGGTGGTTGCACCCCTGCAAGGCTATGGGCCGGACTTCCGCGGACCATTCACACGGATGTGGCATGCCACGCCGCCCTAGGCCAAGCTCATATGTGTAGTGTTCCTTTTCTCTTATTGTTCCAATCACATGGAGGTTCAACTCTTCTTTCATTAGGAATGTGGAACTAATGGTTTGTACCTCCACCTCTTGTCATACAAGAAGCTTGAGATTTATTAGAAAACTCTGAAACCTCATATGGGCTAGCTCATAGCAGCTCCTATATTTGAAACAACAATATGTTGGTCCACATGCATGCGCAACATGGCACTAGTGGGGAGGAGATTGCGGTGCAGGCCTATCGATCTGATCTACTACCGACCTGATCTACGATCACCCAGGCCTCATGACCGGAGGCTCAGTAGTGAAGTCTAATTCGGCTGGTACTATCATGGTTGAAGATGCCAAGGCAACAAGCCTAGAGGAGGTTATGCGAGATGGCTGCAGCGGTGCGTAAACTTGATTATTCCAATGTCCCAGTATTTTTTAACAAATTTGTCCTTTTTGGCTAACAAATTCGCTTGATATGGCGCTGAATCTAGGGTTATAACCAACGCCTCTCTTGCTTCTCCACCCAGCCCCTCTATTCCCTCCCACATCCGCCCCCAGCCGCCCCAAGCTCTCTCTCTCTCTCTCTCTCTCTCTCTCCTGTTTTCCCCTAGCTATCAAATCTTAGTAAAAATCCGGTGATTTCTTCAATTGGGACCATGGGAAGTCTTCTTAGATGTAATTTCTCCCCCAATTCAAATGTTAAATTTCATCTCATTTCATCCCGTTCCATCTCTATTTTGCTGAATGATAGATTTATTGTATAAATATTTTGTTAGTAATGTTTATTTGAGAAATGGGTGGTAATTGTGTGTTTGCAATGAATGTGTGCTATGTCGGTGCCATTTAATGTGGTGTCGGCGCCTAGTCTGCCTGGCGCCGACGTGCACGGTTTTGGCGCGGTTCAAAATGGCGCAGAGTAGAGGATCAGATTTCGAAATAGTTTCTGGAATGGGTCAGACCCGGAATTAGTTAGCCAAAAAGGGAAGATTTATCAAAAAATACAACGTCCCGCCCTCTCACATTGACATGGTTCCCAAGAGATATGGCAGCGACCTGAAGCAGTGCCGTGAGGGCCTTAGGGCCTGTTTCGTTGTGCTTATTTATGGCTTTTCGCTTTAGACTTATAAGCCACAAAAGCATCTAAATAGGTGCTTTTCATTTTGGCTTTTGGCTTATACCATCATACTACTATGTCCAGTTAAAATCCAAAAGCCAAAGACAAAAACACCTATTTTGGTGCTTTTGTTTCTTATAAAGATTTAAGCCAATCAAACAAGCTCTTAACCTGCTTTATTTCAGGGGCTTCTCTGCGTTGTCTGTGAGGCGCAACTTCTCTAAAATGTCTGGATCTAGCTAGCGAGAAGTCGCCAAACGGTACTGTGGTTGCTTATTGGTGGTTTCAAAAAAAGGTATGTGTGTTCTCTAAAATGGGGCTTCTCTAGTTGTCTGTGAGGCGCAACCACTGGTGGAAAACAGGGCTGTAGTCCCGGGCCGCAACGGGCTCTAGTCCCGGTTTTGGGCCCGGGACTGCGAAAACGGGACTAGAGGCCCCCCCTCTAGTCCCGGCTCGCAACAGCCCGCGACTGATAACAGCCACGTGGCTGTTTCAGCGCTGGGCGGAATTTCTAGTCCCGGCTGTAACACCACCGGGACTAAAGGTTTCGCCAAGCAGAAACACCACATTTCACTGCCGCGGCAGAGATTGTGTATTTCCTTTTTTTTTGCCATTTCGTTCCTTTTTCGTTTTGTGTTTCACTATAATTCAAACATATATTTCAGTATATATATTATACGCTACTACATACACACTACACGTCGATGTATTTATATAATTAATTGATCCCTTGCAAGCATACATATAATCAATCATATCAAAAGGAAGAAATGTTTTGAAATTACATGGTCATTGATGAATATATATATATATATATATATATATCATATCAGCTACATGAAGATGACAAAGGCAAATCGAGTTCCACGTCATCCGCATAATGCTCTCCATGTACATCAAGGACTTCCTTCATCATAAATCCTGCCAGCTCCTCTTGAATTGCCCTTATGCGTTGGTCTGGCTCTAGTTTCTCCCGCAAATCATAAATATAATGTGACTCAACTTTACGCTCTCTGGTCAACTCGCGGATGTACTCGCAGACGTAGTATCCACATAAATGAGTTTCCGGTGGCTGCTGTAAAGTCTTCACCATTTTATAAGTTAACTCCTCTTTGAATGGACCTGGTATTTTCTGTCTGAACCGTGTCCAACACCTGCTCGGCAAAGAAAATGAACAAAGGAGTTATTAGTTACTTGATATCAGGAAATGAATGAAAGAGGATGATATAATGCGATAATGATTGAAATTACTTATGGAGCATTGCTTTCATGTCGCTCCACTGCTCTTGGTCCCAACTTAATGAGTCGTGGACTTCAACTAGGGAGTTGTCAATTTGAATGTTTAGCAAGATCCAGTGAAATCTGCGGACATTTACATAAGCATACATGCATAGCTCATCCAGTAAGCAAAAATAAAATGTGTACAAGATATAATTACTCACTTGAAGTTGTAAGGAAATAGTATTTCCTTAACAAAATTATGCTCGGTTAAGAACCTGCACAGGTCTTCCTCCACGTCTTTGGGGTGATTCTTTAACGTATATTCATTAATGATATATGGGTCAATGAACCCAACGTCGTATCTTCTAGCTCTTTTGCATTCAAACATCTTCATTCTGCGGAATATAATATCATCATACAAAAGTATATATAGTTAGGATACTGTATTAAATGCAATGAACGAGCTAAAGCTACAAACTTAATTATAGAAATAAATAACTAACAGACAGTAGCAACCAATGATAGATTTGTCGAGGGCGCGCTGGTTGTATAACTGAAACAGTTCAGTCATTTGAACCTATATCGAGTATGGTTTGAAGTGATGCTCCTTTCTAACGTCCACCGGAAACCAATCTTTATGATGATTTTTTTCTGCTTGCGACATGTACCATTCATATGTGTGGATAGACGCGTGAGCTCCTCATTACTGACTAGAGGCTCCCCTTGGACATACTTCCGTACTATCTGACCCATTGGTGTATCTTCATAGCCTAAATATTGACCAAGAGACATATTTGCTTCGGTAGCAAGTGCTTTGGCCTCCGATACAGTGATGCCCATTAGTGCAGCATTAGTACGGGCTCTGGGGTCCATTATTTGCATGTCCATATCCAATTCAGCTCTGAAGGCCTTGTCGAGGTCTAAAATGACTTTGAGCGGGGTGACCGATTGATTCTTCTGTGCTCCGAGCTGGGCAACTTGCTTCCCGCTTTTTGCACTTGTGATTTTTTTCTTCTGTTCTTGCTTAATAATCTCCCGGTCATAGTCTGATTCCACATTCATCGATATCTGGGGTGGTTGCTCAAGAAAGGACTTAGCCTACTTTTTGGTTTTTTTGTTATATACCGGCTTTGGCTCAGGCTTTTTGGGTGCAAAATGCGCCTTAACTTGGGCAGCCACATCCGCGTTAGTTTACTCATCGGTCTTGTCATAAGGTCTCTTTGGAAGAGCCGGCGGGATATCGACTATCTTCGGCGTTTGAACTTTCTTCGATGTGGGGCGCGGGGGAACGTAAACTTCCGTTTCTTCGACGAGGTAGTAGTATTGCACGGAGGCGGAGATCGAGTTGATGTACTCCTGCTGCGGCGATCGTCAGTGGGGCGGGGTGGACTTGGAGGTTGGCGATAATCAGGTTGGGGTGGACTTGGAGGTTGGCGATAATCGGGTTGGGGTGGACTTGGAGGTTGACGATATTCAATGCTGGGTGGATTTGGATTCCTTGGAGTCGGTGGCCTTGGCGCCGAGCCTGGAAACTTGATGTACTTCTTATTCCATATAATGATGTTGCGCTTGACATCTCCTAGTTTCGTAAGGCCTTCAGGCGTAGCGATTTCAATCTCTAGGTCCGCAAAATCCTCCACTATGTCATCCACCGTGACACGAGCATAGCCTGGTGGAATTGGAAGTGAATGGTGGAGTGCTCCAGGTAGACAAGAGAAAGCAGTGCCGATCGCCACCTTGAAGGACATGTTGTTCATTGGCTGATGTAGCTCACATTGTGCCATCTCTCTGACATCATCCACGGGGTAGTGAGGAGCCGGTGCATCATCCAGTTGTGCTTGATCATCAGCACGGACCTCCGTGGAAGCCACGCTGCTTCTCCGTTGGCTAAGATCCAATGCAGCATCATCAGACCGCGGGTGAGTTGACGATGGCGGCCTTTGGCTAATTTCATGCATGAGGTTCTTCAGATCAGCTAGGTCTTGCTCTACCCTAGAGATCCGGTCTTCCTCCCGGTCCTTCTTTCTCTGACGGCTTCTGTAACTGGCATCGTACTGAGGAAACCCTTTATTCCAAGAGACACCGGCGCCTTTGCCTCGTGTTCGTCCTCCCTTTTCAGGATTCCCTAGGGCGCGTGTCAGCTCGTCGTTCTCTCTCTCGGGACGGAACAATCCCAATTGAGCATCGTTCATTGCTTGAATAAGGTCTTGTGAGGGTTTTAGAATTTTATCATGAAATAATGTCTTCCCTGTTTCTGGGTCCAAGGATCCCCCGTGCCCGTACCACTAGTGCTTTGACCTCTCGGGCCATCCATCTGTACCAGGAGTGACGCCTCTAGCCCTCATATCCTTCTCCATAGTTTCCCACTTAGGGATGGCACTCTTGTAGCCACATGTCCCCATTTTATGATGGTATTTCTTGTTGGCAGCATTTAACGCGTTCTTTGACGACTTTGCCTTTGCTTTATCATATTGCTTGTACTGTACAAAATCGGGCCAATATTCTCTCAATTTCTCGTTTACTCCTTTGAAGTCTGGAGTTCTTTTTCGCGACATATTTCGCGTATAAAATTTTCTTGTGGTTCCGGTACAGTTCAGCCATCTTGCTCAGTGCCCACTCCTTGACTTTCGCTCTATTTTCAAGCCCACCCAGCCTTGGGGTAATACCATCTACCTCAAATTCCTCATACTCTGGAGGTACTATGAAATGCGCTATGAGCTTCTGCCAAAGGTCATCTTTGGCATCATAGGTGACATAGCTGTTGGATTCTTCACCGGCTTTCTTTGACTTATTTCATTCTTGGATGGTGATCGGTAGGTTGTCCCTAACAAGCACCCCGCATTGATTTATAAACATCCTCCGGTGCTTCTCTGGAGCAATCGGTTCACCATCATCATCTATTTCTTCGATGGTGAACCTCTGATTACCATCCAACTTTTTGTTCGGCCCTCGTTTCGTTCGAGCTGCCGAGTGCTTCGATCCGGTGGGCTAAAAGAAGAAGACAGAGTGATTAATATATATCTAGATCAGTTAATGAATAGAGGTAACACGAGACTTTATATATATATATATATGTACCTCGCCGGATCCTGTCGAGGGGCCATCATTATTGTTGTTATTTGTTTGTCCTTCGTCCATCTGGTCTTCCCCTTGGTACATTAGGTTTTCCTCTAGTACATCACCAGATGGATTCAGATATGAGGATATCTCTTCCTCGAGCAAAATATCTTTGGCGCCGGTAGTAATATTAAGAGGAATTTCACCTCTTATCATGCCCTGAAGAAAACCTTCACCGATGCGGCCAGGATCTTCGGATGGATCCATGACTTAATTATCTATAAAAAAAGAGAGTTAAATAGGTTAGCAAAAACAATATAATAACTAAAACAATATAATCCTAATTATAATAATCCTAATATTATTTGTGCTAAAACAATAATCATAATAACTAAAACAAAAAATAACCCTAATCCTAATCCTAATTATAATCTTAATAAATAAAACAAAAAAATCACTAAAACAATAATCCTAATCCTAATTCTAATATTTTATTTAAAACAATAATCCTAATACTAAAACAAAAAACCCTAATATAAAAAAACTATAAAAAAAACTATAGAAAAAACTATAACATTTCCTAATATTAATTGAGGTAAAACCTAATATTATTTGTGGTAAAAAAATAATCCTAATATTAATTGTGGTAAAACAATATAATCCTAGCTAATAACTAAAACAAAAAATAACCCTAGCTAATTACAATAATTAATAACCCTAGCTAACTAATAATTACAAAAAAACCTAGCTAATTCTAGCTAATTACAATTACAATAATTAATAACCCTAGCTAACTAATAATCCTAATCCTAATCCTAGCTAATTACAATTACAGTAATTAATAACCTAGCTAACTAATAATTACAAAAAAAACCACACCCGCCCGTACTCCCTTCGAGCTCTCACCGATCGAGGCAGTCGGGCGACGCATGGCGGACGCATGTAAGACAATGAGGCAGCCTGTGAGGGCGTGGCGAAGGCGCGACGGCACGAGACAAGGCGGAGATCGAGCACGCCGCCGGAGCGGCTAGGCAGCGAGGCGGCGCACGGTAGCACGGCGGAGCGGTGGCACGACGGAGCACATACGCACGGTGGAGCGACGGCGAATCGAAAGACCTCCCCGTCTTCGCCGAGAATCACAAGTGTGGGGGCAGCAACCCCCCTGGCGCCAGAATATATAGGGCCCCCCCCTTTAGTCACGGGTCAAGCCACGGGACGGGACTAAAGGGTCTTTAGTCCCGGGCCGTGGCTTAACCCGCGACTAAAGACCCCTTTAGTCGCGGGTTAAGCCACGGCCCGGGACTAAAGGGTTTTTTCGGCTGCTTCGTTTTCACGCGCGCAGGCACCCTTTAGTCCCGGGTCCAGCCACGACCCGTGACTAATTTTTTTTTAATTTTCTTTTTTAATTCAAATCAAATATAGAAAATTTGGAAAATCATATCTTTTATTGTAATAATCCAAATAACACAAATAATATGTCTATTATTATCAGAAAAATATAAAGAATCTTAATATAATATCCATTTATCTGTTTGCATCATTTATAAATTATTTCATTTGTAAATTTTATTTTTTAATTCAAATCAAATATAAAAACTTTGGAAAATCATATCTTTTATTGTAATAATCCTTATAACACAAATAATATGTCTATTGTTATCAAAAAAATATAAAGAATCTTAATATAATATCCATTTATCTGTGTGCATCATTTATAAATTATTTCATTTGTAAATTTTCTTTTTTAATTCAAATCAAATATAAAAACTTTGGAAAATCATATCTTTTATTGTAATAATACAAATAACACAAATAATATGTCTATTATTATCAAAAAAATATAAATAATCTTAATATAATATCCATTTAGTCCCGATTGTAGTCACAAACCGGGACTAAAGATATTTCCCGCCATTTCCCACCGCTTCTCGCCAAGTTTTCCCGCCCTTTCCTTTCTACGAGAGATTTTTGTCCCGGATGTAGTCACTAACTGGGACTAAAGATATTTCCCGCCATTTCCCAAAGCTTCACGCCAAGTTTTCCCGCCCTTTCCCTCTATATTTAGGGCGATCACGCCATGGCTATCCACACATCCACACCTTCCTCTCTTAGAACAATGGACAACGCCTACTGGGCCATTCTGACCCTCGAGGAAACCGAGGCGCTGTGCGCCTTCAACTACCCTTGTCCGACGGGCTACCGGCCGCCCGCCGGCTGGATGCTGAGCGCTGGAGGGGTTCATGTCCCTCCTGTTCCTCAAGGTTCTGCACGCCAGGCGGCCATCACAAACCACTTCTACCACGAGCTCACGCCGGAGCAGCGGATGGATCCCTAGTGGGATCCCGACAACTACGACACCTGGAATGCCTTCTAAGCTAATAGGCGGGAAAGGGAGCTCGCCAGGTACGAGGGTGATGGCCCGCCACCGGTGAACCACAACGAAGCCGGCCGTCGTCTGTGGTGGGCGAACCATACTATCATCGGAGTGATGCGCTACATCGCCGGGGGAGACCATCCTCGCCTGCGGTGCCCACGAGTCCACCCGCCACAGAGCCACAAAAAGGCCCCACATAGGCCCGGCGGTAGCGGCATCGTCTTCCAGGAGACCCCTCCCCCGCCCGCCGTGAATCCGAGGCTGGAATGGCCCCTGGTATATGCCATGGATGGGCTGAGGATCCCCGGAGTGGCAGGTGACGATGACGATGATGATGATGATGACGAAGAAGACCCTGAAGCTGCGTACTATAGGACTAGGCATGATTATGACTAAAGGGGGCGACTTTAGTCCTGAGTGTTAGCTAGTCCCGGTTTTTAATATTAATAAATGTCCTGAGTGTTACCTAATAAATAGAGGGAATGCCTATATAAAGAGAGGGTTCATCTTTAGTCCTGGTTGGAGAAACCAACCGCGGCTGAAGGGATTGCGGTAGACTGGGCTAGGCAACACTGATAATAGGAGTGATTATCGACATTATGTCGTGCGGCTTGTACCTTGTCCCGGATGGTGTCACCAACCGGGACTAAACATGAGTCAGCACTAATAATAGGGGTGAGTGTCAATATTATGTCGTGAGTGTCGACATTATGCCGAGCTGCTTGTACTATAAATAGGCATCCTTGTGAGTCTAGTCCTCCAGCCAGTTTGAGGCATCTCCAAGATGGTTTTCGAGAGCAGGGACACCACTACGGACAGTTTCAGGGAGATGCCGACGGAGCCCAGTCCTCCAGCATCTCCGAGAAACTGGTCATAGAGGCACTCCCTAATATGTGAAATTAGTAAGCTCCTAGGCGTATTGATCTAGTTAGAGAAGTTACAAGCTGCAAGATGGTTTTCGAGAGAAGGGACACCACTACGGCCATTTTCAGGGAGATGCCGACGGAGCCCAGTCCTCCGGCATCTCCGAGAAACTGGTCATAGAGGCACTCCCAAATATGTGACATCACGCGTTTGCAGATCAGATCTTAATGGTAAGTATGAATCGGTACTAAAGGCCCTCCTTTAGTCCCGGTCCAGCCACAAAACGGGACTAACACACTCAAGATTGTTTGTAGACAACACTATAAAAATGGACACATGCATGGAGCATCTTCACGCATAAAATGTTACAATTATTACATATCATTTCTTCGTGTGTGTTCCTTTCTGATCCCGTAGTATCCATGGAGCATCTTCATTCATTAACACGATGCTTGGGTCATCCTTCACCGCGAAGGGCGGAATTTCATGAAACTTGATGGGGATATGCCTACTGGGGTATCCTCAGCGGGACGTTTCCGACTGGCCCAAAGGCTGGCGAGTGGGCCTGCAGAACGGCGAGTGGATCAAAGCCCATCAGGGTACCAGGCGACTGGAGGTCGAAGGCCCGAGTAGTAGATAGGCCCGGTCGAGTTAAATGATTGACAAAGTTGTAACGAATCGGTTGAGATATGTAAACCATAGGGAGGTAAGCCTATATAAACCTCCCAAGGGTGAGTAGAGATCGTTCCTCATACACCCAAGCAACTTCGCGCCTTGTCGCCGAGTTCGCCCATTGTAAACACCTCCATAATACAATCTAGCGAGAGTAGGTCTTTACCCTCGGGCCGAACCAGGTAAAACCCTGTGTCTTTGCCCTCATCTCGCACCGCAGATGGCTGGCCGCCCTTGCCCTTCGTTCTACTACTCGCTGCCGATTGCAGCATCTTCCGTGGTCATTCCCACGACAGTGGCGCCCACCGTGGGGCCTGGCCGGTCTGGCCGGTGTTCTGCGGCGAGATCCAATCTGCCCATCAACGAGACGGTCGCCACCGGCCGCATGATAGCGATCGGCGAGATGCTCCAGATCTTGCCGAGCAGCTACGTCCCGGCGGCGCGACCCGTCACGCACAGCGTGATCCTGCCAGTCGGCACGATCAGCCTCTTCGTCGGCTTCACCGATGTCATCACCTCGGAGAACTCGGCTCGCATCCACGAGTCGCCACCACGCGATCGGCTCTCCGAGCCGATCCGCCGATCCACCGCCTCCGATTACGACTCGGCCCAGCAACGTGGCGAGAACTCGGCGGCGGAAGACGCGACCCTCACCGGCGACGCCGACTCGGCGACCCGGCGTCACTGCGGATCCATCACCATGCCTCGTCGCGGGCTCCATCGCCAGGTCTCCAGCGGGAGATTTCGAGGACCCCTCCATCCTCGGGATCTTCGACTTCGACTCGGGTCGAAAACTCCCGACCTCACGGCGGTGCCATCGCCATGCCGCGACCTACATGGCCACCGGCACCGATCCACCGGAGGACCCTTTCTCCCGATCCTCCTAACGCCACGGCGGAGGTCGAGAACTCCGCTGAAGTTGGCGGCGGGCGCGCAAAGCAGGCGGCGCGAAAAATTTCGCCTCGGCGGTGACAGCGCGAACTGTCACGCTACCACCAGCGGCGGATCAGGTCACGCTGAATCCCACCGTTCGGCGTGCCCTGAACCCGATGATAAGCGACCCGGCGCATAGCCGTAGCGATCTGCGAGAACGCGCCACCAGGAGGAAGCAACCGCCCTCCGCCAGGATCGACGGCGATGGGTGCCCCGCCTCCACCCAACCGCACCCCTCCCAGGGACCAGCCGCGGATAGTCGTCTCCTCACGGGAGCGAGATGCGAATGGCCTTCCACTGTTCTCCACCCCGATGGACAACCTCGTGGCGGGCGAGCCGCGGCGACATCACGGCGGCCGGCGGCGCGCCTTACAGATCCGTATGTCGAGGCCCTACTCGCGAAGGCCGTGGAACAGCGGCGCCCGACTTCGCGAGCGAGTGTACTCGCGTTCCTCGGGAAGCGGGCGGCCTCAGCGGCCGTCCGGTGGCAAACACCCTCAATTGCCCGCCGCCGAGCCACTGCAGCTCAACGGCGACCGCGAATCGGCACTCTCCTGCGATCCCAGGCGGCGACCAACCTCGTCGCCGCCAATGGAGAGCCAATCGGCGCCGCACTCACATCATCAACCAAAACTGGCGCGCCGCCAGCCCGGCGACTGCGGCACACCTAACTACTCGCGCGATGGCGAGCCTATGGGGTCGCTCGATCGACTAGGCCCAAGTGCTTGGCCAATGATCCGAGGCGAAAAGTACCCACCCAACTTCAAGGCGCCCGAGGAGATCGAAAAATCGACTCCTCACGACCCCGTCGCTTGACACATACCTCATGGCAATGGGGATCGCGGGTCACACCGACTACGCCGCCGTTACCTCCCACGATGATGGAGGGGCGTGCAGGCAATGGATCAACACGCTCCCCGTGAGTATCGACTCACGGGAGGAAATGCGAGACGCCCGTCGGCACCGAGTGCTCCTACACCAGCGCCACCACCATCGAGGACACAGGCGATCGTCCGGGGACCCGGTCGACTCGCAGGGTCCAACGGTGGCAAGAGCTCTGGTACAGCGGTCGGCATCCACCCGGACACCGCGATCCATTGCTTCAAGACCTCGTGCCGCTCGAGCCTCTAGTCGCCAAGCTCAAGAGACACGCCCGCTCGACAACATCCCCGACCTCCTCGAGATCGCCAAACGATACGAGGAAGATCCCAATCAAGGCGTCGACGAGTCCGGCGGACAACGACGCACGGGCGGCAGCGATGGCGGCCGCCGAGCCGACCTCGCTCTACGGCACTCGCCTCACAGCAAGCGCCGCAACGATGGGCGAAGTCGACTTGCCGCCAATGCTTTGAGCACGCTGCGCGACCCCAAGAGCTACCGCCCGCGACGGAGGGCAACGACGCCGGCGGCGGGAACTACAAGAACAAGCCAAGGTTCGATCGCGGCCCTCCTTAACCAACCATGCGTTTCACAGCAGGAAGGAAAGCCCGCCACGCACACCGCGACCGCCACACCCTCGGAGATCGAGAAGGCACGCACGCGGAGGACACCGACAACAGCGACCATAAAATGGCGGAAAATTCGGCAAAGTAGCGGCTCGCTCCACACCTTCACCGGCTTCAACACGGCCGAGAAGAAGGTCATCGCCAGCGCTGTTGCCGTCAACGGTGGCCAGACGGCGTCCCCGGTTCTGAACTAGTCGGGCAGCCCATCACGGAGCCGGCAAGACCACTGCGCCGCGCCAGTATCCGGGCGAGTCGCCCTGGTGGTCAAGCCCAAGGTCGGCGACTCGGCTCCCCAAGACTCGATGGACGGCGGCAGCTCCATCAACATCCTCTACCTCGACACCTTGAGCTGCGGCTCCCGATCGATGATCGAACAACCACACCACGTTCCACGGCATCGTCCCGGTCGGAAGGCGTACCCGATCGGCAAGGTCACGCTACCGTCACCTTGGCACTCCGGCAAACTTCCGCACCGGCGGATCGTCTTGAGCTGGTGCCCTTCGACAGCCCTTACCATTGCGTCTGGGCGCCAGCGTTCGCCAAATTCATGGCGGCACCCACTACGCGTAACGCGATGAAGCTCCGGGCGTGCGGCGTCATCACCATCAACGGCGACCCGACATGGCCGCCGAATCACGAGGCCAAAGGGCGAACTCGCCCGACGCCGTCATCGCGGCGGAAGCTAGTCACGCCGATGAGCTCGCCAAATCTGGCGGGGTCAACAATGACGACCCCACAATACTCAAGAAGCCCAACTCGAGGCGCAAACACCTCAACCTTTGAGGCCACGGCCGCGCACCGCACGTCGAGCTGGTCCCAGCGACCCAGCCAGACGGTGACGATCGGGACAGGCATGAGCCCAGCATAGGAAGGCGCGCTCACCGAGTTCCTCCGTGAGAACAGGGACATCTTCGCATGGAAACCCTCCGACATGCCCGGTGTCCCTAGGGAGCTCGCTGAGCACAAATTAAACGCCGACCCCAAAGTGCGACCAGTCAAGCAGTCGCTACGGCCATTCAACGAAGAACGCCGTCGGGCAATCGCCGAGGAAGTTCAGCGGCTACTCGCTGCCGGCGTCATTCGGCCTATTAAATACTCAAGTGGGGCAAACCCAGTCCTGGTCGAAAAGAACGGGACACGGAGAATGTGTATCGACTACACAAACCTGAACAGCCTGCCCAAAGGCGATTCGTCCTCCGGATCGATCGGATAATCGACTCCACCGCGGGCTCGAGTCGCTGTGTTTCCTCGGCGCCTACTCTGGGTATAACCAGATCAAAATGGCTGTCGAGGCGAGGAGAAGACGGCGTTCATCACGCCATTCAAGCCTTCTACACCGCCATGACCTTCGGCCTCAAGAACGCCGAACAACGTACCAGCGGTGCAAGAATGCCTCGCGAGCCAAATTGGCGCAATATCCACGTCTACATAGACGGCGTGGTCGTAAATCCGCTCGCCAAGGCGACCTACTCGCCGACCTCGCGAGACCTTCGCCAACCTGCGGGTACAAAATAAACTCAACCCGAGCAAGTGCACCTTGGTGTACCGCGGGCAATTACTAGTGCGTCGTCTCCAAGCGAGGATCGAGGCAAACCCAACGAAGATCGACACGATCGCCCGGCTCGGCAAACCCGAGTGCCTGCGCGACGTCCAGAAGTTGGCCGGGCGTGTAGCGGCTCTCAGTCGCTTCATTCCCCGCCTGGGCAAAAAGGCGATGCCCCTATACCGCCTGATGCGCAAGAATCCCACCTTCCAGTGGGACAAGGAGGCGGCTCGCGACCTCAAAAAGGTGCTACTCGGCGCACCACTCACCACTACCGTCGACAAGGAGCCCATGCTGGTTTACGTCGGCGTCCGGCGCGTCGTCGATCTTTGTAATGGTCGTCGAGCGACGAGAAGAAGGAAAAGCGCCCAGTCAGCGGCGTATACTACATCAGCGAGGTCCTAACCGAGTCGCCAGCGATAACCTGATACCAAAAGCTGGTATCGCGGTCTTGAGCTCAGCGCGCCGCGCACTACTTCCGTGAGCACCCATCACGGTCGTCTCCTCGGCTCCACTACAAGACATCATCCGAATCGCGAGGCGACCGGGCGGGTCGCCAAGTGCCGTCGAGATCGGCGTCCACAACATTAAATCTGAGCCAGGCGATTAAGTCGCAGCAGCGCCGACTTCCTCGCCGGGAGGAGGCCCGGCGAGAAAGCCGTACCTCCATTCTGGAGCCTGTACTTGACGGGTCCAAGAACGGCGGGCGAGGATAGTGCTGACCTCACCAAAGGCGACAAGCTCCGCTACATCCTCCGCCTCAATTCCGCCCTGCACCAACAACATGGCGAATCGAGGCCCTACTCCACGGCATGCGAGCCGCAAAGGAGATGATGGCGTCAATCGCCGATGCTACGGAGACTCCGACCTCGTTCGGGTCAAGTCGCCGCACCTGACGCCGTCTCCCCTACCATGGCGGCATACCGCCAAGAGGTGGACAAGGTGGTGCCACTTCACGGCTACTCACGAGTGGATCGACAGGAGGAAAAACGAGGAGGCCGACGCCCTCTCTCGCATCGGGTCGGCTCGACTCGCACCACCTGCCGGCGTGTTCCTCGACACCATCTTCACGCCGTCAGTCTCTCCCCCGAAGGAGATCGACATTGGAGTCCCGCTCCAACCAGAGGCAACCTTGGTCGCACTCGTCACCGAGCCAGACGACTGGACCAAGCCCTACATCGCCTACCTGGAGACAGGCAACCTGCCCGCAGACGAGACAAGCGCCCGAATGATCGCTCGCCGATGCAAGTCCTACACCATCATCGACGGCGAGCTACACAAGCGCAGCGTCACCGGCGTGTTCCAACGCTGCGTCCAACCGGCTGAAGGACGCAAAATCTTACACGACATCCACTCAGGCGACTGCGGCCACCACGCTGCCGCGCGCTCCCTGGTCGCCAAAGCCATGCGACACGGCTTCTACTGGCCCACCGCACATGCCGACGCTGTCGATATCGTCCAGCGATGCGCCGGGTGCCAGAAGTACGCCAACCAGACGCACGTTCCAAGTTCGGCGCTCAAAACAATCCCCATCACCTGGCCATTCGCCGTGTGGGGCATGGACATGGTAGGCCCCTTCAAGAAGGCCCCCTCTGGCTACACCCACCTGCTGGTCGCCGTCGACAAATTCACAAAGTGGGTAGAAGCCAAGCCAGTCCGGAAATGCGACGGGAAGACTGCCACTAAGTTCCTACGCGAGCTCATATACCGCTACGGTTTCCCCAACAGCATCATCACGGACAACGGCACAAACTTCGCCAAGGGAGCAATGGCCGAGTTCTGCGAGGAGCACCACATCCGGCTCGACCTTGCATCAGTCGCACACCCGGAATCCAACGGCCAGGCGGAACGAGCCAACCAAAGCATCCTCCACGGCCTGAAGCCGCGACTCCAAGTACCACTCGAGCGCACCGCTGGATGCTGGGTCGAAGAGCTTCCCTCCGTCATCTGGGGAATCCGCACCGGTCAACAGGTCGACGGATTCACCCCTTCTTCATGGTCTACTGAAGCTGTCATGCCAACCGACCTCGAACACGACTCGCGCGGATCGTCCACTATCACGGAGCCGCAAGCACTGGCCCGCCAAGATGGGCTCGACCAACTCGACGAAGCCGCGACCTCGCCCGATCGCGCACCGCTATCTATCGGCAAGGGCTCGTCGCTACCACGGCCGACGGGTGAAAACCCGCACCTTCCGGAAGGCGACTTGGTGTTACGCCTGATCCAGACAAGAAGGGCATGCACAAGCTCTCCTCCGTGGGAAGGCCGTTACGCTATCGGTAGCGTGCTAAACGACGCCTACTACCTCGTCGGCGTCCGCGGGGGCGGTGACCTCGGCGTCAAGCGGCCGTGGAATGTAAATCTCCTCCGGAAGTTCTATACCTAGAACCCCACATATGTACTCTCCAGTCGCTATGAATAAAAGAAACGGTTACTGCAAAATTCGTCTACTCTCCATGCCTTGTGCCACTCGCACTCGTAATTAACAGCGTCATGCTAAAATACAGAAGTCAACCCTTGGTACAGCGACCGGCACGGCTAAGTAGTGCGATGTAAGAGCACTGAGTCATTTCAGGTCTTGCATCGTCCACGAAAAACGCCAATCCGGAGCCCCATCGGAGTCGCCTAGCTCGACTGGTTTTACGAACCAAGACATTTGTCCTCGCTTCCCACAGCGACCTTGGTCCTCCGCATCCTCGGCATAGCGACTCGAACGGCTAAGTACCACGCTCGGGGACTGGATACCAGTTCGTCTCGATCGGGAGAAAACGCCAAGAAGAGCGTGCCGGGACTGCACGCGTGACCCACCGGGCCAGGCAGGAGTGACGCGCTCACACCAACGCGCTCAGTCCTCAACCACCCTCGAGTCGCGCCTTGAACTACCAAGTACCACGCTCGGGGACTCGGCCACCCGGCCCGTTCACGTCGGGAAAAGCGGTAAAATCTGAGCACTTGAGGGAGTCGCCTTGCGACTGGCTCTCCGAGCTCGGGCGAGTCGACTCAACCAACAAACACACATGATAAACAACAAAACATCATATCTAAGGTGAACCCCGCAAAAGGGCGGACGCGCTCGGGGACTCACCCAAACTCAATCCAAAACACGCAAACAAATAGCAAAATGAACACAACGTTCCATTCAATCGCATATCGCATTGTCTTACATTACAAAATATGCCTACTCGGCAGAACTACTAACACTATTCCGCGAGCTTCGGCGATGATGCACCAGCGTCCGGCGCTTCCGGATGAATGCGTGTATGCGGGTTCGATGGATAAGTCGTCGGCTCGCCCGCCATCGCGCTGCGGAAGGGCTGCTCGACCTTGAAGTCGCGATCGGCGGCTCGGGTCGTTCGGCGACGACCGTTTCCTGGTACGGAAGAAGGTCGCCCATCGCCCAAACACGCTCCGTCTGGCGGCGCGCGTTCTGCAGCTTAAGAACTTGACAGATCCACCGCGCCAGGCGATGAAGGATAACCACTCGTCACGTCGTCAAGGTCGAAGTCTTGAGAAGTGGGCGTCGTGCTCGAGCCGTCGACGCTCCACGACGAAACGCCGACCGCGTCATGAACTCCACGACCGCGGGCGCCTTCTCCAAGTACTCCCACACCTCAACGAGGTCACTGGGAATAACCTCCGTGGGCGACATCTCTTGAAGGTAGGCGCGGATGCAAGTCGCCGACAGCGTCGCCGAGTCGACGAGCATGCTCACGCACTCCCTCGCATCAAGAGAACTCGCTTCTTCATGGCTACCAATCACATGGCCTGCTAGACGGAAACAGTTGTGAGCACCACGGAAACCACAAACAATATAACTACAAGACTGGGAAGACGCACTCACCGAGCAACGGGCGGGCGAGCCCCGTGATGAAGCTTTGAAGCGATGTTTTATCGTCCTGAAGCCCAACGATGAGGGCTTCCGACACCTTCCGGTCTTCTTCCGCGGCAGCAACGGCCTTAGCTCGCCTTCGCCGAGCTTCGCTTCTTCTTTCGCCTCCGCGATTCGCGCTCGGTCGGCGATCCTTTGCTCAGCGATTAACGCAGATCTCGCCGCCCGTCGGCCAGCGAGGACAAGCTCTGGCGAGCCACCTCACTGCAGCAATTGCCAAGCTCCTTGTTTACTTCTTGGAGCGCCCAACTCCTTCTCGACGCTGCTTGCAGCCAATCGCTCTGCCGACTCGGTTGTAAACCACCGCAAAGTTTCAAAGTCGGTACACGAAAATCACTCGGTGCCCACCGCTACAATTTAGCGGTGCGCACTCGAGACTGGCGGCTCGAAAATTACTCGTGCCCACCGCTACAATTTAGCGGTGCGCGCACTCGAGGGCTGGCGGCTCGAAAATTACTCGGTGCCCACCGCTACTGATTAGCGAGTGCGCTTTTGGACTGGACTCGAGCGCAAAACAAGTAACTATAAAGAATCAGGCCGCTGCAAAACCGACCTGATCCTCGGGGCTGAGGTACTGGATGGCCGCGCCAAGCATGCCGTGCGATTGCGCGCGTCCACGGACGCAGCGCGGTGTGTGCCCGCGACGTTGGTCAATCTCAGCGTCGGCGGTCTCTGAGCGGGTTGAGTCGCAGCCTCACTCGCCGTGGCCGCCTTGGTCATGAAGCGGAAGGTAGCACCGCCCCAAAGGAGCTCGCTTCTTGGTCTAGGCAACAGCGAAATGCCTCCCTTCGTGGACGCGGTCGCTTCTGGCCAGCCCGGCCCGGTAGCTGCCGTGTCGTCGAGCGATGGCGATGTCATCACCCTTGGCCTTCTTGCTGCCTTCCGTGAAGCGGCGACCTCGTCCACCTTCCTCTTACGGGAAGGGTCCTCCTCGCTAGTGTCGGAGGGCACCTTGACCACCGTCGGGTGGCCCATCTTCTTCACTCCGGTCCTACGCATCGAGACAATTCAGAAAAAACATTCAAAATACTAAGAGAAAAAGGCCGAGTACACTCACTTGGCGATGGAATGAAACGCAGCCACTGCGAAGGCGGCCGGTTTCTCCAGCTCGGGCCAAGCCGTGAGCCCCAGTTCCAGGGCGCCAGGGGCCCAGGATACGGACGGTTTCTTTGATGTTGAGGTAGCGGTTGGCGCCTCCGGGGCGCCTTCGGCGGAGGTTTCCTTGCTAGGAGCTGCTGCAACCGGAGCCTCCTTGCGAGGCAAGACCGCCACGCTCGGGACCCCTTTGCGAGGCGAAGTCGCCTCGGCTGGAGCCTTTCCTAGCCCGGAGACCGGCGCGAAGGGCGGGGGCATCGAGGCCAGCGGTGCCTCCATGGATGGTGCATCTAGCGCGGTTGTTGCCGGGGCCGCCCCGTCACCGGCCGAGCTGTGGGCATCGGAGCTGCTCGCTGAGCGCGGTGGTGAGGCCATCTTCGGTGGCTTCGTCCTCCTCCTCACGGGGGCCCTCGCCTCTTTCTCCTTCTTCTTCTTCGCGGGAGTGGCCTGACGGAGCGAGGTGGTCTCCGGGAGTTCCTCGTCATCGTCATGACGCTCGAGGCTCCTGCTCGCCTCGAGTTCGCGCTGACGTTGCCCGCGGGTCTTTCGGACCAGTGGGGCGATCTCCTCTTCGGATTCGTCCTCATCGTCCTCATTACCCTTGGCGGGAGGCGACTCGCTTGTGTCCTGGGCGGATGGCCCGGAGCTCTCGTCCTCGGCAGGTGGTAGCCACCCTTCCACTACTTGAAATAGCTGCGTTGAACATGGAACAAAGTTAGAATTACCGCGACTGCATATGCTGCGACTGCGAACAAGATCAGATTATTACCGTTGGAGTCGGACGCTTCGCGGTGTATGGAGGGAGCCCGGCCTGCGCATCCGTGTATGCCTGGTGATCCTCTTCAGCGCCAGGAGGTAGTCCTCCACTTTCGTGGCGAGGCCTTCGTCGAGTCTTCTCGGCGTGTCTTGGTACATGTAATGCTCGCGTTAGGCGGCGGGCAATCGCCGCCAAGCCAACAGTTATGCGAGTTCACCGTCTGGAGCCTTCTTCTTCGCATCGCGAATGGTGGAGCATCTCGTCGACGACCATCCGCTGATCGGGAAGCTTGGCGACACGGAGATTGCGCGGCTCGGAGCGGTCGGCCGAGTACCGTGGGATCGCCGCCTCGTCCTCCGGGGTCGCCTCGGTCACATAAAACCAAGACTTTTTCCAGTCGCTCGCTGCTTTGGCCGGCAGCATCAAGTCGAAGAAGGAGGCTTTGGATTTCAGTTGGAAGGTTAAGCCGCCCGCGGCTAGCATTGGGCCGCCCGCCTCCTCGCGGCTGATCCGTCCATGGAACAGATCTTGCCACAAGGGAAAATAGGGCCGGCAGCCCAAGTAGCACTCGCAGAACGCCACAAAGATGGCGAGCTGCTCGATACTATGGGGACCCAGATCCGAGGGCTGGATCCCGTAGTAGGCGCAGAAGCGCCGGAAGAACAGAGAGGTGGGAAACCCTAAACCTCGCTCGAGGTGACTAGTGAAGCAGATGAACTCTCTCGCTGGTTCGGGGTCGTTCTCCGGGCGAGGATTCGCCAAAGAGCCCGCAGGATTCCGGCCTCCTCGAAGGAGGCCGATTCTGGTGCACTTGGATCTACCCAAGGTTCGGTGGAAGGGCCATGGCTGAGGATTTGTTTGGAGGTCGGAGGATTGCGGGTCGGTCGCGAGATCAGCAGGCGAAAGATGTGCGTACTCGGAAGAAATGGTGGGCGGTTGGCTCTCGATGGCCTACCATTCCTCTTATATAGCGGAAGCTGCCCGCCAAATTAGGGGCCGTTACGCGCGATGATTACGCCGAAGTTACCGTTAAGTTGCCTTAACGGCTAGTTTGACCACGCCCGGTCCGCCTCACGCCGGGCTCGCTGAGTTACTCGCCGAGGCGACCGTTGGTTCGGTTCACCCAAGACGCCTTCGGTTCGCCGGATTTTTCGCCTTGCGAGCCCGCCGACGATTCGATGGATGCCAACTTGAAGCCGTATACTCGACAGCAGCCACCGCGCCTAATCAACGGCGGCCTCGGGGACTCGATGGGGATATGCCTCTGGGGTATCCTCGGTGGGCGTTCGGCGCCCAAAGGCTGGCAGTGGGCTGCGCAGCGAGTGGATCAAAGCCCATCGGTACCAAAGGCATTGGAGGTCGAAGGCCCAGGCGAGTAGATAGGCCCAGTCGGTCTGAGTTAAATGATTGACAAAGTTGTAACCGAATCGGTTGAGATATGTAAACCCTAGGGGAGGTAAGCCTATATAAACCTCCCTAAGGGGTGAGTAGAGATACGTTCCCTCATACACCCAAGCAACTCGCCGCCTTGTCGCCGAGTTCGCCCATTGTAAACACCTCCATAATACAATCTAGCAGGAGTAGGTCTTTACCCTCCGGGGGGCCGAACCTGGGTAAACCCCTGAGTCTCCGCCCTCATCTCGCACCGCAGATGGCTGGCCGCCCTTGCCCTTCGTTCTACTACTCGCTGCCGATTGCAGCATCTGCCGTGGTCATTCCCACGACAAAACTTATCACAATCTTCTGACATGTCTGTCTTGTCCTCCACTCCCACGATGTTTCTTTTTCCTGAAAGAACTATGTGGCGCTTTGGCTCATCGTCTGATGTATTCTTTTTCTTATTTTTTCTTTTTCTAGGTTTGGTAGACATGTCCTTCAAATAGAAAAGCTGAGCCACATCATTGAATAGGACGAATGGTTCGTCTAAGTACCCAAGATTGTTGAGATCCAACGATGCCATTCCGTATTTCTTGTCTACCTCAACCCCTCCTCCTGTCAGCTTGACCCATTTGCACCGAAATAAGGGGACCTTAAAAGTAGGTCCATACTCAAGTTCCCATATCTCCTCTGTGTAACCATAATATGTGGTCTTTGACCCATTGTTGTCTGTTGCATCAAAGCGGACACCACTATTTTGGTTGGTGCTCTTTTTATCTTGGGATATCGTGTAAAATGTATACCCATTTATCTCGTACCCTTGGAAAGTCGATATAGTCGAAGATGGTGACCTAGACAACAAGTATAGCTGATCTCCAAGAGTGTTGTTTTTGATGAGATGTTGCAACCAACCGCCGAAACTCTTCATGTGTTCATCTCTAATCCAAGAGTCATGCTTTCCAGGGTTGTTGGAGCGTAAGATTTTCTTGTGTTCCTCGATATATGGGGCTGCCAAGATAGAATTCTGTAGAACAGTGTAATGTGCTTCGGTGTAAGAATGTTCGTCCCTACATATTATTGATTTCCTTCCTAGAGTACCCTTTCCACTCAATCTCCCCTCATACCGCGATTGAGGAAGACCAATCGGCTTAAGGTCAGGAACAAAGTCAACACAAAATTCAATGACCTCCTCTGTTCCATAGCCCTTGGAGATGCTTCCTTCTGGCCTAGCACGGTTACGAACATATTTCTTTAAGATTCCCATGAACCTCTCAAAGGTAAATATATTGTGTAGAAATACAGGACCGAGAATGGAAAACTCTTCGACTAGGTGAACCAGCAGGTGCGTCATAATATTGAATAAGGATGGTGCGAACACCAACTCAAAACTGACAAGACATTGGACCACATCATTCTGTAACCGTGGTAGATCTTCAGGATTGATTATATTCTGAGAGATTGCATTGAGAAATGCACATAGCTTCATAATGGGTACTCGAACATTATCTGGTAGAAGCCCCCTCAATGCAATCGAAAGCATTTGCGTCATAATCACGTGGCAGTCATGAGACTTTAGGTTTTGGAACTTTTTTTCTGCCATATTTATTATTCCCTTTATATTCGACGAGAAGCCAGACGGGACCTTAATACTGCTTAGGCATTCAAAAAATATTTCCTTCTCCTGTTTGGTAAGAGCGTAGCTGGCATGACCTTGAAACCATTCTGGATGCAGGCCATCTGGGTCTTTAATACGTTGATGGTCCTTTCGTGCTTCCGGTGTATCTTTTGTCTTCCCATACACGCCCAAGAAGCCTAGCAGGTTCACGCAAAGATTCTTCGTCACATGCACCACATCGATTGCAGAGCGGACCTTTAAGAATTTCCAATATGGTAGCTCCCAAAATATAGATTTCTTCTTCCACATGGGTGCGTGTCCTTCAGCGTCCTTCGGAACATATTTTCCTCCAGGACCCTTTCCAAAGGTTACCAGTTGATCCAAATCTTTGACCATATCAAATATATCAACTTGGTATTATAGGAGCAACAACTTGGCCTGCTCTTTGTTTCTGAATAAGCGTTTCAACCGTGGTATTATAGGAGCATACCACATCACCTTCGCAGGAACCCTCTTCCGGGGGGGCTCGCCCTCAACGTCACCAGGGTCATCTCGTCTAATCTTATACCGAAGTGAAGTGCATACCGGGCATGCATCTAAATTCTCATACTCCTCACCGCGGTAGAGGATGCGATCGATAGGGCATGCATGTATCTTCTGAACCACTAAACCTAGAGGGCAGACAACCTTCTTTGCTTCGTACGTACTGGCGGACAATACGTTATCTTTTGGAAGCATATTCTTCATCATTTTCAGCAACTTTTCAAATGAGGAGTCGTATAGCACTCAGCCTTCCATCGCAGCAATTCCGATTGTCTTTGACTTTTCGACCATTTTCGCAATTTGGGTACAACAACTTTTGTGATCCTCTAGCATGTGATTGAACTTCTCCCTATCCTTTTCAGTTTCACAATCTCTTCGTGCAATGGGCAATGGTCGACCAAGATCATCAACGGGCTCATGATGTGTCTCTTCTTCATCCTCCCTTGAGATCCCCCATGGAAGTATCTCCGTGCCAGGGAAACCATGATAGTTGTCATCCTCCTCCTCTTCTTCATTGTCTTCCATTATAACCCTCTCTCCGTGCTTGGTCCAACAATTATAAGCGGGCATGAAGCCGGACTTCAACAGTGGTGTGAAGGGTTTTTGAGTCAGAGTAATCCTTCTTATTCCTACATCCATTACATGGACAGAATACAAAACCATTGCGCTTGTTTGCATCAGCAACACGGATGAATTCATGCACGCCATTAATGAACTCGCCAGAGCGTCGGTCAGTACCGTACATCCATTCCCGGACCATCTGCATTATAGTAAAAGTATATCAAAAACCATTACACAACATGATAAAATTATTACAAGTTATATTGAGAGCTTCTAGAGCATTAATTTTGAATTTTGAAAAATTTACATGCACCAATTTGTGAATTGGAGAAAACAATCAACATGATAAATGTGGAATTTTTTATTATTGTTCTATCAGTGAAAACGTCATTCCATTCTAAGCTCTGAAACTCTAAAATTACACATTTCAATTTTCAGTAACTATGTGCCTAATCGAAATTTGTTACACATATATATCAAAATCCTTCTAGCTACTTCTAGAGCATGCATGCATTTGATCCATATCTCTATACTTCTAGAGCATTATAGAGCTAAAGTAGCAATAAGAGATGAAAGAATGAAGTTCTAACCTTTTAAAGCTTTGGATTTAGGTCTTGCAAACTAAATCTTGACAAATCTTGAGAAAAAAAATGGCATGAACTGTAGCACCCCGGGTAAAATCCACTACTAGAAAATTGTGTGTTAAATAATACTTGTGCATCAACATGACATCAGCATGCATCTAATTGACTAAAACTATTTTGTTAAAAGACCTACTTCGTTTTCTATATTAATATCCACCCCTCTTTGTTCAAACCAAAACCGTCGGTCCAGTCGGATCTTTTATTTATCTAAAACTATTTACAAAAGTTTATTTTAAAACAAAAGAAATAACAAAACTATTTTTTTTGGGGAGGCAGCCGCCGGCCAGGCCCAAAAGGCCCGGCCAGCAGTCGGCCTACCACCCCTCTACCAAACCCTAATCCCAACCCTACCCAAACCCTATTTTCCCCAACCTCCACCCCACCACGCCGCCGCCACTCCCTCAGCACGCATGCAGCCGTGCGGTACACAACCGATCGATCCCCACCCCGTCTGTTGACCCGTTCCCCGACCCCACCTTCCTCAAGCCCCGCTCCTCTCGCTTCCTGGCCCCAACCGCACGCCCCGCACTCTGCCCTGTCCACGAGCCCGAACCCTCTCGACTCGCCTCTCCCTCGCACACGCGACCCGGTCACGCCTCGCTCCCACCCCGCGGCCTCCTACCCCCGACGCTCCTCTCCCCCACCTCATCTGCCCCCGCATCCTCCCTCTTCCTCCTCCCGCCGCCAGGCACCGACGGCGCCCTCTCGCGTCGCTGCGCCCGGCCGCCTCGAGCTTGCTTCCTTGCCGCTGCAACCTCCATCGCCATCAGCAACGCCGAACTCCCTACCTCGCCTTCCCCTCTCTGCAGCCACCGCCTTGCGTGTCTGCGGGCTCTCCTCCGCCCCGGAGCCCTCCTTGCGACCGCCCCGCCAGGAGCTCCGCAGGTCCCCATCGTCCTGGCCGCCATCTCCTCTACACAGGCCGCCCCAGGCGCCTGGCCGCCTCGGCGCGCCTCTGCCCCACCTCAACACCTCTGGCCTACGCCGCCCTTCGACGAGTCGCCGTCGCCCCTGCAGTCTCGTCTGCACCGTCGGCTTCCACCTCCTCCAGCGCTCTCCTCGAACCTCGGTCGCCACCATGGTGCTGCCCCCGGCCTCTGCCTTGCGAGCGCCGTCCTCCGTCCGGCGCCACCTCGTTTCGCCGCCTTCCCGTTTCGTGTAGCGATGCTGTCGTCGTTCTCCGTTGTTTCTGCGAGCTCCACGTTGTTTCTCTGCGATCTCAAGCTCGCCTCCACTCGTGTTTGCTGGCCTTGCCCGCGTCCTCACCATCTCCCTGTAGCGGCAGTTTTTGAGCGTTCGTTTGAAAGGGGTCACTCCTCCTTGGAGTAATTTGAATCTTGTGGCCTCAAGTTGTTTGGTTGCTGCTTGTATCCTCACGGTATGGCAAGGATAGTATGGTGTGCAACGGTGAAAACCCCTCGAGGATGGTGTAGTATGACAATTTTGGCTCCTGTGAGGGATGGTGTAGTATGTCAATCATGTGAATATGATGGTGCCATCTAGAGATCCCAGCATCGATCCAAGATCATCGCGACACTCGAAGTCATAACCTGAAGCTCGTGGACATGAAGCTGGAACGCCAAGTATTTCTTCAAGGATCCGTTGGTCGAGACCCCGGCGAGACCGAACCCGAACCACATCGAAACAAGATCTTCAGACCAATTTGTGACCCCTATCCGAGACCCCTCATATATTTTTATAATATATGATATTGATCTTGTTGCATATTAAATGAACATGTTTGCATACATATTGTCGGTGTTTGGGGATATCTAGATGATTCACCTAAATTAAATATGGACGTCATATGCGGGCAAATCTAGTCTAATATTTGCCCCATTTAAATTTGTGTAGCGAACCGATACTATGTTTTGCCATGTTAAGACAACATTTAAATTGCGGGTTATCTAAACAACATAAACCTATTAATTAATTGTCGGGACCCTGGTTCCGCTTAATATTGCGTAGTCGCATCGCATCCTCGCCATGTCATACATCATATATGCATCATGCCCGATCTTTTGCGTAGTATTAAATAGTGCATCCGGCGTTTCTTTTAGTGCACTGCTTCTTCATGGATTAGTCCGATGAGTTGATGTGAGCTTCGCCCCGATCTTCGTATGAACCTTCGGCAATGTTTTCAGGCGAGCATTCTCCCCCTTTCTACCTATTTTACATTTCTAGTCTTTATTTCCTCCTGTTGATCTATTGCTATCTGTGTTGCGATGCTCTAGTTTTCGTACCCGTGATATCCCTTGCAGCCTTATATTGCCTGGAGACATCCTATTACCTGTTGTTTGGTAGATAGTTGGACTTGCGCATCGTAGTCGCTTGCTCAAGTGCTATTGCGTGTCGTCAAGTACCACCGTTGTTAGAGTAATGCCGTATGTTTAATGTTGGCGATGATCATGGATTTAATTACCGTTTAATAACTAAAATTGAAAGTAGGTAAATGCAGAGGCACCGGTGGGTAATAGACAATATTTGGTTTTTAACCGCTCCTTTGGTGTCCGTGGGACCCGAGTTCTTGACACGTGTTCCGAGATCGAGCGCTAACCACGGTGGGGTGTGTGGGCACCCCATCGATTAGTACCTGATTTCAAAATCTTGTGCAGGGGCCACAAAGTAGTTTGGGGCTTTATTACTATCATGTATTTATGCCATGCTTTTGCTTTATTCGATTGCGCGTGGGCGCTTTGTCTGTTAGGAACAAATGTGGAATGTTTTCGCGGTATCGACAAGCCCAGTCACATTTTTGGGTTCCTAATCGTTTACAGCCATTGGCACAAACCTCTGGGTCCGTCTCGGAGCCGGCCGACTTTGTTGCGGGTAGATTAGTGGGGTGGCCCCCATGTGCTTGCTTTGGGTCTGGGAAATGTCGTGTCCGAAACCCCGTCGACATACCATTGGGTGTATGTTTTGTGATCTTGTACCTACCTGATCTGACAACAAGGGTGTAGTTGCGTGTGGAAACTTTGGTGCACCCCTGCAGGGTTAAATCTTTACGAGAAGCCGTGTCCGCGGTTATGGACGACTTGGAGCACAGTTCTCGATCATAGACAACTATAACTAAAGTTTACTGTTATAATTTGACTTGTATCCAATATGACTAGTAATCAGCTTCACTACAACGGAATGGCTAAATAAAAGTACTAACAACTGTTGGGTTTGGGATATCTCATGCTAATTGTATCTGACTAGTAAGTGTCGCAACTACAACGGAATGGTTAACTAAAAGTGTCCACTGCTTATTATATCAGGATGACTATCTATATCTGACTAGTACTTGCTGCAATGATAACCGAATAAATAAAACTGCCAACTATGTGAGTTCCTCGGTTGACTTCCTCGTTTGGTCTCGAGGGGGAAATACCAGGATGGGTATGCTTCGTGATAGTTTCAGGTTGGATCCGAATAGGTCTTTCTTATCCCTACCTGATAGTCGCCAGTTGTGTTGGCTCTCTATAGGTTGTTTAGTGCATGCTATGTTGCCGCTTCAGTCCACCATACCTATGTAGGCGAGGACCGCCGAATTCTAGTCTCTCCGTGTACTGGCATCAGTACTGACCGCTCTCTTTTTCCTTTGCCCTTTGTCGGCACCCCTTTTGTTTAAGCAGGTTTTAAGATCGACGTCGTTAGCAGGGTTACCCTTCCGGCTTGGCCTGGGCAGGGTTATGGGCGTAATGGTTATTCTTGAGTTCTTAGCCCCATTTGCATCTTGTAGTAGAATGACGTATCATTTTCAAGTTGATTTGAATCTTTGTATTGTGTAGCTGTATTCTTGACTCATGGGGTCGTTGTTGTATATATTTGTTTTGTGGGTTCCATCGTGGACTATTGTGTAATGGTATTACTTCGTTTTCCACCCGCACGAAAGTGCCTGGTGGGCACCTTTGAATCATTTCTATGCGGGTTTGGCGGGGATCGCTGAAACTTGCATAGGGACGATTCTTAGGGTGTTACATGAACTCTCTTGCTTCTTTGAGAAAAATGGCCACCATATGCTTTAGGGTAGCAGGACAGGAGGCAGAATATATAGTCGTGGACAACTAGTCCCGGTCCGTGATACGACCCGGGACTAATAGTCCACGAATGGACCAGCTGGCCTGCTCCAGGTTATTAGTCCCGACCGTATTACGGACCGGGACTAATGACCTGGTCCGGCCCGGGACTAGTCACTACGGCCGTTTCTAGCCGTTAGAGGCCTCACGATCCGGGACTAGTGCTTCCACTAGTGGCGGGCTGTGCCAGGCCGGTACTGCTGGCCTTGTTCACATCGAACCGAAGATGTTTTTCCAGTAGTGACCCTTGCCTCCCCACCCTGCGCAAACCCTAGCCGCCAGCGCCTCACCTAGCGCCTCCACCCTCACCTCCCCCTCGATCCCCTCCCCAGCGCCTACACCCTCGCCTCCCCCAGCGCCTCTCCTCCCCCGGTGCCTTCCCCTTGATCCCCTCCCCCAACACCTTTCCCCTCCCCATGTCGACGACATCAGGTGCGCTACGATCTCTATGCGCGCTCTATCTCTATGAGTGCTCGTGGACCGCTCATGGCAACCAACCCTCTATCTCTGTGCGTGCTCGTGGTGGTGGCGGTCCTATGTATCTATGTGCGCTCACGGCGGAGGCAACCCTTTGTCTCTGTGCGGGCTCGCGGCGGTGGAAACCCTCAGTCTATGTGCGCGCTCGCGGCCCTCTATCTCTGTGCGGGCTCGCGGCGGAGGAAACCCTCAGTCTATGTGCGGGCTCGCGGTGACGGCGGCCCTCAGTCTCTGTGCATGCTCGGAACGGAGCCGACTCTCTGTCTCTGTGCATGCTCGTGGCGACAGCGTCTCTGTGCGGGATCACGGCGGCCGCGTTTCTGTGCATGCTCGCGAAGACCCTCTTTTTCTGTGCGCTGACACCTTTCTCTATTCACATTGTAGGAACAAGAACGCGGGATATTGATACGTCCATTTTGCATCACTATTTTATATCATAATTTACTGTTATTCATTGATATATTTCGTATTAAGAGATGATACTTATGTTATTTCAATGTATTTTGCATGTTTTATGATTCTTGGAGGACGAACCGCCGGAGTCAGGATTCTGATGGAAAAAGAGTTGTCCAGATGCAATATTTCAGAAGATCAGAAAATACTAGAAAATATATGAAAAATCCTATTTTTCTAGAAGACGAAGGAAGCCAGAAGGAGGAGTGGAGATGGGCCACAGGGGGCAGCACCACCCCCTGGAGCGGGTCCCCGTAGTCCACGCCACCAGGTGGTGTGGCCACCCTGGCCCACCTCTGGCATCGCCCTTTGGCGTACTTAACCCTCCTGAAACCCTAAGACTGAGGGAGCGACCAAAGAAAGATTCCGTCGCCTTTGCGGGGCGGAAACTATAGAGAGAGAAAGAGCTCTCCGGCAGGTAGAAATCTGCCAGGGAAATTCCTTCCCGGAGAGGGGAGATCATCGCCATCAATACCATCATCGAGCAAGACTTCATTGGGATCATCATCATCATCCTCACCATTATCTCCACCAGCACCATCACCACCACGTCGTACCGCTGTAACAATTGGGTTGAATCTTGCAGAGTTCTTAGGGAAAACTTTCCCGGTGTTGATTACTTGTTGTAGTTGATCCTATTGAGTGGAACCATTGAATTATTGTTCATGTTCAGATTGTTACTTATCATTATTTCATCTCTGATCTTGATCCATATGATGTCTCGTGAGTAGTTCATTTAGTTCTTGAGGACATGGGAGGAGTCTTGTTGTTAGTAGTGGAATCATGTTGAGTAATATTTGATGGTTTAATATTTTAAGTTGTGGTGCTATTCTTCTAGTGGTGTCATGTGAACGTCGACTACATGATACTTCACCTTTATGGGCCTAGGTACCGTTCATCAGGAAGCCCTAGCGCCAGCATCAAATCCAACCGTCCACGTGTCAGCACAGCAGCGAACTGTCGCTCACACGCCGTCCACTATCCACGGAAACTAAGGAGACACCATAATTATCACCACGTCGCGCGTGACCAGTAAACTCCAAGTCAGAAAGTGGGACCCACGTTCGTCCAGTCACGTCACCTCTGGCGCCGCAGACGCTTGAGGTCACCGATCGTCAGCACTGACGTCATCGAAGCCATACCGGCAACGGTTACCAACCTTCGGCTAAACAACTAACGTACTCACTCTAATCTACAATTCGAGCAACTACTCGGGGGCTACTCCTATCAGGAGCGCTGGCCGCGCACCTGAAGCATGAATAGCGTACTACGCCAATGATCTATTCTTTGAGTCCTACGTCGAGTCTACGACTCCACTACGGACTCGGGGTCTACTCCCATAGGAAGGATTGATTCAGGCATCCGAAAAATTTGTGTCCTATGGACCTGAAGCCCACAACGGCTGAATTAAAGTCTCTGCTCGAGTCTACAATTCAAAAAGACACTCGGGGGCTACTCCCATAGGGAGCGCTGGTCGCGCACCTTATGAATTCTTCGACTACGATCCTTCGGATCAGAATGCAAAAAAAATTTCGGCAACTTTGCCCCAACTAACGCTAAGTGAGTAACATCCTCCTTGGCCACCCGAAACACCTCTGTGGTGATAAAATTTCGGATATTGTGTCTACGACGAAAGATAAGACCTACAGATACCATCTGATGGCCTGACAACGCACACGACTGCGCTCTGCTAGTGAACATCCGTGCTAACAGGCGCGATGAAAATACCAACGGACGCGTTGGGTACATCATTCAGAAACTACTGGGATTCTACTCCTGTAAGTCCTCAATGGCCTGAGTCAAATTACGCCAGCATCTTTCGGGTTCGAGTCGAGGGACTTGAATCTGAAGAAGATCGTGTTGCTTTGTCCTAAGATAGTTAACTGACCCTGATCCGTCAGGAGAGTCAGGCACACGCATCAACAATCCCTACATACTAAAATCATTCTCTGATGAACAGAAAAGCTGTACCCAAAGGATTGAAGAGTCCTCAATCGAATCTACGATTCGACTGAACACTCGGGGGCTACTGACATGGTTATACCCTAAGGGTACACGACATCATCATACCTGATCCAGCCCAAGGAAGGCCCACGAGAATATACGCGGCCCATGAAGATTTTCGGGTGGCCCAAGCCCATGATGTCTTCGGATCCTTAGAGAGCAAGACTAGAATAGATAGAATATTCAAAGGGGTAAACCCTAAATCTGTAACCGACTCGGTTTGTGCCCAGGACCTGCCTACCTTTATATAAAGGCTAGGACGGTACGACGAGGAGGCTCTCTCATACCACCGCATACACACCTCCATGCCAGATTGCATCTGCGCACCCCTTTAACTTTCGGTTCCGCCGTAATCAAGATGAGACAAGCAGGAGTAGGGTTTTCCCTCCGGGGGCCTGAACCTGGGTAAATCTCGTGTCCCCTGGTTGCTTGTCTGTTAACCGTTCCATGATCTCCAGCACCCCCATCTTCTCCAAAACCCAAGATCATAACAATGGGCATTGACGAGATTAAACCTCGTCATGTGGGGTTACCGGAGTGTCAGAAACTTGAACCCCCCGTTAGGAAACCTTTGCACAAGGGAGTGTAGGATCTCAGAGTTGAATGCTGTGGTTAGAGTTTTTATCTTAATTACTTTCTTGTAGTTGCGGATGCTTGCAAGGGTATAATCACAAGTATGTATTAGTCCAAGTAAGGTCGGTACATTATCATAGGTTCACCCACACAACACTTGTCCAACCAAAGAAGATTAATCAACTAGATGAAATGAAAGCACTTGACAGTATTCCCATGTGTCCTCAAGAACGTTTGGTCCTCATAAATAATACAACCGGCTTGTCCTTTGCTAAAGAAAGGATTGAGTCACTTGCTACAATTATTATTATAATTATCTTTTATTTACTCGCACTTTATTTATCTACATTATCAAAAAACCATAAAAATACGTTTGCTAGTATTTACAGTGAATTCTTGATCCAAACCACTTGTCAACACCTTCTGCTCCTCGTTGGGTTCGACACTCTTATTTATCGAAAGTACTACGATACACCCCCTATACTTGTGGGTCATCGGACCGGAGACCAGGATCTTCACGGCAGCATATTTCTTCTTCAAAATATGAGGTATAAACCCTAGCCCTCCGACTCATTAGTTTTGTATTTGGTTGTTCAATTGGTGATATTCAGATTTTCATAAGTATATTGTAATCAGTACATGGTATTAGGACCAAAAAATTGTCCTTGTTGAAAATAAACATACTAGTGTGTAATGGGTGAGAAAGTGATAATCAAAGATAAACATAGTAGTGTGTAGCGGTACCAAGTTCTTCCATTTAGTATTGCATCCATCAGTTGTATTTAGTTGTATCCCTAAATAACTCTGTCTTGTTTCTTTTACAAGGATGAGCTCGTGGTACTGCGGCTCGAGCTCGGGGGACCGAGACGTCCACGTGCGCCCCAACGACACGTACTACGTGGAGATCCGTATCGATGACGAGCGCATCGGTCTCGGTACCTACGGAACCGTGCACGAGGTTGCACGCAGTTGGCTGATGTGTGGTGCACCTCGTTGGAAACCCCAAGATCAAGGTGTGATGAGGACAGCAGCAAGTCTTCCCTCAGTAGAGACCGAGTTTATCGAACCATAAGGAGGAAGGAAACTTCTCAAATGTGTTGCAAGCAACGTGGAAACCTACACAACACAAACTCAAGACTTTGTCCCAACGAACAGTGAGGTTGTCAAGCTCACCGGTTTGCTGTAAGAAAGGATTAACTGTATGTTGTGGAAGGTAATGATGGTTTACAGGCAAGTAAATAGTAACAGTGGAAGATGTATCAATGGTAAAGATTGGACCGGGGTCCATAGTTCACTAGAGGTGCTCTCCTTAGATAAACAACATGGCATGAAGGGTAAACAAATTACAGTAGGGCAATTGAAAGGAACTGAGCAAGGCATAAAAATGCAATACTAGTCAGAAAGATCCTATGAGATTCGATTGGGCAATACAACAAGATACCTAGACCGCCATCCAGCTGCATCTATGACTAGAAGTCCACCTTCAGGTTATCATCCGAACCCCCTCCAGTATTAAGTTGCAAGTAACAGACAACTGCTTTAAGCAAAGTGTGTAAGGTAAACAATCCACTTGCTCCATGTACAAGAGACCATTGTTTTCTCCCTAGTGGCAACAACACATCTACAACCGAAGATATTTTTGCCACTTCCCTTGGAAACTACAGGCATGAACCACCTATCGAGCATACGTACCCCCTCTTGGAGTCCCTAGCAACTACTCGGCCAAGATAGCTACTAACAACGGAGAGCATTCAATATCACAAACAACACAGACATGATAGAATCAAATAGACAAAACCATTAACCAATATGACATAATCATCTCAATATCCATCGGATCCCCACAAACACAACATGCATGATTATAAATAGATTATATCTTGATCATGAACGGAGCTCACAAGATCTATACATGGAAGCACAAGGAGGAGATACAACCATCTAGTACTACATGGACCCGTAGTCCAAGGTGGAACTACTCATGCTTCATACCGGAGAAGAAGGCCTTCGGGATGATCTCCCCTCCGGCAGGGTTCCGGGAAGAACTCCGGGATGGTGGCGGCGCCTACAGAAGGTTTCGTGGAATATTGATCGGGTGCCTACGATTTCTGCATCAGGAGCTTCTTATAGGCGAAGAGGCGGGGCAGGGAGTGGCTAGGGCGGCTGCACCACCCAATGAGTGGGCCAGGCTTGGCCGCGCGGCCAGGGATGTGGCCCCCTGGTGGCCTTCCTCTGTCTCTCCTCTGGACTCCGTGTTGCCCACAGTAAAATATTGACTTTGGCTTTTGTCCCGTCCAATTCCGAGAATATTGATTTTCTGCCTTTCTGGAACCAAAAACAGAAGAAAATAGGCAACTGACAGTGTGGCATCTTGTTAATAGGTTATTACCAGAAAACATATAAAAACACCTCAAAGTGTAGACAAAGCAAAGCAAAGTAGATACTAAACAAGCATGGAACATCAAAAATTATAGATACGTTTCTGACGTATCAAGCATCCCCAAGCTAAAATCCTTCTCGTCCTCGAGTAGGTAAGTGATAAAAAGAATAATTTTTGAGGTGACATGCACCTTCACAATAAAGATCAAACCATTTGCAAGCATTGAAAGCTGGGATTAAAGAACTCTAAACATGTGCATGAAAGATGGAGTTCTAACAATAAGACAAAGTAAATATGCATGCAACATGAAAGGCTACAAACAAAGATCATGAATAGCATGCATTGAATACCATAACAAAAATGACAAGCCAAGCAGATAATGAGCATCTTAGCAATCTTTTTATTTACTATGTGCATAGATTTTTATTGAGGATGCTTCATAGATAGATCACTAAGGTGATGTTGCAAGTTTCCACCATGATTATTCATGGCTTAGTCTATCGGCCCAGACGTTTCTCTAACACATAATACAAACTCCATGGACTTACAAGTTCCCACTTCATTTCACACCGGTAACATCCATAGACAAAAGAGCATGATATCAACTGAGTACAAAAGTACAAGTGCAATATTGAAAACGTTCCCCGTGACAGCACGGTTCTGCTAATCCCAACTTATAAGTGCAAGCATATACAACAAAGTTGTCACAATGGTTCAAGTTTATTAGGGGCAAAGAATAAAATGTGCCATCAAGTTCGTGAGGGCTTTAGTCACTAAGTTTTCACATAACAAAATAGTTTTTAATTGGAAGATAGTTGAAAACAAGAATATACTTGGAATGGTGTAACACACCATGCATGGGAGTTTATAGTGGACACTTTGGAATAACTTGGTTTCTTGGGAGTTGGAAGCATGAGTAGAACTTATTCATACAAGTGGAGGCTAGCAAAAGACTGGGAGCGACCAACTAAGAGAGCATAATGGCCATAATCATGCAATGCAACAAGGCATACTAATCAAAGCAAAGAGTGGTACTACAAGTTAAGGACTAAATGATCATAGAGGCTAATCGTGACTTGCAATAGTCATAACATGGTGTAAGCATGTACTAACTCAACCCAAGCAAAGCATCAAAGGATAATACCACAATATTATGCTTTTGTATGCTAAAACAACGCATAATTTCTTCAAGGCACACTAAGAAATCCAAATTGTTGGGAACAAGACAAGATACAGCAATAATCACTAAGCATAAGGTCAAAGCAACACCTAGCATGTCATGTTAAAGTCTAAGTCACAGTCAATGCAAGTTCCTCTTATACTTTCAAGCAGGAACTTCCTACTCATTTCCAACACCAATCAACTTATTTGAAACAACTCACAAAGATAATAATCAATAAAAAATAGTGAGCAGGTCTCACAAATCCACAAATAAGAACTAAAAAGTTCTAAGAAATAAGCACAACAAAACTAAGGCTAAACACAGTGCTAGCAAAAGAGAACACTCACAAGACAATAAGAATGAAAACTAGAGTGTTCTAGGCAATGAAAACAGAGTGTGTCTCTCTCCAAAAGAAGTGTGGTGTAACCAACCAACTTACTCTATCAAACTAAGCAAAATAAAACCAAAAACGAAAACTAAGACGCTCCAAGAACAACACAACTGTGCATGAAACAATAAAAAAGAAGTGTCTAGACAGACCTGAGATTTTTATTCATGAAGAAGGGGATGCCTTGGGAATCCCCAAGCTTTGACGCTTGTACCTCTTGGATATTTCTTGGGGTGACACGGGGTGGCATCTCCAAGCTTGAGATTTTGTCCATTCTTCATCTCATTGCATCATTCTCACTCTACACCTGAAATTTTTCCTTCATACAAAACTTCACACAATCTTTATTAGCAACATTAGTGTATTCAAAATATATTAGACCCTTAGGTAAGGCCTTGGAACAGAAAGACTTTTCACTAAAAACACAAGCTACTGTAGAAAATCCTTCAAAAATCTCAATTTCCCAAAAAGAACCCAAAAAAGAATCAATAAGAAGCAAATGCAAATAATGGCAGAAATTTGTCAAAACAGACCAGCAGGTAGAAACCAATTTTTTCGAACATATTATGTTGCTCAATCAAAAACATGTTGAACTAATGAAAGTTAGCTAACATACTGGGAGATTTATTCGTAAATTTTTAGCTCAATCCGAGTTACAGAGACTCCTCATGAATTTTGATGGTGGAGGACAGGAACCTGTTTCGGGACAGCAAATCTTACTTCCCTCTCATTAGAGGTCATTCTTGGCACAAAAAGCAAACAAAAATGATAAGGAGAGGTCATTACAGAAGTAATAACTTCCAAGACTCAAGAAAACTCTTGGGTTATCTCCCAACAAGTACTTTTCTTTAACTCCTTTAAGTTAGGCTTGATAGTTTGAGAAGATGCTCACATAAGAAATATGAATTGAAGTAAAAGAGAGCATCAAGGATAAAATTTAGAACACATTTAAGTCTAACCCTCTTCCTATGCATAGGAATCTTGTAAAGAAACAAGTCATGAAAGCACAAAGCAACAAGCATAGGAAAGCAAAACAAGTGCAACTTCAAGATTCTCAACATAAAGAGGGGAAACTTAATATTACCGAGATGCATAAAACCATGTTTCCCTCTCTCATAATAACTTTCAGTAGCATCATGAAAAAATTAACAATATAACTGTCACATAAAACATTCTTATCATGATCCACATGCATAAAATGATTATTACTCTCCACATAAGCATAGTCACTATTATTAATTGTAGTGGGAGCAAATTCAACAAAATAGCTATCATTGTTATTCTCATCACCATAATCATCAAATATAGGAGGCATATTACAATCACAATAAATTTTCTTCTCAATAGTAGGTGGACTAGAAATATAATATTCATCATTATAATCATCATATATAGGAGGTAAACTATCATCAAAGAAAATTTTCTCCTCTATGCTTGGGGGACTAAAAATATCATGCTCATCAAAACCAGCTTCCCCAAGCTTAGACTTTTCCATAGCATTAGCAACAATGGTGTCCAAAGAATTCATAGTAATAACATTGCTATTAGCATACAAATAAAGTTCCATAGGTTTTTTAATTTTCTCTTCAAACACTTCATGTCCTAACTCAAGATAAACACTATAAAGCTCTCTGATTTTTTTGTTGTTTTCCATTAAGCCTAACTAGTGAAAACAAGAAATAAAAAGACAAAATTGCAGAATCTAAAGGAAATAACTTCGAGCACTCACACCGGAGGATGTGAGTACCTTTTACCTTACCTCCCCGGCAACGGCGCCAGAAAAGAGCTTGATGTCTACGCACTTCTATTCTTGTAGATAGTTGTTTGGACTCCAAGTGCAGAGGTTTGTAGAACATCAGCAAGTTTCCCTTAAGTGGATCACCCAAGGTTTATCGAACTCAGGGAGAAGTGGTCAAAGGTATTCCCTCTCAAGCAATCCCGCAATCAAGATACAAGAAGTCTCTGTTGGAGATATGCCCTAGAGGCAATAATAAAAGTAGTTATTATTATATCTTTGTGTTTATGATAAATGTTTACATTCATGTTATAACAGTATTAACCGGAAACATTAATACTTGTGTGATTTGTAAACTAAATTAGAGTCCCTAGTAAAGCCTCTTTGTAATACTAGCTTGTTGGTTAATAGATGATCGTGGTTTCCCGATCATGAACATTGAGATGTTGTTAACAACAAGATCATATCATTAGGAGAATGGTATGATGGACATACTCCTATAGATAAGCGTAGCATTAAGATCAAGTCATTTCAATAGTTCATTTGCTATAAGCTTTCTGATACATAGTAACCTAATTCCTTCGACCATGAGATCATGCTAATCAGCATCACCGGAAGGATGCTTTGAAGACATCAAACACCACACCGCAACTGGGTGGCTATAAATGTGGCATTGAGTGTTCAGAAAGTATGTGTTGAGGAACATGGATCAAGAGTGGGATTTGTCCATCCATATGACGAATAGATATACTCTAGGCCCTCTCGGTGGAATGTCATCCAATTGGCTTGCAAGCATGTGACTGGCTCACAAGGGATCACATATCACAGGAATTAGAAAAGAGTACTTATCGCTAACGAGGTTGAACTAGTTATGCAGAGATACCGACGATCAAACCTCGGATAAGTAAACTATCGCGAGACAAAGGGAAATTGGTATCGTATGTAAGTGGTTCATTCGATCGCAAAGTAATCATAGAAATATGTGGGAGACATATGAATTTCCAGATTCCTCTATTGTTTATTGATCGGAGAAGTGTCTCGGTCATGTCCTCATAATTCATGAACCGTAGGGAGACACACTTAAGTATTCGATGTTGTTTAGTAGATATGGAATGTAAGTAGGGATACCGAATGTTGTTCGAAGTCTTGGATGGGATCCGGGATATCACGAGGATATCCGGAATAGTCCGTAGAATAAGATTCATATAAGGAAAGTCTGATTCGGGAGTTCAGGAATGATTTCGATGTTTTCATCGGAGAGGTTCTAGAAGGTCTAGAAGGTTCACCAGACCGGAAGGGGAATGGTCCATGAATGTGTCATGGGTAAGTGGAATGATTGGATCATGTCCTAAGTCACTTTGGTTGGGCATTTGCGAGAGAGAAATAAAGCTCTAAATTGAAAGTTAAAAGGGAGGTTTGAAAAGTCAAACTGGAACAATGGTTTCCTAGTGGAAGAAGGAAAGAGTCCTTTCTTCTATCCAACTTGGGTTTGGTTATGGATTCAAACTCCCCTCTCCCAAGCCTCCCTCTCTCTCGTAAATAGAGGGGGAGGGCTGCCCCAAAGAACACACAACCAGCCCTTCCCACCCGTGTGCCGCCGCCGCCCAGCGCCGTCGCCGCCTCACGCCGGCCCGTCGCTGTCGCCCTAGCCGCCGCCAACACCACCTCCTCCTCTCCGGCCTTCTAAACCTAGATCACCGGAAACCCTAGATCCACCATAACTTGCACCGTCTTAGGCGAAGCCCTGCGGGATCTTTCCTCTACTTCTGACACGACGCCGTGCCGGAATCGCGAGGGGAGAACTACAACCTCCACCTTTCTGGAACGAGGGAGAGGAAGGTCTTCATCGAGTACTGAACGTGTGACCGACTGCGGAAGTGCTGCCGGAATGCAGCGCCGGAAGGATCGTCTACGCGATCTTGAGATCGGCAAGTGTACGACTACATCACACACGAGAATATGCTCTCGTTAACCGCTTTAGAATCTTCGAGGGTGAGTATTCTAATCGACTTGTTGCTTCAATCTAGTAGATAGATCTTGGCTTGTTTGTATGCATGCGGTAGAAGTTTTTTGTTTTTCATGCTACAAACCCTTACTGTGGTATCAGAGCCGTGTCTATATGTAGGTATGTTGCAAGAGTAGAACACAATGGTCATTGTGGGCGTTGATGCTTTTGTTGTCGATTACTTCTTGTGTACTTTGCATCTTGCGGGATGGTGGGATGAAGCGGCCCGGGCTAACCTTACATGATGTCGAAGGAATGACCACGGCAGATGCTGCAATCGGCAGCGAGTAGTAGAACGAAGGGCAAGGGCGGCCAGCCATCTGCGGTGCGAGATGAGGGCAAAGACACAGGGTTTTACCCAGGTTCGGCCCCCCGGAGGGTAAAGACCTACTCCTGCTAGATTGTATTATGGTGGTGTTACAATGGGCGAACTCGGCGACTAGGCGGCGAGTTGCTTGGGTGTATGAGGGAACGTATCTCTACTCACCCCTTAGGGAGGCTTATATAGGCTTACCTCCCCTAGGGTTTACCTATCTCAACCGATTCGGTTACAACTTTGTCAATCGTTTAACTCAGACCGACTGGGCCTATCTACTCGCCTGGGCCTTCGACCTCCGATGCTGGTACCTGATGGGCCTTGATCCACTCGCCGCTCTGCGGGCCCACTCGCCAGCCTTTGGGCGGTCGGAACGTCCTGCGAGGATACCCCGGTAGGCATATCCCCATCGGTAGTCCCGAGGCCGTCGTCGATTAAGCGGGTGGCTCTGGCGATCGAGTATCTGGCTTCAAGTTGGCATCCAGTCGAATCGTCGGCGGGCTCCTGTACAAAGGAAAAAATCCGGCAAACCGAGTCGTGTCTCGGGCGAATCGAACCAACGGGTCGCAGCCTCGGCGAGTAATTTAGCGAGCCGAGTGGCAGGAGGCGGACCGTCGGGTGTGGTCAAACTAGCCGTTAAGGTAACTTAACGGTAACTTTCGGCGTAATCATCGCGCGGTAACGGTCCCCTAATTTGGCGGGCAGCTCCCGCTATATAAGAGGGATGGCAGGCTATCGGAAAACCAACCGCCCACCATTTCTTCCGAGTACGCACATCCTTCGTCCGCTGATCCCGCGATCTGATCGACCCGCAATCCTCCGACCTCCAAGCAAATCCTCAGCCATGGCCCTCTCCACTGAACCTTGGGGCAGGTCCAAGTGCACCAGGGCGCAACTGGCCTCTTTCGAGGAGGCCGGAATCCTGCGGGCCGGCTGCTGGCGAATCCCCGCAGCCGGAGAAACGACCCCGAATCCGCGCGCGAGAGAGTTCATCTGCTTCGCTAGTCACCTCGAGCGGGGCTTAGGGTTTCCCACTTCTCTATTCTTCCGGCGCTTCTGCGCCTACTACGGGATCCAGCCCTCGGATCTGGGTCCCCATAGCATCGAGCAGCTCGCCATCTTTGTGGCGTTCTGCGAGTGTTATTTGGGCTGCCGGCCCTACTTTCCCTTGTGGCAAGATCTGTTCCATGGACGGATCAGCCGCGAGGAGGCGGGCGGCCCAATGCTAGCCGCGGGCGGCTTAACCTTCCAGCTGAAATCCAAAGCCTCCTTCTTCGACCTGATGCTGCCGGCCAAAGCAGCGAGCGGAAAAAGTCTTGGTTTTACGTGACCGAGGCGACCCTGAAGACGAGGCGGCGATCCATACTCGGCCGACCGCTCGAGCCGCGCAATCTCGGTCGCAAGCTACCCGACGACCAGCGGATGGTCGTCGACGAAATGCTCGAGCCATTCGGTCCAAGAAGAAGGGGCTCAGACGGTGAACCTGCATAACTGCTGGCGGCGTCTCGTTCCACTCGCCAACGCGAGCATTATATGTACCAAGACACGGGCGAGAAGACTCGGCGAAGGCCTGCCTCGCCAGTGGAAGCTGGAGGACTACCTCTGGCGGCGAAGAGGATCACCAGCGGCATACGGATGCGGCCGGGCTCCTCCATACACCACGGCGTCCGGCTCCAACGGTAATAATCTGATCTCATTCGATCGCAGCATAGGCGATCGCGGTAATTCTAACTTTCTTCCATGTTTAACGCAGTTATTTCAAGTGGTGGAAGGGTGGCTCCCACCCGCCGATGACGAAAGTTCTGGGCCATCCGCCCAGGACACAAGCGAGTCGCCTCCCACCGAGGGCAATGAGGACGACGAGGACGAATCCGAAGAAGAGATCGCCCCATCGATCCGAAGACCCGCACGCGTCAACGCGAGCTCGAGGCGAGCAAGAGCCTCGAGCGTCATGATGATGACGAGGAACTCCCGGAGACCACCTCGCTCCGTCAAGCCACTCCCGCAAAGAAGAAGAAGGAGAAAGAGGCGAGGGCCCCCCTGAGGAGGAGGACGAAACCGCCGAGGATGGTCTCACCGCCACGCTCGGCGAGCGGTTCAGATGCCCACAGCTCGGCCGACGATGGGGCGGCTCCGGCAACAGCCGCGCTGGATGCGCCATCCATGGAGGCACCGCTGGCTTCACTACCTCCGCCCTTCGCGCCGGTCTCCGGGCTAGGGGCGGCTCCGGCCGAGGCGACTTCGCCTCGCAAGGAGGTCCCGAACGTGGCGGTTTCGCCTCGCGAGGAGGCTCCGAGCGTGGCGGTCTCGCCTCGCAAGGAGGCTCCGGCCGCGGCAGCTCCACTTCACGAGGGGGCCTCCGTCGAAGGTGTCCCGGAGGCACCAACCGCTACCTCGACGTCAAAGAAGCCCTCCGTATCTTGGGCCCCTGGCGTCCTGGAACTGGGGCTTAGTCGCCGACTGGGCCCTGAGCTGGAGAAACCGGCCGGCCTCCGTACTGGGCTGCGCTTCATTCCAGTCGCCAAGTAAGTGCACTCGGACTCCATCTCCCTTTCTTAATATTTAAGCAGTTTTGACTGAGTTGTCTCGATACATAGGACCGGAGTGAAGAAGATGGGCCACCCGACGGTGGCCAAGGTGCCCTCCGCCGCTAGCGAGGAGGACCCTTCTCGTAAGAGGAAGGCGGACGAAGTCGCCGCCGCCACGGAGGGCAGCAAGAAGGCCAAGGGCGACGACATTGTCGCCGTCTCTGATGACACAGCGACCGCTGCGGCTGGGCCCGCTGTGGAAGCAACCGCATCCACGAAGGGGGGCATTTCGTTGCCGAGGCCGGAGGAGGCGAGCTCCCTTGGAGCGGGCGCGTCAATCGCTACCTTCCCCCGCTTCATGACCAAGGCGGCCACGGCGAGTGCGGCTGCGACTGCGAGCCCCACTCCAGAGATCGCCGGCGCCGAGATTGACCAACGTCGCGGACACACACCGGCGCTGCTTGCGTCTGTGGACGCGGCGCAACTGCACAGCATGCTTGGCGCGGCCATCCAGGTACCTCCAGTCCCCGAGGATCAGGTCGGTGTTTTGCAACGGCCTGATTCTTTAGTTTCTGTTTTGCGTTGAGTCCAGTCCCCGTGCGCTTTCGCTAAATTTTAGCGGGTGGGCACTTAGGAATTTTTTCAACCGCCGGTCCCGAAAGTGCACTTTTCGCTAAATTTTAGCGGGTGGGCGCCTGAATTTTTTTCAACCGCCGGTCCCGAGTGCTTTCGCTAAATTTTAGCGGGTGGGCGCTTAGGAATTTTTTTCAACCGCTAGTCCCGAGTGCGCTCGCTAAATTTTAGCGGGTGGGCACTTAAGAATTTCATGTGTGCTGACTTTGAAGATGTCTGGTCTGCAATTGGAGTCGGCAGAGCGATTGGCTGCGACAGCGTCTTGAGAAGGAACTGCTCTCGAAGCGAACAAGGAACTTCAGTTGTGGCTGCGCGGAGGTGGCTCGCCAAGGGCTTGTCCCTGCTGGAGCGAAGCAGTGCGGTCTGCATTGGGCACCGCCGAACAAAGATCGCCTACCTCGGCGCGAGCTTAAGGAGGCGAAAGAAGAAGCGCGAAGTTCGTGAGCAGGCGGCGATGCTGCCGTGTGGCGGAGGACGATCGAAAGGCGTCTGAAGCCATCATTGTTGGGCTTCAGAACGACCATACATCGCTTCAAGGTTTCATCACGGGGCTCGCCCGCCCTTTGCTTGGTGAGTGCGTCTTCCTTGCCTTTACGATTGTACTGTTTGTGGTTTCCATTGTACTCATAGTTGTCTCCTTCTCGCAGGTCGTGTGATCGGCTGCCAAGAAGAAGCGGACTCTCTTGACGCGAGGGAGTGCGTGAGCATGCTCGTCGACTCGGCGACGCTGTCGGCGACCTGCATACGCGCCTACCTCCAAGAGATGTCGCCCACGGAGGTCATTCCCAGTGACCTCGTTGAGGTGTGGGAGTACCTGGAGAAGGCACCCGCGGTCGTAGAGTTCATGACGCGGTCGGCGTTTCGCCGCGGAGCATCGACGGCCTTGAGCCTTGGGCTCGCCCACTTCCCCGAGGACTTCGATCTCGATGATGTGACGAGTGGATATCCTTCATCGACTGGCGCGGTGGATCTGTCCGAGGTCCTAAAGCTGCAGGAACGTGCCGCCGCGTACTCGGAGCGCGTCTGGTCGATGGGCGACCTTCTCCCTTACCAAGGAACGGTCGTCGCGCCAAACGACCCCGAGCCGCCGCATCGCGACTTCAAGGTTGAGCAGCCTTTCCGCTCGGCAATGGCGGGCGAGCTGACGACGTATCCATCGAACCCATACACCGCGTTCATCCGTAAGCGCCGGGACGCTGGTGCCTCTTCTTCGAAGCCTGCAAAGTAGTTTAGTTTGCCCAAATGTGTTAGCAGCAGTTCTGCCGAGTAGGCATATCTTGTAATGTAAGACAATGCAAAATGCGATTGAATGGAACGTTGTGTTCATTTTGCTATTTTTGCGTGTTTTTGGGTTGATTTTGGGTGAGTCCCCGAGCGCGTCCGCCCTTTGTTGGGTTCCCCTTGTATATGATGTTTTGTTGTTTATCATGTGTATGTTGGTTGAGTCGACTCGCCCGAACTCGGAGAGTCAGTCGCAAGGCGACTCCCTCGAGTGCTCTGTACTTTACCGTTTTCCGTCTGTGAGCGGGGCGGGTGACCAAGTCCCCGAGCGTGGTACTTGGTAGTTCAAGGCGCGACTCGAGGGTGGTTGAGGACTGAGCGCGTTGGTGTGAGCGCGTCGCTCCTGCCTGGCCCGGTGGGTCAGTCGCGTGGCGAGTCCTGGGCATGCTCTCTTACTTGGCGTTTTCCCTGTACGATCGAGACGAACTGGTATTCAGTCCCCGAGCGTGGTATTTAGCCTTTCGAGTCGCTATGCCGAGGATGCGGAGGACCGGGGTCGCTGTGGGAAGCGAGGACAGATGTCTTGGTTCGTAAAACCAGTCGAGCTAGGCGACTCCGATGGGGCTCCGGATTGGCGTTTTTCGTGGACGATGCAAGACCTGAAATGACTCAGTGCTCCTACATCGCACTACTTAGCCGTGCCGGTCGCTGTGCCAAGGGTTGACTTCTGTATTGTAGCATGACGCTGTTAATTACGAGTGCGAGTGGCACAAGGCATGGAGAGTAAACGAATTTTGCGGGAACCGTTTCTTTTATTCATAGCGACTGGAGAGTACATATGTGGGGTTCTAGGTATAGAACTTCCGGAGGAGATTTACATTCCACGGCCTCTTGACGTCGAGTTCACCGTCCCCGCGGACGTCGACGAGGTAGTAGGCGTCGTTGCCGAGGACGCGCCCGATAGCGAACGGGCCTTCCCAAGGGGGGGAGAGCTTGTGCATGCCCTTCTTGTCCTGGATGAGGCGTAGCACCAAGTCGCCTTCCTGGAAGGTGCGGGTTTTCACCCGTCGGCTGTGGTAGCGACGGAGTCCTTGCTGATAGATGGCGGTGCGATCGGGCGGTCGCTTCGTCGAGTTGGTCGAGCCCATCTTGGCGGGCCAGTTCGTTCTGACCTCCGTATAGTGGACGATCCGGCGAGTCGTGTTCGAGGTCGGTTGGCATGACGGCTTCCGCGTAGACCATGAAGAAGGGGTGAATCCCGTCGACCTGTTGACCGAGGTGCGGATTCCCCAGATGACGGAGGGAAGCTCTTCGACCCAGCATCCGGCGGTGCGCTCGAGTGGTACTTGGAGTCGCGGCTTCAGGCCGTGGAGGATGCTTTGGTTAGCTCGTTCCGCCTGGCCGTTGGATTCCGGGTGTGCGACTGACGCGAGGTCGAGCCGGATGTGATGCTCCTCGCAGAACTCGGCCATTGCTCCCTTGGCGAAGTTTGTGCCGTTGTCCGTGATGATGCTGTTGGGGAAACCGTAGCGATATATGAGCTCGCGTAGGAACTTAGTGGCAGTCTTCCCGTCGCATTTCCGGACTGGCTTGGCTTCTATCCACTTTGTGAATTTGTCGACGGCGACCAGCAGGTGGGTGTAGCCAGAGGGGGCCTTTTTGAAGGGGCCGACCATGTCCATGCCCCACGGCAAATGGCCGGTGATGGGGATTGTTTTGAGCACCGCACTTGGAGCGTCGTCTGGTTGGCGTGCCGGCACATCGCTGGACGATATCGACAACGTCGGCGTGTGCGGAGGGCCAGTAGAAGCCGTGTCGCATGGCTTTGGCGACCAGGGAGCGCGCGGCGGCGTGGTGGCCGCAGTCGCCTGAGTGGATGTCGTGTAAGATTTTGCGTCCTTCAGCTGGTTGGACGCAGCGTTGGAACACGCCGTGACGCTGCGCTTGTAGCTCGCCGTCGATGATGGTGTAGGACTTGCATCGGCGAACAATCATTCGAGTGCTTGTCTCTGGCGGGCAGGTTACTGTCTCGGTAGGCGATGTAGGGCTTGGTCGATCGTCTGGCTCGGTGACGAGTGCGACCAAGGTTGCCTCTGGTTGGAGCGGGACTCCGATGTCGATCTCCTTCGGAGGAGAGACTGACGGCGTGAAGATGGTGTCGAGGAACACGCCGGCGGGTGGTGCGGACCGAGCTGACCCGATGCGAGAGAGGGCGTCGGCCTCCTCGTTTTTCCTCCTGTCGATCCACTCGACCGAGTAGCCGGTGAAGTGGCCGCCCACCTTGTCCACCTCTTGGCGGTATGCCGCCATGGTAGGGGAGACGGCGTCGCGGTGCGGCGGCGACCCGCAACGAGGTCGGAGTCCCCGTAGCACCGAAGGCGATTGACGCTCATTTCCTTTGCGGCTCGCATGCCGTGGAGTAGGGCCTCGTATTCGGCCATGTTGTTGGTGCAGGGTGTGAATTCGAGGCGGAGGATGTAGCGGAGCTTGTCACCTTTTGGTGAGGTCAGCACTATCCCCGCTCCTGCGCCGTCCGCGTTTTTGGACCCGTCGAAGTGCAGGCTCCAGTAGTGGAGGTACGGCGGCTTCTCTGGCTGCTGGGCCTCCTCCCAGTCGGCGAGGAAATCGGCCAGTGCCTGCGACTTGATCGCCCTCCGTGGCTCGTACTTAATGTTGTGGACGCCGATCTCGACGGCCCACTTGGCGACCCGCCCGGTCGCCTCGCGATTGCGGATGATGTCTTGTAGTGGAGCAGAGGAAACGACCGTGATGGGATGCTCCTGGAAGTAGTGCGGCAGGCGTCGCTGAGCTCTGAAGACCGCGTATACCAGCTTTTGGTACTGTGGGTATCGCTGGCGCGACTCCGTTAAGACCTCGCTGATGTAGTATACCGGCCGCTGGACTGGGCGCTCTTTTCCTTCCTCTGGTCGTTCGACGACCATTACAGCGCTGACGACGCGCTCGGACGCCGCGACGTAAACCAGCATGGGCTCCTTGTCGACGGGTGCGGCGAGTAGAGGTGCGGCGAGTAGCACCTTTTTGAGGTCGCGGAGCGCGTCGTCCGCCTCCTTGTCCCACTGGAAGGTGGGATTCTTGCGCATCAGGCGGTATAGTGGCATCGCTTTTCTTGCCAGTGCGGGGATGAAGCGGAGAGCCGCTACGCCCGGCCAGCTTCGGGCGTCGCGCAGCACTCGGGTTTTGCCGAGGCGATCGTGTCGATCTTTGTTGGGTTTGCCTCGATTCCTCGTTTGGAGACGACGTACCCTAGCAATTGCCGCGGGTACACGAAGGTGCACTTGCTGGGTTGAGCTTTATCTTGTACCTCCGCAGGTTGGCGAAGGTCTCCGCTAGATCGGCGAGTAGATCGCCTTGGCGAGCGGATTTTACAACCACGTCGTCGATGTAGACGTGGATGTTGCGGCCAATTTGGCTCGCGAGGCATTCTTGCATGCACCGCTGGTAGGTCGCCCCGGCGTTCTTGAGGCCGAAGGTCATGGCGGTGTAGCAGAAGGCTCCGAATGGCGTGATGAACGCCGTCTTCTCTTCGTCCTCGACAGCCATTTTGATCTGGTTATATCCAGAGTAGGCGTCGAGGAAACACAGCGACTCCGAGCCCGCGGTGGAGTCGATGATTTGATCGATCCGTGGGAGGACGAACTGCTCCTTTGGGCAGGCGCTGTTCAGGTTTGTGTAGTCGATACACATTCTCCAGGTCCCGTTTTTCTTTTCGACCAGGACTGGGTTTGCCAGCCACTTGGAGTATTTGATTGGCCGAATGAAGCCGGCGGTAGGCGCTGCACTTCTTCGGCGATTGCTCGACGGGCGCTCTTCATTGAAGGGCCGTGGCGATCGCTTGACGGTCGCACTTTGGGGTCGGCGTTTAGTTTGTGCTCGCGAGCTCCCTAGGGACACCGGGCATGTCGGAGGGTTTCCATGCGAAGATGTCCCTATTCTCATGAAGGAACTCGATGGCGCGCCTTCCTATGCTGGGCTCATGCCTGTCCGATCGTCACCGTCGCTGGGGTCGCTGGGACCAGCTCGGCCAGGTCGGGTGTGCGTCGTGGCCTCAAAGGTTGAGGTGTTTGTGCCCTCGAGTTGGGCTTCTTGAGTATTGTGGGGTCGTCGTTGTTGACCCGCTCGCGTGTTGGCGAGCTCATCGGCGTGACTAGCTTCCCGCGATCACGCAGCGTCGCCGAGTTCGGCTCCTTTGCCTCGTATTCGGCCATGTCAGGGTCGCCGTTGATGGTGATGACGCCGCACGGCCCGGGGAGCTTCATCGCGTTGTACGCGTAGTGGGGTGCCGCCATGAATTTGGCGAACGCCTGGCGCCCCAGGACGCAATGGTAAGGGCTGTCGAAGGGCACCAGCTCGAAGACGATCCGCTCGGTGCGGAAGTTCGCCGGAGTGCCGAAGGTGACGGGTAGCGTGACCTTGCCGATCGGGTACGCCTTCCGACCGGGGACGATGCCGTGGAACGTGGTGTGGGTTGTCTCGATCATCGACTGCGGGAGCCGCAGTCGCCTGAAGGTGTCGAGGTAGAGGATGTTGATGGAGCTGCCGCCGTCCATCAGAGTCTTGGGGAGCCAGTAGTCGCCGACCTTGGGCTTGACCACCAGGGCGACTCGTCCTGGGTACTCGATGCGTGGCGAGTGGTCTTGCCGGCTCCAGGTGATAGGCTGCTCCGACCAGTTCAGGAACTGGGGGACGTCTGTCTGGGCCACCGCGTTGACGGCGACAGCGCGGGCGATGACCTTCTTCTCGCGCTTCGTGTTGAAGCCGGTGAAGGTGTGGAGCGAGCCGGCCACTTTGCCGAATTTTCCGCCATTTTGCGGGTCGTTGTCGGTGTCCTCCCGCGCGTGCCTTCTCGATCTCCACGAGGTGTGGCGTCGGCGGTGGTGTGCGTGGCGGGCTTTCCTTCCCTGCTGTAAACGCACATGGTTGGTTAAGGAGGGCCGGGATCGAACTTGGCTTGTTCTTGTAGTTCCCGCCGCGTCGTTGCCCTCCGTCGCGCGGTAGCTCTTGGGGTCGCGTTATGCGTGCCCGGCATTGGCGACGGTCGACTTCGCCCATCGTTGGCGCTTGCTGTGAGGCGAGTGCCGCTGCGAGTCTGCTCGCGGCCGCCGTCGTTGCCGCCCGTGCGTCGTTGTCCCCCGGACTCGTCGTCGACGTCTTGATTGGGATCTTCCTCGGCGTATCGTTTGGCGATCTCGAGGAGGTCGGGGATGTTGTCGGCGTCGGGCGTGTCGCTTGAGTTTGGCGACTAGAGGCTCGTGGCCACGAGGTCTTGAAGCAATGGATAGCGGTGTCGGGTGGATGCCGACCGCTGTGCAGAGCTCTTGCCACCGTTGGACCCAGCTGCGGTCGACTCGCGGGGTCCCTGGACGTCGTTCAGTCCTCGATGGTGGTGGCGCGGTGTAGGAGCACTCGAAGTGCTGCGACGGCGTCTCGCATTTCCTCCCGAGTCGATACATCACGGGGGCGTGTTGATCCATTGCCTGCACGTCCCTCCATCATCGGTGGGAGGTAACGGGCGTAGTAGGTCGGTGTGACCGCGATCCCCATTGCCATGAGGTATGTGTCAAGCGGACCACGGGTCGTCGAGGAGTCGTATTTTCGATCTCCTTGGCGCCTTGAAGTTGGTGGGTACTTTTCGCCTCGGATCATTGGTCCGAAGCACTTGGGCCCTAGTCGGTGGCGACCCCATAGGCTCGCCATCGCGGCGGTAGTTAGGTGTGCCGCAAGTCGTCGGGCTGGCGGCGCCTTGATTCTGGTTAGCGATATGAGTGCGGCGTCGATTGGCTCTCCATTGGCGGCGGCGAGGTTGGTCGCCGCCAGGATCGTTGTGGAGAGTGCCGCGTGCGGGTCGTCGTTGAGCTGCAGTGGCTCCGGCGGGCAATTGGTGTTTGCCACGGCTGGGCGGCGCCGAGGCCGCCCTTCCGGAGCGCGAGTACACTCGCCCCTGCGAGTCGGCGCCGCTCATTGTTCCACGGCCTTGCGAGTAGGGCCCTGACGCGTTGGATCTGTAAGGCGCCGTCGCGATCGCCCGTGATGCTGTCGGCGCGGCTCGGCCTGCCACGAGGTTGTCCATCGGGTGGAGAACGGTGGAAGGCCGTTCGCGTCCGCTCCGTGAGGAGACGACTATCCGGCTGGTCCTCAGGAGGGGTTCGGTTGGGTGGTGGCGGGCACCCATCGCCGTCGATCTGGCGGGCGGTTGCTTCCTCTGGCGCGGCGTTTCGCAGATCGCGCGCTCGGCGATGTGCGCCGGGTCGCTTTCATCGTCAAAGTTCAGGGCACGCCCCTGAACGGTGGGATTCAGGCGTGACCTGATCCGCTGCTGGTGGTAGCGTGACAGTTCTGTCTTGTCACCCTCGGCGAAATTTTTCGCTCGGCCTGCTCTTCGCGTCGCTTCCGCCAACTTTAGGCGGAGTTCCTCGACCTCCGTCGCCGTGGCGTTGGAGGATCGGGTGGAGAAAGGGTCCTCCGGCGGATCGGTGCGGTGGCCATGTAGGCCGCGGCGTGGCGGCGGCACCGTCGTGGAGGTCGGCGGAGTTCTCCGACCGAGTCGGAGTCGAAGATCCGAGGATGGAGGGTCCTCGAAATCTCCGCGTTGGAGACTGGCGATGGAGCCCAGCGGGAGCAGCGGTGATGGATCGGCGAGTGGCGGGTCGCCGAGTCGGCGTCGTCGGTGAGGGTCGCGTCTTCCGCCGCCGAATTCTCGGCCACGTTCTGTGGGCGAGTCGTACTCGGGCGGGCGGTGGATCGTGCGGATCTGGCTCTCGGAGAGCCGATCGCGTGGTGGCGACTTCGCGGATGCGAGCCGAGTCCTCCGGTGATGACGTCGGTGAAGCCGGCGAAGAGGCTGATCGTGCCGATGGCGGGATCACGCTGCAGGTGACGGGTCGCGCCGGGGCGTAGCTGCTCGGCAAGATCTGGAGCATCTCGCCGATCGCTATCATGCGGCGGTGGCGGCCTCGTTGATGGGCAGATTGGATCTCGCCCGCAGAACACCGGCCCGGCGGCCACGGTGGGCGCCAGCATGAAGGAATGACCACGGCGGATGCTGCAATCGGCAGCGAGTAGTAGAACGAAGGGCAAGGGCGGCCAGCCATCTGCGGTGCGAGATGAGGGCAAAGACACAGGGTTTTACCCAGGTTCGGCCCCCCGGAGGGTAAAGACCTACTCCTGCTAGATTGTATTATGGTGGTGTTACAATGGGCGAACTCGGCGACTAGGCGGCGAGTTGCTTGGGTGTATGAGGGAACGTATCTCTACTCACCCCTTAGGGAGGCTTATATAGGCTTACCTCCCCTAGGGTTTACCTATCTCAACCGATTCGGTTACAACTTTGTCAATCGTTTAACTCAGACCGACTGGGCCTATCTACTGCTTGGGCCTTGACCTCCGATGCTTTGGTACCCTGATGGGCCTTGATCCACTCGCCGTTCTGCAGGCCCACTCGCCAGCCTTTGGGCCAGTCGGAAACATCCTGCTGAGGATACCCCAGTAGGCATATCCCCATCACATGACATCGTTCATGAGAATTGCTCCACGCTTGACATGCAACTTGTATTGCATAAGTGGCTTTATGGGTGCCTATTTCTCCCAACATAGTTAAGATTCAATTTACAACGGGTGATTGACAATACTAGTATCGACATTGTGGTTCTTGTTCGTAAGTTCGAACGACACTTATTGAAATCCCCAAACCACGTAAAACGTGCAAAGAAAATTAGAGGCATCTAACTTTGTTTTGCAGGGGTGTGCTGTCATGTGATATGGCCATGATTGTGATTATATGTGATGTATGCAATGTTCCTTATTGTAAGTAGGCAACCGGCAGGATCCATATGGTTGTCTTTTAATTCCGTTAAGACCTGCGTGTCTAATATTCAAAGTAGTTGTAATACTTGATGCTGGTGGACGACAACCATGAAGCGGCGCCATTGACCTTGACGCCATGCCGGTGATGATGGAGATCATGTTCGTGCTTGAAGATGGAGATCGGAAGCACAAGAAGAAAGGCCATATCATATCACATATTATAAATTGCATGTGATGTTAATCCTTTTATGCATCTTGTATTTGTTAGTTCGCGGTTGTAGCATTATAAGATGATCCCTCTAGCACAAAATTTCAAGTTATAAAGTGTTCATACTTAGTAAGCATTGTTGCTAAAGCTTGTTGTTTCGAAGCACCATGTGATGACCGGGTGTGTTAGATTCTACGAGCGTATATAACGTGAGCAAGGCAGATTTGCTCATGCAGAAGCTAAGGTTTGATCTTGACGAGCCTAGCATGTAGATACATGGTCTCGAAACACGGATCACTGAAAGTTAAAGCATGAGTCATATAGTAGATATGATGAACATGTTGATTGTTCGCCATTGAAGCTACATCAACTCTCGTGATGATCGGTTTTGATGTGGTGGATTTGGTTCGTGTGATCACTAAAACAATGTTAGGGATATTGTTTTGAGTGGGAGTTCACCTAGATTAATTTAACCATTAATTAGAACTCAATTTGTCATAAACTTAGTCTAAACTGTTGCAAATATGTTGTAGATCAATGGCGGCCCCTACCATCAATTTTAATGCGTTCCTAGAGAAATAAAAGTTGAAAAACAATGGAAGCAACTTCGCGGATTGGTTTCGCAATTTGAGGATTGTCCTCAATGCTGGTAATTTGACCTATGTCTTTGGATGCATTGGGTGACCCACCTGCAGCTGATGCTACCGATGAGGTAAAGAATGTTTTCCTTGCTCGAAAGAATCTGTACTCCACAGTTCAGTGTGCTATCTTGTATGGTTTGGAATCGGAGCTTCAGAAAAGGTTTGAGAACCATGACCCACATGATATTGTCCGTCAACTCAAAATGATATTTGAGGCTCATGCGGCAGTTGAGAGTTATGAGGCTTCTGAAAAGTTCTTTAACTACAAGATGGAAGAGGGCATCTCTGTCAGTGAGCACATGCTTAAGATGTCTGGGCACGCAAGCAAGCTTCAAATCTTGGGTATAGTGATTCCTAATGCTTTAGGGATTCACCGTGTCCTCCAATCACTACCACAAAGTTACAAGAACTTTGTGATGCACTACAATATGCAAAACATGGACAAGTTGTTGCCCGAACTCTTCTCCATGTTAAAGTCTGCAGAAGTGGAGATCAAGAAAGAGCACCAAGTATTGATGGTCAAAAAGACCACCAAATTCAAGAAGCAAGGCAAGTCTAAGAAAAAGGGAAACTTTGAGAAGGACGGTAAGAAAGTTGCCGCGACGGCGAAGAAGACCAAGGCTGGGCCTAAGCCTGATACTGAGTGCTTTTAGTGCAAGAGAGAGGGTCACTGGAAGCGGAATTGTGCTAAGTACTTGGCGGATTTGAAGAACGGCAACATCAAGAAGAAAGGTATATCCGATATACATGTTATTGATGTATATCTCATTAGTACTCGTAGTAGTGCCTGGTTATTTGATACTGCTTCAGTTTCTCATATTTGTAACTCGAAACAGGTGTTGCAGAATAGACGGAAACTAGCGAAGAACGAGGTGACGATGCGCATTGGAAATGGATGAAAGGTTGATGTGATCGCAGTCGGCACGCTACCTCTTCATCTACCATTGGGATTAGTTTTATACTTAAATAATTGTTATTTGGTTCTTGCGTTGAGCATGAACATTATATCAGGATCATGTTTATTGCGAGAAGGTTACTTGTTTAAGTCCGAGAATAATGGTTGTTCGATTTATATGAGTAATATGTTTTATGCACATGCACCTTTGATAGATGGTCTATTCTTATTGAATCTCGATTGTAAAAATAACACATCAATAACATTGAAGCTAAACGTTTGAAATTGAGCGATAACTCGACATATATGTGGCACTGTCGTCTTGGTCATATTGGAGTGAAGCGTATGAAGAAACTCCATTCCGATGGACTTCATGAATCACTTGAAAGATGCGAAGCATGTCTGATGGGTAAAATGACTAAGACTCCATTTTCTAGTATGATGGACCGAGCTACGGACTTACTGGAAATCATACATACCGATGTGTCTGGCCCAATGAGTGTAGCATCGCGCGGTGGTTATCGTTATGTTCTTACCTTCACGGATGACTTGAGTAGATATGGGTATACCTATTTCATGAAACATAAGTCCGAAACTTTCAAGAAGTTTAAGGAATTTCAAAGTGAGGTAGAGAATCAACGTAACAGGAAGATTAAATTTCTACGATCTAATCGTGGAGGTGAATATCTTAGTTACAAGTTTGGCAAGCATTTGAAGAAATGTGGAATACTTTCACAATTGACACCACCGGGAACACCACAACGTAATGGTGTGTCCGAACGTCGTAATCGAACTCTCTTAGATATGGTTCGTTCTATGATATCACTTATAGATTTACCGCTATCATTTTGGGGTTATGCATTAGAAACAACCGCATTCACTTTAAATAGGTCTCCATCTAAATCCGTTGAAACGACACCGTATGAATTATGGTTTGGAAAGAAACCTAAATCGTCGTTCCTTCAAGTTTGGGGTTGCGAAGCTTATGTAAAGAAGTTACAGCCCGACAAGCTTGAACCCAAAGCGGAAAAATGTGTCTTCATAGGATACCCTAAGGAAACTATTGGGTATACCTTCTATCATAGATCCGAGGGCAAAATCTTCGTTGCCAAGAATGGATCCTTTCTAGAGAAGGAGTTTCTCTCAAAAGAAGTGACTGGAAGGAAATTAGAACTCGACGAGGTTGTTGAACCTTCTCTAGAACTTGAGAGTAGCGCAGCACCGGAAGTAGTTCCTGTGGTACCTACACCAATAAGATAGGAAGCTAATGATGTTGATCATGAAACTTCGGTTGAAGTAACTACGGAACCTCGCAGGTCAACGGGAACTCGTACCACTCCTCATTGGTATGATCCTGTTATAAGTGTCATGTTGGTGGACAACACTGATGACCCTGCGACATATGAGGAAACGATGATGAGCCCAGATTACAATAAATGGCAAGAAGCCATGAAATCCGAGATTGGATCCATGTACGAAAACCAAGTATGGACTTTGGTGGACTTACCGGATGGCCGAAAGGCTGTCGAGAACAAATGGATTTTCAAGAAGAAAACAGATGTTGATGGTAATGTTACTGTCTATAAAGCTCGTATTATCGCAAAAGGGTTTCGACAAATTCAAGGAGTTGACTACGATGAGACTTTCTCACCGGTAGCGAAGCTAAAGTCTGTGAGAATTATGTTAGCAATCGCTGCATATTATGATTATGAGATATGACAGATGGATGTCAAAACGGCGTTCCTCAATGGAGACATTGATGAAGAGTTGTATATGATACAACCCAAAGGTTTTGTCAATCCTAAAGATGCTAACAAGGTATGCAAACTTCAATGGTCCATTTATGGATTGAAGCAAGCATCCCAGAGTTGGAATCAACGTTTTGATAAGGTGATCAAAAGTTTTTGGTTTTATACAAACTTATGGAGAAGCTTGTATTTACAATAAATTGAGTGTGAGCTCTGTAGCATTCTTAATACTATATGTAGATGACATATTGTTGATTTGGAATGATGTAAACCTTCTTAATAGTGTCAAGGATTATTTGAATAATAGTTTTTCAATGAAAGATCTTGGCGAAGCAGCTTACATATTAGGCATAAAGATTTATAGAGATAGACCGAGACGCCTAATATCATTGTCACATAGTACATATTTTGACAAAGTTCTAAAGAGGTTTGGAATGGAAGATAGCAAGAAAGGGTTCTTGCCCATGTTGCCCAATACGACCTTGAGTAAAACTCAAAGTCCCGCAACGGCAGAAGATAGAGAAAGGATGAGTAAGACTCCCTATGCCTCAGCCATAGGATCTCTTATGTATGCCATGCTATGAACTAGACCCGACATTGCATATGCTGTTAGTTTGACTAGCAGATATCAAAGTGATCCAGGAGTGGATCATTGGAAAGAGGTCAAAAACATCCTTAAATACTTGAGAAGAACTTAGGATATGGTTCTTTCTTATGGAGGTGATGAACAACTCGTTGTTAATGGTTACACCGATGCAAGTTGGAACATCGATCCGGATGATTCTAAATCTCAATCTGGATATGTATTTACTTTGAATGGTGCAGAAGTTAGCTGGAGGAGTGCAAAGGAAAGCGTTGTGGCGAGATCTTCAACTGAATCGGAATACATAGCTGCTTCGGAGGCTTCACAAGAGGCGATATGGATGAAGGAGTTCATTACAGAGCTCGGTGTGGTTCCAAGTGTGCTGGACCCAATGTCTATCTATTGTGATAACATGGGCACCATAGCCAATGCGCAAGAACCAAGGTCACACAAGAATCTGAAGCACATCAAGCTACGTTTTCACGCTATTCGAGAGCATGTCCAAGATGGTGACATAAAGATTTGCAAAGTACACAGATCTGAATGTGGCGGATCCGCTTACTAAACCTCTCCGAGGGCAAAACATGACCAGCACCAAACCGCCATTGGTGTTCAATATATTACCATGTAAATCTAGATTAGTTTTTTGAGATAAAATCTAGATTAGTTGACTCTAGTGAAAGTGGAGACTGTTGAGATATGCCCTAGAGGAAATAATAAAAGTTATTATTATATCTTTGTGTTTATGATAAATGTTTACATTCATTCTATAACAGATTAACGGAAACATTAATACTTGTGTGATTTGTAAACTTAATTTGAAGTCCCTAGTAAAACCTCTATACATCACTAGCTTTTTGGTTAATAGATGATTGTGGTTTCCCTATCATGAACATTGAGATGTTATTAAAAACAAGATCATATCGTTAGGAGAATGATATGATGGACACACTCCTATAGATAAGCGTATATCACCTAATTCCTATAGTAACCTAATTCCTTCGACCATGAGATCATGCATATCACCTTTACCGGATGGATGCTTTGATGACATCAAACACCACACCGTAACTGGGTGGCTATAAAGGTGGCATTGAGTGTTCGGAAAGTATTGGTTGAGACACATGGATCAAGAGTGGGATTTGTCCATCCATATGACGGATAGATATACTCTGGGCCCTCCCGGTGAAATGTCATCCAATTAGCTTGCAAGCATGTGACTGGCTCACAAGGGATCACATATCACGGGAACGAGAAAAGAGTACTTATCAGTAACGAGGTTGAACTAGGTATGCAGAGATACCGATGATCATAACCTCGGATAAGTAAACTATCGTGAGACAAAGGGAAATTGGTATCGTATGTAAGTGGTTCATTCGATCGCAAAGTAATCGTAGAAATATGTGGGAGCCATATGAATTTCCAGATTCCTCTATTGGTTATTGTTCGGAGAAGTGTCTCGATCATGTCCGCATAATTCACGAACCGTAGGGAGACACACTTAAGGATTCGACGTTGTTTGAGTAGTTATGGAATGATGATAAAGAGTCTGAATGTTGTTTGGAGTCTTGAATGGGATTCGGGATATAACGAGGAGATCCAGAATGGTCCGGAGAATAAGATTCACATAAGGAAAGTCCCGTTTCGGAGTTGGGGAATGGTTCCGGTGTTTTCATCGGGAATGTTCTAGAAGGTTCCGGAATGTCCCAAGACTCGAGGGAAGGGTACATGAATGTGTTATATCAAGTTGGTATGATTGCATTATGTACTCGGTGTCATCGCTGAACAAAATAGAGGGTTTATTCAAATCCTAGTTTGAAAAGTCAAACGCCAAGTTTGAAAGTCAAACGGCTATTTTTGGGAAGTGGGGAAGGAGGAGGAAACCGAGTTGGGGAGGAGTCCCTCCTCCACCGCCGGCCCACCTCCAAGCCGAGTTGGGGAGGGACTCCCCTCCCCTTGGCTGGCCGGCCCCTCCACCTATATAAGGAGGGGCAGGGCTCCCTCCTAGACACACAACTCCTCCGCCTCCAAACCCTAAGCCGCCGGCGCCGCCACCTGCTGCCACCGTCGCCGCCCTAGGGCAAACCGCCGCCGCCGTCTAGCAACCCTAACCGCCGGCCTAGCCTCCTCCTCGGCGTGTCTAAACCCTAGATCGTCGAGGGACTCTCTCATACTCCACCATAATCGCTCCGGCTTAAGGTGAAGCCCTGCGAGATCTCCCCTCTACTTCCGGTACCACGCCGTTGTGTTGCCGGAATCGCGAGGAGAGTGATACAACCTCCGCTGCTTGCTGGAACAAGGGAGAGGAAGGTCTTCGTCGAGTACCGAACGTGTGACCGACTGCGGGAGCGCCGAACGCAGGCTTTAAGGATCGCTCACGCGATCTTGAGATCGGGAAGAGTACGACTACATCACCCACGAGAATCCGCTCTCGTTAAACACTTTGGAATCTTCGAGGGTGAGTTATTCCATCGACTCGTTGCTACAATCTAGTAGATAGATCTTGGCTTGTTTGTTTGTATGCGATAGAAAATATTTGTTTTCCATGCTACGAAACCCTACAGACAGGATGTTGAGAGACCCCACTGATGGGTCACAATATAGAAAAATCGATAGAAAGTACCCGGACTTTGGAGATGACGCAAGGAGTTTAAGGTTTGGTCTAAGTATAGATGGCATGAATCCCTTTGGAGAGCAGAGCTCCAGTCACAGCACCTGGCCGTGACTCTATGCATCTATAACCTTCCTCCTTGGTTGTGCATGAAGCAGAAGTTCATTATGATGCCAGTGTTGATCCAAGGTCCGAAGCAACTCGGCAACGACATTGATGTGTACCTAAGGCCATTAGTGGAAGAACTTTTACATTTGTGGCACGAACCCGGGATACGCATGTGGGATGAGCACAAGCAAGAAGAATTTAACCTCCGAGCATTGCTTTTCGTAACAATCAATGATTGGCATGCTCTTAGTAACCTTTCAGGATAGTCAAACAAGGGATACAATGCATGCACGCACTGTTTAGATGAGACTAAAATTATATATTTGGAACATTGTAATAAGAATGTATACAATGAGCATCATTGTCGAAGGAATGACCACGGCAGATGCTGCAATCGGCAGCGAGTAGTAGAACGAGGGGCAAGGGCGGCCAGCCATCTGCGGTGCGAGATGAGGGCAAAGACACAGGGTTTACCCAGGTTCGGCCCCCCGGAGGGTAAAGACCTACTCCTGCTAGATTGTATTATGGAGGTGTTTACAATGGGCGAACTCGGCGACTAGGCGGCGAGTTGCTTGGGTGTATGAGGGAACGTGTCTCTACTCACCCCATAGGGAGGTTTATATAGGCTCACCTCCCCTAGGGTTTACATATCTCAACCGATTTGGTTACAACTTCGGTAATCATTCAACCTAGTCCGACTGGGCCTATCTGCTCGCCTGGGCCTTCAACTTCCAGTCGCCTGGTACCTCGCTGGGCTTCGATCCACTCGCCGTTATGCAGGCCCACTCGCCAGTCCTTGGGCCAGTCGGGAACGTCCCGCTGAGCATACCCCAGTAGGTGTATCCCCATCAGTAGTCCCCGAGGCCGTCGTTGATTAGGCGTGAGTGGCTGCTGGCAGTCGGAGTATACGGCTTCAAGTTGGCATCCAGTCAAATCGTCGGCGGGCTCCTGTATAAAGGAAAAGATCCGGTAAACCGAGTCGCGTCCCGGGCGAGTCGAGCCAACGGGACGCGGTTTCGGCGAGTGACTTAACGAGCCGAGTGGCTAAAGTTGGACCGTCAGGCGTGGTCAAACTAGCCGTTAAGGTAACTCAACGGTAACTTCTGGCGTAATCATCAATGTAACGCCCCGACTTGGCGGGAGCTCCCATTATATAAGAGGAATGGTAGGCTATCGTAAAGCCAACCGCCCACCATTTTCTCCGAAAAGCACATCTTCCTTCCTTTGACTCCGCGATCCAATCGACCCGCAATCTTCCGACCTCCAAGATCCTCGGCCATGGCCCTCTCCACCGAACCTGGGTAGATCCAAATGCACCAGGCGCAATCGGCCTCCTTCGAGGAGGCCGGAATCTCACGGGCCGGCCTTTGGCGATCCTCGCATGCGGAAACCACCCCCAATCCGCGAGAGAGAGAGTTCGTCTGCTTCACTAGCCACCTCGAGCGGGGGTTAGGGTTCCCCACATCCTTGTTCTTCCGGCGCTTCTGCGCCAACTACGGGATCCAGCCCTCGGATCTGGGTCCCCATAGTATCGAGCAGCTCGCCATCTTCGTGGCTCGCGAAAGTGCTATTTGGGCTGCCGGCCCTACTTTCCTCTGTGGCAAGATCTGTTCCACGGACAGATCAGCCGCGAGGAGGCGGGCGGCCCAATGCTAGCCGCGGGCGGCTTAACCTTCCAACTTAAGTCCAAAGCCTCCTTCTTCGATCTGATGCTGCCAGCCAAGGCAGCGAGCGACTGGAAAAAGTCATGGTTCTATGTGACCGAGGCGACCCCGGAAGACGAAGCGGCGATCCCGCGGTACTCGGCTAATCGCTCCGAGCCACGCCATCTCCAGTCGGCAGCTCCCGGCGACCAGCGGATGGTCGTCGACGAGATGCTCCGCACCATCCGAGGTCTCAAGAAGAAGGCTCAGACGGTGAACTTGTACAACTGTTGGGCGGCGGCTCGCTCCGCCGCCTAACGCGACTCATTACATGTACCAAGACATCGGCCGGGAGACTCGAAAGCCTCCTCGCCGAGTGGAAGCCGGAGGACTACCTCTCAGCACTAAAGAAGATCACCCAAGCGACATACGTGGATGCGCAGCCGAGTACTCCTCACACCGCCAAGCGTCCGCCCAACGGTAATCCTTTTGTCTTATTCGCAGTCGTGCAGCGCAACGCGTAGCTCTAATTCTGTTTCGTGTGACGCAGCTGTTCCAAGTGGTGGAAGGGTGGTTACCACCCGACGACGAGAGCCCCGAGCCATCCGCCCAGACACAAGCGAATCGCCTCCGCCAAGGGTAACGAGGACGATGAAGACGAGTCCAAGAGGAGATTGCCCCATCGCCCGAAGACCCGCTGGCAACGCCGGGCGAGATCGAGGCGAGCAGAGCCTCGGCGTCATGACGATGACGACGAACTCCCAGACCACCTCGCCTCCGTGCCACTCCCGCGAAGAAGAAGAAGGAGAAGAAGGAGGCGAGGGCCCCCGCGAAGGAAGATGAAGCCAAGATGGCTTCACCGCCACTCAACGAAAGCAGCTCAGGCTCGTAGCTCGGCCGGTGACGGCGCTCGGGCGATAATCGCGCTTAGATGCGCCTCTCTGAGCTCCATGGCCTCACCGCCTCCGCCATTCGCGCCGGTTTCGAGCTAGGGAAGGCTCCGGTCGTGGCGACTTCGCCTCGCAAGGAGGTCCCGAGCGCGGTGGCCTCGCCCCGCGAGGAAGTTCCGTCCGCGGTGGCCCCAACTCACGAGGAGGTTTCTCGCCGGGCGCCCGAGGCGCCAACCGCTACGCCAACATCGAAGAAGCCGTCAGATCTCGGGCCCCGACGCCCGGAGCTGGGGCTCGCCGATTAGGCCTCGAATCGAAAAACCGCTGGCCTTCGCAGGCTGCTTCATTCCAGCCGCCAAGTGAGTGCATTCGCATTCGTTATTTCCTTTGGTACTTTGATTGTCTTTTATTGATCTGACTCAATGTGCAGGACCGGAGTGAAGAAGATGGGTCACCCGACCCTGGCCAAGGTATCGCCCGCCGCTGGCGAGGAAGACCCTTCCCGCAAGAGGAAAAGTGACGAGGTCGCCGCCTCGGAAGGCAGCAAGAAGGCCAAGGGCGCATTTACATCGCCGCCGTCTCGATGACGCTGCGGCGGCGCTGCTGACCCGCAGTGGAGGCAACCGTCCACGAAGGCGCTTGCCCGACCGGAGGAAGCGACCTCCTTTGGGGCGGGTGCCTCGGTTGCTACCTTCCCCCGTTTCGTGACCAAGGCGGCCACGGAGAGTGGGGCTGCGACCCCGAGCCCCGCTCCAGGGACCACCGACGCTGAACCCGACCAACGTCGGGCACACGCCTACCGCTATGCTCGTGGACGCTGCAACTTCACGGCATGCTTGGTGCGGCCATCCAGGTACCTCCAGTCCCCGAGGATCAGGTCGGTGCTTAGCAGCGGCTTGATCCTTATACTTACTTGTTTTGTACTTTCGAATCCAGTCCCCGAGTGCATATGCGCTAAATTTTAGCGGGTATGCGCTGAGGATTTTTCGTGATCGCCAGTCCCCGAGTGCGCACCCGCTACATTTTAGCGGGTGGGCACTGAGGAATTTTCGTGATCGCCAGTCCCCGAGTGCGCACCCGCTAAATTTTAGCGGGTGGGCACCGAAATTTTCATGTGTGCCGACTTTGAAGATGCAGGTCTGCACCGAGTCGGCAGAGCGATTGGCGGCGAAGGCGTTGAGAAGGAACCGCCGCTTCCGTAAAGCAAACAAGGAGCTTCAGGTTGTAGCGCAAGCGGAGGTGGCTCGCCAGATCTTGTCCTCGCTAGAGAATCGAGGCGGTGCGGTCTCGTGCTAGGCACCGCCGAGCGTAAGATCGCCGACCTCGAGCGCGAATCGGAGGCAAAAGAAGAAGCGAGCTCGGCGAACGGGCGAGCGAAGGCTGCCATTGCGGCCACGGAGGACGATCGAAAGGCGTCTGAAGCCCTCATTGTTGGGCTTCAGGACGACCATACATCGCTTCAAAGTTTTATCACGGGGCTCGCCCGCCCATTGCTTGGTGAGTGCGTCTTCCCTGCCTTATGATTGTATTGTTTGTAGTTTCCATTGTACTCATACTTGTCTTCTTCTTGCAGGTCGTGTTATTGGCTGCCAAGAAGAAGCAAACTCTCTTGACGCGAGGGAGTGCGTGAGCATGCTCGTCGACTCGGCGACGCTGTCGGCGACCTGCATCCGCGCCTACCTCCAAGAGATGTCCCACGGAGGTTATTCCCAGTGACCTCGCTGAGGTGTGGAGTACTTGGAGAAGGCGCCATGGTCGAGAGTTCATGACGCGTCGGCGCTTCGTCATGAGCGTCGACGGCCTTGAGCCTTGGGCTCGCCCACTTCCCCGAGGACTTCGATCTCGATGATGTGACGAGTGGATACCCTTCATCGACTGGCGCGGTGGATCTGTCCGAGGTTCTCAAGCTGCAGGAACGTGCCGCCGCGTACTCGGAGCGCGTCTGGCGATGGGCGACCTCCTTCCCTACCAGGAAACGGTCGTCGCGAACGACCCGAGCCACCGTGACGCGACTTCAAGGTTGAGCAGCCTTTCCGCCGGCGATGGCGGGCGAGCCGACGACGATCCACAAACCCGTACACCGCGTTCATCCGTAAGCGCCGGATGCTGGCGCCGTCGAAGCTCGCAGAGTAGTTTAGTTTGCCCAAATGTGTTAGCAGCTTCGCCGAGTAGGCATATTTTGTAATGTAAGACAATGCGATATGCGATTGAATGGAACGTTGTGTTCATTTTGCTATTTGTTTGCGTGTTTTGATTGATTTTGGGTGAGTCCCCAGCGCCCCGCCCTTTGTGGGGTTCCCCTTGTATATGATGTTTTGTTGTTTATCATGTGTATGTTGGTTGAGTCGACTCGCCCGAACTCGGAGAGCCAGTCGCAAGGCGACTCCCTCGAGTGCTCTGTACTTTACCGTTTTCCCGTACGCGAACGGGGCCGGGTGGCCGAGTCCCCGAGCGTGGTACTTGGTAGTTCAAGGCGCGACTCGAGGGTGGTTGAGGACTGAGCGCGTTGGTGTGAGCGCGTCGCTCCTGCCTGGCCCGGTGGGTCAGTCGCGTGGCGAGTCCTGGGCACGCTCTCTTACTTGGCGTTTTCCCTGTTCGATCGAGACGAACTGGTATTCAGTCCCCGAGCGTGGTACTTAGCCGTTCGAGTCGCTATGCCGAGGATGCAGAGGACCAGGGTCGCTGTAGGAAGCGAGGACAGATGTCTTGGTTCGTAAAACCAGTCGAGCTAGGCGACTCCGATGGGGCTCCGGATTGGCGTTTTTCGTGGACGATGCAAGACCTGAAATGACTCAAGGTTTTGCATCGCACTACTTAGCTGCGGCCGCTGTACCAAGGGTTGACTTGTATTTTAGCATGACGCTGTTAATTACGAAAGTCGAGTGGCACAAGGCATGGAGAGTAGACGAATTTTGCGGTAACCGCTTTCTTTTATTCATAGCGACCGGAGAGTACATATGTGGGGTTCTAGGTATAGAACTTCCGAGGAGATTTACATTCCATGGCCGCTGACGTCGAGTTCGCCGCCCCCGCGACGCCGACGAGGTAGTAGGCGCCGCTGCGAGCACGCTCGATAGCGAACGGGCCTTCCCGAGGGGAGAGCTTGTGCATGCCCTTCTTGTCCCGGATGAGGCGAGGACCAGGTCGCCTTCCTGGAAGGTGCGGGTTTTCACCCGTCGGCTGTGGTAGCGGCGGAGTCCTTGCTGATAGATGGCTGTGCGCGATCGGGCGAGGTCGCGCCTCGCCGAGTTGGTCGAGCCCGCCTTGGCGGGCAGCCTGCTGCCTCAGATAGTGGACGCACCCGCGAGTCGTGTTCGAGGTCGGTGGGCATGACTGCTTCGCGCCAGAGACCATGAAGAAGGGAGGAATCCGTCGACCTGTTGACCGAGGTGCGGATTCCCGATGACGAGGGGAGCTCATCAACCCAAAGATCCAGCGGTGCGCCGAGTGGTACTTTGAGTCGCGGCTTCAGCCGTGGAGGATGCTTTGTTGGCCTGCTCGCCTGGCCATTGATTCGGATGTGCGATCGATGCGAGGTCGAGCCGATGTGGTGTTCTTCGCAAAATTCGCCATTGCTCCTTGGCGAAGTTTGTGCCGTTGTCCGTGATGATGCTGTTGGGGAACCCGTGGCGGTATATGAGCTCGCGAGGAACTTGGTGGCGGTCTTCCGTCGCATTCGGACTGGCTTGGCCTCTATCCACTTTGTGAACTTGTCGACGGCGACCAGCAGGTGGGTGTAACCAGAGGGGCCTTCTTGAAGGGGCCGACCATGTCCATGCCCCACAGCGAATGGCCAGTGATGGGGATTGTTTTGAGCGCCGAGCTCGGTACGGCGTCCGATTGGCATGATTTCGCATCCGCGATCGCTGGACGATGTCGACAAGATCGGCGCAGCGGTGGGCCGAGAAGCCGTGTCGCATGGCCTTGGCGACCAGGAGAAGCGGCGGCGTGATGGCCGCAGCCGCGAGTGGATGTCGTGGAGGATTTTGCGCCCTTCACCTGGTTGGACGCAACGTTGGAACACTCGAGGACGCGCTGTGTAGCTCGCCGATGATGGTATAAGACTTGCATCGGCGAGCGATCATTCGAGCATTTGTTTCTGCCCGCCGCGGTGCCGCTGTGTAGGCGATGTAGGGCTTGGTCCAATCGCTGCTCGTATGAGTGCAACCAAGGCTGCCTCTGGTTGGAGCGGGACTCCGTCGATCTCCTTCGGGAGAGACTGATGGCGTGAAGATGGTGTCGAGGAACACGCCGGCGTGGTGCGAGTCGAGCCGACCCGATGCGAGAGAGGGCGCCGGCCTCGCTTTTCCTCCCGCCGATCCACTCGGCGAGTAGCGTGAAGTGGCCGCCCACCTTGTCCACCTCTTGGCGGCACGCCGCCATGGTATGGTAGGGGAGACGGCGTCGCAGGTGCCGGGCGACTTGACCGCAACGAGGTCGGAGTCTCCGTAGCATCGAAGGCGATTGACGCCATCTCCTTGCAGCTCGCATGCCGTGAGTAGGGCCTCGATTCGCCATGTTGTTGGTGCAGTGAATTGAGGCGGAGGATGTAGCGGAGCTTGTCGCCTTTGGTGAGGTCAAGACTATCCCTCGCCTGGCCCGCGTTCTTGGACCTGGCCGGGCGTGTGGCTCCAAAGAATGGAGGTACGGCTTCTTCCTGCTGGGCCTCTCCGATCGGGAAGTCTGCCATGCTCGCGACTTAATCGCCTCGCGGGCTCGTATTTAATGTTGTGGACGCCGATCTCGACGGCCCACTTGGCGACCCGCCCGGTCGCCTCGCGATTGCGGATGATATCTTGTAGTGGTGCTGAGGAGACGACCGTGATCGGGTGCTCCTGGAAGTAGTGCGGCAGGCGCCGCTGTGTTGGGCCACGCAGAGATAAAACAAAACTTTTTCCTCTAACGTGGTGATCCCAAGATCTAGCTGAGGTAGAAAGCCACGAGGTTTACCACTAGACGCGCGGTTGCGGATTACTGATGAAGCGCTCGCTTGATGCAAGGCAGTCCTCACGATCCGATCGTCCCGGTGCTGATCGCAGACCTCTGCTGGTATCCACACGCATAAGGAGGAGCACCGGCGAATCGCTAGGTTCGTTACGCGGCCGGACTGTGGAGCTAGGGTTTCCAACACATGGAATAACCTAACCGAACAACGATTAACCTTTCGGGTTACTGTTCCACTATATATAGGAGTGAACGTGGCTCGATCGCGACCCATTCACTAAAGCCCATATAAACTAGTCACCGTGAGTCCAACTCACTAATTCAGTCCTAATCTGGTTTAGGTCCAACCCAACCAGATTATATGATTCGGATCCAATCCAACCTGCTCCCGCCTAAGTGTGTGACCCCGCAGGCTCATGGTTACTTGGACACGATTTGAGTCCAACTCACAATCGATCAATCGGCATCGGCTCCTAGTAGAACGTACCGATTCCCAAGTACCAAAGAGTCATGACGAATTGCCTTTCCAATGCGACTTACGTCTGAGTCCCTTTTGCCTCACGATATACCTTGTCAGACTATAGGCGAATATATGTCATCCCTTAAATAGTCCAACTCTCTTCTCGATCCGAGATAAGTGATTCACCCGACTAACTCTTAGTCGATCGCCTCGGTTAACACTTAACCAAGTCGCGCATGGCCATGCTTTCCGAATCATATCTCACGAGAGGGCCCAGAGAATATCTCCGAGTGGAGGGCAAAATCCCATCTTGGTTATTCACATCACGCAGCTTGATTCTCAATCGACCAACCTCGCCTTTATAACGCCCGCCATTTGATCAGCTTGACGTAACCTAAGTCGGTGATCCTCAACTCGGACTATGCAACAACCTCGTGTCTAAGGATTACATTGATTGAGATATACAAATGACAACTTAGTTCGTTGTACCTCAATATGGGTCAATCCGACTCGCTAAACTCTTTAGCCTAGTCTCGTAAGTTGGAATAGCATCTCCATGCCCATGACAAGTGGAACCGAGTCATCAAGCCAACTTTCACATTGGTCTAAGTTGTGTGTCCAGCACAACCTCAATGACCAAGGATATTTAGTACAAACAACTTGAATGCATAGTTCCACAACTGAATCACATATTCAATGATACACATCAGATGTTTATACAAGGACTACTTAATAACTTTATGAATACAATGGGAAATCTCATCATCCATGATTGGCTCTAGGGCATATTCCCAATGCCTCCCACTTGCACTAGAGTCAATCTTCCGATCACATGTCTAAGCATCTAATGCCCATGGCTCTTAGGTGTGCCTCATGCTCGCTAGGGTAACGCTTTGTCAACGGATCCGCAATATTTGTATCCGTGTGTACCTTGCATAACTTGATATCACCGATCCACTAATCCGAATTAGGTGGTACCGCATGAGTATGTGCTTGTTCTTCCGGTGTTGTCTAGGTTCCTTGGCTTGTGCAATAGCACCATTGTTGTCACAATACACGCCCAACGGATTGGACGAGCCCGAACCACACCAAGATCCATGAGGAAATTCCTCATCCAAACAGCTTCCTTTGCTGCCTCCGAGGCAATATACTCACCTCATAGACGCAGCATACGCCTCTTGCTTGGAACTTTTCCACCACAAGACTCCGCTTATAATAAACACGTATCCGGATTGAACGAGAATCATCGTAGTCGGTGAGATAACTCGCATCCGTAACCCTTTACACTAAGTTCATCTTCACCACCATAAACCAAGAACATATCCTTAGTCCTTCTCAAGTACTTTAGGATATTTTTAGCCGTGCCCGATGGATCTCTCCAGATCAGCCTGTATCTCGCCACAACACTTAGAGCATAGGAAACATCCGCCTAGTACAAATCATGGCGTATATGATGGATCCGATCACAGAAGAATATGGAATCGCACTCATCCGACTTCGCCATCGCTTGTCGAAGGACACCGAGTCTTGCTAAGTTTTACACCATGGGACATCGGTAAGAACCCTTCTTAGACGATTCCATGTTGAACTTTTCAACACTTTGTCCAAATAAGTACTCTGACTCAATCCAATGAGCCTCCTTGATCTATCTCTATAGATCCGGATTCCGAGGATGTATGTTGCCTCACCCAAGTCTTTCATTGAGAAACTCCTTTCCAATGATTCCTTGGTTTCTTGCAACATCTGGACATCATTTCCAATCAGTAATATGTCATCCACATATAAGATTAGAAAATTTACTTTGTTCCCACTAAACTTCTTGTACAAACAAGAATCATGATCATTCTTGATGAAGCCAAACGATTTGACTACCTCATCAAAACGAATATTCCAACTCCGAGATGCTTGCTTCAACCCATAAATGGATTTCAGAAGTTTGCATACCTTGTAAGCATTAGCCGGATCGACAAAACCCTCGGGCTGTATCATATACACGTCCTCGGTTAAATTTCCGTTAAGGAAAGCCGTTTTGACATCCATCTGCCATATCTCATAATCGAAATAGGCCGCTATAGCTAACATGATCCGAACTGATTTAAGCATCGCTATCGAGAAAGTCTCGTAATCAACTCCTTGAACTTGTCGAACCCCTTCGCGACAAGGCGTGCCTTATAGATTGAAACATTTCCATCCATATCAGTTTTCTTCTTAAAACCCATTTGCACTCGACGGGTCTTGCACCGTCTCGCGATCAACCAAGTTCCAAACTTGATTTTCATCCATGGACTTTATCTCGGATCTCATGGCTCCAAGCCATGACTCGAATCGATCCCACCATCGCTCAATAATTTGTCGGCTCATCACCGCTAACAAGAACATCACGAACACTTCGTAATCTTGCCGATCTTCGTAGTACAGGTGCTGCTATCGGCTCATCTGCCACGATCGGCTCATCCTCCAAGGTTTTTGCCGATTCGCTATAAGCCGATTCCTCTCGAATTTCTTCGAGTTGCACCGTGCTCCCACTTACTCCCCGACTGAGAAACTCTTTCTCAAGGAAGACACCGTTCCGAGCGACAAACACTTTGCCCTCTTCTCGGTTGTAGAAGTAGTAACCCAAGGTTTCTGATACCCCAACGAAAATACATTTATCCGACTTGGCGTAAGCTTGTCCGATCAAGTCGCTTGACAAAAGCTTCACAACCCCAAATCTTAAGAAAAGACAAACTCGCTTTTTGCCCGTCCACATCTCATGCGGTGTCTTCTACCGATTTTGATGGTACTTTGTTTAGTGTGAACGCCACTGTTTCTAGACAATAACCCCAAAATGATAAAGGCAGATCTGTCTGACTCATCATTGATCGTACCATGTCCAACAAGGTCCGATTCCGCCTTTCCAAACACCATTCCTTTGTATGCTCTCGGCGGAGTAAGTTGAGGAACTATTCCACAACTTTTCGATGGTCATCAAACTCATGGCTCATGTACTGCCTCCTCTCGGTCCAATCAAGAAACTTTATTTTCTTGCCGAGTTGATTCTCGGTTTCATTCGAATTCTTTGAACTTTTCAAAGGCTTCCGACTTATGTTTCATTAAGTAGATATATCCATACCTACTCAAATCATCGCTGAAGGTAATGAAGTACTCATAACCACCCCTGTCAGTCGTGCTCATTGGTCCACATACATCACTATGTACTAGTCCCAACAAGTCGGACGCCTTTCGCAACTCTTTGCAAAAGTTGTCTTGGTCATTTTGCGAGTAGGCAAGATTCGCATGTCTCAATGACTCCAAGTCAAACGGGTTAGGAGTCCATCATCATGGAGCTTCTTCATGCGTTTCCAACTTATATGACCAAGCCGATTGCCAAAAGTAAGTCATATTCAGATCATTTGGTTTCAACCTTTAACATTTATGTTATAAACCGACTCACCATCAAGATTCAAAATAAATAACCCGTCTCGACGGGTGCAAAGCCGTGAAACATATCATTCAAATACAAAGAACAACCATTATTCTTGATATTCGACTCATAGCCTTGCCTCATCAAACATGAAGCAGAAATAATGTTTCGACTAAGCACTGGAACATAATAATAATTATTTAGTTCCATAATGAATCCGAAGGTAAATGAAGTTGCATCGTCGACTTCCAACGCAGCAACTCTTGCTTTGTTGCGACTCGAATATCAACCTCGCCTTGCTACGCCTCCTAGTTCTTACCGTCCCTCGCAACGAGTTGCAGATGTGAATAACTGATCCGATCATATACCCAAGAACTATTAGGTGCATCAAGAACATATATGTCTATAACATTGCAAACAAGTGTACCGAGGAAGTCATACCTCCACTCTTGGCTTTGTCGGCCAAGTACTTGCTGCAGTTCCTCTTCCAGGGCCATCCGCCTTGCAAGAGAAGCAAGTGGATCCGGTGAAGGAGATGGCTTAGTCCCCGAGGAAGCGCTTGGGACAGGTCCCGAGCCCCGCCTCCCGACTTAGCTTCTTCTTAGTCCAAGAACTCTTCTTGAACTTAGCCTTATTCTCGCACCATCAACACTTGACTGGTGCCCTTCTTGAGATCCGCCCGCCGCTTGAGCATCCCATGCAATTCAGTGAGCTTTATCCATACCATGCATGTGGTAGTTCAAATGAACCCCATATGCACTAGGAAGAGAGTTCAATTATATCCGTAGCGAACTCTTCGCTTATGGGGTAGCCAAGCCTCTCCAGACCGCACGTAACCAACCATTTTGATCACATGCGGACTCAAAGGATCACCATCCTTAAGCTTGCAACTCAAGAAAGCCCCGAGAGACTTGATACCTCTCGCCTCGCCGAGCTCGAACATACTTTTGAGGCTTTCGATCATATCGTAGGCCTCAACATGCTCGAACTGCTTTTGCAAGTCCGGTTCCATGTGAGCAAGCATAAGACAGCTAATATCCGTGGACTAATCTTTAGCCCGACGGTAGGCATTGGTGGCTGATACGCATTCTCATTCGCTCATCTCGAAGTGGGTTGTCTAGGACATGGTCCTTCTTTTCTTGTTTGAGAACAATTTCGATTTCGATACCGTTGGTAAAATTAGTGTCGCTCAGTTTATCTTTCTCAAGAATGGTTCTCAACGCAAAACCGGATAACTGAGAGTGACTGCTACTTGGTGCCATGATCTACAAAATAAAATATGCAAAGCACTTAAGACATGTATTCATAAAAGAGCAAGCATATTAAACATTTTAATATTTTATGCTCCCACTAGAACCAACACCCTCCGATGGTTACTTAGTGATTCAGATCCTAAATAAGCAAGTCGGCTAGTGAGCTTTAGCATCACCGCTAGCCAAGTGATCTAGGTAGACAACTCCTTGTCAATCGTGATCTCATGCGACTCCTGGACGGGTGGCATCACATGCCCCGCTCCCATCCGACCTTTCCCGAGTCCCACAACTGCTAGTGATAGACCCGCCTAGCTTACCGAGTGTTTGCAAGAAGAGTCCGACTGAACACACCTAGTCGGAAAGAATTGGCAGCACCTCAATTTTATGAGCCCACTACCAAAAATGTCCGACTTGTGATGGTGCAAACACCCATGGAAAACCGACTAGACCTTCTTTGAGGGATTAAATTTACCGACTATCTAATAGAGGTAAAACAGAGACATAACAATAACACAAAATAAATCAATTATAATGTGAAATGGTATGGCTCTCTTCATGGCGATCTCCATCTCCATAAAGCTTGTAATCCGACTCGTACAACTCTTGTCACTTGCCGCCTTACTCCATGTCGCGACATGTACAACGCCTTGCATGCCTTCCGGTTCTCAAACAGCTACACTAGCTTAGTAAAGTAAATTACATAGAGAATCCGACACGCAGGTCGTTATACAATAAAATGACAGACCTAGGCTCCAAATGTCGACAAAAACCGTGATTCGCAGATCACGTATGGATTACACACATACATCACATGCATATGAACCATACCATTTACAACTTCCTGCAAAAACAAGTTATGCATAGATACAATATCTACCGGTGTTGTGAAACTCGCAACGACATCTAAGGCGCTACGACAGGGCGAAGCCGGCGGTCCCGAAAACGTAGATCTCATCTACGATACGAACATGGATTCCGACCATCGTTCCGATTCGATCAAACTTTTTGATCTTCGATAACCGCTCGATTTACGTGTCACGCTTACCCGATGGCGGAAGCCGACCGTAGGGTATGTCGCTCCACGACCTCAGCAAGATGATCACGGAAATCAGATCTACCATTCTGAGTACAGTTGATCCAATCAACTTCATACAAAACCGATCTATCTCATAGATCGACCACCAAAACAGCACATAGATCTCATCTATAGCCTACCGCATATCACATATGCGAGATCTCGACTAAAACCGAAGCTATCGCCTGATACCACCTGGGCCACGCAGAGATAAAACAAAACTTTTCCTCTAACGTGGTGATCCCAAGATCTAGCCGAGGTAGAAAGCCACGAGGTTTACCACTAGACGCCAAGGTTGCGGATTACCGATGAAGCGCTGGCTGATGCAAAGGTCCTCACGATCCGATCGTCCGGTGCTGATCGCACAAGACCTCCGCTGGTATCCACATCGCATAAGGAGGAGCACCGGCGAATCGCTAGGTTCGTTACGGCCGGATCATGTGGAGCTAGGGTTTCCAACACATGGAATAACCTAACCGAACAACGATTAACCTTTTCCGGGTTATGCTCCACTATATATAGGAGTGAACGTGGGCTCGCCGCGACCCATTCACTAAAGCCCATATAAAACTAGTCACCGTGAGTCCAACTCACTAACTCAGCCCTAATCTGGTTTAGGTCCAACCCAACCAGATTATATGATTCGGATCCAATCCAACCTGCTCCGCCTTAAGTGTGTGACCGCAGGCTCATGGTTACTTGGACACGATTTGAGTCCAACTCACATCGATCAATCGGCATCGCTCCCAGCGTAACGCATCGATTCCCAAGTACCAAAGAGTCATGACGACTTGTTTTCCAATGCGACTTTACGCCCGAGTCCCTTTGCCTCACGATATACCTTGTCGACTATAGGCGAATATATGTCATCCCTTAAATAGTCCAACTCTTCTCGATCCGAGATAAGTGATTCACCCGACTAACTCTTAGTCGATCGCCTCGTTAACACTTAACCAAGTCGCGCATGGCCATGCTTTCAATCATATCTCACGAGAGGGCCCAGAATATCTCCGAGTGGAGGGCAAATCCCATCTTGGTTATTCACATCACGCAGCTTGATTCTCACGAACCTCGCCTTTATAACCGCCTGCCATTCGGATCAGCTTGATGTAACCTAAGTCGGTGATCCTCAACTCGACTATGCAACAACCTCAGGTCTAAGGATTACATTGATTGAGATATACAAATGACAACTTAGTTCGTTGTACCTCAATATGGGTCAATCCGACTCGCTAAACTCTTTAGCCTAGTCTGTGTAAGTTGGAATAGCATCTCCATGCCCATGACAAGTGGAACCGAGTCATCAAGCCAACTTTCACATTGGTCTAAGTTGTGTGTCCAGCACAACCTCAATGACCAAGGATATTTAGTACAAACAACTTGAATGCATAGTTCCACAACTGAATCACATATTCAATGATACACATCAGATGTTTATACAAGGACTACTTAATAACTTTATGAATACAATGGGAAATCTCATCATCCATGATTGGCTCTAGGGCATATTCCCAACACGCTGAGCCCTGAAGACCGCGTATACCAGTTTTTGGTACTGTGGGTATCGCTGGCGCGACTCGGTGAGGACCTCGCTGATGTAGTACACCGGCCGCTGGACCGGGCGCTCCTTTCCTTCCTCTGGTCGTTCGACGACCATTACAGCGCTGACGACGCGCACGGACGCCGCGACGTAAACCAGCATGGGCTCTTTGTGAGCTGGTGCGGCGAGTAGTGGTGCGGCGAGTAGCACCTTTTTGAGGTCGCGGAGCGCCTCGTCCGCCTCCTTGTCCCACTGGAAGGTGGGGTTCTTGCATCAGCGTATAGGGCATCGCTTTTCGCCCAGCGGGATGAAACGACCGAGAGCCGCTACTCGCCGCCAGCTCGACGCAGCACTCGGGTTTGCGAGCCGGGCGATCGTGTCGATCTTCGTTGGGTTCGCCGATCCTCGCTTGGAGACGACGATCCCAAGAGTTGCCCGGCGGTACAATCAAGGTGCACTTGCTTGATTGAGCTTTATTTTGTACCTTCGCAGATTGGCGGTCTCTGCGAGGTCGGCGAGTAGGTCGCCTTGGCGAGCGGATTTACGACCACGCCGTCGATGTAGACGTGGATGTTGCGCCAATTTGGCTCGCGAGGCATTCTTGCATGCACCGCTGGTAGGTTGCTCCGCTCTTGAGGCCGAAGGTCATGGCGTATGAAGGCTCGAATGGCGTGATGAACGCCGCCTTCCTCGCCTCGACAGCCATTTTGATCTGGTTATACCCCAGTAGGCGCCGAGGAAACACAGCGACTCGAGCCCGGTGGAGTCGATTATCCGATCGATCCGCTGGAGGACGAACTGCTCCTTTGGGCAAAGCGCTGTTCAGGTTTGTGTAGTCGATACACATTCTCCGTGTCCCTCTTCTTCTCGACCAGGACTGGGTTTGCCGCCACTTGAGTATTTAATTGGCCGGATGAAGCCGCAGCGGTAGACGCTGCACTTCTCGGCGATTGCCCGACGGGCGTTTTCGTTGAAGGGCCGTGAGCGATCGCTTGGTCGCACTTTGGGTCGGCGTTTAATTTGTGCTCAGCGAGCTCCCTAGGGACACCGTGCATGTCGGAGGGTTTCCATGCGAAGATGTCCTGTTCTCACGGAGGAACTCGATGAGCGCGCCTTTCCTATGCTGGGCTCATGCTCCCGATCGCCACCGTCTGGCTGGAGTCACCCGGGACCAGCTCAACGGTGCGAAAAGGCCGAGCCTCAAGGTTGAGGTGTTTGCGCCTCGAGTTTGGCTTCTTGAGTATCGTGGGTCGTTGTTGTTAACCCCGCCGCGATTTGGCGAGCTCGTCGCGTGATTAGTTTACGCCGATGACGGCGTCGGCGAAGTTCGCCCTTTGGCCTCGCATTCGCGCCATGTCGGGTCGCCGCTGATGGTGATGACTCCACATGGCCCGGAGCTTCATCGCTAACGCGTAATGGGCGCCGCCATGAATTTGGCGAACGCGCCCTAAGACGCAGCGGTGGTAAGGCCGAATGGCACCAGCTAAGACGATCCGCCGTGCGGAAGTTCGCTGGAGTACCGAAGGTGACGGTAGCGTGACCTTGCCGATCGGGTACGCCTTCCGACCGGGACGATGCCGTGGAACGTGGTGGGTGGTTCGATCATCGATCGCGGAGCCGCACCGCTCAAGGTGTCGAGGTAGAGGATGTTGATGGAGCTGCCGCCGCCCATCGTCTTGGGGAGCCAGAGTCGCCGACCTTGGGCTTGACCACCAAGGAGACTCGCCCCGGTACTGGCGCGTGGCAGTGGTCTTGCCGGCCTCCGGTGATGGCTGTTCCGACCAGTTGAGGAACCGGGGACGCCTGTTTGGGCCACCGCATTGACGGGACGGCGCTGGCGATGACCTTTTCTCGCTTCGTGTTGAAGCTTGTGAAGGTATGGAGCGAGCCGCTATTTTGAATTTTCCGCCATTCGCGGGTCGTTGTCGGTGTCTTCCCGCTGCTGCGTGCCTTCTCGATCTCCCGAGGGTGTGGCGGTCGGCGGTGTGCGTGGCTTTTCCTTCCTGCCGTGAAACGCATGGTTGGTTAAGGAGGGCCGCGATCGAACCTTGGCTTGTTCTGTAGTTCCCGCCATCGCGTGCTGCCCTCCGTCGCGGGCGGTAGCTCTTGGGGTCGCGCAGCGTGCTCAGCGTTGGCGAAGTCGACTTCGCCGTTGCGGCGCTTTGTCGTGAGGCGAAGTGCCGCCAGCGAGGTCTGTTCGGGCGGCCGCCGCCGTTGCCGCCTGCGGCGCGTTCTCCGACTCGCCGACGCCTTGGTTGGGATCTTCCTCGGCGCATCGCTTGGCGATCTCGAGGAGGTCGGGATGTTGTCGAGTGCGGGCGTGTCGCTGAGCTTGGCGACTAGAGGCTCAGAGCGGCACGAGGTCTTGAAGCGATGGATCGCGGTGTCCGGGTGGATGCCGACCGCGTTGTACCAGAGCTCTTGCCACCGCTGGACCCATGCGGGTCGATTCTGGGTCCCCGGACGATCGCCCAGTCCTCGATGGTGGTGGCGCGGGTGTAGGAGCACTCAAGTGCTCGGCGTCTCGCATTTCCTCCCGTGAGTCGACATCGCCCGGGAGCGTGTTGATCCATTGCCCGCACGCCCCTCCATCATCAGTGGGAGGTAACGGGCGGCGGTAGGTCAGTGACCCGCGATCCCCATTGCCATGAGGTATGTGTCGAGCCGCATCGGGTCGCACGAGGAGTCGATTTTCGATCTCCTTTGGCGCCTTGAAGTTGGGTGGGTACTTTTCGCCGGATCATTGGTCCGCACTTAGGCCCTAGTCGATCGAAGCGACCCCATAGGCTCGCCATCGCGCAGTAGTTAGGTGTGCCGCAAGTCATCGGCTGGCGCGGCGCGCCAGTTTGGTTGTTGATGATGTGAGTGCGGGCGCGATTGGCTCTCCATTAGCGGCGGCGAGGTTGGTCGCCGCCTGGGATCAAGCAGGAGAGGCCGCATTCGCTGGTCGCCGTTGAGCTGCAGTGGCTCGCGGCGGCAATTGAGGGTGTTTGCCACCGCTGACGGCCGCTGAGTTCGCCTCGCTTCCCGAGGAGCGCGAGTACACTCGCCTTGCGAGTCGGCGCGCCTTTTGCTGTTCCACGGCCTTCGCGAGTAGGGCCCCGACGCATCGGATTTGTAAGGCGCCGCCGCCGTGGCCGTGATGCTATCGGCTGCCGCCGCTCGCCACGAGGTTATCCATCGGGTGGAGAACAGTGGGAGGCCGTTAGCGCCTCGCCCCGTGAGGAGACGACTATCCGCGGCTGGTCCTCGGGAGGTGCGGTTGGGTGGCGGTGGGGCACCCATCGCCGCCGATCCCGGCGGGGCGGTTGCTTTCCTCGTGGCGTTTTCGCAGATCGCTGGCCGCTGGCGCGCGCGGTCGCTTTCATCGCCGAAGTTCAGGCACGCCCGAACGGTGGGGTTCAGCGTGACCTGATCCGCCGCTGGTGGTAGCGTGATGCCTCGCGCTATCACCGCCGAGGCGAAATTTCGCGCCGCCTGCTTTTGCGATCGCCTCCGCCAACTTCAGCGGAGTTCTTCGACCGCCGCCGTGGCGTTAGGAGGGATCGGTGGACAAAGGGTCCTCGGCGGATCGGTGCCGGTGGCCATGTAGGTCGCGCATGGCGATCGGCACCGCCGTGGAGGTCGGCGGAATTTTCCGACCGAGTCGAATTCAAGATCCCGAGGATGGAGGGTCTCGAAATCTCCCGCTGGAGACCTGGACGATGGAGCCCGCGGATGAGGCCGCGGTGATGGATCCGCGAGTGACGCCGGTCGCCGAGTCGGCGTCGCCGGTGAGGGCCGCCTTCCGCTGTCGCTGAGTTCTCGCCACGTTGTGGGCGAAGTTGTACCGGAGGCGAGGCGGTGGATCGTGCGGATCTGGCTCGGAGAGCCGATCGCAGGTGGCGATTTCGCGGATGCGAGCCGAGTCCTCCGAGGTGATGACGCCGGTGAAGCCGACGAAGAGGCCGATCGCGATCGCGGGATCACGATGTGTGTGACGGGTCGCGCCGGACGTAGCTGCTCGGCAAGATCTGGAGCATCTCGCCGATCGCTATCATGCGCCGGTGGCGCACTGCCTCGTTGATGGGCAGATTGGATCTCGCCAGAACACCGCCAGACGCCAGGCCCCACGGGCGCCACTGTCAAGGAATGACCGGCAGATGCCGCAATCGGCAAGAGTAGTAGAACGAGGGGCAGGGCGCCAGCCATTCATGCGGGCGAGATGAGGGCAAAGACATTGGGGTTTACCGTGTTCGCCTGAGGGTAAAGACCTACTCTGCTAGATTGTATTATGGAGGTGTTTACAATGGGCGAACTCGGCGACTAGGCGGCGAGTTGCTTGGGTGTATGAGGGAACGTGTCTCTACTCACCCCATAGGGAGGTTTATATAGGCTCACCTCCCCTAGAGTTTACATATCTCAACCAATTTGGTTACAACTTCGGTAATCATTCAACCTAGTCCGACTGGGCCTATCTGCTCGCCTGGGCCTTCAACTTCCAATGGTACTGGGCTGGCTTCGATCCACTCGCCGTTATGCAGGCCCACTCGCCAGTCCTTGGGCCAGTCGGGAACGTCCCGCTGAGCATACCCCAGTAGGCGTATCCCCATCAATCATCGATTTCTTTTGGTCAAGCATCCCTTAAGAAAGAAAGGCAAGCATTTCAACGGTCTGGCATGTCACCAGACGAAGCCTAAGGAGCGTAATGGTGCTGATATATTTGATATGGTCAAAGATTTGAATCAACTGGTAACCTTTGGAAAGGGTCCTGGAGGAAAATCTGTTCTGAAGGACGCTGAAGTACACGCACCCATGTGGAAGAAGAAATCTATATTTTGGGAGCTACCATATTGGAAATTCTTAGAGGTCCGCTCTGCAATCTATGTGATGCATGTGACGAAGAATCTTTGCGTGAACTTGCTAGGCTTATTAGGCGTGTATGGGAAGACAAAAGATACACTGGAAGCACGAAAGGACCATCAACGTATGAAAGACCCAGATGGCCTGCATCCAAAATGGTTTCAAGGTCATGCCAGCTATGCTCTTACCAAACAAGAGAAGGAAATATTTTTTGCATGCCTAAGCAGTATTAAGGTCCCGTCTGGCTTCTTGTCGAATATAAAGGGAATAATAAATATGGCAGAAAAAAAGTTCCAAAACCTAAAGTCTCATGACTGCCACGTGATTATGACGCAAATGCTTCCGATTGCATTTAGGGGGCTTCTACCAGATAATGTTCGAGTACCCATTGTGAAGTTATGTGCATTTCTCAATGCAATCTCTCAGAAGATAATCAATCCTGAAGATCTACCACAGTTATAGAATGATGTGGTCCAATGTCTTGTTAGTTTTGAGTTGGTGTTCCCACCATCCTTCTTCAATATTATGACGCACCTGCTGGTTCACCTAGTCGAAGAGATTTCCATTCTCGGTCCTGTATTTCTACACAATATGTTTCCCTTTGAGAGGTTCATGGGAATCTTAAATAAATATGTTCGTAACCGTGCTAGGTCAGAAGGAAGCATCTCCAAGGGCTATGGAACAGAGGAGGTCACTGAATTTTGTGTTGACTTCGTTCCTGACCTTAAGCCGATTGGTATTCCTCAATCGCGGTATGAGGGGAGACTGAGTGGAAAGGGTACTCTAGGAAGGAAATCATGTTGGGAATATGCCCTAGAGGCAATCATGTATGATGAGATTTCCCATTGTATTCATAAATTTATTAAGTAGTCCTTGTATAAACATCTGATGTGTATCATTGAATATGTGATTCAGTTGTGGAACTATGCATTCATGTTGTTTGTACTAAATATCCTTGGTCATTGAGGTTGTGCTGGACACACAACTTAGACCAATGTGAAAGTTGGCTTGATGACTCGGTTCCACTTGTCATGGGCATGGAGATGCTATTCCAACTTACACAGACTAGGCTAAAGAGTTTAGCGAGTCGGATTGACCCATATTGAGGTAAAACGAACTAAGCTGTCATTTGTATATCTCAATCAATGTAATCCTTAGACCTGAGGTTGTTACATAGTCCGAGTTGAGGATCACCGACTTAGGTTCTGTCAAACGCTGATCCGTGAATCGGGCGATTATAAAGGCGAGTTCGGTCGATCGAGAATCAAGCTGCGTGATGTGAATAACCAAGATGGGATTTTGCCCTCCACTGGAGAGATATTCTCCGGCCCTCTCGTGAGATATGATTCGAAAGCATGGCCATGCACGACTCGGTTAAGTGTTAACCGAGGCGATCGCTAAGAGTTAGTCGGGTGAATCACTTATCTCGGATCGAAGAGAGTCGGACTATTTAAGGGATGACATATATTCGCCTATAGTCTTACAAGGTATATCGTGAGGCAAAAGGGACTCGACGTAAGTCGCATTGAAAGGCAAGTCGCCATGACTCTTTGGTACTTGGGAATCGACGCTCGCTAGGAGCCGATGCCGATTGATCGATTGTGAGTTGGACTCTAATCGTGTCCAAGTAACCATGAGCTCATGAGTCACACACTTAAGAGCGGGAGCAAGTTCGATTGATCCGAATCAGTAATCTGTTGGGTTGGACCTAAACCAGATTAGGATCGAGTTAGTGAGTTGGACTCACGGTGACTAGTTTTATATGGGCTTTAGTGAATGGGTCGCATGGCAGAGCCCACGCTCACTCCCTATATATAGTGGAGCACAAGAACCCTAAAGGTTAATCGTTGTTCGGTTAGGTCATTCCATGTTGGAAACCCTAGCTCCACAAAGAGTCCAGCCCGCACGAACCTAGCGAGCCGCCGCGCCTCCTCCTGTAATGCGTGTGGATACCAAGCAGAGGTGTTGTGCGATCAGCACCGGGACGATCGGATCGTGAGGATCGCACCGCATCAACCGACGCGCTTCATCGCAGAATCCGCAACCGCTGCCTAGTGGTAAACCTCGTGGCCTTCTACCTCAGCTAGGTCTTGGGATCACCACGTTAGAGGAAAAGTTTTGTTTTATCTCTACGTGGCCCAACAAAGGGTATCGAGCGATAGCTTCTGGTTTTAGGTTTCGAGATCTCGCATATGTGATATGCGTAGGCTATATATGAGATCTATGTCCTGTTTTGGTGGTCGATCTATGAGATAGATCGGTTTTGTATGAAGTTGATTGGATCAACTATACCGGGAGTGGTAGATCTGATTTCGTGATCATATCGCCGAGGTCGTGGAACGACATACCCTACCGTCAGCTTCCGCCATCGGGTTAGACCGTGACACGTAAATCCGTAAGCGGTGATCAAGATCAAAAGTTTGATCGAATCGAACGATGGTCGGAATCCATGTTCGTATCGTAGATGAGATCTACGCTGGGACCGCCGGGCCGCCTCGTCAGAAGCGCCTTAGATGTCGCTATAGTTTCACAACGCCGTAGATATTGTATCTATGCATAACTTGTTTTGCAGGAAGTTGTGAATGGTATGGTTCATGTGCATGTGATGTATGTGTAATCCATACTTGATCTGCGAATCACGGTTTTTGTCAGCCGGCTGGTGCCTAGGTGCTGTCATTTTATTGTATAACGACCTGCGTGTTGGATTCTCTATGTAATTTACTTTACTAAGCTAGTGTAGCTGTTTGAGAACCCGGAAGGCATGCAGGCGTTGTACATGTCGGCGACATGGAGTAAGACGGCAAGTGACAAGATTTGGCACGAGTCGGATTACAGCTTTGTGGAGATAGAGATCGCCATGAAGAGAGCCATACCATTTCACATTATAATTGCTTTATTTTGTGTTATTGTTATGTCTCGCTTTACCTCTATTAGATAGTCGGTAAAATTTAATCCCTCAAAGAAGGTCTAGTCGGTTTTCCCGCCAGTGTTTGCACCATCACAAGTCGGACATTTTTGGTAGTGGGCTCATAAAATTGAGGTGCTGCCAATTCTTTCCGACTAGGTGGGTTCGAGTCGGACTCTTACTGCAGAAACACTTGGTAAGCTAGACGGGTCTATCACAACGGTTGTGGGACTCGGGGAAAGGTCGGATGGGAGCCGGGGCATGTGATGCCACCCGTCCAACAGGAGTCGCATGAGATGCGATTGACAAGGAGTTGTCTACCTAGATCACTTGGAGGCTAGCGGTGATGCTAAAGCTCACTAGCCGACTTGCTTATTTAGGATCCTGAATCACTAAGTAACCATCGGAGGGGTGTTGGTTCTAGTGGGAGCATAAAATATTAAAATGTTTAATATGCTTGCTCTTTTATGAATACATGTCTTAAGTGTTTTGCATATTTTCTGTTGTAGATCATGGCACCAAGTAGCAGTCACTCTCAGATATCCGGTTTTGTGTTGAGAACCATTCTTGAGAAAGATAAACTGAACGACACTAATTTTACCAACTGGTATCGAAATCTGAGAATTGTTCTCAAACAAGAAAAGAAGGACCATGTCCTAGACAACCCACTTCCAGATGAGCCGAATGAGAATGCGACTGTCGCAGCCACCAATGCCTACCGTCGGGCTAAAGATGAGTCCACGGATATTAGCTGTCTTATGCTTGCTCACATGGAACCGGACTTGCAAAAGCAGTTCGAGCATGTTGAGGCCTACGATATGATCGAAAGCCTCAAAAGTATGTTCCAGGCTCAGGCAAAGACTGAGAGGTATCAAGTCTCTCAGGCTCTGCTGAGTTGCAAGCTTAAGGATGGTGATCCACTGAGTCCGCATGTGATCAAAATGGTTGGTTACGTGCAGTCTCTGGAGAGGCTTGGCTACCCCATAAGCGAAGAGTTCGCTACGGATATAATTCTGAACTCTCTTCCTAGTGCATATGGGCAGTTCATTTCGAACTACCACATGCATGGTATGGATAAGAAGCTCACTGAATTGCATGGGATGCTCAAGCAGGCAGAGGCGGATCTCAAGAAGGGCACCAGTCAAGTGTTGATGGTGCAGAATAATGCTAAATTCAAGAAGAGTTCTTGGACTAAGAAGAAGGCTAAGTCAGGAGGAAAGCAGGCTCAGGACCCGGTCCCAAGCGCTTCCTCAGGGACTAAGCCATCTCCTTCAGCCGGATCCACTTGCTTCTACTGCAAGGCGGATGGCCACTGGAAGAGGAACTGCAGCAAGTACTTGGCCGACAAAGCCAAGAGTGGAGGTATGACTTCCGACTCAGGTACACTTGTTTGCAATGTTATAGACATATATCTTGCTGATGCACCTAATAGTTCTTGGGTATATGATACCGGATCAGTTATTCACATCTGCAACTCGTTGCAGGGACTGGTAAGAACTAGGAGCGTAGCAAGAGGCGAGGTTGATATTCGAGTCGGCAACAAATCAAGAGTTGCTGCGTTGGAAGTCGGCACGATGCAACTTCATTTACCTTCCGGATTCATTATGGAACTGAATAATTGTTATTATGTTCCGAAGCTTTCGAAACATTATTTCGCTTCATGTTTGATGAGGCAAGGCTATGAGTCGAATATCAAGAATAATGGTTGTTCTTTGTATTTGAATGATATGTTTACGTCTTTGCACCCGTCCGTGACGGGTTATTTATTTTGAATCTTGATGGTGAGTCGGTTTATAACATAAATGTTAAAAGGTTGAAACCAAATGATCTGAATATGACTTACTTTTGGCAATCGCTTGCTTGGTCATATAAGTTTGAAACGCATGAAGAAGCTCCATGATGATGGACTCCTAACTTCGCTCGACTTGGAGTCGCTCGAGACATGCGAATCTTGCCTACGGCAAAATGACCAAGACACCTTTTGCAAAGAGTTGCGAAAGGGCGTCCGACTTGTTGGGACTAGTACATAGTGATGTATGTGGACCAATGAGCACGACCGAGGGGTGGTTATGAGTACTTCATTACCTTCACCGATCATTTGAGTAGGTATGGATATATCTACTTGATGAAACATAAGTCGGAAGCCTTTGAAAAGTTCAAAGAATTCCGTGAAGCACGTAATCAACTCGGCAAGAAAATAAAGTTTCTTGGTCGGACCGAGGAGGCAGTACATGAGCCATGAGTTTGATGACCATCCTAAAAGTTGTGGAATAGTTCCTCAACTTACTCCGCCAGAACGCCACAAAGGAATGGTGTTTTGGAAAGGCGGAATCGGACCTTGTTGGACATGGTACGATCAATGATGAGTCGACAGATCTGCCTTTATCATTTTGGGGTTATTGTCTAGAAATAGCGGCTCACACTAAACAAAGTACCATCAAAATCGGTAGAGAAGACACCGCATGAGATGTGGATAGGCAAAAAGCGAGTTTGTCTTTTCTTAAGATTTGGGGTTGTGAAGCTTTTGTCAAGCGACTTCATCCGGACAAGCTTACGCCAAGTCGGATAAATGTATTTTAATGGGGTATCCGAGGGAAACCTTGGGTTACTACTTCTACAACCGAGAAGAGGGCAAAGTGTTTGTCGCTCGAACGGTGTCTTCCTTGAGAAAGAGTTTCACCGGGAGTAAGTGGAGACGGTGCAACTCGAAGAAATTCGAGAGGAATCGGCTAATAGCGAATCGGCTAATAGCGAATCGGCAAAAACCTTGGAGGTTGAGCCGATCGTGGCAGATGAGCCGACAGCAGCACCTGTACTACGAAGATCGGCAAGATTACGAAGTGTTCGTGATGTGTTACTGTTAGACAGTGATGAGCTGGGAAATTATTCGGAAGCGATGGTGGGATTTGATTCCGAGTCATGGCTTGGAGCCATGAGATCCGAGATAAAGTCCATGGATGAAAATCAAGTTTGGAACTTGGTTGATCTGCCAGACGGTGCAAGACCCGTCGAGTGCAAATGGGTCTTTAAGAAGAAAACTGATATGGATGGAAATGTTTCAATCTATAAAGCACGCCTTGTCGCGAAGGGGTTCCTACAAGTTCAAGGAGTTGATTACGACGAGACTTTCTCGCCCGTAGCGATGCTTAAATCAGTTCGGATCATGTTAGCTATAGCGGCCTATTTCGACTATGAGATATGGCAGATGGATGTCAAAACGGCTTTCCTTAACGGAAATTTAACCGAGGACGGTATATGATACAGCCCGAGGGTTTTGTCGATCCGCTAATGCCGACAAGGTATGCAAACTTCGTAAATCCATTTATGGGTTGAAGCAAGCATCTCGGAGTTGGAATATTCGCTTTGATGAGGTAGTCAAATCGCTTGGCTTCATCAAGAGTGATCATGATTCTTGTTTGTACAAGAAGTTTAGTGGGAACAAAGTAAATTTTCTAATCTTATATGTGGATGACATATTACTGATTGAAATGATGTCCAGATGTTGCAAGAAACCAAGGAATCATTGGAAAGGAGTTTCAATGAAAGACTTGGGTGAGGCAACATACATCCTCGAATCCGGATCTATAGAGATAGATCAAGGAGGGTCATTGGATTGAGTCGTAGTACTTATTTGGACAAAGTGTTGAAAAGTTCAACATGGAATCGCCTAAGAAGGGTTCTTACCGATGTCCCATGGTGTAAAACTTAGCAAGACTCGGTGTCCTTCGACAACCGATGAGAAGTCGGATGAGTGCGATTCCATATGCTTCTAGCTTGGATCCATCATGTACGCCATGATTTGTACTAGGCGGATGTTTCCTATGCTCTAAGTGTTGTGAGCATACCAGCTGATCCCGGAGAGATCCATCGATACAAGCTAAAAATATCCTAAAGTACTTGAGAAGGACTAAGGATATGTTCTTGGTTTATGGTGGTGAAGATGAACTTAGTGTAAAGGGTTACACAGATGCAAGTTATCTCACCGACTCTGATGATTCTCGCTCGCAATCCGGATACGTGTTTATTATAAACGGAGGTGCTGTGAGCTGGAAAAGTTCCAAGCAAGAGACTGTGTCTGCGTCTACAACAGAGGTTGAGTATATTGCCGCCGGAGGCAAAGGAAGCTGTTTGGATGAGGAATTTCCTCATGGATCTTGGTGTGGTTCAGGTCTTGTCCAATCCGTTGGACGTGTATTGTGACAACAATGGTGCTATTGCACAAGCCAAGGAACCTAGACAACACCAGAAGAACAAGCACATACTCATGCGGTACCACCGATTCGCCATTGTGGATCGTGGTGATATCAAGTTATGCAAGGTACACACGGATGCAAATATTGGATCCGTTGACAAAGCCGTTACCCACCAAGCATGAGGCGCACTGAGAGCCATGGGCATTAGATGCTTAGACATGTGATGTCAAGATTGACTCTAGTGCAAGTGGGAGATCATGGGAATATGCCCTAGAGGCAATCATGTATGATGAGATTTCCCATTGTATTCATAAAGTTATTAAGTAGTCCTTGTATAAACATCGATGTGTATCATTGAATATGTGATTCAGTTGTGGAACTATGCATTCATGTTGTTTGTACTAAATATCCTTGGTCATTGAGGTTGTCTTGGACACACAACTTAGACCAATGTGAAAGTTGGCTTGATGACTCGGTTCCACTTGTCATGGGCATGGAGATGCTATTCCAACTTACATGCACTAGGCTAAAGAGTTTAGCGAGTCGGATTGACCCATATTGAGGTACAACGAACTAAGCTGTCATTTGTATATCTCAATCAATGTAATCCTTAGACTGAGGTTGTTGCATAGTCCGAGTTGAGGATCACCGACTTAGGTTCTCAAACGCTGATCCAGAATCGGGCGCTTATAAAGGCGAGTTCGGTCGATCGAGAATCAAGCTGCGTGATGTGAATAACCAAGATGGGATTTTGCCCTCCACCGGAGAGATATTCTCTGGGCCCTCTCGTGAGATATGATTCGAAAGCATGGCCATGCACGACTCGGTTAAGTGTTAACCGAGGCGATCGGCTAAGAGTTAGTCGGGTGAATCACTTATCTCGGATCGAGAAGAGAGTCGGACTATTTAAGGGATGACATATATTCGCCTATAGTCTGACAAGGTATATCGTGAGGCAAAAGGGACTCAGACGTAAGTCGCATTGAAAAGGCAAGTCGTCATGACTCTTTGGTACTTGGGAATCGGACGCTCGCTAGGAGCCGATGCCGATTGATCGATTGTGAGTTGGACTCTAATCGTGTCCAAGTAACCATGAGCTCGGGGTCACACACTTAAGAGCGGAGCAAGTTCGGATTGATCCGAATGTAATCTGTTGGGTTGGACCTAAACCAGATTAGGATCGAGTTAGTGAGTTGGACTCACGGTGACTAGTTTTATATGGGCTTTAGTGAATGGGTCGCACGCAGAGCCCACGCTCACTCCCTATATATAGTGGAGCACAAGAACCTAAAAGGTTAATCGTTGTTCGGTTAGGTCATTCCATGTGTTGAAACCCTAGCTCCACAGTCCAGCCGCCATTTAACCTAGCAGTGGCCACGGCCCTCCTTGGACGGTGGATACCAAATAGAGGTGTTGTGCGATCGGCACCAGGACGATCGGATCGTGAGGACTGCACTGCATCAACTGACGCGCTTCATCAGTAATCCGCAACCGCGCGTCTAGTGGTAAACCTCGTGGCCTTCTACCTCACCTAGGTCTTGGGATCACCACGTTAGAGGAAAAGTTTTTGTTTTATCTCTACGTGGCCCAACAAATCAATAATATGTAGGGAAGGACATTCTTACACCAAAGCACATTACACCGTTCTACATAATTCTATCTTGGAATCCCCATATATCGAGGAACACAAGAAAATCTTACGTTCAACAACCCTGGAAAGCATGACTCTTGGATTAGAGATGAACACATGAAGAGTTTCGGCGGTTGGTTGCAACATCTCATCAAAAACAACACTCTTGGAGATCAGATATACTTGTTGTCTAGGTCACCATCTTCGACTATATAGACTTTCCAAGGGTACGAGATAAATGGGTATACATTTTACACGATAGCCCAAGATAAAAAGAGCACCAACCAAAACAGTGGTGTCCGCTTTGATGCAACAGACAACAATGGGTCAAAGACCACATATTATGGTTATATAGAGGAGATATGGGAACTTGACTATGGACCTACTTTTAAGGTCCCCTTGTTTTGGTGCAAATGCGTCAAGCTGACAGGAGGAGGGGTTGAGGTAGACAAGAAATACGGAATGACATCGTTGGATCTCAAAAATCTTGGGTACTTAGACGAACCATTCGTCCTAGGCAATGATGTGGCTCAGGTTTTCTATGTGAAGGACATGTCTACCAAACCTAGAAAAAGAAAAATTAAGAAAAAGAATATATCAGACGATGAGCCGAAGCGCCACATAGTTCTTTCAGGAAAAAGAAACATCGTGGGAGTGGAGGACAAGACAGATATGTCAGAAGATTGTGATAAGTTTCATGAAATTCCGCCCTTCGCGGTGAAGGATGACCCAAGCATCATGTTAATGAATGAAAATGCTCCATGGATACGACGGGATTAGAAAGGAACACACGCGAAGAAATGATATGTAATAATTGTAACATTTTATGAGTGAAGATGCTCCATGTGTCCATTTTTATAGTGTTGTCTGCAAACAATCTTGAGTGTGTTAGTCCCGTTTTGTGGCTGGACCGGGACTAAAGGAGGGCCTTTAGTCCCGATTCATACTTACCATTAAGATCTGATCTCCAAACATGTGAGGTCACATATTAGGGAGTGCCTCTATGACCAGTTTCTTGGAGATGCCGGAGGATCGATCCGCAGATCTCCTCGAAACTGGCCATAGTGGTGTCCTCGCCTCGAAAACCATCTTGCAGCTTGTAACTTCTCTAACTAGATCAATACGCCTGGGAGCTAACTAATTTCACATATTAGGGAGTGCCTCTATGACCAGTTTCTCGGAGATGTCGGAGGACTGGGCTCCGGCGGCATCTCCCTGAAACTGGCCGTACTGGTGTCCCTATTCTCGAAAACCATCTTGGAGATGCCTCAAACTAGCTGGAGGACTAGACTCACAAGGATGCCTATTTATAGTACAAGCAGCTCGGCATATACCAGGGTTAGTGCTGACTCATGTTTTGTCCCGGTTGGTGTCTCCAACCGGGACTAAAGTTTCATCATTAGTCCCGGTTGGTGACACCATCCGATACAAGGTACAAGCCGCACGACATAATGTCGACACTCACCCCTATTATTAGTGTTTCTTGGCCCAGTCTGCCACAATCCCTTCAGTCGCGGTTGGTTTCTCCAACCAGGACTAAAGATGAACCCTCTCATTATATAGGCATTTCCCTCTATTTATTAGGTAACACTCAAGACATTTATTAATATTAAAAACCGAGACAAACCGGGACTAGCTAACACTGTGACTAAAGCCGCCTTTAGTCATAATCATGCCTAGTCCTATAGTACGCAGCTTCAGGGTCTTCTTCGTCATCGTCATCGTCACCTGCCACTCCGGGGATCCTCAGCCCATCCATGGCATATACCAGGTGAAGGGTTCGCAGCATAGAAAACAAAAATTTTCCTACGATGTGAACTATATACCAAGATCTATATATACTAGATACAAACAACGGGCGGATGTATATCCGTAGAGAACATACCCTTGAAGACCGACAAAGCTTAACGAGTCCAAACTCGTGGTTGATGTAGACGATCTCTTGCCGATCTCAAGATCGAGAGGAAGTCCTAGCCCAAGAAAACAGCCAAGATCCGTGCTCGCACACACGCTCGAGGCACCGAGCAACCTCCGCCTCCTCGCCCAGCGATGCAGCGGAAGCACAACTCTTTCTTGCCAAAGGCCACCGGTAACATGTATCCTGCTGATCCGAGACCATGGGCGAATTCTAAAGGGGGAAGAGAGATCCTTCGCGAGGAGGTGTGCTTTGAGAGGATGAGAGGGGGGCCTTTTATAGGGGAGAGGGCGGCACCCAAGGGGCATGGCGCCCAGCCATGGGGGATGCCCCCACCTATCCCACATTCATGTGGGTGGAGCTCCCATTCAAAATGAAAATCCTCAACTCCCATAAAAGAGCCTCCACTCAAAAATCCACTCACATGCATTAAATTTCCACCAAATTTAATGCAAACTCTCATTTAAATAAAACTCTTTTATTTATTTATTCAGAATTTTTTAATTACTTCAATTAACAATTTTTCACATAAAAACCCTTGCTAGTATTTAATTTCACATGCATAACCAGTTTCAAGAATTTCAACCGAAACAGTTCTGGTGTCTAGTGAAATAAATTCCTGCTCTTTCCTTTTCTTTCCGACATGAAACTTTTGCTCCAAATGGATGTCGGTGTCTCTTAAGTGTGTCACCCTACGGTTCGCGAATAATGTGGATATGATCGAGACCCCTCTCAGATCAATAATCAGAAGCGGGATCTGGAGACCCATACTGACTCCCACATTCAACGATGACTTTCTTGTGATCGTCGGAACCTTTACGCTAGTATCTTAATTCTTTTGTTTCGATATATTACATGTCCGAGATTCGATCATCGGTATCTCCATACCTAGTTTGATCTCGTTCGACATGCACTTTTCTCGCTCCCGTGATATAACATTCTAGTGATCAAATCACTTGCTTGCAAGCTAATCAATGTGATATCACCGAGAGGGCCCGAGCATATCTATCCGCCATCGGGATGAACAAATTCCACTCTCGATCCATGGGCCTCAACATAACACTTTAGTAGTTCTGAATCCATCTTTATAATCACCTTACGGTGTGACGCTTGATGTTATCAAGAAACTCTTCCGTGTTAGTGATTGACATGATCTCATGGTCTAAGGATTAGGATCACTTCGTAAGTTGTTATAGCAATATAAACTCAATGACTTTGATCGTAATTCTATACTTCGGATGAATGTTCATCACACCATTACACTAATGTTGTGACCCCGTTATTAACAACATCCAATGTCCATGATCAGGAAACCTTGATCATCTTGTTAATCAACGAGCTAGTTTATAAGAGAGGCATAACTAGGAACTTTCTATTTGTTTATTAAACACACATGTATTAACGTTTCCGTATTAATACAATTATATCATGCAAAATAAACATTTATCATAAATAAGGAATACGATAATAACCACTTTATTATTGCCTCTCGGGCATATTCCCTTCAGTCTCCCACTTGCACTAGAGACAATAATCTAGTTTGAGAACTTTGCGTATTGAACACTTATGGCTTTCTGGTGTTCCATATACGCAATTGCAAGTGGTTAACATAATCTACGGATCTGACGCTTTCAGGTCCGTGTGTATTTGCATGTCTTTGCGTCTCCACGCATCACTAATTCTCCAATGAGATGGCATTGTATAAATTTGGTCTTTCGGTGAGACCTTTAGTTCCTTGGGGTTAAAACACGTCGATACTATTGTCATACAATATATCTTTAGTGTTAGCCCGCTATAACCACACCTTAGTTTGATAACAAACTACTTGACACAAATTCTCCTTTGTCGCTACTATAGCGAATATACTTAGCCTTTTGTTGTAGTATTCGACAATGTCTTAACTTTGGAACTCTTCCAAATCCATCATGGAATCTCCTTTCCATTACATTGTGCCACCCATAGTTTAAATTGAGATAAACTTAATTTGTATCTTGTGACAAAACTAGTATCAATGTAACGCTTTACAATGAACTATTTGTAATTGTTTGTCACCTCTACAAAATATATTCTTAGTTCTTCCAAAAGATCATAAGAATATCCTCACTATCGCCCAATGATCATTTTATGATTCATTCGTATATGCTCATAACACTTAGAGCATAGGACATATCTCGATGTGTACATATCATGGTATGATTGATCAAAACATTCTCGTGATTGCACTCATCAAGTGTCAAAGCACTTGAATCTTGTTTCACTTATCAAGTGTCGATACACTTGAATCTTGATTCAATTCTTTCCATGCAACAAGAACCGCTTTCTTGTTGATTCTATATTGAACTCCTTCGATATCTCATATATGTACGCTTGGCATAACCATATTGGCGCATACCATCCACTATAGACATTCACGCTAAATATTCGGTTTTGCCTAAGTCTTTATCGAAATGAAATTCTTAACCTTTGTCAATAAAAGATACATCATTTCTAATCAACAAGATGTCCTTCACATAATGTATTAGAAATATGTCTCGGCCCCACTTAATTTCTTGCAAATGCAAGCATCTTCATCGCTCCATGAAAACTCATTTTCATCATGGTGAAGATTCCAACTCGCGATGCTTACTTCAACCATTGAAGTTTGCATGCCTTTTAGCATCCTTTGAATTTAACAACCCTTTGGACCGTGTCATGTACACGCCCTAGGTAACCATTCTATTAGAAGAACTTTGTTTTGTTTATTCATCTACCATATACCAAATTATATGTAGTGGTTGCTACTTTAATCCGTCCAGACTAAATATCGCTATGAAAGATCAAATCTTGTCATAGTCAACTCTTTGAACATTGTCATAAAATACTTTACGACATGTCGACTATTTCATAGATGTGAAACATCCATGTCTCTGCTTTATAGATCCAAATACGACCGATAGGTTTTTACACCTATCCGGAGGGTCTTCCAAGTTCAAAACTTGATTTCTCGTGTATGGAACTATCATGGATTTTATGGCTTCAAGCCATTTGACGGAGTCAGGGCCCATCATCGCTTCTTTGTATGTATTCGGTTCATCATTGTCAAACAATAATGATTTACTCTCAAATCTTAGCATTTGATTGTTTAACCGACCTACTTGGTTCAATAGGAACTTAGATCTCCGTGACCACAACCTTTGAGGCACATAAGCTATGAGCATTATGGCAGCCTCCAGAACCATTTCCGGCCAAGAACTCAAGACATTTATCTAAGGTTCGTTAACCTTATCAAAGTTCTATTGACCTCCCACTTAACATTTATGAAAAATTCCTTCTTCAAGAAACTTTACATTTCAAGCGACAAACCCTTTTGTCCTCGGTGTTATGGAGGAATAACCAATTGTTATTCGAAATAACCTACAAAGACATGCTCATCCGACTTTGGTTGTAAACATCTTACTTATGTTTAGTATACCAAAATTTAAGAAATGACAACTTGGGTTTTACCCCAAACCATAACTCATATGGTGTCATTTCAACGGATCAAGATGGAGCTCTTTTCGGTAAAAGCGGTAGTCTCTAAAGCTTTAATCTTTTAAAACATAATGGCAGTTTTATAAATAACACCTTTGATCCAACCATGTCAAACAAGGTTTCATTACAAATCTCAAACACTCCATACTCCTATGGTGTTTCGGGAGATGTAAATCTAGGTGTTTTGCTAAACTTGCAACTCAAATAAATCTCTTTATGATAAAATCATAATTCATTTATTTTCTTGTTACACTTGTAACTCAAATAAATCCCTTTATGATCAAATCATAATTCATTTATTTTCTTGTTACACTTGTAACTCAAATAAATCCCTTTATGATCAAATCATAATTCATTTATTTTTCTTGTTACAATGATTTTCCACTTCATCTTGAAAGTCTTTGAAAACGTTTTTCAAATATTTCATACTTCTTTCTCATTAAGTGAATATTCACTCAAAAAACCGGAGAAAGCATATGAAGTTGAAACCCATCGCCACGATCGCACATAATGGACTACATACATCGATATGTATAAATTCCAATATTTTAGTCGCTCGCTCTTCTTTGGCCTTTGAACGAAGTTTTAATTATCCCGAGGAAAGTCTCACAAGCGCCACTTGATCAAATCAAAGACTCCAAAAATCCATGAATATGGAGATTCTTCATGTTTTCTTTCCAATATAATTTAAACAAATATGTCACTGTAAGTGATCTTTCAATCATTTGTCTTGCAACATTTTAGCATTAGGATTTATGGATGTGATTTCTTCAACTAGATTTGTAAATCATCCATCTTATATGGAATACGGTAATTATTTGAACAACCTTTGTTCTTATAATACCCGATTCAAATAACAATTATTAAAACAAATCTTGAAGTCTTTCTTCAACTAGATTTGTAAATCATCCATCTTATATGGAATACGGTAATTATTTGAACAACCTTTGTTCTTATAATACCCGATTCAAATAACAATTATTAAAACAAATCTTGAAGTCAAGCTTTGATGTCAACGAGAAATACAAACAACGGTTTGTTTGTTTTCGATGAACATCATCACATATTCTCTTGCTAGTTACTTAGGCCATTGTGGTTCATGAATTGCGCCATTCCGTATGAAATTTCATACCAACCAATTCGTATCCAATACCCAAGAACCACATTGTTTAACAAGCAAAGAATACAACCATAACATGTATATCATATATATACCTAAATTGGATATTTCCAATCTTTTCTTTTCCCAAATATATTTTATAGATTCTCTTTCAAGATTTCCTTTTCCTTTTAAAAGAAACTATCAACATCAAGGGCGCCATATACATGACACATAGTCCAAAGCGTGTATATTCAAATAATAATACCTTTGGACTTGCACTTTGAAGTAGATCACCATCATCAAAATGATCGGTATTCTTTCAAAATCCATTCTTTAGTAATCTTTTAGTGTAGTAAACACTTTACATACATCTTCTATTCACCCTTATCATGACGACTTTCATGATCAAGCTACCGTAGCTTATAAAGGCGAATCGTGAGTATAACATTACTTTCCAAAACCCTTTTGGATGATTAGGATGTCTAGCATCTCCAACCTTTGTAAATTCTCATCCAATATGAGAACATATATATACTCTATCATATTGCAACCAAAACATTGTTTCGATATCGTTATATCGCCACACATGATGGTTTCAAACAATTCTTCAGCTCCTAGATAAACTTGATGTTTAAATCAAGAATCATGGAGGCAAACATGATACTTAAGATACTAACATCGAATTGTCACTCGATTTAATACCAACTATTAAATTTCACGGAGTAAATAGAGTTTGCAAAGTTTGCAATAGGACTTTAAACTTTAGATTGACACTCAACACAATACGATACCTCGTAAAGTATATATCCGTAATTCTATAGTTCTATTATCTCAATTACAACTATGCATAAGGTGGTGAACGAATTCCAATGACTACAACAAATTATGCAAATTCACTTTGATTTAATTTATGATAAATTGAGTTCTACTAATCCAAATTAGAAATGAACTCCCACTCAAAACGACATCCCTCGTGCCTTTTGGTGATTACATGAACCAAATCCACTACACCAAGTCCGATCATCACGTGAGTCGGTGTAGCTTCAAAGGCGAGCATCAAATGGGCATCATATCTACTATATGACTCATGCTTAACCTTTTCGTCCGTGTTCGAGGCCATGTCTGACATGCTAGGCTCGCCAAGTAAGAACCTTAGTATTCAAGTGTAATCGCTTTTACACCCGAGATATGCTCGTGGATTCAAGTACACCGATCATCACGTGATGTCTTGAAGCGTTTAAACATTGTCTGCATACTTAAGGAAGAACACATTTTTATCTTGATATCTAAATGAGGGATCATCTTATTATGCTAATAAAACGCCAAACAAGCAATATAAGATGCTATCAAACATCACATGTTTATTAGTGTAATGATATGGTTCTCGTGACATGATCTCTATCATGTGCATCGTGGTATGATCACTATCATACCTTTATGTGTAAGTCCAAGGTCTATGGAGATTACACGTTATGTGTGTTGTAAGAGTATAATCTTATAATTCTACTTACAACATCACCATATCATAACACTAGCCCAAAGAACAATCTAAACTAGACGCCTAATTTATCCATTGCAAATTTTACGTGGCTTAGGGCTTTCAAGATAGAACCGTTTACCTACGAACATGAACCACAACGAGGATAACCAAATTGTTGACAACTCGCTGCAAATTAGATATTGACTATAGTAGGAGAGACACCCGCTAGCCACTTATGCAAAACTAGTTGCATGTCAAGCGTGGAACAGTCTCATGTGCGAGGACATGTAAAGTTTGTCCGGGCGCTTCATCCCACTATGCCACCAAAATCCAAAGTACAACTAAGAAGCAATAAATGATCATCATCGCCACATACTCATATGTGTACTACCTGCAAAGTATCTACGACAGATCCGGCTCGATACCCAAGGGTTCGCAAGATAGAAAACAAAAATTTTCCTACGATGTGAACTATATACCAAGATCTATATATACTAGATACAAACAACGCGGATGTATATCCGTAGATAACATACCCTTGAAGACCGACAGCTTAACGAGTCCAAACTCGTGGTTGATGTAGACGATCTCTTGCCGATCTCAAGATCGAGAGGAAGTCCTAGCGCCAAAACAAAGAAGCGCATCCGTGCTCGCACACACGCTCGAGGCACCGAGCAACCTCCGCCTCCTCGCCCAGGATGCAGCGAAGCACAACTCTTTCTTGCCGAAAAGCCACCGGGAACATGTATCTCGCTAGTCCGAGACCATGGGGATAAATTCTAGAGGGAGAGAGATCCTTCACGAGGAGGTGTGTTGTGAGAGGAGGAGAGGGGGCCTTTTATAGGGGAGAGGGGGCACCCAAGGGGCCATGCGCCCAGCCATGGGGCTGCCCCACCTCTTCCACATTCATGTGGGTGGAGCTCCCACTCAAAATGAAAAGCCTCCACTCCCATTAAAAAGCCTCCACTCATAAATCACTCACATGCATTAAATTTCCACCAAATTTAATGCAAGATCTCATTTAAATAAAACTCTTTATTTATTTATTCAGAATTTTGTTAATTACTTTAATTAACAAACATTCACATAAAACCCTTGCTAGTATTCCATTTCACATGCGTAACTGGGCCAAGAATTTCAACCAAAGCTTTTGTCTAGTGAAATAAATTCCTGCGCTTTCCTTTCTTTTCTAAGCATGAAACTTTTGCTCCAAATGGATGTCGGTGTCTCTTATGTGTCACCCTACGGTTCATGAATAATGTGGATATGATCGAGACCCTCTCGATCAATAATCGAGCGGATCCGAGACCCATAACTCGACCCACACATTCAACGATGACTTTCTTGTGATCGTCGGAACCTTTACGCTAGTATCTTAATCCTTTGTTTCGCGATATATTACATGTCCGAGATTCGATCATCGGTATCTCCATACCTAGTTTGATCTCGCATCGACATGCACTCTTTTCTCGCTCGTGATATAACATTCTAGTGATCAAATCACTTGCTTGCAAGCTAATCAATGTGATATCACCGAGAGGGCCAGAGCATATCTATCCGCCATCGGATGAACAAATTCCACTCTCGATCCATGGGCCTCAACATAACACTTTAGTAGTTCAATCCATCTTTATAATCACCCCGTTACGGTGTGACGCTTGATGTTATCAAGAAACTCTTCCTGTTAGTGATTGACATGATCTCATGGTCTAAGGATTAGGATCACTGTAAGTTGTTATAGCAATATAAACTCAATGACTTTGATCGTAATGCTATACTTGGATGAATGTTCATCACACCATTACACTAATGTTGTGACCCCGTTATTAACAACATCCAATGTCCATGATCGTGAAACCTTGATCATCTTGTTAATCAACGAGCTAGTTTATAAGAGAGGCATAACTAGGAACTTTCTATTTGTTTATTAAACACACATGTATTAACGCTTCCAGATATACAATTATAGCATGCAAAATAAACATTTATCATAAATAAGGAATACGATAATAACCACTTTATTATTGCCTCTCGGCATATTCCTTCACCAGGGCCATTCCACCTCTGATTCATGGCGGGCGGGAGGGTCTCGAAGACGATGTCGCCATCACGGCCGTGGGGCCTTTTTGTGGCGTGAAAGGGCGGGAAAACTTGGCGTGAAGCTTTGCTAAATGGCGGGAAATATCTTTAGTCCCGGTTAGTGACTACATCCGGGACTAAAAGCTCTCGTAGAAAGGAAAGGGCGGGAAAACTTGGCGGGAAGCGGTGGGAAATGGCGGGAAATATCTTTAGTCCCGGTTTGTGACTACAATCGGGACTAAATGGATATTATATTAAGATTCTTTATATTTTTCTAATGATAATAGACATATTATTTGTTTTATTTGGATTATTACAATAAAAGATATGATTTTCCAAAGTTTTTATATTTGATTTGAATTAAAAAGAAAATTTACAAATGATGCAAACAGATATATGGATATTATATTAAGATTCTTTATATTTTTCTGATAATAATAAACATATTATTTGTTTTATTTGGATTATTACAATAAAAGATATGATTTTCCAAAGTTTTTATATTTGATTTGAATTAAAAAAGAAAATTTACAAATGAAATAACTTATAAATGATGCAAATAGATAAACAGATATTATATTAAGATTCTTTATATTTTTCTGATAATAATAGACATATTATTTGTTTTATTTGGATTATTACAATAAAAGATATGATTTTCCAAAGTTTTTATATTTGATTTGAATTAAAAAAAGGAAATTTACAAATGTAATAATTTATAAATGATGCAAACAGATAAATGGATATTATATTAAGATTCTTTATATTTTTATGATAATAATAGACATATTATTTGTTTTATTTGGATTATTACAATAAAACATATGATTTTCCAAAGTTTTATATTTGATTTGAATTAAAAAAAAGAAAAATTTACAAATGATATAATTTATAAATGATGCAAACAGATAAATGGATATTATATTAAGATTCTTTATATTTTTCTGATAATAATAGACATATTATTTGTTTTATTTGGATTATTACAATAAAAGATATGATTTTCCAAAGTTTTTATATTTGATTTGAATTAAAAAAATAAAATTTACAAATGAAATAATTTATAAATGATGCAAACAGATAAATGGATATTATATTAAGATTCTTTATATTTTTCTAATAATAATAGACTTATTATTTGTTTTATTTGGATTATTACAATAAAAGATATGATTTTCCAAAGTTTTATATTTGATTTGAATTAAAAAAAATTTCAAAATGAAATAATTTATAAATGATGCAAACAGATAAATGGATATTATATTAACATTCTTTATATTTTCCTGATAATAATAGACATATTATTTGTTTTATTTGGATTATTACAATAAAAGATATGATTTTCCAAAGTTTTATATTTGATTTGAATTAAAAAAAGAAAATTTACAAATTATAAATGATGCAAACAGATAAATGGATATTATATTAAGATTCTTTATATTTTTCTGATAATAATAGACATATTATTTGTTTTATTTGGATTATTACAATAAAAGATATGATTTTCCAAAGTTTTTATATTTGATTTGAATTAAAAAAAGAAAATTTACAAATTAAATAATTTATAAATGATGCAAAAAGACAAATGGATATTATATTAAGATTATTTATATTTTTTTATAATAATAGACATATTATTTGTTTTATTTGGATTATTACAATAAAAGATATGATTTTCCAAAGTTTTTATATTAGTTTTGAATTAAAAAAAGAAAATTTACAAAAAAACAATTAGTCGCGGGTCGTGGCTAGACCCGGGACTAAAGGGTGCATGCGCGCGCGAAAACGAAGCGGCCGAAAAATACACACTAGTCCCGGGCCGTGGCTTAACCCGCGACTAAAGGGGGGTCTTTAGTCGCGGGTTAAGCCATGGCCCGGGACTAAGGTCTGTCCCTTTATATGCTGGCGCCAGAGGTGCCGCCCAACACTTCGTGATTTCTCGACGAATGGTACACATGCATAGACGGGCAGGAGGTGTTGTCCGATTCATGCAGGTACATGCTCCGTCAGGTCGCTGCCATCCGCAGTGAGATGGTTCTCTAGGGCATCTCAAGAAATCGCCGGTGGCCGGAACGCCGACAACGACGGCGCCCGCGACGGTTAGGGTTACCAGGAAAGGAAACGAGGGAGGAGCGAGCCCGAGGAATGAGAGGATAGGGAGAGAGAGGCGTGCTCGGGTGGTCCTTAGCCTCCAGTATGGCGCTACGGATCATGGCGCATCGGCGACGGACGGACGGCGAGGGCGTCGCCACCGAGCAGCTTGGCCAGAGGAGGAATACGACAGGGGGAAGGTGCGAAGAAGGATTGGGCCGAGGTCAGCCGTGTTATGCCTGCAAGCATGCAGCGATGTGAAAGGAAGAGGGAGAGATGGGCCTACTGGTTGGGGTCCGCTACTTTTTTTTCAAACTTTTTTGTTTTTTTGTTTTTCCTTTTCTCTTTGTATTTTTCAAATACAAATCTGTTTTATATTATTTTTTTAATTATTGTTTTAATTATAATTAGCTAGGATTAGGATTATATTGTTAGCTAGGGTTATTTTAATTATAATTAGCTAGGGTTATTTTTTAATTATATTTAGCTAGGGTTATTTTTTAATTATAATTAGCTAGGATTACTTTTTTAATTATAATTAGCTAGGGTTATTTTTTTGTTTTAGTTATTAGCTAGGATTATATTGTTTACCAAAATTAATATTAGGATTATTGTTTTACCACAAATAATATTAGGTTTTACCAAAATTAATATTAGGAAATGTTATAGTTTTTTTCTATAGTTTTTTTATAGTTTTTTATATTAGGGTTTTTTGTTTTAGTATTAGGATTATTGTTTTAATTAAAATATTAGAATTAGGATTAGGATTATTATTTTAGTGATTTTTTTGTTTTATTTATTAAGATTAGAATTAGAATTAGGATTAGGGTTATTTCTTTTGTTTTAGTTATTATGATTATTGTTTTAGCACAAATAATATTAGGATTATTATAATTAGGATTATATTGTTTTAGTTATTAGGATTATTGTTTTTTCTAACCTGTTTAACTCTCTTTTTGTTATAGATAATTAAGTCATGGATCCATCCGAAGATCCTGGTCGCATCGGTGAAGGTTTTCTTCAGGGCATGATAAGAGGTGAAATTCCTCTTAATATTACTACCTACCAAGATATTTTGCTCGAGGAAGAGATATCCTCATATCTGAATCCATCCGTGATGGACTAGAGGAAAACCTAATGTACCAAGGGAAGACCAGATGGACGAAGGGCAAACAAATAACAATAATGATGGCCTCGACAGATCCCATGAGGTATATATATATATATATATATATATATATATATATATATATATAAAGTCTCATGTTATCTCTATTCATTAACTGATCTAGATATATATTAATCACTCTGTCTTCTTCTTTTAGCCCACCGGATCGAAGCACTCGGCTACCGAACTAAACGAGGGCCGAACAAAAAGTTGGATGGTAATCAGAGGTTCACCATCGAAGAAATAATGATGATGGTGAACCGATTGCTCCAGAGAAGCATCAGAGGATGTTTATAAATCAATGCGGGGTTCTTGTTAGGGACAACCTACCGATCACCATCCAAGAATGGAATAAGTCAAAGAAACCCGGTGAAGAATCCAACAGCTATGTCACCGATGATGCCAAAGATGACCTTTGGCAGAAGCTCATAGCGCATTTCATACTACCTCCAGAGTATGAGGAATTTGAGGTAGATGGTATTACCCCAAGGCCGGGTGGGCTTGAAAATAGAGATAAAGTCAAGGAGTGGGCACTGAGCAAGATGGCTGAACTGTACCGGAACCACAAGAAAAGTTTATACGCGAAATATGTCGCGAAAAAGAAAACTCCAGAATTCAAAGGAGTAAACGATAAGTTGAGAGAACAGTGGCCTGATTTTGTACAGTACAAGCAATCTGATAAAGCAAAGGCAAAGTCGGCAAAGAACGCATTAAATGCTGCCAACAAGAAATACCATCATAAAATGGGGACATGTGGCTACAAGAGTGTCGTCCCTAAGTGGGAAACTATGGATAAGGAAATGAGGGCTAGAGGCGTCACTCCTGGTATAGATGGATGGCCTGAGAGGTCAAAGCACTAGTGGTACGGGCACGGGGATCCTTGGACCCAGAAATAGGGAAGACATTATTTCATGAGAAAATTCTAAAACCCTCCCAAGACCTTATTAAAGCAATGAACGATGCTCAATTGGGATTGTTCTGTCCCGAGAGAGAGAGAGAACGACGAGCTGACATGCGCCCTAGGGAATCCTAAAAAGGGATCACGAACACGAGGCAAAGGCGCCGGTGTCTCGTGGAAGAAAGGGTTTCTCAAGACGATGCCGCCATGTGGCCGCCGAGAAAGAAGGACCGGAGGCGCACCGGATCTCTAGGGTAGAGAAGGACCTAGATCCAAGAACCTCATGCATGAAATTAGCCAAAGGCCGCCGCCAACTCACCCATGGTCCGATGATCTTGCATTGGATCTTAGCCAACGGAGAAGGAGCGCGTGGCTTCCACGGAGGTCCGTCCGATGATCAAGCAACCGGATAATGCACCGCTCCTCACTACCCGTGGATGATGTCGAGAGATGGCACAATGTGAGCTACATCACCAATGAACAACCTGTCCTTCAAGGTGGCGATCGCACCGCTTACCTTGTCTACCGAGCACTCCACCATTCACTTCCGATTCCACTGTGCTATGCTCGTGTCACGATGGATGACATAGTGGAGGATTTTGCGGACCTAGAGATTGAAATCGCTACCGATGGCCTTACGAAACTACGAGATGTCAAGCGCAACATCATTCTATGGAATAAGAAGTACATCAAATTTCGTGCTCGGGCCAAGGCCACCGACTCCAAGGAATCCAAGTCCACCGCATCGAATATCCAACCTCCAAGTCCACCCCAACCCGATTATCGCCAACCTCCAAGTCCACCCCAACCCGATTATCGCCAACCTCCAAGTCCACCCCAACCCGATTATTGCCAACCTCCAAGTCCACCCGGCTGCGACGATCGCCAGTGTGAGTACATCAACTCGATCTCCGCCTCGCCCGCAATACTACTACCTCGTCGAAGAAACGGAAGTTCGACGGTCCCCCGCGCCCCACATTGAAGAAAGATCAAACGCCGAAGATAGTCGATATCCCGCCGGCTCTTCCAAAGAGACCTTATGACAAGACCGATGAGGAAACTAACGCGGATGTGGCTGCCCAAGTTAAAGCGCATTTTGCACCCAAAAGCCTGAGCCAAAGCCGGTATATAATGAAAAATCAAAAGTGGGCTAAGTCCTTTCTTGAGCAACCATCCCACATATCGATGAATCTGGAATCGACTATGACCGAGATTATTACAAGCACGTAAGAAAACACAAGTGCAAAAAGCGGGAAGCAAGTTGCCCAGCTCGGAGCACAGAAGAATCAATCGGTCGCCCCGCTCAAAGTCATTTTAGACCTCGACAAGGCCTTCAGAGCTAAAATGGATATGGACATGCAAATCATGGACCCTAGAGCCCGTAATAATGTTGCACTTATAGGAATCACTGAATCACGGGCCAAAGCACTTGCTAATAAAGCAAATATGTCTCTTGGTCAATATTTAGGCTATGAAGATACGCCAGTGGGTCAGATAGTACAGAAGTATGTCCAAGGGGAGCCTCTAGTCAGTAATGAGGAGCTCGCGCGTCTATCCACACATATGCGAAATCTGCACGAATGGTACATGTCGCAAGCAGAAAAAAAGCATCAGAAAGATTGGTTTCCGGTGGACGTTAGAAAGGAGCATCACTTCAAACCATACTCGATACAGGTTCAAATGACCGAACTGTTTCAGTTATACAACCAGCGTGCCCACGACAAATATATCATTGGTTGCTATTGTCTGTAAGTTATTTATTTCTATAATTAAGTTTGTAGCTCAGCTCGTTCATTGCATTTAATATATTATCCTAACTATATATCCTTTTGTATGATGATATTATATTCCGCAGAATGAAGATGCTTGAATGCAAAAGAGCTAGAAGATACGACGTTGGGTTCATTGACCCATATATCATTAATGAATATACGTCAAAGAATCACCCCAAAGACGTGGAGGAAGACCTGTGCAGGTTCTTAACCGAGCATAATTTTGTTAAGGAAATACTATTTCCTTACAACTTCAAGTGAGTGTTTATATCTTGTACACATTTTATTTTTGCTTACTGGATGAGCTATGCATGTATGCTTATGTAAATGTCCGCAGATTTCACTGGATCTTGCTAAACATTCAAGTTGACAACTCCCTAGTTGAAGTCCACGACTCATTAAGTTGGGACCAAGAGCAGTGGAACGACATGAAAGTAATTGTCCATAAGTAATTTCAATCATTATCACATTATATCGTCCTCTTTCATTCATTTCCTGATAACAAGTAACTAATAACTCCTTTGTTCATTTTTTTTGCTGAGCAGGTGTTGGACAATCGCTCGCAGTAAAATACCAGTCCATTCAAAGAGTTAACTTATAAAATGGTGAAGAGTTTACAGCAGCCACCGAACTCATTTATGTTGATACTACGCCCATGTAGTACATCCACGAGTTGACCAAAGGAGCGGAAAGTTGACTCACATTATATTTATGATTTGCGGGAGAAACTAGAGCCAGATCAGCGCATAAGAGCAATTCAAGAGGAGCTGGCAGGATTTATGATGAAGGAAGTCCTTGATGTACATGGAGAGCATTATACGGATGATGTGGAACTTGATTTGCCTTTGTCATCTTCATGTAGATGATATGATATATATATATATTCATTAATGACCATGTAATTTCAAAACATTTCTTCCTTTTGATATGATTGATTATATGTAAGCTTGCAAGGGATCAATTAATTATATAAATGCATCGACGTGTAGTGTGTATGTAGTAGAGTATAATATGTATACTGAAATATATGTTTGAATTATAGTGAAACACAAAACGAAAAAGGAACGAAATGGCAAAAAAAAGGAAATACACAATCTCTACCGCGGCTGAGAAATGTGTGTTTTCTCTGCAGAAAAACCTTTAGTCTCGGTGGTGTTACAGCCCGGGACTAGAGGGTTTCCGCCATGGCGCTGAAACAGCCATGTGGCTGTTATCACGGGTTATGCAGCCAGGACTAGAGGGGTGGCTCTAGTCCTGCTGCAGTCTCGGCCCAAAACCAGGACTAGAGCCTGCTATGCCCGGGACTACAGCCCTGTTTTCCACTAGTGTTCCCTAAAACCAATTAGATTCATGCATGTCATCTAAATAATTAAATTCACCTCTCCTGTAGGAGAAAAACGCAAGTCGCTTCAAGACCTACTCTCCCATTCACCGACGGCACGCCGTCAGCCGGATGGAGTAGACTACCATGCATGGTCGCTACGGCAGAGGGGCAAACCGGTAGGATTATATAAGAGGAGAACCGATAGTCTTGTGTAGTCATCATGATCTAAGGCCTTTCACAATGGGTGTTTTTTAGCGGTGTATCCTATGTCTTTGTCTATGTGGCACCATAGTTAATGAGGAAAGAGATTGAGGTTGTATCTTAGCTAAGGAACTCCTCTTGCACAAAACCATAGGAAAAAAGAATGGTTAGGCCAATCAAATTCATGCATGTCATCTAAATAATTAAATTTAGATACACCACTTAATAAACAATGCATTGTAGAAGTTGTCTCTTAAAAATTTATTTACCTTAGAATAATGTGCTAAGATACACCCCATTATGAAAGGCCTAAGCCAATTAGATTTCCGACTCAAGTCATGGCAAAAGGTGGTTGCACCCCTGCAAGGCTATGGGCCGGACTTCCGCGGACCATTCACACGGATGTGGCATGCCACGCCCCCAGGCCAAGCTCATATGTGTAGTGTTCCTTTTCTCTTATTGTTCCAATCACATGGAGGTTCAACTCTTCTTTCATTAGGAATGTGGAACTAATGGTTTGTACCTCCACCTCTTGTCATACAAGAAGCTTGAGATTTATTAGAAAACTCTATAACCTCATATGGGCTAGCTCATAGCAGCTCCTATATTTGAAACAACAATATGTTGGTCCACATGCATGCGCAACATGGCACTAGTGGGGAGGAGATTGCGGTGCAGGCCTATCGATCTGATCTACTACCGACCTGATCTACGATCACCCAGGCCTCATGACCGGAGGCTCAGTAGTGAAGTCTAATTCGGCTGGTACTATCATGGTTGAAGATGCCAAGGCAACAAGCCTAGAGGAGGTTATGCGAGATGGCTGCAGCGGTGCGTAAACTTGATTATTCCAATGTCCCAGTATTTTTTAACAAATTTGTCCTTTTTGGCTAACAAACTCGCTTGATATGGCGCTGAATCTAGGGTTATAACCAACGCCTCTCTTGCTTCTCCACCCAGCCCCTCTATTCCCTCCCACATCCGCCCCCAGCCGCCCCAAGCTCTCTCTCTCTCTCCTGTTTTCCCCTAGCTATCAAATCTTAGTAAAATCCGGTGATTTCTTCAATTGGGACCATGGAAGTCTTCTTAGATGTAATTTCTCCCCAATTCAAATGTTAAATTTCATCTCATTTCATCCCGTTCCATCTCTATTTTGCTGAATGATAGATTTATTGTATAAATATTTTGTTAGTAATGTTTATTTGAGAAATGGGTGGTAATTGTGTGTTTGCAATGAATGTGTGCTATGTCGGTGCCATTTAATGTGGTGTTGGCGCCTAGTCTGCCTGGCGCCGACGTGCACGGTTTTGGCGCGGTTCAAAATGGCGCAGAGTAGAGGATCAGATTTCGAAATAGTTTCTGGAATGGGTCAGACCCGGAATTAGTTAGCCAAAAAGGGAAGATTTATCAAAAAATACAACGTCCCGCCCTCTCACATTGACATGGTTCCCAAGAGATATGGCAGCGACGTGCCGTGAGGGCCTTAGGGGCTGTTTCGTTGTGCTTATTTATGGCTTTTCGCTTTAGACTTATAAGCCACAAAAGCATCTAAATAGGTGCTTTTCATTTTGGCTTTTGGCTTATACCATCATACTACTATGTCCAGTTAAAATCCAAAAGCCAAAGACAAAAACACCTATTTTGGTGCTTTTGTTTCTTATAAAGATTTAAGCCAATCAAACAAGCTCTTAACCTGCTTTATTTCAGGGGCTTCTCTGTGTTGTCTGTGAGGCGCAACTTCTCTAAAATGTCTGGATCTAGCTAGCGAGAAGTCGCCAAACGGTACTGTGTTTGCTTATTGGTGGTTTCAAAAAAAGGTATGTGTGTTCTCTAAAATGGGGCTTCTCTAGTTGTCTGTGAGGCGCAACCACTGGTGGAAAACAGGGCTGTAGTCCCGGGCCGCAACGGGCTCTAGTCCCGGTTTTGGGCCCGGGACTGCGAAAACGGGACTAGAGGCCCCCCCTCTAGTCCCGGCTTGCAACGGCCCGCGACTGATAACAGTCACGTGGTTGTTTCAGCGCTGGGCGGAACTCTAGTCCCGGCTGTAACACCACCCGACTAAAGGTTTCTGCAGAAACACATTTCATCGCTGCGTAGATTGTGTATTTCCTTTTTTTTGCCATTTCGCTCCTTTTTCGCTTTGTGTTTCACTATAATTCAAACATATATTTCAGTATATATATTATACGCTACTACATACACACTACACGTCGATGTATTTATATAATTAATTGATCCCTTGCAAGCATACATATAATCAATCATATCAAAAGGAAGAAATGTTTTGAAATTACATGGTCATTGATGAATATATATATATATATATATATCATATCAGCTACATGAAGATGACAAAGGCAAATCGAGTTCCACGTCATCCGCATAATGCTCTCCATGTACATCAAGGACTTCCTTCATCATAAATCCCGCCAGCTCCTCTTGAATTGCCCTTATGCGTTGGTCTGGCTCTAGTTTCTCCCGCAAATCATAAATATAATGTGACTCAACTTTACGCCTTCCGTCAACTCGGATGTACTCTCGCACGTAGTATCCACATAAATGAGTTTCCGGTGGCTGCTGTAAAGTCTTCACCATTTTATAAGTTAACTCCTCTTTGAATGGACCTGGTATTTTCTGTCTGAACCGTGTCCAACAACTGCTCGGCAAAGAAAATGAACAAAGGAGTTATTAGTTACTTGATATCAGGAAATGAATGAAAGAGGATGATATAATGCGATAATGATTGAAATTACTTATGGAGCATTGCTTTCATGTCGCTTCCACTCTTGGTCCCAACTTAATGAGTCGTGGACTTCAACTAGGAGTTGTCAATTTGAATGTTTAGCAAGATCCAGTGGAATCATGGACACTTACATAAGCATACATGCATAGCTCATCCAAAGAAGCAAAAATAAAATGTGTACAAGATATAATTACTCACTTGAAGTTGTAAGGAAATAGTATTTTAACAAATTATGCTCGTTAAGAACCTGCAGTGTCTTCCTCCACGCCTTTGGGGTGATTCTTTAACGATATTCATTAATGATATATGGGTCAATGAACCCAACGTCAGATCTTCTAGCTCTTTGCATTCAAACATCTTCATTCTGTGGAATATAATATCATCATACAAAAGAATATATAGTTAGGATAATATTAAATGCAATGAACGAGCTAAAGCTACAAACTTAATTATAGAAATAAATAACTAATGAGCAACCAATGATAGATTTGTCGAGGGCACGCTGGTTGTATAACTGAAATGGGGCCAGTCATTTGAACTGTATCGAGTATGGTTTGAAGTGATGCTCCTTTCTAACGTCCACCGGAAACCAATCTTTATGATGATTTTTTTCTGCTTGCGACATGTACCATTCATGCAGATTTCACATATGTGTGGATAGACGCGTGAGCTCCTCATTACTGACTAGAGGCTCCCCTTGGACATACTGTCGTACTATCTGACCCATTGGTGTATCTTCATAGCCTAAATATTGACCAAGAGACATATTTGCTTCGGTAGCAAGTGCTTTGGCCTCCGATACAGTGATGCCCATTAGTGCAGCATTAGTACGGGCTCTGGGGTCCATTATTTGCATGTCCATATCCAATTCAGCTCTGAAGGCCTTATCGAGGTCTAAAATGACTTTGAGCGGGGCGACCGATTGATTCTTCTGTGCTCCGAGCTGGGCAACTTGCTTCCCGCTTTTTGCACTTGTGATTTTTTTCTTCTGTGCTTGCTTAATAATCTCCCGGTCATAGTCTGATTCCACATTCATCGATATCTGGGGTGGTTGCTCAAGAAAGGACTTAGCCTACTTTTTGGTTTTTTTGTTATATACCGGCTTTGGCTCAGGCTTTTTGGGTGCAAAATGCGCCTTAACTTGGGCAGCCACATCCGCGTTAGTTTACTCATCGGTCTTGTCATAAGGTCTCTTTGGAAGAGCCAAGGATATCGACTATCTTCGGCGTTTGAACTTTCTTCGATGTGGGGCGCGGGGGAACGTAAACTTCCGTTTCTTCGACGAGGTAGTAGTATTGCACGAAGGCGGAGATCGAGTTGATGTACTCCTGCTGCGGCGATCGTCAGTGGGGCGGGGTGGACTTGGAGGTTGGCGATAATCAGGTTGGGGTGGACTTGGAGGTTGGCGATAATCGGGTTGGGGTGGACTTGGAGGTTGACGATATTCAATGCTGGGTGGATTTGGATTCCTTGGAGTCGATGGCCTTGGCGCCGAGCCTGGAAACTTGATGTACTTCTTATTCCATAGAATGATGTTGCGCTTGACATCTCCTAGTTTCGTAAGGCCTTCAGGCGTAACGATTTCAATCTCTAGGTCCGCAAAATCCTCCACTATGTCATCCACCGTGACACGAGCATAGCCTGGTGGAATTGGAAGTGAATGGTGGAGTGCTCCAGGTAGACAAGAGAAAGCAAGCGATCGCCACCTTGAAGGACATGTTGTTCATTGGCTGATGTAGCTCACATTGTGCCATCTCTCTGACATCATCCACGGGGTAGTGAGGAGCCGGTGCATCATCCAGTTGTGCTTGATCATCAGCACGGACCTCCGTGGAAGCCACGCTGCTTCTCCGTTGGCTAAGATCCAATGCAGCATCATCAGACCGCGGGTGAGTTGACGATGGCGGCCTTTGGCTAATTTCATGCATGAGGTTCTTCAGATCAGCTAGGTCTTGCTCTACCCTAGAGATCCGGTCTGCCTCCCGGTCCTTCTTTCTCTGACGGCTTCTGTAACTGGCATCGTACTGAGGAAACCCTTTATTCCAAGAGACACCGGCGCCTTTGCCTTGTGTTCGTCCTCCCTTTCAGATTCCCTAGGGCGTGTCACTGCCGTTTCTCTCGGGACGAAACAATCCCAATTGAGCATCATTCATTGCTTGAATAAGGTCTTGTGAGGGTTTTAAAATTTTATCATGAAATAATGTCTTCCCTGTTTCTGGGTCCAAGGATCCCCCGTGCCCGTACCACTAGTGCTTTGACCTCTCGGGCCATCCATCTGTACCAGGAGTGACGCCTCTAGCCCTCATATCCTTCACCATAGTTTCCCACTTAGGGATGGCACTCTTGTAGCCACATGTCCCCATTTTATGATGGTATTTCTTGTTGGCAGCATTTAACGCGTTCTTTGCCGACTTTGCCTTTGCTTTATCATATTGCTTGTACTGTACAAAATCGGGTCACTATTCTCTCAATTTCGTTTACTCCTTTGAAGTCTGGAGTTTTTTTTCGCAACATATTTCACAGATAAAATTTTCTTGTGGTTCCTGCAGTTCATCCATCTTGCTCAAGGCCCACCTTGACTTTCGCTCTATTTTCAAGCCCACCCAGCCTTGGGGTAATACCATCTACCTCAAATTCCTCATACTCTGGAGGTAGTATGAAATGCGCTATGAGCTTCTGCCAAAGGTCATCTTTGGCATCATAGGTGACATAGCTGTTGGATTCTTAACCGGCTTTCTTTGACTTATTTCATTCTTGGATGGTGATCGGTAGGTTGTCCCTAACAAGCACCCCGCATTGATTTATAAACATCCTCCGGTGCTTCTCTGGAGCAATCGGTTCACCATCATCATCTATTTCTTCGATGGTGAACCTCTGATTACCATCCAACTTTTTGTTCGCCCTCGCTTCGCTCGAGCTGCCGAAAGTGCTTCGATCCGGTGGGCTAAAAGAAGAAGACAGAGTGATTAATATATATCTAGATCAGTTAATGAATAGAGGTAACACGAGACTTTATATATATATATATATATATATATATATATGTACCTCGCCGGATCCTGTCGAGGGGCCATCATTATTGTTGTTATTTGTTTGTCCTTCGTCCATCTGGTCTTCCCCTTGGTACATTAGGTTTCAGATATGAGGATATCTCTTCCTCGAGCAAAATATCTTTGGCGCCGGTAGTAATATTAAGAGGAATTTCACCTCTTATCATGCCCTGAAGAAAACCTTCACCGATGCGGCCAGGATCTTCGGATGGATCCATGACTTAATTATCTATAAAAAAAAGAGAGTTAAATAGGTTAGAAAAAACAATAATCCTAATAACTAAAACAATATAATCCTAATTATAATAATCCTAATATTATTTGTGCTAAAACAATAATCATAATAACTAAAACAAAAAATAACCCTAATCCTAATCCTAATTATAATCTTAATAAATAAAACAAAAAAATCACTAAAACAATAATCCTAATCCTAATTCTAATATTTTATTTAAAACAATAATCCTAATACTAAAACAAAAAACCCTAATATAAAAAAACTATAAAAAAACTATAGAAAAAACTATAACATTTCCTAATATTAATTGAGGTAAAACCTAATATTATTTGTGGTAAAAAAATAATCCTAATATTAATTGTGGTAAAACAATATAATCCTAGCTAATAACTAAAACAAAAAATAACCCTAGCTAATTACAATAATTAATAACCCTAGCTAACTAATAATTACAAAAAAACCTAGCTAATTCTAGCTAATTACAATTACAATAATTAATAACCCTAGCTAACTAATAATCCTAATCCTAATCCTAATCCTAGCTAATTACAATTACAGTAATTAATAACCTAGCTAACTAATAATTACAAAAAAAACCACACCACCAGATTCTCTTCGAGCTCTCACCGATCGAGGCATCATGGCGGCACAAGACAAGACGCAATGAGGCATTGAAGGCTGAGGCAATGCACGAGACAAGGCGGAGATCGACGGCACCGGAGCTAGGCAGGCGGGCGACGGTAGCACGGGCGGAGCTGGTACGACGAGCACATACGACGGTGGAGCGACGGCGAATCGACAAAGACCTCCCCGCCTCGCCTTCGCCGAGAAATGCGGCGTTGGGGCAGCAACTCCGGCGCGTAATATATAGGGACCCCTTTAGTCACGGGTCAAGCCACGGACTAAAGGGTCTTTAGTCCCGGGTCGTGGCTTAACCCGCGACTAAAGACCCCCTCCCCCTTTAGTCGCGGGTTAAGCCACGGCCCGGGACTAAAGGGTTTTTTCGGCTGCTTCGTTTTCACGCGCGCAGGCACCCTTTAGTCCCGGGTCCAGCCACGACCCGTGACTAATTTTTTTTTTTAATTTTCTTTTTTAATTCAAATCAAATATAGAAACTTTGGAAAATCATATATTTTATTGTAATAATCCAAATAACACAAATAATATGTCTATTATTATCAGAAAAATATAAAGAATCTTAATATAATATCCATTTATCTGTTTGCATCATTTATAAATTATTTCATTTGTAAATTTTATTTTTTTAATTCAAATCAAATATAAAAACTTTGGAAAATCATATCTTTTATTGTAATAATCCTTATAACACAAATAATATGTCTATTGTTATCAAAAAAATATAAAGAATCTTAATATAATATCCATTTATCTGTGTGCATCATTTATAAATTATTTCATTTGTAAATTTTCTTTTTTAATTCAAATCAAATATAAAAACTTTGGAAAATCATATCTTTTATTGTAATAATCCAAATAACACAAATAATATGTCTATTATTATCAAAAAATATAAATAATCTTAATATAATATCCATTTAGTCCCGATTGTAGTCACAAACCGGGACTAAAGATATTTCCCGCCATTTCCCACCGCTTCTCGCCAAGTTTTCCCGCCCTTTCCTTTCTACGAGAGCTTTTTGTCCCGGATGTAGTCACTAACTGGGACTAAAGATATTTCCCGCCATTTCCCAAAGCTTCACGCCAAGTTTTCCCGCCCTTTCCCTCTATATTTAGGGCGATCACGCCATGGCTATCCACACATCCACACCTTCCTCTCTTAGAACAATGGACAACGCCTACTGGGCCATTCTGACCCTCGAGGAAACCGAGGCGCTGTGCGCCTTCAACTACCCTTGTCCGCCGGGCTACCGGCCGCCCGCCGGCTGGATGTTGAGCGCTGGACGGGTTCATGTCCCTCCTGTTCCTCAAGGTTCTGCACGCCAGGCGGCCATCACAAACCACTTCTACCACGATCTCACGCCGGAGCAGCGGATGGATCCCTAGTGGGATCCCGACAACTACGACACCTGGAATGCCTTCTACGCTAATAGGCGGGAAAGGGAGCTCGCCAGGTACGAGGGTGATGGCCCGCCACCGGTGAACCACAACGGTCGCCGCCTGTGGTGGGCGAACTGCATCATCGGAGTGATGCGCTACATCGCCGGGAGACCATCCTGCCGCGTGCCCACAAGTCCACCCGCCACAGAGCCACAAAAGGCCCCACAGGCCCGGCGTAAGCATCGCCTTCCAGAGACCCCCGCCCGCCGTGAATCCGAGGCTGGAATGGCCTCGTATATGCCATGGATGGGCCGAGGATCCCTGAGTGGCAGTGTGACGGCGATGATGATGATGATGACGAAGAAGACCCTGAAGCTGCGTACTATAGGACTAGGCATGATTATGACTAAAGGGGGCGACTTTAGTCCTGAGTGTTAGCTAGTCCCGGTTTTTAATATTAATAAATGTCATGAGTGTTACCTAATAAATAGAGGGAATGCCTATATAAAGAGAGGGTTCATCTTTAGTCCTGGTTGGAGAAACCAACCGCGACTGAAGGGATTGCGGTAGACTGGGCCAGGCAACACTGATAATAGGAGTGATTATCGATATTATGTCGTGCGGCTTGTACCTTGTCCCGGATGGTGTCACCAACCGGGACTAAAGATGAACCTTTAGTCCCGGTTGGAGACACCAACCGGGACTAAACATGAGTCAGCACTAATAATAGGGGTGAGTGTCAATATTATGTCGTGAGTGTCGACATTATGCCGAGCTGCTTGTACTATAAATAGGCATCCTTGTGAGTCTAGTCCTCCAGCCAGTTTGAGGCATCTCCAAGATGGTTTTCGAGAGCAGGGACACCACTACGGACAGTTTCAGGGAGATGCCGACGGAGCCCAGTCCTCCAGCATCTCCGAGAAACTGGTCATAGAGGCACTCCCTAATATGTGAAATTAGTTAGCTCCTAGGAGTATTGATCTAGTTAGAGAAGTTACAAGCTGCAAGATGGTTTTCGAGAGCAGGGACACCACTACGGCCATTTTCAGGGAGATGCCGACGGAGCCCAGTCCTCCGGCATCTCCGAGAAACTGGTCATAGAGGCACTCCCAAATATGTGACATCACGCGTTTGCAGATCAGATCTTAATGGTAAGTATGAATAGTTACTAAAGGCCCTCCTTTAGTCCCGGTCCAGCCACAAAACGGGACTAACACACTCAAGATTGTTTGTAGACAACACTATAAAAATGGACACATGCATGGAGCATCTTCACGCATAAAATGTTACAATTATTACATATCATTTCTTCGTGTGTGTTCCTTTCTGATCCCGTAGTATCCATGGAGCATCTTCATTCATTAACACGATGCTTGGGTCATCCTTCACCGCGAGGGGCGGAATTTCATGAAACTTATCACAATCTTCCCGACATGTCTTGTCCTCCACTCCCATGATGTTTCTTTTTCCTGAAAGAACTATGTGGCGCTTTGGCTCATCGTCTGATGTATTCTTTTTCTTATTTTTTCTTTTTCTAGGTTTGGTAGACATGTCCTTCACATAGAAAAGCTGAGCCACATCATTGACTAGGACGAATGGTTCCTAAGTACCCAAGATTGTTGAGATCCAACGATGTCATTCCGTATTTCTTGTCTACCTCAACCCTCCTCCTCCGCCGCCTTGACCCATTTGCACCAAATAAGGGACCTTAAAAGTAGGTCCATACTCAAGTTCCCATATCTCCTCTCGTAACCATAATATGTGGTCTTTGACCCATTGTTGTCTGTTGCATCAAAGCGACACCACTATTTTGGTTGGTGCTCTTTTTATCTTGGGCTATCGTAAAATGTATACCCATTTATCTCGTACTTGGAAAGTCGATATAGTCAAGATGGTGACCTAGACAACAAGTATAGCTGATCTCCAAGAGTGTTGTTTTTGATGAGATGTTGCAACCAACCCAAACTCTTTATGTGTTCATCTCTAATCCAAGAGTCATGCTTTCGTGGTTGTTGAGCGTAAGATTTTCTTGTGTTCCTCGATATATGGGTGCCAAGATAGAATTTCAGAGAATGTTGTAATGTGCTTCGTGTAAGAATGTTCGTCCCTACATATTATTGATTTCCTTCCTAGAGTACCCTTTCCACTCAATCTCCCTCATACCGCTGATTGAGGAAGACCAATCGGCTTAAGGTCGAACAAAGTCAACACAAAATTCAATGACCTCCTCTGCTCCATAGCCCTTGGAGATGCTTCCTTCCGCCTAGCACGGTATTTAACATATTTCTTTAAGATTCCCATGAACCTATCAAAGGGAAATATATTGTGTAGAAATACAGACCGAGAATGGAAATCTCTTCGACTAGGTGAACCAAAGAAAGGCCATAATATTGAAGAAGGATGGTGCGAACACCAACTCAAAACTGACAAGACATTGGACCACATCATTCAGAACGTGGTAGATCTTCGTGATTGATTATATTCGAGAGATTGCATTGAGAAATGCACATAGCTTCATAATGGGTACTCGAACATTATCGTAGAAGCCCCTCAATGCAATCGAAAGCATTTGCGTCATAATCACGTGGCGCTCATGAGACTTTAGGTTTTGGAACTTTTTTCCGCCATATTTATTATTCCCTTTATATTCGATTTGAAGCGACGGACCTTAATATCGCTTAGGCATTCAAAAATATTTCCTTCTCTTGTTTGGTAAGAGCGTAGGGCATGACCTTGAAACCATTCTCGATGCAGCCATCCGGGTCTTTCATACGTTGATGGTCCTTTCGTGCTTCCGGTGTATCTTTTGTCTTCCCATACACGCCCAAGAAGCCTAGCAGGTTCACGCAAAGATTCTTCGTCACATGCACCACATCGATTGCAGAGCGGACCTTTAAGAATTTCCAATATGGTAGCTCCCAAAATATAGATTTATTCTTCCACATGGGTGTGTGTCCTTCAGTTTTCTAACAGATTTTCCTCCGTGACCCTTTCCAAAGGTTACCAGCTGATCCAAATCTTTGACCATATCAAATATATCAGCACCAGTACGCTCCTTAGGCTTCGTCCGGTGACATGCCAGACCGTTGAAACGCTTGCCTTTCTTTCTTAAGGGATGCTTGGCCAAAAGAAATCGACGATGCTCATTGTATACATTCTTCTTACAATGTTCCAAATATATACTTTAGTCTCATCTAAACAGTGTGCATGCATTGTATCCCTTGTTTGACTGTCCCGAAGGTTACTAAGAGCAGGTCAATCATTGATTGTTCCAAAAGCAATGCTCGGAGGTTAAATTCTTCCGCTTGTGCTCATCCCACACGCCAGATCCCGGTTCGTGCCACAACTGTAAAATTTCTTCCACTAATGGCCTTAGGTACACATCAATGTCGCTTCGGGTTGCTTCGACCTTGGATCAACACTGCATCATAATGAACTTCCGCTTCATGCACAACCAAGGAGGAAGGTTATAGATGCATAGAGTCACGGGCCAGTGTCAGGATCGAGCTCGCTTCCCCAAAGGGATTCATGCCATCCGTATTTAGACCAAACCTTAAACTCCTCACGCCATCCGCAAAGTCCGGTACTTTCTATCGATTTTTCTCCATTGCGACCCATCAGCGGGTGTCTCAACATCCCATCCGACTTACGCCTCTTTATGCCATTGCAACAACTTGGCCTGCTCTTTGTTTCGAATAAGCGCTTTCAACCGTGGTATTATAGGAGCATACCACATCACCTTCGCAGAACCCTCTTCCGGGGCTCGCCTCAACGCCACCAGGGTCATCTCGCCTAATCTTATACCAAGTGAAGTGCATACCGGCATGCATCTAAATTCTCATACTCCTCACCGCGTAGAGGATGCAGTCATTAGGGCATGCATGTATCTTCAACCACTAAACCTAGAGGGCGTATAACCTTCTTTGCTTCAGACGCATCGCGGGCAATACATTATCTTTTGGAAACATATTCTTCATCATTTTCAGCAACTTTTCAAATGAGGAGTCAGGTATAGCACACTGAGCCTTCCATCGCAGCAATTCCAGTGTGCTGCCCAGCTTTTTCGGACCATTTTCGCAATTTGGGTACAACAACTTTTTGTGATCCTCTAGCATGTGATTGAACTTCTCCCTATCCTTTTCAGTTTCACAATCTCTTCGTGCATCGGCAATGGTCCGACCAAGATCATCAGCGGGTTCATCATGTGTCTCTTCTTCATCCTCCCTTCAAAGATCCCTCATGGAAGTATCTCCGCACTGTGGAAACCATGATAGTTGTCATCCTCCTCCTCTTCTTCATTGTCTTCCATTATAACCCCTCTCTCTCCGTGCTTGGTCCAACAATTATAACTGGGCATGAAGCCGGACTTCAACAGGTGGCTGTGAAGGGTTTTTGAGTCAGAGTAATCCTTCTGATTCCTACATTCATTACATGGACAGAATACAAACCATTGTGCTTGTTTGCATCAGCAACACGGATGAATTCATGCACGCCATTAATGAACTCGCCAGAGCGTCGGTCAGTACCATACATCCATTCCCGGACCATCTGCATTATAGTAAAAGTATATCAAAAACCATTACACATCATGATAAAATTATTACAAGTTATATTGAGAGCTTCTAGAGCATTAATTTTGAATTTTGAAAATTTTACATGCACCAATTTGTGAATTGGAGAAAACAATCAACATGATAAATGTGGAGTTTTTTATTATTCTTCTAACAGTGAAAACCTCATTCCATTCTAAGCTCTGAAACTCTAAAATTATACATTTCAATTTTCAGTAACTATGTGCCTAATCAAAATTTGTTACACATATATATCAAAATCCTTCTAGCTACTTCTAGAGCATGCATGCATTTGATCCATATCTCTATACTTCTAGAGCATTATAGAGCTAAAGTAGCAATAAGAGATGCAATAATGAAGTTATAACCTTTTAAAGCTTTGGATTTAGGTGTTGCAAACTAAATCTTGAGAAAAAAATGGCATGAACTCCTTGCTTCTTTGAGAAAATGGCCACCATATGCTTTAGGCAGCTGACCAGAAGCTGTATATATATATATCGATGGATTAACTAGTCCCGGCCGTGATACGACCCGGGACTAATAGTCCCTAAAAGAGTTGTTGGCCCGCCCAGCTTATTAGTCCCGGGCCAGACACGGACCGGGACTAGAGCTCTGGTCCGCCCGGACTAGTGTCTTTGGCCATTTCTAGCTGTTGGAGGCCTCACGGCTCGGGACTAGTGCTAGCACTAGTCGCGGTTCGTGACGGGCCGCGACTGGTGACATTGTTCAGATCGAACCGAAGGTCTGTTTTCCAGTAGTGAACTTCTCTAAAATGTCTGGATCTAGCTAGCGAGAAGTCGCCAAACGATACTGTGGTTGCTTATTGGTGGTTTCAAAAAAGGTATGTGTGTTTTCCCGTGGAATCACAAGATCACATATCAGGCAATGTCAATGAGCGTGCTTTGTGCCCTTGCTGAAGGTGGTGGATCGAAGTTCCCTTTGGGGATGAAATCTTAAGTGTGTCCTTTGGTTGCACATCATCACCACCAAGCATGTATTAATTATTATAGCCTTCTTGAAGGATTTGTCTATGAGTTGGATTTTTTGTTGTTCCGTCACCTATCGTAGGGTTTATGTACATCGGGTTGCAACACGTTCCATTTAGGATGTCCTCTGGATTTCTTTACTGTTTGAAAGAATATTTGTTCGGCATCAATGCTTGGCTTTGCTTGGCATCGTTGAATACTAAATAATATGTTTGTATGCATCAACCGGTGCAGAAACCGGGAGTCTTCCTCATTTTAGAAAAAGCTAATTGCATGTAATAACGGAGGATGTTGTATTGAAACAAGAGTTAGGCACTATAAATTAGATCCTGGCTACCAGCAATTATTTTGTCCATGCATGTCGCCATCTCAATTATTCAATCATATCATCATATAGATATGTTTAGATAATCTCTATATGACTTGTGCATCAATTTCCTCTCTCAACAAATGGGCACATTTTTTGTAATTATAATTTTTTAAAATACGCACAACATGAGTCATGGGGGGCATGATGTTGACGAACAGAATGATGCGTCAAGTTTATCTTAGAATACAATGGGAGTACACACACCATGATGAAGGAAAATATTACATTTCAGTATGTCAGAAAATGCAGAAAGTTAAAACATAGAATCATCATACACACACACATATACACACACGCACACGCACACGCACACGCACACGTGCACGCGCGCACCCCCCACCCCCACCACGCACACAACTTTAGCATATCAGCCCGATATTGAAAGGATTAACTTAGGACAAACCGCAAAACTCAGACGAAAATCAGGTCTCAGTGGCGTTTTCACTAACATTTTATTTGTCAACCACCATCATCATCGTTCATCAGTCTAGGAGTCCACGTCGCCAATTGTCTCTTAGCTTGAAAGGCCCCAGCCCCGACCCTTCAAAGTACCTTTAAGACGAACTGCAGCACCAGCTTTGCAATTTCCTACCCCTGCAACTCACCCCACAAATCAATCCAATTAACCACTCTATTTAACAGAAGATTCTGTTCTTTTGGCCATTTATGCTCAAAAACGTCATGTTCCTAGCTTTTCATATGGTCCATGGCACGGCAGCAACACCCACGGTCTTCAGATTCCTATTCTTTCACCTAACCCTTTCAGCCACACATGGAAGTATGCATTAGCATCAGGAACTGGCTGACACTGCATCCCCTTGACACAAGATAAAACATTGCAAATGTATCTGGCTAATGGGGAAGTGAATACCTGTTGACCTTTGGACTCTATCATTCCACAAAACAAACTAGTTTCTAGACATCTCCCTCCACTCAGAGTTAAAACATATGTTTTCAAGATTTTTTATTGAGTATCAACGAACAAAAAGGTTTTAATTTAAATATAGTGTACATGTCATAATAAGTTCATTAAACAATGTGAGAATCCTATGGGAGTACACGTCATAATAAGTTCATCAGGAAGGGAGTCCCCATTTTTAGGTCTACCTGTCCTAAAGTACTTTCCTTAATTATTTTTGCTAATGTGAGAATCCTACCAGGCACCTTGACCATTAAACAATTTCGAAAGCCTTTTAGACTTGTGGGAATACTCATGCATGGGTGTCCATGTTTAAAAATCCTTAATTCTCCTTTCACAATTATCATGATCCAATCTTTCAAAATACTAGGAAATTCTTCATTTCTAGTATTTAAATGAGAAAGGATCACTTGACTTTATCAAAATCCTTCTCAATGTCAATTTAAAAAAAAACAGGTTATCATTTTCAACGAATTATGTGTTATGCACTTTAGCCCTATAAGACTGGATTCCGAAAGCTAAACCAAGGACGGAGAAGTCACCTGCCACATATGGGGTATAGCTAGCTTTCTGCCCTACGCCAACACACGATGTGCTCATTCCCATGTGTTTTGCACTCTCTTTGACACTTTCCTTTTACATGTGTCTTGGGCACTTTGATGATACTCAATCAATCATGGTCCGTATTTATGCAAAATAAAGAAATAGCACCCCACTCTTATTCAAAGAAATACTATACGATTTCTAGAAGATTTGAATTTCCTTTAGGAGTTTTCTTGTAGAGATGGTCAGATTTGTAGGATTGAAACTGTTAGTAACTCTTTCAGAGTATAAAGTAACTCTTTCAGAGAAATTATTTTAAGTTCATTTAGAAGAAAGATCCATCGAATCTTCAGACATGTTACGAATCTCTTCTATTTGGCTGTGGCGTATCACGTATTTTCAATGACGCTAATATTTTTTGTAAATTCCCAGTCATATAAAACATGCAGCGTTCTCTTCAGATTTTCTATGTTATTAGAAACACCAAATACAGCGTAGCCGTAGACACAAACACACACACACACACACGCATCCATTGCCAGGAGACAACGCAAGTAGTGGATGAGAGTTTCTAGATTAATGAGTTCACCATGTATGGCCTTGACGATGACATCACCATCGACTGAAAAAATATTACTCCCTCCGATTTACATTAATTGTCACTGAAATAAATGTATATAGACATATTATAATATTAGATACATCTAATTCAACGACAAGTAATATGGATCAGAGGAAGTACTATCCTTTAGTAACACATACAAATGATGAGTTGACAACTTTTAGTCGTCTATGTAGTTAATGATGGAACCGATGGTTGTCTGAATTGAACTATCTTCTCCAATACACTGACGCTTTGTAAGTCCTTTGCCTGAGTTGAGGGTGCATGGGGCGAGAGATGGTACATGAGGAGGCCGGATGATGAGGACATGATGTGAACATCGACCTCAGTGGCTGGCACGCATCCCTAGCCAGTTGAGCCCGATGGTGGGTGGGTGTCGACATTTCCTTGGCAGAATCTGGCGTGTGTTGTTTCATGCATCGCCATTATCATAGGCTGATTAGCACATCGATCGTATAGAGGCGCGATTTTCTCGCACATCGATCGTACAATGCATGCAAAATTGGGCGGTGCCGGCCAAGGTAACTCCTGTAGTCTTTCTCCTGGACTCGGGCGCTGCAATATTGGACGGAGCCTATTAGGCATGGCCCAGACTATCGAAGCGCTCAGGCGTCCGGTATTACAGCGTGCATCAGGCGATAAATAGTAATTGCAAGAGAAAGTGACCAGGTGAAGCAAGCTCTGGTCTCGTGGTAAATGCTATTTATCGCTCAGCGCGTGCGTTTATAGGACATACGTATTGGGCCGGCCAACTTAACGTTTTAATATTATTCTGTTTTTTTGTTTTTTTGGTTCCTTTTCTTTTTGTTTTCTCTGTTTTCAAAACATTTTTAAAAGATGAACTATTTTCAGATATGAACTTTTTTGAATTCCCTCAGTTTTCGAATTCCAACAGTTATTTTTTAATTTGAACTATTTTGAATTTGAACATATTTTAAAAATGAACAATTTTTTAATCTGCATAGTTTTTAGAATATGAATATTTTTATATTTGAATATTTTAAACATCTGCGAAAACTGTTCACATTTTAAAACAGTTTAAATTTGAAAATGATTAAATTCGAAAAAACTAAAAGCAGTGCACTTGTTTTTTTAGGAAATAAAACACTTTATTATAGCAAACAAGCCGTCTTATTAAAAACCTCTCATTCCCCTTCGGTACATGGTAAGAAAAAGAGTGCGTCAGAAACTTGCTTCTCCATGTTTACATAATCATTGCATTGTGTACTAGGGATACAAATAATATCAGGAGTTCCTAAAAACCAAGTATGACGACCAACACTAAGCGAAGCCGAGATTTCGTGCCAAAGTGTGAGCTTCTTGATTTGAAACTCGCTTCTCATGGACAAACGACATATCTAGAAAGTCTCTCTTGCTTGCCTTGATTTCCTGCACAATTGTGCTAAATCTTTCCAGATTAGCATTTTTCAGGCTATTGACCACCACCAAGCAATCTAATGCCACCAACACGTGCTCCATCAATAGATCCTTCCCCAAGGCAATAGCTTCACGGCACGCCAACGCTTCAAGGGTCCCGGGGTCTGTAATTCCCCGAAACACCACAGCCAAAGCACCCAGGTAAACCCCCTTCATCTGTTCGACAGACCGCTGCAACAGCCATGACGTTTCCTTTCTTGCGAACTATAGCGTCGACGCTAATATTTGTCGATCCCTCCGGAGGAGTGATCCACTGAGGCTCGGTCACCTCTTGCTGTTGGCCTCCCCTCCTTGTGATAGGAACCATGGAGAGGTCGAGGTCCCGCGGCATCGATTCCACAAAAATATGGGTGGACATAGGGCTCTGATATTCTCCTTCATGTATCGCCTTCCGTAGCGCAAACCAGATTGCCCATAGCGTAATAAAGCACCGAATGAGATCCTCATGCTTAATGGTATGCATCAGCGTGAACAATCACTGCTTTGGTTCAGGCTCCATGGTTCGGTCCATATGTTCAGTAAGAAGCTTCTTGCCTAGACCGAGCGGCTCATCGGACACTCTAGAAGTGAATGCCTCCATGAATCCCACCTACCACATAGCGAGCATAGATCATCCGCTGCCATGTGTGTATGATAGCGCACATCCCGTGGGTATAGAATGTTTCAAGGCGCCATAAAAAACCTTGATCTTTGTTGTACCTTAATTTTCCACAACGAGGTCCATGCTCTCTCCTCCCTCCGCTGGTCCGAGCTCGACATCTCCTCAGCCAACCACGCCTCCGCCTCCGCTTGGAGTTAACCAGATGCGGTATGCGATTTCACCGAGAAGGTGCAGCTGCGCTCAAACTTCCACGCCTGTAAGTCATCTACTCATCGAGTGGATAGAGGAATTGGTTGAATCAGCTCCACATCCATGGGTAAAAATAATCTGCCGATGTATCACGCGAGCGGTGGCTCACTCTTCTTGCAAGAAATAGGTCTCATCGATGTATCACGCTGAATCCAGTTGTCATTCCAAGCACGTGTGTAGCCCTGCACCAATTCTTCGAATGAGCCCTCGCTTCAAAACGCTCTTCCTTCCACAATAGATCGCCATAGCTGCGATTCATGAGAGCCCACTTGTGCATCCAGAAGTCATCCTCGGAAAATAAGCTTTTTAAAACCATAAAACTAAGGGTCTCGGGGTTCTGAATTATCCTCCATGTCTGTCTTGCAAGGAGAGCTAAATTAAAGAGCTCAATATCCCTAAATCCCAGTCCTCCAACATACTTGGGCATACACATGTCCTCCCAAGATACCCAACAAACTTTCTGTTTTCCATCCTTGCAACCCCACCAGAAATTACGGATTAAACTGTTAATGTGATGACAAAGGCCTCGTGGCATCTTGAAGCACGACATAGAGAAGACGGGTATAGCTTGTGCCACAGACTTGATAAGAATATCTTTTCCGCCCGCCGACAAGAGAATTTCCAACCATCCCTGGACATGCTTCCAGATTCTATCTTTCAAATATTTGAAAGCCCCATTAACACCGCCCAACATCAGTGGGCACCCCAAGATACTTGTCGCTTAACGACTCATTCTAAACATTCAGCCTATCCTTCATCATCTATCGCATGTCCTCTGGACAACCCTTGTTGAAGTACACAAAAGATTTGTCAAGATTTATTCTCTGACCCGAAGCCTGACAGTAGACCTCTAGGAGATCGGAAACCTCGTCCGCCCCCTCCACACTTTGCTTTGACAAACAGCAAGCTATCATCAGCAAATAGTAAGTGGTTTACCGCATGAGCGGAATTTGCCACCATTAGTCATTGGAGGTTCGATGATGGAACAACACTTTTGGTTTTAAGAGGCACGAGGCCCTCTGCTGCAAGCGTAAACAAATATGGAGAAATAGGATCTCCGTGGCGGATTCCACGGTAGGCTTGAAAGAATCCGTCAAGAGCCATTGAACAAAACCGAGAATGTCACCGAGGTAACCATCCTCATCACCAATCTTACCCATTCGAGTTGAAACCGATCTTAATCATGATGGCCTCCAAATGTGCCCACTCAACTCTGTCCAGCTTTAAAGCGCAGTGCATGTGCTTCTTAGCCTTATTTCGCTTCATAAAATATAGGCACTCTTTAGCTGTTATGATATTATCTATGATCAGTCTTCCAAGGAAAAAGGACGACTGTTCCTGCGAGATCACCTCTGGCAGTATCTTTTTTAGACGGTTAGCAAGCACCTTCGAAACAATTTTATATATAACATTGCATAAACTAATAGGCCTGAACTGACCTAGTTCTGTAGGGCTTGTTACTTCGGGATCAACACTATATATGTATCATTTACCACCTTTGGGGCGTTGTCTTCACCACGTAAAATGTGTAGCACCGCCGAGTGACTTCTTTCCCACATATACTCCAATTATGCTGGTAAAAATGCGCCGGAAAGCCATCCAACCCCGGTGCCTTTGTTGGGAACATCTGGTAAAGCGCACACTTCACCTCCTCCTCGGTATATGGGGATGTAAGATCATCATTCATCTGTGTCGATACTTTACACTTGACTGTATCGAGCACTCCCTCCATATTCCGAGTACCCTCAGTATGATATAAACCATGGAATAAACTGCTCGCTAAGCTAGCAAGCTCCCCTAGGTCCTCGGTTAACTCCCCATTAGGTCGCCTCAGACTCAAAATCTTATTTTTATTTTTGCGTCTACTCGCTTGTTTATGAAAAAAGTGAGTGTTTTTGTCCCCTTCCGCCAGCCATTGCACACGCGACCGTTGGCGCCACATTATCTCTTCCCTCTGTTGTAAGTCCGCCTGTTTGTCGAGTAGCAGTATCTCCTCCTGTGACGGGCCGACATGATCAGGAGCAGCCCGCAAGCGCTCGAGCTTCTCCCATAACAGTCGTAACTCCTTAACACTGCCATAAATGTCCCTATTACAGCTTGAGCTCTAAGAGGTAGCTCAGAGTTTCTCTTTTAACTCCTCCGTACAATTGCTTCTGCCACTATTCTCCCATGTTTTCTTCAGGAAAGGATCAAACTCACCGTGCGTCTCCCACATAACCTCGTAGCAAAACAGACAGTCTCTCTTCGCGCCCTCGCCGGGTGCACACTGAAGCAAAAAGGCGAATGATCCGAGGTGGAGGCCATCATATGTTTCAGCTTCGCCATTGGGTACCTCTGACTCCAACTCGTCGAGGCCAACGCTCTATCCAGCCTGGTCCGACAGTAAGTGCCACCAACAACGTTTTTCTTAAAGTCCAAGGTACACCCTGGTACCCTAGATTCATCATACCACGGGTATCTACAACATCACGAAAGGCCGCAATTTGAGCGCGGCACCTCTCATTCACTCCAACATGTTCATGCCTATGTAACACTTCATTGAAGTCACCAATACAAAGCCATGGGAGATCCGTCGATGATTTGATGAACTTCAACATGTCCCACGTCTTATGACGCTCACGAAGTTGGGCTTCCCCATACACACATGTCAACCGCCACTTATCCATACCAGAGGATGACACCATGATGTCAATATGGTACTGAGAATAAGGAAGAATCTCAACTAATATTTCATTGTTCCAAAAGATTGCAAGACCACCTTTTCAGCCAGAGCTACTGACCACAAAACCCCTATCATGACCTCGCAAACGAGCTAATCCTTCCACTCTAATTTTATGTAACTAAGTCTCAACTACATAAAGTATAGTGGGGGTGTGGATCCGGGCCAAATCACGGAGCTCACACACTATTGCAGCCACACCCATCCCATGACAGGTCCAAAGAAAAATACTCATTTATCTTGGCGGACCTCCGCAATGGAGCCCGCCCTCTCTGAACTTTCCTTAGTACTTGTGCCGTCATACATCACCTGCTTCCCAACTCCAGACTTCTTGTTCATTTTCCTATGTTCTCTCGGTGATAAATATTGAGGGCGGGGGCACCTTCCCCGAAGCCACCCCATCCATATTCAGCTCTCGACACACGGGTGGTGTCTCTTCTAAAATCTCGTCCTCAGCCCTCTTTGCATTTTTCTTTAGAGGGCTAGACACCGTGTCAGAAAGGTCTTCCCCCGGCTCTTTCCCTAATCCCGCCTCCTCTGAATTTCTCTTAGAGATCGTTTGGTATCCATCATTTGGGCCTAGAATCCTGAAATTCATTTTTTAATTCTATCATATGCTGTTTGGTTGGCATAGAATTGGGCTGTCATTTCATTTGGCAAATCCATCCAAATATCCCTATGTATAAACTCAATTCCTATCTTAGACCTGTCATTTCTAAATTTCGGTGGCAGCCAAACATATGGGTGTTTTCGGAATTATAATATAATGAAATGAATCCATGTATTCATTTCATTTCTACTAAATAAAATGAATACCTGGATGTCAAACAACTCTTACGGTTTATGTCATCGGCAGGACCCCTGGGTACCCATTTACGAAAAACACGACCAGCTGGATCGCCTCGTCCAGCCATCCTGCCCCCGCGGCCTCCCCTTGGGCCACATCCACGGTCGTCTCCCGGGCCACGACCCTTGTCCACAGAAACGCATGCCTGGGGTTCCATGGCGCCAATATGCTTCCTCAGAAACCATACAAGAACCGAACTGGCGGTCTGCCTCGTCATCCTCCCCAGTACCACACTCAAGGTAACTGTGGCGCATCAATATGTAGTGCTCACAATACTTTGGTAACTTTTCATACTTGATCTGCAAAAACATCCTCGAACTTCCCTCAAGAGCTAACGGAACAAAGCGCATGAGTGGTTTGGCCGAGTTGAGCTTCACCCGCTCCCGATGGAATTCACCTGTCCTCATCTAAACCGGTTGTAACTCAATAGAGAGCACCTCCCCCACCCTGCTCGCAAGCTGTTCTATGACCTCCTTTTTCCTGAATAGCGTTGGTATCTTGTGGATTTGTATCCACGCCTGAACACCACTAGGGATGACTGACAGCACCATCGTCGCCCCATCGAAGGGTTCAACCATCAGTGCGCAGCCCCTAAATAGCCATGGTCCTTCTAGCATCAAACGATTCCAATCTCCCAGGCAGTGGGCTTACAGTACAAACAGATTGGGTTCCACGGCAGTGAACGAGATCTCTTTTGCCGGATTCCATGCCGCATGTAACGAGTTCTTCAGCGATTGCATACTGAAAGTTTTGCTCGTCAACACCTTGGCAGCCGCCAACCACCTCACCTTAGGCCATCGCCTGACCTCCTCCTTCCCAAGCACGACATCACGCAGTTCTTCCTCGTGCAGGTTCAAGCTCTTCAACAGCTCCTCGATGTTGATCTCCTTCCTCTGTCTTCCCTCTCTTGCCTTTGAACTCTCCTCCATGGCCGGGTAAGCTGGACGAGGCCAGCCTCCTGATAAGCCAGGGGCATGAAGACATGAGGGCGATGAGACGTGGGAACCTGATTCCCGTCAACGGAGATTGGAAATCGCCGCCGCTGTCGCCTAACCCTAGCAGAGACTAGGTCAAGTTTCCTTATATAATTAAAGCAGTGCACTTGTTGGTTTGGACTGGTTTGGAGCGGCCCACAAGGAGGAACCTGCGTGCGGAGCGAACATAGTATGCACTTCAGGCGATAAATAGCAGCCCCTGGCCTCATTGCCATCCAAAGACACAACAGGACAGCTGGCTGGTGTCAATAACCAGTCGCTGGCTGGTGGGCTCGATAAAGGAGACACAACACCGCCATCACGGCATCTCCACTCACCTATCCAGGATGCCAATCTGGACACCGAATTTAGGTCCGGACGCCGAGAATCGGCCCAATCGCGTACCCATGAACATGTTTTCGTCTAGATTTGGGCGAACTTTGGTCCTAACTCCCCAGGCCATTCCCAGGATCCCGGATACACCCTAGGAACACCGGACGAAGTGAACTCGGCAAAAAAAGAATCAGCGTGTGGACCCGCCGAGTCAGCGACGGAAGCCGAGTCGTCGTCATCCACGTCGCTTCGGCCACGTGCCGCCGAATTGCCGCGCCACCGCCATCGCCTCGGCTCACGTGATGGACCGGCGGGCGCTAAACTTCCCACCGTTTCCCATTTCCAGCCCTCGCTGCTACACCGCTACCGCCCTCGCCGACCATCTCGGCCTATAAAAGCCGTACCCATCGCCGGAGTTTCTCACACTCTCTCACAGCTACCTAGCCCAAAACTCCGGTGAACTCACAGCTCTCCTTCCTCACTTAGCAATGGCGGCGAACGTCCGACGCACGCTGCAGACATGGGAAGCCCGGTTGCTCCACGGTGCGGGCTATATGGCGCCGCCGGACTATCGCCTCCCCTTCGCCTGGCAACTCAGCACCGGCGGGATCCCTATTCCGCCGGTGCCAGCCGACAAGGACATCGCCGGAGAGATCCAGGCGGCTATAGACGCCATACAAGACCCGGATCTTGCTGAGGATCCTGGCAACCTGGTCTTCTGGATGCAGTTCTTCGCTAACAGGCTCCTCCAGGATCTCGCACGACACGAGGGACCGCCAGGCTCGCCACCGTCGCGTCACACTGCGGCTTTTCGCCGCCGGTGGTGGAGCGTTCTAGGGCGAACTCTCGCCGCCGTCGTGGAGCACATCCAGGACGGCAACCACCCCTGCCTCGGCCTGTAGAAGCGGCGTCCGTCGTCGACCACGGAGGCGGCGACCTTTTCCTAGTTAAATGTTGGAGATATGCCCTAGAGGAAATAATAAATGTAGTTATTATTATATCTTTGTGTTTATGATCAATGTTTACATTCATGCTATAACAGTATTAACCAGAAACATTAATACTTATGTGATTTGTAAACTAAATTAGAGTCCCTAGTAAAGCCTCTTTATAATACTAGCTTGTTGATTAATAGATGATCATAGTTTCTTGATCATGAACATTTGAGATGTTGTTAATAACAAGGTCATATCATTAGGAGAATGGTATGATGGACATACTCCTATAGATAAGCGTAGCATAAAGATCAAGTCATTTTAATAGTTCAATTGCTATAAGCTTTCTGATACATAGTAACCTAATTCCTTCGACCATGAGATCATGCTAATCACCATCACCGGAAGGATGCTTTGATGACATCAAACACCACACAGTAACTGGGTGGCTATAAAGGTGGCATTGAGTATTCGGAAAGTATGGGTTGATGCACATGGATCAAGAGTGGGATTTGTCCATCCATATGACGGATAGATATACTCTGGGCCCTCTCAGTGGAATGTCATCCAATTGGCTTGCAAGCATGTGACTGGCTCACAAGGGATCACATACCACGGGAACAAGAAAAGAGTAATTATCAGTAACGAGGTTGAACTAGGTATGCAGAGATACCGACGATCAAAACCTCGGATAAGTAAACTATCGTGAGACAAAGGGAAATTGGTATTGTATGTAAGTGGTTCATTCGATCGCAAAGTAATCGTAGAAATATGTGGGAGCCATATGAATTTCCAGATTCCTCTATTGGTTATTGATCGGATAAGTGTCTCGGTCATATCCGCATAATTCACGAACCGTAGGGAGACACACTTAAGGATTCGATATTGTTGAGTAGTTATGGAATGATGAGTAAGAGACCGAATGTTGTTCGGAGTCTTGGATGGGATCCGGGATATAACAAGGAGATCCGGAATGGTCCGGAGAATAAGATTCATATAGGGAAAGTCCTATTTCAGAGTTGGGGAATGATTCCGGTGTTTTCACCGGGAATGTTCTAGAAGGGTCCGGAAGGTCTGGCACTCCGGAGGGGAAGGGTACATGAATGTGTCATAACAATATGGAATGATTGCATCATGTACTAGGTCACTTGGCTGGGCAAAATAAAGGGAGAAATCAAATCCTAGTTTGAAAGTCAAACGCCAATTTGAAAAGTCAAACGGCAAGTTTGCTTGGTGGAGGGAGGGTAGGAAACCTACTTGGGGAGGAAGTCCTCCTCCCTCCACCCGCTGGCCAAGGAGGCCGAGTTGGGGGAGGACTCTGTGGCATCCCGCAAAACCACTACTAGAAAATCGCGTTGAATTTGTGCATTGCATCGTCATCATCTTGCATTGTTTGCCAAAACTATTTTTTTCGCAAAGCAGTTTTGCTTTCTAAACGCCCCGTATTTTATTCAAACGCCAAAACCGGGTCCCCGGAATATTTTGTTTCGGCCGCTATCGGTTTGCAGACGGCCCGTTTAAATCAAATAAAAAGTTTATTTATTTTAGTAGGGGCAGTCGAACGGGCCCACCCGACCCGAACGACCGCCCCAGATTTTTAAATCGGTCCACCACCTGCCCCATCTAATACTTAACCCACCAACTATCCTACCCACCCCCTCCTTCCACATCACCCCACCCAATCCCCTAGTGCCACCTCACCTTTCTTCCCCCTCTAACCAATAGCAAACTGCCACCTAGCCTGTCCCTCTCTCTCCTAAGCCCACCTCACCCAATCACACAACACACGCACGCAACACAGCCGCCTCCCCCAGCTGATCCCGATCCCACCAACCGCACCTGGCCACCTCTCCTCCACCTAGCCGCCCCTACCCTCTCTCTCTGACCGTGGCCCCTACCTTCCCTTGGTCCACCTGTCAGTCCCTCCTCCTCCACCCACACACGCACCGCCAGCTGCCCCTGACCTGCAGCCCCACCTGGCCCGCTCTCTCCCCTGTTCATCCTCTTCCTCACGCCAGCCCTCCCCGCCTGTCCTCTCCTTCCTCGACCTCTCCTCACCGCCGCTTCTCCCGCTTGCTCTCCCCGAGCTCTCTCCCAACCTCGCCACTCCACGCCTGCAGCCCCTTCCTCCTCCCTCACCACTGGCCTCTCCGGCGCCAGCCCTCCTCCACTGCCTCCTCGCCGCCACGCGACCCGCCTCAAGATGCGTCCCTCGCCCTGCCCGCTCCACGCCCCAAGTCGGCCGCCTGACGACCCCATCCCTCCGCGACGACCCTTCGCCACAGATCCTCCGCCTCAGCTGCCAAGGCCCGCTGCTCCACCGCCTCCCGCCTCCGCCAAGGCCAGCCGCTGCCGCCTCTCCCAGCTAGCCTCTCCTCCGCTGTCTCCTCGCCAGCGCTGGCCATGAGCCGCCCCCGCCGCTGACCCGAGCCGCAGCTGCCCGTCCTGCCCCAGAGCCTCCGTCGCCAGCGCCTGCTGGTCCCATGACGAGCGCCGCCGGGCCCCGCCATACCGCCAACCCGCAGAGCCTCATGGCCCTCCACCAGCTCGCTGGCCGTGCCCCGCCTGCAGATCTCGACCCGGCCGCCTCCGCAGCGCAAGCCGCTGGGCCCACCTCGCCTCGTGGGTTGAGCCGATGTGCTCCTCCGTGTCGTTGCCCGACAAGGCGAGGTCGCCAGAACCGCCAAGATCATCCCCGTTGGTACCACTCGAGTTCGACAACGGCAAGGGTCGTCGAGGACCCTAGCACTTCTGCACCGCGCGGATGACCAAGCTTCCGACGCCCGATCCCGGTGACCAAGGGCCACGCCAGGACCCGAACCTGAAGAAAACCCCAAGATCGCCGAGAACGCCAAGACCGCCACACGGACGCCGAGACCCCTGAACCCTGAGGCCGAACCCGACGCGCCAAGTTCTTCCTCCCGGATCCGAAGAAGCCAGGACCGATAAGAGCTACCCCGATCCGAAGATCCTAACCCCGGACGCCAAGCACTGCACCCCGACACCGTGGCCCCGGCGCGACAAGTGCCTCGTCCCGAACGCCAGTACCGTCGACATTACCCCAGGTCCCGCACCCGGATGCGCCAAGACCTACCCCGATACCGAGAACGGAACCGTCGAACCCTGGAACCCGAGACCGGACCCTGGACCCTGTCGACCCCGAACCCCGGAAACCAAGATCGTCGAGGCCCCTCAATGTGTGACCTTTTCTCTCGAACCCTATTTTATAACATAATAACAACTTGTCGCATATTAAATTGTCATCTCGCATGCATATCATTGGTTTGGGGGCCTTATGCCGATTCACCTAATAATTAAATATGGGGCCCATATGCGGGCAAATCTAGCCTTATATTGGCCTCATTTAAACATGTGTAGCGAACCGGTTCCATCTGTGTCTTGCTAAACAACATTTAAATTGCGGGATAGCTAAACAACTTGAACCATCTAATAATTGTCGGGACCCCGGTTCCGCCTAATCTAACCTAATTGCATCGCACCTTGCCATGTCATGCATCATACATGCATCATGCCGATCTTCTGCCGTTGTATTAAATATTGCATCCGGTGTTCCTTCTAGTGTTTTGCTTCTTCGCGGATAAGGCCGTTGAGTTGATGTGAGCTTCGCCCCGATCTTCTGTCGAACCTTCGGCAATGCTTTCAGGCGAGCATCTCCTCCTTTCTACCCATCTTACTTTTATAGTAATTTACTCCTTCCTGTTGATCTATTTGCTATCTGTGTTGCGATGCTCTAGTTTCGTACCCGTGAAATCCCTTGCAGCCCTATATTGCCTTGGACACATCCTATTACCTGTTGTTTGGTAGATAGTTGGACTTGCGCGTCGTAGTTGCTTGCTCAAGTGCTGATGTGAGTCGTCATGCCACAGCTTGTCATGTATTGCCGCATGTTGATGTTGGAGATGATTCTAGTTTTACTTATCGTCACTTTAATTTCTGTTTAACAACTAAAATTGAAATAAGCGAGGCATCGGTGGGTGATAGATAATATTTGGTTTCGAACGCCCACTTGTGTCCCGTGAAGACCCCGAGTACTTGATACTGTTCCTTGATTTATCGCTATATCCACATCCGGGAGGTATATGGGACCCCCGAGCGAGCTTGATTCATCTTATTTCTTGGGGCCACAAACTAGTTTGAGGTTTTATTTACGATCCTGTACTTATGCCATGTTTTTATCGCTTTATTTACGATTGTGCGAAGAGCACACTGCATCATTTAGGTAAGCGTAATGTTTTCGCAGTATCGACATCCCGATTGGGGACCCGTGTGCCATGACCATTGTCGCAAACCTTGGGTCCGTCTCGAGCTTGCTTACTCCGCTATGGTATACTTCAAGGGTGGCCCCTCAAATATTTCGAATCGTGATTGTTCAGTCGTGAAAGCCTCGTTGGGTTTTGATTTGGTTTTTCCGAGGTTGATCGAGCGTGTGTTGCTATTGGTGCACCCCGGCCGGGTAAAACTTTCTGAAAGCCGTGTCCGCGGATATGGACGACTTGGAGCACAGTATCTCGATCATAGACAAGCATAACTAAAGTTTATTTGCTATAAATTTGACTTATAATGACTAGTAATTAGCTCTACTATAATGGAATGGCTAATTAATACTGCCCACCATTGCTTGTTGGTTGTCGCTTGCGACACATGTATCTGACTAGTAAGTATTGCAACTACAACGAATTGGCTGAATAAAAGTATCAACAACTGCTGGGTTTTGGGTTTATCTCATGATATCTGTATCTGATTAGTAATTATTGCAACTACAACGGACGGATTAAATAAAAGTGCCCACTGCTTACCTTATCAGGACGATTATCTTAATCTGACTAGTAAAGTGCCGCAACTATAACTGAGTAAGTAAAACTGCCAACTGTGTGAGTTCCTGTTGACTTCCTCGCTTGGTCTCGAGGGGAAACACCGTGATGGGTTTGTTTGGTGTTAGTCTCGTGTTGGATCCGGATAGGTCATTCTTACCCTCTCGATAAGCGCCGTGTATCGAGTCTCTATAGATTGTTTAGTGCATGCCGCCGCTGCCGCCATCCACCATACCTATGTAGGCGAGGACCGAATTCTAGCCTCGCTGCAATCGCCTCAAGATCGACGCTCCTTCTTTTCCTTTGCCCTTTGTCGGCACCCCTTTGTTAAAGCAGGTTTTGAGAAACGCCGTTAGCGTGGTTACCCTTCCGCTTGGCACGGCAGGTTATGGACGCCATTGGTTATTCTTCGTGGCTCTTAGCCCCATTTGCATCTTGTCCGTAGCGGACGCCTATCGCTTTCAAGGTGATTTGGATCTTTGTATAATATATCGTATTCTTGACTCATGGAGTCGCCGTATATATATCTGCTCTGTGGGTCCCATCGAGGACTGTTGTGTAATGTTATTACTTCGCTTTCCACCCGCACGAAAGTGCTGGGCACCTTTTGAATCGCTTCTGCGGGTTTGGCGAATTTTGCTCAAACTTGCATAGGTCCGATTCTCGAGGGTGTTACAGAGTGGTATCGAGCTCGGCAGCTGACATTCACAAGTCCAAATTTCAGAGGATAACCTAGCTAACGGCCGAAGTAGAGTGTCAAAACTTTTTTTTTTGAAAATCGGTTGGATAGTTCTGAATAGGTCTGATTTTACTCCTTACCCCTCTGCTATTCCCCTCTTATCCCGACGTGTTTTGAATCCGCTCGCTTCGCTTTCTTCGAGTCCAGGATTTCTCGTGGTTGGGTTTCCGTCGTACCTTCAGGGTTTCGCTTTCTCCCTTTTGTAACGGAGGTGCTACGATCATTAATCTGCAACTTGTCTGTTGTGCCTACATCTGATCTTTTGTTCTGGAGCTCTTTCTCCATCTGTGTTCCTCGCTGGATATCAGTGTCGTTGAAAAACATATGAGAAGGACAAGCTTTGGTGAAGTTGGAGTATACCTTGAGCATGTGTTGTTCATGCCAATGGAACCATCGCGGAACCTAATCATTATGTCTTTCATACGATTTCTGCTGGCATTATCCCTTTGTTCCGGATACCGACTATGAAGATCTTCAGTCTAAATTCCGAGAGTTGGTTGCATAATCCGTCTATTCGCGTGCAGAGTAATGGTTTGAGTGTGGGATGGAGTAGCTACCCTACCACTGCTCTTATCATTCGCCCTTGTATGTCGAATCAGTGGATCCAGCAGTTTACTCCGTCCACGGAAGTTAGGGGTGGCCTTATTTGCGACACCTCTACCTTCGACCTTTTGTTCCCGGAGTGCTCCCTCGACGATCAGGAACAACGACCCTTTGTTGGTGGTGTCGCCAATTTCCAGATGAAGAAGGAATCCTCGTTAGTGGTGTCGCGAGGATCTACACGAAGTGAGAAGACGCAGAACGCCGACCTTCCTTCCGGTACCATGAGGCGGATCTCGAGGGCGAGATCCATTGTTAGTGGTGTCGAATTTGTGGCATCCCGCAAAACCACTACTAGAAAATCGCGTTGAATTTGTGCATTGCATCGTCATCATCTTGCATTGTTTGCCAAAACTATTTTTTTCGCAAAGCAGTTTTGCTTTCTAAACGCCCCGTATTTTATTCAAACGCCAAAACCGGGTCCCCGGAATATTTTGTTTCGGCCGCTATCGGTTTGCAGACGGCCCGTTTAAATCAAATAAAAAGTTTATTTATTTTAGTAGGGGCAGTCGAATGGGCCCACCCGACCCGAACGACCGCCCCAGATTTTTAAATCGGTCCACCACCTGCCCCATATAATACTTAACCCACCAACTATCCTACCCACCCCCTCCTTCCACATCACCCCACCCAATCCCCTAGTGCCACCTCACCTTTCTTCCCCCTCTAACCAATAGCAAACTGCCACCTAGCCTGTCCCTCTCTCTCTCCTAATCCCACCTCACCCAATCACACAACACACGCACGCAACACAGCCGCCTCCCCCAGCTGATCCCGATCCCACCAACCGCTACCGCCACCTCTCCTCCACCCACCGCCTTACCCTCTCTCGACTGGCCCCTACCTCCCTTGGTCCACCTGTCCTCCTCCTCCACCCACACACGCACCGCCACTGCCCTCGACCCGCCTCGCAGGCCCCACCAGCCCGCCTCTCTCCCTGCTCATCCTCTTCCTCACGCCAGCCCTCCCCGCCCCGTGTCCTCTTCCTCTCTCCTTCCTCGACCCTCTCCTCACCGCTTCTCCCGCTTGCTCTCCCTCGAGCTCTCTCCCAACCTCGCCACTCACAAGCAGCCCTTCCTCCTCCCCGCCACCCGCCTCCCGGCCAGCCAGCCCTCCTCCACTGCCCTCCCTCCGCCCGCCACGCGACCCGCCTCAGATGCGCCCTGCCCCGCAACCGCCTCCATCGCCCAAGTCGGCCGCCTGACGACCCCATCCTCCGGCGACGACTTTCACAGATAAGGCCCTCCGCCCGCTGCCGCTGCCCGCGCCCGCTGGCCCACCGCCTCGCGCCTCGCCGCTGCCAGGCCGTCGCCGCCCCCGCTAGCCTCTCCTCGCCGGGTCTGGCCTCGCTAGCCGCCTGCTGGGTCCCATGACGAGCAGCGCCGGGCCCCGCCATACCTCGCCAACCCGCAGAGCCCTGCTGCCTCCACCAGCTCCGCTGGCCGTGCCCTCAGCCGCCGCAGATCCTCGACCCGCCGCTCCAGCAAGCCGCCAGCTGGGCCCACCTCGCCTCGGGGTTGAGCCGATGTGCTCCTCGTTCAGCCGCCGCTCCGACAAGGCGAGGTCGCTGTGAACCGCCAAGATCATCCCCGTTGGTACCACTCGAGTTCGACAACGGCAAGGGTCGTCGAGGACCCTAGCACTTCTGCACCGCGCGGATGACCAAGCTTCCGACGCCCGATCCCGGTGACCAAGGGCCACGCCAGGACCCGAACCTGAAGAAAACCCCAAGATCGCCGAGAACGCCAAGACCGCCACACGGACGCCGAGACCCCTGAACCCTGAGGCCGAACCCGACGCGCCAAGTTCTTCCTCCCGGATCCGAAGAAGCCAGGACCGATAAGAGCTACCCCGATCCGAAGATCCTAACCCCGGACGCCAAGCACTGCACCCCGACACCGTGGCCCTGCGACAAGTGCTCGTCCCCGAACGCCAAGATTGCCGACATTACCCCAGGTCCCGCACCCGGATGCGCCAAGACCTACCCCGATACCGAGAACGGAACCGTCGAACCCTGGAACCCGAGACCGGACCCTGGACCCTGTCGACCCCGAACCCCGGAAACCAAGATCGTCGAGGCCCCTCAATGTGTGACCTTTTCTCTCGAACCCTATTTTATAACATAATAACAACTTGTCGCATATTAAATTGTCATCTCGCATGCATATCATTGGTTTGGGGGCCTTATGCCGATTCACCTAATAATTAAATATGGGGCCCATATGCGGGCAAATCTAGCCTTATATTGGCCTCATTTAAACATGTGTAGCGAACCGGTTCCATCTGTGTCTTGCTAAACAACATTTAAATTGCGGGGTAGCTAAACAACTTGAACCATCTAATAATTGTCGGGACCCCGGTTCCGCCTAATCTAACCTAATTGCATCGCACCTTGCCATGCCATGCATCATACATGCATCATGCCGATCTTCTGCCGTTGTATTAAATATTGCATCCGGTGTTCCTTCTAGTGTTTTGCTTCTTCGCGGATAAGGCCGTTGAGTTGATGTGAGTCACGATCTTCTGTCAACCTTCGCAATGCTTTCAAAGTAGCATCTCCTTTCTACCCATCTTACTTTTATAGTACTTTACTCCTTCCTGTTGATCTATTTGCTATCTGTGTTGCGATGCTCTAGTTTCGTACCCGTGAAATCCCTTGCAGCCCTATATTGCCTTGGACACATCCTATTACCTGTTGTTTGGTAGATAGTTGGACTTGCGCGTCGTAGTTGCTTGCTCAAGTGCTGATGTGAGTCCATATGCCACAGCTTGATGTATTGCCGCATGTTGATGTTGGAGATGATTCTAGTTTTACTTATCGTCACTTTAATTTCTTAACAACTAAAATTGAAATAAGCAGAGGCATCGTGGGTGATAGATAATATTTGGTTTCGAACGCCCACTTGTGTCCCGTAAGACCCCGAGTACTTGATACTGTTCCTTGATTTATCGCTATCCACATCCGGGAGGTATATGGGACCCCCGAGCTGAGCTTGATTCATTTTATTTCTTGGGGCCACAAACTAGTTTGAGGTTTTATTTACGATCCCTGCATTATGCCATGTTTTATCGCTTTATTTACGACAGCGAAGAGCACCTGCATCGCTTAGGTGTTTAATGTTTTCGCGGTATCGACATCCCGATTGGGGACTCTGCTTCTGACCATTGTTGCAAACCTTGGGTCCGTCTCGAGCTTGCTTACCCGCTATGGTATACTTCAAGGGTGGCCCTCAAATATTTCTGAACTCGTGATTGTTCACGTGAAAGCCTCGTTGGGTTTTGATTTGGTTTTTCCGAGGTTGATCGAGCGGTGTTGCTATTGGTGCACCGCCGGTAAAACTTTCTCAAAGCCGTGTCCATGGATATGGACGACTTGGAGCACAGTATCTCGATCATAGACAAGCATAACTAAAGTTTATTTGCTATAAATTTGACTTATAATGACTAGTAATTAGCTCTACTATAATGGAATGGCTAATTAATACTGCCCACCATTGCTTGTTGGTTGTCGCTTGCGACACATGTATCTGACTAGTAAGTATTGCAACTACAACGAATTGGCTGAATAAAAGTATCAACAACTGCTGGGTTTTGGGTTTATCTCATGATATCTGTATCTGATTAGTAATTATTGCAACTACAACGGACGGATTAAATAAAAGTGCCCACTGCTTACCTTATCAGGACGATTATCTTAATCTGACTAGTAAAGTGCCGCAACTATAACTGAGTAAGTAAAACTGCCAACTGTGTGAGTTCCTCGGTTGACTTCCTCGTTTGGTCTCGAGGGGGGAAACACCAGGATGGGTTTGTTTGGTGTTAGTCTCAGGTTGGATCCGGATAGGTCATTCTTACCCCTCTCTGATAAGCGCCGGTGTATCGAGTCTCTATAGATTGTTTAGTGCATGCTACGCCGCCATCCACCATACCTATGTAGGCGAGGACCGAATTCTAGCCTCGCTGCATCGCCTCGATCGACGCCCTTCTTTTTCCTTTGCCCTTTGTCGGCACCCCTTTGTTAAAGCAGGTTTTGAGAACGACGCCAGAAGGTGGTTACCCTTCCGCTTGGCTCAGGGTTATGGACGCCATTGGTTATTCTTCGTGGCTCTTAGCCCCATTTGCATCTTGTCCGTAGCGGACGCCTATCGCTTTTCAAGGTGATTTGGATCTTTGTATAATATATCTGTATTCTTGACTCATGGAGTCGCCATATATATATCTGCCTGTGGGTCCCATCGAGGACTGTTGTGTAATGTTATTACTTCGTTTTCCACCCGCACGAAAGTGCCTGGTGGGCACCTTTGAATCGTTTCTATGCGGGTTTGGCGAATTTTGCTCAAACTTGCATAGGTCCGATTCTGAGGGTGTTACAGACTCCCTCCTCCCAACCGGCCACCCTCCACCTATATAAGGAGGGGTAGGGCACCCCTACCCCTCACACCCAAAACCCTAGCCCTCTCCTCCAAGTCGCCGGTGCCACCACCTCCTTGCGTCGCCGCCTAGGGCACCACCAACTCGGCGAGTTGAGGTGTTCCCAAACCCTAGCCGCCGGCCTCAACCCTCCCTTGGTGCCCTCTAAACCCTAGACCACCAAGGGCCTCTCTCTCATAGTCCACTGTACTCGCTCCAGCTTAAGGCGAAGCCCTGCGAGATCTCCCCTCTACTTCTAGTACCATGCAGTCGTGCTGCCGGAATCGCGAGGAGAGTGCTACAACCTCTGCTGCCTGCTGGAACAAGGGAGAGGAAGGTCTTCATCGAGTACCGAACATGTGACCGACTACGGAAGCGCTGCCGGAACGCAGCGCCAGAAGGATCGTCTACACAATCTTGAGATTGGCAAGAGTATGACTACATCACCCACGAGAATCTGCTCTCGTTAACCGCTTTGGAATCTTCGAGGGTGAGTTCCTCCATCGACTCGTTGCTACAATCTAGTAGATAGATCTTGGCTTGTTTGTTTGCATGCGGTAGAATTTTTTTGTTTTCCATGCTACGAACCCCTACAAAGGGTATCGAGCGTGTCTATATGTAGATCTGTTGCACGAGTAGAACACAATGGTCACTGTGGGCGGTGGTGCTTTTATTATCAATTGCTTTTTGTGTACTTTGCATCTTGCGGTATGATGGGATGAAGCGGCCCGGGCTAACCTTACATGACATCATTCATGAGACTTGCTCCACACTCAACATGCAACTTGTATTGCATAAGTGGCTTTGCGGGTGTCTGTCTCTCCCATTATAGTATAGATCCAATTTACAACGGGCACTTGCTAGTTCAAACATCAACGTTGTGGTTCTTGTTCGTAAGTTAGATCGACACTTATTGAAAGCCCCAAACCACGTAAAATATGCAAAGAAAATTAGAGGCGTCTAACTTTGTTTGGCAGGGATGTGCTGTGATGTGATATGGCCATGATTGTGATTATATTTGAGGTATGCAATGTCCCTTTTTGTAAGTTGGCAACCGGAAGGAGCCATATGGTTGTCTTTAAATTCCGTTAAGACCCGCGTGTCTATTCAAAGTAGTTGTAATAGTTGAAGCTGGTGGACGACAACCATGAAACGGCGCCATTGACCTTGACGCTATACCGGTGATGATGGAGATCATGTTCGTGCTTGAAGATGGAGATCGGAAGCACAAGAAGAAAGGCCATATCATATCACATATTATGAATTGCATGTGATGTTAATCCTTTATGCATCTTGTATTGCTTAGTTAACTACGGTAGCATTATAAGATGATCCCTCATGCACACAAATTTCAAGTTCCAAAGTGTTCATCCTTAGTAAGCACCGTTGCTAAAGCTCGTTGTTTCGAAGCACCACGTGATGATCGGGTGTGTTAGATTCTGCGGGTGTATACAATGTGAGCAAGCCAGATTTGCTCATGCGGAAGCTAAGGTTTGGTCTTGACGAGTCTAGCATGTACAGACATGGTCTCGGAACACGGATCACCGAAAGGTAAAGCATGAGTCATATAGTAGATATGATGAACATGTTGATTGTTCGCCATTGAAGCTACATCAACTCTCGTGATGATCGGTTTTGATGTGGTGGATTTGGTTCGTGTGATTACTAAAACAATGTGAGGGATACTGTTTTGATTGGGAGTTCACCTAGATTAATTTAACTATTAATTAGAACTCAATTTGTCATAAACTTAGTCTAAACTATTGCAAATATGTTGTAGATCAATGGCGGCCCCTACCATCAATTTTAATGCGTTCCTAGAGAAAGAAAAGTTGAAAAACAATGGAAGCAACTTCGCGGAATGGTTCCGAAATTTGAGGATTGTCCTCAATGCTAGTAATTTGACCTATGTGCAGGATGCACCGCTGGGTGAACCACCTGCAGCTACTGCTACCGATGAAGTAAAGAATGTTTACCTCAATCGGAAGAATCAGTACTCCATAGTTCAATGTGCTATCTTGTATGATTTGGAATCGGAGCTTCAGAAAATGTTTGAGAACCAAGACCCATATGATATTGTCTGTGAACTCAAAATTATTTTTGAGACTCACGCGGCAGTTGAGAGTTCTGAGGCTTTTGAAAAGTTCTTTAACTGTAAGATGGAAGAGGGCAGCTCCGTTAGTGAGCATGTGCTTAAGATGTCTGGGCACACAAACAAACTCCAAAGTTTGGGTATAGTGATTCCTAATGCTTTGGGGATTTACCGTGTCCTCCAATCATTGCCACCAAGTTACAAGAACTTTGTGATGAACTACAATATGCAAAACATGAACAAGACGTTGCCAGAACTCTTCTCCATGTTGAAATCTGCAGAAGTGGAGATCAAGAAAGAGCATCAAGTGTTGTTGCTGAATAAGACCACAAAATTGAAGAAAGGCAAGTCTAAGCAAAAGGGAAACTTAAAGAAGGGTGGTAAGAAAGTTACCGCACCGACGAAGAAGACCAAAGCTGGGTCTAAGCCTGATACTGAGTGCTTTTACTGCAAGGGAGAAGGTCACTGGAAGCGGAATTGCCCAAAGTACTTGGCGGATTTGAAGAACGGCAACATCAAGAAGAAAGGTATATCCGATATACATGTTATTGATGTGTATCTCACTAGTACTCGTAGTAATGCCTGGGTATTTGATACTGGTTCGGTTGCTCATATTTGTAACTCGAAACAGGTACTGCAGAATAAACGGAAGCTAGCGAAGAATGAGGTGATGATGCGTGTTGGAAATGGATCAAAGGTTGATGTGATCGCGGTCGGCATGCTACCTCTTCATCTACCATCGGGATTAGTTTTATACTTAAATAATTGTTATTTGGTGCCTGCGTTGAGCATGAACATTATATCTGGATCATGTTTGTTGCGCGACGGTTACTTGTTTAAGTCCGAGAATAATGGTTGTTCGATTTATATGAGTAATATGTTTTATGCACATGCACCTTTGATAGATGGTCTATTCTTATTGAATCTCGATAGTGGATATACACATATTAATAACATTGAAGCTAAACGTTTGAAATTGAGCGATAACTCGACCAATATGTGGCACTGTCGTCTTGGTCATATTGGAGTGAAGCGTATGAAGAAACTCCATTCCGATGGACTTCTTGAAACACTTGATTTTGAATCACTTGAAAGATGTGAAGCATGTCTGATGGGTAAAATGACTAAGACTCCATTTTCTGGGATGATGGAGCGAGCTACGGACTTATTGGAAATCATACATACCGATGTGTGTGGCCCAATGAGTGTAGCATCGCGCGGTGGTTATCGTTATGTTCTTACCTTCACGGATGACTTGAGTAGATATGGGTATATCTATTTCATGAAACATAATTCCGAAACTTTCGAGAATTTTAAGGAATTTCAAAGTGAGGTAGAGAATCAACGTAACAAGAAGATTAAATTTCTACGTTCTGATCGTGGAGGTGAATATCTAAGTTACGAGTTTGGCGAGCATTTAAAGAAATGCGGAATTCTTTCACAATTGACACCGCCGGGAACACCACAGCGTAATGGTGTGTCTGAAAATCGTAATCTAACTCTCTTAGATATGGTTCGTTCTATGATGCCACTTACAGATTTACCGCTATCATTTTGGGGTTATGCATTAGAAACAGCCGCATTCACTTTAAATAGGGCACCATCTAAATCCGTTGAAACGACACCATATGAATTATGGTTTGGGAAGAAACCTAAATTGTCGTTCCTTAAAGTTTGGGGTTGCGAAGCCTATGTAAAGAAGTTACAGTCGGACAAGCTTGAACCCAAAGCGGAAAAATGCGTCTTCATAGGATACCCGAAGGAAACTATTGGGTATACCTTCTATCATAGATCCGAAGGGAAAATCTTCGTTGTTAAGAATGGATCCTTTCTAGAGAAGGAATTTCTCTCGAAAGAAGTGACTGGAAGGAAAGTAGAACTCGACGAGGTTGTTGAACCTTCTCTCAAACTTGCGAGTAGCGCAACGCCAGAAGTAGTTCCTGTGGCGCCTACACCAATAAGAGAGGAAGCTAAAGATGATGATCATGAAACTTCGGTTGAAGTTGCTACAGAACCTCGCAGGTCAACAAGAACTCGTACCACTCCTGATTGGTATGATCCCGTTATGAGTGTCATGTTGGTGGACAACACCGATGACCCTGCGACATATGAGGAAGCGATGATGAGCCCAGATTCCAATAAATGGCAAGATGTCATGAAATCCGAGATTGGATCCATGTACGAAAACCAAGTATGGACTTTGGTGGACTTACCGGATGGCCGGAAGGCTGTCGAGAACAAATGGATTTTCAAGAAGAAAACAGATGCTGATGGTAATGTTACTGTCTATAAAGCTCGACTTGTTGCAAAAGGGTTTCGACAAATTCAAGGAGTTGACTACGATGAGACTTTCTCACCAGTAGCGAAGCTAAAGTCTGTGAGGATTATGTTAGCAATCGTTGCATATTATGATTATGAGATATGGCAGATGGATGTCAAAACGGCGTTCCTCAATGGAGACATTGATGAAGAGTTGTATATGATGCAATCCAAAGGTTTTGTCGATCCTAAATATGCTAACAAGGTATGCAAACTTCAACGGTCCATATATGGATTGAATCAAGCATCCTGAAGTTGGAATCAACGTTTTGATAAGGTAATCAAAAGTTTTGGTTTTATACAAACTTATGGAGAAGCTTGTATTTACAAGAAAGTGAGTGGGAGCTCTGTAGCATTCTTAATACTATATGTAGATGACATATTGTTGATTGGGAATGATGTAGACTTTCTTAATAGTGTCAAAGAATATTTGAATAATAGTTTTTCAATGAAAGATCTTGGCGAAACAGCTTACATATTAGGCATAAAGATTTATAGAGATAGATCGAGACGCCTAATATCATTGTCACAAAGTACATATTTGGACAAAGTTCTAAAGAGGTTTGGAATGAAAGATAGCAAGATAGGGTTCTTGCCCATGTTGCCCAATACGACCTTGAGTAAAACTCAAAGTCCAGCAACGGCAGAAGATAGAGAAAGGATGAGTAAGACTCCCTATGCCTCAGCCATAGGATCTATAATGTATGCCATGCTATGTACTAGACCCGACATTGCATATGCTGTTAGTTTGACTACCAGATATCAAAGTGATCCAGGAGTGGATCATAGGACAGCGGTCAAAAACATCCTTAAGTACTTTAAAAGAACTAAGGATATGGTTCTTTCTTATGGAGGTGATGAACAACTCGTTGTTAATGGTTACACCGATGCTAGTTGGAACACCGATCCGGATGATTCTAAATCTCAATCTGGATACGTATTTACTTTGAATGGTGCAGCAGTTAGCTGGAGGAGTGCAAAGAAAAGCGTTGTGGCGAGATCTTCAAGTGAATCGGAATACATAGCTGCTTCGGAGGCTTCACAAGAAACGATATGGATGAAGGAGTTCATTACAGAGCTCGGTGTGGTTCCAAGTGCGCTGGACCCAATGTCTATCTATTGTGATAGCATGGGCGCCATAGCCAATGCGCAAGAACCAAGGTCACACAAGAAGCTGAAGCAAATCAAGCTACGTTTTCACGCTATTCGAGAACATATCCAAGATGGCGACATGAAGATTTGCAAAGTACACACACACCTGAATGTGGCGGATCCGTTGACTAAACCTCTCCCGAGGGCAAAACATGACCAGCACCAAACCGCCATGGGTGTTCGGTATATTACCATGTAATCTAGATTAGTTGACTCTAGTGCAAGTGGGAGACTGTTGGAGATATGCCCTAGAGGCAATAATAAATGTAGTTATTATCATTATATCTTTGTGTTTATAATAAATGTTTACATTCATGCTATAACAGTATTAACCAGAAACATTAATACTTGTGTGATTTGTAAACTAAATTAGAGTCCCTAGTAAAGCCTCTTTATAATACTAGCTTGTTGATTAATAGATGATCATAGTTTCTTGATCATGAACATTTGAGATGTTGTTAATAACAAGGTCATATCATTAGGAGAATGGTATAATGGACATACTCCTATAGATAAGCGTAGCATAAAGATCAAGTCATTTTAATAGTTCAATTGCTATAAGCTTTTGATACATAGTAACCTAATTCCTTCGACCATGAGATCAAGCTAATCACCATCACCGGAAGGATGCTTTGATGACATCAAACACCAAACCGTAACTGGGTGGCTATAAAGGTGGCATTGAGTATTCGGAAAGTATGGGTTGAGGCACATAGATCAAGAGTGGGATTTGTCCATCCATATGACGGATAGATATACTCTGGGCCCTCTCGGTGGAATGTCATCCAGTTGTCTTGCAAGCACGTGACTGGCTCACAAGGGATCACATACCACGGGAATGAGAAAAGAGTACTTATCAGTAATGAGGTTGAACTAGGTATGCAGAGATACCGACGATCAAAACCTCGGATAAGTAAACTATCGTGAGACAAATGGAAATTGGTATCGTATGTAAGTGGTTCATTCGATCGCAAAGTAATCGTAGAAATATGTGGGGGCCATATGAATTTCCAGATTCCTCTATTGGTTATTGATCGGAGAAGTGTCTCAGTCATGTCCGTATAATTCACGAACCGTAGGGAGACACACTTACGGATTCGATGTTGTTGAGTAGTTATGGAATGATGAGTAAGAGAACGAATGTTGTTCGGAGTCTCGGATGGGATCCAGGATATCACAAGGAGATCTGGAATGGTCCGGAGAATAAGATTCATATAAGGAAAGTCCTATTTCGGAGTTGGGGTATGATTCCGGTCTTTTCACCGGGAATGTTCTAGAAGGGTCCGGAAGGTCCGGCACTCCGGAGGGGAAGGGTACATGAATGTGTCATAACAATATGGAATGATTGAATCATGTACTAGGTCACTTGGCTGGGCAAAATAAAGGGAGAAATCAAATCCTAGTTTGAAAGTCAAACGCCAATTTGAAAAGTCAAACGACAAGTTTGCTTGGTGGAGGGAGAGTAGGAAACCTACTTGGGGAGGAAGTCCTCCTTCCTCCACCCGCCGGCCAAGGAGGCCGAGTTGGGGGAGGACTCCCTCCTCCCAACCGGCCACCCTCCACCTATATAAGGAGGGGTAGGGCACCCCTACCCCTCACACCCAAAACCCTAGCCCTCTCCTCCAAGTCGCCGGTGCCACCACCTCCTTGCGCCGCCGCCTAGGGCACCACCAACTCGGCGAGTTGAGGTGTTCCCAAACCCTAGCCGCCGGCCACACCCTCCTTTGGTGCCCTCTAAACCCTAGATCACCAAGGGCCTCTCTCATAGTCCACCATACTCGCCCGCTTACATGAAGCCTCATGAGATCTCCTCTACTTTCGTACCACGCCGTCGTCCGCTGTAATAACGAGGAGAGTGCTACAACCTCCGCTGCTGAAACAAGGGAGAGGAAGGTCTTCATCGAAATCGAACATGTGACCGATCATGAAGCGCCGCCGAACGCAGCGCCGGAAGGATCATCTACGCGATCTTGAGATCGGCAAGAGTACGACTATATCACCCACGAGAATCTTCTCTCGTTAACCGTTTTGGAATCTTTGAGGGTGAGTTCCTCCATCGACTTGTTGCTACAATCTAGTAGATAGATCTTGGCTTGTTTGTTTGCTTGCGATAGAATTATTTTTTCCATGCTACGAACCCCTACATTAAATTCGATGCAATATGCCCTAATTAATGAAATCTGCCTATATTCGCCCAAATTTCGCCTTGTTTAACTGAATTTCGCCGAATGTGGAAACTCGGCCTAGAAACACAACTGGGAAACTCGGTGTTTCCAGGCCGAAAACGAGTTTCGTCCGGCCAAAAAACAGTCCGGATTTCGGTCTGGGTTCACCCAACGAATGGGATGCTCTTACATTATCTATGCATTCGGGCGGTGCTAATCGCCGCTTGGCGCCGCTTGAAGCACGCAGAAACTAGGCCGGCCCATTTTGATCATGGCTCCTTCTTTTCTGTTTCTTATTTTATATCTTAGTCTAAATTGTAATATTTTTATAAGTACGTTAATAAAGCATTCCGATATTTTTGAAGATATTCAGAAATTGTCAACATAAATTCGAAATTCATGAAAAAAACTTTAAAAATCATGATTTTTCTAAAACATGAACATTTTTGAAAAACTCATGAACCAAAATTCAAAAATCATAAACCAAAATTTGAAAATCATGAATAAAATTTTATAAACCATGAATCAACTTTAGAAAATCATGAACCAATTTTAAAAAATCATGAACCAATTCAAAAATCATGAACAAGATTCATAAACCATAATCCAATTTTGAAAAAATACAAAATATATTGAACATTTTTAATAAAAAATAAAGTAAAAAATAAAAACAAAACCAAAAAAATAAAATAGAAAAGGCAAAAGGAAAAAACTGAACAAAAATAAGAAAAACAAAAAATCATCACCACGTGGCAGAATGGGCCAGCCCAACAGGCGAATGCCCCTGTGCGGGGCGGCAATTGGCATTTCGCATATAATTCACTCAAAAAATTATACGCAACAGAAGAGTCCCGACCCATGCTGATTTGCTTTAGGCCTCATTCGTTTCTCTAGGTTTGAATCCAGACAGGGAACAGCAACCCAGTCCGCTCACCCAATCCTCACTAATCCATGTTAACCTCTTTCCGTTATCACTCAACGGTTCTGTTAATCCCCGGGTTCCCGACCGTACGATCAAACTCATGCCATCCGTTCGATGAATAGGGACCACTAGCCCCATGTGCACGTCTCCTTGATCCTCGGAAGAAAATCCCCCCCTCCAACTATCTCCGTGCAGCGCAGCGCAGCGCAGACGCACTAGCAACGCCCGCAACCCTCGTCACAGGCCTTTCAACGCGCGCTGTTCTGAGCAGCGTCTCCAGCGCCCGATGAGGCTTCTTGCAGCAACGGTGATGCACACCATGCTCCCGACCCCAATGCCTCTCCCATAAAAATCCATGTCGAAAGGAGAGTTCAGCAAGACCAACAAAAAACCAGAAACATAAATCAGTCTAAACGTTTTGTAGCAGAATTCTTCTCCCTACGATACAAATCCCTTGACTGGTGGTGACAGAAATCTTCTCTATATGGTACAAATAGAGTGTAAATCCACAAAACATTTGTAGCAGAAAATTTTGTTTCTATATGCAAATCCACAAAACAGATGTAGCGGAAAATTTAATTGAAGGATGCAAATCCACAAAAAATAAATGTACCAGGAATCCAATGGTAGCAAACCCTCGACACCGTTGTAGCAAGCGCCATCGCCGCTCATAGCAAGCCCCTGCCGCTGTTGTAGCAAAGCGATGTCGCCGCTTGTAGCAAAGCACCATAGCCATTGTAGCAAGCGCTGCCTCCACTCTTAGCAAACCGAAGACACCATTGTAGCAAGCGCCATCGCTGCAAACCCCCAATGCCCCTATAGCAAGCGTCGCCGCTTCCAGCGCCATAGCCATTGTAGCAAGTGTTGTCACCACTTTTAGCAAACCGCCGACACCGTTGTAGCAAGCGCCGTTGTCGCTTTTAGAAAAGCCCCAATGCCCTTGTAGCAAGAGCCGCCGCCTCTTGTAGCAAAGAGCCATAGCCATTGTAGCAACCGCTGCCGCTTGTAGCCGCTAACAGCGTTGTACCAAGCATCGTCGCTTGTAGCAAGAGCCTATACCCCTTGTAGCAAAGCGCCGCCTCTGTTGTAGCAAGAGCATCCGTCGCTTGTAGCATTAGGGACGAGGGGTTGCTCCCTCATCCAGCAGCCATCCATACCCTTGGGGGAGATCGATTTCAGCCGCGCCTGATGCTTTTGTGGTCACCACCGAGTGAAGAGAGGGAGAGAAAGGGAGGAGGAGAAGGTGTGTGAGGCCGGCAGTGGTAGAGAGAGGGAGGTTCACGACGCCATCGGTGATAGAGAGAGCAGGTGCATGGCGGCATGGCGCACCACAGGTAATCGACAGCGTTTGTTTTCCATGGCGCACATGCTGGTAGGAGGTGCCACAAGATAGGGGACGGGGTGGGCGGCATTGGCATGGTGGCTTGGCGACGACGACGTAGTGGCTGGCGGCGGCATGGAGGTAGGAGCAGGTAGCAGATAAATATCTGGTAAGGGAGGAGGAGCCAAGGAAGAACGAACTGCGGTGGAGAAGTGGAGGAAGAGATAAGACTCAAGGTGGGACTCACGGACTGAGTCTCTCTTTCTCTAGACGCGTGTCAGGCTGTAGATGCGGGGGACGCGATCCCCCGGATGCTATCTATCGTTTTCCTTTGCTTTATAAGGTTATAAGAGGATCTCCACTCAAAGGCCATAAAACAACTCTAAAGAGCTATCGGAGATGTTGGCGGTCGAATTCGTGCCCATCCCACGCGCCAAAGTTTTTTTGGCACTGGCGCGGCCTATTTTGTTATCCGGCGCCCCAGGCCAAACCAAACCCACGGGGAGGCTAGCGGGGGCGTCGGATAACGTGTTTCTAGCGAGAAGGAGGGGAGAAGATGGCACGCGAAATGGCTGGTCATTGCAGGCCACCCTTGTAAACATCAGCGGCCACGAGTTTGGTTTGTATTCCTCCTCGTCTGCCATGCCCCAATGATGGCGTTGCTCTCGTCGACCAGCCTTTTGCTAGAGCGTCTGATGCGTCCCTTACACCACGCCACCCTCCTCACCTGCCATGCCATGCCCTTCTCGCGCATTCAATGGCCTTCTGATGTTAAAAAACCCTTCTTTCCCTGCTCCTTCGATGTATTCCTTCTCTCCGCCTCCTCCCCCATTCTTCCCAACCACCACACGTCGCATATGGAGAGGTACCTTGGAGATGGCAACGCCTTGAACGGTTCTGGGCGGGGCCCCGCTACGTGCAGCCAAGGCTTGGGCGGTGAGGGAAGCGAGCTACCTAGTGTCGTCGGACATGCGCTTCTTGAAACACTGGTTTCTTAGCGCCGGTGGCCTACCCGTCCTGCTGATACCCCGTGGTCAGCCACTACTGGTCTATAACATCAGGGGTCCGGTCAGCCACTATTGGTCTCTATTGTTCTTACCTACCATTCATCCTCCATGCCGAGGAGCTCGCCGTGTCGTGGTGGTGTCACAACATATGCCATGGGTAGGCTAAAGTTGGGTTCGATGGACGTGGAGGAATCTGGGGAGGAATGATGTAGTGAAGACCGCGCATGGAAGAACACGGAGAGATACGATATACACAGGTTCGAGGCTCTCCTAGTGAGATAAAACTTCTACTCATGCATCTAGATCTCATATAACTTGGCCATGCATTGTGGCTACAATGGTGCTCCTTGAGCTGTATTCCTATGCCTCTAATGGCTATCTCTAGGAGAGAAGAGGAGGAAGTACATGAGCTCCTATCGACCATACAAGGGAGGAGCCCTTCGTTGCATCTCTTGTATCAATCCCCTTGGTGCTCCTTATAAAGGGGAGCCCAGGGGACAAAGGGTACTCACATGCCTGTCAGTCCCTTGGCTTGTCTCGTTGTAGTTGTCCTTGGCATCTTTTCAGCATATTCCCTAGCATCTCAAGAGATGTCGAGCATATTCCCTAGCATCTCAAGAGATGCCAAACATATTACTTAGCATCTTGGACCAACGATGATGCACGTGCCATTCTGAGCCAGGGGCGTCCCAAGACTGGCATGCGACGTAGGGCATGACCTAGCCTCATGGTGTGTCGATGTAGAGGTTGAGAGAGAATCCGGGGGCGAATAAGAGGTCACCGGGGTGAAATAACTCAGCCCAGGTGCCTCGGAGAAAGCAATGACTTGGCCTGGGAACTATTGACTCGGCCTAGGTGGAGCAAAGGGCCCAGTCGAGTCACCTGCAGAGTTCCAGTTGGGGTTTTGGTGTAACCCGACCCAACCGAGGCTTGGGTGGCCCAGTAGGGGTGCTTGCTGGAAAGCCCATGTAAGGGTAGTAGTGGGCCAGCTGGGTTTTGTATTTTCCATCCTCGGGAGGTGGTGAAGGGAATATGCCCTGAGAGGCAATAATAAAGTTGTTATTATGTATATTTCAAGTATATGATAGATGTTTATTTTGCATGCTATAATTGTATTAATATGAAAACGTTAATACATGTGTGTTTAATAAACAAAAAGAAAGTTCCTAGTTATGCCTCTCTTATAAACTAGCTCATTGATTACAAGATGATCAAGGTTTCCTGATCATAGACATTGAATGTTGTTAATAACAAGGTCACAATATTATTGGAAATGTGTGATGAACATTTATTCGAAGTATAGCATTACGATCAAAGTCATTGAGTTTATATTGCTATAACATCATACGAAGTAATCCTAATCCTTACACCATGAGATCATGCCAATCACTAACACTAGAAGAGTATCTTGATAACATCAAACGTCACACCGTAATAGGCGACTATAAAGATGGGTTCAATGCTACTAAGGTGTCATGTTGAGGCCCATGGATCAAGAGTGGAACTTGTCCATCCCAATGACAAATAGATATACTCCGGGCCCTCTCAGTGATATCACATTGGTTAGCTTCCAAGCAAGTGATTTGATCACTAGAATGTTATATCACGGAAACGAGAAAAGAGTACATGTCGGTAATAAGATCAAACTAGGTATGAAAATACCGATGATTGAATCTCGGACATGTAATATATCACGAGACAAAGGGATTAAGATTCTAGCATAAAAGGTTCTCACGATCACAAGAAAGTCATCATTGAATGTGTGGGAGTCAGTATGGATCTCCAAGTCCCGCTTTTAATTATTGATCCGAGAGGGGTCTCGATCATGTCCGCATTATTCGTGAATTGTAGGGTGACACACTTAAGAGACACCGACACCATTTGAAATAAATAGTTTCTTGTAAAACAACTTAGTTAGAGGATAAGAATAACTTAGTAAGATGGTTGAAACAACTTAGTTAGAAGCAACTTAGTTAGAGGATAAGAATAACTTAGTAAGATGGTTGAAACAACTTAAGCATGTTGATAGAAGCAACTTAATAAAAAATGCTATACAACTTAGAACCTTGTTTGTTAAAAGAATTGATTATGTGATAAAAAGTTAAAAACAACTTAGTTAGATGATGGAAACAAATTAACCATGTTGGTAGAAGCAACTTAACTAAATCACTATACAAACTCAGGACATCACCTGTAAAATAACTTGGTAGAAGATAAAATCAACTTATTTAGATAATGGAAACAACTTACATGCTGATAAAAAAACAACTTAACTAAATCACTATACAAACTCAACGTCACTTGTACAACAACTTGGTTAGGTGATAAAACACAACTTAGTTAGATGATGGGAACAAATTAACCATGTTGGTACAAGCAACTTAACTAAATCACTATACAAACTCGGGACATCACCTGTAAAATAACTTGGTAGAAGACAAAAACAACTTATTTAAACGATGAAAACAACTTACATGTTGATAAAAACAACTTAACTAAATCAATGTACAAACTCGACATCACTTGTACAATAACTTGGTCAGGTGATAAACACAACTTAATTAGATGATGGAAAGAAATTAACCATGTTGGTAGAAGCAACTTAACTAAATCACTATACAAACTCGGGACATCACGTGTACAATAACTTGGTAGAAGATAAAAGCAACTTATTTAGACGATGGAAACAACTTACATGTGGATAAAAAACAACTTAACTAAATCACTATACAAACTCGACGTCACTTGTAAAACAACTTGGTTAGGTGATAAAACACAACTTAATTAGATGATGAAAACAACTTAAACATGTTTATAAAAGAATATTAATTAAATCACTATGCAAACTCATGAGAATGCTTGTAAAACAACTTGGTTAGGTCTTAAAACACAACTTAGAAAGATAGTGGAACAAATTTAAAGCACTTCCTAAAGAACTTTGTTATATGGTGGATACAATTTGGGGCATTACAAAACCAAACTATGCAATACTACATTTTTCAAGTTGGAGTTGTGTGAACTAGACTTAAACATACCCCTTGTTGATCTGGACACTCAAGATGCTGATTGGAAATGGCGTGGAGTCGTTGTTTTTCACTCAAGCTGCCCCACAGAGATGGTCGGGCGATCTCCAGACCTAGTTTTGCTGACCAATAGTCAGTGGGTGGTGGTTTCGATGAACATAATGCAAGGGGCCCACAATTCAATGGGGAACCAACACTTGTGAGCAGCCATAACAAGCCAACATGTTGTTTCTATGGCCTACATGACTTAATTAAATGGGATAAGCAACTTGGATAAAATGGAAATCATCTTAAGCTAAAGTGTTGAATATACTTAATTAGGAGAAAGTGGGAAAAACTTAGGCTAATAAATTAACGAAACAGGATAAGCAACTTAGGATAAATTGTAAAGAAACTTGACTGAGGTGGTCAATCAACTTAATAAAAGTGAATAAGCAACTTAGGACAAAGTGTAAAGAAACTATTAAGATAAAGTGAATAATTAACTTAATTAAAAATGGAATGCAACTTAGGATAAAATGGCGCAATTAATTTAATTATATTGGCAGGACAACTTAATTAATAATCCCAAGTCAAAATATTGTTGGTAAATCAATGCCCACATAATTAGTGGTTATTAATCTGGAAGTACCAAGGACGGGGATTTAATAGATGTGTATACAGCTTAATTCAAAAACGTTACACTTTTTAGATGCCAAGAATGCATGTACTGCTTGGCATAGCAGAGGCTGAGTATATGTTGCCAATGGAGGGAGTTGTCAACATAAATAGCATGAGAATATCTAGATTCTAGACCATAGTTACAACAAGAAGAGTACTACATGACATTGCTAAGAGCGGTAGCTCTAGAAAATCTACTATTTAACAAACTAAACTGTCATCACAGATAGTTTTCTACAGGTAAGTGGAAGCTATATCAGTTAGAGCATTTTATCACATACCCCTAAAGAATTGGCCACAGATATTTCACTTTGTTAGCTACACCAAATGTGTCCTTTGTCCACAATAACTTGATCTCCTCTTCAATCATGCAGCAGTTTATGACGCTATGAGTGCACTAGTACCGTAGAAAATTCCCAAACAAATGCCAGTACTGAACCACAGCAGTTTATGACACTATGAGTGCACTAGTACCGTAGAAAATTCCCAAGCAAATGCCAGTACTGAACCACAGCCCAGGGTTTTACATGCTAAAAAACAGCATGCCCTATTTTTTGGTCTCATTAACTTGGCGGTAAGAAAAATTGTTCACATCAAGTCATACTACCATCAACCACGACCTCAAATTGAGCATGGACGGTGCTCCGCCTTCAACAACCAAGACGGAGGACAGAGGTAGGCACGAATTCAGGTTACCTTATCTCTGTCTCGACGTACGGCTCGGGACGGTGGGAGTGGTAGCGCCCGGCGAAGCTCGAGGACGCCCAGGTTGGGACGGTGGAGCCCACAACGGAGGAACCTGGGCAGGAATAGGTCGCCGTGGGGCGCCGACGGGAAGTAGGACAGTGGTACGGAGGCACGCGGGGTAGGAGGACTGCTAGCGGCTGCGGGGTCTAGGCGACAACGGAGGCACCTCGATCTGGATCGCCATTTTTCCGCCGAGAGCTCGGGCTCGGAGAGAGACGGCTGCGAAGGGAAACGGTGATGCTTCTTTTTTTTTGTCGGGGCGTCTCTCCTTCCGGTCGTGCGATCGAGCAGGATAGGCAGCATCGGACGGATACAAATTGAGTGCTCGATCTGTCCGTCTGACCTCCGAGCACTTTTTAGCAGTCAGACTAGAACTTTCACAAAATCTTCATGAGGCATGGATTCCATCAACGTGATTAATAAAAATCTACATGCGTGTGTTGGCCAGACTAAAGTAGGGCCATGCATGGCCGCAGCTGACGACCACGGCCCGTTGGCCTGTTAGCAACCCGTGAACTGCTGGCACTGGGCCTGGCCGCATTGCTACCCAGGTCTCCGTGTCAAATATCGGTCGCTTCTTAGTGGGCTCGAAATGGAGAAATCACAACGCTTTTGTTTTTTTGAGGGAGAAATCACAACTCCTTCAATACGCGTAGGCCACTAGAACCCTTGTTGGCCATGCCGATTTCCTTTTCCTTCACAGCCTCCGTCAACGGAGTCTCGTATGCACTTGCTTTGCTTCCTGGTTGGTGCTGTTCTATTCATACGTGCTCCACAACACAATAGACGGTTGAATTTTTTAAATCCTTTGCGATGGAGAAAAGTTTGAGACACGGGATAGGAAAGCCGCAATAATAGAAAGAAATAAAAAATTGATAGAGCATGGTTTATAAAATGGAATTGTAAACACGGGATTTCGGTTGAACGGCCGTTTGGAACGTATGACAGGAACAAAAAAACAAGGTCTATTCTTTTGGCTGAACACGAGTTTCAGCTCCATGTAGTGGAGCTGAATCTGATGTTTCTTGTTTTTTTTTTGTCGAATGGCCGGTAGAGAGAAAATATTGATCGCAAAAAGAAATAATCAAATCAAATGGGCCATGCTAATGCTACCTTTTGCAGTACAGGAGGGCCTTGAAATCAATGCTACTAATTGCGGGATACATGTCATAAAAAAAATTGCGGTTACAAAACCGATTTTGCACATTGAAGAGCTAGAATATTTTACAAGGGCCCTCTTATATAAAGGAAGTTGCATAAATACTTCGTCAAACAATATATTGTTTCAAAAATTAGATTATCATAACCGGAAATTTGCTAGTGACTAGTAATACAAAATTAATTTGCAAAATACGAGAAATGGCAAGCTAGTGGCCTAGTTTGTACTCTAAATGACCATAATGTTTCACCTTTTCCACTCGATCGAGGGGCTTAATTAGAAGCTCCCAAGAAGTTCACAAACAAGGGTTGAGTGAGTCACCAGTCAAGGTCGATGCCTAGCAAGAGAGGCGAGGTACGCCGCCATGTCGATTTCATATCCGAGCAAGTTCTTCCACGAGTGGCCGTCATCGGCCACCTTGTTGAGCAGTTTGTCTCGGAGGTTGAAAGCGTGCGCAGCCCCTCTTCCCGCTCTTCCCTTGTGAACAACACAATGCCGCTCTTCTCGCCGAGCCACCGTAGTCTAATCCCGGTGTGATGGTGTATCGTCTTCTTCCTTTGGATATCGTCTTCCTGAAGATGCACGATCCATTTCTGCATGACGTCGTCATCATCTCCCTCTTCTTCGAGGGTCTCGAAATGCAGCACTATCATCTTTTTGGGGCCGGCCTGGACCCCGAGGTACATGAAGAAGAGCCGGTCGTCCGGCCAGACGCCCAGCAGCCGGTTGTTGGGCCAGTAGTGAGGACTGATGAAAGGAACCAGGTGCATGATGTCTGACGCAGCCGCCGCGTTATCGATCTGAATCTGATCGAGGCGCACCCCGAGCAGGCCCTGGTCCAGAGCCCAGAACGCCACACTACGGTGCACCACAGCAGGGCCCATCTGGCGGATCTTGAAGCTGGGGATCTTGACGATGCACTGGGCCTCCGGTCCCCAGCAGCCAGTGTCCGACGAGTAGCACCGGAGCACGGTTGAGTTCGCACCGCCGCGGTTGTTGTAGATGAGCAGCAGGCCGAAGAAGCTGTTGCAGCGCGGCGGGCGGAGGTCGTGGCCGGTCAGCAACGCGCAGCCGTAGTCCCGCATCGTCGTCTTCTTCTTGCCTCTTGTTGAGAGCAGAGGCGGGACAAGGATGATGTTCTTGTCACGCTGCATCATCGGGTTGAAGACGGCGAACCGGAGACCGTCGGCGGCGCGCCGGCCCTCGTGCCGGAGCTCCAGAACGAGGCGGCCGTTCCGTGAAGCGACGGGGAAGGAGTGGTCCAGCAGCTCACCGTCATGGGCGAGAATATGTTGGCCGCCGCCGAGGAAGGGAGCTCGAGCGCCGGAGGCCGTGGCTACAAAGCACGGCCGCGCCGACGATGACGCGGTGTGCTGGCCGCGCGCGGTTGGCCTGTCGTTCTCCTGGTGGAAAACCCCGACGGCGAGATCCGGGAAGAAGCGGCCAAGGGGCGGCAGGGAGCCGGAGATGACGGCGGCCCTCGTGGCCACCACGCCGGCCCAGCGCAGGCACGTCGCGGCACAGCGGACGACGGCCGCCAAGTCGGACAACTTGGCGAGTACATCGTCCGAGACAGACGCGGTTCGGTCGCCGCTGACTTCGCTTTGGTCGTTTCTCCTGTACAGCGCGGCGGCAGGAGAATGGCGCGTGATACGGCGGCGTCTGCGTAGCGGCGGCATCTAGATTGGTTCCGTGGCGGCGAAGGATGAGAGAGATGCCCCGGAGTCTATTGATCTCCAATATTCGACAAACCCGTACTCCTAGGTCATCACGGGTAACTAACTTTGCTAAGAAAAAGAACTACTAGTACCTTATCACGCCCAGCTGCGTACTTAACAAAACGGATTTGCTACTTCTCGGCCCCCGAGAACTTAGGTCTCTGTTACATCTCTTATCATTAGATTTATCTCGCGATTCGTGCAATATGAGACTTCTACATAAGTCGTAACTAGGTTGGAACTGGAATTTTAATGAGTTGCAACTGAGAATTAGTATAAATTATATAAGTTGCAACTAGTAAATTAGCACAAATAGTAAAATAATGTCAGCAACTTAGACATAAGAAGTTTTCAGGCGTCTGAGATCTAGACACTCCCATGACAAAATCAATAAAGGGCGTTGGTCGTGAAGGTATGGCGGCATGTGGATGATGTATAGACCCGAGTCACTACGAAGCCTGCCGTGGAATTTCGGCTTTGCCATGTGCCTAATGGCCTGGAACAGGACAAAGAACTACACTACCGTGTGGGTTTCAATAAGCACGTAGCAAAACGCAAGAAAATGACAAAATTCTAGAAAAGCGCATGGGAAAGAAAACAACACGGCAATGAACCAAAAAGGGAACACGACAAAGTCTACAAAGTCATACGGCAACGAGGTGGGACCCATGGTCCCACATGTGTACCTATTAGAGAAGAGATGACGGCCGGTGACGGTGCCACAGTGGGTTCTTTGCCGTGTGCCCCTCGCCGTCAGGCATGAGACAAAGATAAGCCTTTTTTTTCTCTTTTTCTTTAATTAATTAGCAAGGCATATATTACATATATGTTAGGTGGTGTTATTTTATAGGATCATGAGCACACACAGGTGAATAGGTTGTTATGGTCTGACATCGTCCCGCTTGCATGGCCGTCTTGTGAAATGGTTCTTGTTGCATGGCCCCAAATCGTTGACCTACGTCGTAGATATTTTTCGGACAGGGGTAGTCCGGTGAAATTTTATTTTGTTTGTGTTTTTTTAGTTCATTGGATGATGTGAACCCATGTTGAGTCACAAGTTGTGATAAGATCCTAGCCGATAACACCGAAACGGGGAGTTTACCCTTATACTATGGCGAGGACCTATATGTGACAGCGCATGCCTACAAAGGGGGTCGCATGAACCTGGAGACAGGTTTTGAATCTTTCAACTGTCCACCACACTTTAAGACATATGCTATGGATACATGCAAGCTTTGGGGTATTCCTGATGCCCCAAAGCGTGGTTTTCTTCGAAAACCTGATATGTGGGCCTCCGAAACCATGTCTGTAAAGGGGGGCATACTTGTGAACTAGGTTTTGGACATTTAAACATTCCACCAAACTTTAATACACATGCTAGGTTCACATGCAAGGTTTGGAGGTATTCTGATGCCCCGAAGCGCTTCTTCCTATGAAACCCTTATCCATGGGCCCCGGATTGTCTACCCCTAGATATTCTTAGGATAGGGTAGCCCGATGGAATTTTGTATTATTTTTTGCTTGTTTAGGTCATAGGATAATTTCAAACCATGTTTATGCACAAGTTATCAAAAGATCCAACTCGGTTTCACCAAAACTGGGAGTTTCCCCCTAATTATTAAATTTCAAACCTTTGTTTTTAGGTGATAGCGCATGTCTGTGAAGGGGGTCACACTTGGAAACTAGGTTTTGGACATTTCAACATTATACCACACTTAAATACACATGATAGGTTCACATGCATTGTTTGGAGGTTTCCTGATGCCCTAAAACACTTCTTCGTATCAAACCCTGATCTGTGGGCCTCGAATCGTCTATCCCCCTAGATATTCTTCGGATGGGGTTAGCCTGGTGGAATTTTCTCTTAGTTTGTGTTTGGTTAGGTCATAGGATAATTCCAAACCATGTTTTGGCACGAGTTGTCGCATGATCCTACCCGATTTAACCGAAACGAGGAGTTCCCCCATAATAATTAAATTGTAGACCTTTGTTTTTAGGTGACAGTGCATGTCTACGAAGGGGATCACACTTGAGAACTAGGTTTTAAACATTTCAACATTCCACCACACTTCAATACATATGCTAGGGTCACATGCAGGGTTTGGAGGTATTCCGATGCCCCGAAGCGCTTCTTCCCACGAAACCCTGATCCATGGGTCCCGGATCGTCTGCCCCCTAGATATTCTTCGGACGGGGTAGCCTCACAGAATTTTATATTGATTTGTGCTTGGTTAGGTCATAGGATAATTCCAAACCATGTTTGGACACAAGTTGTCACAAGATCCTACCCGGTTTTACCGAAACGGGGAGTTCCTCCATAATAATTAAATTCAAGAACCTTCGATTTTTATGTGACATCGCATGTCTGCAAAGGGGATCATACTTGGAAACTTGGTTTTGGACATTTTAACATTCCACCACACTTCAATACAAATGCTAGTAAGGTTTGAAGGTAATCCGATGCGCCAAAGCGCTTTATCCTATGAAACCCTGATCTATGGGCCCCAGATCATCTAACCCGTAAATATTCTTCGTACGGGTAGCCTGGTTGAATTTTATCTTAATTAATACTAATAAAAAGTTCAAAAATAGTACTTTTAAAAATTAAAGTAATTTAAAGAATTAATATAAGTAGTAGAATAAATACAATTGAAGGAAAGTAAAAAAGAAGGATTTCTTTGAAAAGGTAAGAAAAAGTACACAGAAGAGACAAAACACACGGCAAAGACAATGTGTCCGTGCTGTCCCACACGGCAAAGGGTGGGAAACGCTACCGCCACGCGCGGGAAGCCTGACCGTCAACGGAATGGCCTGCCTGCCATGGCAGAGGCTAGGAAGCTAAGTAAATAAAAGCTTAAAAGAATGTATAAATGATTTCCCCATTGGGCGCGGGCACGAACAAGGATGAGTCATTACGGGATGGCGAGTCTTCAAGATAAACAGAGGAGTACTAGCAAAAATCCAATGATATAGGTTGGTATGATGTTTGGTGGTGTCTATTTAGCGGCTGTGATTCTCCTAGTGTTTGATGTTAAAAGTAAGGTACCAATTGAACATGCACGATGCGTGCTGCGGCGGCTTAAAAAACCCATCTTGGATTCCTTCCCTCCGTCGATGACGCTGTCGGTCTGCTCCGTTTTCGATGGCCTTAGGGCTTTAGAGGTGTGGTGGACCATGGTCTCTCGCCGGCGGGAGGTGCTTGTTCTTCGATTAGACTGGTTTTTCATGTCTTTTTCTCGATGTTGAGCGACGGCTACATCCTGAAGTCGGAATAAAGTCCTCTCTGCTCTGTCCTCGCTCCGGTGGTGCTCCTAGCGGCACGTGGAGTCGTGTGTCCGGCTGATCTTTTGGAATCTAGTCGTTTTTCGTATTAATTTCAGGTCAGTCCCTTCCAATCTACTAATATTGGCGATGGTTGCTGCTTTAGTGCGCTGGTTTTGGACCCTAGCACGACGATTTCCCGTCTGTCTACTACAACAACTCTACTACGCCAAGCTTTGCCCGGCTCCGGTGATGGAGGGACGAGAACAGCGACACGCCTTCGGTTCATGCTATTGTTTGTAGTCTTCGTTAGGCGGTCCATCGACCTATTTGTAAGTTTTATTACTTTTATGTCTGTTTATACTATTGTTGTTAATATATTAATAGACCGCGTGAAATTTTTGAAAAAAAATAAGATATACCAACAGAGAGATTTTACATCTCGGTAGAGTTGCTCTGGCCCGTGCCCTAGGGCCTTGTTTGGATATGCAATTTTGGCAGAACTAGCTTTGCGTAATCGAGAATAACCGCCTAACAAACTAAAATTCTGTTTGGACTCAACAACTAAAACACGAATTGACAAAACCGAGTTTCCACAGACCGAGGAAAGTGCGTATTGGGAAAAACTACTACACCTCGTTTTTGTGAAAACACGATTGGATAAAACTCGAGCAGGTCCATTGGCCGGCGACTGCGTGGTGGCCTGGTCGTCGACATCTGCGACGGTGAACTCTTGAAGGGGGCCCAGGTCCGGCTGTCGCCGTCAGCGATGTGCCGGTGCGTAAGGTGAAGAAGATCGACTACGTCAACCTTGTCCACATCAAGCCTCCTGTCCACGGCGGCGGAGGCAACGCCATCGTGGTAGGCACAGCCATGGACAACAGCGAAGATGCTTGAGAGCGCCGGAGATGACATCAACTCCAGGGCAGGCAAATTCATCGAAGAACAGGTGGCGCCTCGGCCTCAAGTCATTCCGGCCTTCCGGGCCGCCGGCGGCCGTTAATCAGCTAGCCCACCACCAGCCTCTTGTTGAACCAGAGGCTGGCAAGCTGCTTGCATGGGGCCAGAGAACTAGTCACGGTGCAGCCATGCCTCATGGAGGTGGACGTGAACCAGAACTGCATCTGCAGGCCGTAGCATGCGACGATGCTTCATCTTTCCCATGGGGGTGAAGGAACATTCCCTTCCAAACAACCACTAGAAGTTGATGAAGGTGCTCAATCAGCAATCTGCAGGGAAGACGAACGCATAGGGAAGATTACACAATACGGGTTTTTGTGATCCAAACATGATTTTCTGTAACCCTATTCTTAAAAGAAAAGTTAGTAAAACCGGTTCTCCTAAAAATTCTCTTAAAATTCGTTTTATGAAAACTGATAGCTAATATTTGTTATCCAAACAACCACTAGAAGTGATTCGGTACACCACCGCGCGCCCGTGACCACCTAGATAGCGTGCACGCTGCACGCACCGCAGGTACGGTCGCAGCAACTCTGCGTGGCGATTCCCGCATGCATGCGCCGGCCCTGTCCCGTCCCGTCCCGTCGTCCCACCAGATTCGATTCCACACTGGCCAGGGCATCGCTGCGCCCGGCGTACGTGTCTCGCGGCGTCTCCCGCTTTCTCGGCACGAAATTCAGTCACAGACCCATCCAATGAATCGTCAGCCTCACGACCGGGATGAGCGCAGCAAGAGCCAGCTAGTTGTTGTTTCACTAATTATAATCAGCATTTGGGTTGTTGAAATTGTTTGTCGATGAACCGTCGCTACCTTATGTGTCTGCTCAAAGTTGGCTAAGTATGTCAGTACTAGTTAGTGTGCAAGTGCAACGCACGTCTATGTACGTAAGCATAATTTTTTTAAAAATTCTAAATCAACATGAACAATAGAAACTTCTAGATTTGTCAAAGCATAGTTTCACGAAACTACTCAATGTGTACCACATAAAAATTATAGAAATGATTTCTCACATAAATATGTTCTTAAACAAATAGACAAATATCTACACCAATTGTAGATATTACGGTAATTATAGTGAAAATCGCACCAAGTTTCAAATTGTTCCACACTTTTAATATAGTGCGCTGAATAGAGGAAACTTGCAGTCGACGTGTAGCAGTAAGATGGACCGTCGGTCCTCCACAAACATCAATATCTTTATGTGTAGAACCAAATGAACAAATTATAAATCCTGCACTCTACCAGAGTGCGGTCGTAGGTCAACAATTAAAAATGTCTTAATATGACACACAAACTAAAATATCAAAATTAACTTAGCACAATTTAGACAAAGAATTACATAAATAATATTATTACAATTTTATAGCAACACATGCTTATCATACAAGGTTAAAACAATTGAGATTTATAAATAAACTCACATCGAGTATTTCTTCAAGTACATCAACCTTGCATGTTCGCATGATCATTTCTAAATAAATAGTATGTTTGATTGATCAATTCACTAATCTCAAATTCTCTAACATAACATTGCGCATATTTATTAGTAAACATTATTTTATCTGCGTATTAGACGGGATGTTTCGTCAAGCCTCGTAGATTTTTTATATAGATGCTCCAATGTCTGATTGATTTGTACGGAATACGAACCTGCGAGTCAATCTATACCTAATAATAAAGCACGAAGTGTTTCTCCCGGTCCAACACTTTTTTGAATGATTTTGTCCTCCAACAAAACCACATATTGCCTACCAATGCCACCCCCAAATAAAAATAACGGTTAGAAGAAACAAGACAAGGAGGAGCCGAGGTGTCGGGTGTGTTCCTCCGGGGTGATTACGTGCGTGTGCCGGAGACCACCTATAGCCGGCTAATTCTCTATTTCTTCTTGGCTAATTTTCTAACCCAACCCGTGTGCGTGTCCTGATCATCCTCAACTTCCAATCCAATCCGGCCCAATCTCGCCCCCAGCCGGCACGCACCTCTCCTCTACTTAAACACGGTCCCGTCAATCTATCTCTCTGTTCTATCCCGAGGGTTCCTTATGTCCCAAGTTCTACGCTCCAAGGTCTGTCTCAGCGAGTCGGGAAACATGCGACGAGAACCAGCCATGATCTGGATGCTTTTTTGACACAGCGTGCTGCCGTTCTAGCTTGCTTCATATCATCAATCAATTACTGCCCGTGATGTTGCTGCCGCAAACGCCATCGTTGAGTTCAATCTCTGCCGTAGAGGTTGACGACAAAGTGGCGGTGGGTGTCTTCACGACGAAGTTGAAGGGGAAGTTCAATCAATTGATTCTGTTCAACACGGGAGCCAATCCTGGTGCCAGGCTCGATCAACACCCGGAAATTTTCACGGTCATGTTTCCAAGATCCCCCGACCTAGATCGAGAGACGATATCGACTAGGACACTTTGAATCCAGGCCCGATCTGATGGTTGTCCATCGTCGGTCGTTGCCACCCGCCGGCCGGCCGCATGTCCTTGAGGTGGAAGATCTACAAGGCGCAGCAGGAGCGGCAGCCACCTCGAGCACACCATGGACCCCCGGTCTCCCCCAAGCCGGAGTGGTGTCCCCCCATGTACGAGGTCGTGATGGCCTACAAAGGAGTACAAAGCTCGGAGAACGAGTGAACCACGACTCCACGATTACTTTAGATCGGCAGGACATCAATTCATGTCGCAGATTGTGGTCGCGAGGAGAAAGTCCAGTGCATGTGCAGAATCCCGCTCAGGTTAAGAAAGTTACAGCACCGCTTATAGTTCGCGAAGAGCATAAGATACAGACCATGTAGCATCTTTGTCTCGATGGACGCTACAGAGACGACTCCTGTGTTTATCCGATTCTCCGTCGAGTGTTGCCAGCGGCCTAGCGCCACCGCAAGCGGCCGGGACCGCTGCGATAAAGCTAGGCTTAGACACGATGACAACCGATGCGGAGCTAGACAAGATAAACCCAATTTTCAACAAGACCTTAGCTAACACGAGCTAATTAAATAGGGCCAACGTGATCTGCAATGTGAAGCTGATTGATTTCTGAAAGCTGATCGAATTGCTCCCTCGTGAGTGATGATTATGACCTATAGAAATGATGGCCACATAACACAGATCGACGGGCTCATCGATTCTGCTATCTTAAGCTTACTGATTTTGCAAAGCTGATCGATTTGCTCCCTACTAAGAGATTCGGTATCTGGTCATGAAAATAATAACCAATACCAATAGACAATCTGTATCTATACTTGACAGATTGTTTCTTGTAGTTCAACAGTTTTTTGCAGAGAACACATAGCAAGAGGAAGGCGGGCGTATTTGATTGGGAGAGCGGCCGGAAATAGACAAAGGCAAGTCGGGAGCGGCCGGAGGCGTCAAGCATCAAACTCACGCATGTGTTTGGAAAAGGAGAATCGATCATGGAGGCCAAGACCATCTTTCTTAATGGTAAAACACACATTTGAATTGTTTTTTCTCGATGATCCTGATTCGATAAGACCGTCCAATCATTTTTTTTTCTTTAATATTGTGATCCTCTTTACTGGTTCGAGTCGACAACCTCGACGCCATGGCTCGCGGAACCGCTGGTGGACGCCCCATTTGCTTGCCCTGCTGGCTGTGGCGAAATTAGTCATGTGCGCTCGCTACAAGTCAGCATATGGACTGGACTGCTTGTAATGTTGTGCTCAATTAGTCGATTACCATCTTGAAGTTTATCTCGGAGAGATGAATAGCAGAAGAACAATTCGGAAATGGGCTGCTCGGCATGGGAACGGGATTTGGTAACAAGAATTAGAGGATTGGGGCTTGATTCATTTGAGATTTGTTTTAGCGATGTAGACAACAATGGTTATCTAAAGGTTATCAAGATGTTCACGCGGCAAAAAGTAGATACACCGAATACGAGTTCGATCTCTCGTATATTTTCAGGTCCTTTGGCCTGCGACGGATATGTGTTTGCATAGAGAAAAGATATATAAGCATATTGTTTCCCTTCCACTGCAACGCGCGGGCATTTTGCTAGTCTCTAAAAAGCTCTAAGCTTTCTTGAATTGAGGGCTTCTACTTACTTAGTTGAGTCCCGCTGCAAGCCCATGTATACATAGACAATGGCTAGATCAAAATCGAACCGATGCTTTTGAGTAAATGGTTGCGCGGGCGGCCGATTAGACACAAATATATAGAATCGCTTATTTTTGTGTCAATCTCGCAAACATGTTAGGTAATAAATATACATATAATAATTACACAAAAATTAATCTAAGAACATGAATAATGTTTATATCTAAAAATAAAATTGTTGGCTTGTATAAAATGAAAAAAATACACATATTTTCAAAAAAGTTCGTTGAACTCGGAAAAGCTCAAGGGTGAGAAAAACATGTTCACGAAATTTTGAAAATTGTTCACGGGGTTGGCAAAATTGTTCATTGGTCTAAAAAAAACTCTCACCCGTGCTGAAAAAGATGCTCACGTAATTTCAAAAACTATTTACGGTTTTGAAAAAATGTTCAACTGTCTGAAAAGTTCTCACGTGTCTAAAAATAGATATTCACATAAATATGAAATATTTATGGGTTTGAAAAATCATTCATCTGTCTTAAAAAAATTCATGGGTCCGAGAAAAAAATTCCTTCATCATGCTCGCCTCCATGCTCATTGTCCGTGTGCTTGCGCTGTGTCGATGCCCATGGCGCCCAGGCGATGCAAGGCCCCCAAGACCGGAGGCGCTGTGCTCCGCTGCTCCCTCCCCTCGCCTCGTTCCACTCGCCGCCGGCCGCCGTTCTACGCGTTGTAGTAGACACGCGCCGAGGAGGCCGCGCATGTCGGCCGCGCTTAGGAGGCCACGTAGGTAGGCTCCAAGACTGCCGCCTCCCAGCATGCACCGCCGCCCCTCGATGCTGCTCCACCGGCCGCTTCGAGCCGCCAGTTTCGGCACGAGGTTGTCACCGTGGAAGCGCGGGACGGCTGCGGCCGTGGCCGCGTCTTCCATCTCTAGGCGGCAGCCTTGGACAAACTCAAGCCCCAGAGCAGCGTCGAGGGAGACGACGTCCGCATCCTTCATCTTAAGGCCGGTCCGGCGGCCGTCGCGGCATTGGCATCAACACGGCTCCAAGTCCACTACTCTCCGGGCGCGACACGTGGCGGCAAGGGTGCTATCATGGAAGCTTGTGGAGACACACATCTAGCAATCTCCCTCCCCTATTGTTGTAAGCTACACAAGTTTTATGTTGGAGATATGCCCTAGAGGCAATAATAAATGTAGTTATTATTATATCTTTGTGTTTATGATAAATGTTTACATTCATGCTATAATAGTATTAACAAGGAAACATTAATACTTGTGTGATTTGTAAACTAAAATAGAGTCCCTAGTAAAGCCTCTTTATAATACTAGCTTGTTGGTTAATAAATGATTGTGGTTTCCCTATCATGAATATTGAGATGTTATTAACAACAAGATCATATCGTTAGGGGAATGATATGGTGGACATACTCCTATAGATAAGCGTAGCATAAAGATCAAGTCATTTTAATAGTTCAATTGCTATATGCTTTCTGATACATAGTAACCTAATTCCTTCGACCATGAGATCATGCATATCACCTTTACCGGATGGATGCTTTCATGACATCAAACACCACACCGTAACTGGGTGGCTATAAAGGTGGCATTGAGTGTTCGGAAAGTATTGGTTGAGACACATGGATCAAGAGTGGGATTTGTCCATCCATATGACGGATAGATATACTCTAGGCCCTCTCGGTGAAATGTCACCCAATTAGCTTTCAATTATGTGACTGGCTCACAAGGGATCACATATCACGGGAACGAGAAAAGAGTACTTATCAGTAACGAGGTTGAACTAGGTATGCAGAGATACCGACGATCATAACCTCGGATAAGTAAACTATCGTGAGACAAAGGGAAATTGGTATCGTATGTAAGTGGTTCATTCGATCGCAAAGTAATCGTAGAAATATGTGGGAGCCATATGAATTTCCAGATTCCTCTATTGGTTATTGTTTGGAGAAGTGTCTCGATCATGTCCGCATAATTCACGAACCGTAGGGAGACACACTTAAGGATTCGACGTTCTTTGAGTAGTTATGGAATGATGAGTAAGAGACCGAATGTTGTTCGGAGTCTCGGATGGGATTCGGGATATCACGAGGAGATCCGGAGAATAAGATTCATATAAGGAAAGTCCTGTTTCGGGGTTGGAGAATGGTTCCGGTGATTTCATCGGGAATGTTCTAGAAGGTTCCGGAATGTCCGGCACTCCGAAGGGGAAGGGTACATAAATGTGTCATACCAAGTTGGAATGATTGCATCATGTACTAGGTGTTATCACTGAACAAAATAAAGGGTTTAATCAAATCCTAGTTTGAAAAGTCAAACGCCAATTTGAAAAGTCAAACGGCTATTTTGGGAAGTGGAGGGAAGGGAAACGAGTTGGGAGGAGTTCCTCCTCCACCTTGCCCCTTGGGAAACCGAGTTGGGGAGGGACTCCCCTCCCCTGGCGCGACCCCTCCACCTATATAAGGAGGGGCAGGGCTGCCCCTCCTAACACACAAGATATCCACCCAAAACCCTAGCCCCGGCGCCGCCACCTCCTGCTGCCGCCGCCGCCTAGCTAAACCCTAGCCGCCGGCTTGCCCCCTCCTTGGTGTGTCTAAACCCTAGATCACCGAGGGCTCTCTCATAGTCCACCATACTTGCTCCGGCTTAAGGCGAAGCCCTGCGAGATTTCCCCTCTACTTCCGGTACCACGCCGTTGTGCTGCCGGAATCACGAGGAGAGTGCTACAACCTCCGCTGCCTGCTGGAACAAGGGAGAGGAAGGTCTTAAGTCAAGTGAGCGTGTGACCGATCATTGGAGCTCTGCCGGAATGCAACTTGGAAGGATCGTCTACGATCTTGAGATCGGGAAAATGCGACTACATCACCCACGAGAATCCGCTCTCGTTAAACACTTTGGAATCTTCGAGGGTGAGTTATTCCATCGACTCGTTGCTACAATCTAGTAGATAGATCTTGGCTTGTTTGTTTGTATGCGGTAGAAATTTTTTGTTTTCCATGCTACGAAACCCTACAGTGGTATCAGAGCCGTGTCTATATGTAGATCTGTTGCACGAGTAGAACACAATGGTCATTGTGGGCGTTGATGCTTTTATTATCGATTGCTACTTGTGTACTTTGCATCTTGCGGGATGTTGGGATGAAGAGGCCCGGGATAACCTTACATGACATTGTTCATAAGACTTGCTCCACGCTTGACATGCAACTTGTATTGCATAAGTGCCTTTGCGGGTGCCTGTTTCTCCCAGCATAGTTAAGATTCAATTTACAACGGGTGATTGTCAATACTAGTATCAATGTTGTGGTTCTTGTTCGTAAGTTAGAACGACACTTATTGAAATCCCCAAACCACGTAAAACATGCAAAGAAAGTAGAGGCGTCTAACTTTGTTTTGCAGGTGTCTTGTGATGTGATATGGCCATGATTGTGATTATATTTGATGTATGCAATGTTCCTTATTGTAAGTTGGCAACGGAGAATATATGGTTGTCTTTAAATTCTGTTAAAACCCGCGTGTCTATTCAAAGTAGTTGTAATAGTTGAAGCCGGTGGACGACAACCATGGAGAAGCGTCATTGACCTTGATGCAATGCCGGTGATGATGGAGATCATGTTCGTGCTTGAAGATGGAGATCGGAAGCACAAAGAAGAAAGGCCATATCATATCACATATTATGAATTGCATGTGATGTTAATACTTTATGCATCTTGTATTGCTTAGTTAACGACGGTAGAATTATAAGATGATCCCTCACGCACATAAATTTCAAGTTCTAAAGGGTTCACCCTTAGTAAGCACCGTTGCTAAAGCTTGTTGTTTTCGAAGCACCACGTGATGATCGGGTGTGTTAGATTCCGCAAGTGTGTACAACGTAAGCAAGCCAGATTTGCTCATGCGGAAGCTAAGGTTTGATCTTGACGAGCCTAGCATGTACAGACATGGTCTCGGAACACGGATCACCGAAAGGTAAAGCATGAATCATATAGTAGATATGATGAACATGTCGATTGTTCGCCATTGAAGCTACATCAACTCTCGTGATGATCGGTGTTGATGTGGTGGATTTGGTTCGTGTGATCACTAAAACAATGTGAGGGATATTGTTTTGAGTGGTAGTTCACCTAGATTAATTTAACTATTAATTAGAACTCAATTTGTCATAAACTTAGTCTAAACTATTGCAAATATGTTGTAGATCAATGGCAGCCCCTACCATTAATTTTAATGCGTTCCTAGAGAAACAAAAGTTGGAAAACAATGGAAGCAACTTCACGGATTGGTTCCGCAATTTGAGGATTGTCCTCAATGATGGTAATTTGACCTATGTCTTTGGATGCACCAGGTGATCCACTGACTTGCTACTGCAAGCCGAAGTAAATAATGTTTACCTCGCTCGGAAGACTCAGTACTCCACAGTTCAGTGTGCTATCTTGTATGGTTTAGAATCGGAGCTTCAGAAAAGGTTTGAGAATTCAGACCCACATGGTATTGTCCGTGATCTCAAATTGATCTTTGAGACTCACGCTGTAATTGAGAGCTATGAGGCTTCTGAAAAGTTCTTTAACTACAAGATGGAAGAGGGCAGCTCCGTCAGTGAGCATGTGCTTAAGATGTCTGGGCATGCAAACAAACTTCAAAGCTTGGGTATAGTGATTCCTAATGCTCTGGGGATTTATCGTGTCCTCCAATCACTACCACCAAGTTACAAGAACTTTGTGATGAACTACAATATGCAAAACATGAACAAGCAGTTGCTAGAACTGTTTGCTATGTTAAAATCTGCAGAAGTGGAAATCAAGAAAGAGCACCAAGTGTTGATGGTCCATAAGACCACCAAATTCAAGAAAGGCAAGTCTAAGAAAAAGGGACACTTCAAGAAGGGTGGTAAGAAAGTTACCGCGCCGACGAAGAAGACCAAGGATGGACCTAAGCACGATCTTTGAGTGCTTTTCTTTGCAAGGAGAAGGTCCTTTGGGCGGAATTGCCCAAAGTACATGGCGGATTTGAAGAACAACATCAAGAAGAAAGGTATATCGATATACATGTTATTGATGTGTATCTCACTAGTACTCGTAGTAGTGCACAGGTATTTGATCTTGGTTCGGTTGCTCATATTTGTAACTCAAACAAGTCTGCAGAATAAACGGAAGCTAGCGAAGAACGAGGTGATGCGATGTGGGAAGCAGATCAAAGGTTGATGTGATCGCGGTCGCACGCTACCCTTCATCTACCATCGGGATTAGTTTTATACTTAAATAATTGTTATTTGGTGCTGCGTTAAGCATGAACATTATATCGGGATCTTGTTTATTGCGACGGTTACTTGTTTAAGTCCGAGAATAATGGTTGTTCGATTTATATGAGTAATATGTTTTATGCACATGCACCTTTGATAGATGGTCTATTCTTGTTGAATCTCGATAGTGGAAATACACATATTAATAACATTGAGGCTAAGCGTTTGAAATCGGCGATAACTCGACCTATATGTGGCATTGTCGTCTTGGTCACATTGGAGAAGCGTATGAAGAAACTCCATTCGATGGACTTCTTGAATCACTTGATTTGAATCACTTGAAAGATCTGAAGCATGTCTAATGGGTAAAATGACTAAGACTCCATTTTACGGTATGATGGAGCGAGCTATGGACTTATTGAAAATCATACATACCGATGTGTGTGGTCCAATGAGTGTAGCATCGCTAGTGGTTATCGTTATGTTCTTACCTTCACGGATGACTTGAGTAGATATGGGTATATCTATTTCATGAAACATAAGTCCGAAACTTTCGAGAAGTTTAAGGAATTTCAAAGTGAGGTAGAGAATCAACGAAACAAGAAGATTAAATTCTACGTTACGATCGTGGAGGTGAATATCTAAGTTACGAGTTTGGCGAGCATTTGAAGAAATGCGAATACTTTCACAATTGACACCGGGGAACACCACGACTTAATGGTGTGTCCGAACGTCATGTCAATTCTCTTAGATATGGTTCGTTCTATGATGTCACTTACAGTTTACGCTATCATTTTGGGGTTATGCATTAGAAACAACCGCATTCACTTTAAATAGGGCACCATCTAAATCCATTGAAACGACACCGTATGAATTATGGTTTGGGAAGAAACCTAAATTGTCGTTCCTTAAAGTTTGGGGTTGAAGCCTATGTAAAGAAGTTACAGGACAAGCTTGAACAAAGCGGAAAAATCGTCTTCATAGGATACCCGAAGGAAACTATTGGGTATACCTTCTATCATAGATCCGAGGGCAAAATCTTCGTTGCCAAGAATGGATCCTTTCTAGAGAAGGAATTTCTCTCGAAAGAAGTGACGGAAGGAAAGTAGAACTTCGACGAGGTTGTCGAACCTTCTCTCGAATTGCAGTAGCGCGCAGGAAGAAGTTCTGTGGTGCACCAATAAGAGAGGAAGCTAATGATGATGATCATGAAACTTGGTTGTAGTTGCTCTGAGCCTCGCAGTCAACGAGAACTCGTACCACTCATTGGTATGATCCCGTTATGAGTGTCATGTTGGTGGACAACACCGATGACCCTGCGACATATGAGGAAGAGATGATGAGCCCAGATTCCAATAAATGGCAAGAAGCCATGAAATCTGAGATTGGATCCATGTACGAAAACCAAGTATAGACTTTGGTGGACTTACCGGATGGCCGAAGGTGTCGAGAACAAATGGATTTTCAAGAAGAAAACAGATCTTGATGGTAATGTTCTTGTCTATAAAGCTCGACTTGTCGCAAAGGGTTTCGGCGAATTCAAGGAGTTGACTACGATGAGACTTTCTCACCATGGTGAAGCTAAAGTCTGTGAGGATTATGTTAGCAATCGCTGCATATTATGATTATGAGATATGGCGGATGGATGTCAAAACATTCCTCAATGGAGACATTGATGAAGAGTTGTATATGATGCAACCCAAAGGTTTTGTCGATCCTAAAGATGCTAACAAGGTATGCAAACTTCAACGGTCCATCTATGGATTGAAGCAAGCATCCGGTTGGAATCAACGTTTTGATAAGGTGATCAAAAGTTTTGGTTTTATACAAACTTATGGAGAAGCTTGTATTTACAAGAAAGTGAGTGGGAGCTCAGTAGCATTCTTAATACTATATGTAGATGACATATTGTTGATTGGGAATGATGTAGACCTTCTTAATAGTGTCAAGGAATATTTGAATAATAGTTTTCAATGAAGGATCTTGAAGCGACTTACATATTAGGCATAAAGATTTATAGAGATAGATCGACGCCTAATATGGTTGTCTAAAGTACATATTTGGACAAAGTTCTAAAGAGGTTTGGAATGGAAGATAGAAAGAAAGGGTTCTTGCCCATGTTGCTTGTCTGACGTTGAGTAAAACTCAAAGTCCGACAGCACGGTAAGATAGAGAAAGGATGGTAAGACTCCTATGCCTCAGCCATAGGATCTATAATGTATGCCATGCTATGTACTAGACCGACATTGCATATCTTAGTTTAACTAGCAGATATCAAAGTGATCCAGAGTGGATCATTGGACAATGATCAAAAACATCCTTAAGTACTTGAGAAGAACTAAGGATATGGTTCTTTCTTATGGAGGTGATGAACAACTCGTTGTTAATGGTTACCGATGCTAGTTGGAACACCGATCCGGATGATTCTAAATCACAACTGGATACGTATTTACTTTGAATGGTGCAGCGATTAGCTGGAGTGCAAAGCAAAGCGTTGTGGCGAGATCTTCAACTGAAGCGGAATACATGGATGCTTTGGAGGCTTCACAAGAAGCGATATGGATGAAAGAGTTCATTACAGAGCTGGGTGTGGTTCCTAGTGCGCTGGACCCAATGTCTATCTACTGTGATAACATGGGCGCCATAGCCAATGCGCAAGAACCAAGGTCACACAACAAGCTGAAGCACATCAAGCTACGTTTTCACGCTATTCGAGAACATGTCCAAGATGGGGACATAAAGATTTGCAAAGTACACATAGATCTAAATGTGGCGGATCCGTTGACTAAACCTCTCCCGAGGGCAAAACATGACCAACACCAAACTGCCATGGGTGTTCGGTATATTACCATGTAATCTAGATTAGATGACTCTAGTGCAAGTGGGAGACTGTTGGAGATATGCCCTAGAGGCAATAATAAATGTAGTTATTATTATATCTTTGTGTTTATGATAAATGTTTACATTCAAGCTATAATAGTATTAATAAGGAAACATTAATACTTGTGTGATTTGTAAACTAAAATAGAGTCCCTAGTAAAGCCTCTTTATAATACTAGCTTTTTGGTTAATAAATGATTGTGGTTTCCCTATCATGAACATTGAGATGTTATTAACAACAAGATCATATCGTTAGGAGAATGATATGGTGGACATACTCCTATAGATAAGCGTAGCATAAAGATCAAGGTATTTTAATAGTTCAATTGCTATATTCTTTCTGATACATAGTAACCTAATTCCTTCGACCATGAGATCATGCATATCACCTTTACCGGATGGATTCTTTGATGACATCAAACACCACCAGAATCGGGTGGCTATAAAGGTGGCATTGAGTGTTCGGAAAGTATTGTTTGAGACACATGGATCAAGAGTGGGATTTGTCCATCCATATGACGGATAGATATCTCTGGGCCCTCTCGGTGAAATGTCATCCAATTAGATTGCAAGCATGTGACTGGCTCACAAGGGATCACATATCACGGGAACGAGAAAAGAGTACTTATCGATGTGAGGTTGAACTAGGTATGCGAGAGATACCGATCATAACCTCGGATAAGTAAACTATCGTGAGACAAAGGGAAATTGGTATCGTATGTAAGTGGTTCATTCGATCGCAAAGTAATCGTAGAAATATGTGGGAGCCATATGAATTTCCATATTCCTCTATTGGTTATTTTTCGGAGAAGTGTCTCGATCATGTCTGCATAATTCACGAACCGTAGGGAGACACACTTAAGGATTCGACGTTGTTTGAGTAGTTATGGAATGATGAGTAAGAGACCGAATGTTGTTCGGAGTCTCAGATGGGATTCGGGATATCACGAGGAGATCCGGAATGGTCCGGAGAATAAGATTCATATAAGGAAAGTCTTGTTTCGGGGTTGGAGAATGGTTCCGGTGTTTTCATCGGGAATGTTCTAGAAGGTTCCGGAATGTCCAGCACTCCGAAGGGGAAGGGTACATAAATGTGTCATACCAAGTTGGAATAATTGCATCATGTACTAGGTGTCATCGCTGAACAAAATAAAGGGTTTAATCAAATCCTAGTTGTAGGGTTCGCAGCATAGAAAACAAAATTTTTCCTACGATGTGAACTATATACCAAGATCTATCTACTAGATACAAACAACGGGCGGATGTATATCTGTAGAGAACATACCCTTGAAGACCTACAAAGATTAACGAGTTCAACTCGTGGTTGATGTAGACGATCTCTTGCCGATCTCAAGATCGAGAGAAAGTCCTAGCGCCGCAAATCAGCAGCGCATCCGTGCTCGCACACACGTTGGAGGCACCGAGCAACCTCCGCCTCCTCGCTCCAGCGATGCAGCGGAAGCACAACTCTTTCTTGCCAAATAGCCACTGGGAACATGGATCTCGCTAGTCCGAGACCATGGGGAATAAATTCTAGAGGGGGAGAGAGATCCTTCACGAGGAGGTGTGAGAGACAAGTGAGGAGGGGGGCTCCTTTTATAGGAGGAGGGGGGCACCCAAGGGGGTGGGCCTTGCCATGGGGCTGCCCTCCTCCTTCATTCATGTGGGTGGACACTCCACTCACAAAATGCCCTTTAAAATCCCTCCACTCAAAAGTCCACTCAAATTCCCATTAAATTTCCACCAAATTTAATGCAAACTCTCATTAAATAAAACTCTTTTATTTTATTCAGAATTTTGTCAATTACTTTAATGACAAACATTCACAAATAACCCCTTGCTAGAATTCTATTTCACATGCATAACCACTTTATGCAATTTCACCCGAAAACTTTGTTTGTATCTAGTGAAATAAATTCCTGCTTGTTCATTCTTCGGCATGAAACATTTGCTCCAATTGGATGTCGGTGTCTCTTAAGTGTGTCACCCTACGGTTCGTGAATAATGCGGACATGATCGAGACCCCTCTCGGATCAATAATCGAGCGGGATCTGAGACCCATCGACTCCACACATTCAACGATGACTTTCTTGTGATCGTCGTAACCTTTTACGCTAGTATCTTAATCCCTTTGTTTCACGATATATTACATGTCGAGATTCGATCATCGGTATCTCCATACCTATTTTGATCTCGTTCGACATGCACTCTTTTCTCGTTCTCGTGATATAACATTCTAGTGATCAAATCACTTGCTTGCAAGCTAATCAATGCGATATCACCGAGAGGGCCCGAGTATATCTATCCGTCATCGGGATGAACAAATTCCACTCTCGATCCATGAGCCTCAACATAACACTTTATTAGTTCGAATCCATCTTTATAATCACCTCATTACGGTGTGACGTTTGATGTTATCAAGAAACTCTTCCGTGTTAGTGATTGACATGATCTCATGGTCTAAGGATTAGGATCACCGTAAGTTGTTATAGCAATATAAACTCAATGACTTTGATCGTAATGCTATACTTGGATGAACGTTCATCACACCATTACACTAATGTTGTGATCCGTTATTAACAACATCCAATGTCCATGATCGAAACCTTGATCATCTTGTTAATCAACGAGCTAGTTTATGAGAGAGGCATAACTAGGAACTTTACATTTTGTTTATTAAACACACATGTATTAACGTTTCCATATTAATACAATTATAGCATGCAAAATAAACATCTATCATATACTTGGAATACACATAATAAACACTTTATTATTGCCTCTCGGCATATTCCTTGATCTCCCACTTGCACTAGAGACAATAATCTAGTTACATAGTGATAAATCTAACACCCATTGAGTTCGTGTTGATCATGTTTTGCTCTAGGGAGAGTTTTAGTCAACGGATCTGCTACATTGAGATCCGTATGTACTTCTACAAATCTTTATATCTCCATCCTTGACATGCTCATGGATGGAGTGAAACCGCTTAATATGCTTGGAATGCTTGTGAGACCTTGGCTCTTTGGCATTGGCAATGGCACCATTGTTGTCACAATAGATCACCATTGGGTCCAATGCGTTTGCCACCACTCCTAGTTCGGATAAGAACTCCTTCATCCAAACTGCTTCCTGAGCCGCTCAAGCAAAGAACATATTCGGCCTCCGTTGTTGATCCCGCTACCACAGGTTGTTTGGAGATCCTCCAACTAACCGCTCCGCGATTCATGAGAAATATGTATCCGGATTGAGACTTAGAGTCATCCGGATCGGTGTCAAAGCTAGCGTCGACATAACACTTAGCGACGAGCTCTTCTTCACCTCCGTATACAAGAAACATATCCTCAGTTCTTTGTAAGTACTTAAGGATATTCTTGACCACTATCCAGTGTTCCGAACCTGGATCCGATTGGTACCTACTATTCAAACTAATAGCATGTGCCACATCCGGTCTTGTACATAGCATGGCATACATTATAGAGCCTCTGGCTGAAGCATAGGGGACTTTGTCCATTATCTCTCTTTCTTCCGCCGAAGCCGGACTTTGAGTCTTACTCAATGTCTTGCCTTGCAACATAGGTAAGAACCCCTTCTTACTTCCGTCCATTTTAAACTTCTTTAAAATCTTATCAAGGTATGTAATTTGCGATAGCCCTATTAGGCGCCTAGATCTATCTCTATAGATCTTTATGCCTAATATGTATGACGCTTCACCTAGGTCCTTCATCGAAAATTTGCTGTTTAGATAACTTTTAACATTGTTTAAAAGATCTATATCATTTCCGATCAATAATATGTCATCCACATATAATATCAGAAATGCCACATTGCTCCCACTCACTTTCTTGTAAATACAAGCTTCTCCATAAGTTTGGACAAATCCAAACTCTTTGATCACCTCATCAAAGCGGAGATTCCAACTTCGTGATGCTTTCTTCAATCCATAGATGGATCGCTGAAGCTTGCACACCTTGTTAGCATCCTTAGGATCGACAAAAACCCTTTGGTTTTATCATATACAACTCTTCTTCAATATTACCATTGAGAAACGCGGTTTTGACATCCATCTGCCATATCTCATAATCGAAATATGCAGCAATTGCTAACATAATCCTAACTGACTTTAGCATCGCTACGGGAGAGAAAGTCTCATCGTAGTCAACTCCTTGAATTTGTCGAAACCCCTTTGCGACAAGTCGAGCTTTATAGACGGTCACATTACCATTAGCATCAGTTTTCCTTTTGAAAATCCATTTGTTCTCCACGGCCTTTCGGTCGTGAGGTAATTCCACCAAGTTCCAAACTTGATTTTCATACATGGATTCCATCTCGGATTTCATGGCTTCTAACCATTTGTTGGAATCCGGGCTCATCATCGCTTCTTCATATGTCGCAGGGTCATCATTTTCATCAACCATGAAATTCATGACAGGATTTCCGTACAGCTCGGGAGCTGCACGCGTCCTGTTTGACCTGCGAGGTTCGGTAGTACTCTCTTTCGGAGTTTCATGATCATTATCATTAGTTCCCTCTTCAACATGTGGAGCCAACTCCGGAACAACTTCCGGCGCTGCTCTACTCGCCATACTTTGAAGAGAAGGTTCCACAACCTCTTCGAGTTCTACCTTCCGACTACTCACACCTTTCGCGAGAAACTCTTTCTCTAGAAAGGATCCATTCTTTGCAACAAAAACCTCGCCCTCGGATCTGTGATAGAAGTAATACCCAATCGTTTCTTTACGGTATCCTATGAAGACTCATTTTTCCGCGTTGGGTTCGAGTTTATCCGGTTGAAGTTTCTTCACATAAACATCGCATCCCCAAACTTTAAGAAATGGCAGCTTAGGTTTGTTTCCAAACCACAATTCATCTGTGTCTTTTCAGCGGATTTAGATGGTGCCCGATTTAAAGTGAATGCAGCTTTCTAGTGCATAACCCCAAAATGACAACGGCAAGTCCGTCGGAGACATCATAGATCGAACCATATCTAATAAAATGCGATTCGACGTTCCGACACACCATTTATTGTGGTGTTACGGGGTGTGAGTTGTGAAACAATTCCACACTCTTTCATGTGAGTGCTAAACTCGTAACTTAGATACTCACCTCCACGGTCGGACCGTAGAAATTTGATCTTTCTATTACGATGATTTTCCACTTCATTAAAATTCCTTGAACTTTTCAAAGGTTTCGGACTTGTGTTTCATCAAGTAGATATAACCGTATCTACTCAAATCATCCGTGAAAGTAACAAAATAACGATATCCACCTCGGCGACACACTCATTGGACCACATACATCGAATGTATGATTTCCAATAAATCATCGCCCGTTCCATTGAACCGAAAAGCGGCGTTCTAGTCATCTTGCCCATAAGTCATGGCTCACATGTATCAAATGATTCATAATCAAGTGATTCCAAAAGTCCATCCGAATGGAGCTTCTTCATGCATTTAACAATATGACCTGAGCGGCGATTGCACATATATGCGGATATATCATCATTAAGTTTAATCCTTTTAGCATCAACATTATGAATATGTGTAACATTATCATCGAGATCTAATAGAAATAAACCATTCATCATCGTGCATGACCATAAAAGATTTCATTCATATAAATGGAACAACCATTGTTCTCGGTTAAATGAATAACCACTTCGCATCAAACACGATCCGGATACAATGTTCATGCTCGATTGCACCGATAACATTTATTCAAGTTTATAACTAATCTCGACGGCAAGTGGAGGCAGCGTTCGACGGCGATCACATCAACGCTTGATCCATTGCCGACACGCATCTTGACCTCACCCTTGCTAGCGGTCGCTTGTTCCTGACCCACGATTCGAGTTACAAATATTAGCAACGAACGGTATCAAATACCGGTGCTCTGCGAGCACTAGTCAAGTACACATCAATAACATGTATATCATATATACCTTTGTTTGCCTTGCCGGCCTTCTTATGCGCGGATACTTGGGGCGATTGCTTCGATGGCGATCCCCTTACAATAGTAGCACTCGGAATCAGACTTAGGTCCAACTCGGGGTTTCTTTTCAGGCGCGGCAACAGGCTTGCCTCCCTTACTTCCCTTCCGTTTTCCCTTCTTGTCTTTCTTGAAACCAGTGTTCCTATTGATCATCAACACTTGATGTTCCTTTTTGATCTCCACTTCTGCAGTTTTAAGCATTGACAGAAGCTCGGGGAGAGACTTCTTCATGCCTTGCATATTATAGTTCATCACGAAGCTCTTATAGCTAGGTGGCAGAGACTGCAGAACACGATGGATGCCTAAGTCAATGGGAATCGATATTCCCAAGGACACAAGCTTATCGGCGTAACCCGACATCTTGAGTACATGCTCACTAACGGAGCTGTGCTCTTCCATCATCTTGACTAAAGAAATTTTTACGGCGTTGTAGCTCTCTACATCAACATGTGTGTCGAAAATCATTTTCAACTCACCCATTGTATCAAATGCATTACCGTTTTCGAAACGCTTTCGAAGTTCCGGCTCTAGCCCATACAATATGCCGCAATGAACTAAGTTGTGGTCCTCCTGACGAGTCTGATAGACATTCTTCTCCTCGTCAGGGGCATCATCAAAAGGTGGGGGGCCTAACGGCGCTTCTAGCACATATTGCTTTTGTGCAGCAGAGAGTAGAATCCTCAAATTCATGGCCCATTCGGTAAAGTTGCTACCATTCGTTGCTAGTTTCTCTTTCTCCATGAACACATTGAAATTAAAAGCAGGCGGTGCCATCTACAACAGAAATTGTAAAGTTTAGACTAAGTGTATGATAGATTGAGTTCAAATAATCCATATTATGAATGAACTCCCACTCAAAAACGACATCCCTCGTGCCTTTTTGGTGATTACATGAACCAAATCCACTACACCAAGTCCGATCATCACGTGAGTCGGTATAGCTTCAAAGGCGAGCATCAAATGGGCATCATATCAACTATATGACTCATGCTTAACCTTTCGGTCCGTGTTAGAGGCCATGTCTGTACATGCTAGGCTCGCAAGTTAGAACCTTAGTATTCGCGTGTGTAACTGTTTACACCGAAATATGGTCGTGGATCCAAGAACACCCGATCATCACGTGATGTCTTGGAGCGACGAAAACATAATCGATGCATACTAAAGGAAGAACACATTCTTATCTTGATATTTAAATGAGGGATCATCTTATTATGCTAACAAAGCGATAAACAAGCAATATAAGATGCAATCAAAAAATCATATGTTTATTAGTGAAATGATATGGTTCCCTTGAGATGATCTCTATCATGTGCATCGTGGTATGATCACTATCATACCTACATGTAAATCCAAGGTCTATGGATTTTACGCTATGTGTGTTTAAGAGTATCATCTCATACTTCTACTTACAACACTACCATATCATAACACTAGCCCGAGAACAATCTAAACTAGACGCCTCTAATTTATCCATTGCAAGTTTTACGTGGCTTAGGGCTTTCGAGATAGAATCGTTCTTACCTACGAACATGAACCACAACGAGGATAATCAAATTGTTGACAACTCGCTTGCAAAATAGATATTGACTATAGTAGGAGAGATGACACCGCTAGCCACTTATGCAAACTAGTTGCATGTCAAGCGTGGAACATGTCTCGTAATGCGAGGACATGTAAAGTTTGTCGGGCGCTTCATCCCACTATGCCACCAATATCCAAAATTACAACAAAGGAGCAACAACATGATCATCGCCCACATACTCATATGTTTACTACCGTGTAAAGTATCTACGCATAGATCCGGCTCTGATACCACTGTAGGGTTCGCAGCATAGAAAACAAAATTTTTCCTACGATGTGAACTATATACCAAGATCTATCTACTAGATACAAACAACGGCGGATGTATATCCGTAGAGAACATACCCTTGAAGACCGGCAAAGCTTAACGAGTTCAACTCGTGGTTGATGTAGACGATCTCTTGCCGATCTCAAGATCGAGAGGAAGTCCTAGCGCCAAAATCAGCATCCGTGCTCGCACACACGTTCGAGGCACCGAGCAACCTCCACCTCCTCGATCCAGCGATGCAGCGGAAGCACAACTCTTTCTTGCCAAATAGCCACCGGGAACATGTATCTCGCTAGTCTGAGACCATGGGGAATAAATTCTAGAGGGGGAGAGAGATCCTTCACGAGGAGGTGTGAGAGACAAGTGAGGAGGGGGGCTCCTTTTATAGGAGGAGGGGGGCACCCAAGGGGGTGGCCGCCAGCCATGGGGATGCCCCCTCCCCTCCTTCATTCATGTGGGTGGACACTCCACTCACAAAATGCCCTTTAAAATCCCTCCACTCAAAAGTCCACTCAAATTCCCATTAAATTTCCACCAAATTTAATGCAAACTCTCATTAAATAAAACTCTTTTATTTTATTCAGAATTTTGTCAATTACTTTAATGACAAACATTCACAAATAACCCCTTGCTAGAATTCTATTTCACATGCATAACCACTTTATGCAATTTCACCCGAAAACCTGTTTCGGTATCTAGTGAAATAAATTCCTGCGCTTGTTCATTCTTTCGGCATGAAACATTTGCTCCAATTGGATGTCGGTGTCTCTTAAGTGTGTCACCCTACGGTTCGTGAATAATGCGGACATGATCGAGACCCTCTCGGATCAATAATCGAGCGGGATCTGAGACCCATCGACTCCCACACATTCAACGATGACTTTCTTGTGATCGTCGTAACCTTTTACGCTAGTATCTTAATCCCTTTGTTTCACGATATATTACATGTCGAGATTCGATCATCGGTATCTCCATACCTAGTTTGATCTCGTTCGACATGCACTCTTTTCTCGTTCTGTGATATAACATTCTAGTGATCAAATCACTTGCTTGCAAGCTAATCAATGTGATATCACCGAGAGGGCCCGAGTATATCTATCCGTCATCGGGATGAACAAATTCCACTCGATCCATGAGCCTCAACATAACACTTTATTAGTTCTGAATCCATCTTTATAATCACCCATTACGGTGTGACGTTTGATGTTATCAAGAAACTCTTCGGTGTTAGTGATTGACATGATCTCATGGTCTAAGGATTAGGATCACGTAAGTTGTTATAGCAATATAAACTCAATGACTTTGATCGTAATGCTATACTTGGATGAACGTTCATCACACCATTACACTAATGTTGTGATCCGTTATTAACAACATCCAATGTCCATGATCGAAACCTTGATCATCTTGTTAATCAACGAGCTAGTTTATGAGAGAGGCATAATTAGGAACTTTACATTTGTTTATTAAACACACATGTATTAAAGTTTCGTATTAATACAATTATAGCATGCAAAATAAACATCTATCATATACTTGGAATACACATAATAAACACTTTATTATTGCCTCTCGTGACATATTCCTTGGTCTCCCACTTGCACTAGAGACAATAATCTAGTTACATAGTGATAAATCTAACACCCATTGAGTTCGTGTTGATCATGTTTTGCTCTACGGAGAGTTTTAGTCAATGGATGCTACATTGAGATCCGTATGTACTTTTACAAATCTTTATATCTCCATCCTTGACATGCTCATGATGGAGTGAAACCGCGCTTAATATGCTTGGAATGCTTGTGAGACCTTGGCTCTTTGGCATTGGCAATTGCACCATTGTTGTCACAATAGATCACCATTGGGTCCAACGCGTTTGCCACCACTCCTAGTTCGGATAAGAAATCCTTCATCCAAACTGCTTCCTGAGCCGCTCAAGCGGCAACATATTCGGCCTCCGTTGTTGATCCGCTACCACAGTTGTTTGGAGCTCCTCCAACTAACGCTCCGCCATTCATGAGAAATATGTATCCGGATTGAGACTTAGAGTCATCTGGATCGTGTCAAAGCTAAGCGTCGACATAACACTTAGCGACGAGCTCTTCTTCACCTCCATATACAAGAAACATATCCTTAGTTCTTTGTAAGTACTTAAGGATATTCTTGACCGCTATCCGATGTTAGAACGGATCCGATTGGTACCTACTAGTCAAACTAATAGCATGTGCCACATCCGGTCTTGTACATAGCATGGCGTACATTATAGAGCCTATGCTGAAGCATAGGGTACTTTGTCCATTATCTCTCTTTCTTCCGAAGCGGACTTTGAGTCTTACTCAATGTCTTGCCTTGCAACATAGGTAAGAACCCTTCTTACTTCCGTCCATTTTAAACTTCTTTAAAATCTTATCAAGGTATGTACTGCGATAGCCCTATTAGGCGCCTAGATCTATCTCTATAGATCTTTATGCCTAATATGTATGACCTTCACCTAGGTCCTTCATTGAAAATGTCTTTTAGATAACTTTTAACACTTTTTAAAGATCTATATCATTCCGATCAATAATATGTCATCCACATATAATATCGAAATGCCACATTGCTCCCACTCACTTTCTTGTAAATACAAGCTTCTCCATAAGTTTGGACAAATCCAAACTCTTTGATCACCTCATCAAGCGGAGATTCCAACTTCGTGATGCTTGCTTAAATCCATAGATGGATCGAAGCTTACACACCTTGTTAGCATCCTTAGGATCGAAAACCCTTTGGTTGTATCATATACAACTCTTCTTCAATATTACCATTGAGAAACGCGGTTTTGACATCCATCTGCCATATCTCATAATCAAAATATGCAGCAATTGCTAACATAATCCTAACTGACTTTAGCATCGCTACGGGAGAGAAAGTCTCATCGTAGTCAACTCCTTGAATTTGTCGAAACCCCTTTGCGACAAGTCGAGCTTTATAGACGGTCACATTACCATCAGCATCAGTTTTCCTTTTGAAAATCCATTTGTTCTCCACGGCCTTTCGGCCCCCTTGGGAAACCGAGTTGGGGAGGGACTCCCCTCCCCTGGAGCGGCCCCTCCACCTATATAAGGAGGGGCAGGGCTGTCCCTCCTAACACACAAGATCTCCACCCAAAACCCTAGCCCCGGCGCCGCCACCTCTTGCTGCCGCCGCCTAGCTAAACCCTAGCCGCCGGCTTTCCCCCTCCTTGGTGTGTCTAAACCCTAGATCACCGAGGGCTCTCTCATAGTCCACCATACTCGCTCCGGCTTAAGGCGAAGCCCTGCGAGATCTCCCCTCTACTTCCGGTACCACGCCGTTGTGCTGCCGGAATCACGAGGAGAGTGCTACAATCTCCATTTTCTTGGAACAAGGAGAGGAAGGTCTTCGCCGAGTACCAAGCGTGTGACCGATCATGCCGCTTGGAAGGATCGTCTACGCGATCTTGAGATCGGGAAGAGTACGACTACATCACCCACGAGAATCCGCTCTCGTTAAACACTTTGGAATCTTCGAGGGTGAGTTATTCCATCGACTCGTTGCTACAATCTAGTAGATAGATCTTGGCTTGTTTGTTTGTATGCAGTAATGTTTTTTTGTTTTCCATGCTATGAAACCCTACATTTTAGATGGTACGGCCGCTGCATGCATATAGCTCTGTACGGGCTTTAATTTGTGTAACACCCTCAGAATCGGACCTATGCAAGTTTGGGCATAATTCACCAAACCCGCATAGAAACGATTCAAAAGGTGCCACCAGCACTTTAAATGCGGGTGGAAAGCAGTAATAACATTACACAACAGTCCTCGATGGGACCCATGAGCAGATATATATAATGACTCGGAGAGTCAAGAATACGAATATAATACACAAAGATCCAAATCACCTTGAAAAGCGATATAGCGTCCAGCTACGGACAAGATGCAAATGGGGCTAAGAGCCACGAAGAATAACCAATGGCGTCCATAACCCTGCCAAGCCGGAAGGTAACCACGCTAACGACGTCGATCTCAAAACCTTAAACAAAGGGGTGCCGACAAAGGGCAAAGGAAAAGAAGGAGCGTCGATCTTGAGGCGATGCAGCGAGGCTAGAATTGGTCCTCGCCTACATAGGTATGGTGGACTGGCGGCGGCAACATGCACTAAACAACCTATAGAGACTCGATACAAGCGGATATCGAGAGAGGATGAGAATGACCTATCCGGATCCCACAAGCTAACACCAAACAAACCCATCTGGTGTTTCCCCTCGAGACCAAACGAGGAAGTCAACGAGAACTCACGGTTGGCAGTTTTACTTATTGATTCTTATAGTTGCGGCACTTTACTAGTCGAGTTTAAATAATCGTCACGATAAGGTAGCGTGGGCACTTTAGTTAACCATTCGTTATAGTTGTAACTCTTACTAATCAGATACAGATAGCATGATATAAACCCAAACCCGGCAGTTGTTGGTACTTTTATTCAGCCAATTCGTTGTAGTTGCAATACTTACTAGTCAAATACAATTGTCGCAAGCGACAACCAAACAAGCAATTGTGGGCAGTATTAATTAGCCATTCCATTATAGTGAAGCTGATTACTAGTCATTATAGTCAAATTTGTAGCAGTAAACTTTAGTTATGCTTGTCTATGATCAAGCTGCTCCAAGTCGTCCATATCCGCGGACACGGCTTTGAGAAAGTTTTTACCCGGCGGTGCACCAATAGCAACACACTCGATCAACCTCGGAAAAACCAAATCAAAACCCGAGGCTTTCACGGTGAACAATCACAGGATTCAGAATTATTTGAGGCCACCCTTAAGTAGATCCCGCAACGGAGTAAGCAAGCTCCGAGGCGGCCTCAAGGTCTGCGACAATGGCTGTGAGCGACTGGGAACCCCAAACGGGGCTTGTCGACACCGCGTAATCACTCCGCTTCCTAAACAGTACAGTGTGCAGTACCTCGCACAATCGTAAAGAAGCAGTAAACATGGCATAAGTACAGGATCGTAAATAAAACCTCAAACTAGTTGTGGCCCCAAGAAATAAGACTGAATCAAGCTCTGGCTCAGGGGGGTCCCATATACCTCCCGGATGTGGATAGCGCGCAAAAACAAGGAACAGGTATCAAGTACTCGGGGTCTTACGGAACACAAGTGGGCGTTCGGAAACCAAATATTTTCTATCACCCACCGATGCCTCTGCTTATTCAATTTTAGTTGTTAAACAGAAATTAAAGTGACGATAAGTAAAACTAGAATCATCTCCAACAACAACATGCGGCAATACATCAGCAACTGTGGCATATGACGACACACATCAGCACTTGAGCAAGCAACTACGGCGCGCAAGTCCAACTATCTACCAAAACAACAGGTAATAGGGTGTGTCCAAGGCAATATACGGCTGCAGGGAATATATCGGGTACGGAAACTATAGCATCGCAACACAGATAGCAATAGATCATCAGGAGGGAATAAAGACTATAAAAGTAAGATAGGTAGAAAGAGGGAGATGCTCGCCTGAAAACATTGCCGAAGGTTTTCAACCGAAGATCGGGGCGAAGCTCACATCAACTCAACGGTCTTATCCGCGAAGAAGCAAAACACTAGAAGAAACACCGAATGCAATATTTAATAAAACGGCAAAAGATCGGCATGCTTATGATATGATGCATGGCATGGCCAAGTGCGGTGCAATTAGGTCAAGATTAAGCGGAACCGGGGTCCCGACAATTAATTAGGTGGTTCATGTTGTTTAGAACACCCGCAGTTTAAATGTTGTTTAACAAGTCAAGGTAAGTTACCGGTTCGCTACACAAAGTTAAATGAGGCCGATATGAGACTAGATTTGCCCGCATATGGGCCCCATATTTAATTATTAGGTGAATCGGCATAAGGCCCCCAGACCAATGCTATGCATGCGGGAATGACAATTTAATGTGCAACAAATTGATATTATGTTATAAAATAGGGTATCGAGGAAAAAGGTTCACACATTAGGTCTCGACGCTCTTGGGTTCCAGGGGTTCCGGGGTCGGTCTCAGGGTTCGACGGATCTGGGGTTCGGGGTTCGGCGGAAACGTTCTCGGTCACGGGCAGATCTTGTCGCTTCGGGGCCTCGATGGACTCGGTGTCCGGGATGAAGATCTTGGCGTCCTCCAGGCATCGCTCGGTGTATCCGTGTCGGCGAACTTGGCGTTCAGGGGGAAGTTCTCGGGGTTCCGGCGGTAGATCTTGTCGTGTCCGTGGTCTTCGGGCCCGCAGGATCGAGGCGTCAACTCCCGGGAAGGTGATCTTGGCTCCCTTCGGTGGCGTCGAAACTCGGGAAGGCGATCTTGGTGTTCCTACCGATGATCTTGTGGTTCCAACTTCGAGGACCGGTGGCGGACTTGTTTTTCATGTCGGGGATGCACCTTGTTTGTCTTTGTTCACCATGCCATTCTCACTTGGCGTCGCCTTCTTTGGGTCAGAACGGGCGGGAACGACGGATGGAGGGTTCGGGCGGTTGGGACCGGCGAGTCGAGCTGGCTGCCGGAAGGCCTTGATAGCGAGGCACCGGCGAGACCTGAGCCGGGCGAGCTGGGGGGTCCGGCGGTTGCAGGCGGTCGCGGCACACGTGGCTCAGCGGCGGAAGGTGCTCAGGCGACGGCCGGGCGGCGGGCGGCGGTGGCGGCGGCGGCTGCGGAGGCAGGCGAGAGGCAGCCCGGCGCCAGGAGACGGGCAGGGCAGGAGCGAGGCGGCGGCTGGCGGAGCAGCTCTAGGGCGAGCAGCGGCGTCGAGCCGTCAGTCCCAGCGCAGCGGGCAGCGAGCGGTGGCAGCGAGTGCGCGGCCGGCGGGGCAGCGGTGGCCAAGGCGCTTCGAAGAGCACGCGGCGTGAGCAGGGCGGGTGTGGCGGTGGATGCGGCGAGTGGCGTGCCAGAGGCGGCCGGGGAAGGAGGGCGAGGAGAAAGGCGTCTTTGGCGGCTGCGCGGACGGCGAGGCTAGCGAGAGGTGAGGCCGGCAGTGCGAGCCAGCGCCCGGCGGCTGGCATGAAGGGCCTTGGCAGGGAAGAAAGGAGGAGGGAGGCGGTTCTTGGCTGGGGCCAGGAGGAGGCAACGCGGGGATGGGGGAGGAAGGGGATGAACAGGGGCGCGGGGCCAGGAGGGGTTCGTGGGGGGGCCCGCGGGGGCGGTTGGTGGCTGGGGTGAGAGGGTTGGGGGGGCCACGGGTCAGGGAGAGATGAGGGGAGAGGGTAGCAGGGCCAGGGGTGGACCGGGTCCGCGGGCGGGGCTGGCGCGGTAGGTGGGGGCTGAGCTGGGGTGGAGAGGGGTGAGAGGAGAGAGAGAGGGGGTGGGCTAGGTGTCAGGCAGGGATAGGCTAGAGGGAACAGGAGGGGTGAGGTGGCAGCCTCTGAGTGGCTGGGGTGAGGTGGAGGCTGGGGGTGGGTAGAAAACTGGGTAGCTCTAGGATTTAGGTAGGGCTGGCCGGTGGACCGTTTGTTTTAAACTGGGGGTGGTCGTTCGGGTCGGGACGGCCCGTTCGACTGCCCCCGCTAAAATAAAATAAAATAAATTTTTATTTGTTTACTTGGACCGTTTGCAAACCGCTCGCGGCCAAAACAAAATATTCCGGGGACCCGGTTTCGATGTTTGAAAATAAAGAGGGGCGTTTAGAAAACAACACGGGCTTTGCAAACATAGTTTTGGCAAACAATGCATGATGATGACGATGCAATGCACAAATTCAACGCGATTTTCTAGTAGTGGTTTTGCGGGATGCCACAATTTGTTTCCTTGCATGTAACGGTGTTAGTTACTCTACTAATAAAATTTGCACCATTAATTGTTCTCTCACATGCAACAGTTAAACCCAGCAGTACAATGTGTGCCACTAATTTGGTGCAAATGCTAACGTATGAATGGCATATTCCTCTGCCGGTGAAACACGACCAGTCAACCTAAACTGCTAAGTGCACACCATATAATAATTATATTAATATTGGCGGTTAGATCAGATCAGTTGATCTAAACTTACAGTGTTGATTGATCTGTGTAGAATGAGTGGAATGTCTTTAAGAAAACTAATGTTTGCTTGTTTAATAGTAGCGGTGATAACATCAAAAAGGGCCATCTTATAAGGCCATGCATGTTTGGTTCTCCACCGCAATTTCCCAAGGCAAAGTTTGCTAGACACACACTTCATTATAGATATGCCACACAACACACGCGCGCACACACACACTCTACCATCATGGCTGCCACATTTGAAAAACTTGGCCTTCTTCACAACAGGGACATAATATAATAAGAGTCCTTAAATACATATCGCCATTAATTTTTATTTCTTGCGGTTGCGAGTGAAAACAGACTATTTATACAAATTATTTTTGGAAGCATGGACGCCATATATAGCTCTACAAGATCAAAATCAGAGATCCTCCACAATTTTCCATCCGTTAATAACACCGCGGTAGTTAATATTTGTTACTACTTTTTTTGGAGATCATCTGCTGTTAGTTGTGAGTTTGTGACATGTTCTGAAACCAAAAGTTGCAAAGAGTCGTGTCCTTTTAATTCCCTAACCGCCCAACAAAACACTTGTGTGTTTTTTGCAGTCACATATGAGAGACCATGCTACCTACGAAAAATATATTTCTCGCCTGAGTGCCTGACACAAAAACAAGATGTACCGACTGCGAGGGACGAACTTCATAATACTATTATCTCCATAAGCTTGCCAATATTACACAGACCACAGATAGCACAAGTACATAAGACATAGCACTCGCTCGTTACTAACTTCATCTCCCAACACGAAGGTAGAACGAGATTATTCAGCAAACTAGTAACTGAAAAAGCACCGACGAGACTAGCTAACACACATAGCAGAAGTACTCCACAGACACAAGCTAGTTGCGGCAGCCTGCAGCCGCTTTATTGTTGATTCTCCCCCGCGATGAAGGCGTGGCAGCGCGGGGATAGGGGTAGGCTCAGGCCAGAGGGCCCGCCGCAGAGGTAGGCGCCGTAGGTGTGTCGGACGGCGTCGAGGGGTCGCCATGGACGCCGCTGCAGGTGGAGCAGACCACGTGCTGCAAGCCGTCGTCGCTGATCTGCTAATCAAGACTCAAGAGTCAGATGCCATGCATGGCGATTCGAGAAGGAAGAGCGTAGCTTGGAATGGGGAATAGGTCCTTGCTCACCATGTAGACGGGCGGCCTGAGGGGCTGGCGGCAAGCAGAGCAGTGCAGCAGCTCGGCCGGCATGGTCGGTGTTACAATTGCGACAAGAAGATAACGAAGAACGAAAACGAAAAACACAGCAAGGGGACACAGATTTAACGTGGAAAACCTCTCCAACAAAGAGAGGAAAAAACCACGGGCGCCAGCCAGCGAAACTTCACTATATCGAGGAGTGTTTACAAGCGGGATTTCACAGATGCAACTCCCAACCGCGGCTTACAAGGGGTTTATATATCGGTGGAAACCTAGGTCTTGACGATCCGTGCATCGCAGGGACGGCCTCGCCTCCACTCGTCGGAAGTTGGCCTATACTTTGTAGAATTTGGATCAACATATAACAAACTCCACCTTGAGACAAATTCCTCCTTGTAGCATCAACAGCAACCATCTCCTGAACAAACAAAGCAAATACTTTCGGCAATAGCCACTTGGGCTAATCAGTTAAACCAACTAAGTTCGAGCAAAGCTCAAACTTAGCAATGTAAACAGGTTTAGTCATCATATCAGCAGGATTATCATGAGTGCTGATCTTGCATACTTTAATTTACCTTGAGCAACAATGTCTCTAACAAAATGGTACTTGACATCAATGTGCTTAGTTCTCTCATGGAACATCTGATCTTTTGTAAGGTATATGGCACTTTGACTGTCACAAAACAAAGTAATGCAAGAATCATCTCCACAAAGCTCAGCAAACAAACCTTTCAACCAAACAGATTCTTTGCAAGCTTCAGCAATAGCCATGTATTCAGCTTCAGTAGTAGATTGTGCAACAACAACCTGCAATGTAGCCTTCCAGCTAACAGCACAACCACCAACATTAAACACATAACCTGTGAGGTATCTTCTCTTATCCAAATTGGCGGCAAAATCTGAATCCACATAGCCAACGAGTCCCTCACCGGTCCTGCCAAACTTCAAACAAGCATTGGAAGTGCCAAGAAGGTACCTGAAAACCCACTGAACAGCCTTCCAATGTTCTTTACCAGGATTAGCCATGTATCTACTTATCAAACTCATAGCATATGATAAATCAGGACGAGAACAAACCATGGCATACATCAAAGAACCAACAACACTAGAATATGGCACCTTTGACATGTACTCAAACTCTTCATCAGTAGTAGGACATTGAGAAACTGACAATTTAAAATGAGGAGCAATAGGAGTACTAACTGAATTGGCACCATCCATATTAAAACGATGAAGAACTTTCTTAATGTAACTTTGCTGACTAAGAAATAACAAACCAGATTTTCTATCTCGGGTAATCTCCATACCTAAGATCTTCTTAGCAGCACCAAGATCCTTCATCTCAAACTCACTACTTAGGTGTGCCTTCAAAGTAGTGATTTCTTTCATGCCCTTGGCAGCAATTAACATATCATCAACATATAGCAGCAAGTATATAGGTGACCCATCAACAAACTTGATATAAACACAACTATCATATTTAGACCTCTCAAAACCATGTGAGATCATAAATGAATCAAACCTTTTATACCACTGTCTTGGAGATTGCTTTAAGCCATAAAGAGACTTCTTTAATTTGCACACAAAATCCTCTTTACCGGGCACTATGAACCCTTCTGGTTGGTCCATGTATATTTCCTCATCAAGCTCTCCATGCAGAAAAGCAGTCTTGACATCTAACTGCTCAAGCTCAAGATCACGCATAGCCACAATACTAAAGAAAGTACGAATGGAACTATGCTTCACAACTGGAGAGAACACATCATTGTAATCAATACCTGGAATCTGGCTGAACCCTTTTGCTACTAACCTTGCCTTGTACCTTGAAGGCTCTTTGGGAGATAGACCTTCCTTTTTCTTGAAGATCCACTTGTAGCGGACCGCCTTCTTTTGTTTAGGCAAGCGCACAACATCCCATGTGCCATTTTTCTCAAGCGATTGCATCTCTTCTTGCATAGCAGAAACCCACTTCTCGCGGTCAACGGATGCAATGGCTTCATTATATGTAGCAGGTTCAGAATCGTTCTCCACCTGTTCAGCACAACTCAAAGCATAATGTACAAGATTACACTCTTCAATTAAATGAGGACGAGGACCACATTCGCCTCGGTCTATCAGCAGCAATGGACTCATGTGGCTGCTGCAAAAACAGAGGTGAGTGCTGAACAACAATATCATCAATGTTTTCCTCATGTGTATCTTCAACGATAGCATCATTATCAACAGTTTCTGCAGGTTCTCCACCGCACATTAACTCTCTCCTCTCCAACAACAACAGAGGTATCCGATGGCAAGCTATCATGATACATAATGCACTCATTGAAAACAACGTTTCTACTTAGCAAAATCTTTTAGTTTCAGGATTTCATAGTTTATATGCTTTAACTCTGAACCATAACCAAGGAATATGCACTTAACAGCCCTGGGCTCTAACTTTCCATTATCAACATGAGCATATGCGGTGCAGCCAAAACTCTCAAGCTGTGAATAATCAGCAGTGAACGACCATACCTCAATGGGAGTTTTCTTCTCAAGTGGAATAGAAGGTGACTGTTGATGAGGTAACACGCTGTGTTGGCTGCTTCAGCCCGTAACGCCTATGCATACCGCATTAGACAACATACAACGAGCCCTCGAGATGATGGTTCTGTTCATGCGCTGCCACGCCATTCTGGCTTGAGTATATGGGATGGTGTGATGCCCGATCATGCCATCGTTCGCAAAACTCCTCAAACTCATTAGAACAGAATTCCATACCATTATCGACGTAGTACCTTTACCTTCTTCTCTCTGTTTTTCAACCATAACTTTCCACTTCTTAAAAGCATCAAAACATCAGATTTATGCTTCAGAAAATAAGGCCACACCTTTCTTGAGTAATCATCAATAATAGTAAGCATATAATTAGCACCACCAATAGAAGTCTTACGGACGGACCCCATACATCAGCATGCACATAATCTAATATGCCTTTGGTGGTATGAACGGAAGCATTGAATTTAACTCTTTTATGCTTACCAAAGATGCAGGCTCAGAACTCAAACTTACTCAAGTTGCAACCATCAATCAGCTCTCTTGACCAACTCTGCCATGCCTTGTTCGCTCATATGCCCAAGACGATATGCCATAGATGTGTTTTACCACAATCATCGAATCATTAGAAGTAACAGCAGCAATACCGGGCAAAGTGCTACCTCTAAGAACATATAATTTAGCGAATCCATATCACCTATCATGTGAATAAGAGAACCTTTGATACCTTCAGAACTCGATGCCCACCGCATACTTGTATCCATCAACGTCCATGGTACTCGGGAGATCAAATTTCTGGCCATGCTTGGTATGTGCTTCACCTCACTCAACGTCGTGTCACGCCATCATGTGTCCTAATCTTAACAGATCCAACACCAACGATATGGCATGGGTTGTCATTCCCCACACGCACAAAATCTCCGATGCCACAGACTCATATGAACTGAACCAATCTTTGTTACAGCAAATATGAAACGAACATGCAGTATCAAGTATCCATTCATCATCACGAGAAGCACAAGCAGCAAAACAGCTAAGCATTCACCATCGAACTATCGAAACAACAGCCTTACGTAACCTTCATCCTATCTTTCGGTTGGTAAGTTCCGTTTCTTTTCTCCTTATTCGCAACTTCCAACAATCATCAATAACATGATTAGATTTCTTACAATACCTGCAGAATTTATCCTTTCCTTGGACTTTGAAGCGACTTCTACCGTCCTTGCTCTTATCTCTGTTGCCATAGTTGTTGTACCTGCCGGGTCCCGCCACGAACTGCAGAGCCTCAGCCTTGGATGACGTCCCATCGACCCTACCATAGTTTTCATCTTTTCCCTCTGTTTGAGGCGTCATGTACTTCGGCAAGGGTTAGTTCATCACGGCTCAACAATATTGTATCACGAAAGTGTGTATAGGAACTAGGCAACGAGCATAAGAGTAGAAGAGCTAAATCCTCATCATCATATTTTACCTCCATAGACGCAAGTCCGAAACAATCTCTTTAAAACAGATATGTGATTCATTACCGATCCACCTTCTTGCAGCCTGCGAGAACAACTTCATCTTCACGTTCATCTTCTTGGTTAGATCCTTTGACACACAGATCGTTTCCAGTTTTCCCATAGGGCAGCAGATTTCATCTCCAGATTTCCAAAATATTATTGGACAGATGAAGTTGAATCAAAGACAAAGCCTTACGGTCCTTCCGCTTCTCTTCGGACCAGGTCTTAGCATCCTTTTCACCGAATCCATCCAGCGCTTCATCCAGATCAAGTTTGGGCGAGAATCGCGCATCTTCACGCCACAAGGAGAATCTTGTGGTGTAGTCCAAATTGGTAGATCGAACTTCAATGACGACATGTCGCAAACCCTAGATTAGAACCCGGGCTCGATACCACTTGTTACAATTGCGACAAGAAGATAACGAAGAACAACGAAAAACACAGCAAGGGGACACAGATTTAACGTGGAAAACCTCTCCAACAAAGAGAGGAAAAACCACGCCCAGCCAGCGAAACTTCACTATATCGAGGAGTGTTTACAAACGCCGGGGATTTCACAGATGCAACTCTCCCAACCGGCGGCTTACAAGGGGTTTATATATCGGTGGAAACCTAGGTCTTCGACGATCCGTACCGTACCGCGGGGACGGGCCTCGCTCCACTCGTCAGAAGTTGGCCTATACTTTGTAGAATTTGGATCAACATATAACACAGGGTTTGCTGCGTCTCCCTCGTCATGGCGTACGTCTTCGGACAGCTCAGGGAGAAGCAGAGTGCGTGTACCTTCTTTTTCTAGAGAGGGTGGGAGAAAGAAGATATGGGAGGTGTGCGAATGGAGAGTGGAGAGGCCATGGTCTATATAGAGGAGAGAAGATGAAGGAATCTCACTCATGTGACGAGCACGCTCTCGAGCAGGGACGCCGGCCGAGAGACCGTGCGAAAGCGAAACGCAACCGCGTGATCGTGACCACCTACTACGTAGCGTGTAGGCATAGCCTAGGTCGCAGCAACCCTCTGCACGGCGATGCGCCGGTGCCCTGATCTCCTCCCTCCCACCAGCAGATTCGATTCCACTCCCCCCAAAAGCCATCGCTGCAACCGCCGTGTCCCGAGGCCCCTCTCCCTTTCTCGTCATCGTCGTGCCGTGTACTGAATGCCGCTTTTCTGTTTTCCTTTCATAATCAACGAGCAATGAAGTGGGTTATGTGTGCTCGACACTCTGACTGGATCATGCCATCCCACAACCGAGTGATGCACCAATGACATTCCTACAAACACGGTCAAACACACAAGTCGTGTTATATCTAAAGAAACGGTTTAAACTATCTATCTATCTATCTATCTATCTAACGGCTAACTCGACCTGAACTTCTAAATGAAACCTGGCAGGTAACACTACTAACAGCTAGATTTTATTCAACAAAAAATTGATTAATGTAATTTAATTTAGCATTCATTGCGTACATCAAAACTGGGAACAAAATATTACTCCCTTCGTCTTAAAATAGATGTCACAGGTTTGTTAAAATTTGGATAAATCTATATATACTAAATAGTGTATAGATTCATCCAAATTTTAACAATATGTGGCATTTATTTTAAAACAGAAGGAGTACATTGTACATGATACATACAAACATTAGTTAATCAAGAAGCAACCAGAGTAGGCCTAAAACCAGAGTCTAGAGTAGACTACGCTGCCTACGCACCCGACAAGAACAGCTCCATGCTGCTAGTGAAGAGCATGGAGTGGGACGAGCTGATGGTGGAAGTGAGCACCGGAAACAAGAGGGTCCCTGTGCTCACGTCGCCTCGCCGGGATCTTGGCCTGGCCGGCGGCAAGGCGCCGTTCACCCGAGCTTCTATTGGCCTTTGTCGCTTGAATAGAAAATAATATGTTGGCCCATTTAAGATATTTTCAGCCCGTTTAACCACATGCATTCTAATTAGACCTGCAGAGTAGCAGCCCAGCACCGGTCGGCTAGCCCATTGACCCGAATTGACGAGAAGAAAATGTTCCAGCAACCTTTCAACGACCCCGGACGATCTCAAGCGTCCAACGGCTGACGGCACCAAATCGATGTGAGAGAGCGTAGGTGGTTGAGTTATACCGTTTCTTAATACCGAAGATATTCAGTGTATCAAAGACCATATCTTGAGCCTACTGTAATTAGCTGATACGGTCCATTATGGTTAAGATTTTTTTTGTTTTCCAAGGGAGAAAAAAAGAGCCCGACCCGCTCCCTCGCGTCGCCTCCTCCGCCGCCGGCCCTCCCCCTACCTCCTCGTCGCCCCCAGAGACGGCCGCCGCAGCGCGCCGAAAGGAAGGCGGCGGGCTTGTGCTCCGTCTGGCCCGGAGGAGGCCGTCGTGGCGAAGTCGTCGCCCGCCGGCGTGAAGAGCAGCAAGGCACGGCGATGGTCCTCGAGGCAGCGTCGGGGTGGAGGCGCGGGCTAGCTCCCTGGCAGCGGTGTGCGTGTGGCTTTGGGGCTGGCGGGCCGCCAGGGCTCGGGCGCGGCCATGGTGCGGGCGGCGGCTGGGCCACAGGGCGAGTGGGGGATGCGGACGAATGGTGCTGGCCCCTCCCAGGGTTGATCTGGATCTTCGGGTCCGGGACCTTCCGGGCCTCCTCTCGTTGGCAGATGGTGGGCTGCGGCACGGCTTCGCGTGCCTTGCTCTTCTTGTGGCGGTGTTTTTGGCAGACGACATTCCAGCGGTGTCCCGGATGGCGGAGGGGCGAGGGTGCGGCTGATTGGCGGCGGTGGTGGCAGAGACGAGCTTGGCTGGCCGCTCCAAACCCTAGAACTAGGCCCGTTGGGCCTGAGTTGGGTCTGGGCGGGCTAGCTCACTCTCAGGTCGCTACCATGGCTGGTTAGGGGAATGCTTCATGACAGGGGAGCGACGACGCCAATGCGTCTGCTGCAGCGCGGCGGCAGGGGCTTCACGGGCCCATTTTGGGCTCGGTCGGGCCTAGTTGGCCTGGTGTGCCCCTGCTGCTGCGTCCGGACTGCTACCGCTTTGGCGGTGGAGGTTGATCCCTCCCACGCGGCAGCGGCGCCGTTGTCCCTAGTCTTCGGTAGGTTCCTCGCACCGGCCAACCTCGTGTTGTTTGCCATGGTGAGACGCCGATGAAGACGACGAGACCGTTTTGGCGCATGTTGGCGGACGGCTAGTTGGTGGAGTGCCAGGATTGGCTGGGGTTTGGGTCTTTAGGGGGTCGGGAGAAATCCTTGTCGGCTAGGATGGCTCCGGCGCGGCGACATCTGCGGGTGCCGCCTTCCTTCTTGAGGGGCGCCGGATGTACCCCCTTCTCACTCTCCTGCGTGTACCGGAAGAAATCCTAGGAGAAGTCCGGGCAGCAGCGCGTCATCGTCGTCCCCCTTTTTGAAGGTGTTGCTTGGTACACGGCAATTCGGAGGCATTGGATCGTGGTGAGACTTTTTCGGAGGGCGCAGCGGTCGCGAGTCTTTGTCGGTGGTCAATTCGGTGCTGTTGTGCATTTTTTCTTTTTTCTTTTTTTTGTATTTTTCTTGGGCTTTTGCTTGTGCTGTTCGGTCCCAACAGTGCGCGGATCTTTCTTTGGGCGTTGTGCTGTCTGGCCCAGCAACGATCTTACCTGTGTGCTTTATTTATAAAGCGGGGCGAAAGCCTATTTCGGAAGATGGTTAAGATTTTTAATTAGATGTCTATCTTGCATTTGCATGTATAATCAATATACGAGGAAGGGTCATGCCGTCCAGAGGTGTCACCCAATTCCATCTTTCTGCACTTTGCATTGCCCCGAGCTTGCACGCGGCATCTCACGGACCACGATTTCGTGATCGGTAGAAAAAGAAGAGTAGACAGCACGAAATTCAGTCACGAACCCAGCGGATTGTTGTGAGCCTCAGGACGGGCACACGAGCTCAGCAAGAGCCAGCTTTCCTATTTGGCCTCTGCGAGCAACTTGTACTGCACTTGGTCCAGCGGCCAGCCCTAGTTATTTGGATGCTTCCGCTAATTGCTGTTTCACTAATTATAATCAGCATTTGGGTTGCTGAAATTGTTTGTCGATGAACCGTCTCTACACTTATCTGTCAGCTCAAAGTTGGTTAAGTAGTACTCCCTCCGTTTCAAAATATAAGATGTTTTAGGTTTGTGAAGAAAATGAATCTAGACTTCTTTTAGTGTAGACTTGTTTTAGTATATAGGTTCACTCAACTTAGAGGTAAATCTACACTAAAAGAAGTCTAGATTCATTTTCTTCACAAACCTAAAACATCTTATATTTACTCCCTCCGTTTCAAAATATAATATGTTTTAGCTTTGTGAATAAAATATATCTAGACTTGTTTTAATATATAGGTTCACTTAACTTTGGGATGAATCTATACACTAAAATAAGTCTAGGTTCATTTTGTTCACAAACCTAAAACATCTTATTTTGAAACAGAAGGAGTACATTGTTCCTCATCCGACAGCAGACTGTTCTAGAGATAATCAAAGGTAAACGCCCCTGTGTCACCTCGATCTGCCCTTCCGGTGCTGTTTCAAAACCTCCAAACGTGCAATGGCCAAAGCCTAGTTCTGGGTGGCTCGCTTTATCCGTGGATGGGTCTTTTCAGCTAAATGGGATCGGTGGAGCTGGTATGATTGGCATAGATCAATATGGAGGTGTGGTGCTTTCGGCTTGTAGCTTTTTACCCCATTGTAATGATGCATAGGAGACCGAAGTTTGTGCTATTATGGAAGGGCTTGCACTGGCTCACCAATGGTCAGATTGTCCGATTATGATTCAGACGGACTGTTCTGGCATTATTTCATCCCTGCAGCAAAACAAGAAGAATATGTCGATGCATGGACATCTTTATGAAGAGGTGAAGAGGCTGGTCAATCTCAGTGAAGTAAAGCTTGTCAAGATTACTCGAAATCAAAATAAAGTAGCTGATAGGTTAGCCAACATGGATAGTACTCAAGGGTGTACCAAGTGCTCATTACGCCATGCCCCGGAGGCTGTCGCACGGCTGATGCTAGCTGACTATAACCCTATGATTATGCAATAAAAATCTTGAGTGTTCCCCACAATAAAAAGGTTAAGTATGTTATTAGAAACAAATAAAGTCGAAACGTCAAAACGGCTGTTCTTGAAGCCATGTTTGGTTGTAGCCTAAAATTTGCATAGCTAAAGCTTGTGGGTTTTCCGGTTTGATAGGTATTTAGTTTTTTTGTCATTTCCCTAGGCTTTCTCATTCGAACTTACTAAAATAAATACAACCACAATTGGTCGATACCTTTTTTGTTCGGAATGCATGAGGTGATATCGGCCAATCTTAACCGTCGTTCTGTTTTTATTTTCATAAGTTTTGGGAGAGAGGGAACACCGAATCATCTACTCCAGAGCCATCATGACTCGTCATGTGACAACCACGTATTTTATTAATAGAAAATTAAATTACATGAGTAAACAAACGTGGAAACTAAAAGACAGGTTAGAGAAAAAAGATATCCTAGAATTTTTGCAGAGAACTATCACTAGGATTTTCTACACTTGCCGAAGCCAGCCGCCGCCAAACACCAACACCGCCTAGACGTGCGTTGGAGTAGACATCGAGCCTTCACCATTGCCGGATCCAAGAGAGCAACATCGTCAATGAGACTTTGTGAGTCGATGAATAGGCCCGCTGCAAGCATCACATGTCATTGTTGCACGTCGACCGGGGGATGTCCACGTGCTACCTTGAACCAAGATCCGGCTCATTCCATCAATAAAGTCGAGGAATAGCGACAAATCCACCACCTCCGGCCCAGCATCCTCGTTCCAGAGGATCCACCTCGCCTTGGCCCCCAACGCCGCCATGGATAACAACGAATGCCAACGACACGTCGAGATACATATCTCATCAGATCTGAAGATCCGTAAAAAGACCAAGCCGCCGATCTAAAGGATCGACAAACACACATTGCCATCAACTCCAAGACACCGCCGTAAAGGTCACCTCCGGTCTGGAAGAAGAGTTGAGGTATATTTATTTGCCCGTGCGTTGTTTCTACCACCCAACGACACACCACATCAAAAAGCCCCTAATCCTAACTATAGAATGGAGAAACGAGGCCCCCCTCCCTCCTGCCAGCGGAGCGGCATGGAGGAAGAGGGGACTCACGCTATGGCCGGTGGAGATTTAGGGATTTGGTCATCGCCCTCTCCTATGTCGCACGTCATGTGAGCTGCAAGTGAATTATTCCTTAAATTATCCTCGTAGTTTATTCTATTGAGAAGTTGCAACTAGGCTGATCGAGAACTATGAGAACTAGTCGTGGTCCCATTTAGTTATGCCATCCTTTGGTAGAGACACTTTATTTATTATCGATATGGCTCATCGATATGGGTCAGTGACCCAAATCTTGTTCTAGGCCGTCCTGCATGACCCATTGGCCCTGAATTTTTGGGTCGGGTCAGCGACCTGGCGGTTCGATCCGGCCCATTCCCATCCTAACTACGAGCCAACAAATGTGATTAAGATTAATAAAGCTCATGTGCTCCCTAAAAAAAAGCTTCCACGACCATGATTAATGCTGCTGGCCCGTAAGAAGTTGGGGCTAGCAATGGCCCATCGCGGCCCAAAAGAGCAGAATATGCATAATGGAGTGGAGGGGTTATCTGTCCTCAAAAGAATCTGATCATACTAGGGTCACGCTGGGCCGCCCACTCCGACGCAGCCGCCGTTGAAGGAGGGGAAGCCGAAAAGGAAGGAGCGAGGTAAGGCCCCTCCTCTGGTTTTTCTTAGACCATTGGTCGGTTCAGCTGTCTGACCACCAGATCCGCATGATTTTTAAGGGGGGCGACGGCGTGTATTACTATTATTTATTTATACTCGGTAAATGTCCGTGCGTTGTTACGGTTTTTTCAAATTTTCTCATCACATTAAATATCATGTACATAAAAACTCATGTGTAAAAAAACAACCAGATATGGGGTTTAGCCACCGAAATCAAATAAAATATGTTAAGTTGAGAATACAATATCTGACCCAGAGCTTGCATTCTAAGAGTTTTGATGTTTCCTTTAGCCAGGTCAACTGGAAGTTGTCTCCTGAATACATTGAAAGGCAATTTCAGCCAGGTCAATTTTTGTCTCCTGAATACATTAATTGCTGGTAACTAATGTACATTGACAAAAATTGACGCCTCATTAGTTACCAGCAATTCAGCACGAAGCCAATGAACATTTTCCAATTCATAAATGCCCGGAACCTGACTTCAGATGCAGCTACGCTTTACCTTCAGATACCGTCGGCCTGTAACCATCGCCAGAAGCCCTTGGATATGGATATGGGATATGTTATTTGTGTTGGAATTTTGGCCCAAATATTCTAGCCCATTTTCTATTTTCAATAATTCCTGAAAATCCTAGAGGCCCATGTGGCCTATTCATGCAAGGCAAGAGGTGGGACAAATGTTTAGTCCCACATTGCTAGTTGAGTGGAAGTTGGACCAGCTTATAAGGTGAGCTCTTCTACCACTTGGTAAAAGGATGAGAAGGAGAAGGAGAGAGTTCCACACGCGCGCTCCTCCTCCTCCTCGCTCGCCACGCCTCGCCACGACCAGCGGGCTGGTTATGGAATCTCACGAGCCGAGCTTTATTTTGCCACGCATGAATGGTATATCAACAATTTTGGGAAAGCCGATGCATCGGCTCTTTGAGATACATTGCTATCGACTCCTGGAGCATCGACTTATACGAAGGTGAAACGTTTGCTTTAAATGATCGTTTAATACGAGTTAAATGTGCCTGCTCGTTTCATCTTCTCTGCCGTCGCCTTCTCTCTCGCCTATAAGAGAGAGAGGTCGCGCCTCCTCGATGCTGTTACACATACCTTGTCTCGAGTTCCAGAACCTGCGCTACTTCCATCTTCCCCATCCGTCTTGCGGCGTGCACCGTGAGCCGGGACAAGAGGCCTCCGAGACCCGCTGCCGAGTCCTGACGGGAGAAGGGCGATAAGGTTTTGGGAGCGCTATCGCGACCATCGCTTCGCCACGGACTCCCTCACGATAGCGACGTCTTCCCGACGAGAACTTCTTCCCGACATCAAGACCCTCTTCCTCGACGACATGACCAATGACGGTTCCAACACCGGTGTTCTACTTTCGCATGCTGTACAACTCCTGTCTCAATCTTGTTCTGATCCTATTCAAAGTTTTATGTCTTGTAGTTTGTTTGACTATATGCCTCAGTATGTTTTCGCTATTAAACATGAATAGTATATTGCCTATTATTCTAGTCATGTTTTATCTAGCGTTTCTTGGTAAATTGCTCTATTATTCAACAATCCAAAAACCTTATTTCAGGCAATTTGCCCCAAGTGGCTTTGTTGCTTCTATGAAGCCACCTGTGTTTGAAGGTGTGAATTACAAACGGTGGCGTCAGAGCGATGCTCTGGTTTCGCACCATGAGCTGCTATAACGCCATCTATGGCGCTTTGAGGGAACTTAATCCGCCGGAAGAGGCGTTCAAAACTTGATACTACTTTCAAGGCCTTGATCAGCATCCTTGGCGACAATATTGTCGATTCATCATCATTCAGCAATGGCAAAGATATGTGGGATGCGCCGAGAGAAAATTTGGAGTCTCGATCTTTGGCGATGAACTGTATGTCATGGAACAATTCTATGACTATAAGATGATTGATGACCGCTCCATTGTGGAGCAGGCTCATGAGATACTGATCACTTGCCGGGAGCTTGAGCACTTCACTTGTGTGTTACGGACAAGTTTGTTGCCGGAGGCATTATTGCCAAACTTCCCCAGTCATGGAGGAATTTTGCTACTTCTATGAAGCACAAGAGACAAGAGTTCTCCGTGACGGATCTCATTGGGACTCTTGATGTGGAAGAGAAGGCAAGAGCAAAAGACACACGTGCTCGAGGTACCGAGGAGGTTCTAATGCCAACTGCGGTAAAAGGAACTTCCACCTTACAAGTTCAAGAACAAAGGCAAGTTTGATGACAAAGGAAAGTTCGATGGAAAGAACAAGGCCTCACAGCTACCAGCTTCAAGAAGAAGACTGATAAGAGGAAAGGTGCTTGTCATGTGCGGTGATCCTAATCATTGGGCTCTGCTTGTCCCAACCGCTTTGACAAACGCCAACATGGGAAGAAGCAAGACGCTAATGTTGTCATGGGCGTTGAGATGAAAGATGTTGGGTATGGTATATTACCTCGTTCTTTCATTATGTCATTCTCTGATTGGTGGATTGACACGGGCGCTAATGTACATGCTACGATATTTCCATGTTTTCTTCATATCAGTCGTCGAGGGACTCAAACCGTCTTGATGGGGAACGGCTCGCATGCTTCGTTCATGGTGTTGGTACGGTCGATCTGAAGTTCACTTGGGAAAGACTGCGCTGAAGAACGTGCATCATGTTCCTCAATTAATAAAAATCTTGTTAGCGGATCTCTTACGTGTCGAGATGGCTACAAGATTGTATTTGAGTCCAATAAATTTGTAATTTCAAGTATGGAACCTTTATTGGTAAAGGCTATGAATGCGGAGGCTTGTTCCGCTTATCTCTCGGACATTTGTAATAAAATTGTTAATCATATTTACACAAATTTTGAATCAAATGTCCGGCACTCTAAATCTTTGTCATATTAATTTTGGTTGTATGACGCGACTAGCCAAAATGAATTTAATCCCTGATTTCTCAAGCTTAAGGGATCTAAGTGCCAAGTCTGCGTGCAAGCTAAACAACCTCGCAAGTCACATACGAAGTGAGAAATTTAACATCACTAGAGCTCATACATTCGATCTTTGTGAGATGAATGGTGTGTTAACAAAAGGTGGAAAGAAATATTTCATGACTTTGATCGATGACTCACGAGATATTGTCATGTGTATCTTCTGAAATCAAAAGATGAGGCTTTGAGTTTCTTCAAAATCTATAAAGTCGAGGCAAAAATCAACTTGATCGAAAGATTAAGAGGCTTAGGTCGATCGTGGTGGAGAGTATTTTTCCAACGAGTTTGATTCTTTTGTGCGGAACATGGTATAATTCATGAGAGGGGACCTCCTACTCACCCAGTCAAATGGAGTAGCCGAAAGAAAGAACCGTACTCTAACAGATTTGGTTAACGCCATGTTAGACACATCGGGTCTTTCTAAGGAATGGTGGGGAGGCATTATTGACCGCGTGTCATGTCCTAAACCGAGTTCCCACAAAGAAAAGAAATTACTCCATTCAAGAATGGGAGAAGAAAGACTAAAACTCTCTTACTTACGTACTTGGGGTTGTTTGACAAAGGTTAATGTACCAATCCCAAGAAGCGCAAGCTTGGACCAAAACCATTGATTGTGTTTTTACGGGCTATGCTTTTCATAGCATTGGTTATAGATTCTTGATAGTAAAATCCAGTACACGACATTCATGTCGGTACAATCATGGAGTCGATCGATGACTTTCTTTGAGGATATATTTCCAATGAAGGATAAACCTAACTCATCAAATCCGGGATACCTAGTTCATCTAATCGAATTTGCTATATTCTCGAACCTATCATTCGATTGAACACTGAAAGTCCTAAGGAGGATGACAATGAAATTCCTAAAGGAGTAAGAGACAAAGGACTGCAAAGTCCTTTGGTGATGATTTCATTGTGTACCTTGTAGATGACACTCCCACTTCCATTTCAAGCTTATGCATCTCGATCTTGACTCTTTGGAAGGAAGCTGTTCATAGTGAGATGAATTCCGTCTTAGCTAATGAAACATGGGAGATCACTGATCGTCCTTATGGGTGCAAACCTGTAGGATGTAAATGGGTGTTCAAGAAGAAACTAAGGCCTGATGGTACTATTGAGAAGTACAAGGCAAGGCTTGTAGCCAAGGGTTATACCCAAAAGGAAGGTGAAGACTTCTTTGACACTTACTCACCAGAGCAAGGTTGACCACCATTCGAGTACTACTTTCTCTGGCTGCCTCACACGGTCTTCTCGTTCATCAAATGGACGTTAAGACTTTTCCTAAATGGAGAGTTGGATGAGGAAATCTATATGGATCAACCGATGGTTTTGTAGTAAATGGTCAAGAAAGAAAAGTGCAAGCTCAAGTCTTTGTATGGTCTCAAACAAGCACCTAAGCAAAGGCATGAAAAATTTGATAAAACCTTAACCGCTGCAGGCTTTGTTGTAAACGGTGACAAGTCGTATACTATCGCCATGGTGGGGTGAGGGAGTCATCCTTTGTTTGTATGTTGATGACATATCGATTTTTGGAACCAACCTTAATGCAATTAAGGAGGTCAAAGATTTCTTATCTCGTTCCTTTGAGATGAAGGATCTGGGAGTAGATGTTATCCTGAACATCAAGCTATTGAGAGATGATGATAGTGGGATTACATTGCTTCATCCCACTATGTGGAAAAGATCTTGAGTCGTTTTGGGTATAGCGGCGTCAATTTTTCTCCTACACGTATGATCCTAGTGTGTTGCTGAAGAATCGAGGAAATGCTAGAGACCAACTAAGATACTCTCAAATTATTGGCTCGCTTATGTATTTAGCTAGTGCCACGAGACGACATCGCTTTGTAAGCAAACTCAGTCGATTTGTCTCAAATCCAGGAGATGATCACTGGCAGGCTCTTGAGAGAGTTATGCGATATCTAAAAGGCACTGTGAGCTATGGCATACACTATACCGGGTATCCAAGGGTACTAGAGGGTTATAGTGATTCAAATTGGATATCTGATGCTGATGAGATAAAGGCCACGAGTGGATATGTTTTCACACTTGGTGGTGGCGCTGTTTCTTGGAAGTCTTGCAAGCAGACCATCTTAACGAGGTCAACTATGGAAGCAGAACTCACAGCACTAGACACGGCCACTGTTGAAGCAGAGTGGCTTCGTGAACTCTTGATGGACTTACCTGTGGTTGAAAAACCTATACCCGCAATTCCAATGAACTGTGATAATCAAACTGTGATTATTAAAGTGAACAGTTCTAAGGATAATATGAAGTCCTCAAGACATGTGAAGAGGAGACTGAAATCTGTCAGGAAAATGAGAAACTCCGGAGTTATTGCATTGGATTATATCCAAACATCTAAAAACTTGGCAGATCCCTTCACAAAGGGTCTATCACGCAACGTGATAGAAAATGCATCGAAGGAGATGGGTATGAGACCCACAATTTGAGCTTTCCACAGTGGTAAACCACTCTATGTGATCGGAGATCCCGTGAATTAGAATTGGGAAACAAGCTGTTGGTTAGCTGAGAGGAAAGTATCCCTACTTTAATAAATACCACTCCATAAAGATGCAATACTTTCCTATTCTGCATGGCAGGTTGATTTATTATCTTAATGTCTTCTAAGTGGCTTATCCTAAGCAAAGATGTTGTCCTGCAGAACATCTTTTGAAGAACACACCTATATGAGTCATTTGTTAAAGCGTCAGTCTATGAGAGTGGGGTGCTCTCTAATAAACTCATGAAAGGTCATGGAGTATGACGTATAAGCTCCACCCGCGGGGAAGTCCCACGGTAGCCCAGTATCGGTCAAGACTTCGTGTGAAGCTAGATTGCAGCAAACTTGCAGTTCAAGGCATAGTCCACTGTACAAGTCGCAATCTAGTGTAGCATAGAATTCTAGGTGGAAGTTCAACTTAACAGTCTCCACTAAAGTATGGTATATAAACAGTGTTTTGGAACCAAAGGCATTACATGTGCCTCCAGGATCTGGGGGATTGTTGGAATTTTGGCCCAAATATTCTAGCCCATTTTCTATTTCAATAATTCCTGAAAATCCTAGAGGCCCATGTGGCCCATTCATGCAAGGCAAGAGGTGGGACAAATGTTTAGTCCCACATTGCTAGTTGAGTGGAAGTTGGACCAGCTTATAAGGTGAGCTCTTCTACCACTTGGTAAAAGGATGAGAAGGAGAAGGAGAGAGTTCCACACGCGCGCTCCTCCTCCTCCTCGCCTCGTCACGACGCGCGCGCGCGCCGCGGGTTGCGGGAATCTCGCCGAGACGAGCTTTATTTTGCCACGCATGAATGGTATATCAACAATTTTGGGAAAGCCGATGCATCGGCTCTTTGAGATACATTGCTATCGGCTCTTGGAGCATCGACTTATACGAAGGTGAAACGTTTGCTTTAAATGATCGTTTAATCTGAGTTAAATGTGCCTGCTCGTTTCATCTTCTCGCACTGCCTTCTCCTCTGCGCCTATAAGAGAGAGAGGTCGCGCCTCCTCTCAGTTGCGCTGTTACACAAACCTTGTCTCGATTTCCAGAGCACTGCGCTACTTCCGTCTTCCCCATCCCGTCTTGCGGCGTGCACCGCGAGCCGGAGTGGGCCTCCGAGACCCGCTGCCGAGTCCCATGGGAGAAGGGCGATAAGGTTTTTGGGGAGCGCTATCAGCGCGACTACTGGCTTCGTCACGGACTCCCTCACAGATAGCGGCGTCTTCCCCGACGAGGACTTCTTCCCCGACATCAGCACCCTCTTCCTCGACGACATGACCAATGACGGTTCCAACACCGGCGGTTCTACTTCTGCTACTGCCGTGTACAACTCCTGTCTCAATCTTGTTCTGATCCTACTCAAAGTTTTATGTCTTGCAGTTTGTTTGACTATATGCCTCAGTATGTTTTCGCTATTAAACATGAATAGTATATTGCCTATTATTCTAGTCATGTTTTATCTAGCGTTTATTATGGATAATTCGCTTGGTAAATTGCTCTATTATTCAACAATTTGTACGTGCCGTGATGGATCGAGCGCCAAACTTGAAGACGGTTCTTTTAAAACAAGACGAAGAGCCATGCAAGGCATGTGAGGCAATAGGCGCACTTCCTCCTCCAATAGGAGGCATATTTCGAAGGGGCAAAGAACAGCAAGAAAAAATAGCCAAGCAACTTAGGGGCGACAGGGTCTTGTCCTCGGCGCAGATAATTTTCAGCAGCAGTGTTTCAACAGTAGTATTCTGAATTTGAGAATTTGCCTGTAAACAGGTGAACTAGTACGAAAACAAACATATGTATCGTTATCTTTAACAATTTGTGTTAATGTATGTGAAGAATTTTGCATGCAATGGTATGATTGTGCCTGCTGTTTATTTACTTCAGTGTCATCCTTGTTCCCATGTTTATTGAAGGAAATCCCAAAAGAATCTGTTTCCAAGTTTAGGGTTTAGGGTTTCCAAGTTTCTGTTGCAGAGTGAGATTTCTGGAGTTGGGATAATAGTTTCTTCACTTGTCTGAAACTGTGGAGATAAATAATCGATATTCTTTTCTGTTTTTGTGTTGAGATTTCATCAACATCCATTGCTATGAAAAAGATGCTACGGTGTAAACTGTACATTGACACTAAAAATCTTTACACCACATTAGTACACTGGTGGAAACGGGGCTATAGGTCCCGGTTGGTACGGGGCTTTAGTCCCGGTTGCCCAACCGGGACGGGGCAATCGGGACTAAAGCTCTAACCTTTAGTCCCGGTTGCCCCAACAACCGGGACTAAAGGGTGCACACGTGGCAGCGGCAGAGGGCGAGGGGGGGACTAATAACCTTCTGCCGCGGCAGAGATTTGGGCCATTTCTCTGCCGCGGCAGAGAATTCATTTTGGCACATTTTGTTGCCGCGGCAGCATTTTCGCCACTTTTTGTGCCGCGTCAGAGAATTCATTTAGGTTGTTTTATTGTTTATTTAGTGATTTGCACTTATCAATAAAGAAACCTTATATTACATCATGACGACAATATTATATTCAATACACGGATCGAGTTCATGCATTACATACAAAAGTTGCTATTCGATGCTACCGGCCAATTTCTTCAGAGTTGCTATTTTTACAATTCCTATTGTCTATACACAGCCGAGTAGTATTCTCCTTTTGGGTCTAGGACTTCTGCATCCAAGAATCCCGCCAATTCCTCCTGAATTGCTCGTACGCGATCCTTTGGCAGAAGACCGTTCCGTAGACGTTCGATCTGATTTAAAAAAGGAGTCAGCCTATATGAATGAAACTAAACACAATTTGATTGTAATTAAAAACTATAGAAATTGTTTACGTACGTGGAGTTGCTCTAAATTTCTGCCCTTCTCATCGCACGTCTGCCGGATGAACTCGCATACATAGTATCCACATAGATTGTTACCTGGTCCCTGCGTCAGGCACTTTACGAGAACAGAGTTCAATCAAAATAATAATCAAGCATGATAATAACTGTATCAAAACTAGAATTAAAGAGATGCGCAGATATAGCTAGTGGTGCTTACATCTAGTGGTTGAAATGTAAGCTCCTCTTTCCAAACACCCCTAGCCTTGTTGGTGAACCGTTTCCAAGTGCTGCCCGGCGTAGAAAACGAATAAAATAAGTTATTAAATACTTGATATCATAAAATTCACGAACGTTGCCGATATAGTGTCGTAATGATTAGAATTCTGCATGTCCTTCCACGTCTCAAGAGATTTATGTTTCGAGTCCATGACTAGTACACGCCCTTTGTCAAGTTGAATGATTAACAGAATATAGTGGAAGATGCAAATGCATAACTAATCAATTATATACTTAACATCGAGTAAGCGAAATAGAAAGTGTATAGAAGACAATAACACTCACTCGAAGTTGTAAGGAAATAGTATTTCCCTTTTGGTTTCTTGAAACCTTAACGCGTGTACTGTATTATCCTCCGTATCCTAGGGGCTTATTTTGAGATTAGCTTCATGAACCCAATATGGGTCAATGAATCCAATGTTATAGATTTGTCCTCTGCTGCATTCGAGAATCTTCATTCTGCATATTACAGTATGATTATATACATGCAATAAACAAAATAATATAGCTGGAGACTAAATTAATTATAGAATTAGTACTTACAGACAATAGGCACTGATGATCGATTTTTCCAAGGCGTCTTGATTGAATAATTGAAATAGTTCATCAAATTTAATGGATATCATGTCATCCTTTTCTTTCCCATGATGCTTTTTTGTAACCCTCAGCACTATCCAGTTAGCCCCGGCCCTTGTGGCATGCATGTACCAGTTATGCAATCTTCGCATTTTTTTTGGAAGATTGTTTACCTCCTCAGGTTTGACGAGAGGTTTGCCGATCGGTATCTGTATGCTACTTCACTCACGGGAAGAACTCTAACCGGATAAGTCTTGGGCAATACTCATACCTTGAGCAGCGAAGCTTCTCCATATTGTGCAACTACCTACGGATCATACGCTCTTGCCCCATATTTGCTCGACCCACATTGGTTTGAGAAATCACCTTGAGAGGGCGCAAGTCTGTTTTGCTTGTTCTCCGAGCTGGGCAACAGATTTCTCGCTTGCATCGGTACTGCTCTTCGAGGCTTTTTGTGCCGCATGTGACTTGAGAATAGAACGCTCATAGTCCGATGACAGCTTTGACTCGGGTTGATGAAGATTCTTTAGCATTTTCAACACTTTGGCTTTTTCTTCTTTGGTGCTGGGGAACTCTGGCTCTTTCGGCCGCCTCAGCTTAGCGAAAAACGCTATCGTTTCCGCATCAACGATCGCCGCAGTCTCCTCTTCAGTACAGTCATAAGCTCTCTTGGGAGGAACCTTTGGTACTTTTGGAAGAGGCTCTTGTTTACGTTTCGGCGATCGCTTACCACGAGGCACAGTAGCGGTACGCTTACGCTTTTGACTCTTAGACGCCGGTGATGGCTCCCGTGGCGATGGCTGCGCTGGAGATTGGTGAGGCGACGGAGCCGGGTGAGGCGACGAAGGCGGCTGCCGCGGCGGCGACGACCTCGCTGGAGACGGGTGAGGTGGCGGCGAAGATGGCCTTGGCGTGTGATTTCGAAGCACGATACATTCCTTCGGCCATAGAATGGTGACATTTTTGCCTCCCAGACACGACATCCCCTTCACCTGCAGGGTAGTGAAGATCCAAAACTTCAAAGGTGGGCATGATTTCATCCACGCCGATAAAAGCGTAGCCCTCTGGAACCAGACGACAGTGGTAAGTTGGTGTGGGTCCAATTGGTAAGGCATAGCCGACCGCCACCTTCATTGATATGTTCACAACTTTGACATGTAGCTCGCAGTGTGTCATCTCTGTGATATCATCCACTGGGTAGCCAACAGGAGCCATCATCGGTGCATCATCATCATCGCCATTGTCATCACCCGGGACCTCGGTGGAAGCCACACTGCATTTTCTATTATTCGATAGGCCGGTAGCATCGAATGCAGTGTGCTGCTGAGATGGGCCGGTAGTACTTTGCTCTTTAAGTGCGTTAATTTCATCTTGTTGTTGCTTTAATCGTTCTTCAATTAAACGCATTCGCTCTTTCTGACTATTTGCTTCAACTTCCACCCTGTCCTTTCTCCTCTGATGGCTTCTATCAGGATATTTCTTCCTCTCTTCGGGAAACCCAGTCCTCCATGGTTGGGAGCCTCTTGTGCCTCGTGTTTTTCCATCATGTTCCTTATTTCCAAGGGCGAGTGTGAGCTCATCATTCTCTCTATCGGGAATGAAGTCCCCATCTTTAACAGCCTTTACTGCTTTTCTGATCCTCTCGATTGGCAAGGGGTATTCTTTATGTCGTATGTTATATATACACCTCCCACCGAGTCCAACGTGCCCCCATGCCCGTAAAACCAATTCCTTGCACGTTCCATCCAATCGTCTGTCTCTGGGGTGATCTTTTTAGCACGCAGTTCATTCTCAAGTTTCTCCCACTTAGGAATGCCAGCCCTGTAGCCACCTTGCCCCATAGTATGGTGATACTTCTTGTTAGCAGCATTCAGCTTATTTGTTTCAGACATTTTCTTAGCTTTTTCTGATTTCTTGTAGTCCACAAACTCAGCCCAGAATGGTTTTATCTTCTCAAACTGAATATTCTTGAAATCGGGAGTCTTGTTTTTCACGACATAGTCAAGGTGCAATCTTTTCTTCCAGTTGGTGAAACACGGGCCATCTTCTTCAAAGCCCACTCGACCTTAGCCTCCATGGCTCTCCCATGTTGTAAGGCGTCCTCAATCGGATCCTCTGCATTTGGATCCAGCTCTATCTTCGTAGTTTGAAATTAACCATGAGCCTCTTCCACGAAATCTGGCGTGGTTAGGGACAAATAAACATGTTCCCTCTTCATCCGCATTAGCAGGCCTATTCCAATTTCTAATGGTGATCGGGATTAAGTCCCTAACGATTACTCCGCATTGTGCCACAAATTTGGTTGCGACAACTTCGGGAGCTGTCGGTTTGCCGTCATCAGCGACATCTTCGATCCTGAACCTCTCATGGTCTTGCAACTTTTTGGTTGGGCCTCGTCTGCTCTTTTCAGTAGATTCCTTCGATCCGGAGGGCTAAAAGAAGAAAGATCGTCGTTACTATTTCTATATAGATAGCAGATGATTAATTAATGAATTGATTTATATTACATGCACCTCGCCGGAGCGGTCGTCTTCTCGATTACACAAGGCATCGCCTTCTCCCTCGCGGAAGGCAACACCTTCAACCTCAAACAAGTTGTCTATTCCGGTAAAAAGAGGATCACCCTCACCGGAGTTGTTCAGAAACGTTGATACGTCTAAATTATCTTCCCCACGGATCACACCTTGGATCAACTCTTCCTTTTCTTCGTCTCTGACGTGTGGGTCCATATTTTCTGCATAGGTGGAAAAACGAATAAGTCAAAGCGGCTAAAGGAGAAAGTTAGGTACGGTGTTGAGAGATATAAACCCTAATTCAGAGAAACCCTAATATATACATACACAATAATAAAAATGAAGAGAAACCCTAAACCCTAAACCTAGCGAGGTCGCGGCGGCGGCAGCGACACAGGGCGTCGACCGGAAGGAGACCGGCGGGATGTCGGACGCGACGGCTAGTGCAAACAAAGTGAATAATATCACATAAACTTCATCGCAGGAGCACCATGTTCATTATTGTTGTCGCTCATGGTGTGGTCGACGACGCCAGTTGCCGGATCCCAGACGGTAGTGCATGCGGTCGCCGGAGGCAGTGGCGGGCTCAGGAATTTCACAATGGGTATTCATAGTAAAAAATGAAGGAAAAAATAACAATAAATGGTGCAAGACTAGCACTTGATCTTGCGATCAATTGGGTTGTAAACATTTGTCCTAACCAACTACTCCTATGCATACTGGTGCTAAAATTTCAATCAGTTTTCTATACAAACATACTAAAATATAAGACGATTCTCCAGTCCATGTAAACCAAGATACTTGAGGCGATTGAGAGGACCCGACTCTTCCAAACTACACCAATCACCCTCTACCCATGGCACAGGCGGAGCTACACAAGGGCCAACCTGGGCCATGTCCCGCCCAATTTTTTTTGCCAAAATACATTTATACCCATGTATCTCTCGCTCAGCCGCTCAGTCCCCTTGTTCTACCAAGAGCTACTTGCATACCCAAGCCAACCAAACGAGAAAGCACCCAGTAATTGGGAGGGACCCAGCCAGGCAGACAACGACCACAAAGAGCTCTTATTCCTAGCTAAAAGAACATATACTGCATACTACAATTGGGTAAATAGTGAGAATAGAGACCAGTGAGACACAGCGCATATTGACAATCGTTGATTTTCCCTAAAACAAAAAGATATCGTTATAGTGATCCGTATGTATTGATAGCTAGCTCAAAAAACAAAAAGATATCATTGGTAAGCTCAAATATCTCGTATCTTGAAAAGTTCTTCCATCACGTTAGTCTAGCACGTGTTATTTCTTCTTTGCCCAAATCTTTTAGCAGTTCAATAGCATGATTTTCACTCCAATTTCTCTCCAAATTCTTAGTTAGTGAAAAAAAGAGTTTTTTTTATTTGGCCCGCCCAACATTTTCTTTGAAGCTCCGCCGTTGACCCGTGGTGAATCTTGCCGCCGGCGGTCTCTGCCCGTGGTGGCTGGTGCACCGGCGGGCGCCCCCTCATCTCGCCACTAGTGCACACGTACCCCTCTAAAACCGGTTTGGAGGACCCTCTAACAGCGGTTCCACAACCGCTGTTGAGGGTTCGGTGTTAGAGGGGGGCCCCTTTAACACCGGTTCCTATACGAACCGGTGTTAAAGGGTGGCGACGTAAGGGCTGCCGAGGCTCAGTTCCCTTTAACACCGGTTCAGATCTCGAACCGGTGTTAGAATTCTAGCCGAAGATTTGACCGTTTTTCTGCCGGTAACTCTGCAAGGCAGGAAAACGGCCTAAATCGCCGCTGCAGACTTCGCCCGCCTGCTCGGGCGTATTTCTGCCGGAGGGGGAGAGGGAAATCGATCGAGCCGATACTTATAAATCATCATCGGTACATACGAGTACATGAATAATTAAGCAACTATTATTATACACAAACATCGCCATCGGCACATACATCGCCATCGGCACATATATCGGCACATACATCTACATCGCCGGAGGTGGATATCTAAAGAGTTCTCCAGCGTGACGACCTCATCAAGTATGAACCCCGCCAATTCCTCTTGAATGGCTCGTATGCGTTCAAATGGTAGGAGTTGGTCCCGCATCCGTTCGATCTGAATATATATGAAGAATGGGCCGTCAATATATATATAAGAATAAAACTCAACACAATTGATGGTAATAAAATAATGTTGTGGACTTTGTTTACTTACTCTAAGTTGTTCTAGTGCGGCTTGGCCTGTCGCACATATCGTGTTGCGAATGAATTCGCAAACATAGTACCCACATAAGTTATTGCCATGTCCTTGATGCGCGCACTTTACGAGAATAGAGAGTTCAATCAAAATAATAATCAATAAAGCATGATATAATGGAATTGGAAGCTAGCTAGTATTACTTACATTTTGGTCTACAAATTTTAGTTCTTCTGACCATTCACCCACGGCCCTGCCCGTGAACATTTTCCAAACCCTGTCCGACAAAGAAAATGGATAAAGGAGTAATTAATTACTTATTGTCACGAAAGTTGCCGATCTAGTGCGATAATATGATTGAAATTACCTCTGGAGCATCTCTCTAAAGTTTGCCCATAGCTCTTTTTCTTTTCGTAACGAGTCCATGACAAGGACTTTTCCTGAGTCGGGTTGAATGACTAGCAGAATAAAGTGGAACTCACGACGCATAACTCATCATCGTTACACTTAACATCGAGTAAGTCAAACAGAATGTGTACAAGAGAGAGGGTAACAGACTCACGAGAAGTTGTAAGGCAATAGTATTTCCTTTTGGTTTGTTGTCTCAAGAAAGACTTTAGCAAGTAATCTTCTGCTTGCCGGGTTTTCTCTTACCACTTCTTCATGAACTCTATTTGGGTCAACGAACCCAATGTCAAAAGGGCCTCCTTTCCTGCATTCCATAACCTTTTTCCTGCATAATAGTATATACATATATGGTGAGCATATATATATACATGCAATTAATGAAGTGAATGAGTTGAGATAAAAATTACAAAAATAGTACTTACACACAATAAAGGCTGATGGCAGATTTGTCGAGTTCCTTCTGATTGAATAGAAAATGCAAGTCTTGAATGTTGAAGTCGATCGCGTCGTCTCCGCACAAGAAAATCTCATCTCTTATATGCGCCGTGATCCATTCTTCTTTTCTCGTCTTGCAGAAATGAAGGTACCACTTGTGCAATTTTCGCATCTTTGTTGGTAGATTTTGAGCTCCTCTTTCTTGACTAGATTCTTGCCATCCTGCCATGGCTGGATGTTGTTGACATCGCATTTGGGCAAGTTGTCTCCCATGACGTTCAAGTATGCAATGTAAGTCATCCCCATCTCATTGGCCTTTCTTTGTAGCTCTGCGTAATCATCTACGGAGGAGCCCCGTTTGTCAAACATTTGGAGCGGGCGCATGATTGGTTTTCCTGCTCTCCGAGCATGGGAACTGTTTTTGTGGGTGCCTCACGACTGCTACTTTCAGTCTCCTCACGCCTTGCATCCGCCTTCAAAATCTGCGCGTAGTCCGGCACAAGTGGGGTTTCAGGTTTCAAAAGATTTTTGTAAAACTTCTCCACCACCGCCATCTATTTTCTCCTTTGGCTCGCGGCCGTCTAGGTGCAAAGAATTTTGACCTGTTCTGCAAAGAATTTTCTGACCTGTCTCCCGAGATCCTATTGGTCTCCTCGTCGCTGCGATTCCACGGTAAACCGGCAATGGCTTGCGGAAGGCTGCGGGACGTAGTTTTTGAACTCTTTGGCGACGGTTTTCTGGATTTCTTTGTGGCGTTACTGATGCTCCTCGTGGCGTGCTCTTCCGCTTCCGAGGAGATGGTCAAGCACGGAGATGGCCGACGGGGGAGATGGCTGCCACAGAGATGGCTGACGGGCGGAGATGGCTGACGTAGGAGATGGTGACGGGCGGAGATGGTCGACGGGCCGGAGATGGCCGACGGGCGGAGATGGCTGCCACAGAGATGGTGAAGCGGCTCAGATCGGCCGACGCGGAGACGGCGGGGTGCAGTGACCTCAATTTGGAAGCACAATGTGTTCCTTCTTCCAAAGAATGGTTGTTTCACTACAAATTTGAGTTGAGTTTCCCTTCACCGTAGCATGGTCAAGCTGTGCTTCCTCATATTCCTTCACAACCTCATCCACCCGACAATAGCATAGCCATCTGAATCGGTCGGCGGTGGTAAGTTCCACCACAGGAGGTAAGGCATAGCCGCACCACCTTAATGGATAAGCCCATTAATCTCACATGCAGCTCAGCGTGTTCGCTCCGTGATCTCATCAACGGGTATCGAGGACCCGTCATTTCAGCGTTTGCACGTTCTCCGTGGAAGCCAAACCGCTTCCGCCAGAGTCCGGCGCGGCAGCTTCCAATGCGTGCTCTTCATGCCGCTGAGATGGGCCGGTAGCTTGATGGTTTCATTGCATTCACTTGCGTCTCGCGCCGCAAGTGCATGTTCTATCTGTGTCATCCGATCTGCGCTTTTTCTTTTCCGCGCCATCTGTAAGAGTCGCTCCATCGGCAAACCCATCCTTCCACGCCATACCCCTGTGCCTCGTGCATGTCCAGAGTGTTCTTTTTTACCGATGGCGCGTGTGAGCTGGTCATTCTCTCCGTCGGGATGGAAGGTCCCTGCGGATGTTTCCTCGTATGCCGTGATGAGTTCAGTGACGGGTTTGGCAAGGATGGTTGGGAAGATACACAATCGCTTCGGGTCCAACCTTGCCCGATTCCGTAGAACCAAGTCTTTGCACGTAGGTCCCACCCATCTCCTGGGTGTGATCCCTCTCGTGTGAGGCCCTCTCGGCTTCCTCCCACTTAGGCCTCGAGATATGTAGCCACCGACCGCCCTCTGGTGATATTCCTTCTTGAGGCATTAAGCGTATTGGTTTCGACCTCTTTTTAGCTATAGCACTTTTTTATATGTCTTAAATTCGGGCCAGGTCTTATCTTCGCATAATATGCGTCTTGAAATTTGAGTCTCGCCACTTTGACAAATTTGTTCAATTTTGTCTTCCGATTCTGAAAGCATCAGCCATCTTCTTTAGAGTCCACTCTTTGACCTTGTTCTTTATAACCGGTTGTTTTCATCCTCCTCCGGAAGGGTGAAATTTACCAACAACGAATTCCAAAGCGCTTTTGGATCTCATCGACAAAGGTACCGCCCTTCTTTGGCTTATTCCAATTTTCAATTATGATTGGGATTTGGTCCCTAACAAGAACTCCATGACGATAAATTTGTCTGCGGCCTTCTTGGGCTCCATCGGCTGCCATCAACACGGATCGCTTGATCGTGAACTTTGCACGATCTTTCAACGGCCGCTCGCGCCTCGCTTGCTCTTTTCGTAGAAGAAGATGGTTCTTTGGCTGGTCGATCCAGAGGGCTAAAAAGAAAAGAAGCGTTAATTAATACATGTAGAAGAAGATTGTTGGTGGAAGTCACCGAGGCTTAATAAATGCATATACCTCGCGGACTTTGTAACCATTAAATTGCGTTCACGGAGTCTTCATCTTCTCCATGACTAGTACTTGAGTCGTCGTCATGTCCCTCCAAGTTCGAGATATTGTGAGGTGTCCTCATCAATAATGTTCTCCATTATTTCTTCTTCTTCAAGGTTTCTACTAAGTGGATCCATAGTTTCTAAAACAATAATATTATCACACAAATATCAGTAATACATCTATTGAAATGCTCAAGCAAGGGCGATGATATGACAGGTTAAAAGTATTGAAATGTAACCCTACATGCTTGGTCATTTCAAACCCTAATTCGGAGAAACCCGGATTCATATGAGAGGTACATTTACTTCTTCTAATTAACTTGTCATCAAAGTTGATTAACATAGCATGGTTATTATAATGCTATATTGACAACGAGAGGTGGCGCTTAGGGCGAGGCGGGGCGGGTGCGTGGGGTGTGCGTTCGAACCGGACGACGTGATGGTCTACCTAAAATGGGCGACACACCCTCGGCGCATGTGTAGGCTCAATGAGGACATAGGAGGTCGAGTCGGCATAATGGTGGCGGTGGTCGTCGTGGCACAAAATATACACATGCATATACAATACACATACAATACAAATCCTTTGAATCAAACATGCATAATTTCCTATAGGATTTCCTATAGGATTTAATCCTAAATTTCCTATAGGATTTAATCCTACAAATTTCCTATACAAATCCTTTGAATCAAACATGCCCTTACTTATATCCCTTGGGATGGCGGGCGAGGCGGCAGCGAGGGTGGTGTGGCGGCGGCGGCGGGCAGACACGGATGCGGCGGTCTCGTCGAGGCGGCGTGCTAGCGGCGTTTAGGCGTGGCCTATGAGCTCCGGCGGCGGCGAGACGCTCTGCACGGGAAGAGAGCGAGGTGGTCGATTAGGGTTTAGGCGTGGCCTATTATAATATCTTTGCTATAAGCTATTTTATTTTACTCCACATGCTTCTAATTCACATGTGCAAGGATTAAGGCCTAGATCGTGGTCGATGTCATCTCTACACTTTTCTCTCCTCAACTGGACCCCACCCGTCATCCCTAACCTCGACCATCCATCGAGCAAGCTCACACGCAGGGAGGAGCTCGCCACCGCCGCAACCGAAGCTCGCCGCCTGAACCGATCCCGCCGCTAGGACCTCCCTCGCCCTCGCGTCCCGCCGCCCGCTCGCCCTGCACGGGATCCTCCTGGCGCCTCCGCGCCAAGGCCATCCCCACCTTCCTCCTCGACCACCTCTGGGCCGCCTGGGCGCCAGCCTCCTCCCGCAGAGCTCCTCCAAAAGCCGAGCCGTCTCCGCACCCGCCCGACCGCGTCCAGCCTCCCGGCTTTGACCCGCCCTCGGTCGGATCTCGACCATCCTCCCGCGTCGCAAGACTGCCCGTTGCCTCGGGCAAGCCCTTCTCCGGCGCGCCCGCCTTGAGCACCCGTCGCCGTTTCCCCTGACCCTCTGCAGCCACCCCCTCGCGCTCCGGCGATGCACCGCTTCTGCCCGTGGCCTGCCTCTCTGCGACACCCGTCGTACCCGCCTCTCTGGCTGGCCCGTGCGCGGGCGGCAACCTGGCGTGGGCGGGTTCAGCGCCCTCGTGCACGATGAGGCGGGTAGCTCCCGGGCTGCCATGAAGGCCGCGCCTCATGTGGCGTCGCGGCGCCGCCTCGCGAACTCGCTGCGCTGCGCGGCGGCGTGTGGTGCGCGATGCTTGCGGTGGTGCGCGGTGGTCTTGCTGCCGCGGCGGTCTTGCGGTGGTGCGCGAATTGCTGCCGCCGTCGCGGTGGTGCGGCTGCCGCTGGCCGGAGGGCCCGGCGGCGGGCGGCGCGCCGGCGAAGGAGGAAGAGAGGCGTCGAGGCGGCGAACTCGAGCGGGCGAGGCGGCGTCGCGGCGACGGGCGTCGGCAGGTCGGGCGGCGAGGCGACGGCGTGATGGCGGCGGCGCGTCGTCGCGGCGCTCGATCGATCTGGCGTGCGTGGGAGGAATATGGAGGAGGTGAAATAAATACCCCCTTTAACACGGTTCGTGGCTGGAACCGGTGTTAAAGAAGCGTTCACACATTTATTACCCCTTTAACGGTTCGACCACGAACCGGTGTTAAAGAGTAATAAATCGCTTTTAACACGGTTCGAACCGGTGTTAAAGAAGTGTTCAGCATTTATTTCAGGGCTTTTTAATTCAGGGCTTTTTTAATTAGGGCTTTTTAATTCAGGGCTTTTTTAATTGAGGCTTTTTAATTCAGGGCTTTTTAATTCAAAATATGAATAATATATCATAATTTTCAGAAAAATAATATCTATCCATTCATGTAAATAATTTTATATTTACTTTACATGAAATTTTTAAAATAAATAAACACTTATTTCATGCATTAAAGGGCTTTTTAATTCAAAAATATGATATGAATTTAGAAAATTCATATCTTTTTCATTTCAACTCGTAAAAATATGAATAATATATCATAATTTTCAGAAAATAATATCTATCCATTCATGTAAATGATTTTTATATTTACTTTACATGAAATTTTTAAAATAAATAAACACTTATTTCATGCATTAAAGGGCTTTTTAATTCAAAAATATGATATGAATTTAGAAAATTCATATCTTTTTCATTTCAACTCAGAAAATATGAATAATATATCATAATTTTCAGAAAAATAATATCTATCCATTCATGTAAATGATTTTATATTTACTTTACATGAAATTTTTAAAATAAATAAACACTTATTTCATGCATTAAAGGGGCTTTTTAATTCAAAAATATGATATGAATTTAGAAAATTCATATCTTTTTCATTTCAACTCGAAATATGAATAATATATCATAATTTTCATAAAAATAATATCTATCCATTCATGTAAATGATTTTTATATTTACTTTACATGAAATTTTCTAAAATAAATAAACACTTATTTCATGCATTAAAGGTGCTTTTTAAGATATATAAAAGAACTAAAATTAAGATACATGGCCGATTAAGTAACAATCGAACTGAACGAAAATTAAGATACATAAAAGAACTGAAAATCAAGATACATGGCGATTAAGTAACAATCGGCGAACTTGTTTCGAATGTTGGAGTGATTTAGTCATGCTCCTGCCTACACCTGTAATACTCGCCAGTAGTCGTCGTACTGCGCCGCCATCATTTGTCGTCGTCGGGGTCACCGTAATTGAACCTCTGGAGAATGCAGTGGGCTGGACTTGAGGGTAGCGCGTGGGCTGGACTTGAGGGTAGCGCAGACGGGGTTAGAGTCGTGGCGGTGTCATAGGCCATGACGCCTGAGAGTCCCAGCGCCACCATAGCCGACGGCGGCCTCGTTGAAGTTAGGAGGAGGTGGGCGTCCTCCTGCGTGCTGGCGCGCCTCTCATGCCGATCCACGAAGAAGGCTTCCCAAGTAGAGAAATAGTCGGGATGCCATGGGATTCTCTGCTGCTCGGCGTGAGCTCAAGTAGTAGTGGTTCGTGATGGCCATCCGCGCCACACCTAGAGGACAGAGGAACTGCACACCTCGACGCTCGGCATCCGGCCGACGGGACACGATGGCGTGAGCGGTGGTCGAGCGCAAAGCGCCTCGCCTCCCTAGGGTTAGTGCTACGGTGGAAGCCATGGGAAAGAGTGATGAGGTTGCAGATATGAGTCTAGAGATGTGCAATGACAATGGAGGCCAACCCCTACATATATATATAGTGAAATAGGGAAGAAGCGGAGGGAAGAATGGCGGGAAGAAAAATGGGGAAGAAAAATGGCGGGAAGAATCAAGGGAAGAAAAATGGCGGGAAGAAAAATGGCGGGAAAAAAATGGCGGGATGAACCTTTAGTCGGTTGGAGACACCAACGGGACTAAAGATGAATTTTAGTCCCGGTTGGAGACACCAACGGACAAAACAATCAACACTAATAATAGAGGTGAGTGCATGTCGACATTATGTCGTATGGCGTGTACCTTGTCCGGATGGTGTCACCAACGGGACTAAAGATGAACCTTTAGTCGGTTGGAGAAACCAACCGACTAATAATAGGGGTGAGTGTCGACATTATTTTATAAGTGTCAACACTATGTCGAGCTGCTTGTACTATAAATAGGCATCCTTGTGAGTCCAGTCCTCCGGCCGGTTTGAGGCGAGGACACCACTACGGCAGTTCGGGGAGATGCTGACGGAGCCTGATCCTCCGGCATCTCCGAGAAACTGGTCATAGGCACTCCTAATATGTGAAATTAGTTAGCTCCACTGGTGTATTGATCTAGTTAGACAAGTTACAAAGCTGCAAGATGGTTTTCGAGAGCAGGACACCACTACGGCCAGTTTCGGGAGATGCCGACGAGCCCGATCCTCCAAAGATCTCCGAGAAACTGGTCATAGAGGCACTCTAATATGTGACTGCTGCGTTTGGAGATCGATCTTAATGGTAAATACGATTCGGGACAACTTCTTCTCATACTCGGTCCATCCACAAAACATGACTAACACTCAAGACATGTATTAAAACATGAACTAGAGTTACATAATATGAGCATGAACTTCTTGGCATATGCCCTTCCTTATGATCGCTTGACGTAACCATGGAGCATCTTCTTTACTTAACGGAATGCTTGGGTCAGTTTTCCGTGAAGGCGGAATTTCATCAAACTTATTATAATCTTCGACATGTCCATCTTGTCCTCGATTCCCACGATGTTTCTTTTCCCCGAAGAACTATGTGACGCTTTGGCTCATCATATGATGTATTCGTTTGCATATTTTTTTTTTTTTGGTCCGGAGGACATGTCCTTCACATAGAAAACCCGAGCCACATCATTGGCTAGGACGAATGGTTCGTCTAAGTTCTTCATAAGATTGTTGAGATCCACCGCTGTCATTCCGCACTTCTTGTCTACCTCAACCCCCTCCTCGTTAGCTTGACCCATTTGCATCGAAACAAGGGGACCTTAAAATTAGGTCCATAGTCAAGTTCCATATCTCCTCTATGAACCCATAATACGTGGTCTTTTGCCCATTGTCTTCTCTGCATCGAGCGGACACCACTGCTTTGGTTGGTGCTCTTTTATCTTGGCCTATCGTGTAAAATGTATTCCCATTTATCTCGTACCCTTGGAAAGTACATACAACGAAGACGGTGTCCAGCCAACAAGTACAAATGATCTAGCAATTGGTGTTATTCGTGAGAAGTCTTTGCGACCGGCCAAAACTCGCCATGTGTTCACTTATAATCCATTCATCAGTGCCCGGGTGTTTGAGGCGTATTAAATTCTTGTGTTCATTGATATACGGGCAACCAAGATAGATCTTTGTAAAACCGTAGTGTGCTTGATTGAGAGAATGCCCGTCCTACATATCATTGCTTTACATCCTAGGGTGCCTTTTCCACGCAGCTCCCTCATGTCGTGATTACGGAACACCAATCGCCTTAAGGTCAGGAATAAAATCAACACGTAACTCAATGACCTCCTACATTACATAGCCCTTGGAGATGCTTCCTTCGGCCTATACGGTTATGAACATATTTCTTTAAGACTCCATGTACCTCTCAAAGGGAACATATTGTGTAGAAAATCAGGACCGAGAATGGCAATCTCTTCTACTAGGTGAACCAGAGATGCGTCATAATATTGAAGAAGGATGGTGGGAACACCAACTCAAAGTCGACAAGACATTGGGCCATATCTGCTTGTAACCCTGGTAGGCTTTACGGATCGATTACCTTGAGATATTGCATTGAGGAATGCACATAGCTTCACAATGGGTACTCGAACATTTTCGGTAGAAGCCCCTCAATGCAATCGGAAGCAATTGTGTCATAATCACGTGGCGATCATGAGACTTCAGGTTTTGGAATTTTTTCTCGCCATATTTATTATTCCCTTTATATTCGACGAGAAGCGACGGGACCTTGATCGCTCGCACATTCAAAAAGATTTCCTTCTACGCTTTGGTAAGAGCGTAGGTGGCGGAGTTAAGTGGCATCGTTTACCCTTCGTTCTCGGGATGCATAGGCTCTTGAGGGCCTTCAGACGCGTTCTGGTCTTGTCGTGCTTCCGTGTATCTTTTGTCTTCCCATACACTCCTAGAAAGCCTAGCAGGTTCACGCAAACATTCTTCGTCACGTGCATCACGTCGATTGAAGAGCGGACCTCTAAGACTTTCCAATAGGTAGGTCCCAAAATATAGATTGCTTCTTCCACATGGGAGCGTGTCCGCATCGTCATTCGAACAGATAGACCGCCAGACCTTTTCCAAAGATTACTTCTAGGTCCTTGACCATACCAAATACCTCCTCACGATGAGGACAGCTTCCTCCGGTTCGCCAGACGCTTGAAATGCTTGCCTTTCTTTCTTCTTGGATGCGAGTTCTCAAGAAATCGGCGATACCCTAGGTACACAACCTTCTTACATTTATCCAAATATACACTTTCAGTATCATCTAAACAGTGTGTGCATGCATTGTATCCCTTGTTTATGCCTGAAATGTTACTAAGAGCAGGCCAATCATTGATGGTTACTGAAAAGCAATGCTCGTAGGTCAAATGGCTCCCCTTTGTGCTCATCCCACATACATTACACCTGGTTTGGCCCACAATGTAAAGTTCTTCAACTAATGGCCTTAGGTACACATCAATGTCGTGCCGGGTTGCCTCGGGCCTTGGATGAGCAGCATCATAATGAACTTCCTCTTCATACACAACCAAGGAGGAAGGTTATAGATACATAGGGTCACGGGCCGTGTCGTGGCAGCTCTGCTCACCAAAAGGATTCATGCCGTCTGTACTTAGACCAAACCTTAAGTTCCTTGCGTCACGTGCAAAGTCCGGTACTCTCGCCGACTTTTCTCCACTGTGACCCATCGGCGGGTGTCTCAACATCGCGTCTTTCTTACGGTCTTCCATGTGCCATCGCAACAACTTGGCATGCTCTTTATTTCAAGAGACGTTTTAACCGTGGTATTATAGGAGCATACCACATAACCTTGGCGGAACCTTCTTCCTAGGGGCCTCGCCCTCAACATCGCCAGATCGTCTCGTCGATCTTATACCGATGCAAAGGCATACCGGCATGCATCCAAATTCTCGTACTTCTCACCGGTAGAGGATGCAGTCATTAATGCAGCATGTATCTTCTCGCACGTCTAATCCTAGAGGCGCAACCTTCTTTGCTTGGTATGTACGTCGGGCAACTCATTATTTCTTGGAAGAAGATTCTTCATTTTACCAACAACTTTGAAAATCTTGCTGTCGGTCACACCATTCTTCGCCTTCCATTGCAGCAAATCCGATTGTGGCACCTAGCTTTTGTGGCCATCTTCGCAAGTTGGATACAACAATGTTTTGTGATCCTTTAACATCTGCTCCAGCTTCTCCTTCTCCTTTTCGGTTTCACATTCTTCCTTTGCATCAAGAATGGCCCGACCAAGATCGTCATCGGGCCCATCGCTCCTCTTGATCTTCATTATCTACCTCCGTTGCATTATCATCATATTCAGATACATATTATGATAGTTTTCATCATCCTCTTCTTCTTCGTTGTCTTCCATCACAACCCCTTTTTCTCCGTGCTTGGTCCAACAATTATAGCTGGGCATGAAACCGGATCAGCGGTGGGCGTGAATGGTTCGGTATTTGAGTAGTCTTTCTTGTTCGACGGTGAACACACGGACAGACACATAAAACCATTGTGACGACGGTTTGCATTAGCCACAACGATGAAATTTTGGAGGCCGTAATGTACTGGAAGCGGCGGTCACCGTACATCCATTCCGATTCATCTGCATTAATATGTAGTATATATCAAAAATAATAGGAGATGACCATTTATATACAAGACATCAATGACACATGAAACTATAGTTGCCTCGACGACCGAGACGGAAAGAGCAACAAGAAAGCTTATTTTGAGCTCTCGGGCATTTCACCGAACACCTCTAGTGCATATGAAAAAACACAAACTAGCACTGTTCACACCCTCTTGCTAGGCTCCAAAATGTGAAAGAATGGAAGAGTGGGGTGTGTGTGCTGGGTGGTGTCTTATATAGCCTTTTTAACACCGGTCGTGCTACGAACCGTGTTAAGGGGTTGCAGAGCCATCGGTGCAGGACCTTTAACACCGGTTCGTGGCACGCACTGTTAAAGGGGGCTCCTTTAATGCCGCAGATGCCAGACGGCCCCCTTTAACACCGGTTCAGAAGAACCGGTGTTAAAGCCCATTTTCGGATCAACAAAGCCAGCTTTTCCACTAGTGCGCTCCCCATGGCGCCACACCTCTCCCGCCCGGAGCCCCCGCCGGTGGAAGGCGTCCTCCGCTCCGTCTTCGCCGGGCCGGTGGCTGGCCACCCTCCTCCTCCGACTGCAGAGGAGGCTCGCCCTCCGTCTTCGCCGGGCCACGCCATGCAAGAAGACCTAAGTTAGCAGCCGCCCACCAGCAGCAGCAGAGGGAGGAGGACAGAGGGCGACCAGCGCGCGGTGGGAAGGCGCGGCAAGGCTGTCGGCGGAAGAGACGCGGGCGGCGATCGTGGAAGCGCCGGCGGTGGCGGCCAGAGGCAAGGCGCTGGCGGCTGTGGATGAAACAGAAGTAGAGAAGAGAAGGTGGAAGAAGAGAAGTTATAAAGGAGAGATACGTCCGGTTGGTGGGTCCAACTGACTAGTAGATACGTCCGGTTGGAGCCACCAACCGGACGTATACTCCAATTTTCAAGAATAAGGGCGTCTTGAGGGTTTTAGTCCCGTTGGTGGCTCCAACCGGACGATTCTATTTTCAAAGTTTTTCAGTTATTTTCTCTGTTCTCGCCTTTATTTTTTATTTTGGGGTTTAAATTTGTAATGTTTTTAAATGATAATTACTTTGGAATTTAGAAAACTTTAAACATAAAAGTGTTTGAATTTGAATAACTAATTCGAAACCATTTTATTTTTTGAAAAATAATTAATGTAACCATTTAAACTATGAACCATTTAAAATTAATAATGAAATAACTTATATTTTTTAAATATTAATTTGGAATTTAGAAAAACTTTAAACATAAAAAGTGTATGGATTTGAATAAATAATCCAAAACCAATTTCTATTTTTAAAAAATAATTAATGTAACCATTTAAAATTAATAATGAAATAACTTATATTTTTAAAATATTTATTTGGAATTTAGAAAAACTTTAAACATAAAAAGTGTATGGATTTGAATAAATAATCCAAAACCATTTTCTATTTTTAAAAAATAATTAATGTAACCATTTAAAATTAAAAATGAATTAACTTATATTTTTTAAATATTAATTTGGAATTTAGAAAAACTTTAAACATAAAAAGTGTATGGATTTGAATAAATAATCCAAAACCATTTTCTATTTTTTAAAAAATAATTAATGTAACCATTTAAAATTAAAAATGAATTAACTTATATTTTTTAAATATTAATTTGGAATTTAGAAAACTTTAAACATAAAAAGTGTTTGGATTTGAATAAATAATTCAAAACCATTTTCTATTTTTAAAAAATAATTAATGTAACCATTTAAAATATGAATCATTTACAATTAAAAATGAATTAACTTAGAAGTAATTCAAAACCATTTTCTTGTTTTGTTAAGGATTTTCATTGTTCGGATTTTTTTTGAATTTATTATGCCCGTTTGGAATTATCTGAATTTCTAACTATGGTCGAACCGGTGTGCATGAAGATAGGGGCGAGCATCGTTAGAACTTGCATTGGATCTCTGAAGAAACCACATATTGCGAGTCTAAAAATGATTTTTTCAAAAAATCACGGGCGATAGATCATGTACCTGTAGTACAAACCGGACCCACTTCCTACCGATTCTAAGACATTTGTCCTTTTACCCGGGATGGACGAAAAGGTTTGAGATGTACCGTTAGGAGATAGTCCATGTAAGGTGGTCTAGTATTTTAGGAAAATAGGATGAGCATTCAAACGGCATTTTGGTGGTTACTTCACAAAACCCGCTTTTTTGCGCCGGAAAATGAAAAGGGCTTTTCCGCATGCGAAAAGGAAAACTTCCTCCGCAACATTGTTCTCCATACCAATGTCCACACACATGCATAATATGGGCACAACATCACAAACTATGCCGTGATTCAACACATAACATCGGTCATTTGGACCGAAAGCCATGAAACCTCGAACATGATAGGTCATTTTGTGAAGGTTTTTTCGAAACATGATCAATATACCAAGTCTGGTATTTTTCCTTTCAACTATGTAACAAAATATGACACCACGCGAAGGATTTTCATTGTTTGGATTTTTTTTGAATTTATTATGCCCGTTTTGAATTATCTGAATTTCTAACTATGGACTACCACACGAAGGATTTTCATTGTTCGGCAGACATTTAGTCCCGGATGTAGTCATAAACCGGGACTAAAAATATTTTCCGCCATTTCCCACCTCTTCCCGCCAAGTTTCCCGCCCTTTCCTTTCTACTAGAGCTTTTAGTCCCGGATGTAGTCACTAATCGGGACAACGAAGCTGGCCGTCGTCTGTGGTGGGCGAACCGTACTATCATCGGAGTGATGCGCTACATCGCCGGGGGAGACCATCCTCGCCTACGGTGCCCATGAGTCCACCCGCCACAGGCCCCACACTGCTCTCTTGAGCGGCATCGCCTTCCAGAGACCCTCTCCGCCCGCCGTGAATGAGGCCGAATGGCCCCTGGTATATGCCATGGATGGCCGAGGATCCCGGAGTGGCGTGACGTGGCGACGATGATGATGACGACGACGATGAAGACCCTGAAGCTGCGTACTATAGGACTAGGCATGATTATGACTAAAGGGGGTGACTTTAGTCCTGAGTGTTAGCTAGTCCCGGTTTGTCCCGGTTTTTAATATTAATAAATATCTTGAGTGTTACCTAATAAATAGAGGGAAATGCCTATATAAAGAGAGGGTTCATCTTTAGTCCCGTTGGAGAAACCAACCGCATCAAGGATTAACGCAGAGTGGCGAGCAACACTAATAATAGGGGTGAGTGTCGACATTATGTCGTGCGGCTACCTTGTCCCGGATGGTGTCACCAACCGACTAAGATGAACCTTAGTCCGGTTGGAGACACCAACCGGGACTAAAGATGAGTCAGCACTAATAATAGGGGTGAGTGTCGACATTATGTCGTGAGTGTCGACATTATGTCGTGAGTGTCGACATTATGCCGAGCTGCTTGTACTATAAATAGGCATCCTTGTGAGTCCAGTCCTCCAGCCAGTTTGAGGCATCTCCAAGATGGTTTTAGAGAGTAGGGAAACCACCGACGGAGCCCAGTCCTCCGGCATCTCCGAGAAACTGGTCATAGAGGCACTCCCTAATATGTGAAATTAGTTAGCTCCCAGGCGTATTGATCTAGTTAGAGAAGTTACAAGCTGCAAGATGGTTTTCAAGAGCAGGGACACCACTACGACCAGTTTCAGGGAGATGCCGATCCTGGGCCTCCCAAGATCTCCAAGAAACGGTCATAGAGGCACTCCGGTCCAGCCACAAAACGGACTAACACTCAAGACATTTATTAATTTTAAAAACTGAGACTACAAAATCGGGACTAAAGGCCACAAACCGCGAAAGATATTACATAATATGAGCATGAACTTCTTGGCATATGTCATTACTTATGACCGCTTCAGACGTAACCATGGAGCATCTTCTTTACATAACGGAATGCTTGGGTCAGTTTTCACTGTGAAGGGTAGAATTTCATCAAACTTATTATAATCTTCTGACATGTCTGTCTTGTCCTCGATTCCCACGATGTTTCTTTTCCCTGAAAGAACTATGTGACGCTTTGGATCATCATATGATGTATTCGTTTGCATATTTTTTTCTCTTTTTCGGTCTGGAGGACATGTCCTTCACATAGAAAACCTGAGACACATCATTGACTAGGACGAATGGTTCATCTCTATAACCAAGATTGTTGAGATCCACTGTTGTCATTCCGCATAACCGGTCTATCTTTACCCTTCCCCATTCAGTTGACCCATTTGCAATGAAACAAAGGGACCTTAAAAGAGACTCCATAGTCTAGTTCCCATATCTCCTCTATGTAACCATAATATGTGTCCTTTTGTCCATTCTCGCCTATTGCATCAAAGCGGACACCTCTATTTTGGTTGGTGCTCTTTTATCTTGGGCGATCATGTAGAATGTATTCCCATTTATTTCGCACTTTGGAAATTCAATACAAGAGAAGATGGTGACGCGCCAACAAGTATAGCTGATCTCCAACAAGGTGTCATTCAAGAGATGTGTCCGCATCCAACCACCGAAGACTTCATGTGTTCATCTAATCCATGATTCAGCTTCCCGGATTTTGGAGCGTACAATATTCTTGTGTTCCTCTATATACGGAGCCAAGGTGGAATTATGTAGAACTGTAGTGTGCTTTAGTGAAATAATCCCGTCCCTACATATCATTGCTTTCTTTCCCAGTGCCTTTTCCACTTAGTCTTCCCTCATGCCGCGAGTCGAAACACCAATCGGCTTAAGGTCGAATAAAGTCAACACAAAACTCAATGACCTCCTCATTCCATATCCCTTGGAGATGCTTCCTTCTGGTCTAGCACGGTTATGAACATATTTCTTTAAGACTCCCATGAACCTCTCAAAGGGGAACATATTGTGCAGAAATACCGGACCGAGAATGGCAATATCTTCCACTAGATGAACCAGGAGATGCGTCATAATATTGAAGAAGGATGGTGGGAACACCAATTCAAAACTAACAAGACATTGTACCACATCCTTCTGTAACCTTGGCAGAATATCTGGATTGATTACCTTCTGAGATATTGCATTGAGGAATGAACACAACTTCACAATGGGTACTCGAACATTTTCCGGTAGAAGCCCCCTCAATGCAATCGGAAGCAACTGCGTCATAATCACGTGATACCATGAGACTTCAGGTTTTGGAACTTTTCTCCGCCATATTTATTATCCCTTTATATTAGATGAGAAGCCCGGCACCTTGATACCAGAAGGACTTCAAAAAGATTTCCTTCTGCTTTGGTAAGAGCATAGCCGGCACGACTTAAGTGACGCCTTTATCCGTCTTGTTATGTGTATGCATGTTCTTTGGGTCTTTCATAATTTGTTGGTCCTCCTGCTTCGTGTATCTTTCGTCTTCCCATACACGCCTAGGAATCCTAGGTTCACGCAGATTCTTCACACGTGCATCACGTCGATTGAAGAGCGGACACACAGGACTTTCCAATATGGCAGCTCCCAAAATATAGATTTCTTCTTCCACATGGGTGCGTGTCCTGTAGCGACGTCGTTCAGAACTGATTGACCGCCGGAACCCTTTCCAAAGATTACTTCTATGGCCTTGACCATACCAAATACATCATCACCAGGGAGTTCGGTCTTCTTCGGTGATCTCGCCTCACCTTTGAAATGCTTGCCTTTCTTTCTTACGGGATGATTGGTCGGAAGAAATCGTTGATTCGCCAGTACACAACCTTCTTGCATTTATGCAAATATGTACCTTCGGTCTTATCTAAACAAAGTGGGTGCATGCCTTATATCCCTTGTTTGTCCGTCTGAAAGGTTACTAAGAGCCAATCATTGATGGTTACGAATAACAACTCTCGAGATCAAATGGCTCTGTTTGTTCTCATCCCACGCACGTACACCTGGTTTGCCCCACAACCGTAAGAGTTCTTCAACTAATGGCCTAAGGTACACATCAATGTCGTTGCCGGTTTCTTCGGCCTTGGATGAGCACCGCATCATAATGAACTTACGCTTCATGCACAACCAAGGAGGCAGGTTGTAGATACATAGAGTCACGGACAGGTCGTGGATCGCAGCTCTACTCCCCAAAAGGATTCATGCCATCCGCATTAGACCAAACCATAAGTTCCTTGCGCACACCGCAAAGTCCGGGAAGTCTCTCGATTTTTCTCCACCGTGACCCATCGCCAGGGTGTCTCAACTTCCGTCTTTCTTATGGTCTTCTTTGTGCCATCGCAACAACCCGGCATGCTCTTTGTTTCGAACATGCGTTTCAACCTTGGTATTATAGGAGCATACCACATAACCTTAGCAGAACCCTCTTCCAGGGGCTCTCCCACAACATCACCAGGTCATCTCGTCGATCTTATACCGCAACGCATTGCATACCGGGCATTTATCTAAATTCTCATACTCCTTACCATGTAGAGGATGCATCATTAATGCATGCATGTATCTTTTGCACATCTAATCCGAGAGGAGAGAGTCTTCTTTGCTTCGTAGGTACTCTCGGGAAGTTCGTTATGTTTTGGAAACTTCTTCATTATTTTCAGCATCTTTTCAAATGAGGAGTCATTAGACCACACTCGCCTTCCATCGCAACAATTCCGGTGGTACCGAGCTTTGTGCCATCTTCACAATTTGGGTACAACAATTTCTTGTGATCTTCTAACATGCCCTCTAACTTCAACTTCTCATTTTACATTTTCCAGTCCGCTTTGCATCGAAATGACCCTACCAAGTTCATCACCGCTCATCGATGCCCGTTCTTCACCTCTTTACTCTCCATTGTCTTCCATTGTAGTATCACTGTATTCAGGAAACATATGATGATAGTTGTTATCATCATCTTCTTCTTCACCATCTTCTATCATAACCCCTCTTTCCCCGTGCTTGGTCCAGCAATTATAGTTGGGCATGAAACCTTTCATAATCGTGGCGCGAATGATTTTCGAGGAAGAGTACTTGTTGTTCCGACATTGAACACATGGACAACGTATAAATCCATTCTCTTTGTTTGCCGTAGCCACATCGATAAATTTATCCACGCCTTTGATATACCTTGCCACGCCGTCACCGTACATCCATTTCCGACCGTTCATCTGCATCATATAAGTAAGTTTTTCAAAAAATAGGACATCATAAATAGTGAAATAACCAATTCACACCGACACATGAATTGTATCAATGACCTAGAAAAGATAAGAGTGCTAACCTCGATCGAGGGAAATAAAGAGGAGAAAGCTCAAGTGCGTCTCGGACACCTTCTATATTTTTGTTCTATGAGAAATTCAACGGGATTATTCACTCAAACATTTTAACAAACACCTTCAATGCATGCATGAGAAAAAACTAGCACACCCCCTCACCCTTCCACCATTCAAAAAAGCAGTGGAGGCGGAGAGGGGCTCATGCATTTATAGAGGGTCTTTAGTCCGGTTGGAGCCGTAAAGACTAGGGCTAAGCGTACACGCCACGTGGCTGTGGCTAAACCTTTAGTCCCGGTTGGTGGCTCCAACCGGGACGTATTCCCCCTTAGCAACCGGGACGCATGCCCCTGGCCCCGTGTCCGCTCCAACCGGGACGCGTGCCAGCATTAGTCCCGGTTGGTGGCGCAACCGAGACAAATGTTCTGAGGGGTCGCGAACGGATAGCCCTTTTTCCACTAGTGGTAATTGGGTGCATACACACATCCAACATGGTTTCGATATGTGGCATAGATTCAAACGAAGAAACACAATCACAACACTCATCATACTACCAAATTTACGCAGAAATAAGTGTTTCGCACTCTGCAAAACAGGATCCGAAAAAGGGCCACCGAAAAAAACTAGTTGAAATTGCATTCTACGACAGGTATACATTAGAAACTGCTAGAATGATGACAGTTAACAAGTTACAGTTGGAACCTAATGTGGAGCGTGGTCGTCATGGATGCTTGTGCGGATCGGGGCTCGTCTGCTTCTTCTCGCAGTCGCACGGAGGCACGCGGAGGTGATCGATGAGGAGGTCGGCGGTGAGGCTGTGGATTTCCTTGGCGGGGCTCTCGGCAGGTACATGGACGATGGCGAGCTTGTAGGAGGTGAAGGCGGGGAGGATCTGGTAGGGCACGGACTTGGGATTGATGTCGAGCAGGGTCACCGCATGGGTCTGCTTCTCGTCAGTGATGGTGTGGAGCGGCTGTAAGTCCTCGTGTGGCGTCGTGGAACAAGGGGTGGCAGTAAGGGAGGTGTTGGCGTTGGGGGCATCTGCTTCTTCTCGTGGTCGCGCGGAGGCACGCGGAGGTGATCGATGAGGAGGTCGGCGGTGAGGATGTGGATTTCCTTCACGGGAGTCTCGGCAGGTACATGGACGGCGACGAGCTTGTTAGAGGTGAAGGCTGGGAGGATCCCGTTGAGTGTAGACTTGGGATTTATGTCGAGCAAGGTGACTGTCCATGTCTCCTTCTTGTCGATGCAAGAGCGGAGCGGCTGTAAATCCTCGCGTGGCACCGAGCGGGGGACGGCGGGAAGGGAGGCGTTGGGGCTGGTCTGCTTCTTCTCACGGCCGCACAGAGGCACACAGAGGTGATCAATGAGGAGGTCAGCGGCGATGATGTGGATTTCCTTGGCGAGGCTGTCGACCGGGATATTGGCGATGGCGATCTTGTCGGAGGTGAAGGCGGGGAGAATCTCGTACAACATGGACTTGGGGTCGATGTCTAAGAGGATCACAAGTAGTTTAGAAACCTAGTGACTCTCACTTTTGGGCCGGTATGATGGCAACTAAGAAAAAAATCCGCTTCAGAACCTTTTCTATTAAAGGCGGGTCTTAGATACGATTTTAGGAGGATAAGTGGCTGGGTACTGCTACACTCTACGAATAGTATCCCATGTTGTATTCCATTGTCCGTTATAAGGACGAAACGATTTCCACCATGTTGAAATTGTTCCCTCCAAACATGACTTTCAGGAGAGATTTGATTGGAAACAGACTTGACCCTTGGATCGCACTAATCCATCGTTTAGCACATGTCCAACTATCACGTGGGACTGATGGAATTTCGATGGAACTTAATGAGAATGGTTTACTCTACGGAAGTTCCTTATACAATGCGTTGGTCCAGCCAGTCATACCAGTTTACGATAATTGGATGATCTGGAAGATGAAAATACCTCAAAAAACAAAGTTTTGTTTGGTATCTTCGTCGAGGGGTCATCCTTAGTAAAGATAATCTTATTAGACGGAATTGGCATGGGAACCCTCCACATGTGTTATGTCATCATAACACAATCAAACACCTATTTTTTCAATGCAATTTCGCTAGTTCTATATGGTCAGTTATCCAAGCAGTTTTAGACTTATATCCACCACGTAGTATTACCAACATATTTGAGAATTGGTGTCATGGTATTGATCACAACTATAAGCTATTACTTAGGGTTGGATCGATTGTCTGTATCAAAAAAATACATTTATGTCTCCATACTGATTCCTTCATAGAAGTGACCAACATGTTACTATCTCTTATTATATTTTTAAAAAATATATCTCTTACTGCATGTTTGTGAATTAGGGCATGCGTATCGTATAGAAAAAGAGGTGTCTAAGAGCAACTCCAACATCTTATCCATATTTTGGGTAAGCAACGTGATATAGGTAAGAGAGAGAAGGTCCTTCTTACCCAAATTTTCTTTTGCTCCAACAGCTTACCACCCATATTTTGGATAAGCAAAGTGATATAGTTAAGGGAGAGAGAAGGTCCTTTTTACCTAAATTTTCTTTTTCTCCAACATCTTACACATTATTTAGCTACCAAAAAACAGTTGGGTACTCACAAACTCAAAAACTACACTTAGATCCATGTTTTTTACACCAAGGACCCTGCATGTAAAAATAAGAAAGCAATCAAGTACATCACGTCGGTGTGCACTGCATGCACGCCACACCATGGCCTTGCAGGAGACACTGCTTGCGTCGTTGCATGCCCAGGCCTCGCCCGCATCACCGCACGGGCACGCTGGCCAAAATTGTGGACGGCGGTCGACAGGACCCTAGTGGAAACGAGGCCTCTAACACCGGTTCATAGAGGCCTCTAACAGCGGTTCCAGAACCGTTGTTGGAGGTTCGGTGTTAGAGCCCCCCCTTTAACAACGGTTCTTATACGAACCACTGTTAAAGGGTGGCGCACGTGGGGCTACCGAGGCGCTCAGCCCCCCATTAACACCGGTTCGTAACACGAACCGGTGTTAAAGGTTGTCTGCCGCGGCAGGAAAAAGACATAAATCTCTGCCCCGGCAGGAAAATGGCATAAATTTCGCTGCGAGTTCTACCGCCGCCTGCTCGGGCGTATTTCTGCGTGGGGATGGGGAGGGAGGGGAATCGATCGGGAGAGGTATACACATACATCGTCGTTGGTACATATGAGTACATGAATAATTAAGCAACTATTATTATACACAAACATCGTCATTGTGGTATTCTCCGTAAACGTTGAAGCATCAAGTATAAGACAAACACGTTCAAGCATATATACAACGTTCATTTTGGTGGATATCTAAAGAATTCTCCGCCAGGCATGACGACCTCATCAAGTATGAACCCCGCCAATTCCTTTTGAATGACTCGTATGCGGTCAAATGGTAGGAGTTGGTCCCGCATCCGTTCAATCTAAATATATATGAAGAATGGGGTCAATATATATATAAGAATAAAACTCAACACAATTGATGGTAATAAAATAATATTGTGTACTTTGTCTACTTACTCTAAGTTGTTCTAGTGCGGCTTGGCCCATCACATATATCGTGTTGCGAATGAACTCGCAAACATAGTATCCACATAAGTTATTGCTAGGTCTATGATGCGCGCACTTTACGAGAATAGAGAGTTCAATCAAAATAATAATCCATAACGCATGATATAATGGAATTGGAAGCATAATCAAAGAGATACGCAGACCTAGCTAGCTAGTATTACTTACATTTTGGTCTATAAATTTTAGTTCTTCTGACCATTCACCCACGACCCTGCCCGTGAACCTTTTCCAAACCCTGTCCGGCAAAGAAAATGGATAAACGAGTAATTAATTACTTGTTGTCACGAAAGTTTCCGATCTAGTGCGATAATATGATTGAAATTACCTATGGAGCATCTCTTTAAAGTCTGCCCATAGCTCTTGGTATTTTCGTAACGAGTCCATGACAAGGACTTTTCCTGAGTCAACTTGAATGACTAAAGAATAAAGTGGAACCTGCGCACGCATAACTCATCATCAGTTACACTTAACATCGAGTAAGCCAAAATAGAATATGTACAAGAGAGGGTAACACTCACGAGAAGTTGTAAGGCAATAGTATTTCCCTTTTGATTTGTTGTCTCAGTAAAGTCGTTAGCAAGAAATCTTCAGTTTGCCCGGGTTTGAGTTTTACCACTTCTTCATGAACTCTATTTGGGTCAACGAACCCAATGTCAAAAGGGCCTCCTTTCATGCATTCCATAACCTTTTTACTGCATAATAGTATATACATATATGGTGAGAATATATATACATGAAATTAATGAATTGAATGAGATGAGATAGAAATTACAGAAATAGTACTTACACATAATAAAGGCTGATGCCAGCTTTGTCGAGTTCCTTCTGATTGAATAGAAAATGCAAGTCTTGAATGTTGAAGCTGATCTCGTCGTCTCCGCACAAGAAAATCTGATCTCTTATATGCGTTGTGATCCATTCTTCCTTTCTCGTCTTGCAGAAATCAAGGTACCACTTATGCAATCTTCGCATCTTTGTTGGTAGATCCTTGAGCTCCTCTTTCTTGAAGAGATTCTTCCCATACTTCCATGGCTGTATGGGGTTGGCATCGCCTTTGGGCAAGTTGTCTCCCATGATGTTCAAATATGCAATGTAAGTCATCCCCATCTCATTGGCCTTTCTTTGTTCTGCCTCGTAATCATTTACAGGAGGAGCGTTCCGTGTGTCGAACACTTGGAGCGGGGCGCATGATTGGTTTTCCTGCTCTCCGAGCATGGGAAATGTTTTGGGGTGCCGCACGACTGCTACTTTCAGACTCCCTCCGTCTTGAATCCCCCTTCATAATCTGGCACTCGTAGTCCGGCACAAGTGGGGTTTCAGGTTTCAAAATATTATTGTAAAACTTCTGCACCACCGCCGGATCTAGTTTCTCCTTTGGCTCGGCCCGTCTAGGTGCAAAGAATTTCTTGACCTCTTATTTCGAGATCCTATTGGTCTCCTTGTTGCTGCGATTCCACGGTAAAACCAGCAATGGCTTGGCAGAAGGCTGCGAGACGTAGTTTCTTGAACTCTTTGGCGTATGGTTTCCTGCGGATTTCTTCGTGGCAGTGCTAGTGATGCTCTTTATCGCAGTGCTCTTCTCCGCCACGACGAGATGGTCAGCGCCGAGATGGTCGACACAGAGATGGTCAGCACGCCAAGATGGCTGCCGCGTAGGAGATGGCTGGAGCGCTGGAGATGGTTGCCGCGCTGGAGATGGTGAGCGCCCTCTCACGCTGATCCCCGAAGAAGGCTTCCCAAGTCGGGAAATAGTCGGGATGCCATCTGGGATTCCTCCGCTGCTCTGGCGTGAGCTCGAAGTAGTAGTGTTTCGTGATGGCCATACGGCGCGCCACACCTAGAGGGACAGGAGGAACCGGCATGCCTCCGGCGCTCAGCATCCAGCCGACGGGGACGTAGTAGCCCGGCGGGCAGGGGTAGTTCGAGGCGCAAAGCGCCTCCGCCTCCCTAGGGGTTAGTGGTATGGTGGAAGCCATGGGAAAGAGTGATGAGGTTGCAGATATGAGTCTAGAGATGTGCAATTACAATGGAGGCCAATCCTACATATATATATTGAGAAATGGCAGGAAGATAACTGGAGGGAAGAACTGGCGGGAAAAACTAGCGGGAAGAAAAATGGCAGGAAGAAAAATGGCTCATTTAATACATATAGTGTTAATAGAAGAAATATGACATTGATTTCCATGTTGAGATACATATGTGTGCCAAAAATGGCTCAATCTATACATATAGTCAATCTTATGATCGCGTCGGCCGTAACCATGGAGTATCAACACCCTTTAACAGGATGGTTGGGTCAGTCTTCACTCTGAAGGGCGGAATTTCATCAAACTTATTATAATCTTCTAACATGTCTGTCTTGTCCTCCACTCCCATGATCTTTCTTTTCCCTGAAAGAACTATGTGACGCTTTGGCTCATCGTGTGATGTATCTGTTTGCTTATTTTTTCTTTTTTTCGGTTTGGTAGACATGTCCTTCACATAGAAAACCTGAGCCACATCATTGGCTAAGACGAATGGTTCGTCTAAGTTCTTGTCTACCTTCATAAGATTGTTGAGGTCCACTGTTGTCATTCCGTACTTCTTGTCTACCTCAACCCCTCCTCCTGTTAGCTTGACCCATTTTCACCGAAACAAGGGGACCTTAAAATTAGGTCCATAGTCAAGTTCCCATATCTCCTCTATGAACCCATAATACGTGGTCTTTTGCCCATTGTCTTCGCTGCATCGGGCGGACACCACTGTTTTGGTTGGTGCTCTTTTTATCTTGGCCTATCGTGTAAAATGTATTCCCATTTATCTCGTACCCTTGGAAAGTACATACAGTCGAAGATGGTGTCCTGGCCAACAAGTACAGCTGATCTCCAATAGTGGTGTTATTCGTGAGAAGTCTTTGCAGCCAGCCGCCAAAACTCGCCATGTGTTCACTTATAATCCATTCATCAGACTGCCCCGGGTATTTGAGGCGTATAAAATTCTTGTGTTCATTGATATACGGGGCAACCAAGATAGATCTTTGTAAAACCTGGTAGTGTGCTTGATTGAGAGAATGATTGTCCCTACATATCATTGCTTTACATCCTAGAGTGCCTTTTCCACGCAGTCTCCCCTCATGTCGTGATTCTGGAACACCAATCGCCTTAAGGTCAGAAATAAAATCAACACAGAACTCAATGACCTCCTCTATTACATAGTCCTTGGAGATGCTTACTTCTAGACTAGCACGGTTATGAACATATTTCTTTAAGACTCCCATGTACCTCTCAAAGGGGAACATATTGTGTAGAAATATAGGACCGAGAATAACAATCTCTTCTACTAGGTGAACCAGGATATGCATCATAATATTGAAGAAGGATGGTGGGAACACCAACTCAAAGCTGATAAGACATTGGGCCACATTTGTCTGTAACCCTAGTAGGCTTTCTGGATCGATTACCTTCTGAGATATTGCATTCAGGAATGCACATAGCTTCACAATGGGTACTCAAAAATTTTCAGGTAGAAGCCCCCTCAATGCAATCGAAAGAAATTGCGCAATAATCACGTGGCAGTCATGAGACTTCAGGTTTTGGAATTTTTTCTCTGCCATATTTATTATTCCCTTTATATTCGAGAAGCCGACGGACCTTGATACGCTCGGCATTCAAAAAGATTTCCTTCTCTGCTTTGGTAAGAGCGTAGCTGGCAGGAGTTAAGTGGCATCGTTTACCCTTCTCGTTCTCAGGATGCATAGGCTCTTCAGGGTCTTTCATACGTTGATGGTCCTGTCGTGCTTCCGGCGTATCTTTTGTCTTCCCATACACTCCTAGGAAGCCTAGCAGGTTCAGGAAAATATTCTTCGTCACGTGCATCACGTCGATTGAAGAGCGGACCTCTAAGACTTTCCAATAGGCTAGGTCCCAAAATATAGATTGCTTCTTCCACATGGACGCGTGTCCCATCGCTATTCGAATGATAGATGCCGGGACCTTTTCCAAAGATTACTTCTAGGTCCTTGACCATACCAAATACCTCCTCACCGCAGACGGAGGAGGCTTCCTCCGGGTTCAGACGTTTGAAATGCTTGTCTTTGTTTCTCATCGATGCGGTTCTAAGAAATCGACGATACCCTAGGTACACAACCTTCTTACATTTATCCAAATATACACTTTCAGTCTCATCCAAATAGTGTGTGTATGCATTGTATCCCTTGTTTGTATGCCCTGAAATGTTACTAAGAGCATGCCAATCATTGATGGTTACGAAAAGCAACGCTCCTAGGTCAAATGGCTCCGCTTTGTGATCATCCCACATACGTACACCTGGTTTGGCCCACAGCTGTAAAAGTTCTTCAACTAATGGCCTTAGGTACACATCAATGTCGTTTCAGGGTTGCCTCGGGCCTTGGATGAGCACTGACATCATAATGAACTTCCTCTTCATGCACAACCAATGAGGAAGGTTATAGATACATAGAGTCACGGGCCAGTCTGCGATCGCACCGCTCCACCAAAAGGATTCATGCCATCTGTACTTAGACCAAACCTTAAGTTCCTTGCGTCAAGTGCGAAGTCTGGGTACTCTCGCTCGACTTTTCTCCATTGTGACCCATCAGCGAAGTGTCTCAACATCGCGTCTGTGGCATCCCGCAAAACCACTACTAGAAAATCGCGTTGAATTTGTGCATTGCATCGTCATCATCATGCATTGTTTGCCAAAACTATTTTCGCAACACCCATTTTTGTTTTCTAAAACGCCCTCTCTTGATTCAAACATCAAAACCCGGGTCACCGGATTAATTTGTTTTGCCCGCTATCGGTTTGCAAACGGTGTTATTTAAACAAATTAAATATTTTTTTTTATTTTAGTAGGGGCAGTCGAACGGGCCAACCCGACCCGAACGACCGCCCCAGATTTTAAAACGGTCCAACTACACCAATCCTAAATCCTAGAGTTACCCAACCTATCCTACCCAACCCCTCTCCACCTCACCCCAGCCACTCAGTGACCGCCACCTCACCCCTCCCCTATTCCCTAGCCTATCCCTGCATGCCACGTGGCCTAGCCCTCCCTCAACTCACCACTCACCTTCCCACCTGCCCCACACCCCAGCACGGGCACGCACACGACGCACACAGAACACGCACGCGCCCCCCATCCCTCTCTCTCTGGGTCCCATGTCCCATGCCCACCCCTGTGCCCACCTGCCCACTGGACCCCCCACCACACCCCACGCCCCGACAACAGCCCATCCAAGACGCCACGCTCTCTCCTCCGCCTCTGCTGAAGGCCCGGCGCCCGGCCACGGCCAGCTACCGCCTCACCTCCTTCTCCCTTGCCGGCGAAGCTCAGCGCATGGCTTGCCCGCCTCCGCCCCCTCTTCGGCAAGCGTGCCGCCCGCCTCACGGTCCTCCGCCGACCGCTCCCTCCGGCCAACCCCTTCTTCCTCTCCGACTCGCCCTCCCAGGCCGCCACCTCCTCCGCCTCCTCCCCGAAGCCTCCTGAGCCACCGCCACCGCCAACCGCGGCCCCCCTCGTCGCTGAGCCCATCGCCGGAACCCTCTGCCAAGGCTCCTCACGGAGCGTCCTCGTCGCTGCCCCTCCCACGACCTGGGCTGAACTGCCACACCATGAGATCTCCGACAAGCGCCAGTCCGCCGCCGAGCTCCTCCAGCCAAGGCGGAGCCTCGCTGTCGACCACCGCGTGACCAGCTCACCTCCGTCGGCCCTCGCCACCACGCCTGCCTCCTCCGCCTGACACCGCCGCTGCCTCCCGTCTGGCCGAGCCGCCTGCCACGCCGCTGGCCGCTCAAGCTCGACATGCCCTCCTCAACAAGCCCCGCCCCGCCTTTGAAGCGCGTCCTCGTCGCCGACGACCGCCTCAAGACACCCTACCTCGCCTCTGTTTCTTTTAGCCGACGCCTAGTACGCGACCACGTCATCCAAGTGCTCCACCTTGACCCGAAGGACCGCACGAGACCACGGGCGCGAGACTTCGAGACCGTACCGAGCCGAAGGTGTCCGAAGAATCTCCGACAAGGACTTCATCGCGGAACATCTAGCACTCCGTCAAGGGACCCTGCAGACCGCGGTGTCGAACCCAAGTTCGCCTCCGTTAATCAAGGGGTACCCCAAGATCTACATCATATGTGCCGAGACCGAATCCCAAGCTCATCAACGGCACCGAGCTCGACACCGGTAAAACCAAGATGGAAGCATAAGACCGTCGTCACGGATGCACCGAGTTCTCCATCAAGGACACCAAGACCGTCGACATGGAAACAACTGACGGCAAGCTCGACCCCGTGGGACCCGACAAGATCCGCATGCGACAAGAACGACACCGACCCGGAAGACCCGATGCGCCCCGGACACCGAGACCTCGGATGCGACAAGCTCTGCCTCTGTTAACCGAGAACGACCCCGGAGGCCGAGAACGATTCCGTCGAACCCCAGATCCGAACCTCGCCGACCCGTCGAACCCTGGACCCTGAGACCAACCCCGAACCCTGGAACCCCAAGTCCGTCGAGACCCCCTCAATGTGTGACCCCTTTTTCCTCGAACCCTATTTTATAACATAACAACTTGTTGCATATTTAATTGTCATCTCGCATGCATATCTTTGGTTTGGGGGCCTTATGCCGATTCACCTAATAATTAAATATGGGGCCCATATGCGGGCAAATCTAGCCTTATATTGGCCTCATTTAAACATGTGTAGCGAACCGGTTCCATCTGTTGTCTTGTTAAACAACATTTAATATGCGGGGGTTTAAACAACTCGAACCATCTAATTAATTGTCGGGACCCCGGTTCCGCTTAATTTGACCTAGTTGCATCGCACTTTGCCATGCCACGCATCATACATGCATCATGCCGATCTTCTGCCGTTGTATTAAATATTGCATCCGGTGTTCCTTCTAGTGTTTTGCTTCTTCGCGGATTGGGCCGTTGAGTTGATGTGAGCTTCGCCCCGATCTTCGGATGAACCTTCGACAATGTTTTCGTAGCATCTCCTTTCTACCTATCTTACTTTTATAGTATTTATTCCTCCCTGATCTATTGCTAACCGTGTTGCGATGCTCTAGTTTCGCACCGTGATATCCCTTGCAGCCCTATATTTGCCTTGGACACATCCTATTACCTGTTGTTTGGTAGATAGTTGGACTTGCGCGTCAGTTGCTTGCTCAAGTGCCGATGTGTGTCGTCATATGCCACGATTCTTGATGAATTGCCGCATGTTGATGTTGGAGATGATTCTAGTTTTACTTATTGTCACTTTAATTTCGTTTAACAACTAAAATTGAAATAAGCGAGGCATCGGTGGGTGATAGATAATATTTGGTTTCCAACGCCACTTGTGTCCCGAAGACCCAGTACTTGATACTGTTCCTTGATTTATCGCTATCCACATCTGGGAGGTATGGGACCCCCGAGCGAGCTTGATTCATCTTATTTCTTGGGGCCACAACTAGTTTGAGGTGTTTTTACTCTCTGTACTTATGCCAAGGTACTTTCGTATTTAAATTGTGCGAGGAGCACATCATCTTTTAGGAATTGTGACCGTTTACGTGGTATCGGCATCCCGCTTGAGATGGTTGTTGCCATCACGCCCCACAAACCTTGGGTCCGTCGGCTTGCTTACTTGCTATGGTGTACTACAAGGGGTGCCCTGAAATATTTCAATCCCGTGATTGTTCAGTGAAAGCCTCGTTGGGTTTTGATTTGGTTTTTCCGAGGTTGATCGAGCGTGTGTTGCTATTGGTGCACCCCGGCCGGGTAAAACTTTCTGAAAGCCGTGTCCGCGGATATGGACGACTTGGAGCACAGTATCTCGATCATAGACAAGCATAACTAAAGTTTACTGCTATAAATTTGACTTATAATGACTAGTAATCAGCTTCACTATAATGGAATGGCTAATTAATACTGCCCACAATTTCTTGTTGGTTGTCGCTTGCGACAATTGTACCTGACTAGTAAATCTTGCAACTACAACGAAATGGCTGAATAAAAGTACCAACCACTGCTGGGTTTTGGGTTTATCTCATGCTATCTGTTCCTGATTAGTAATTGCTGTAACTATAACGGAATGATTAACTAAAAGTGCCCACTGCTTATTTTATCAGGATGATTATCTAAACCTGACTAGTAATTGCTGCAACGATAACTAATTAAATAAAACCGCCAACTGTGTGAGTTCCTCGGTTGACTTCCTCGATTGGTATCGAGGGGGAACGCCAGGATGGGTTTGTTTGATGATAGTATCAGGTTGGATCCGAATAGGTCATTCTTACCCCCCTCTGATAACCGCCAGTTGTATCGAGTCTCTATAGGTTGTTTAGTGCATGCTGCCGCTGCCGCTTCAGTCCACCATACCTATGTAGGCGAGGACCGCCGAATTCTAGCCTCGCTGTCATGGCCTCGATCTTGACGCTCCTTCTTTTCCTTTGCCCTTTGTCGCACCCCTTTGTTTTAAGCAGGTTTTGAGATCGACGTTAGCGGGTTACCCTTCCGGCTTGGCAAGGTGGTTATGGACGCCATTGGTTATTCTTCAGGGCTCTTAGCCCCATTTGCTTCTTGTCCGTAGTCGGACGCTCTACCATTCTTAAGGTGGTTTGGATCTTGTATATTATATCTGTATTCTTGACTCTTTGAGTCGCCGTTATATATATCTGTTCTGTGGGTCCCATCGAGGACTGTTGTGTAATGTTATTACTTCGTTTCCACCCGCGAAAGTGCCTGGTGAGCACCTTTGAATCGTTTCTATGCGGTTTGGCGAATTTTGCTCAAACTTGCATAGGTCCGATCGAGGGTGTTACGTCTTTCTTACGGTCTTCCATGTGCCATCGCAACAACTTGGCATGCTCTTTATTTCAAGAGACGTTTTAACCGTGGTATTATAGGAGCATACCACATAACCTTGGCAGAACCTTCTTCCTAGGGGCCTCGCCTCAACATTGCGTGGATCGTCTCGTCGATCTTATACCGTAGTCAAGGCATACCGGCATGCATCCAAATTCTCGTACTTCTCACGCAGGTAGAGGATGCAAGATTAATGCAGCATGTATCTTCTGCGTGTCTAATTCTAGAGGCGTACAACCTTCTTTGCTTGGTATGTACTGTCGGGCAACTCATTATTTCTTGGAAGCAGATTCTTCATTTTTACCAACAATTTTGAAAATGCGCTGTCAGTCACACCGTTCTCCGCCTTCCATTGCAGCAAATCCAGTGTGGTACCTAGCTTTTGTGGCCATCTTCGCAAATTGGTTACAACAATGTTTTGTGATCCTTTAACATCTGCTCCAGCTTCTCCTTCTCCTTTTCAGTTTCACATTCTTCCTTTGCATCAGTAATGGCCTGACCAAGATCGTCATTGGCGGGCCCATCTGCTTCTCTTGATCTTCATTATCTACCCCCGTTATCATCATATTCAGGATACATATTATGATAGTTGTCATCATCCTCTTCTTCTTCGTTGTCTTCCATCACAACCCCTTTTTCTCCGTGCTTGGTCCAACAATTATAGCTGGGCATGAAACCGGATCGAAGCAGGTGGGCGTGAATGGTTCTAGTATTTGAGTAGTCTTTCTTGTTCTGACAGTGAACACACAAACATCACATAAAACCATTGTGACCACGGTTTGCATTAGCCACAACGATGAAATTTTGGAGGCCCGTAATGTACTCAGAAGTGCGTCGGTCACCGTACATCCATTGCCGGTTCATCTGCATTAATATATAGTATATAAAAAATTAATAGGGAGATGACCATTTATATACTACATCAATGACACATGAAAGGATAAAGTTGCAGACCTCGACCGAGAAGGAAAGAGCAACGAGAAAAATTATTTCGAGCTCTCGGGCATTTCACCGAACACCTCTTGTGCATAGGAAAAAAACACAAACTAGCACACCTCTCACCCTCTTGCTATGCTCCAAAATGAGAGAGTGAAAAAATGGAAGAGAGGGGTGTGGGCTGCGGTGTGTTATATAGCCCCCCCCCCTTTAACACCGGTTCAAGCCACGAACCGGTGTTAAAGGGGCGGGCTGCACGGGCCACTGGTGTAGGGCCTTTAACACCGGTTCGTGGCTCGAGCCGGTGTTAAAGGGGGTGATCCTTTTTGCTCTATGGACCACGTTGTTACGGGCACCCCCTTTAACACCGGTTCTTAGAAGAACCGGTGTTAAAGCCCATTTCCGACCTCAACCAAAGGCCTCGTTTCCACTAGTGGGAGGAGGCGGAGCTGCGCCTTGCTCGCAGGAGGTGGGAGGGGGCGGAGCTTGTAGGTTGGGTGGTTGTAGAGCTGCACGCATCCCTGTAAGGGGCCCCACCGCAGTGAATCAGAGCAAACGACGAGTTGGCGGGGGAGGCTTCTACGGTTTGCTCTTGACCGAACTGAGGCATGCACAGGCGCGGAAGAAGGCTGGCAGGTGGCAAGGAGGAGGAGGAGGAGGGTGCGGAGTGGTGGCACGTGTGGCGGTCGCCCGCGTCCGGAGAGGTGGCGGTGGGCAGCGACTTCGTCGGGCATGTGAGGGCTTTTTTTATGCCCTCCTGCCTCTCTTTTTAATGATGTGGCAATGTATGGATAGAAGGTAGATCTTATCCAAATTTTGTGTCCATCTATCTATATATAGATAGGAGGTGAGACTGGCGTAAACAACAGAAGGACCCTCACTTTTTGTGCCATGTGGCGGTTTCCTCCCCGCCGAGCCCTCCCTCCCATGGTCTCTCCTCCCCGCCACCGCCGCCCGGATCGTCGCCAGGCAAAGACCTGGGGGCGTGGTGGCGATGCCGGCGTCCCTGATCGCGATCTGGCGGGAAGGTGGCGGTGTCCATCCCGGCTGGTTTAGCGGTGGCGTTGCGGCGAGCGGCGGCCGGTGATCCTCGGCCCAGTGGCGGTAGGCGGATGCGGGGATCTGGGATTAGCCGTGATCTGTCCCGTACGTTGGCCTCGACGCTGACTCCCAGGCAACCCGGGCCTTGTGTAGGGATTCCTAGCATCGAAAACAAAAAATTCTACCGCATGAACACAAACAAGCCAAGATCTATCTACTAGATTGTAACAACGAGTCGATTAGAGTACTCACCCTCGAAGATTCTAAAGTATTTAACGAGAGTAGATTCTCGTGGGTGATGTAGTCGGACACTTGCCAATATCAAGATCATGTAGACGATCCTTCCGGCGATTCGTTCCGGCAGCGCTTCCGCAGCCAGTCACACGTTCGGTACTCGATGAAGATCTTCCTCTCCCTTGTTCCAGCAGGCAGTGGAAGTTGTAGTTCTCCCCTCGCGATTCCGACAGCACGACGGTGTGGTGTCAGAAGTAGAGGGAAGATCCTGCAGGGTTTCGCCTAAGCTGGAGCAGGTTATGGTGGATCTAGGGTTTCCGGCGATCTAGGGTTTAGAGGGCCAGAGAGGAGGAGGCGTGGCCGACGGCGGCTAAGGAGGCGACGGCGAGCGGCAACGGCGGTGGCGTTGGGGGCGGCGGCGGCTAGGTGGGGAGGGGCTGGTGTTGTGTGTCTCTTGGGGCACCCCTTCCCTCTATTTATGAGAGGGAGGACAGCTTGGGAGAGGGGAGTTTGAATCCTTCCCCAAATCCCTCTCCTTGTTGGCTTGTGGTGGAGGGAAAGAAGGATTCTTTCCTTTCTCCACCAGGATACATTGTCCCAGTTTGACTTTTCAAACTTGCCTTTTGACTTTCCATTTGGAGCTCAATTTCTTTCTTGCAAATGCCCAACCAAGTGATATAGGACATGATTCAATCATTCCACTTATCCATGACACATTCATGCACCCTTCCCCTTCCGGTCCGGTGAACCTTCTAGACCCTTCTAGAACCTCTTCCATGAAAACATCGGAATCATTCCCGAACTCCGGAATTGGACTTTCCTTATATGAATCTTATTCTCCGGACCATTCCGGATCTCCTCGTGATATCCCGAATCCCATCCGAGACTCCGAACAACATTCGGTGTCCCTACTTACATTCCATATCTACTAAACAACATCGAATCCTTAAGTGTGTCTCCCTACGATTCATGAATTATGCAGACATGACCCAGACTCTTCTCCGATCAATAACCAATAGAGGAATCTGGAAATTCATATGGCTCCCACATATTTCTACGATTTATTTGCAATCGGATGAACCACTTACATATGATACCAATTTCCCTTTGTCTCGCGATAGTTTACTTATCCGAGGTCTGATCATCGGTATCTCTGCATACCTAGTTCAACCTCGTTACCGATAAGTACTCTTTTCTCGTTCCCGTGATATGTGATCCCTTATGAGCCAGTCACATGCTTGCAAGCTAACTGGATGACATTCCACCGAGAGGACCCAGAGTATATCTATCTGTCATATGGATGGGCAAATCCCACTCTTGATCCATGTGCCTCACCACATACTTTCCAAACACTCAATGCCACCTTTATAGCCACCCAGTTACGGTGTGGTGTTTGATGTCATCAAAGCATCCATTCGGTGATGGTGATTAGCATGATCTCATGGTCGAAGAATTTAGGTTACTATGTATCTAAAAGCTTATAGCAACTGAACTATATTAAATGACTTGATCTTTATGCTACGCTTAACTATATGAGTATGTCCATCACACCATTCTTCTAATGATATGACATAGTTATTAATAACATCTAAATGTTCACGATCAGGAAACCATGATCATATATTAACCAACAAGCTAGTTTAACAAGAGGCTTTACTAGGGACTCTTACATGTTTACAAATCACACAAGTATTAATATTTCCGGTTAATACAATTATAGCATGGTATATAAATATTTATCATAAGCATGAAGATATGATAATAACATCTTTATTATTGCCTCTTGGGCATATATCCAACACCTTGTCCGTGACACTAGGGCGCTTGGGGCATCTACCCTCGACATGGTGGTGGTGGGCCCCTTCTCTGTCGGAATGGTTGGCCGGGTGGTCTTGCCGTCTTGCGGCGGATCCTGCTAGTTTCCGACGGGTGGCGTGGGGGCTGCTAGCTCGGTTTCAATAAAGGAGGTGATCCTGGATCCCTCTCAAGCCAAGACGATGATCTGCCGGATGTTGGTCTCCATTGATCTGGTTTTTGTGTCGTGTTCCGGAAGGCTCCGCCGGCGAACTCCATAATTGCTATCATGTCGTGAGTTTGCTGGAAGGATTGAATTCGATCGTACCCACCCATGTTTTACCCTGACCGTTTGGTTTTAGAGGGTGTGCTTCAAAGCTTTGTTGGATTTTATTATCATGGGGCATGTTCTCGTTTCATGGTGCTGACAAAGAAAGTCATGGAGACCGAGATCTGAGGACAGACAATGGTGGTTCGAGTCTGGGTGGTGATGAGGAATTGGCTAGGTGAATTGTGAATTGGAGTAGTGGCATGCAAGTTAGGGCGACTGCATATGAGAGGTTCATGGTCCTACCTCTCAGGGTGAAAACCCAGGGTCTGGCCTTAATTGGTTGTGCCTGGCAATGGCCTTGTTGAAGATAGTGTTTTGAGAGCGTGGACTTTCTTTAGGGTGAAAACCTAGATCTTTGATCGGGCGATGACGGTGTTTGTGTACTGTTCCCTTTTTGGATGCGTCGTTTTTAGAGAAGCTGGACTTCTGGTGTTGTCTTGGTGGTGGTACTACTGATATTTCAATGAATGAGTCACTCTAGCGGGACTTTTCTTTTTTGTATTTTTTTTGGCTGTATGCATCTGTGTGGCCGTTAGGACAATACGTTGTTGTAGAGGCCTGGTGTAATTGGTATCATCTAATATTAATATATGCTCCTTTCCAAAAAAAGGTGACAAAAAATAAGTAAACGCTGGAGCATATTTAATTTTGCTAGACTTATCACTACAGGAGAAGCTGAATACGCCGACGGCCGGGTCCCGTCGGCGTAGGCCCTAAACGCCGTAGGTCGGCCCGACGGTCGCCGTCAGATAGCCAGTGGGCGTAGCCTCTCCTCCGTCGTGTGACCATATGGGGCCCACCTAGATGACTAACGGCGGTTTAGCTCACCATGACTTCTGGTCCGCCTAGATTTTTTCAATTTTTTTTCGAATTTTTTTTTTCAAATTTTTTTACTGTTTAACTTGTTAATCTCACATGGACATTTTTAATTCTAAGTATACTTAGTCTCAAGTCAAATTGCACAATTAGTCAAACTTCCCAACCGGTCACCCATCCTAATACTACTCCAGCCCCAACACGCTTAACTTCTTCGTTCCTTTCACATGAGGCTCCGACAAAGAAACTAGAACTTGTTGTGAATATTATCATATCAAACCTATTAACCATTACACTATAATGTTAGACATATTTGTTTTTTTACATTCCATACAATTTTTTGAGTAAACAACAAAAAATAAGTAATAATAATCTTGAATTTAAATAAAAATAAAATAAAATTTATTTATTTTGCTTTTTTATTTAAATTTGAATAATTCATATCTACAAATCCATAAATCACAATTCGACAAATAATATATCCAAATCGATCAGAAAAATGAGAGGAATCCAAATATGACATCCCTGTCATCTATTTAATTATATATCATAACTTTTAAATATTAGACCAACTGAAACTATGTCAAGATTCATGAAACACCCCGTTTTTGGCACTCGAAAAATAAAAAATGGCTTTTTGGTGCGACGAAAAGGAAAACTTCCACCTGCAACATTTTTCGCCATCCCATGATACACATGCATGCACAATATGGACACATTATCGCAAACTATACCGCGATTATAGCAATAACATTGGTCATTTGACCTGAAATCCAGAAAACCTCGATTGAGATAGGCCTTTTTGTGAAGATTTTTTTAAGACTCAATGAATATACCAAGTCTGGTATTTTTCCATGGAACTATGTCATATAATATGACACCACGCGAAGGTTTTGCATTGTTTCGATCGTTTTTTAATTTTTTATGCCCATTTCAAACTATCGTCAAACTTCCTAAATCGAGGGGCATGATGATTCTTAGCTCGGAGACGAGTCTCACTAAACTTGCATTGGATCTCTGATGAAATAGCATATTGTGAACCTAAAAATGATTTTTACAAAAAATCATGAGCAATATATCATGTACCTGTAGTTCAAATCTAACTCATTTCCTATCGATTCAGCAGGAATTTGTCTTTTTCATGAGAGGTGAACGGAAAGGTTTGAGATTCCTAGGTTGAGAAATTGTCCATTCAATATGGTCTAGTATTTTTGAAAAATATGGTATTATCATTTTGAAACTTTCTTTTGGTGGTTGCTTCACAAAACACCCCTTTTTTGCACTTGGAAAATGAAAAATATGTTATACGAAAGTATTTATTTTTTTATATATATTTTTGAATAAAAAATCATAATATTTGAGTTTATATAGATATATCTTATTTTTCTGCAAATTTTGATATATTATATTTATTTTTCTGAATTTAAATGATTTGGTTATGATTTTTCTAAGATTAATGTGGCAAAAAAAGAAAAATAGCTATGCCGTCGGCATAGGTCTGTAACCTACGCCGACGGCTTGTAGACTTGACGCCGTTGCTCTGCCCTTAGCCCAATGGGCTACGCCAACGGTCATGTTTACGCCGACGGCGGCCGTCGGCCTATTTATTCTACGTCGACGGCAAAACTGGGCCGACGGCTTGTCAAGCTACGCCGACGGCCCCGACATTTTGCCGTCGACGTATAAAAAGGCCGTCGGCCTATTTAGTTATTCCCGTAGTGTATGTATAAGATTTTTCTTAGAAACAACGGACGCTGTACACGCTCTTAGCAGATCATCATGGCATTCAGATTGGACACCACTGACCAGCTAGGCGAGGCGCCCCAGCTTCTAGTCTAGCTATCAACTAGCAGCGTGCATGCGATCGGCAGCGACAGCGTAACTGCATTCGCGTGCGAAGCCAAGCATCTACAGCGACAGCACAACGGCATTCACGTGCGTGGCCAGCTAGCACCATGCAAGAGGCAAGAAAGAGTGGGCTACGCAAATTTGTCCTATATATGCATGTACTACAAGGGAACTTGAGGAGGCGCGCAGCTAGCGCTCTCGCGAGCTGATGGTGTAAACACCATTTAGGATGATGACAAGTTGTCCAGTGCAAAAAGAAGCACAACAAGGAGTAGAAAGTACTAGTAATTAAACCCGATGATTAAGTAATGAAAGCCATTGATTCACAAAAAAAGAAAAAACTACCTGGCCACGTCCATGGCTGGCCGGTTGGTCTATAAGAGGAGCGACAATATTCCTCACCGAGGAACGACTACGAGAGATGCATGGTGCTTCCCCAGTTTTAATTTAGAGGCCGATTCTAGTAGTATCCCACTTTCTTCTTCTCTTTCCGGTGCACATGCATATTCTCCGCCTTTTGCAAGGTAATCACTTAGTTTTCCTACCTTGATATTAGTAGTTTCTCTTTGATCTGGATCCTAGCTATTTCTTCATACGTACTTCATTTCCAATTGCGTTCTTCACCACTTCTTTCGTCCTTGCGCATAATTCCAGTTGTTGGCTGATTGAAGCATGGAACCTCCTCAAGTATGGGAATGGGAGCCTTGCAAGTATCAGCCAGCCGATTGGTCCATGGAGCATGCTGTATGGATTCCTAGCGTCCCTGTGCTGCTGTGCGAGTCCGAGTCCACTGAGATGGCATGCGTAGAAGAAACATTTGCAGCTTGCTCCAGGAGAGGGCAGCAGCTGGTTCAGTATGCAGCTGCTGCTGCTGCTGCCACGCCCAAATATGCTGATCCATTTGGTGTTTTCAAGAGAAAAGCACAAGAGCTTGGTGATGACCACAAGCAGTGGGGGCATAAGATGCATAAGTACCCACCAAGCATTCGCAAAGTCGGCAAACGGTACACCGTCCCGACGATCGTGTCCATCGGGCCATACCACCATGGCCGAGGACGCCTCAAGAAGGCGGAGGAGGCGAAGCATGTGGCCGCCTACAGCTGCATCCAGTATTCAAGCTACTCGGTCCAAGAGATGTATGATGTGGTGGTCAATGTCGCAGAAAAGGTGCGCAGCCTCTACGACAAGGGCACCATGGAAGGTATCGACGATAAGAATGACTTCTATCCTATGATGTTCTATGATGCTTGCTTCTTGGTGCAGTTCATGCTTAGAAATACCAGCGACAGAGGCAAGATCCATGCGTGGTTGTCTAATTTTTTCAAGTCCAACAAAGATGACATCTATCATGACATTCTGCTTCTCGAGAACCAGCTCCCCTGGGTGGTGCTTGAAACCCTCGCGGGGTTAACTAGTTTCGAGCACTTGAACCTGAAGAGATTCGCTAAAAGTCTCAGAAGAGTACTGCAAAACAGCCGCTTCAAGGACGACGACGACGAAGCCAAATCTGCTGACGATCGTGATTATTCTGCATCGGCTCCTCCTCCGCATCTCCTTGGTTACGTCCGACTCTTCATTGTAGGAACGACAAAGGAATCCGAGATGATGCGACAGAAGGCGCCAGACAACAAAGCTCCCAAAGTGAGATCGTTTTCTGTTAGTGCCATCGAGCTTGCAGAAATGGGCATCACGCTCACACCCAGCAAATCCCCGGAGCTGGCGCAAATGGGCTTCAAGGAAAGGCGCCTCTCCGGCGAGCTCTTCCTGCCGCACCTATTACTGAATTACGTACGTGCAAGCTTCCTCGTCAACATGGCAGCTCTGGAGGTCACCTCAAACGCTCAGTCCAAGCTTGGAGAAGATACTGCATTCTGCTCCTATGTCCAGCTCCTGGGCATGATGATGGATAAGGAAAAGGATGTGCAGGAGCTACGGTCCAAGCGTCTCCTGCAAGGAGGAGGAGGACTCACCGACAAGGAGACGCTCGACTTCTTCACCAGCCTTCAGGCCGTCACCAGGGGACCCTTGTATCACCACACTATTCGTGATGTTGAGATGTACAAGCAACGTAGACGGATGTGGGTTCACGTGTATGCGTTTTGCTACAAGTACAAGAAAACCATGCTCGCCGTGCTGTCCGGCATTGCTACACTGGCCGGTATCCTCGGGACGCTCAACAAAAATAGGTAGAAGATAGCTTTGTTGGTTTATCATGAACTTAATTATGTTCTACGATGTACATTTTATATTTTTTCCCAGATTATCTATACCGTACCTTTTATATTCCAATTTCCAAATGTACGTAAAATTCATTATGTTTGCCATTATTCTTGCAAAATCCTACTATTATGGGAGAGCTAGCAAATGATGAAAACCTCTCCTGTGTGTGTATCAATCGTGTTTTCACCATTGTTTTGCATGCCAAAGAGAAATATAATATGGTTAGCGATGGGGGCAAGTGGGATAAATATTGTAAGGGTCTTTCCCACGCTTACTCAGACTGAAAATTAAGCTAACTAGCAAAGTAGTCCTCGCAAATGCGAGGGCATCATCGAATCATTTAAAAAACTTTTTACAGTTCTATAAAAACTTATATTATGCCAACAAATTTGCGTAGTTCTATAATCACCATGAATAACATTATAACTAAAATACTAAGCAGGGAAAATCTTTTGATTTGTGGTTGAATAGTTACCGTCCCACTATTATGTTCCAGCAACATCTGTTACTTAATGTTTCCGCATGCAGAAGCCTATGAACGAACATCAGCCGTCATGTCCGGATTCACATTGGCGAGTCAGCATGTTGGTGGAGGAGTCAGCATGTCCGGATTATGTGTGATTAAACTAAGATAACCCGACTACACGAAGTCATCATCGTCATCCTTCAATAATGCCTCACCCATGCCCTTCGACGATGAAGAACTCTTTGCCTTCTCCCAGGCAGCTCTCTTGCTCTTGCTACTCGGCGGCATGAAGATACCGTCTTTGTCCTCACTCTCCTCTATCCACAACCAAGAGTTATTCGCCATAAACTTCTTTGAAGACCCCTTCTTAAGTTTTACCTTTGTCCACCTTGAATTAATCCTGAGAAATTCTTGTCGTATTTCCTCAGGTTCCTCCGTGGGCACCATGTCCTATACAATGCCTCGCCCAGCTCGTTGAGGAGGATATCACTACTGATGAGTTCCTCCCATGTAACTAGATTATTTTCTATCCTTTATAGAATCAAAAGAAGAAATGGTGGGAACTTATTAGTGGGAAGAATTTGGCAGGAAGAAGTTGGCTGGGAATAAATTTGCGGGAAGAATTTGGCGGCAAGAAGTTAGCACGATTAATTTGGCGGGAAGACTTTGGCAGAAACTATCTTTATTATGACAACAACTTAAGATACAGTATATCTAAAATTAAGATATATCTCTACACTAAAACTGACATTAAGATACATCTCTACACTATTGTTGAAACTAAAATACATCGCAAAGGAGGGATATATCTACTTGTCCTGAGTACAGCGTGGGTACTTTCCAATCTTGTTGCGATGTTCTTCTGCTACCTGCGCCTCAACAGTCATTTCTCTTAGTCTCTGCCTTTTCGCCTCATGGGACACCTTACGCCTTTCTTCTTCTGCCTCAAGGACCTCCATCCTTCTTCGGTTGATCTCATGGTTTTGAGCTTTCTCTGCCCTTAATTTTTTTTAGTGCACTCTCTTAGCTCCTCTTTCTCTCGAGAAGAAACCCTTTCGGCATGCTTCACAGCGTAAAAGTGCTCCCATGCACGGGCACTCCTATCCTTGATCTTCTCCGACGCCCAAGCCGGCTACTCAGTGTTGATCCAATGGTACCACTTGTAGAGGGTAGGAGGATAATGCAACAAAAATAAGAACACTAGTAAAATAACAATGATAATACGAAAAATCCATTTAGGATGCTTTTAGAACATACCAGAGGTCTCTCAAACCACGAGCTTGCTTGTCGGGTGGATCATGGTCATAGTTGCACACATGAAAAACTTCATGTCCAATTTATGAGAAAATTATCGCTCTCCTTCACCTTGGCAAGATGGCCGCTCTGCTCTCACCTCCGGTGGCCTATAGTCAGGGTCCAAGCAAGGCAAACTCATGGTAGAATCTCGTTGGTGAGAGGAAGAGGTGATCTTGTGTGTCACAACATATCAATGTCTGGATTTATAGAAGCACAACGGAAAAATTTGTGGGGGGGGGGGGGATCTAGGAATAAACTGGCGGGAAAGAAAGGTGGGAGAATTAAGTGGGCGGTGATCATGTAGCCTTCGGTGTGGCTAAAGAAAACCATAATGTGTTCAGCCTCGGCGAAGCTGACAAGAGTAATCGGCCTCGATGAAGGAGATAGGGTAAAGTCGGCCTAGCACAAGCGGACTGCTGTCTGACGTCGCTGGCGATGCAGGACGACAGCCCAGTCGGCTTCAACCTGACCGAAAGGCACCCGTCGGCCTGGCCCAAGCCCACAGGACCTAGTCGGTTTCGCTCAGGCCGAGGCACACCTAATTTTTGAAATTCCTAAATTCGTGTATTATTCTATGAATTTGTATAAAAAATGTATTATTTTTAAAAAAATAGCAGATATGAATGGCTGATTTGAATTAATCTGCATGGGAGTGCCAAGCATGTACGGTTTTCAAGATTTTTTCGTTGTCTAGAAATTTGAGCATCTGAATGTTGATTATGTTACAAAATTGGAAACGTCATATTTGTGTTAAAAAACTCTTTCTAGTGATACCATTATTTGTTAAATACCTAGCATGTACCCCTCTCTTTTAGTCATCATCAAAAAATCGGTGGACATTGTACTCTCTCCATCTAAAAAATGACTTCACGAATTTGTCTAAATTTAGATGTATGTAAACACATGTTATTATATAGATCTTTACTATAAAATTCGAGTTGGTGGTTCACTTTGTCCATCAAATATTGGGAGGATCTAGTCCATCCAAGACGCCTATCAAACACTGGACGGATCTGGACCGCCCACGAAAGAACATTTTAGAAAGTTAAAAAATCACCATACGAAGTTGCCACAAATCAAATAAGAAATATATCACCGTAATTAAAAAAAATCAATCACAGGACCACTACCATACAGGCCGCTAGGTTAATATGTTGTTTTAGAGTTTGGGTGTAACTGATAACTTCGCGATATTAATATATTATTTTTTTCAAAAAATGAATGGTTGAATTGAATTAATCTGGACTGGAGTGGCAAACATGTTCGGTTTGCAAGATTTTTCGTTGGCTAAAAATTTGAGCAAGTGAATGTCGATTGTGCTACACAAAATTGGAATGTCATATTTGTATTGAAAAAACTATATCTATTGATGTCATTTTTTGTTAAATACCTAGGATATACTCCATCTATTCTCTTTTTGGCCGGTCTGGAAAAAATCAGACAAACTTGTACTCCCTCTGTCTCAAAAATGACGTCACAAATTTACATAGATATACACATGTTTTATTGTATACAAATATAGACAAATTTATGACATTTTTTTGGACGGAAGAAGTATTGTATTTGTTTAGTACTACCTAAATATGTAAACATCAAATCCAATCTACATTGAATGCAATGACATCTAACGAATGATTGTTTTATATATTTTTTGTTAAGTAAAGGTAGAATGTAGGTTAATATCCCTGGACTAACCAAACAGGTACGTAGCTGTCGCCACGGATAAGAGTTAGCTAAAGATCATCTAGGGTTCCATCCCTTGGCGATGTCATCGATCTGCTCCTCTCGTAGCCATAGGGCCTTGAAGGTGTAGCGGACCACAGTATCTCGCTGAGGGGAGGTTTTTTGATTTTTGTTTAGTCTATTTTTAGTGTCTTCTTCAAAATGTTAAGGTGACGACTACATCTTGAAGTTAGAATAAGGTTCTCCCCACTCTATCCTTGCTTCGGTGGTGCATCTAGCACTGACGAAGACGCGTGGAGTCGTTTTTTCGACGAATCTTGGTCTGTTTTCGTGTTCATTGGTGTGATTTTATGTCACTCTTTTCCGATCTAAGTTATCATCATTAGCATGGTTGTTGCTCTGGTGCGCTGGTTTATTATGATTTTAGCACGATGATTTCCTGTTTGTCTATTATAATAATCTCTATTAGGACAAGCTTTGTCTGGCTCTGGTGATGGAGAGGCGAGAACGACGACGCGCCTTCGACTCACTAGTGTTTGTAACCATTGTTAGGTGGTTGAATGGTCTATTTGTAATTTTTTAATTTTATTGCTATTTATACTATTGTTGATGATTTTTAATGTATCGATAGATTTTCGCAAAAAATATAAATCAATATAAAATAAAAGTTTTATTTAAAATACAGAATAAAATTAATAAATTAAGTATTTTAACAAATAGTTAGTCAAATTTAAATCAAAAAATCGTTATACTATATAAAAAGGAGAGTAGGCTAGTCAACCCGTTGTTGGGCCATACAATTTTTCGATCGAGAGGAATGATATTTCCGATGACAGCGATGACCGATGGGAGCCCACACGGCCCATGAATAGTTTTCGCCAACATCTGCACAAGATGCAGTTCACACCCAAAGCGGCAATTTTGGCGTGCACATGATATCGCGTGCATGGCCCCGTCTTCTATCTCCTCTGCTGCTTATAAAGTTTGTGTCAGACTAGTTTCTTTCTTACACAGTATTGTATAATTTATACCATATTTTCAAGTATTTTGAACCACTAGACATTTGCAGAGTATTTTTAATTTTTTTTTAAAATTTATACCATATTTTCAATTATTTTATAAGAAATTTAATAAAAACCCAGGATAAAAAGGCCTTAACAGGCTGACACGTTAGGCCCATTTAGCTAACGTGCCGTGTCTGGGCCTCAAAATGAAACACATGGGCCGGCACAGTATGGCCTGTTGGCTTAACATTTTAGGTGGGCCGTGGCTTGCCAGGCACGAGCTGGTAGTACCGTGCCGTTGGCTGGCCCGTTGGCGAGGTATTGTCCATCTCTCCAAGAAGATCAAGGACGGCATGTGACTACACCAGCAAAGATCAAAGTATGCCCCTGTTACACGAATAATACAACTGCTCTTTCCTAAATTTCAGTAGTTCACTTCTACTTTCTTCATTTAAAATATAAGATATTTTAGATTTATAAAATAAATATATCTAAACACCTTTTAGTATATAGATTTATTTAAACTTACGTATTAAAAAATGTCTAGATACATTAGCTTTACTAAACAAAGGGGTACTCTGCATTATTGTGCTATCCAGTTCACACTTTTTGCTTAACTTCTGAAAAGTTGACTCAGGCTGAAAGAGAAATTAGGGAATGTGCCGTCGTACAAGCTGATGGCGCAATCGCTCCACATATCGACGCCAGAGCTGCGGTCCAGGATGCGAGAGTCCTTCCTGGCGAGAGAGGTCCAGGATGCGAGAGTCCTTCCTTCGTGGAGCTCGTTTCATAGAAGTTCGAGCACCGTCGTGGCCTAAGGGCATCTTTATGGGCTCAACACCTCCCGTCCAAGTATGCCCAAACTTGTTTACACGGACGCGTCTGCGTCGTCTCAGTGGCGGCGATTTCGAGGCGCTACGCGAAAGGCTGACCGACAACCTGCATCATCAATGGCGACGAGACGGCGCACTGATTGACTGGACACTTCAATACCGTCTTTTCGGCCTCCGCGTCAGCATCTAATGCCGGCCCTTTTTAACTGGCCGTCTGCGGCTATCTTCTCCCCACAGAACACCATCCTCTCCTCCTTCTTTTCGTTCTCCACTACTTGTAGCTAGGCATGGACGGCAGGGCCTGATCGATGGGAGGGCGCGGTGGCCGTGGACGTCGAGGGAGGCGTGGAGGACGCGGCCAAATCACCATGCCACCACGCTCTCCCACACCACCGTCATCGCCCGAAGATTTTGACCTAGGCACCCAGTTCGTTGTGCCCATCCACCTCGGCATGTCGCGTGACAGGCTCCCCCCCTCCCCGTTGGTTCGTGACGCTAATCGGCGACGAGCCGCCCCCGCTTGTCATGCTGCAGGCGAACGGCTTTAGGACCAACAGGTACCCAGTCGATCTGCAGTTCGGTCACCTCGGCCAGATGTACCTCGGCAACGGCTGGGAGTGCTTTGACCGCTCGCACCAGATCGAGGCGGGCAACATCCCCGTCTTCAAGTACGACGGTGAAGGGTCTTCGACCACATCATGTGTCGCCGCTGCTACCACTCAGACTCCTCCTCCGACTCCAATGAGTAGGCTAGGTTGTGCGCGCGCATGTATAATCTATCAATGTAGGCTTTGGCCATTTGCAATGAAAATCTTTATTCGACTGGAAAATATATTACATACAAGAGTACAATAGGTCGCCTACGAGGGTCGACCGGCATTGTTCATTCTAGCTAGGTGCCGCCTATGGGTCGGTAAGGCCCCATTCTACGCTGAGAGAGCGGTAGATCGCTTCCTACGTCTGCAACTCTTCTTTGGCTTGGGGGAGACGGGCACGCAGGTACTCGTCGGGATTGGCCCGCAATACTTCACGGATGTCGTCATGCACTTCCATGAGCGCTAGATGTCGGCGGTGCTCTGGCAGAAAGACGCGATTCAACACCTCGAACGAGAAGCGCTCGGCGGTGGTCCTGTTGTAGTTGTAGTGAGAGCGTCGCAACAGTGGGTTCAACAACCACCACGGCCGCTCAGGCGCCTCTACTCTGCCGGCGTCGGGGTTGGCACGAAGCTCGTCGGGTCGACGCCGGCGTCCAGGATGGTGTTTTTTATGTTGTGGGTGGTGCGTGTCTGGTCAAAGGTATCTCGACGACCTCCCCTATTTATGGTTGCGCCTGGACGTGGCGGGAAACGCCCAGAACTCACGGAAAGCGGCGAAAAAGAAAGGCGGAAGATGGCGTGATGGCGGGAAGCCACTGGAAATACGCCGGCGTTGGCCAGACGCGGACAGATGAGTTGCACCGCTGGACACGATCGGCCAGACAGGCCAGATCACGGCCCCAAATCAACCGTGTTCCGACTCAAACAAATAGAAATAGACCGTTTTGAACGACCGGATGGATCGGTCCGGTGAAGATGCCTAAGAAAGCCACACTACGACGCTAACTCGATCACGTCCGTGGATCTCGTGGCTTTTCCTTTTCCTATTTTCTTCTTTTTCTAGTTGAATCCCTGAATCTCGCGTGGGCTTTTTTCCGTTGCTTTGTTCGAATGGATCTTTTGTTGATTTTCTTTTGATTTCTGATCCCTGAATCTTGCAACTCGGGGGTGTGTGCGTCACTCTTATTCTCGTTCTAATAATTGGTCAATTTCCTGTGTAGTTCTTGTATAAAAAATCTTGTTGGTTGCCATGTTGTAAAAATGGCATCTAAGAAAAGATATTGTTCGGTGTGAAAAGTATCTTTTGATGCTTTAGATTTTGATTCTTCAAAATCTTTTCATGCTTTGGGGAGGCGCCAATATTTTACGCGCCGCCCGCCGCAGCTAATTACACACGCGCAAAGGCTGAAACTCTAAAGCAACAATTAGACAAATTCTCTATTAAAACCGGTCAACACACTAGCTGATCTTACCGCATGTCCGACGGGAGCGGATGGGTGCGTAGGTACCCATGTGAGGCAAGTCATTTAATGGGTGAAATCTTAAAGATTCATAAAACTTGGAAATTATTCATTAAACATAGTCTACTTTGTGTGAAAATTCAGGTTGTGTCATTCTTGCGCCATATTCTGCTTCATGGAAAACACATATTTGCGCACATGTAAAATTTGAAATGATTTTTTCTCTAAAATGTTGGAAGCGCACTCTGAAAACATCGTTTGTAACGCAAAGATACACTCATCTATCAAATACATACACATTATCATAAAATAGTCCATAGTTTGAAAGCCATGAAATGTTCATACCTGGTAGCCCTTTTTTAGACACAAGTTTTATAGATGTCTATATTCAAGGTTTGGTGTTTTTTATGGAAACTAGGTCAGATCAAATTATTGCACGCACAAGTTTATCAACTTTTTAGATTTTTTTCATTTTCTGGCATGGTTTCCAGAACGGGTTGAAAACTATTGGAAAGACCATTGTATTCATATTAAGGAGTTAAATCTTCCAAACCTCTAAGTGGTTCTTCGACATAATGACTATGGGGTACCCCATAATAATTTTGAAAAATGTTAGGAGCAAACTATCACGCACTTGTGTTTCAAATTAACCTACTTTAAAAATTGACATAAAATCATTTAAATGGATGAAATATGCTAAAAATGTTACAATTCATAAAACCCGAGCATTATAAACAATATATGGTTTACGTTGCATAAAAATTGAGGTGGTGCTACTTTGCATCATATTATGCAAACTTTCTTAAAAAAACCAATGTTGTCCCATGAAAAATGGAATATTACTTTTGTGCTCAAATTGTTGGAATGCATCTTAGAAACATTGTTTGCCATATGCCAATTTTCAACCATCCACTAAGTATGGGAAAGTTATCACAAACTAATTCGTAGATACGACAATGACCGAGGTTATCATGCAATGAAAATCACCAACGCGAAGTACTACTTTGTACAAGGGCCTGACTAGTTATATTTATGGAAAAATTTCCTTATTTCTTTGTCCAGAAATTCCTAACCGTTTTTGCCGGAATTGGCTCCACCGTTTCCTATTTAGTTTTCATTTAGAATATTTAATTTTTGTTCCTTTTCCACAAAATGCGGCCCCCATTTTCGTTTTTTAGCACTCCATTTCCTTTTTCTTAAAAAATGAACGGAAAGTTTTGCTTACCATTTTCAGTCCTAAGAGAAAGTACAATAGTGGGCTATAAGCCGGCTGACTAGGTATTTTTGTCTACATGGAGGAAAGAGATAAAGAAAAATGCAAGTTGTTGGCTCTCATGCAAGAGTCAACTCTACACTTGCACCTAGGCAAAAACATTAAATGAGAGAAAAGAGAAAGAGAAAAGATAACAACTACAGTAGTACTAATCTAATAGCCAACCTTATAGCCCACACTATTGTACAAGCTAGCTCTTGATGACATGGCAAACTTTTATAGCCAACTTACTAGCTATACTATTGTCCTTGCTCTAAGCCGGCCTTGTTGTTTTGCTTGACGCCTATCTGGCTCCTGGTCCAGCCGGCTCATGACCCACAAAGGGCAGTCGGCCCCTGGCTCCCCCATGCGCAGACCGCTAGGCCTACCTAGGGGTGATCCCCCGACACTACTAGGTACCGTAAAAATGCTTTTTTTCAAAAACTTTAGAAGCAAAGCTAGCATGCACTTGTAGTTAAAATTTGACCTACTTTTGGGAAATCAAAATAAATTCGTTCAGATGGGCGAAATGATTTAAAGATCTTAAAAAAATCAGGAAATTTCATAATTATTTGCTCAAAAAAGTGAGAAGCCACTACAACAGAAACCCCCCTTCAGCAACACAATGATGTGTTTCCAAATGTCTATATAAGCGTTGCTAGGTATTATACCAACGGATCTAGAATGTGTTGCCGTTGGTGGCGTTGCAAGGTTCTATGGAAACGCATATACATGTGTTGGTAACTTATACGAATATGCGTTGTAAGATAGCAACATATATAGTTAGGGCCTAACAACATATCACATGCGTTGATGGTTTCCGTAGAGGAATGGGATTTAAATGGATATGTAGATCATCGGATTGCTTAGAGGGACTATTACATATCGGGGGTAATTTATGACATTTACATGTTGCCAACAAATATTATTTGGTCAATGTCGATGAGCTTCTATATAGTGAATATGAAGACATAATATATTAAACCAACATTGTCATAATACAGATACACTGGTAGAAAAGGGCCCATGCGTCCCGGTTGGTAAGGGCCATTAGTCCCGGTTGCCCAACCGGGACGGGGCAATCGGGACTAAAGCTCCAACCATTAGTCCCGGTTGCCCCACCAACCGGGACAAATGGGGGCACATCGAGGCCTTGAGGGTGGAGCATTAGTCGGTAACACCTAACCGACTAATAACTTCTTGCCGCGTAGATTTAGCCCATTTCTGCCGTGCGAGAATTCATTTTGGCACATTTTGTTGCCGCGACAGCATTTTCGCCACTTTTTGTGCCGCGACAGAGAATTCATTTAAGTTGTTTTATTGTTTATTTAGTGTTTTGCACTTATCAATGAAGGAACCTTATATTACACAAGATCATCATGACAACATTACATTCAATACAGATCGAGTTCATGCACTACATACAAAAGTTGCTATTCGATGCTACCGCCAATTTCTTGAAAGTTGCTATTTTTACAATTCCTATTGTCTATACACCGAGTAGTATTCCCCTTGTGTGTTTAGGACTTGCATCCAAGAATCCCGTCAATTCCTCTTGTATTGCTCGTATGCGATCCTTTGGCGGAAGACCGTCCGTGAGACGTTCGATCTTATTTAAAAAGGAGTCACCTATATGAATATGAAACTAAACACAATTTGATTGTAATTAAAAACTATAGAAATTGTTTACGACGTGGAGTTGCTCTAAATTCCTGCCCTTCTCATGCACGTCACGCGGATGAACTCGCATACATAGTATCCACATAGATTGTTACCGGTCCCTGCGTCGCTCTTTACGACAACGAGTTCAATCAAAATAATAAGCGTATCAAAACTAGAATCAAAAGATGCGCGGATATAGCTAGTGGTGCTTACATCTAGTGGTTGAAATGTAAGCTCCTCTTTCCAAACACCCTAGCCTTCTTGGTGAACCGTTTTCAAGCCGGCGTGAAAACGAATAAAATAAGTTATTAAGTACTTGATATCATAAAATTCTGACGTTGCCAATATAGTGTCGTAATGATTAGAATTACCGGAGAAGTATCTGCATGTCCTTCCACGTCTCAAGGGGTTTATGTTTGAGTCCATGACTAGTACCGCCCTTTGTCAAGTTGAATGATTAACAGAATATAGTGGTACTGCGAATGCAGAACTAATCAATTATATACTTAACATCGAGTAAGCGAAATAGAAAGTGTATACAAGACAATAACACTCATTGGAAGTTGTAAGGAAATAGTATTTCCTTTTGGTTTCTTGAAACCTTAACGCGTGTACTATATTATCCTCCGTATCACGGGGCTTATTTTGAGATTAGCTTCATGAACCCAATATGGGTCAATGAAGCCAATGTCATAGATTTGTCCTCTGCTGCATTCGAGAATCTTCATTCTCGCATATTAAAGTATGATTATATACATGCAATAAACAAAATATTATAGATGGAGACTAAATTAATTACACAATTAGTACTTACGGACAATAGGCACTCATGATCGATTTGTCCAAGGCGTCTTGATTGAATAATTGAAATAGTTCATCAAATTCAATGGATACCATGTCATCGTTTTCTTTCCCATGATGCTTTTTGTAACCCTCGGCACTATCCGATTAGCCCGGCCCTTGTGGCATGCATGTACCAGTTATGCAATCTTCGCATTTTGTTGGAAGATTGTTTACCTCCTCGAGTTTGACGAGAGGTTTTCCGTCTTGGTATTGGTATGCTACTTCACTCACGGGAAGAACTCTAAGCGGGATAAGTCTTGGGCAATACTCATACCTTGAGCAGCGGCTTCTCCAGACAGCAACTACCTGGATCATCCGCTTCGCCCCATATTTGCTCGACCCCACATTGGTTTGAGAAATCACCTTGAGAGGGCAAGTCTTTTGCTTGTTCTCCGATGGGCAACAGATTTCCGCTTGCATCGATCGCTCTTGAGGCTTTTGTCTTGCATGTGACTTGAGAATAGAACGCTCATAGTCGATGACTTTGGCTCGGGTTGATGAAGAGTCTTTAGCATTTTCAACACTTTGGCTTTTTCTTCTTTGGTCTTTGGGGAACTCGACTCTTTCGGCCGCCTCGACAGCTTAAAACGTCGTTCCGCATCAACGATCGCCGATCTCCTCTTCAAGACATCATAAGCTCTCTTGGGAGGAACCATTGGTACTTTTGGAAGAGGCTCTTGTTTACGTTTGGCGATCGCCACGACGATGGCGGTACGCTTACGCTTTTTTCCTGAGGCGCCGGCGATGGCTGCCGCGGCGGCGATGGCTACGCTGGAGATTGGTGAGGCGACGGAGACGGGTGAGGTGACGGAGACAGCTGCCGCGGCGGGGACGACTGCGCTGGAGACGGGTGAGGCGGCGGTGAAGATGGCCTTGGTGTCTGATTTGGAAGCACGATACATTCCTTTGTCCATAGAATGGTGACGTTTTTGCCACCCAAAGATCACATCCCCTTCACCAGCAGGGTAGTGAAGATCCAAAACCTCAAAGGTGGGCATGATTTCATCCACCGACAACAGCGTAGCCCTCCGGAACCGGACGACCGTGGTAAGTTGGTGTGGTCCAATTGGTAAGGCATAGCCGACCGCAACCTTCATTGATATGTTCACAACTTTGACATGTAGCTCGCAGTGTCATCTCGTGATATCATCCTTTGGGTAGCCAGGAGCCATCGTCGGTGCATCATCGGCATTGCCATTGTCATCACCGGGACCTCGGTGGAAGCCACATCGCTTTTTCGATTATTCGATAGGCGGTAGCATCGAATGCGGTGTCTTTCGAGATGGGGCCGGTAGTACTTTTGCTCTTTAAGTGAGTTAATTTCATCTTGTTGTTGCTTTAATCGTTCTTCAATTAAACGCATTCGCTCTTTCGACTTTCGCTTCAACCGCCGCCTGTCCTTACTCCTCCGACGGCTTCTATCGGATATTTCTTCCTCTCTTCGGGAAACCCAGTCCTCCATGATTGGGAGCCTATTGTGCCTCGTGTTCGTCCATCATGTTCCTTATTTCCAAGGGCGAGTGTGAGCTCATCATTCTCTATCGGGAATGAAGTCCCCATCTTTAACAGCCTTTAATGCTTTTCTCATCCTCTCGATTGGCAAGGGGTCTTCTTTATGTCGTATGGTATATATACACCTCCCTTCCGAGTCCAACGTGCCCCCATGCCCGTAAAACCAATTCCTTGCACGTTACCCAATCGTGCCTCTGGGTGATATTTTTATCACGCAGTTCGCTCAAGTTTCTCCCACTTAGGAATGCCACTATAGCCACCTTGCCCCATAGTATGGTGATACTTCTTGTTAGCGACATTCACTTATTCGTTTACATTTTCTTAGCTTTTTCTCGATTTCTTGTATTCCACAAACTCATCCCGAATGGTTTTATCTTCTCAAACTGAATATTGTTGAAATCGAGTCTTCTTTCACGATATAGTCAAGGTGCAATCTTTTCTTCCGGTTGGTGAAACATGGGCCATCTTCTTCAAAGCCCACTCGACCTTAGCCTCCATGGCTCTCCCATGTTGTAAGGCGTCCTCAAGCGGATCCTCCGCATTTGGATCCAGCTCTATCTTCGGTAGTTTGAAATTAACCATGAGCCTCTTCCACAAGAAATCTTTGGCGTGGTTAGGGACAAATAAACATGTTCCCTCTTCATCCGCATTAGTAGGCCTATTCCAATTTCTAATGGTGATCGGGATTAAGTCCCTAACGATTACTCCGCATTGTGCCACAAATTTGGTTGACAACTTGGAGCTGCTCTGCTGCCTACGACATCTTCGATCTGAACCTCTCATGGTCTTGCAACTTTTTGGTTGGGCCTCGTCTCTTTTTTCGGAGATTCCTTCAATCGGAGGGCTAAAAGAAGAAAGATCGCCGTTACTATTTCTATATAGATAGCAGATGATTAATTAATGAATTGATTTATATTACATGCACCTTGCCGAGCGGTCGTCTTCTCGATTACACAAGGCATCGCCTTCTCCCTCATGGAAGGCAACACCTTCAACCTCAAACAAGTTGTCTACTCCGGTAAAGAGGATCACCCTCACCGGAGTTGTTCAAACGTTGATACGTCTAAATTATCTTCCCCACGGATCACACCTTGGATCAACTCTTCCTTTTCTTCGTCTCGGCGTGTGGGTCCATATTTTACGCACTGGGTGGAAAAGCGAATAAGTCAAAGCGGCTAAAGGAGAAAGTTAAATACGGTGTTGAGAGATATAAACCCTAATTCAGAGAAACCTAATATATACATACACAATAATAAAAATGAAGAGAAAGGAAACCGTGTAGTAGATAGGCACATCGTCGAACCCACATGCACCTAAGTTGCTTGACAATGTGAATCGGTGCAGGGCTACCCACATTGGTGACCGGTGGGGTTGAATACCAATAATACCAAACTAATTAATAAACCTAATAATACCTAACTAATAATAAACCTAATAATCGAAACACCGAAAAGAAAGGAAACAATCAACACATGGCATCGATGCAATGCTCAAGCAAGTATGATGATATGACAAGTTAATTTGCATTGGAATGTAACCCTAAGACATGCTCGACGATTTAATCGGGGTTCCGACGGGTGAAAACCCTAACTCGGAAACTCCGAACATATGAGAGGGTGCATTTGTTCTTCTAATTATACTTGTCATTTAAATTGTTGAACTTGCATTTTGGTTTAATAAAGAAAGAACAAATCAAACCCTAAACCCTAACTTCTCCATTTGAAAACCATTCAAATGAGTTTTGTATTTAAACAACTAACTACATGAGTTGAGCCCAAAGTGTATAAAAGGGTCTCACACTATTTCATATACTTTATAAAAGTTTATGTAAGTTGAAAAGATTCAAAACAGATTTGAAATTCAAATTACAAAAGGGAAATCAGAAATAGAAATAGAAAAAAAATTCTGGAAATAAAAAATGTATCCAACCTAGCTACTGGGCCGAGCCCATCTCTCCTTCTCTCTCTCTGGCGCTAGCAGGAAGCCCACCCGGGGCCCAAGAGCAGCCCAGCCAGGCCCGTACCCCTTCGGCCTTTCTGTTTCTGTCTTCTTCCTCCCCGACGCAAGCAGCTCGCGGTGGCTCGCCGCCGGCCACCCGATGCGCCGCCGCATGCCAAGATCATCGTCGCCGCCCCCGCGAGCCTATAAGAGCTCCAGCGCCGCCATCAACAACCCTAGCTTCTCTTCTTCCCCGTTTTCCCCCTTTGCCCGAACCCTAGCTGCGTAGGTGTTGCGTCGCCCCGCCGTCTCGGGCCACCTCGCGGCCAGTCGAGGCCGCCGCTGGAACCGCCTCATCGCGAAGATCATCTCCACCGGAGGAATCAGCCCCGCGTTCTTCGAATCGTCGCCATCGACCTCTTCTCGGCACGCACGGCGATGGTGGCGGTGGTGGCGAGGAGTCGACGAGAGGATGAACCAGAGCGAGGGGGCGAGAGAGAGGTCCACGAGGACCAGCGATACCAAAGCGGTGGTGGTGTCCGGAGGCGAGGCGGTCGGAGCCGACGAATCGGCGGCGATCGTCGGCTCGAGGTCGGTGGCGGCGATTGGGAGCGGGCCGATTCTTCAGGGAGAAGCCTCGGGCGACGAGGCGGCTTCTGCGCTTAGGCTGGGCAAGGCGGCGGTAGGGCGTGCAGGCACGAGGCGGCGTCGTCTGGCGAGAAGAAGAAGAGGAGGTGAGATGGGGAAGAAGAAGAGGGCACCGGTTATAACTAAAGGACCTTTAGTCGGTTGGTGGCTCCAACCGGGACTAAAGTATCGTCGGTTGGAGCCACCAACCGGGACCTATACTCCAATATTTTCAGCAGACCAAGGGTTGGCGCGCAGGGGGTCTTTAGTCCCGGTTAGTGGCTCCAACCGGGACATATTCCCCTGTTTTCAAAAAATTTCAGGTATTTTCTCTCTGTTCCCGCCTTATTTTTTATTTTGGGGTTTAAATTTGTATTGTTTTTTAAATGATAATTAATTTGGAATTTAGAAAACTTTAAACATAAAAGTGTTTGGATTTGAATAAATAATTCAAAACCATTTTACATTTTAAAAATAATTAATGTAACCACTTAAAATATGAACCATTTACAATTAAAATGAATTAACTTTTATTTTTAATATCAATTTGGAATTTAGAAAAACTTTAAACATAAGAAGTGTATGGATTTGAATAAATAATTCAAAACATATTCTATTTTAAAAATAATTAATGTAACCTTTTAAAATGAATTAACTTATATTTTTGAATATTAATTTGGAATTTAGAAAAATTTAAACGTAAAAAGTGTTTGGATTTAAATAAATAATTCAAAAACATTTTACATTTTAAAAATAATTAATGTAACCATTTAAAATATGAACCATTTACAATTAAAATGAATTAACTTATATTTTTTTAATATCAATTTGGAATTTAGAAAAACTTTAAACATAAGAAGTGTATGGATTTGAATAAATAATTCAAAAACATATTCTATTTTAAAAATAATTAATGTAACCTTTTAAAATGAATTAACTTATATGTCCGCTTTTTTGAATTTATTATGCCCGTTTTTATTATCTGAATTTCTAACTATGGTCGAATTGTGCATGAAGATAGGGGACGCATCGTTAGAACTTACATTGGATCTCTGAAGAAACCACATATTGCGAGTCTAAAATGATTTTTCAAAAATCACAGGCGATAGATCATGTACTGTAGTACAAACCGGACCCACTTCCTGCCGATTCGAGACATTTATCCTTTTACCGGGATGGACGAAAAGGTTTGAGATGTACCGGTTGGGATATAGTCCATGTAAGGTGGTCTAGTATTTTAGGAAAATAGGACGGTAGCATTCTGAAGCGGCATTTTGGTGGTTACTTCACAACGACCCGTTTTTGCGCTCAAAAAAATGGAAAAGGGATTTTCCGTGCGAAAAGGAAAACTTCCTCCTGCAACATTGTTCTACATACCAATTTCACACACATGCATAATATGGGCACAACATCACAAACTATGCCGTGATTCAAGACATAACATCGGTCATTTGGACCGAAAGCCATGAAACCTCGAACATGATAGGTCATTTTGTGAAGGTTTTTGAAACATGATCATTGTTAAGATTTTAGTCCGGATGTAGTCACAAACCGGACTAAAGGGATTGCGCAGAGTGGGCGACAACACTAATAATAGGGGTGAGTGTCGACATTATGTCGTGCTTATACCTTGTCCGGATGGTGTCACCAACCGGGACTAAAGATGAACTTTAGTCGGTTGGAGACACCAACCGACTAAAGATGAGTCAGCACTAATAATAGGGGTGAGTCGACATTGTGTCGTGAGTGTCGATATTATGCCGAATGCTTGTACTATAAATATGCATCCTTGTGAGTCCGTCCTCCGCCCAGTTTGAGGCATCTCCAAGATGGTTTTAGAGAGCGAGGACACCACTACGGCCAGTTCGGGAGATGCCGACGGAGCCCAGTCCTCCGGCATCTCAGAAAGCTTCAGAGGCACTCCTAATATGTGAAATTAGTTAGCTCCGAGGCGTATTGATCTAGTTAGTGAAGTTACAAATGCAAGATGGTTTTCGAGAGGACACCACTGCGGCCGGTTCGAGGAGATGTCGACGGAGCCCTCCGGCATCTCCGAGAATCTGGTCATAGAGGCACTCCTAATATGTGAAATTAGTTAGCTCCGAGGCGTATTGATCTAGTTAGTGAAGTTACAAGCTGCAAGATGGTTTTCGAGCGAGGACACCATCTGCGGCCTGTGGAGATCGACGGAGCCTGGGCCTCCGCATCTCCGAAAAACTGGTCATAGAGGCACTCTAATATGTGAAATTAGTTAGCTCCGAGGCGTATTGATCTAGTTAGTGAAGTTACAAGCTGCAAGATGGTTTTCGAGGGGGCCACCACTACGACCAGTTTGGAGATGCCGACGAGCCCTCCCGATCTCAAGAACTGGTCATAGAGGCACTCGGTCCAGCCACAAAATGGGACTAACACTCAAGACATTTATTAATATTAAAAGCGAGACTACAAAACCGGGACTAAAGGCCACAAACCGCGAAGATATCCTTGGTCAAGCCACAAACCGCTAAAGACATGAACTAGAGTTACATAATATGAGCATGAACTTCTTGGCATATGTCATTCCTTATGACCGCTTGACGTAACCATGGAGCATCTTCTTTACTTAACGGAATGCTTGGGTTTTCACCGTGAAGGCGGAATTTCATCAAACTTATTATAATCTTCGACATGTCATCTTGTCCTCGATTCCCACGATGTTTCTTTTCCGAAAGAACTATGTGACGCTTTGGCTCATCATATGATGTATCTGCATATATTTTTCTTTTTTTTGGTCCGGAGGACATGTCCTTCACATAGAAAACCCGAGACACATCATTGGCTAGGACGAATGGTTCATCTCTATAACCAAGATTGTTGAGATCCAGTTGTCATTCCGCATAACCGGTCTATCTTTACCTTCCCCATTCAGTTGACCCATTTGCGAAACAAAGGGACCTTAAAAGAGACTCCATAGTCTAGTTCCCATATCTCCTCTATGTAACCATAATATGTGTCCTTTTGTCCATTCTCGCCTATTGCATCAAAGCGGACACCACTATTTTGGTTGGTGCTCTTTATCTTAGGCGATCGTGTAGAATGTATTCCCATTTATTTCGCATCTTGGAAATTCAATACGAGAAGATGGTGACGCGCCAACAAGTATAGCTGATCTCCAACAGTGGTGTCATTCAAGAGATGTGTCCGCATCCAACCACCGAAAGACTTCATGTGTTCATCGTAATCCATGATTCAAAGCTTCCCGGATTTTTGGAGCGTAGAATATTCTTGTGTTCCTCGGTATACGGAGCTGCCAAGGTGGAATTATGTAGAACTATGTAGTGTGCTTTAGTGAAAGAATCCCCGTCCCTACATATCATTGCTTTCTTTCCCAGTGCCTTTTCCACTTAGTCTTCCCTCATGCCGCGAGTCGAAACACCAATCGGCTTAAGGTCGAATAAAGTCAACACAAAACTCAATGACCTCTGCATTCCATATCCCTTGGAGATGCTTCCTTCAGTCTAGCACGGTTATGAACATATTTCTTTAAGACTCCATGAACCTCTCAAAGGGAACATATTGTGCAGAAATACGGACCGAGAATGGCAATCTCTTCCACTAGATGAACCAGGAGATGTCATAATATTGAAGAAGGATGGGAACACCAATTCAAAACTAACAAGACATTGTACCACATCCTTCGTAACCTTGGCAGAATATCTGGATTTATTACCTTCGAGATATTGCATTGAGGAATGCACAGCTTCACAATGGGTACTCGAACATTTTCCGTAGAAGCCCCTCAATGCAATCGGAAGCAATCGTCATAATCACGTGATCATGAGACTTCAGGTTTTGGAACTTTTCTCTGCCATATTTATTATCCCTTTATATTAGATGAGAAGCCCGGCACCTTGATACGTAAGGACTTCAAAAAGATTTCCTTCTGCTTTGGTAAGAGCATAGCTAGCACGACTTAAGTGACGCCTTTATCCGTCTTGTTATCTGTATGCATGTTCTTTGGGTCTTTCATAATTTGTTGGTCCTCCGTGCTGTGTATCTTTTGTCTTACCATACACGCCTAGGAATCCTAGCAGGTTCACGCAGATATTCTTCGTCACGTGCATCACGTCGATTGAAGAGCGGACACGCAGGACTTTCCAATATGGCAGCTCCCAAAATATAGATTTATTCTTCCACATGGGTGCGTGTCACATAGCGACGCCGTCGTTCGGAACTGATTGACGCCGACCCTTTCCAAAGATTACTTCTATGTCCTTGACCATACCAAATACATCATCACCGGCGGGGAGTTCAGCTTCTTCCGTGATCTCGCCTCACCTTTAAAATGCTTGCCTTTCTTTCTTACGGGATGATTGGTCGGAAGAAATCGCCGATTCGCTAGGTACACAACCTTCTTGCATTTATGCAAATATGTACCTTCGGTCTTATCTAAACAGGGTGCATGCCTTATATCCTTTGTTTGTCTGTCACGAAGGTTACTAAGAGCAGCCAATCATTGATGGTTACGAATAACAACCCTCGTAGATTAAATGGCTCTGTTTGTTCTCATCCCACGACGTACACGGTTTGCCCCACAACCGTAAGAGTTCTTCAACTAATGGCCTAAGGTACACATCAATGTCGTTGCCAGTTGCCGGGCCTTGGATGAGCACGGCATCATAATGAACTTATGCTTCATGCACAACCAAGGAGGCAGGTTGTAGATGCATAGAGTCACGAGCCGTGTGATGCAGCTCTGCTCCCCAAAAGGATTCATGCCATCCGTGCTTAGACCAAACCATAAGTTCCTTGCGTCACCGCAAAGTCCGGAAGTCTCTCGATTTTTCCACTGTGACCCATCGCCAGGTGTCTCAACTCCCGTCTTTCTTACGGTCTTCTTTGTGCCATCGCAACAACCCGCATGCTCTTTGTTTACGAACATGCGTTTCAACCTTGGTATTATAGGAGCATACCACATAACCTTAGCAGAACCCTCTTCCGAGGGGCTCTCCTCAACATCACCAGGTCATCTCGTTCGATCTTATACCGAACGCTGCATACCGGCATTTATCTAAATTCTCATACTCCTTACATGTAGAGGATGCAATCATTAATGCATGCATGTATCTTTTGCACATCTAATCCCAGAGATGAGAGTCTTCTTTGCTTCAGAGGTACTCCGGGGAAGTTCGTTATGTTTTGGAAACTTGACTTCATTATTTTCAGCATCTTTTCAAATGAGGAGTCGGTTAGACCACACTCGCCTTCCATCGCAACAATTCCAAAGTGTACCGAGCTTTGCTGCCATCTTCATAATTTGGGTAAAACAATTTCTTGTGATCTTCTAACATGCCCTCTAACTTCAACTTCTCATTTTATGTTTCACCTCGCTTTGCATCGAAATGACCCTACCAAGTTCATCACCGGCTCATCCGATGCCCGTTCTTCACCTTTTTCCTCTCCATTGTCTTCCATTGCGGTATCAGTATTCAGGAAACATATGATGATAGTTGTTATCATCATCTTCTTCACCATCTTCCATCATAACCCCTCTTTCCCGTGCTTGGTCCAGCAATTATAGTTGGGCATGAAACCTTTCATAATCGGTGGCGCGAATGATTTTCGAGGAAGAGTACTCCTTGTTGTTCCGACATTGAACACATGGACAACGTATAAATCCATTCTCTTTGTTTGCCGAGCCACATCGATAAATTTATCCACGCCTTTGATATACCGGCTACCCGCCGTCACCGTACATCCATTCCCGACCGTTCATCCGCATCATATAAGTAAGTTTATCAAAAACAGGACATCATAAATAGTGAAATAACCAATTCACACCGACACATGAATTGTATCAATGACCTAGAAAAGATAAGATTGCTAACCTCGATCGAGGGAAATAAAGAGGAGAAAGCTCAAGTGCGTCTCGGACACCTTCTATATTTTTGTTCTATGAGAAATTCAACGGGATTTTTCACTCAAACATTTCAACAAACACCTTCAATGCATGCATGAGAAAAAACTAGCACACACCCTCACACCTTACACCATTCGAAAAAACAGAGTGGAGGCAGAGGGGGCTGGGGCATTGCATTTATAGAGGGCAAGGGGTCTTTAGTCCCGGTTGGAGCCAGCAACCGGGACTAAAGGTGCGTGCCACGCCACGTGGTTGTGGCCAAACCTTTAGTCCCGGTTGGTGGCTCCAACCGGGACGCATGCCCCCTTACCAACCGGGACCCATGCCCCGCCCGCGTGCCCAACCGACGTGCCGATTAGTCCCGGTTGGTGGCGCAACCGGGACTAATGCTCCCAGGGGTGGCGAACGGATGGCCCTTTTTCCTCTAGTGATAACACGATCCAGAGAATAAATGTTCTCTTCTAAACATTGACCATGAAAAATGACATCCTAAGCCAAAGTGTAAAACTATCTAGTAGTGGCAACATCATCATCCTTGCTATCAACATCTCAGCCATGCATCATCCATTTGTCTTGGCGACCTGCAACCACAAAAAGATATATCTCGGTAATGCACCATTAGAAAGAGAAATGAAGATAATTATTTAGTGAATTTAAAGTGGAGCAACATACAAAGCTTGAAATAAATCTTCCTTCTGCATGACTAATAATTTCAACCTTTTGGAATGGCCATATCAACTAATCGTGTTTTTCTAATGTAGCATCAGCATGCACTACCAGGAATTAGTTTCCTACTTAGAGTCCTCAATATTATATTATGGGTCGCAGCTTATAATTATGTCAAGAGAAACACTCTCTTTTAGAATTTTTGAGCTCTTGAAATATATATAGTTCTAACCTATTACATATTTTAACTATAGCAGGACGCATGCTTCATGATTGCATGTTCCCAAGAGGGAGAAAGATTTTCTTGTTCTTGTTGTGAAGCGCAAGAGATGAGTAATTTTTTATAAAAATACAAAGAAGAAATAATCAATTCAGCTATGTATTACCATGAGATTATTCTGTTTCCCATCAGTACCAAGTTCTTGATTAAGGATCACAATATACTCTTTGCTGATTGAAAACAAAATAACAGTAAGATCATATTTACTTAAATGACTTCTAATTTTTATTAAACCTTCCTATCGATGCATAACTTGATGTAGATATTTGACCCAATGAATCCTATAACACCAAATAACATATTTTAGGTAACATTTTATCTAAAACTGCGACAAGTAATTTGGATCAGAGGGACTGGTACATTTGTCAAATAGTGGAACAGTTATTTCAACTTATCCGTATTTCAGACTTACCAATCTTCTCGTTTAGTTCTAGCATTTTAACATATTTTTTCCATGTGTTGTTCAATCTTTTCTGAAGGCTAACCGATAAATTATGCATCCTCCAATGAAGTAAGGTCAATAATCTGAAAGTGCCATGAAGATGATACTATCACTTACATAAGCACACACGTGTTGATACATGTTGGCATCACATAATTGTCCTTTTTTCTGCAGATCTGCACTCTGAGTACAAAGCCAGAAGAATAAGTTATGTTCTCATATAGTCAGCCAAAGCAACTTTTGCTAGCTGCATGAGAGTCAATCGCTTGGAATTGAAACATATGGAAATTTTCTACTTTTTCCGACCCGAATTAGTTAACTTAAATTTGTCAAAATATGAATGAATCTAATACGAAATCATGTCTAAATACAATCGAATTTAGATAAATCTAAGTCAACTAATTTGGGTCGAAGAGAGTACTATATAAATATTTATAAAACTATTTCGCAAGAAAAGGAACAATTAAGGTTTCCCAGATCATGGAATCGTAAGTCATACCATAAGCTAGTACCACAAGTAACCACACTTAGGGAGATCGATCCATCTAACAGATATGACCAATGATCCATCTAAGAGATACGACCAATGATCGATCCATCTAGAAGTTACCACATCGTAAGCCCAACATCACAAGACGACCAAGCTGGAAAGAAAATAAAGAAGTGACAATCTGCACCGCAGAACCAGACATGCAAAGAAACTTCAACATGGAGGAAAATATGCACACAGAAATATCTGGAAGGCACTTAGCGCTTTGCGGTGGCGTGGCTGGTCGGTATTCCAGTGCCTGCCGGAGAGTGCCAATATGCGGCAATTGAGGTTCCAGACAAACTAGGAAGCACCGACCTGTAGAGCAACGAATAACGTGTGAACTGTGAAGCGAACTTACAGATTTTGAGAAAAAAAAATTGGAGATCTCGATAACCGAAGAAATTACCAGAACCTGCAGTGAGATCACGAAATCCCGTTGATATTTTTTCATGGAACCAATCAATCATGGTAGACGAAACCTCATCACCAGGTTTCCCTCGACATCAACAGGGAACTTGCAGGGGCAGTCTCATGCTATCCGAGAGCGCGGCGGCAAGGATGCGTCGACTGGAGGCGAGGCGTCTTGGAGGTGGAGCGATATACGAGGAGGGTTTCTTTACTTGAGATGTGATCAGTACGGCGGAGTTATGGGCCATGTCTTATCTCCTAAAATTAGGCATGGATATTTATTATTTTATCTTGCAAAAGGGCGTGGAGTGGTGGGGAGTTGCCGGGTTGGATAAACTGCAACTTATATTTGCTACAGTTGGAAGGTATGCATTGGCATAGGGGGATTGATGTTGTAGTGAGCACTCTTTGGAAACATTGTTTAGCCTTTCAAGATGAACCCATCTACCAAGCATGGGAAAGTTATCATAAAATATGTGATAGATACGGCCTCGAGCTACGTACTTAGGTTGAAACTCTTACACGCCGGAAGCCCATTCCGAGAGTACTTTTCTTATAAAATTTCAATATTCCATGTTTGATATTGTTCAAGATACTAGTCCACATAAAAGTACCATATGCGCACATTTTCTATTTTTCCATTTTCTTTAATTGTTTTCAAAGTGTGTCCAAATTGTGATCACCACCATTCATATCACGGTGTTGAGTCTTTCAAAAACACTCTTAGTGGTGGTTCTTTGATACCATTACTACATGGTACTTTAAAATGATTTTCCAAAAAAAATAATAGAAATCATGTACTCATAGTTCAATTCTGACCTACTTTCGGGAAATGGAAATAAAGTCGTTAAAACCGGCAAAATTAGCTAGAAATTTTTAAAAATCATGATACCGAGTATTATCCATCGGATATGGTACAATTTGTTTGAAAATTGAGATGGACCCATTTGGCGTTAATTTTTGGCGCCTGAAAATGGACCTATTATTTCCTCAAATTTTTTTGAGGCTCCCCTTAGGAACACAGTTTGCGATGCCAAGATTGACCTATCTACCAAGTATGGGCAAATTATCTTGAACTATGGCATAGATATCACCATGCCCTTGGTTGGACCAAGTTGGTCCATCATTCTTAAAAGCTGTGAATGTCCATGTATGATAGCCATTTTGAGAACACTTCTTCTATAAAACTGTTGTATTCCAACGTTTGGTATTTTGTTTTCATAGACAGTAGGCCACAAAAAAGGACTAAATGCCCAAATTTTCTATGTTTCATATTTCTTTCATTTTCTTGTAGAGGGCACACATGGTAGGGCATCATTCACCACATGCAACCAGTTCCAAGGGGCTGAGTGAAAACACCGCAGGTGGTGAACGACACCGGTATCACTGAGATGCAGATTCCAATCGACCGTGAGCAGGCGGCCGTACTCCCAGGAACAGGAACAGATCTGTTCTCGAGCATCTGCCCCACCACAAAATAAATCCTCCTCGTTCTTCAGACATGGGAATTCCCTTTGCCATTTGCTGCTGGATCTGGCAATGGCAATGGCAATGGCAGCCACCTTACCTACTCTGCTGCAGCGGAGACAAGCGGAACCGGCCGGACAGCTAGGCACGGCGGACTCCGTCCGATTCACTGTGCGGTGCCGATTTAAACCTGCTGACGTGGGGCCGGTCGGATGACAGCGTCTTCGCATTCACCAGACCTGCCAGAAAAGAAAGAAACTTGGTGCACAGACAAAGCCCAGGTCTCCCTGAAAACAATTTAAAAACATAGGCCAGACAGCAGGTTTGCGACTGCCGACGTCTCGAACTTGTCGGAGGAACTAGGAAGGGCTCCAATCAAAGGCCTTCCACAAAGAGTTGTCGGTGCCCAATACCCAAAAAAATTCTATAATAGTCAGCGATGTCCAACAATTTATTTGAGGCACCGGGTGTCACAACATCGAGAATCTTGCCCGGAATAAATAACTGGACCCATCACCAAATGGACCGGCCAATCCCAGTGATTTCTTTCACACTAGCTTGTCTTATGGGCGGACCTAGGTACAGCTGAGTGGGGGCCTAGGCCCCACTCAAAATTTGGAATTCCTTTGTATTTTATATGTACTTTGAATGAAAATTGTTCAAATTCTCCAAATTTATGAAGGAATGCCCCCAGTCAAATGATGTGCCCCCAGTCATAATTTTTTCTGGGTTCGCCCCTTACACAAGTATACTTATATTTTAATGATTTGAGAATTGGGGCATCGGAGCAAGTAGGTGCTCCGGTTCCCTCGATTTTTTATTGGACACCGGCCTCACAGCGGAGGGCATCGGTTCCCAAAGGCTCAAAACTGGTTTGGACACAAATTTTTGCATACTTTGTGGAGGGCAAGCATGGGAATCCATGGCCTTGTCAACACATAAGGAATCAAGGAGGCCGGGGAGACAAGGGGCATATTTGGGTTAAGGTGCGAGTTTTTTTTTCACGTATGCGCGCGGGGACTGTAGGCCGCGGGGACTGTACGCCGGTATCAGGCTCTAGGCTAGGACTTGGGCAGAATCGAGGCACTATTGTTTGGTGGGCTGTATTAGGCCTGGGAGAACAAATGCGTGTGTTTGATTTCAGCTATATCATGTGCTCTGGTAACCTCTTTCCCAGATGGTGATCTTACCACATATCACAAGTAAGTCTTAGCCACAACAAGCACACACTAAAGTACATAAACATTGTAGCAACACCACGACATAAGTTCACAGCAATCAAAGTCAGACAACAAAATACGCAACAAAGATCAGAGATCGATCATGACAAGGGCTGGATCATACTGCGGGCACTTCTTCATGACTTCAGTCATGGTGTAGTCAAAGATGGTGACCTTGAACAGGTCACCCTTCGGCATCTGAAATGTCAAGAAGTACTCGATCTTTACCTGGTATGCAATGTCGAAGTCAGCCCACCCTGTTCAAGGCAGATCCTGTCGCTGACATCCCGGAGTTTCATCATCCAGCTATATCTGATGTTCTTCTTCAGCACGATCATCCTCGGCACATTGCCGAGGAAAGGCCTAAAGTCATCAGGGATGGGCATCAGGTCTAACCCAGGTGCCAAGGTCAAGGTCACCTTGGCAAAATGAGTTGGACCTACCTAGTCGTGGAAGTGCCCTATCTTGAGAGGCTTGCCCATCAGCCTCTTGCTGCCGTTGCCCTCACCACCAATGTTTCCCCTCTTGGAGGCAATACCCTCGGCAACATCCCTGGACCATGCTCCTCTATTGGTGGGGAGAGCACCTCTGATCAACGTCTTGGTGCACTACAACAAGAATCAGCACATGTGATTAGACATGAACATTGAACATAACATATGTGATCAGACATAAATAATCAACATATCACATGGCCTCATATGCAATGGCACAAAGGCAAAGGGATTCTCCTCATGAGCAACAAAAATAAACAATGACTTTGGTTAGCACACAAAATTGTTCATGAAGAGGATCCCCTTGCATGTCATTGTGCTACTTAGTAATCATCAGCCAAAGGAAGCAAAACACAAAGAACAAACCAATGCCCAGCTTCAGAATAACTAGCACAAACAAGATAGAGCTGGTGTTACAGGAAACCAGAACGTGCATAGCCAATTTTGTTCTGCATACCATCTGGTTCCTATAGCACCAGCTCTATGACCGCATTGTACTGTGTGTCATCACAAGCTGCATTCATAGAATAAACAATAGTTTCCTTATAATACAGAGCATTGACAACATGAAGCGATGATCCTACCGAACCAAGTCCCATCACCTTGAATATATGACAGCACCAGGTTCGAAAGGATCATCGCTTCCACTTCCTTGTGGTGCATATGTAATCATCGACAATCCCATAAATTGTGCCTCATATTAGGCATTGTGTGTCCAAGATCAATCATAACAGGCATACTATGAAGCAACCTATTGGGATCTTGGCCACAAAATGCAAAGTAATCATCGGCCTAAGAAGAAGAACATGTAGAGTAATGTGCAAAGTAATCACTATCTCATATATGATGTGCACACTAACACCGGGGAGATGAATCTGTGCTACCGAGTACAATGCACAACAATGTTTGTTATGAACAATTTGAGGTAGTACAGATTCACCCCTGGTATCATTCGATGACAATTTTAATCATCGGCATAGGAACGAGAAGATGAACTGTGCAATCTAGCCACTAATTTTCCCAATCAGAGGAACCCTAATCACAACATCTGCCTGAATGTAGCCACTAACAAGCACATATGGAACCAATGTATCGGTAGATTTAGTGCTTATGAAGGCACAACAAACAAAAAAAAGACCCTAACACATCAAATCGACCAAAACTAGCACAAATCGGTACAAATCTATCGTGATGTCACTCATACTCAGAAAATGAGTCGGGTAATAGATAGATCTGAGCTGCTAAAACCTTAAAGAGTTGGTGGTTTGAGGCCTTACAGCCATTGCTACAGGACTTGAGCTTCAGGTTTGCCAAGGAAGAAGAAGAAGCGATCCGATGGAGATCCGCTCGCCATGAAAAGCAGATACGCCTAGATCTACCTCTGTCTGCTGTCCTCGCGGTGGTCTTCAATCTTCCGGCGGGAGAGGAACCGTCGACGGTGAGACAGGAGGAAGGGGTGGTTGTGAATAAGGAGAGAGAGAGAGAGAGAGAGAGAGAGAGAGAGATGAGCGAGCAGTGAGAGGATTTATGGCGTGTGTTCTCGATGCGTCGTGCGCTCTCCTGCTCTTCTCCCTGCGTGCAGCCGCGTCCCATATTTTGGTTCCATAGGGGCTGTTCTCGCAAGAACGCACGGTTTTAGTGTTCCTAGCAGGCCAAGATTTTGGATGTTTTAAGACCCATGCGATGCGAGGTTGGCCCAGCGTGTGATTCTTTAAACGGCCTTATTTCTTTCGGCCCGGTACGGAAAACAGTGCGGCCTACCAAACACGTCCAAGGTAGATCCAGACAACATGTGTGTTTCGCATTTGAGAGGAGTCAGACATGAATTAGAATGCTGCTGGAGGGAGAATTTTACATTTTTTCAGCAATTCTATGATATTGTTTTTTTATATTGCTCACCACATATACCACGTGGTGTTCAGTAATTGTATGGAAGCATAAAGTTCAGAAAATTGCATTGGCTCAGCAGGTACCACAGCAGACAACTCAAAAGCAGAGCTGCATGAATAACTAATTCACACTGTGATGATAAAATTATTCACATTATCACAGAGGAGTATCGACAGTCAGATCATCCTCCAATGGGTTGGATAATTACAGTGCTAAAAACCAAATCAGTAGCAAAGGCTGAGCGAAAAATGGCGCGCTCCGTCGGTACAGATCATCAGATAAGAAGAGCAAGAGGACATAGATAGAGATGTGGGACGATCCAGAGTTAAAGATTTGACCAAATGAAACATTTGTGACGAAAAAAAGACCTTTTTATTAATAACTAGTATACACAAAGCTAAAAGGAGGAAAAGTAGATATTCTTCTTTCAGATTAGAAACCGCTGAGTTCAGATTAAAAAATCACATACACAGTTTCCTGGGATTCGGAGCTTTCCGTCTGTTAGTCTGATCTATTCCTGCCAGCTTGACTACGGCGGCCGGCCAAGGAGGCGAGGAGGCGGTGGCCGGACAAGGACAAGGAGGAGCGGTAGCCGCAGCCGGAGTCGTAGGATGAAGATGGCGGGCAGGAGGCTCGAGCTTGTTGATGTGGATGATGAGTGGAACACTGTCGCCGGACAAATACTCACTTGGCACCGGCAAGGCCCTGACCTCGCGCGCCGTTGGTGCGCCCGCAGACAGGGAGCTGCTGCTCATCATGGGCGACTCCAGGATCACCATCGTGCCGTCGCCCGGGTGCTCCACGGCGAGCCTGCACGAGAACTGCGGCGCCCCAGGCGCGCCACCGTCTGATCTGACGCACACCACCGACACGGCCGTGGTTGTGCCCTCGCCCACGGACACCACGAACACGTTGCGGTGCCGGTACGTGCCGGCAACAGCTCGGTCTTCTTCCCCGACGAGGAGGTACCAGCGCCGGGACAGGGGAAGGCTGAGCTTCCGAGGCTGGCCGTAGCGGACGTCGAGGACGGGGCGCGAGTGGTCGGGGCCGGAGACGTGGCTGAGGAGCATCTGCCGGGAGCCGAAGAAGCCGCACCCACGCTCCGGGCAGCCGCAGGGCGCGTGCGCGCACGCGCGGCAGTGGTCCGCGGCCAGGTGGTACACGAGGCCGCCCGCCCGGCAGCCGTAGCCCTCGTAGTCGCACATCACCGTGGCCGCGGCGGCGAAGGCGTCGAAGTCCCTGGAGTGGGCGGCGGGGCGGCCGCAGGCCTCGGCGTGGACGCCGCGGCAGGTCGCGCCGCACATCCGGTGGTCGGCGTCGCACTGCGAGTCCGTCAAGATTGAAGCAGAGGCTCTCATCACGCCATGTCGGTTCGAGAAGGAAGCAAATAATCGAAACTTGGAACGGGGTGCCAAGAAGGAAGGGTCTCACCTTGTAGATGGGCGGCTTGAGGGGCTGCAGGCAAGCGTGGCAGTCCAGCATCTCCGCCGGCACGGCCACTATCCGTGCATCCCCGGCCTGCTCTGGCGCCGTCGCCATGGTGGCGGCTACCGGTGGCACCACGGCGGGATCGCCTTCTCCGCCGCCGTCGGCGACACCCATTTCTCGTCTCCTTCCGCTTGCTTACGCCCGAGGTCCAGTACTCCAGTGTCCAACACACAGGTTGGAGATGCAGGCACACTTAATTAGTGGAATTAATACAAGAGCACTAACGCCAAGACCATGTCGTCTGGTTGAACTCTGAATTTTGACACAAAAGATTCCAAGTTACTACTGGTCGAATCTAGAATGGCCATTTCCTTTTGTTTACAGGTCGAATCTAGAATGGCCAGTTACTACTGGTCGAATCAAACCAATTAGTACTCGGGTCAAAGGGGATAATGGCGCCATTCCTCGGATGCTTTGGGACGCACTTGCATGAACCTGGGTCTCTGTGCAGAGTCTTTTCATTTATAATTTCGATGTCTTCTATACTTTTTCTCTTCAGAAATAAAAATGTGTTTATATACATTTAAATATCTATACACTAAAATATGTCTAGATACATTTAAATCTAGACAAAACAGTCAGTTATTTCTGACGAAGGGAGTAGTATACTCCCTTTATTTGGGATTATAGGTCCTACGCGTATACCTAGGTTGTTAATTTGACCAATAAAATATAACTTATATATCACAAAAGTTATACCATTAAAAAATATAACCTCTAAAGTTCTAATGGTATAATTTTTATGATATATTATTTATATTTTGTTGTTTAAATTAGCAACCTAGTTATCCACGCGGGACTTATAATCAAAACAGAGTACATCTAAAACAGGAACGGAGCCAGAATTGAAGCATGAGGGGGACCGGTAGGAACAGCTTGCCTACACGGTCTAGGGTGTAGATTATAGGGACAGGAGAAGGCTATGCGGGCGTAGAGACGAGGACGTCGGCGTGCTGGCGCCGTCGCGAGGGAAGATGGAGGCGGCGGCTGGGGGTTGCAAGACCGACTCCTTGAGGAGTCGGCAACAAATAGATTGTTTATTGATTAATTCTGAAAATCCAATTACAACTCTTATTTATAATAGAAATAGGATAATTGGGCTAAGCCCCTAACTAGGCCTGGCCGGTGGGCCTCCGCCGGCGATAGACCAGGCCGGTCATAACATCTCTCCCTGCCTGCGCAAACAACTCGTCCTCGAGCTGGTAATCTGGATAATGCAGCTGGAAGTCGTCGCGTGGTTCCCAAGTCGCCTCCTCATTGAAAGTCCTTCCCATCGCACCAACAAATACCAAGCATCACAAAGATCAAGACGAGGCACCTGGCCGGGCTGGGAGCGCGCCTCGGGTGTCGGTGGCGGCAGTGGCGTGATGGTGGCGCTACCAGTAGGGCTTGAGCAGCCCCACATGGAAGACGTCGTGAATACACGCCGGCAGTGAAGACGATAGGCCGTGGTCCCAATACGCCCAGATGATGAAGGGCCCAGCGTCGAGGGCCGAGCTTGCGCCGCGGATCAAGGATGAGCGTGCAGAGGCGCCACACCTGGGCCGCCACCGTACTCCACCTCGCGATGGTGGCCGTCATAGTAGTGCTTGGCGACTGCTGGCTCGATAAGGCGCGCCGCACTCGGCAAGCATCTCATCTCGGTGACGGAGGAGCCCGGCAACCTCCGTCCATGCCGTGGGCGCCCACCGGTAGGATCGGGGAGGTGGCCTACCATAGACCACCTCAAATGGCGTGGCGCCAGGCGAGTGGTAGGAGGTGTTGTAGCGATCGCCCGCGCAAGCCAATCCACCCAAGCACGGGTCGATCTCCGTAATACAGCAAATACATCGCAATCACCTTGTTAACCACCTCGGACTGGCCGTCCGTCGAGGTGGAACGCCGCGTCAAACGGAGTTTGACCCGCCATGGAAGAGATCCCGCCAGACATGCCCCGTGAACACGGGTCCCGATCACATACGATCGAAGGAACCCGTGTAGACGGACGATGCCATCGAAGAACGCGGGCTACCGACGCGCCGTGTAAGGGATGGCCGGCGCAATGAAGTGGGCGTGCGGAAGCGATCGACGACCACCGTGAGGATGACGGACTTGACCCCACTTTAGGGAGGCCTCGATGAAGTCCATGGAGATGTCGGCCCAGACCTGCGCGGGCACACCGAGCGGCTGCAACATCCCGGCGGGACGCAGGGTCTCCGTCTTGTTGCGCTGGCACGTCTCACACGAGCGCACCCAATCCTGGACCATGGCGCGATCTCCAGGGAGGTAGAAGTCAGCGCGGAGGCGGTGAAGGGTCTTTTGGACACCCTCATGACCCGCAGAGTGAGCCATCAACAAAGACCGTGGCGTGGGTCGTCGTGGTCGGGCACGAACACTCGGCGCCCATGGAGAAGCGATCCGTCGAGGCGCCATGGCTCGCCCAGCTCACCGTGTCAAGCTGCCGCCGCAGTGAGCATCTGGCGCTGTAGCTGACGGATGAGATCGAAGAGGCGGCGAGGGCCCGAGCGGATGCACAGAATCGCCCCTCCGAGGCGACCTCGCCATCGCGGCATGGGGCGCCGCGGCGGCGCCGCCGCGTATTGAGGCATCCTGGGCGGTACTCCACCGTGAAGTCGAAGACGAAGAGCTTGCTGATCCACTGGTGTTGCGGCACCGTCGACAGCCGCTGATCCAGGAGGAACTTGAGGCTGTAGTGGTCGGTGCACACCCGGAAAGAACGCCCCATAAGTAGGGTCGCCAGTGGCGCACTGCCTGCACGAGGCCAATGAGCTCCGCCAGATGTCATGAGCTTGAGGTGGCGGGCAGCGAACAGCCTGCTGAAGTAGGCGAGAGGTTCGTCGCCCTGGTGGAGAACAACACCGAACCCCGCTCCCGACGCGTCGCAGTCGACGACGAATGGCCGGTCGAAGTCCGGCATCTGGAGCACGGGGCCTGTCGTGAGGGCCCCCTTCAGAGCCTCGAATGCCGTGGTAGCCTCGCCGTACCAGGTGAAGGCATTGCACCGCAGCAGGCGCGTGAGGGGCGAGGCGATGAGGCCGAAGTCCCGGATGAACTTCCTGTAGTAGCCGGCGAGGCCCAGGAACCCGCGGAGGCGGGCGGCGCGGCGCCAGCAGCCACGGACGCCACCTTGTTCGCATCCATCGCGACGCAACGGTGATGACGTGGCGGTAGGCCACCGGGTCGTCGCAACGAGCACTTCGGCGCTTGAGGTGAAGGTGATGCGCTCAAGCTCGAAGACGATGGCGATATCTTGGAGGTGCTACGCCCACGACGTGTTGTAGATCAATATATCATCAAAAACACCAAAGACGAACCGGCGTAAGCACGGGCGGAGGACGCCGTTCATCGTGGCCCGAAGGTCGCGGTACAGTGAGGCCGAAAGGCATCACCACGAACTCAAAGTGGCCATGATGTGTCCGGAATGCCGTCTTGGCAATGTCCTCCGGTGCATGCGCTTTTGGTGATAGCCCGGACCAAGATCGAGCTTGGTGAAGAACCGAGCCCGTGGAGCTCATCGAATAGCTCGTCGACCACCGGAATCGGGAACTTATCCTTGAGTGTCACGCTGAGGGCGCGTAGTAATGCGAAGCGCCACGTGCCATCCAACTTGCGGACAAGCGACCGGTGCCGAGAACAGCGACGTGGAGATCCCTGATGATGCCGGTAAGCATGAGCGCCGCATCGACGCTCAACTCGCCCTTCGCAGCTGTAGGTAGCGGTGGTCGCACCGCCACCGGGCGTGCTGGCGAGGAGGTGGATACGGTGGTCACACTCCCGTGGGGGCGGTAGCCCTTGCGGCTCCTCGAAGATATCGCCATGCTGCTGCAGTAGATGGGTCAGCAGGGGTGCTCGGCGTCGTCCTCCCCGGAGACGAGCTGTAGTCAGCGGGAGCGGCTCCCCCGATGCCTTCCCAACGGATGCGGCGACCCTGGCGCCAGAACGTCATCGTCAGGGCGTCGAAGTCCCAAAGGATGGGACCGAGCGTCCGGAGAAAGTCGACGCCAAGGATGAAGTCGAAACAGCCCAAGTCGATGCCGGCGCACGTGATGGAGAAGTGCTAAATCGCCGATGGTGAGGGGCACGTCTTGGACCAGTCCATGGCATCAAGGCGGTCACCGTTACGGCCACGCGAGGTGATCCTCACGTCGGTGAAGGCGGGGCGCATGGTAGCGGCGGGCATGAAATTATGAGTAGAGCCCGTGTCCAGCAACACCACCAGGGTCTCGCCATGAATAGTGACCGGTAGGAGCATTGTCCACTAGTGGCGGATGCCGACCAGTGCGTGGAGAGAGACGACGAATGCCTTGGCGGCTGGGGGGGCCGGCTCGGTCGGCTCCTATGGGGCCAACGCGTCGGCCGCCTCGGGTGGCCCGTCCACGTCGTCCGTCTCCAGGTAGAAGAGGCGCGGGCACACGTGGCCGGGTGCGTACGGCTCGCCGCAGTTGAAGCAAAGGCCCAGGCGTCGATGTTCGAGCTGTTCTGCCGGTGTGAGACGACGGAACGTGCGGGTAGCCACGGGGGCGGGGCTCGCTGGTCCGGTCGGTGCGGGACGGGTGGCGGGCGCGACCGTAGGCAGCGGACGAGTGGGGCGTCCGCCGCGGGCCGGGGGCGCCGGTTGCACCGCCTGGGCGCGCTGCCGTTCAGCGCCAAGTGCATCTCCGTCTGAAAGGTCTGCGGTGCACAGAGCTCACGTCCACGCGGATGTAGTCGGAGGCGGCCGAAGCGAAGCTCGGCGCTGTTGTACCGTCACCGGAGCGTGGCACGCGAGGGCACAAGCGGTCGGCGAAGTCTGCCGTGTTGGTGAAAGGTAGCGCCCAAGCTCCGTCGAGCGTACGCCGCGAATCGGGGGCAAGCGGAGGCGAAGGTCGCGAAGCGGTCCCATGGGGCATGCGCCCTCGTCACCTTTCGGCGAGTAGTACCATGTCGGGCGGCGCACGTAGGTGATCTGAGGCGAGCGAGCATGCGATCCGGCGAGTGTGTTGCCCGCGAAGAATTGCTCGCCTTGGTTGAGCGATTGGCGGGTCGTCCGCCGTCGTACGTGGCGAACTCGATCTTGGCGTAGCGCGGGGGAGTCGATGCGGCGGCGCCCTGGCCTTGGTGAACCGCATGACTGGTGTAGGTCTCCGCGACGCGGGAGTAGGCCGGCGCCGGAAAGGAGGGCATCGGAGGGTCCCCCGCGGTCATGTAGACGGGTGGGGGAGGCCCCGACGGGCGCGTGGAGCTCGGAGGAGGATCGGTCGCCGTCACCCAAGCAGGAAGCGGCGAGGGTGATGGCGGAAACGGCACCTTTGGATGGGAGGCCACAGGGGCGGGCTGGGGCCGCCACGGTGTCCATGGGTGCAGCGGCTGGGGTCGGGCGGACACGCCTGGAAGCTGCCACACACCGATGTGGAGGGTGGGGTGGGGGCGGCCAGTGGCTGGGGCGGCACAGGAAGCCCCTGCGTCCCTTGCAGGAAGAGGCGGAGCCGTGGACTGCGGTGGTGAGATCGCGGATGGCCGTCGAGACCTCCTGCTGTGAGAGTAGGGGGGTGGCGTCGGCGGCCTGCGCCATGGATGCCGCGACTCCCGTGAAGGGCGGCGGCTGCGACAAGGGCGGCGCGGAGGTGGGCGGTTTGGGCGGCGGTGAGGAGGTGGTGGTGGCTGGAGAAGACGACATGACCGAACGAGGACAATCTGATACCAAATTGGTAGGAACAGCTTGCCTACCCGGTCTAGGGCGTAGATTATAGGGACAGGAGAAGGCTATGCGGGCGTGGAGGCGAGGATGTTGGCGTGCTGGCGCCGTCGCGAGGGAAGATGGAGGCGGCGGCTGGGGGTTGCAAGACCGATTCCTTGAGGAGTCGGCAACAAATAGATTGTTTATTGCTTAATTCTGAATATCCAATTACAACTCTTATTTATAATAGAAATAGGATAATTGGGCTAAGCCCCTAACTAGGCCTGGCCGGTGGGCCTCCGCCGGCGATAGACCAGGCCGGTCATAACAGGGACGAAGAAATTTTTTGGTCACATAAAAGAGAAAAGATCAAAATATATTAAGTCTCATCTATAATTCATGTCAACTTCTTGTGGCATAATTGTTAAGATCAAAATATATTAAGTCTGATCTAAAGAACGTTTTGGAAGCTTTTTTATGGTTTCTTTGTTGAGGTACAAATCCAGGATATATTGCATTTTTCAATTGGAGATCTGTGCGATTTCTCGAAGTGTTGCAACCAAGTTGAGATCACACTTTAGCCTTTGACTTAGAAAATTTAGTGTACATAAAGTCTTCTATGGTATTGTTGAGCAATGGACATACAATATTGAAAAACAAAGGAGGGAATCTAAGGTGCGTTGCTGACTCTGCAAATGACAAATAACGCAGCAGACGACAAATTGTTTCATTAATGGGAGATCATTGGTCCAAATGGACTAAAAGCGATGTTTAGAAGAAAAAATTAACAATTCAGGTCGAGGTGTAGAAACCGACCTCTGCACCGGAGCCGGCAGGAGAGCGATTTTGCAGATCGCGAGGAGGGAGATGGCCAGGATGATGAGTTGATCGGGAGGCCTCTAAACGGCATGTTGCCAGGCTCTGCACCGCGCTGCAGCACTGCTGCGTCGACGACTCCTCGCCGTTTCTGCTCCTTGTGACGAATTTGAGGCACGGCGTGCCGTGCACGACGTTGCCGCCTACACCGGCGCCGTTGGCGCTAGTAACACGGCAACATAACATATTAAATCACGGATGGCAACCTTGCACATTGAGAGAAAGGCATCACACAAGGCAAAGGCATACATCCACACAGATCAACATCAACCTATGAACATGAAAAGCATATTTACACTAAGTAGGTCACAAGTTGAGCTAGATTAAGCACTTAAAGGCATACAAATTGGGATATTTCACCCAATCTCGAAAGGCCGATGCCCAGTCAGTACGAATATAACACAAGTCCTAGAATCATTTCCTTTGGTACATGAGCTTTCGCACATGTAGCAAAGTCTACCGTTCAAATGATAACAACTTTAACACCCCACCTTACTAATAAGATGAAATGCCACTACAGCGACTAGAACAATTGAAGGATACAAGCCACAAAAGTAATTCTGCAAAGTTTCCCCTGTACCGGTGGGCATCCACGACACGCAGTTGAATAAGAGTAACAAATTAGCCACAAAAGTAATTCTACGGTATTGTTGAGCAATGGACATACAATATTGATTTAATTTTATCGACATTAGAAATTAGGGGATATATCCGATTTGTGGGCCTTCTATGATTAATAACTCTCTGAACTGAAAAATAAAGGAGGGAATCTAAGATGCGTTGCTGACTCTGCAAATCACAAAGAATGCAGCGGACAAAAAAATGTTTCATTAATCGGAGATCATTGGTCCAAATGCAGTAAAAGTGATGTTTAGAAGAAAAAATTAACAATTCAGGTCGAGGTGTAGAAACCGAACTCTGCACTGGAGCCGGCAGGAGAGCAATTTGCAGATGGCGAACGGCATGTTGCCAGCGAGGATACGGCATGCTCAGTCTTCACTGGTGAAGACCAGCTCGGCACCGCGCTGCAGCACTGCTGCGTCGACAAATAGCCAGGTGATACTTCTCGCGACGAATTTGAGGCACGTCGTGTCGTGCACGACGTTGCCACGTGCTGCCGCCTACACCACCGCCGTTGTCGCTAGTAACACTGCAACATAACACATTAAATCAGGGATGACAACCTAGCACATTGAGAGAAAGGCATCACACAAGCCAAAGGCATACTACACATATCAACATCAACCTATGAACATGAAAAGCATATTTGCAAATGCATAATCACAAACACCGGGGACATTATTGAAAGCACCGAGGCACAGAAATAACGATGCAATAGTTCAACATCGTCATATGTTGGCATCCCAAGTAGGACTGCTCAAATTAATCTTCAATAAAAAGACATCAATGGAAGCATAAATGAAATGCATACCCAAAACTCATCCTATTGTGCACCGGTGGGTACAATTTTTAATGTTGGTTAACCAAGCACAACGACAAATTTTAAGTTGTTACACTAAGTAGGTCACAAGTTGAGCTAGATTAAGCACTCGAGGCATACAACAAATTGGGATATTTCACCCAATCTCAAAAGGTTGATGCCCTGTCAGTACGAATATGACGCAAGTTCTAGAATCTTTTCCTTTGGTACATGAGCTTTCGCACAGTCTACCGGTTCAAATGATACCAACTTTCACACCCCCACCTTTCTAATAAAATGAAATGCCACTACAGCGACTACAACAATGGAAGGATACAGGCCACAAAAGTAATTCGGCAAAGTTTCCCCTGTACCGGAGGGCATCCACGACATGCAATGAAAAAGAGTTGAAATGTGGCTTTATAATAATAAACTTTAACTTTTCTAAAAATTAGGCTAGCGATTTACAATGTTGTAATAGCCAGGTGGAATCAGTGTTTTTACATATACATGTACATGCTGAAACAAGTTTATAGAATATATTTACACTGCTATACACATTTGTACATTTAGAAAACAGAGAAGAGAACATGACTTATTTACATCATACAGAGGCAGACCTCGAAACAGAGACATCGACTGTTTGGTTAGCGGAACCGCTGAAATCGTATGGGACCAAAAGAAAAGCTTCTCTAGGGTGCACACCATCCCACTCGTTTGTATTTGTAATAGAGGCCTTCACTTGCAGGCAGTTTTCAGGGTTTCTCCGACTAGCTGCTTTAATTTCATAGGAGAACTTCCAGTTCAGGTCGCCGTTCCTCAGGCAAACCACGGTAAACGCATGCCCAAAGGGCGTCATGTTCTTGTTCAGAAGCAGGAAGAGGTGATCGTCCTCTCCAAGAAGAACCAGAAACGGCAGGGACAACTCCAGGTTTACTTCGAATGGCTGGCCATATACGAAATGCAAGCAATCAGCGCTGTGGTCTACGAGGAAGTGACCTGACCAACATCCAGTGAAGCCTTTATATCGACAGCCAGGAATAGGGCACGTTGATGGGGCAAAGAGGCAGGCTTCTTCGTGAGTGCTTCGTTGGGTGTAGCTAACCAAGTCGCAGCAGCCCCACTTGGCGTATGCGCAGGAGGACTTGATCGACTCGACAATCTTCTCCAGTGCAATATTTCGTGCAAAGATAGCATCGTGCGAACAGACGTGGCACTTGTTGCTGAGCCTGGACCAGCAGGAAAAGCATGCTACATGGCCATTTTGGCACTGGAAAATACACAAAAACAAGCTATGATCGCAAGAGCTGTCCAAAATTTTCGTCTCATAACAATATAGTCCTCTGTATGATTACATATAAGGATAAAGCACGGCTATCAAAGGCCCGATCCAAATGCCAATGTGTAGTAGATCGCCATAGTGCGGGAGATAATTTACCAGAGTATACTAATTCTGCATCTGCAGCTTGATTTGCACCTTAAAGATGCATCAAAACATTATGTGGATCACATGGCTTAAGCTTTCTGGACTCAAACTTATGTGTTCAGAAAAGTAAATACTGGTTTTAGTACAGTATAGGGCATTATAATAGGTTTAGTAGTTCTAGTATCGCTCATTCTAGTATTGCTTCTTTCCAAGTCGTGGTACTCACAGTTCTACGAATAAACGGGCAAGGACATTCGAACATTCGAGTCTGTAAGACTAAACTATAGATCAGTGTGATCTATGTTTCACACTTCTATGCTGATTTCATGATGTTAACAATATATAGGAATGCTACCATTAAGATCGAAACTGTATCTTAGAAGGAAATGGAAAAGAGGAAATAAGCCAAAAGTAAATATGCAACATGGTAACAGATTATCACAGTGCCTAAATTAATGCAAAGATTTTTTCCTTGCTGTTGCCTATGTGCTTGTTGACAAGATGCAGATCAGAAAACGTTACAGCGAGTGTCAGATCAGCTGCAGCAACGGTGAGCACTTCACTCAGATATTATGCATTCTTAATTTCTTAGAGAATGGGTTGTCCTTTCCTAATTGGGCGTTTCGAACCAAATTGGTAAGCAGAGCAGATTAAGCAACATGCGTCCATAATTTTGCAGAGTGGAATACAATCTAAAGGTGTTATTGATGCTCCCCCATGGAGCTCCCAGGGAGGTCTGATGTTGTGAACCGTACGATCGGGCCTCCAGGGACATCTGGGCCGTTGGTTGCTGGTAAGACCGTTTTGCCCACGACTACAGTAAAAATCTGATGTGTTGTGTGCACCGATTTTTTTACACAGGTTGGTGATGCTCTCTACCCAGGTTCGTTAAGTTCACCGAGACGGCCGGCCCCGCATGCCGGTCTTGTTGGTGGAATTTTCATTGGCCTATTCACGTGTGTTCCTCGTCTGGCAGGGGCAGCAGCCACTCGTCTCCCCCAATCCCCACTCCCTTATCTCTCCTTCTCCTTCCCAGGTTTCTCCCAAACCCTAGCCGTCGCTAGCCCACGGCTGCATCGAGCGGACAGAGGAGCTGCAGCACCGGAGCCTGCGGCGACGGGGCTCGCTGTGGCCGGCGGAGCTCGAGGCGGAGTGGCGGCTGCGGCGGTGGAGGAGATGGGCAGAGGAGGGCGACGGCGAGGTGGGCCCATGGTGGCGAGGCTTCGCTAGCGGCGGCAGCACGACGAGGAGGCTTGAGCTGGCTGGGGCGCCTCTGGCGGGGCTCGGGAAGCGGCGGCTGCGGCGGAGGAGATGCGGAGGAGGATGATGGCGCGCGAGGATTCGCGGACAAGCGGCGGCAACCGTCTTGTGCCGAGGAAGCGCGGCGCTCGCGGGTGGCTTCGGGATGAGGCGGCTCGGCGGGAAGGAGACCATGGTGTGGTTACTGCCCTCTCTCCACCTCTTTTCCATCTATTGTATGTACCCCTGATATTTTGGTTGCATAGGACATGCTTATTTTGACATATATGTTTTTTTTCACTTGTCATCTGGTGATGCTTAAACAATGGGGGAATGCCTATTAATTCAACACATCATGTGGCTAGATTACAAAAACGATTCATGTAGATTTCAGAAAATTTCTATTTCCCAACTGAATATTTCAAGGTGAACAGATTTATAGTACAGAGCATTAGCAACAGAATCTTCAGAACGGTACTTTTTTGGTGATGTAGACATTGCTCCCCCTTTACCTCTACTCAATAGTTTGTACTGACTTCTACCTTGCAATCTTAAATTTAATCGTGAATGGGTGTCTGAATCATTTTTCTGGTAAAGATAGACTTGTATTATCTTTCAAGTAGATTCTAACTCATTGCAGTTTCATTGCTTTCTTTATTTCGTTGAAAATCATGCATTGTATTTGTGCAATTTTTTATAGCAATATACAGAATACAAAACTGTAGTACATGCCACTGAAAACATGGTTAGAGGCTCCAAGCGCGTGGGTTTGATCTTATAGATTAACCAGGCTTACTACCTGTTTTAATTTATAACCACTGAACCATGACATTAGTTAACGTCTACTTCCTTCTTTATCCTTGGAGTAACACAACATGTCAAATATGGATAGCTATACTCCTTGAATCCTTAAAGTTTTTAGTGGAGAAAGGTGCAGCATAAATTTTAGGGATGCGCAGAAATTTGTATATGAAAGATTTTATTGTCTAAGATTGAAACCCAAGTACATGCTTCAAAGAATCAGAAGTACGTCTCAATCATGTCAGGCTTATATTTAGAGATATTCCTATATGATTACATTGAATCCATTACTACCTTGTGCTCTAGGGATTTTTAAATATTTCTGCTGAGATTCATTCAACTCAATCGAGTGATTGGTATTTTTTATATGATGCATATTAGATTATCCCTACAAATTTGGCGGCGGGGCTCGGGGAGCGGTGGCGGCTGCAGCGGCGGAGGAGGATGACGGCGAGGCGCGAGGATTCGCGGACAAGCGGTCGGCGACAGCTCTTTGTGCAGAGGGCGGCACTCCTCGCGTGGGTGGCGCTCGGGACGAGGCGGGCTCGAGCGGGGGAAGGAGGGAGACCATGGTGTGGTTACTGCCCTCTCTCTACCTCTTTTCCATCTATTGTATGTACCCCTGATATTTTGGTTGCATAGGACATGCTTATTTTGACATATATGTTTCTTTCACTTGTCATCTGGTGATGCTTAAACAATGGGGGCATGCCTATTAATTCAACACATCATGTGGCTAGACTACAGAAACGATTCATGTAGATTTCAGAAAATTTCTATTTCCCAACTGAATATTCCAAGGTGAACAGATTTATAGTACAGAGCATTCGCAACAGAATCTTCAGAACGGGCATTGTTTACCTCATTGCAAAACTCTTTATTTCTTTGAAGTGTAGATGTACGTATGAAAGTGATTAACTTGGCAAGATACTCTCAAAGAACTTATTTCTGCTCATTTTTATTTGGAGTGTTGCATATATGATTTACTGGCAGTAGAACTTTCCAAGTATTGAAGCTTGCATCGTTACTAATATGACTACATGGTTAAGTTACTATTACATTTGCCATGATTTCAGGTAATCAGGTCATTCACGTAACAGGTCACTAATATGACTACATTGTTAAGTTATAATCAGGTATTTTAGCCACGTTATCAATTTATAATTTCCCTACTGCATAAGATATGTTGTTTGTTCATGTGACCTGCATATATATGATTCTACATCTTGCAGATATATATTTGGCAGAAACATCCAATTCCACAACAATCATGTAGGTGTGGGTATTTCCCTGCAAAAAATTACGCGAGGCCATGCTTCTATTCTTCAACACCTGTATTTTCATTTCATACTAAAATACTTCATCCAGGCTTTCATTACCAGGACATCCTTTATTGGCCATCTTGGAGGGATACTTCCTGGTATGTCCAATCTTTGGCTCAAGTGATCATACTCCAAGCCAGATTTGCCTGCTCTTTCGATTTTCAGCCATTGAAAATGTTGTGAGTTGGCCAGTGAAATTTGCTCAGATAATTTTAAGGTGAGTCCTTTGTCAGGGGAGAAGAGTTTTGCGCCGTGCATCCAATGAAATTTGTCAAGGCATGTGGAAATTCATTTTCAATTGTCATGCACTCCTATAGTACCCGTAGGTTTAGGTATTCTTTCGCTTTTGACACGCCATTGTTATCACCCCTGTCTAATATGTTACTGATCTGAGTAATTTCATGCTGGTTCCAGCAATTATATTTATGATACTCTCTCTATTTTCTCAGCTTATACATATAAAATGATTGAAGACATCCTTATTCATGTTTCCGTTATATTCCCTGCAGGCCCTCATTAGACTATAGTTAACACGTATCAGATCTGAAACTAGACGGTGTTCTTGAAAATTCTCAGTTTATAGACTGTTATAGTCGGATCCAAAACATATAATGGTTTCTTGGTCCTTTTTACTGTTTTCCTGATTTCATTACCCATACTTTTTTTATCTTCCCATTTGCTCTAGGGTACATGCACAGCCGCCATAGGCAATATGGCTCTGCCCTCATTTCTCTTTGCATCAGCCTTTTCTGAACTCGCCCTGCCCCATCTGTCTATCCATGAAGGTAAGAAATTAGCATCAGTATTCCTCTCTTTCTGTTAGATCTCTTTACGCTTTGCATGCTAGCCATACTGTTGTGTTTCTGCTAAATGAGCAAATACTTGGCACTGTCGTTCAGGCACAGGAAGGCATCCGTTCCATTGACTAGGTGCATAATACATTTGGTATTGCCCTTTTTTTCCAGTATCTGATAGGCCACAATTAACCATTTGGTATTGCCCTTTTTTTTCCAGTATCTGATAGGCCACAATTAACCATTTATCTGATAGGCACAAGAAGGCATACAAACTCTATGTCGATGCTCTGCTAGACTACGAACCTTAGCCGTCTCCCACCGTTGCTTGTTGTACACACTGATGTGAGGTGCAGATCGTCGAGCGGATGCATGCTGTTGTGCCTCCTATTGATTTTTTAGATTATAGATTTTATCCTTCAAAAGAAACTTTATGGTACTTTGTTTTGTTACTATATTTCTTTCTATTGTAGTACACAACAGTTACATATATATACAAATTACCAAAAGTTCAGTTGGCACTGAAACTTGCATTTTATTTTTCAGAAATTAATTGAATATGTAGCCTACTAAGTTGATGTTGGTCATCCCAATCTATATTTTTTATATGGGTCTTTCAGTTCATTTCTGATAGCTGGATGATAGGTAATAGAAATAATATTTTTTGCTGTTGTTTCATGGATGAACTTTTCTTATATGTTGCAAACCAAAGATAGTGTTGAGTGCAGTAACGTTTTTTTTCTCCGGTTGCACTTGTGATTGATCAATGGTTTTCTCATCTTTTCATTTCGGGTACCACGGACTATGGGACGCAAAAGTCAGCAAACCAGCTGTTCTATGTGCTCTGAGTGTGGATGTGGAAGGGGTAGGATGTGCCGTTCAAGTATGACGGAGAGCATAACATGCTCTGAGGCTTGAGTGATTGATACTATGAGGGCATCAACTAGATGGATGGCCTCTCCAGTAATCCCATGAGATGGACCAGTGGGCTGCCTTTGACCGTTGACTGTTTATCTTTGTCGAAAATCTAAACTGCATTAATCCTACAGCAGTAAAGCCACCTGGTCAGAGTTTCCATGCTTTGAAACTCATGGAACGACCTTAGTTTTCAAAGTGTGCATGACAAGCATGGCACCGTATTATATGTACAGATAGAATGCTAAGAATCATGATAGAAAATTATGCTTTAGTAGTTATGTTGAAGTTTAAAAAGGTAGGTGAGTGACACCGGCAGAAAACTGTCACTTCGATGCAAATCACTTGTAGCATGTGTGGGAGATTATTTTGTACAGGGAAGGACGGGACTTTTTGGTGTAGAAATCCCGTTTCTTTTTTTATATCTTCAAAGTCAACCAGCATTGATTTAAATAGAAGGTTATCTACCGCTGTGAATTGTGCATTGCAAGGAACCAAATTATTGTGAAAGAAGATCAAATTTGCCGTCTAAACATACAGTTTGCCCGGTGTAGAAAAGACAACTTTAGGGTCCAGAGAAGACAGCTTTGGGGTCCAAAGCCAAAGCCACGAAAGAACCGTCCGTCACAGCTTGAAGTAAAGTCGATACAAATAAACATGGATTGAAAAGAGAACCAAGGATTAAGTCATGCTTCACTAAAACCATAGATCAACAGAAACTTTGGTTGCCAAAATAATCTGGCAGCCATTGTTAGTTGACAGTACAATGTTATAAAAATAGACCATAACGACAAACTCCTATCCTTAACACGCATCGTCGGGCTCGATTTATGTAAACCAGCATTTTTGAACGGTGGACAGCTCACAATCACTCTACAAGCTTAATAGAACAAAATTAGCCGATAAATTATACAGTGGTGTATATTACAAGAAATATTTATATTGGTATTTTACTACTTCCAATTTTAGCTGCATATAAGTATGAGTATAACTGGGTGGTGCGCCAAGGCGCACCCCTAAATCTAGTTTGGTAGAGTAACGAGCTTCTTTACCTGGTAGAGGGGAGGGCAGAGGGGCTCGAAGCAGACGGAGCAGTCGAGCAGGTCCGGGTCGATCCGCATGCTGATCCCCGGATCGCCGTCCCCGCCGACCCTCCGCGCCTCCAGGCCGTCACCGGCCGCCGCCAGTTTCCGGGCCTTGGGGGGCGGTCCTCCACCGGCCGCGCCGTGGCCAGGGCCGCCGCCGCCGTCACGCTTCCTCTTGTCGTTCCCAGCGGTGGCGGTGGCGGTGGCGGTGGCGGGAGGGTCTTCGTCGGCGTCGGCGGCGTCGTCGAAGGAGAATTTGGCCATGGATTTTGAGGGAAATGGAGTAACTGTCGGTGGCTTGCTTGATTTATGTTGTTCTGCAGCGGCGAGGGGAATGCACGATGGAGGAGGCAGTTGCCAACACATCTCTCTCCGCTCTTTCTTTCTTTTTTCTTTGACGCCTCGACAGTTATCAAGCTAACTGTTAATAGGAAAAACAATAGTACACAAAAAAATTTGGTTTTGTTATACTCAGCAACAAATCATTAAATTTCTTCTGCACATTGGCTATCATTTTTTAATAGGAGTATTTACTACTAGAAAAAATTAAAATTCGTTTAAATTCTTCAAGTGAAAGGAAACGAAATAACATTAGACTAAGGGCTTGTTTGTTTGGGCTGTGGCTGACTGACTGTGGCTGTCTTGTGTCAAGAAAAAGCTACTTCTCCGAGTTTGACTTTTGGCAACTTGGTACGTGTGCTAAGGAATTGTCTGTAATATCCCTGAAATTAATATAACACGTAAATTTCACTATTGAAATGCATAAACGCATATGTTATTATTACATACCATATGTCACATATTGGTTTGTCCAAAATACATATCCAACCATTAAACAAATAAAGATAGTCGCATAATGAACATAGATACATCCACACCGATCATCTTCTTCTAGCATTGTATAATGCAGTACCAATGCGATCACGCGTTGAGTTCATGTCTACTGTGTGTAGTCCACTAGGAGCAGTATCACCGACTGATGTTGCTGATTGCCTTTGGACCTTAGGAAGATAGTCCTCATCTGCATCACACCGATCAAACTGCTTGTCGCGTAAGTTGGAGTCTCTAATGAAATTGTGAAGCGCTATGCAAGCAAGAATAATTCTTTTCTGAGTAACCAGACCGTAAGAAGAAATATACTTCAATATGCGCCACTTGTTTTTCAATATACCGAAGACACGCTCGATAGCATTCCGGAGCGATGAGTGTAGATAGTTGAAAATCTCTTCCCTATTTGTTGGTCTCCCTTCTCGATGAAAATCTGGTATGTGGTATGTGTTCTGCTTGTAAGGAGCTAAGAACCCTTTTCTATTTGGATAACCAGAATCAACAAGGTAATATGTATCTGCATATGAACAAAAAAAATTAAACAACTACGATAATGCATTTGTAACTATGTGTACCATGTAGACAAAGATATAGAAAATTACCACAAGGAGGAGTCGAAAACTGTATTGGATACTTCTCAATGGCGCGTTGTAGAATGCGTGTATCATGTGCCGAACCAGGCCATCCAGCAACAACAAAGGTGAATCTCAAATCGAAGTCACATATCGCCAGAATATTCTGTGATGTGTAACCATGCCTTCCTGTATGGTTAACCGTCTCTTCTGCAGGTACTTCAACTGGAATGTGTGACCCATCTATGGTGCCAATGGCATCTTTGAAATGAGGCCAAAAGCGTGCATCTTGAAGTCTTGGATGCACATCCTTGAAATTTCGATCTACTGGCTTTATATTATCCTTACCCAACTTGTTCAAGCAATTCAAAACCATGTGAAACTTCCTATGAATTGTTTCGGTAGAACGACTAAAATGGTTCTCAACTTGGCTAAATGACTGTGGTCCTCCAACCATCCATAGAAACATATCTAGGCATTCAACAGATGACATGTCTCTAGTTGACACCAATCCATATCTAGAAACTAGAAGGTTATGCAATTCATGAAACACATCTGGGTACATTCTAAACATTCTGTAGCATCTTTTCCTATTTTCAAGTTGTTCATTCACCCATTCAAGTCCAGTTTGCTCCGGAATCCTCCTAGGTTCTTTATTCAAATACTTCTAGCTATAGAGATTACCATAGTACCCCAACACGGCAAGATCATGAGCCACTCCGAGCAACTGTCGTGTCCTTTCTAGTTCGTACTCACGATCATCGTCACCATCATCCATCTGCAAAGAGAAAATTATAACATGTCAAAATGCTTCACACATTAATTTACTAGACACGCATCAATCAACAAATGCTTCACACAACAACTTACTAGACACACATCAATCAACAAATATTATCACCACAACAATTTACTAGACACGCATCAATCAAGAAATATTTTCACCAAATAGTATCCATAGTGGTACAGGAATCGAATAATAAGTAGTAGTTTCACAATCATCACAAATAGTCATGACCAAATAAAAAGGAAAGGAATAATTCATGGTACACACAAGTTTTGCAATGATAAAAAATAAATGGTGCACACACTACTTGTTCATCTCATCGTGTGTCCTCTGGAGCCAATCGAGCCTGCTCTCAATTGTTGCAAATGCTTCAAACACCTCTCTTTGATCCTTGTTCATAGCTAGCTTGCCTGCAGTGTACATGATATCAGTTCCTTCAAGCACTCCACAATCTCGAATCATACCTAAAAATTCCTTCATAGTTGGGACCTCATCACCTTTGCTGCCAGAACTGCCATCGGTGTGCCTTGAAACAATTGTGTTCAATGCATTGTTGTAAGCCGAGAAAAAATCCTTCTCTACATGCTTACGCTTCCCTGTTTTCTTTGAGCTAGCTTGCCCGCAGGTATCATCATCAAGCATTATTGGAGCTTCATTGCCAGTTTCTTCTTCCTCACCTGCAATGGCAGCTGATTCTCCAGTGACATGAGCTTTCCTAAACATAACATCCTGTTGTTCCAAGTTGGCAGGTGGACCATTCCTAAACTTTGCATGGTCAGGACGAATCTAAAAATAAAAATATTACGAAGATATCAGTCCAATGATCATAATAACAATACAAAATAAAAGGCAAGTAAAGACATGATAACTTACAGCTAGGTGATTCTTCCACCAATCATCATCTGCATCCATAGTTTTTGCTATAGGATCCCAACCTAGCCCGGTCGCATTTTGCAATTCCATCCACCCCGTGTAATCCTTCTTCATAGCATCCCATTTGTTCTTGAATTGCTTCTGTGTTCTTCTATCTCCTGTTTTCTCAGCAAATTTGTCCCCAAGATTCTTGTAACCCTTTCTACTCAAGCAACCCCCCTCCCTATTGTTGCCGTTCACTTCCTCCATACAAATGTCGTAGAAAACTCTAGTGTAGTATGGATTCCAAACCGCCTTCGACATTGCAAATGAATCTCAAGCTATAACAGAAAAATTTATGAAAGATAGCCTTTTATTTTCACCAAAAAAAGTGAACAATCACTTCTATCGAAGCATATCAAGTTAGTCAAAATCATATGTGACGCAAAAGAAGATACAATGCTTCACGATATTTTGAAGATTCTCCTTACCCATGGAGTACGTTCTGAGCAAATTGACATCCATTTACTAGACAAGCATCAATCAACAAATGCTTTACACAATAATTTACTAGACACACATCAATCAACAAATAATATCAACACAACAATTTACTAGACACGCATCAATCAACAAATATTATCACCACAACAATTTACTAGACACGCGTCAACCAACAAATATTATCACCACAACATATACACTGATTTTTTTTGCTTTTTCTCCTGAAATAATTGTTTTTAAGTCAATGCTAAGAGCCATCTGATATAAACCGGTATTAGATTTCAGCAGCCTAGTTGATAGCTTGACGATGACTAAGTCATACAGTCAATGAGAATATTCATAAACAAATAAGATGACACTATGTAGACCGAAGCAACCGAATCTGACTGGAAACAGCTAAATAAGATGGCACTACGCAAGTATAGTTGCAACTAAATCTGACTAGACAAACGGTATGAGTTTAATACAAGCACTGTTCTAACCATAACATGGAAGTCGTTCTCTGCGAGTAGGAGGAGCCAAACAGACGACGTTTTTAGTCACACCTACAGACCTGCCCTATACCTGCGGCACCTAACAACCAGGTTCACTCTAAAACAGCCAAGTTTATGTCAAATCCTGATGGGCAAGAAGCCATTGTAGCATTCATGCTAGTGCAAAGTGATGTGAAGATCAACATCAGATAACTATAATTTTCGACTAAGAAACAACTGTTAAGAAATATTCACTCCCAAAAAATAAATCCCTAGAGTCCATATATATCAGCCCCAAAAGAAAACACATGTACGCATACCAGTTATAGCAACATTTGAGCTCATGCACCTTTCGGCGAATCGGCAAAAGCATTACCTACCGGACTGATCACCTAACTAACAACTGGTACTTATATTATGTACTAGAACATTTTTGGATTGATCATTATGTAGTACTCCCTCCGACCCATATTAGTTGACTCAGATTTGTCTAGATTTGAATAAATCTAGACACTATTTAGTATATAGGTTCATCCAAATTTTGACAAATCCAAAGTCAAGTAATATGCCTCGGAGAAAGTACTATTATTTTCCGATGCAAAGGGAGGGATGACACGGTTCCCCGACTGATTTCAATTTTTAAACAAATAACTATTACCAAAACAAGAATGATATCTCCGTAGAAACTGATCAAGATTAAACTGATGCAAGCTTGGGAGTGGGAGTCAACACAGATTATGCAAGCTTGGGAGTGGGAGTCAACACAGATTCTCAGGAAACAAACACTTGGTACACGATGAGTCAACGCCTAAACTTGATCAATACAGCAGAAGAGTGTACGGGGGAAGGCACTAACCTTTGCGACAGAACAGGGATCTGCGGCGGACAGGAGAGGAGGGCCGGCGGCCAGGCACTCGGGTGAGATGATGGATGGATGGAGAGCCCGCGTAAGGAAGAGGCGGAGAGGAGCTCAGCTACCGCGGCAGGTAAGGCGGCGGCGGCTGGAATCGCGCCAGGTCTGGATCGAGGATGAACGGGTCAGGTGGGGGCTAGCTGAACGATTTGCAAAAAAAAAGATCTCTTGCTGCACGCGTGACGGGTCGCGTGGGGGTCGCGTCTCGCGGTGGCATTTGGCTAGTAAAATTTTGGCAAAACGGTTCGCTGCCTCGCGGGAAGCACCTCGGGACGTGCTTCCTTGTATAGCCTATTTTTGCAACCACTTCAGTCAAAGCCCACCGCGCAGCTATTCCGTTTGGATCGATTTTTTGGGTTTTTTTAGTGGAAAGCCACCAAAAGCCTAAACAAACACCCCCTAAGCCCTTAATATTATGTTAAACAATTAACATTATCATTCGTTTAAAGCATAATTCAATCATAATAAGTAGTTTCACATGGCAACTAAAGACCTTGAGAATTTTTAGATGTTTTCATCGCTCGAGGAAAACTTGGAGAAGATTTTCTCAAAGTTTACTCTGAAGAAAACAGGGCTCCCAAAATGACATCGACCGTGAAACACAACGATACCATCATGAATGTTGCGTCCTTTGATAAAAGCCGTTTAGTTTAAGTGAACCAATTCGCGGTCAATCGGTGAAAGCTTGGAAGCAGAGGCTTTTGGCCGCCAGTTTGAAGATGAACACCTTAAACGGACTAAAGACGAACACGCTATCTAGCACACACATTAGATTGGGTCAAGCTGTGTGTTCATCCACTTGAACCTAGCCCCACCATGACATATATAGCTCCCACACAAATACCTTGTATCATGGTGTACTAAGTCACTAGTGACGTGCCGTTGTATCATGGTGTAAGTCATTACTGATGGGCCACTTTACTGACCGCGCCGGTTGGTGACAAAAACATTTGTAACGTGAGGCACTGCTGACGGGTAGCTTGGGGCCACTGGCATGCTAGTCCGTACTCAAATGAGTATTTTATACTAACAAATCTGAACTCTAGGCAAAACGAAAGTTGACCCCCTGGATCGACGGTATTTTTAATTTGAACTGAATTTGTACATGTCGGCATCACCGTTTTTGGCCAAACCCCAAAATTTAGGGAGGTCGGTGCCAGAATATTTGGTGCCGAGCGAGCATGGTGCCTTGGGCTGGGTGTCGTATTAGCTTGGCGCCAGATAGTCTAGCACCGACGGTTCTTTGGCACTCTAAAATGGTGGCCCCTACCCTCACGACTTGGCCTCCAATTAAATTGGAGCCGATCTCAGGGATGAGACTCCAAAATAGATTTGCACAACTGTTAGATGTGGCATTAGTTTTGCTAGAGATCAAATTTGTCCAGAAACAAATACAGTACTCAGACAAGGACGGGATGAATTGTCAGTTTAATATCGAAGCTACTATTTCTTGGACGGAGTCGATACCATGTGTTCCCATGTTCTGTGTTAGAATTTGAGGCATATTTGATGTTGGGCTTTTGGCCCATAATAAATACAAATTCTACAATTCTCTTTGGCCATTATTATAACAACTCATGTGTGTGCTAGTGATGCCAAAGTTTAGTTTCACATTGCTAGTGAAAGGAGAGTTGGACCACCTTGTCTAGTAGAGTGTTGCACCACTCACTAAGGTGTAAGAAAAAGAGAAGCCCTCGCGCACTCCTCCTCCGACGTCGTCTGCCTCACCACGCCTTGCCATGACGCGCCGCAGGTTGCGGGTCGTGGGCTGTTGAACCTTAGCCGTCACCAGCAATTAGATTGCATCTGCCTACCTGCGCATCGCCGTTCCACCTCTCTGTGCTGCCCTCTGCTATTCCATCCCGCCGGCTACGTGCACGGCCGTCTGGGAGAGCAGGCCTCTGGAACCCCGTCTCTCTGATCCTGCACCGGGACCGGGAGAGAGGCGATAAGTTTTTTGGGAAGCGTCTAGGCGCGACTGCTTAAGCTCTTCTTCGTCCGGCTTCCTCGACTCCATCGCCATGTCTGACGACGCTTCCAAGCAGGCTGCTGCTACCTCCGGTGGCGGATCCACTTCTGTTGCGCCGTTGGTTATACCATCGACGAACTCGTACATGTTCTTTGCCTTCCTGTTATTTCCTATGATGATTACTAGTATTGCAGTATGCGTAGATGTGCTAGGTTTTCACTTGCCTGTATGGTGCATGCTACTATGAGTATGCTAGTTAGTCTTGAAAATTGTTCTGTCATGATTTACACTTGGATTAAATTAATGCGAAAACTGCTAATTATTTCAACAATCTCTATGTATTTATTTTGTTATTAAGAACTAGCATAGTGGCTCCTCGCAAATGCGACGGCAGCGCTTTTAGTTCACCAAAAGTTTTAGTTACTTAATTTGTGTGATTTGAAGATTTCTCTTTCTTCCATTTAATTTTTCATTATTTAATAAACATTATTTAGACATGGATGCTACCTTGAAGTGTAGAGTTGGCATTTAATTTCTCTATTATTATATTGTAGATAAATGATAAAAAGGGAGCTATGAAACAATTATTATGTACTATAAGCTGGTATAGAGGAAAAGGAAGAAAAAGATCTACAATAAATAATATCTATCCATTGATCTGGTGGACCCTCATATAGATATGATGATATTACTCAATTTTATCTATATCTTACAATTTTAGAAGTTATTTAAAGGAAAAAAGTATCACACTACTGAATCAGCATATCTATTAAAAAATATTTGCTCCACATTAAAATTAAAAATAATTTCTCTCACTCCTAGTGAATCTCTCCTTCTTCTAGTTCACAATTATCCATTCCCAATACTCACACCGTTCCATTACAGACCTTCCTTTTTCCCGACTGCAATTCAAATCAGCTTACTGCGACCACATACCAGAATCAAATCGCCGCCGTTCTCGCTGGTCTCCTTGTCCCACAACAGGGGTGTGAGCTGCGGGCTTGTGTGAGTTGCGGGCTTGCGGCTGTTGGACGACATGCGCTTAGTCAGAGTTGTTAGGGAAGTTCTAGAACAATATGCAGTTCCAGAACGAAGCTAACTTTATTGTTTCTACTCCCTCCGACCCATATTATTTGACTTCAATTTGAATGTATTTAGACAAGTTTTGTGATAGATACATCCAAATTGAAGTCAACTAATATGGGTCGGAGGGAGTATGAGATTTCAGGAAAGTTTATCCTACTTCCACTTAGAAACAATTTATAGTAATATTTCAAATCTTAGATATGAAAACGATATGTACCTGTCTTTTTTGTGTAACACCGTGGGCTGATAACTTTAAACTCCATAGGCACTTGTGTTGGATCTTTCTCCATACTATTAGATCACCGCGGTTATCTCAAGCTATTTTCTCAGGAAAATAAGATCATAAGTTATCCTCGACATGTCCTGCTAATTATTTGAAAGGAGCACAATATGCAGTATATGTACAATATATTACGTCATATTAGGATTCATACATGAAAGATTTTCTTATCACTTAGTAATCAATGTTTCAGATCGATATAGTGACCGTACTTAATTTAAGCTAGAAAAGATTATCGGATATTCACAAAAGTTTACTCTGGCTCCTCGGGAAGCATATGCTCCCTTTAACGAAAAAATGTTTGAACTTGTCAAGCAATTAAAAAAATTATGCGTAGATCTTCATATTCAATATGTGCATGTAAACCTTTGTGAAAACTTACATTTTTGTCTCACATGTAAAAAGAAAAAAATGTCTCATGAATTTACTTTTAATAGCACCAAACATTGTCTTTTTCACACTATCCAAAACAAAAATCGGGTTTCCATGAAATGACTCAAATAGCATATAGAATGTGAAGATGAATGTGCGGATTTTTTTCTGGTTTTTTTAACATGTCAGAATTCTTCTAGAATCCATTTTAAATGAAAGGGGCACATGCTCTTGGGTGCCAAAACTCCATTCTCACGCATTAATCATTTTCTTGTAAAATGTTGGAACTTGTGAATTAAAATCTTTACAACAATATTGAAATTTACTATTTTTGTTTACGATAAGAAGAACATGCAAACATGATAAAAATAAATAACCATTTTTCAAATATTTGTTTGTACATATATTTTTTTTGTGCCAGAAGTAGCAGTGTACCTGTTTGCCTGGAAAAGTTGGGCCCATCTACGGACTTGATGCACATATAAAATGTAAAGATGAATGTGTAGAATATTTTCCAGATTTTTTTAAAATTTTGAAAAATGTGTTTAAAATCCCTTTTAAATGACTCCCGGATATTCATAATTTTCTTTCGGGAAATTTACTCTCAAACCGGTCGGACAGTTTGCAAAACCTGACAGGAAGTATAAACGCATCGTGTTAGCTAGAAATAGAATCATTTCGAAAATTCAAAATATTTTGTAGAACAAACCGTCTGTCCAATTTAAAATCCGTTTTCACCGTTGGACTAGTCGCGACGAGATCTTCAAAACTAGATCCCATGTTGATATGTTTTTTGATATAAAAAAATCGGACCAAAAAGTAATCGACCCCAACATGTGATTTATCCATTCCATAATATGTAAGTTATCACACCCAGTAACACATAAGTTACCCACCATATAAACGTGTTGGATAGAGATGTTTTCGCATACATGCTGAGCAAGTTTAATTGGAACGCAGTAGGCTAGTTATTTGGGTACCGAGGCTTCATTCAAGCGTCGACGAGCTATAAGGTCTTGGTAACCTAAAACTCTTCGAGGCTTCGTCACCCGTACGCCGCAGTAGCGATAATGGACGATGAAGTTGAGCAACTAGAATACTGGTTGCGCGTCACGTTGTTTATTATGACTTAGTATGGTGGGTGTTTGAGCATAAGATCCTATAGATTTATATCGTATATAAAAGAAGCTTAAATTTAGTTTCTTTAGAAAAAATATGTTTGATGTCTGACGCGGTAGCCTTTCGAGGTTGAGTAGTTTGTACGCGGCGAGAGCGGCAATGAGCGACGAGATCGAGCCGTTAGAATAACTTTTTATATTCTATCTGTGGTTAATTTTTTAGTGGTGGATAACTTACATGTTATTGGGTGGATAACTTACACGATGAAGCATGGATAACTCTCGTGTTACTGATGAATAACTTGTGGGTAAATACAAAACTTACCTATTCCTAACACGTGATTTATGGATAATTTTATAATGATGGATAACTTACATGTTATTGGGTGGGTAACTTACATGCTGAAGTACGGATAACTCGTATGTTACAGGTGGATAACTTTTGGTCAAAAAAAGTTATCAGAACATACCAACATGAGATCTAGATTCAAAAATGTCGCCGCGACTAACCTAACGGTGAAAACAGATCTTAATTCGTACAAACGGTTTGATCTAGAAAATATTTTAAATTTTCATATTTGAATTGAGCTGGCTAATTATAAATCTTGTCGTTTAGTCTTAGAAAGGTACCATGCATGCAATTGCTGACAAATTCCTATCCGATCGCCCGCCAGATTTCTATATTTTTAGACCGGTCGTAGTACAGTCCTTTTGTTTTTTAAGTTGGTACTTGTTAAACAAAAAAGGAATTTCATGTATAACATGTAGAAGTTTGCTTCTATATATTCTATCATCTGTTTCCATATTTTCTTTCTATTTTGCAAATATCTATTTCTAGTGAGTTAATAATATAGTACATTATCATGTTTTCTCTTAGGCTATACAATTTTGCATGCATGTTTATGTCGACCTCTTTGCATGTACTCTTCGTTTGGAAATATAAGATGTTTTAGGTTTGTGAAGCTAATGTGAACCTAGACGCTAAAAAATGTCTAGATACATTTATTTCACAAATCTAAAACATCTCATATTCTCAAATGGAGAGAGTAGTAATTTTTTTATCAAGCTGGACATGAACTGTTTGTCCAATAGAGCAAACGAAATTTATTGGCACATAGCCATATTACTCAGAAACTCTGCCAACTGTTTTTTCTTGTACCTAGATGTAGACAATCAATCTATGGCTACTTTTGTTTCGTAAAAAAAAAACTATGGCTACCCATTAAATACGTAGCTACTTTGATTGACTTTAGGAGTATATGATTTGAGATACCACCCGTTAGTTCCAAACCTAACCGTCCCAGCCGGCCGCTAGCCAACTCAAATTTGACGTGACTACTAACTTGAAATTGTACGGACACAGTTGAGGTAGGCCCAGCTAATCATCGCTTTAAATTTTTTTTTAGGTGACTACCAACTTGAAATTGGTACGGACACGCTTGAGACATATATAGTCAAAACGTTTTACGAAATTAACATAATCATGGCCGCAAATAGTAAATCCAACGGTTAAAATAATTCTAATGACGTAGATCAATCTGATGTTTTGGAAAAACATTTTTATATTGCTTTTAGTATATAATAGATCCTGCAAATCAAGGCACTTTATGATGGAGAGGACATGTTTGCACGTGGTATAATAATCTCCAAAAAGCCCATTGTTTTTTGTTTATAGGCGGAAGTCGAGCTAGCTACTCTCCTCTCTCACAGAATGTCCTCCCACTGTAACGCTAGTTTGAAAATGTTTTAGTTATTCAATCAATATTCATCAATTGATTTTATATGCACGAGATTTTTGCCTCCAGAGTTCTAGTGATCCTATTATTTAAAAAACGGAAATTATATTTATGAGTTTCAAAAAAATTCTGGAAGTAGCCAATGATCTAACCCAAAAATCTATGGAAAATCAATTCTAAATACTCCCTCTGTCTTGAAAATGATATTGCAAAATTAGTTTAAATATGAATAATATATATATATATATACAAAATAATATCTAAATACATTCGTATTTTTAGATAAATATATGACATCCTTTTTAGAACAAAATTAGTACTTTATATTTTGAGCTACACAAAAATAGAAAAAGTACATGTTTGAGTATGCATATTTTCAAATCTTCAAATTTTTTCATATATTTACTATTTTTGTGTAGCACACAATACATAGAATTTCGTATTTTGCATGCTTCTAGGATAAATCGTTGTCAATGTCTATTTTTTAGATTTCTAGAAACATATAAATATAGTTTTTAAGATTTTAATATTTGTTTTTGCATTTTATATGCGTTTCCCAAATCCCAAGTGCTTTATTCCAATTACTGTCATCTGAACCGTTTTGGTACTCCTATCTATCTTGAAAAGGATGTTACCGAGCCCCAAAGAAAAAGATGTTCCTTCAAGGATATTAGAGATACTCCCTCCGTTCTGAAAAGCATCTCGTGGATTTGTCTAAATTTGAATATATCTAAAAAATATTTAGTACATAGATTAATACAAATTTAGACACATTTTTGCCATTCTGTAAATTTTTAGGATGAAGGGCTAATCTACTTCCTCTGTATCAAAATAGATGTAAAATTTTTGTCAAAATTTAGATGTATCTAGACTATAAATAATCTAGATACAACTAAATTTAAATAAACTTGTGACACTTATTTTGTGATGGAGTTAGTAGATATATTCTTTGGTATGAGGGAATATACGTCACGTCTCATCGAACATATTCTTCTAGGGGTTTTGCTTGGCTGCACATAATTTATTCGTGGACAACATTGTTTAGTTTTTACAGCCCAGGCCAGGGCAAGTGGCAGCAAAAGCGCGCGTGCATGATTAGAGCATCTCCAGCAGTGACAATAAATGGGCTTATAGCTCCTATGCGACGTCTTTACATGGAATTGGAAGGAAAGCGACATCGTTGAAAAGAATAGCTCGCATACGACGGTTGTGAGGCAGCTAATATCTCAGGGCCACACGGGCCTTAAAACGGTCGTAAGGACACATTTAACTTTGTTCCAATATTAGGGTTAAGCCAAACCGGTTGGTTGGGACAGCCAGTCAAACCAACCGCTTTCGACCGAGAGCGCGCGTAACACTGACTGTAGCTTCCCCGACGGTGGCGGCGGACCCGTTCTCGGCGCCGGCGGCGGCGGCACGGCAATTAATTTAGGCGGCGGCGCTTTCGTTCGACGACGAAGGTGGTGAGTGCCATTTGAAAGCTAATTCCTCTCCCATTCTTCTCAATTCGAGATCTGAGCGTGCCCATTGATGCTAGATTGTGGAGGCGAGGGTGTGCTGAACGGCGCGAGGGGAACGATATGGAGCATGGAGAGGGACTTCTAATCGGTATATCCCGTATCTCCGCACTTAATTTCTCTAAGGTTGAGCTCTCGCTTCCGCTAGCTCACAAAGGCCCGCCAAAACAGGGGAGACGATGTTGCGCCAAACCTTCAATTTCGCATCAATTTCTTTCCTCTAGGGCTGTTTTAGTTGATGGCAAGACGCAGATCATTGAGAGAGACACGGTTGTTAAATGGGAGGTGGAATTAGAACATGTTGATCACCAAGAGCTAATAAACATGGGAGAGGAGGCGAAGGAAAATGGTGGAAAAATTGGGGATAGTGTGGTTTGGGGCGAGCAAGAAGTTTCTTTGTTACGATTTGATGATTGCAAATGTGACTATGTTAGGGTTGAGACAGGGAACATATAGTTGATGAAGTCGATGAGAGAAACGGTTGGACAAGCAAACTGTTCGCTTTTTAGAGCTCATTGATCTAAAACCGATTCGAGGGTTGGATATGTGGCCTCAAGTCGGCTGCTCAGATGGTCGAGGATGATTGGGCTGCACAAAGGCAAGTAATGCCTATACTTACTGAGTTGGAAGTGTTAATGTGGAGGATGATGATGCTAATGCACAAGGGAGGTTGCAGATGGTAATGCACAAAGGATTGTATCATGATTGGAATTCAGTTGAGATACATGACCGCCGATTTGGTCATTGCACCAATAGATGACATTGAAATGGCAAAGCTTTTTGGCATTCCTATAGATGATGAGACAAGGAGAAGAAGAGGATGAAGCTGCAAATGATGGTGACAACCATTTAAGAGATGAAGAGGCGATATAGATCTAGAGTTGTTGGAAAATGCTTAGCTCATGTAGATGATGCACATGATGATGAGCTAGTAACAGTTTATGACAAAGAGGACCCAGTTATTGAAGTTGGGAGATTGTTTCCAAGCATGGATGAATTCAGGATGTGTTTCAGACATATGCAATCAAACGTGACTTTGCTACCAAGACTATGTGGATCGATAAAGAAGTTCTATGCAAAATGCATAGGTTATGATGGTGGTGCCAAGCCTTGCAAGTGGTATATATCGCTAGACGCCAACTGATGGAAGGACAATAAGAGTGAATCAAATTCCAAAACCTCATACTTGCATTACAAGTTCTCAAACAGTTACAAAGATGACATCACAATTATGGGTTGCGAAAAGATCAAGCCCATTTTAGCCACAACACCAAACAAAGACCTTGCAAAGAGACTGAAAATAGACTTGGAAAAGCAAGACCATTAAGTGAATTATACTACAAAGGTGGAAGGCAAAGCAAAGGGCAATGAAAGAGCTATATGGTGATTGGGCAAATACCTTTCGAATGCTTTATAACTTCAAAGCGTATAGAGAAGAGGTCACCGGCAAAGGTTGTGGAGATAGATACCGAGGTAACAAATGATGGGAAAGTCTTCTAAATTCTTCATGGATTTAAAGCCTTGCATCGATGGCTTCAAAGCAGAGTGCCATCCATATTTGAGTATAGACTCATCTTTCTTGACTGGAAAGTGGAATGGTCAACTAGCAGTATGCAATGCTTTAGATGGACACAATTTGATGTTCCCTGTAGCTATTGGCATGTTTCAGTCTGAGACAGAGGCATCATGTACATTGTTCATGATGCAGTTGAAAATATGCATAGGGCCGCTCTCCATTGGCGGTGCACAGATGCATGTAAAGGTTTAGAAAATGCAAGTGAAGATTGTTTTCCTCATGCCGAGCAGGGAGTGCTTGACCATATGTGGATGAATTTGATCAAAAATTCAGGAGATGATTTTGGACGATGTGGCCAGCAGAAGATCTTACACCAGTGCATACATTCATATCACCTTGAGAAGATTAAGGCGGCATGCTCGAGGAGGATAGGGTCAAGTTTTGTACATGGTTGGAAACCTACCATTCTCTTTTATGGTACAGTCTGGTTTTAACACCGCCATCAAATGTGATCATATCAACAATAATTTGGCGAAAGTTTCAACAACAAAGTGAAGGAGTTAAAAGACTTGCCTGTCCATGACATGGTTGACCAGATCAGGATCATGATCATGAGGTTGTGGGAATTGAGAAGAAGGCTTGGTGATGTTCTTCAAGGAGATAAGCTTCGTGATGTTGTGCAGCAGTAGTCAACAGGAGCGTAAATCTTGCACATTTGCGTGTTGAGAAATCCTCATTGTGGGGTGAAGTCGAGATACAAAGATCGGCAGAGGCATGTTGTTGACACTCAATTGCATGAATGCACATGCCTTGAGTGGCAACACTGGAAGCCTTGTGAGCATGCCATACTTTTCTTGGCCTCCAAACACAAGCTAAATATGCACCCATATTTGCATGAGTATTATTCTGTAGCAAAATTCAAGGCTGCATATGGAACACCAATTCCAAAGACTTACAGATCGGCCTCAATGGCTGAAGTGGACATTCAGTTCTCCTTGTGTCCTCCTTTGATGAAAAGAAAATTTGGCAGCCCAAGCGTAGTAGATTCAAGGCTTGGTTTGAGAAAGGTGGAGCAAAGAAGAAGGAAAGAAAGATGAAAAGAAAGATGCCAAGCCAAAAAGGGCCCAAAAGGTAACAAGAATAGATGCAAACTCAGGAAGAACTTGGACACCGAGCTGGCTCTACCAAGTGCGTATACACTGAAAAGCCAAAGTATGTTCATCCAAAATCTATCCCATTTCTTGTTGATGATTTTTCTCCCCACTAACTTGCTTGTTTTCGTGTGGAAGCGTGGAGAAAAGGCCCACCTCTTGTTGTTGACGAATGCTGGCGAAAAAAGGGCAAGAATCAATGGCCAAAGAAAGAAGAGAACTAACCAGATCATGTTTGGTGCCGAGGTGCAATCAACTTGTTGTTGAGGCTCGTGCAAAATGAGCCTGTTGTTGAGGCTCTGGTGCAAAATGAGCCTGTTGTTGAGGCTCTGGTGCAAACTGACCAAGTTGTTGAGGCTCTGGATCATGATTTGGAAGCTCTGGTGCAAAATGAGGGAGAAAATGAGCCTGTTGTTGAGGCTCTGGTGCAAAATGAGCCTGTTGTTGAGGCTCTGGTGCAAAATGAGCCTGTTGTTGAGGCTCTGGTGCAAACTGACCAGGTTGTTGAGGCTCTGGATCATGATCATGAGGTTGTTGAGGAGGTGCATGAGGTGAAGGAGACTCTTGGACGTGCTGTGGGGAGGCCAGATGGTAATCGTAAGAAAAAGAAGAGCATAAACCTATTGTGTGGTGTGAAACTTGTGAAGGAGAAGAAAACGAGGGGTAAGAAGAGCCAAAAGAAATAGACATTTGTTATTGTAAACATTTGTTATTGTTGTAAACATTTGTTATTGTTGTAAACATTTGACACTTGTTATTGTAATAATTTGGCACTTGTTGTTGTAAACATTTGTTATTATAATAATTTGTCACTTGTTGATAATTTGGACAAAATTCAAATATGATGGTAAATTTGAATTTCAACATATGTAGCTATGTCACTTTTCTATGTTTGTATGAGCTTCCAACGTTTTTCTCATATGTACAATACAACTCATCCTCACCCTGATCCCTTTTGTGAAGTACAACTCACCCTCACCCAAAATGGGGTAGAAATGGGCTCCAAAGCTAGGGTAAACCACCCCATTTCTAAGCAAGTTTTTTTTCGACCATTTCTAAAACCAAGTTAGATATTTTTCCTCAGAACTATGTCACATAACATGACACCATGCGAAGGTTTTGTATTTTTTTTGATTTTTTTGAATTAGTTATGCACATTTGAATGTCTGGTCAAACTTGAAGGGTTTTCATAAATATTCTTAGCTAGGGGCTGAGGCTCGCAAAACTACCATTGGATCTCTGATGAAATAGCATGTTGTGAACCTAAAAATTTTTTTACAAAAATCATCAGCATGGAATCATGTACCTGTAGTTCATATCTTACCACTTCCAAATTGATTCTACAGGATTTGTCTTTTTCACCAGGGATGGAATAAAAGGTTTGAGATACTTAGGTTGGGAAATTGTACATTCTAGGTGGTCTAGTATTTTTGAAAAATAGGATGTTACCATTTGAAACTTCAATTTGGTGGTTGCTTCACAAATCCCCTCTTTCTAAGACTCGTAAAATAGAAAATGATTTTTCCGTATGCCAAAAGGAAAACTTTGTGCTACAACATTGTTAGTCATCCCATTATAGACATGCATGCCAAATATGGGCACATTATCACAAACTATGCCTTGATTCTAGCCATATCATTGGTCATTTGACCCGAAAGCCAGAAAACCTCGGAGGAGATAGGTCATTTTGTGAAGGGTTTTTGAAATATGATCAATAGACCAAGTTTGATATTTTCCTCACAACTATGTGACATAACATGACACCATGCGAAGGTTTTGAATTTTTTGATTTTTTTCAATTAGTTATGCACATTTGAATGTTTGGTCAAACTTGTGAAACCCGCTGATCGCATCCTAAACCCCGCTAACCCTAAGGCGAATGAGGACCGTAGATCTAACCCTAGCGCGACATCGTGGCCGTCCGATCGCGTCTTTTAGAAGGATTCCGCGGTGTCTCGGGCGATCCGTGGAAGGGCTTGTTCGCAACCCGATTGGTTGGCGTCTCTTAGAAGGATTTCGTGGCTAGCTCTTGGCGATCCGTGGGATGGATGATTCGGAATCGATTGGCTTCATCGTTTTACGTGCAACAGCGTGGCATGCGAGCGTGGCATGCGAGGGCGCTGGGCGGGCTGCACCATGCGGCATGCAGCCCTCTAGCGCAGCCTAGCTATTTTACGTCCAACAGCGCGCAGTAAATAAGTTTACGTGTAACAACTTTCTCCAATCAAACTTACTCCCTCAGGTTCATTGTAATAAATGAGACTTTGCATGATACCACATCTATGTTATTTTGGCTTGTGGATAGCCTTAGGCTGGTCATAGTGCTAGTAACTAAGACTAGTAACTTGCACATGTTACTAGTTGATGTTACTACCTTCATAGTGGGTGATAACATATGTATGGTGTCATGCAAGAGCTAATTAATTAGGTTGTAGACTCATATGATCTTGGTTATGTGTGATGTTATGGTAACTAGCTAAGTTACTACCTCTCTCTCTTTCTTCATTAATTGTCATGCCATGTCACCAATTTGCCTAATTGGCATTGCATGTACATGCATGTTACTACCTAAGTTACTCTTATGGAATAGTCTTATGGACTACTTTTTGGCTTGTGGATAGCCTTATGGACTACATAGTGGATGCCCAAGTGCATTGGAAAGGTAGAAGTACATTTTTTGTGGACAAATTTTGAAGCCAAACGTACACTTATTTGTGGACAGAGGGAGTATGCATGTCACTATGAACAGCAGAAAAAATATCAAAATCTAAAATATGTAATAAATATAACGTACATCGTTGGCACACTCGAGACCGTTGGACCGAGCGTGGCATGCGAGGGCGCTGGGCGGGGCGGGCTGCACCATGCATGCAGCATGCAGGGTCGGGGGCGGCGGTGCAGGGGTTACAGTACGTCGCATCTTAGCTATTTTTTTTCTCTCTTTCGCATTGATCACGCCCGCTTCCCACACGCAACGCAGCGCACGCGTCTCGTCTCGGCGTCTGGGCGGGCTGCACCATGCATGCCCTGCAGCAGCTGCCTAAGCGTCATGCTTCAGCTATTTTGCGTGCAACAGCGCTGCCCCATTAAATAAGTGTACGTCGAACAACTTTCTTCAGTCAAATTTACTTCCATCTGGTTCATGCGCCATACAAAAAGTCAATATTACTCCCACCGATTTTTCTTGCGTGTGTAAAAACGAACGAGTACCTTGGTACTAGATTCCTGCATTATCAAATAAATCAAGGCCAAATTATATTTTCCTTTTATTTTCACGCCAATGAACAACTACCTTGGACGTTTTTTCTCTTTCGCATTAATGCACATGCATGCATGCAGGGGCGTCGCATCCTAGCTATTTTTTTCTCTTTCGCATTGATCACGCCCGCTGCCCGCCTCTCTTTGCATTGATCATGCATGCAGGCAACGCAGCAGACGCTGCCTCGCCTCCGCTCAAGCGCCAACGCGACGCTGATTCCCACGCCCTTCACGCTCCGCCCTCAATAAATAGGCAAAACGCCTTTGCCTCCTCATCTCATCTTGCCCCTCATCTCTTCAACCTCGAGCCCGTCCCTTTGCCTCCTCCCAGCCGCCCCCCAAACACTCCGACCATGGCCACCTCCCCCTTCCGCCTCCCTTTCGACAACGAACTAAGCGACGAGGACAACCACCCGGACCACAAGCAGTGGTACGAGCGGGAGACCACGCGCCGCCCCAAGCGTGGCAAGAAGGAGAAGTCCCCGCCCTGCCCCTGGGGAGACCAGGGCCCCATCGTCCACAACCCCGTCCCCAACCTCCCCGGCGGCGGCGACCTCCCCTCCGAAGCCTACTGGGCTAAGGCGGCGAAGGAGGAGGCAAGGGAGGAGGCTCGCATCGCCAGGTGGGAGGAGAAGGAGGCCCAGCGCTCCTTGAAGAAAAGGCGCAGACGGCAGGAGGAGGAGCAACGGGAGGCCAATGGCCGGGCCTTCCGGGAGGAGCAATGGAAGCGGGACCAGCGGGAGAGGCTGGCGGCGTGGAATGCGGCCCGGAATGCGGCTGCACCGGCACCGCCTCCACCGCCGATGGAGTAGGGGGTTAGGGTTTAGGGGCTAGCCCAGGGTTTAGGCGGGGCGCCTATTCCGCCCCTTCCCCTATATTATTGTACTTTTTTATTTTTATTGTAATGTTATCGATCTCCCTATCTAATATAAGTAATGTTATCCCAATATTATCGGGCCCCAATATTATCTATCCCTTGTTTCATTGCAATCTGTGTTTTATTTTTATTGTATTGTCATTTGTCAAAACACCTAAAACAACAAGTGTATAAAACAAAAGACACAAAAACAAGTTCATATAATACTCGTGCAATATTTATATATTTACAAGTGTATAAAACAAAAGACACAAAAACAAGTTCATATAATACTGTGCAATATTTATATATTTACAAGTGTATAAAACAAAAGACACAAAAACAAGTTCATACAACACATGGTTCATTTTCAAATAAGACATTTACATATTTACATAAGTTAAAGGAGCCCAAGTTATGTTAGTTAAATGGATATCCTTGGACTTCATTTATATATGTACTTTTGCAAAAAAAAAGATTGCAACCTGAGCACAGTATCTGCAGATTCACACGTTCCTATTTAGATTGTAACGTGAGTACCATTTTTTGCCCAATCAACATATAGTTACTATTGGGCCTGGATACGCCCATTTTGGCATGACTAGGTTATATTTGGGCTGGCCTTTTCAATCCTCGTCAATTGTTTTTTACTTTTCAACCCTCCTCCTCGCACACGGGCGCCCGCACACCGATAAAAGGAACACCGATAAACCGACGAAATCAAGAAACACTGCTTCAAAACAGAGCAGCTCAAAATTAGCCCGAATTTGTGTTGCATTTTATTCAAGCCAAAGACATAGACCATTACATCCATTACAAAGCATCACTCGAACAACGATCACATTGTCTAATGACTAACGATGAGGAGATAAACTAATCCGAGAGATATTACACAAAAATAAAAAACCGCCATCGATTGTCCCGCTTCTTCAATTCGATGATTTGCCTTAGCTGCTTGTTCATCTTCTTTAGCTCGGCCTTCACTTCCGCATCCACCGTAGTACCAGCGGAAATGGGGTTGCCACATCCCAATTGCTCCACCACGGACGGGTTTTCGAGCTCCCGGATGCTACCTCCACCCCAATTCGCTCGATGTACTCATCAAGCCACTCAAAATGCCCACATTTTGGCAGTTTCAAATCGCAGATGAACCCTAAATCCCAAATTCGATGAAATGCATGAAATTTCGAAGAAAAGCGAGAAATTGGCGCTTAACACTCAGATCTCACCTTTTCCGGCTCGGGCTTGCTCACACTTCACAAATTCCGACCAATGTTGCCGTTCTTGTCGGATGTGACAAGCCGCCTGTGGGCGCGGCACGGGGCAATCGGGCACCTCCTCATCGGCACCGCACCATACCGAGGCCATGAGCGGTGGGAGGAAGCGAGCTCGACATCCTCACGGCGCGCCGCACTTGCTCGCCGGAGAAGAAAACAGAAGGGGATGAGATGCTGGAACGGTGGCGGGAGTGCTCGGGTGCGGGGACGGATCGGGGCCAACGGCTCTCTTCAACCATAGGGTGGGTCCCACGATATGAGGTGGACATCAGGTGAGTTCCGCCGTGACGTGGAGAGGCTGTGGGTCCTACTGTGCTCAGCTGATTTGAATTCGTTGACGGTCTCGTGGGGTTAAGTGGAAGTGTCGCACGGGAGCTATTTGCCGCTTCAGAAGTGTCGCGTGCGAGCTATTCTTTTCAACGATGTCGTGTTCCTTCCAATTCCATGTAAAGACGTCGTATAGGAGCTATAAGCCCGACAATAAATTGGCACTGCGCTAGAAAACCATTGGTATGCAGCTCGTCGGAGTCTATTTTGCACGTTCCAGCAAAAAATTAGTGCATGCGGCGTTTTGCACTATCCAAAGCAGTATATTTGGGGCGTGCAATACAGAGCGCGCTATTGCTTAGGCTCGTAAACGAACAAAACGGCCACTGAAACTTCACTCGCGCGACGGACCTATCATCCGCCACGGAAACTTCCGTCGACGGCTCTCCTGGCCCTCCGTCCTGGCCGCCCGTGCGTGGACTCCGGTACCCGCGCGTGGAGGAGTGCCACCGGCCCTCCGCTGCCCGCTCTTGGCCCTCCGCCGCCGGACCGCCTAGCCACCCACGCGTGGAGATCGTGAGCCCGATGTCCATAGAGCCGCAGATGTACCAAAGAATCCGTTTCACCGCTGTCCAATGAGAATCGTGAGGCGCGTGCATGTAGAGACAGACCTGCTGTACGGCATACTGCAGCTCCGGGCGAGTGAGCTTCAAGTACTGCAAGGCACCAAAAATGGAGCAATAGTGAGACGCATCCGTAGCCGGTGATCCAACGGTGGCGGAGAGCTTGGCGTTCGTGTCAACAGGAGTGGCCGCAGTAGAACAATTAAGCATCCCAGCACGCTCAAGAATATCCTAAGAGTACTTCCGCTGATGAAGAAAGAACCTATCTGCGCGGCGTACCAACTCAAGGCCGAGGAAGTAGTGAAGCGGACGGAGGTCCTTGATGGCGAACTCAGCGCGAAGACGATCAGTGAGCTGTCAAAGAAGAGCGTTGCTATAGGCTGTCAGGATGAAGTCATCAACATAGAGCAGCAAATAAGCCGCATCAGAGCCCAGTCGGTAGACGAACAAGGACGCGTCGGAGCGCGTAGAGCGGAATCCAAGCTGATGAAGAAACGCCGCCATGCATTGGTACCAGGCACGCGGTGCTTGCTTCAGCCCGTACAGAGAGCAGGAGAGAAGGCACACATGGTCGGGATGCTCGGCATCAACAAACCCAGTGGGCTGCTGACAGTACACTTGCTCCGAGAGATGTCCATGAAGGAAGGCGTCGGAGACGTCCATCTGGTGCACCGGCCAATCTCGAGAGACGGCAAGGTGCAGAACAGTTTGGATCGTGCCCGGTGTGACAACTGGAGCAAACGTATCCATGAAGTCGACGTCAGCGCGTTGACGGAAGCCTCGGACCACCTAGCTTGCCTTGTAGCGCTCTAGTGTACCATCGGAGCGCAGCTTGTGCTTGAACACCCATTTGCCACTGATGATGTTGGCACAAGGAGGGCACAAAACGAGCTCCCATGTCCATTTTTGTTGCAGGGCATCATCAAACTCCTCCTGCATGGCCGCATGCCACTGCGGATCGCATACAGTAGCTCGAACGGAGTTGGGTATCGGCAAAGGCGCATGCGTAGAGGCCACGCATGCATAGACGTTGGCGGGGTAGCACGTAGAGGGCCGGTGCACACCCTCACATGCACGTGTAGGGTTCGCAGCATAGAAAACAAAAAAATTCCTACGATCGGAACAACTAAGTACTAAGATCTATCTACTAGATACAAGCAACGGGTGGATATACATCCATAGAATACATACCCTCAAAGATTGAAAAGCGTTAACGAGGTTGTACTCGTGGATGATGTAGTCGAATGCTTGACGATCTCAAGATCGAGAAGAGGTCCATCCAGTCCAGCAGGTCCAGCACCATCAATTCCAGCACCGCAAAGCAATGGTGCATCCGTGATCACACACACGTTCGGGTATCCCGAGAACCTCCACGCCCTCACTCCAGCGAAGCAGCGGCAACAAATCCTTCCAGATAAAGCCTTCGGGAACATGTATATCGCTGATCCGAGACCATGGGGAAATTCTAAAGGGGGAGAGAGATCCTTCACGAGGAGGTGTAAGAGTGGAGGAGGGGGAGGTTCTCCTTATATAGGAGAGGGGGTAGCCCAAGGGGGCATGGCCGCCGGCCATGGAGGGTGCCCACACCTCTCCCTCATTCATGTGGTGGAAGCTCCACTAACATAAAGATGACCCTCCATTTTCTCCACTCAAATTCCCATTAAATTTCCACCAAATTTAATGTAATCTCTCTTTAAATAAAACCTATTTTATTTATTTATTCAAAATTTTGTTAATTACTTTAATTAACAAACATTCACATAAAACCCCTTACAACATTTTAATTTCACATGCAGAACCAGTTTCAGCAATTTCAACCGAAACAATTCCGGTGTCTAGTGAAATAAATTCATGCGCTTTCTTTTTATTTTTCTGGCATATTATTTGCTCCGAATGGTGTCACCCTATGGTTCACGAATAATGCAGTCATGATCGAGACCCCTCTCCGATCAATAATCAGCAGCGGGACCTAGAGATCTGTACTGACTCACACATATTCAACGATGGCTTATGTGATCGTGTGAACCTTATACGCATGTAACTCAATCCCTTTGTCTAGCGATATATTACATGTCCGAGATTCGATCATCGGTATCTCCATACCTAGTTTGATCTAGTTACCGACATGTACTCTTTTCTCATTTCCGTGATATAACATTCTAGTGATCAAATCCCTTGCTTGCAAGCTAACTAATGTGATATCACCGAGAGGGACCAGAGTATATCTATCTGTCATCGGGATGGAAAAATTCCACTCTTGATCCATGAGCCTCAACATAACACCTTCGTAGCACTGAACCCATCATTATAGTCACCCTCTTATGATGTGACGTTTTATGTTATCAAGATACTCTTCCAGTGTTAGTGATTGACATGATCTCATGGTCTAAGGACTAAGATTACTTTGTATGATGTTATAGCAATATAAACACAATGACTAATGCTATACTTCAGATGAATGTTCATCACATCACTCCAACAATGTTGTGATCGCGTTATTAACAACATCCAATGTCCATGATCAGGAAACCTTCGATCATCTTGTTAATCAACGAGCTAGTTTATAAGAGAGGCATAACTAGGAACTTTCTTTTTGTTTATTAAACACACATGTATTATTGTTTCCGTATTAATACAATTATAGCATGCAAAATAAACATTTATCATAAACTTGGAATATACATAATTACAACTTTATGATTGCCTCTCAGGGCATATTCCCTTTAGCACGAGTAGTGACGCCTACGGGCGGAGGTGGCGGCGGGGTAGCAGCCGAACTTGATGACGACGAGGAGGCCGACGATGCAGTGGCCGGCAACAAGAGCACCGGCGACGAGGGGGCCGTCGATGATGGGTCCGACAACGAGGAGGCCGACGAAGAGGGGGCCAGCAAGGAAGATGTCGGCGTCAATGACGATGACCCAGCCGCCAAGGGCCCGGGCGTGGCAGGCGCAGCTGCCAACGCAGGAAGCGCGGCGCTGGCAGGCTGCTGCCGCGTGCTGTCGTGTAGGGGCACCCAGATGAGGGGCGACCGACACTGTAGGAGTCTCCAAGAAGCCCTTCTTAAACGAAAACAACATATCATTAAATTAAATGTGCCACGAGGTTATTACGCGATGAGAGACCGGATCATAGTAGTGATAGCCCTTGGTGTTAGCCGGATAACCGATGAATGCATGTGGAAGGGAGAGAGGGGCGAGGTTATGTGCAGCAGGGGAGGCTGTACTGGGGTAGTAGCGACAGCCAAAGATGCGGAGGTCATCATAGGAGGGTTGTGTACCGTAGAGAAGGTGGTGTAGTGCATACTGCCAACAGGGGCGATAAGGACGAATGTTAATGAGAAGTGTGGCGGTGGCGAGGGCATCCGGCCAAAAGCATGGTGGCATGTAGGCATGGAACAAGAGGATGCAGACGCAATCGTTGAGGGTACGAAGGATGCATTCAACGCGACCATTCTGTTGAGAAGTGTAGTGACACGTGAGATGAAATACAGTGCCATGAGTAGCGAGGAGGGTGCGAACAACGAGGTTGTCAAACTCTTTCCCATTATCGGTTTGGAGGGCATGGATGGTGTGACTGAACTGGGTGGAGAAGTAGGAGAAAAAGGATGTTAAGATAACGGAAACATCGGATTTACGGCGAATGGGAAAAGTCCACAAAAAATGTGAATAATCGTCCAATATCACAAGATAGTAAAGAAAACAAGAATTACTCAGAATTGGAGAGGTCCACACATCACTATGAATTAACTGAAACGGAAAGGACGCTACAGTAGAGGATGAACTAAAAGGAAGACGAACATGTTTGCCTAGACGACATGCTTCACAAGAGTGAGATTCTATTTTATTACAATAAAAAGAAAATACATGCATTATTTGGCGAAGTGCGGTGGAGTTGGGATGTCCTAGGCGCGCGTGCCAGAGGTTGACACCGGCGGAGAGGGAGAGGTGGCTGGTGGAGGTGGAGGACTTCTATACAGGATAGAGGGCATCGGCAGGGCTGTCACATCGGTGGAAGAGCATGCGAGTACGACCATCCTTCACAGAACCGACATCGTCAAATTCGACAGAAACGGAGTTATCACGAGCAAGGCGTTTAACATCAACGAGATTCTGAATAAGAGAGGGAGAAACTATGACATTATGAAGAGCAATAGGCCTAGAATTAGAAGGGAAACTGGTGGAACCGGTGTGGGTGATAGGAAGAGTTTGACCGTTGCGACTATGATACGGGAGGAAGTGGTGGTGGGAGAGGAAACAGAGAGGTTACCGGGGTGGGAGGTCATGTGGGAGAAAGCGTCGGTGTCCATGAAACAATCACCACCGCCACCGTATGCTCCAGTGTTGGGCGCGGAGTGGAGGGCATGTAGCAGCGCGGGGTCGACTGTTACGTCGAAAACGTATCTATAATTTTTGATGTTCCATGCTTGTTTAGTATCTATGTTGCTTTGCTTTGTCTACACTTTGAGGTGTTTTTATATGTTTTCTGGTACTAACCTATTAACAAGATTCCACAGTGCCAGTTGCTTGTTTTCTTCTTTTTTGGTTCCAGAAAGGTAGAAAATCAATATTTTTGGAATTGGACGGGACAAAAGCCAAAGTCAATATTTCACCGAGGAGAACACAGAGTCCAGAGGAGAGACGGAGGGGAGCCATAGGGCGGCCGCACCCCCCAGGCGCGAGCCCACCCTAGGTCGTGCCTGGGCAGGGTGTGGGCCCCTTGGCCGCCCTCCTACTTCACCTCTTCGCTTATAAGAAGCCCCTGATGCCTAAACCCTAAGGACCCGATCAATATTCCACGAAACCGTCTGTAGCCGCCGCCACCATCGTCCCTAGATCGGGGGGATATGAAGCTCTTCCCGGCACCCTAACAGAGGGGAGATCATCCCGGAGGCCTTCTTCTTCATCATGTCAGCCTCCGGTATGAAGCGTGAGTAGTTCTACCTTGGACTACGGGTCCATGTAGTAGCTAAATGGTTGTACCTCCTCCTTTGTTCTTTCATGTCTAGATCTTGTGAGCTCCGTTCATGATCAAGATCTCATCTATTTGTAATCATGCATGTTGTGTTTGCGGGGATCCGATGGATAATGATATTACTATGTCAGATTGATTAATGGTTTTATCTTATTGATTCTATCATGTCTGTGTTGTTTGTGATCTTGCATGCTCTCGTTGTTAGTGCATATCTTGGCCAAGTAGTTGCTAGTCACTCCAAGAGGGGGTATTTATGCTCGATAGTGGGTTCATGCCTCTATTTAATCTAAGAGAAGTGACAAAACTCTCTAAGGTTGTAGATGTGTTGTTGCCACTAAGAGAAAACAACGGTCTCTTGTTCATGGAACAAGTGGATTGTTTACCTTACACACTTTGCTTAAAGCAGTTGTCTATTGCTTGCAACTTAATACTGGAGGGGGTTCGGATGATAACCCAAAGGTAGACTTCTAGTCATAGATGTAGTTGGATGGCGGTATATGTATCTTGTTGTATTGCCCAATCGAATTTCATAGGATCATGATGTCTAGTATTGCATTGTTCCTTGCTTAGTCATGTCAATTGCCCTGCTGTAATTTGTTTACCCAGCATGCCATGTTTGTTTATCTAAGGAGAACACCTCTAGTGAAATATGGACCCCGGTCCAATCTTTACCATTGATACATCTTCCACTGTTACTGTTTAATTGCTGCAAACCACCATTATCTTCCACACCATACAGTTAATCCTTTGTTACAGAAAACGGTGAGATTGACAACCTCACTGTTCGTTGGGGCAAAGTCTTGAGTTTTTTGTTCTGCAGGTTTCCAAGTTGCTTGCAACACCTTTGAGACGTTTCCTTCCTTCTACTGGTTCAATAACCTCGGTTTCTTACTGAGGGAAGACTTGCTGTTGTGCTCTTCACACCTTGCTCTTGGGGTTTCCCGAAAAAACGCTTCCAGGCGCCATCATCGACCTACGGCGTCGGGGACGCGCCATTGTAGCCGGGAGGCGCGCCATACTAAGGCGCATCAAAGAGCGCCTGGTGGGTTGCCGGTTGGGGCCCTAGGATACCGGGGTGCGGGGCACGGGGCACCGGCATGGTGTAGGCGTGGACGACTCCAGTCCAGGGATTTTGGCCCGTGGTCCATGGTGGCATAGGCGTGTACTGCTAGGTGATGACCCACAAGTGTAGGGGATCGCAACAGTCTTCGTGGGTAGTATTACCCAATTTATTGATTTGACACAATGGGAGCCAAAAAATACTTGCAAGCCTTAACAACTGAGTTGTCAATTCAGCTGAACCTGGAAATAGTTCTTGCTCACAGAAGTTTATCAGTAGCAATAGTTTGTAGTAGCAATAGCAAAGCAACAGCAACAACGACAACAATAGCAAAGCAGGAGCAATAGTAACAGTAACGGTAACTATGGGATTCGAGTGCGGTAGGCATAGGAATTGATGGACGGGCGTTGCATGGACAAGTCTAAACATGTAACTTCAAGATCTAGGGCATTGCAGATAAATAATAACAAGCATCCAAGTACTAAACAATCCTAGGCATGTGCTCCAAATATAGTCATACGTGCTCGCAATGAGAACTTGCATAACATCTTTTGTGCAGCCAGCCCGTGGTAGCGGGGCCTCTAGGGAACTACTGGCAATTAAGGTGCTCCTAATAGAGCACCGGATCAAAGCATTAACACTCCATGAACACATGTGATCCTCACACCACAACCATCCCCTCTGGTTGTCCCAATTATTGTCACTTTGGGGCCTTTGGATCCGGACAATGATATGTGTACACAACTTGCAGATAAGACCACAAACAATACTATCATAATGATTCAATAATAAGTTCAGATCTGAGATCATGGCACTCGGGCCTTAGTGACAAGCATTAAGCACAACAAGTTGCAACAAAGTCAAATAGCACTAATAAAGATACTAGGCACTATGCCCTAACAGATCTTATTCGATTACATGATAGAACTGATGGAGATATGCCCTAGAGGCAATAATAAAAGTGGTTATTATTATATGTTTGTGTTTATGATAAATGTTTACATTCATGCTATAACAGTATTAACCGGAAACATTAATACTTGTGTGATTTGTAAACTAAATTAGAGTCCCTAGTAAATCCTCTTTGTAATACTAGCTTGTTGGTTAATAGATGATCATGGTTTCCTGATCATGAACATTGAGATGTTGTTAACAACAAGATCATATCATTAGGAGAATGGTATGATGGACATACTCCTATAGATAAGCGTAGCATTAAGATCAAGTCATTTCAATAGTTCATTTGCTATAAGCTTTTTGATACATAGTAACCTAATTCCTTCGACCATGAGATCATGCTAATCACCATCACCGGAAGGATGCTTTGATGACATCAAACACCACACACTAACTGGGTGGCTATAAAGGTGGCATTGAGTGTTCGGCAAGTATGTGTTGAGGTGGGATTTGTCCATACATATGACGAATAGATATACTCTGGGCCCTCTCGGTGGAATGTCATCTAATTGGCTTGCAAGCATGTGACTGGCTCACAAGGGATCACATATCATGGGAACGACAAAAGAGTACTTATCGGTAACGAGGTTGAACTAGGTATGCAAAGATACCGACGATCAAACCTCGGATAAGTAAATTATCGCGAGACAAAGGGAAATTGGTATCGTATGTAAGTGGTTCATTCGATCGCAAAGTAATCGTAGAAATATGTGGGAGCCATATGAATTTCCAGATTCCTCTATTGGTTATTGATCAGAGAAGTGTCTGGGTCATGTCCGCATAATTCACGAACCGTAGGGAGACACACTTAAGGATTCAATGTTGTTTAGTAGATATGGAATGTTAGTAGGGATACTGAATATTGTTCGGAGTCTCGGATGGGATCCGGGATATCATGAGGAGATCCAGAATGGTCCGAAGAATAAGATTCATATAAGGAAAGTCCGATTCCGGAGTTCGGGAATGATTTCGATGTTTTCATCGGAGAGGTTCTAGAAGGTTCTAGAAGGTTCACCGGACCGGAAGGGGAATGGTCCATGAATGTGTCATGGGTAAGTGGAATGATTGGATCATGTCCTAGGTCACTTGGTTTGGGCATTTGCAAGAGAGAATTAGAGCTCTAAATTGAAAGTCAAACGGGAGGTTTGAAAAGTCAAACTGGACCAATGGTTTCCTAGTGGAAGAAGGAAAGAGTCCTTTCTTCAATCCAACTCGGGTTTGGGTTTGGATTCAAACCCTCCCCTCCCAAGGCTGCCCCCTCTCATAAATAGAGGGGGAGGGCTGCCCCAAACTCAGACCAAGCCAGCCCTCCCCACCCCGTGCACCGCTGCCGCCTAGCACCGCCGCGTCGTCGCCGCCGCCCTAGCCGCCGCCGACACCTCCTCCTCCTCCCGGCCTTCTAAACCCTAGATCCACCATAACTCGCACCGGCTTAGGCGAAGCCCTGCGGGATCTTCCCTCTACTTCTGACACCACGTCGTCGTGCTGCCGGAATCGCAAGGGGAGAACTACAACCTCTGCCGCCTGCTGGAACAAGGGAGAGGAAGGTCTTCATCGAGTACCGAACATGTGACCGACTGCGGAAGCGCTGCCGGAACGCAACGCCGTAAGGATCGTCTATGCGATCTTGAGATCGGCAAGTGTATGACTACATCACCCACGAGAATCTGCTCTCGTTAACCGCTTTGGAATCTTCGAGGGTGAGTGCTTCTATCGACTCGTTGCTACAATCTAGTAGATAGATCTTGGCTTGTTTGTGTCCATGCGGTAGAAATTTTTGTTTTCCATGCTATGAACCCCTACAAGAACTCATCCAATCCCTACCATCTCCAAGCCTACAACGGGGATTAGTCACTCATGGATGAGGGAAACATCGATGGTTGATGGAGATGCGTTGGTGATGACGATGGTGATGATCCTCTCCAAATTCTTCGTTCCGGCAGGGTGCCAGAATGGAGTTTCTAGATCTGAATCTTGGTTTTTGGTGGCGGCGGCGGAGCGAAACTCTTTCTGGAAAACTATCGACCCCCCCCCCTCGGTTTTTAGGTCAAGAGGCAACTTATAGGCACAGAGGGAGGCCGAGGGGGAGCCTGGGATGGCTGCACCCCCTAGGCGCGGCCAGAGGTGGGCCCGCGCCTGGCAGGGGTGTGGGCCCCCCAGACCCCTTCTCCGTATCGTCTTCTGGCTCTGTGGCTCTTCTGGTGAAATATAATTTTTGGCATATTTTCCGGGATTTTTCCTGATAGTTGATTTTCTGCACAAAAACTAGACACCAAGGTAATTCTACTGAAAACAATGTTAGTCCGTGTTAGTTGTATCCAAATCACACAAGTTTAGAGGAGAAACAATAGAAAAAGTGTTCAGAAAAGTAGATACGTTTTGGATGTATCACTAGGGATCGGGAGCGCCGTTGCGCTGGCTGACGTTGCTGCCACGACCGCATCGACGCTGGCGGCCGTCGTTGCTGCCCATGGCAGGAAGAGCGGGCACGCGTGCCCCCCCCCCCCGCCGTTGGAGAGGACGCTTTGTCCGGAAGCCCAAAAGGCGGAGGCTGGCGGCTGAGTCGGGTAGGAGGTAGGCGGCGTCGGGGCGTGGGCTGAGGGTGCGAGCGCACCATGGGAGAAGCTAGAGATAAGGGCGGTGTGAGCCACACGAGTTCGTAGGTGTTGCAGCCACTGATACGTCGGAAACGTATCTATAATTTTTGATGCTCCATGCTTGTTTAGTATCTACTTTGCTTTGCTTTGTCTACACTTTGAGGTGCTTTTTACATGTTTTCTGGTACTAACCTATTAACAAGTTGCCATAGTGCCAGTTGCCTGTTTTCTGCTGTTTTTAGTTCTAGAAAAGCTAGTAAGGAAATATTCTCGGAATTGGACGGGAAAACGTCAAAGTCAATAACTTTTCATGGGAAACAAGAAGTCCAGAGGGGAGACGGAGAGGCGTGCCAGGGCAGCCACACCGCCTAGGCGTGGCTGGGCCCTGCCCCACGCGTAGGCAGGGTGTGGGGCCCCTGGCCACCGCCTCGGCCTCCCCCTTCGCCTATAAGAAGCCCATGTTGCAAAAACCCTAAGGACCCGATCAATATTCCATGAAACCTTCTGTAGCCACCCTCACCATCGTCCCTAGATCGGGGGGATCTGAAGTTCTTCCCAGCACCCTGCTGGAGGGGAGATCATCCCGGAGGCCTTCTCTCCGGTATGATGCGTGAGTAGTTCCACCTTGGACTATGGGTCCATGTAGTAGCTAGATGGTTCCATCTTATGAGCTCCGTTCATGATCAAGTTCTAATCTATTTGTAATCATGCATGTTGTGTTTGCGGGGATCCGATGGATATTGAGATTATTATGTTGGTTTGATTAATGGTTTTGTCTTTATGATTCTATCATGTCTGTGTCGTTTGTGATCTTGCATGCTATTCGTTGTTAGTAGCTATCTTGGCCAAGTAGTTGCTAGTGACTCCAAGAGGGGGTATTTATGCTTGATGGTGGGTTCATGCCCGATGGTAGCGGCATCGTCTTCCAGGAGACCCCTCCCCCGCCCGCTGTGAATCCGAGGTGGGAGTGGCCCCTGGTATATGCCATGGATGGGCTGAGGATCCCCGAAGTGGCAGGTGATGATGACGATGATGATGACGATGACGAAGAAGACCCTGAAGCTACGTACTATAGGACTAGGCATGATTATGACTAAAGGGAGCAGCTTTAGTCCTGAGTATTAGCTAGTCCCGGTTTGTCCCGGTTTTTAATATTAATAAATGTCTTGAGTGTTACCTAAATATGAAGATGTTGTATTTAGAGAAAAAGGCCTATAAATAGAGCAGCCTATAAATAGAGGAAAAGGCCTATAAATAAAGCAGCCTATAAATAGAGCAACCTATAAATAGAGGAAAGAGAGCAGGCTGGATCGAGCAGCCTATAAATAGAGGGAAATGCCTATAAAGATAGGGTTCATCTTTAGTCCTGGTTGGAGAAACCAACCGCGACTGAAGGGATTGCGGCAGACTGGGCCAGGCAGCACTAATAATAGGGGTTCAGTGGCGACATTATGTCGTGAGTGTCGACTTTATGCCGAGCTACTTGTACTATAAATAGGCATCCTTGTGAGTCCAGTCCTCCAGCCAGTTTGAGGCATCTCCAAGATGGTTTTCAAGAGAAGGGACACCACTACGGCCGATTTGAGGAGATGCCACGAGCCCATCCTCGGCATCTCCAAGAAACTGGTCATAGAGGCACTCCCTAATATGTGAAATTAGTTAGCTCCCAGGCGTATTGATCTAGTTAGAGAAGTTACAAGCTGCAATATGGTTTTCGAGAGCAGGCACACCACTACGGCCAGTTTCAGGGAGATGCTGCCGGAGCCCAGTCCTCTGGCATCTCCAAGAAACTGGTCATAGAGGCACTCCCTAATATGTGACCTCACGCGTTTGGAGATCAGATCTTAATGGTAAGTATGAATCGGGACTAAAGGCCCCCTTTATGAATCGGGACTAAAGGCCCCCCTTTAGTCCCGGTCCAACCACAAAACGGGACTAACACACTCAAGATTGTTTGCAGACAACACTATAAAAATAGACACATGGAGCATCTTCACTCATAAAATGTTATAATTATTACACATCATTTCTTCGCGTGTGTTCCTTTCTGATCCCGCCGTATCCATGGAGCATCTTCATTCATTAACATGATGCTTGGGTCATCCTTCACCACGAAGGGCGGAATTTCATGAAACATATCACAATCTTCTGACATGTCTGTCTTGTCCTACACTCCCACGATGTTTCTTTTTCCTGAAAGAACTATGTGGCGCTTTGGCTCATCGTCTGATGTATTCTTTTTCTTATTTTTTCTTTTTATAGGTTTGGTAGACATGTCCTTCACATAGAAAACCTGAGCCACATCATTGGCTAGGACGAATGGTTCATCTAAGTACCCAAGATTGTTGAGATCCAACGATGTCATTCTGTATTTCTTGTCTACCTCAACCCCTCCTCCTGTCAGCTTGACCCATTTGCACCGAAACAAGGGGACCTTAAAAGTAGGTCCATAGTCAAGTTCCCATATCTCCTCTATGTAACCATAATATGTGGTCTTTGACCCATTGTTGTCTGTTGCATCAAAGCGGACACCACTGTTTTGGTTGGTGCTCTTTTTATCTTGGGCTATCGTGTAAAATGTATACCCATTTATCTCGTACCCTTGGAAATTCGATATAGTCGAAGATGCTGACCTAGACAACAAGTATAGCTGATCTCCAAGAGTGTTGTTTTTTATGAGATGTTGTAACCAACCGCCGAAACTCTTCATGTGTTCATCTCTAATCCAAGAGTCATGCTTTCCAGGGATGTTGGAGCGTAAGATTTTCTTGTGTTCCTCGATATATGGGGCTGGCAAGATAGAATTCTGTAGAACGGTGTAATGTGCTTCGGTGTAAGAATGTCCGTCCCTACATATTATTGATTTCCTTCCTAGAGTACCCTTTCCACTCAGTATCCCCTCATACCGCGATTGAGGAAGACCAATCGGCATACGGTCAGGAATGAAGTCAACACAAAATTCAATGACCTCCTCTGTTCCATAGCCCTTGGAGATGCTTCCTTCTGGCCTAGAATGGTTACGGACATATTTCTTTAAGATTCCCATGAACCTCTTAAAGGGAAACATATTGTATAGAAATACAGGACCGAGAATGGAAATCACTTCGACTAGGTGAACCAGCAGGTGCATCATAATATTGAAGAAGGATGGTGGGAACACCAACTAAAAACTGACAAGACATTGGACCACATCATTCTGTAACCGTGGTAGATCTTTAGGATTGATTATCTTCTGAGAGATTGCATTGAGAAATGCACATAGCTTCATAATGGGTACTCGAACATTATCTGGTAGAAGCCCCCTCAATGCAATCGGAAGCATTTGCGTCATAATCACGTGGCAGTCATGAGACTTTAGGTTTTGGAACTTTTTTCTACCATATTTATTATTCCCTTTATGATGTCAAAAAATATTTCCTTCTCTTGTTTGGTAAGAGCGTAGCTGGCATGACCTTGAAACCATTCTGGATGCAGGTCATCTGGGTCTTTCATACGTTGATGGTCCTTTCGCGCTTCCGGTGTATCTTTTGTCTTCCCATACACGCCCAAGAAGCCTAGCAGGTTCACGCAAAGATTCTTCGTCATAATCAAGAGGAGGGCACTTCATACCACCGCATACACACCTCCACTCCAGATTGCATCTGCGCACCCCTGTAACTTTTGGTTCTGCCATAATAAAGAGCAGACAAGCAGGAGTAGGGTTTTCCCTCCGGGGGCCTGAACCTAGGTAAACCTCGTGTCGCCGTGTTGCTTGTTTTCTAACCGTTCCGCGATCTCCAGCATCCCCATCTTCTCCAAAACCCAAGCTCATAACAATGGGCATTGACGCGATTAAACCTCGTCAGCAGGTGCGTCATAATATTGAAGAAGGATGGTGGGAACACCAACTCAAAACTGACAAGACATTGGACCACAACATTCTGTAACCGTGGTAGATCTTCAGGATTGATTATATTCTGAGAGATTGCATTGAGAAATGCACATAGCTTCACAATGGGTACTCGAACATTATCTGGTAGAAGCCCCCTCAATGCAATCGGAAGCATTTGCGTCATAATCACGTGGCAGTCATGAGACTTTAGGTTTTGGAACTTTTTTCTGCCATATTTATTATTCCGTTTATATTCGACGAGAATCCAGACGGGACCTTAATACTGCTTAGGCATTCAAAAAATGTTTCCTTCTCTTGTTTGGTAAGAGTGTAGCTGGCATGACCTTGAAATCATTCTGGATGCAGGCCATCTGGGTCTTTCATACGTTTATGGTCCTTTCGTGCTTCCAGTGTATATTTTTTCTTCCCATACACGCCCAAGAAGCCTAGCAGGTTCACGCAAAGATTCTTTGTCACATGCATCACATCGATTGCAGAGCGAACCTCTAAGACTTTCCAATATGGTAGCTCCCAAAATATAGATTTCTTCTTCCACATGGGTGTGTATCCTTCAGCGTCCTTCGGAATAGATTTTCCGCCAGGACCCTTTCCAAAGGTTACCATTTGATCCAAATCTTTGACCATATCAAATATATCAGCACCAGTACGCTCCTTAGGCTTCGTCTGGTGACATGCCAGATCGTTGAAATGCTTGACTTTCTTTCTTAAGGGATGCTTGTCCAAAAGAAATCGACGATGCTCATTGCACACATTATTCTTACAATGTTCCAAATATATACTTTCAGTCTCATCTAAACAGTGTGTGCATGTATTGTATCCCTTGATGGACTGTCCTGAAAGGTTACTAAGAGCAGGCCAATCATTGATTGTTACGAAAAGCAATGCTTGGAGGTTAAATTCTTCCTGCTTGTGCTCATCCCACACACGTATGCCAGGTTCGTGCCACAACTATAAAAGTTCTTCCACTAATGGCATTAGGTACACATCAATGTCGTTGACGGGTTGCTTCGGACCTTGGATCAACACTGGCATCATAATGAACTTCCTCTTCATGCACAACCAAGGAAGAAGGTTATAGATGCATAGAGTCACGGGCAGTCTTTGGATCGAGCTCTCCCCAAAGGGATTCATGCCATCTGTACTTAGACCAAACCTTAAACTCCTTGCATCATCTGCAAAGTCCGGTACTTTCTATCGATTTTCTCCATTGTGACCCATCAGCGGTGTCTCAACATCCCTTCTAACTTACGTTCCTCTTTATTCCATCGCAAAAACTTGGCGTGCTCTTTGTTTATGAATAAGCGTTTCAACCGTGGTATTATAGGATCATACCACACCACCTTGGCAGGAACCCTCTTCCGGGGGCTCGCCCTCAACGTCACCAGTGGTCATATCGTCTAATCTTATACCTAAGTGAAGTGCATACAGGGCATGCATCCAAATTCTTGTACTCCTCACGCGGTAGAGGATGCATCATTAGGGCATGCATGTATCTTGAACCTCTAAACCTAGAGGGCGCACAACCTTCTTTGCTTTATGCGTCTTGGCGGGCAATACGTTATCTTTTGAAGCATATTCTTCATCATTTTCAACAACTTTTCAAATGAGGAGTCAGTACAAGACACTTAGCCTTCCATCGCAGCAATTCCAGGTGTCTTTTTTCGCACCATTTTCGCAATTTGGGTACAACAACTTTTGTGATCCTCTAACATGTGATTGAACTTCTCCTATCCTTTTCGGTTTCACAATCTCTTCAGATATCGGCAATGGTCCCACCAAGATCATCAGCGGTTCATCATGTGTCTCTTATTCATCCTCCCATTTAGCATCCCCCATGGAAGTATCTCCGTACTCAGGGAAACCATGATAGTTGTCATCCTCCTCCTCTTCTTCATTGTCTTCCATTATAACCCCTCTCTCTCTGTGCTTGGTCCAAAATTTTAACGGGCATGAAGCCGGACTTCCATAGGTAGTTGTGAAGGGTTTTTGAGTCAGAGTAATCCTCCTGATTCCTACATCCACTAAATGGACAGAATACAAAACCATTGCGCTTTGTTTGCATCAGCAACACGGATGAATTCATGCACGCCATTAATGAACTCGCCAGAGCATCGGTCAGTACCGTACATCCATTCCCGGACCAGCTGCATTATAGTAAAAGTATATCAAAAACCATTACACAACATGATAAAATTATTACAAGTTATATTGAGAGCTTCTAGAGCATTAATTTTGAATTTTGAAAAATTTACATGCACCAATTTGCGAATTGGAGAAAACAATCAACATGATAAATGTGGAGTTTTTTATTATTGTCCTATTAGTGAAAACCTCATTCCATTCTAAGCTCTGAAACTCTAAAATTACACATTTCAATTTTCAGTAACTATGTGCCTAATCAAAATTTGTTAGACATATATATCAAAATCCTTCTACTTCTAGAGCATGCATGCATTGATCCATATCTCTATACTTCTAGAGCATTATAGAGCTAAAGTAGCAATAAGAGATGAAAGAATGAAGTTCTAACCTTTTAAAACTTTGGATTTAGGGGTTGCAAACTAAATCTTGACAAATCTTGAGAAAAAATGGCATGAACTCTCTTGCTTCTTTGAGAAAAAATGGCCACCATATGCTTTAGGGCAGCAGGACAGGAAGCAGAATATATACTGGTGGATAACTAGTCGCGGGTCGTGATACGACCCGGTACTAATAGTCCATGAAAAGACCAGCTAGCCTGCTCCAGGTCATTAGTCCCGGTCCGTATTACGGACCGGGACTAAAGATCTGGTCCGGCCCGGTACTAGTGACTACGGCCGTTTCTAGCCGTTCGAGGCCTCACGGCCCGGGACTAGTGCTCCCACTAGTCGCGGGCTGTGACAGGCCGGGACTGCTGGCGTTGTTCACGTCGAACCGAAGATGGTTTTTTCAGTAGTGGTTGCACCCATTACAACCTATTAGTTGGCAACAAATACTTCAATCAACTCAACCACTATAGTTTTGTGTCAACTCTATGCAGACATTTTATATTTAGAGTAGTGTAGTGCCTTACGCCTATGGGCTACTAGAACGTCCCTGAGACCCACGTGCCATCCTGCCAAGGAGAGGCACTACCTTGTTTGAGCATAGCGTTTTTGTGTTAGGCACTACATAAAAGGTTAGTCAGATCAAATTCTTTCGCCGTGAGTTTATTTTATGAATTTCTTTAAACTTTATATCAATTTTGTCTACGGATGGCACCCGCCGGGTATGTCACCTCCATACCCTCCTCCACCACCTCTCCCCGTCACAACCACCCGCCTCCATACCCGTCGTCGGGTCCAGGTCTCCACCAGACCCGCCACCCGGTGGGTACCCATGACCCGACGGGTACCCGCTACATGTAAAATTGACCAAAATCTGACAGCAAATAACATGTAGATTTGAACAAAATTTTATAGTTAATACCAACATTTCAAGGCCTCGCTGGAGCGGTGGCGGGCGTGTGGGCGGCGCGCCTCGCTGGAGCTGTTCGACCCCGGAGTCGCCGCCATCCTCAAGGTTCACTGGCTCGGCCTCCATGGCGCTCCTCGACTGCAGGGAGGATTGCGGCGCGGGAGAGGAAGAGGAAGGCAGGGTGGATGCGGGGTGCGGGCGGGGGGCCAGTGCGGCCGTGCAGCTGCGGGGACGCTTGCGGCCACGACTGGGAGGCAAGGTACGGCCGGTGCGGCCGCCACTAGGAGGCGAGGTGCGTGCCGCGTGCATATGGGGTGGGGGATTGCGGGGGTGGGAATACAGAGGGTCGGGAGGCCTAGGGCTCGGGGACTCGGTCGGGCCGACCGTGGTTAGGGTTTTCCATGCACACTTACATGTGGGGCCTACATAGAGTTGACGGGTTTGCGGGTTAAAGGGTATGGGTTTAGGACCTCCAGACCCGCACCCGCTAGACCCGATGGGTCTAGATATTTACCACTAAGTAGACCCATGGGTTTAAGTTTCAACCAAACCCTCCTCCATTTGATGCGGTACCCACCGGTTAGCAGTGACGGTACCCATTGCCATCTATAATTTTGTCCATTCTGTCCAACTCAAACGAAGACCCGCAAACGGAACGTCGGGATCCGACTCGATTCGTACAGATCCATGCGACAACACGCCACAGCCGGCTGCGGATTCCACCGACCAACTCTCCCCCACTCAGTTAAAAAAAACTCTCCCCCACTCATATCCTGGTCCAGAATGTTTTGCTATTTCCGAACCGTTTGGTAACCACTCGCACTACAAGAATGGATCTAAAGTTCTAAACGCCGACGGCCAAAAGTCAGGGCCATCGGTGTAGGCCACGAGCTGGGCGCCCCACGAAGCTGGCCGTCGGCGTAGAATTATCCTATGCTGATGGCTGCCATCGGCATAGCTATTTTTCCTTTTACCATATAAATATTATAAAAATCAGAACTAAATCATTCTAATTCATAAAAATACAAATAATATATCAAAAATTGCATAAAATAAGATCTATCTATCTATACTCAAATATTAGATATTTATGTTGAATAAGAATCTTCATACTCGTTGTTTTAACGATAGTTTAAAATAGGCATAAAAATTTAAAAATGATTGAAACAATGTGAAACCTTCGCTTGATGTCATATTATATGACATAGTTGGAAGCAAATATATCTAACTTGGTATATTGATTATGTATCAAAAAACCTTCACAAAATGACCTATCTCATTCGAGGTTTTCTGGCTTTCGGGTTAAATGACCAATCTTATGGCTAGAATGAAGGTGTAGTTTGTGATAATGTACACATATTGTGCATGCATATACATTATGGGATGGTGAACAATGTTGCAGAAGGAAGTTTTCCTTTTTGTCGCACCAAAAAATTATTTTCTATTTTCCAGGCGCAAAAACGGGGGATTTTGTGAAGCAACCACCAAATGGCTAATTCAAAATGCTACCACGATATTTTTCAAAAATATTAGACCACCTCATATGGACAATGTACCAACAGGGGGATTCAAACATTTTCGTCCATCCTTGGTGAAAAAGATAAATTCCTGCCGAATCGATAGGAAGTGGGTCAGATATGAACTACAGGTACATGATCTGATGCTCATGATTTTTTATAAAAATCATTTTTAGGTTCACAATATACTATTTTATCAGAGATTCAATGCAACTTTAGCGAGGCTCGGCCCCGAGCTAAGAATCTACATATCAGCCATTCAACAAAGTTTGACGATAGTTTAAAACGGGCATAAGAAATTAAAAAACGATCCAAACAATGTGAAACCTTCGATGGTGTCATATTATGTGACATATTTGGAAGGAAAAAAATATCAAACTTGGGATATTGATTATGTCTAAAAAAACCTTCACAAAATGACCTATCTCATTCGAGGTTTCCTGGCTTTCGGATCAAACACTAGTAGAAAAAGGGTCTTCGGTTCGGTCCAGAGTCTAACACTAGTCCCGATTTATTACGGACCGGGACTAGTCTGAACACTAGTCCTGATTTGTACCGTTTTCGGTGGCTAGGAGCCCGAGGAAACTCTAGTCCCGGGTCGTTTCGGACCTTTAGTCCCGGATCATGATATGACCCGGGACTAAAGGGGTTCGGGCACGGGCAACACCCTTTAGTCCCGGGTGATACAGTCCGGGACTAAATGGGTGCGAGCCGCGACAGGAAAACTTAAAATGGCTATAACTTTTGCGTACGATGTCGGAAAAAATGTACAACCTATCAAAATGTGCGGAAAAAATTGTGAGTTTGATTTCAACGGCCTTAGGCAGTTTTGGATTATTGTAGATTTTTAAAATTCGAAAAGGCAAAAATTTATTTAAAAAATTAAATTTTTGCAATTTATTTATTCCATATTTGGATTCCTCACATTTTTATGATAATTATGGATATAATATTTGTTGAATTTTGATTTACATATTTAAAGATATTATTTATGCCATATTAAATGAATAAATGGCAAAAAAAGAATAAAATATTATTTTATTTAGTTTTTTTACTTTTGTTGGACTAAAATATTATTGTTACTTATTTATTGTTGTTTACTAAAATAGTTGTTTGTAATTTCCAAAAAATAAAGATGTATGGCATTTTGATATGAGTTAATAGGATTGATATGGTAGTGTTGACAACAAGATATAAATGGGTTTCGCGCAAGGACATCTTGATGGAACAGAAAAGTTAAGTGTGCCGAGAGTGGAGTAGTGTTAGGATGAGTGACCGACCAGAAAATTTGACCATAAGTGTAATTTAACCTAAGATTAAATATACTTAGTTCTAAAAATGTTCCAAGTAAGAGGTTTACGAGTCAAACAATTCAAAATTTTAACAAAAAATTCGAAAACAAAATTTGAAAAATAAATTTTAAAAAAAATGAAAAAAAATCTTTAGTCCAGGCCATATTACGATCCGGGACGAAAGGTCCTTCGTCCCCCGCTGCAAAAGCGGCCATACGGTGAGCCTCTAGTCTCGGGTTATAACAAACCGAGACTACAGATAGGGGCTTTTAGTCTCGATTTCGTAGTCCCGAATACAAAACCGAGACTAAAGGACCTTACAAACTGGGACTATATGTTCCTTTTTTCACTAGTGAAATGAATAATGTTATAGCTAGAATTAGGCATTGTTTGTGATAATATGCATATGCACGTGCATCATGGGATGGCGAACAATGTCGCAAGAGGAAGTTTTCCTTTTTGTCGCATCAAAAAATCATTTTCCATTTTTCGAGCGCAATAAAACGGGGGCTTTATGAAGCAACCACCAAATGGCTAATTCAAAATGCTACCACCCCATTTTTTAAAAAATACTAGACCACCTTATATGGACAATGTCCTAATAGGGGATCTCAAAACATTTCCGTCTACCTCTAGTAAAAAAGACAAATTCCTGCCGAATCGGTAGGAAGTGGGTCAGATATGAAGTACAGTTACATGATATATGATACTTATGATTTTTTATAGAAATAATTTTTAAATTCACAATATGCTATTTTAACAGAGATTCAATGCTAGTTTAGCGAGGCTAAGCCCCAAGCTAAGAATATTCATGCCAGGCGTTCGACAAAGTTTAACGATAGTTTAAAACAGGCATAAGAAATTCAAAAATGATCCAAACAATGTGAAACCTTCGCTTGGTGTCATATTATGTGACATAGTTGGAAGAAAACATATCAAACTTGGAATATTGATTATGTCTAAAAAACCTTCACAAAATGACCTATCTCATTCGAGATTTCCTGGCTTTCATATCAAATGACCAATGTTATGGCTAAAATCAAGGCATTATGATAAGTTGATATGGATATCATATTTAGATTCCTCTTATTTTTTGATCAATTTAGACATATTGTTTGTTAAATTCCGATTTACGGATTTAAATATATTAATTATTCCATATTATATAGAAAATATAAAAAATTAAAATCATAATTATTTTTTGAATTCAATAATATTTTTACTTATTCATTGTTGTTTACTCAAATAATTTTTTGTAATTTTAAAAAATAAAAACATGTGACATAATGATATAAGAGTTAATAGGATTGATATCATAGTATTGACAACTACTTACAAATTGCTTGGAAACTGATTCGGAAGGAAGAGAGAAGTTAAGCGTCTTTGGAGGTGGAGTAGTATGAGGATGAGTGACTGATCGGGATGTTTGACCAAAACTACAATTTGATCAAAGAGTAAGTGTAATTAGTGTTAAAATGTTTCAAGTAAGAGATTAACGATTCAAACAATTCAAAAATTTAATAAAGTTGAGATAAAATTTAAAACAAATTGAAAAATAGTTTTTTTAAAAATTGTCCGTCGTTAGTCTATGCTGACGAAACCATGCCGAGGGAAAAGCTGCCTGCGCCGACGGTTTTTTTATACGCTGACAGGCCTCCATAACTGCGCTGAGAAAATGATTTGCCGAGAACAGGCATAGTCTATACCGGGTTTTATAGGCTACACGCTGCTGTAGTGTGGTCTGCACATAATTTAATACTAGCGGATGGCATTGTTTAGGTTTTACAGCCCAGGCCCATGGCAAGTGGCCGCAAACGCGCGCGTGCATGATTAAGCAATGCCAGTGATGAATGCAGGCTGCCATAGGATGGGGCCTATGTCGTAGGTAGGTTTTAATCAGTTCCGTACAGTGAATTTGATTATATATAAAATAAAAGTATGTTTTATGGCCAGTCTTACTATATTTATTACATATTTTAGATGTTGATATTTTTTTATATATTCGTATTTAAATTTTATGAAGTTTAACTTTGACTAAACCTAAAACGCAAAGTAATTTGGGACTGAGGGAGTATTCAAGGTTATACCGTATGAACGGTTAGATTTAAAACTACCGACTAAAGATCCTGGGTTACATAGACAGTTATCACGTATGTAGTTCATTCAACTTTGGAATGAATCTAAACACTAAAAAAAGTTTAGATTCATTTTCTTCACAAACCTAAAACGTCTTATATTTTGAAACGGAGTGAGTACATAGTAGATGGTCCATTATTATGGTCACGTGAAGGCAATCAGGCCCACTCATATCTCTATAAAAGTAACTGGCTACGATCGTGGGTTACATAGACAATTATCACGTACACAAATTTCACAAAACAAATTGACTTGAGCGATAGAGTTGTCCTTAACCTAGACGTGTTGACTCACGGTTAAGCATAAATCATAAACTGAATATACCAATCCATGGCTATGTCAACCATGTCAGGGCTATGTAAATAAAATATATACTCCACTTCCGTCCCGAAATATTTGCCACCGATTTATCTAATATGCATGAATCTAGATACGTTTTAGTGCAGATACATGCGAATACTTACCTATGTATGTGTGCACCAAATCTTCACTCAACAACTTCCCTCTATGCATAAATACTTACACATAAGACATACTTTCATACTCCTAGCCTTATACATATGCATAAAATATAAAAAAATATCTCATACTCACTCCGTCCTGAAAAGGATGTCACAGGTTGTCTAAATTTAAATGTATAATGTATCTAGTTATTATTTAGTATATAGATTCAACAAACTTTGGATAAATTTTCAACAACCTTTTTAGAAGGGAGGAAGTAATATATTATTCTATTTTTATTAGGCCCTATTCCAACTAACCCGTACTAAGAGGTCGCTCTAGTCAGGACTGCATAAGAAAATTGATTTGTCCGCTGATTCTCTTGGAAACTTTGCTCGAGTTACATGAGGACACTTCTGCATATGTCAATGTTTACGATCTCCATGACAATGGAGTCCACTGATCCATGCATTAAACAACGATAGGAGCAACTTTAGGTAGCCGCCAGGGAGAGAGGCGATCCGGAGGAGCTAACTAAAACACTTTTGCATATGCGAATTTAGGTAGCCACGTGGCGTCGTTTGTTCGACAGATCTCTTGGGGTCTCAGTATTGTGTCTGTCGGTTTGTTTTTAGGTCAGTCTCTTCCGCTCTGTAGTTGTTATTGTTAGCGATGGTTGGTGCTCTGGTGTGCTCGTCCTTTGTGTCTTTTTTTTGGAAATGAGCGTTTTATTACTTAAAAGTAAGTTTAAACTCGGCCTTTGTATAGATAGGATGCACACAGCCGATCAATCACACAACTCGAGTCCAAAGAAAAAGTACCAGAATTACAAGTAATGGTAAAAAAAGCGAAGTCCTCCAAACACGCTATGACAGATCTATTTGTAAATCACACTGCCATCGATGTCGGGAGAAGATATCCCTCATTGTGTCCTCCAATCGCGTACAGCCCGCCATAAACAAGTCGTAGAACTCCATATGTTGGAGAGTGGTCCATGATCAGAGGATCACTGTGGCTCGATATATAACCTGCAAGGGAAAAGACACAATGTTATTAAAAATCTTGTCATTTGTACATAGCCAAAACGACCAAATAATGGCAAGCGCTCCTACCCTAAATAAATTATCATATTTATCCTCAGTCCCATTCAACCAGTTGCCAAATACATTGACTATCGAGCGTGGAGGAGATAAACCAGAGGCTATTTGGATGATTGACCATATAGCACGAGCAAATTTACATTGGAAAAATAAATGGTGTATTGTCTTATTATGGTGATAAAAAATGCATTGAATACTTCCATGTCAATTCCTCTTAACAAGATTATCTTTTGTGAGAATGACCCCTTTACGGAGATACCAAGCGAAAATCTTCGTTTTAAGGAGTATTTTCATCTCCAAATTTTACAATTATCATCGACTGGAATATCAGGTTGGATCAAAGCTCAATACATGGAATCAATAGAAAATTTACCACTCGACGGTAATTTCGAATATCAGGTTGGATCAAAGCTCAATACATGGAATCAATAGAAAATTTACCACTCGGCGGTAATTTCTATTTGAATTCATCCACACCCTCGAACAGTTGTATCATGGATAATATTAATGAATATAATGGAGGAACGATTTCACTTCTTCGGTCTCTGCACCAACTAAGGATAAATTGCATGAGTATCGGGATAGCCTGGTCCTCAAATATAAATAGGAACCTAAATCGCATCCGTGAGAATTTGAACCCAGGTATTGGGTTTGTATATCTACTCCTCCAACCAGTTGAGCTAGGCTCACTCCCAATCCTTTGTTTCCTTAGCACGAAGACTTCTTGTCTATCTACTATAATAAGTTCTACTACAACAAGCTTTGTCCGGTCTCCGATGATGGAGGGATGGATATGGTGACATGCCTTGACTCACTTTATTGTTTATAGTCAGCCAGATGGTCCAACGATCCTTTTGTTACTTTTGGGAATCTTTGTACTATCGTTGTTCTTGATGGGTATTAATAAATTGGTGAAATTTTTGAAATAAAATATAAGAGAACGCTGGCCATGCAAATGTAGTACTACTAGCTGCTCTTAGAGCAAGTACAATAAGGTGATGTCAGCTGACTATAAGATATTAAATAATATATTTGTGCTGAGTTGGAAGAGAGAGAAAAGAGAGAAGGAGAGTAGACTCTCATGCAAGAGCCGGCTCTAACACGTGCTCCTAGGTACTTTGTGAGAGTGAATAGTGGGTCAAGTATCGATAAAATAGTATATTTCTATATCTTATTATTATACATATTGTTATTTGGTTGACTATAGATGATATGGCACTATCTTATAGGCAGCAGTTGGCCATATTATTATTCTTACTCTTAATAAAAACATTAATGATATAAGAGTGTGGTTGAGTGGTAGAAGGGGCAGCTGTAGCTGAGCGATACGCTAAATGCATATCCATGATTGTTTGGTAAGGTGATGTCATGTGTTGTGTTGGTCCGATGCCAGTAATACTACGAGAAGATCTGGTAGACCGATCCCACCGTTGCGTTTAGCCATGGAGTCGACCTTCATTTCGATTTATTAGGCTAATATGTATTTTAAGAAAATAGTTTGATCATAAACTTGATCAATAATACATAAGTTATGTCTCACAAAACTTTTTTTTCCTACCGGGGTATCTAAGTCTAAGTGGATTGGAAGGTTTTAATAAGACGATTTGCATGCTTAATATATATAGTTTACCTAAAAAATTTATATGCCACAGAAATAGTATAATTAAAAGCGTCTTTTAAATATGAATCTAATGATATAATTTGTATTTTATTGACCAAATTTATGGTCAAACATTTCCTTGGACTACGTATTTACCTAATAAACCGGAATAGATGAAGTATCATGTTAGGCTTAGGTTCGGCCAAACTTTGGTTAAAATTTTAACTTTTTAGAAAACATTTTTTAGAATAATTTAATCAATGCTTGCTAATTAATTCGTGCAAATTTGTAGAGAAAAATTTAAGGTTTGGTCACTTGTTAGATTCGACTAAATTTTGTTTGAACTTTAAACTTTTCAAAAAAGCATTGAGAAAACAACAATTCAATCCGTGTTCGCTAACTAATATATGAGAACTTCTAAACTAGATTGACCAGCTTTTTAAAGTAAAAAAAGATGACGCGGGAATTTGATCTGTACCGGTTGCAAGTGCTTACCCCAATGACTGGTGTTAGCAAAACAATTTGATACGTACTAGTCACACTTAATTAGTGAAGCCCCCCTGCACCCTTCCTTCGGCAAAATAAGCTTTTAATTCTCCGTTGGCTTTAAAAACACGGTTTACATGTCCGTGCATGTGGTGGGACTTCAAGTACTTCGAGCGCTTAATTGTTTTTTAGTTGGCTAGATATTATTGTACTTATGTTTAAGAGGTGTGTTTCAATGTTCTCTCACTTCTCTTTCTCTCGAACTTAGAAAATTGAAAACACAAAGAAGTCAAGATTGACCCAATACCTTTTCGGTTCAGACCAAACTTCATGCTTAATTAATTTTCTTTGGCTGCACGTGATGATGCTCACGGTCTTTTAATTTCCGTCACCGTCAAAATTTCATAAAATTGATCAAATCAGCAGAATATAATTCCAACTTCTATTAGTAGAACTTTACTAAATCATATTTTCTTATGTTTGTTACTATAAAACTAGCATGGTGGCCCTCGCATTTGCAAGGGCATTATGTTTATACGGTTTAAAATTGTCAAAATTTAATATTTGTTATGGCTTTTTCCCTCATATTTACACTCTTCATTGCGAAATACAAAAAATAAATTTGGATTATTTATGATGCGACTTTAACCTTTACTTTAAAATGATAATAATTATTGTAAAACATGTTTTACAAAAATCAAATGATATTTTTCCTCATATACTATTTATATACTCAAGCAGTTGCAAACACACAAACTAATTATCTGTAATATGTGAGTCCCGTAGGTTAGTTCTGATGTGCTCTCTAGAATACTCCCTCCGTCTCAAAATAGATCTGTAGCACTAATGCATGGTCATTGTACTCCCTCCGTCTCAGCCGTCTCAAAATAGATGTCACAGATTTGTCAAAATTTGGATAAATCTAGTCACTATTTAGTATATAGATTTATTAAAATTTTGACAAACCTGCGACATCTATTTTGAGACCGAGAGAGTACATGGTTGCACACAGTAATCTGGTCCATATGTTCATACTTTTCTCTTCATAGCTCATCGTAGAGATACTTCATGTATGCACAACTGGATATATTTTAACTATGTATGCATTATTAATGATGTACCATAACCCTTATTTGATTTTTTTATAAAAATAATTATGAAATATCGTTACAAAATATCTAGTGAAAAAATTGTTCTATATATAGAATTTGTATAGAAAGGCATGGAGTTTCATACACACGGAGGACTATCCCGTAATCTACATGTCCGCTAGGTTAATTATTGTGTGCTCTTAGAAAAACAGATCCATATCTCTAACTCTTTGTCATTTTATGCATGGTTGTATACAACAATCTTGTATTTCTATTCATACCCTTCTCATACAGATACTTGATTGTATGTACAACTGGATTAACAAAACAATGCTTGACATGCCCATAGGATTCGATTCTAGCAATCAATGATAGTGCATTTACTCCTCCACCGATTGCTTTTGTTCATTCCTAATCACTTATTGACCAATTGGTTATTGATCGGGATATGGAAAGAAGAAAATTTAGATTGTCTAAGGTTTTGTTGGGTCTCAGTCATGTACCTATCGTGATTTGGATTATCTCCTTATTGTTTCCAAAAACTATATAGAAAGATTAATAGAATGATTATGAATAAAGACGGTCAAGGTATAGGTTTCCTAATGTAAAATTGTAGGGGTTCGTAGCATGGAAAACAAAAATTTTCTATCGCATACAAACAAACAAGCCAAGATCTATCTACTAGATTGTAGCAACGAGTCGATGGAATAACTTACCCTCGAAGATTCCAAAGTGTTTAACGAGAGCGGATTCTCGTGGGTGATGTAGTCGTACTCTTTCCGATCTCAAGATCGTGTAGACGATCCTTCCGGCGCTGCGTTCCGGCAGCGCTTCCGCAGTCGGTCACACGTTCGGTACTCGACGAAGACCTTCCTCTCCCTTGTTCCAGCAGGCAGCAGAGGTTGTAGCACTCTCCTCGCGATTCCGGCAGCACAACGACGTGGTACCGGAAGTAGAGGGGAGATCCCGCAGGGCTTCGCCTTAAGCCGGAGCGAGTATGGTGGATTATGAGAGAGGGCTATTAGTGGATCTAGAGATTAGACACACCAATTAGAAGGCTCTAAACCGCAGGCTAAAGCAATTAGAAGCTCTAAACCAAACGGCTCTAAACCTGAGATTAGAGGTGGAAACTTGTGTGTCTCTAGGAGGAGCCCTGCCCCTCCTTTTATGGGAGGAGGGGTCTTGGCGCTAGGGAGGAGGAGTCCCTCCCCAACTCGGCCTTGGGCTGGGCGCCGGCCTGGAGGAGTCTAACTCCTCCTCCAAGTTGGTTCCAACTCCTCTTGCTTGTTTCCCACAGTTTCTTGTTTCCCACAGTTTCCTGTTTTAGCCGTTTGACTTTCAAACTAGCAATTTGACTTTCATGTTTTTGAAACAGCAAGAACACTTAGTACATGATGCAATCATTCAATGACACACTCATGTACCCTCCCCCCCCCCGGAGTGCCGGACAATCCGGAACCTTCTAGAACATTCCCGATGAAAACACCGGAATCATTCCCGAACTCCGAAACGGGACTTTCCTTATATGAATCTTATTCTCCGGACCATTCCGGATCACATCGTGATATCCCGGATCCCATCCGAGACACCGAACATCATTCCGTCTCTTTCTCATAATACCATAACTACTCAAACAACGTCGAATCCTTAAGTGTGTCTCCCTACGGTTCGTGAATTATGCGGACATGATCGAGACACTTCTCCGAACAATAACCAATAGAGGAATCTGGAAATTCATATGGCTCCCACATATTTCTACGATTACTTTGCGATCGAATGAACCACTTACATACGATACCAATTTCCCTTTGTCTTACGATAGTTTACTTATCCGAGGTTATGATCGTCGGTATCTCTGCATACCTAGTTCAACCTCGTTACTGATAAGTACTCTTTTCTCGTTCCCGTGATATGTGATCCCTTGTGACCAAGTCACATGCTTGCAAGCTAATTGGATGACATTCCACCGAGAGGGCCCAGAGTATATCTATCCGTCATGAGGATGGACAAATCCCACTCTTGATCCATGTGTTTCAACCAATACTTTCCGAACACTTAATGCCACCTTTATAGCCACCCGATTCGGTGTGGTGTTTGATGTCATCAAAGCATCCATCCGTAAAGGTGATATGCATGATCTCATGGTCAAAGGAATTAGGTTACTATGTATCAGAAAGCATATAGCAATTGAACTATTGAAATGACTTGATCTTTATGCTACGCTTATCTATAGGAGTATGTCCACCATATCATTCTCCTAACGATATGATCTTGTTGTTGATAACATCTCAATGTTCATGAAAGGGAAACCACAATCATTTAATCAACCAACAAGCTAGTGAAGTATAGAGGCTATACTAGGGACTTCAAATTAAGTTTACAAATCACACAAGTATTAATGTTTCCTTGTTAATACTATTATAGCATGAATGTAAACATTTATCATAAACACAAAGATATAATAATAACTACATTTATTATTGCCTCTAGGGCATATCTCCAACAGTCTCCCACTTGCACTAGAGTCATCTAATCTAGATTACATGGTAATATACCGAACACCCATGGTAGTTTGGTGTTGGTCATGTTTTGCCCTCGGGAGAGGTTTAGTCAACGGATCCGCCACATTCAGATCTGTGTGTACTTTGCAAATCTTTATATCCCCATCCTGGATATGTTCTCGAATAGCGTGAAAACACAGCTTGATATGCTTCAGCTTCTTGTGTGACCTTGGTTCTTGCGCATTGGCTATGGCCCATGTTATCACAATAGAGATAGACATTGGGTCAGTCCAAGACTTGGAACCACACCCAGCTCAGAATGAACTCTTTCATCCATATCGCTTCTTGTGAAGCCTCCAAGCGACCATGTATTCGATTCGGTTGAAGATCTCGCCACAACGCTTTGCTTTGCACTCCTCCATTAACGCTTCACCATTCAAAATAAATACGTATCCAGATTGTGATTTAGAATCATCCGGATCGGTGTTCCAACTAGCATCGGTGTAACCATTAACAACGAGCTGTTCATCACCTCCATAAGAAAGAACCATATCCTTAGTTCTTCTCAAGTACTTAAGGATGTTTTTGACCATTGTCCAATGATCCACTCCTAGATCACTTTGATATCGCTAGTTAAACTAACAGATATGCAATGTCGGGTCTAGTACATAGCATGGCATACATTAGAGATCCTATGGCTGAGGCATAGGGAGTCTTACTCATCCTTTCTCTATCTTCTGCCGATGTCGGACTTTGAGTTTTACTCAAGGTCGTATTGGGCAACATGGGCAAGAACCCTTTCTTGCTTTCGTCCATTCCAAACTTCTTTAGAACTTTGTCCAAATATGTACTCTGTGACAATGATATTTGGCGCTTTGATCTATCTCTATAAATCTTTATGCCTAATATGTAAGCTGCTTCGCCAAGATCCTTCATTGAAAAACTATTATTCAAATATTCCTTGACACTATTAAGAAGGTCTACATCATTCCCAATCAACAATATGTCATCCACATATAGTATTAAGAATGCTACAGAGCTCCCACTCACTTTCTTGTAAATACAAGCTTCTCCATAAGTTTGCACAAAACCAAAACTTTTGATTACCTTATCAAAGCGTTGATTCCAACTTCGATGCTTGCTTCAATCCATAGATGGACCGTTGAAGTTTGCATACCTTGTTAGCATCTTTAGGATCGACAAAACCTTTGGGTTGCATCATATACAACTCTTCATCAATATCTCCATTGAGGAATGCTGTTTTGACATCCATCCGCCATATCTCATAATCGTAATATGCAGCGATTGCTAACATAATCCTCACAGACTTTAGCTTCACATCGGCGAGAAAGTCTGCCGTAGTCAACTCCTTGAATTTGTCGAAACCCTTTTGCGACAAGTCGAGCTTTATAGATAACATTACCATCAAGTCTGCTTTCTTCTTGAATATCCATTTGTTCTCGACAGCCTTTTCGCCATCCCAGTAAGTCCACCAAAGTCCATACTTGGTTTTCGTACATGGATCCAATCTCGGATTTCATGGCTTCTTGCCATTTATTGGAATCTGGGCTCATCATCGCTTCCTCATATGTCTCGGGTCATCGGTGTTGTCCACCAACATGACACTCATAACGGAATCATACCAATGGAGTGGTACGAAGTTATCGTTGACCTCCGAGGCTCGTGGCAACTTCAGCAAGTTTCATGATCATTATCATTAGCTTCCTCTCTAATTGGTGCAGCACCACAGAACTTCTTCCGGGTCTGCGCTACTCGCAATTCGAGAGAAGGTTCGACAACCTCGTCGAGTTCTACTTTCCTTCCAGTCATTTCTTTCGAGAGAAATTCCTTCTCTAGAAAGGATCCATTCTTAACGAAGATTTTGCCTTCGGATCTATGATAGAAGGTATACCCAATAGTTTCCTTCTGTATCCTATGAAGACGCATTTTTCCGCTTTGGGTTCAAGCTTGTCCGGCAGTAACTTCTTTACATAGGCTTCAAGCATCCCCAAACTTTAAGGAACGACAATTTAGGTTTCTTCCCAAACCATAGTTCAGACGGTGGCGTTTCAACGGATTTAGACGGTGCCCTATTTAAAGTGAATGCGGCTGTTTCTAATGCATAACCCCAAAATGATAGCGGTAAATCAGAAGTGACATCATAGAACGAACCATATCTAAGAGAGTTCGATTACGACGTTCGGACACACCATTACACTGTGGTGTTCCCGGCGGTGTCAATTGTGAAAGTATTCCGCACTTCTTTAAATGCTCGCCAAACTCGTAACTTAGATATTCACCTCCACGATCAGAACGTAGAAATTTAATCTTCTTGTTACGTTGATTCTCTACCTCACTTTGAAACTCCTTAAACTTCTCGAAAGTTTCGGACTTATGTTTCATGAAATAGATATACCCATATCTACTCAAGTCATCTGTGAAGGTAAGAACATAACGATAACCACCGCGATGCTACACTCATTGGACCACACATGGGTATGTATGATTTCCAATAAGTCCGTAGCTCCATCATACCGTAAAATGGAGTCTTAGTCATTTTCCCATCGGACATGCTTCGCATTTTCAAGTGATTCAAGAAGTCCATCGGAATGGAGTTTCTTCATACGCTTCACTCCAATGTGACCAAGACGATTGCCACATATAGGTCGAATTATCGCTGATTTCAAACGTTTAGCCTCAATATTGTTGATATGTGTATTTCCACTATCGATATTCAATAAGAATAGACCATCTATCAAAGGTGCATGTGCGTAAAACATATTACTCATATAAATCGAACAACCATTATTCTCTGACTTAAACAAGTAACCGTCTCGCAATAAACAAGATCCTGATATAATGTTCATGCTCAACGCAGGCACTAAATAACAATTATTTAAGTATAAAACTAATCCCGATGGTAGATGAAGAGGTAGCGTGCCGACCGCGATCACATCAACCTTTGATCCGTTTCCCACGCGCATCGTCACCTCGTTCTTCGCTAGCTTCCGTTTATTCTGCAGCACCTTTCTTCTTGATGTTGCCGTTCTTCAGATCCGCCAAGTACTTTGGGCAATTCCGCTTCCAGTGACCTTCTCCCTTGCAGTAAAAGCACTCAGTTTCAGGCTTGGGTCCAGCCTTGGTCTTCTTTGCCGGCGTGGTAACTTTCTTACCACCCTTCTTGAAGTGTCCCTTTTGCTTAGACTTGCCTTTCTTGAATTTGGTGGTCTTATTGACCAACAACACTTGGTGCTCTTTCTTGATCTCCACTTCTGCAGATTTCAACATGGCAAAGAGTTCTGGCAACGTCTTGTTCATGTTCTGCATGTTGTAGTTCATCACAAAGTTCTTGTAACTTGGTGGTAGTGATTGGAGGACACGGTAAATCCCCAAAGCATTAGGAATCACTATACCCAAGCTTTGAAGTTTGTTTGCGTGCGGACATCTTAAGCACATGCTCACTTGTGAGCTGCCTTCTTCCATCTTGCGCTTAAAGAACTTTTCGAAGCCTCATAGCTTTGAATTGCCGCATGAGTCTCAAAAATCAATTTGAGATCCTCGACAATATCATATGGGTCGACTCTTCAAACCTTTTCAAGCTCCGATTCTAAACCATACAAGATAGCACCTTGAACTATGGAGTACTGATTCTTCCAAGCGAGGTAAACATTCTTTACTTCATCGGGAGCATCATTCCGTGTGGGTCACCAGTGCATCCAAAGACATAGGTCAAATTACCAGTGTGAGGACAATCCTCAAATTATGTAACCAATCCGAAGTTGCTTCCATTGTTTTTCAACTTTTCTTTCTCTAGAACATTAAAATTGATGGTAGGGCTGCCATTGATCTACAACATATTTGCAATTGTTTAGACTAAGTTTATGACAAATTGAGTTCAAATTAATTAATGAAATTAAACTAGGTGAACTCCACTCAAAACAACATCCCTCACATTGTTTTAGTGATCACACGAACCAAATCCACTACATCAACACCGATCATCACGAGAGTTGATATAGTTTCAATGGCGAACAATCGTCATGTTCATCATATCTACTATACGATTCATGCTTTACCTTTCGGTAATCCGTGTTCCGAGACCATGTCTGTACATGCTAGGCTCGTCAAGATCAAACCTCAGTTTCTGCATGAGCAAATCTGGCTTGCTCACGTTGTATACACTTGCAGAATCTAACACACCCGATCATCACGTGGTGCTTCGAAACAACAAGCTTTAGCAACGGTGCTAACTAAGGGTGAACACTTTATGATTTGAAATTCATGTGCATGAGGGATCATCTTATAATGCTACCGCTCTACTAAGCAATACAAGATGCATAAAGGATTAACATCACATGCAATTCATAATATGTGATATGATATGGCCTTTCTTCTTTGTGCTTCCGATCTCCATCTTCAAGCACGAACATGATCTCCATCATCACCGGCATTGCATCAAGGTCAATGACGCTTCACCATGGTTGTCGTCCACCGGCTTCAACTATTACAACTACTTTGAATAGACACGGGTCTTAACATAAATTAAAGACAACCATATGGCTCCCGCGGTTGCCAACTTACAATAAGGAACATTGCATACATCAAATATAATCACAATCATGGCCATATCACATCAAGACACCCCTGCAAAACAAAGTTAGACGCCTCTACTTTCTTTGCATATTTTACGTGGTTTGGGGCTTTCAATAAGTGTCGTTCTAACTTACGAACAAGAACCACAACATTGATACTAGCATTGTTGATTACCCGTTGTAAATTGGATCTTAACTATGCTAGGAGAAACAGCACCATAAAGCCACTTATGCAATACAAGTTGCATGTCAAGCGTGGAGTAAGTCTCATGAACGATGTCATGTAAGGTTAGCCGGCCTTCATCCCAACATACCGCAAGATGCAAAGTACACAAAAGCAATCTACAATAAAAGCATCAACGCCCATGACCATTGTGTTCTACTGCAACAGATCTACATATAGACACGCTCGATACCATTGTAGGGGTTCGTAGCATGGAAAACAAAAATTTTCTATCGCATACAAACAAACAAGCCAAGATCTATCTACTAGATTGTAGCAACGAGTCGATGGAATAACTTACCCTCGAAGATTCCAAAGTGTTTAACGAGAGCGGATTCTCGTGGGTGATGTAGTCGTACTCTTTCCGATCTCAAGATCGTGTGAGCGATCCTTCCGGGCCATGCGTTCCAGCGCTTCCGCGATCGGTCACACATTCGATTTTCGACGAAGACCTTCCTCTCCTTGTTCCAAAGCAGTGGAGGTTGTAGCACTCTCCTCGCGATCCCGGCCGCACAACGACGCGGTACCGGAAGTAGAGGGGACATCCCGCAGGGCTTCGCCTTAAGCCGGAGCAAGTATGGTGGATTATGAGAGAGGGATATTAGTGGATCTAGAGATTAGACACACCAATTAGAAGGCTCTAAACCGCAGGCTAAAGCAATTAGAAGCTCTAAACCAAACGGCTCTAAACCTGAGATTAGAGGTGGAAACTTGTGTGTCTCTAGGAGGAGCCCTGCCCCTCCTTTTATGGGAGGAGGGGTCTTGGCGCGCCAGGAGGGAGGAGTCCTCCCAACTCGCCTTGGCTGGGCGCCCGGGAGGAGTCTAACTCCTCCTCCAAGTTGGTTCCAACTCCTCTTGCTTGTTTCCCACAGTTTCCTGTTTTAGCCGTTTGACTTTCAAACTAGCAATTTGACTTTCATGTTTTGAAAACAAGAACACTTAGTACATGATGCAATCATTCAATGACACACTCATGTACCCTACCCCCGAGTGCGGACAATCCGGAACCTTCTAGAACATTCCCGATGAAAACAGGAATCATTCCCGAACTCCGAACGGGACTTTCCTTATATGAATCTTATTCTCGACCATTCCGGATCACATCGTGATATCCCGGATCCCATCCGAGACACCGAACATCATTCGGTCTCTCTCATAATACCATAACTACTCAAACAACGTCGAATCCTTAAGTGTGTCCCTACGGTTCGTGAATTATGCGGACATGATCGAGACACTTCTCCGAACAATAACCAATAGAGGAATCTGGAAATTCATATGGCTCCACATATTTCTACGATTACTTTATGCGATCGAATGAACCACTTACATACGATACCAATTTCCCTTTGTCTCACGATAGTTTACTTACTTATCCGAGGTTATGATCATCGGTATCTCTGCATACCTAGTTCAAACTCGTTACTGATAAGTACTCTTTTTCTCGTTCCCGTGATATGTGATCCCTTGTGACCAAGTCACATGCTTGCAAGCTAATTGGATGACATTCCACCGAGAGGGCCCAGAGTATATCTATCCGTCATGAGGATGGACAAATCCCACTCTTGATCCATGTGTTTCAACCAATACTTTCCGAACACTTAATGCCACCTTTATAGCCACCCAGTTACGGTGTGGTGTTTGATGTCATCAAAGCATCCATCCGGTAAAGGTGATATGCATGATCTCATGGTCGAAGGAATTAGGTTACTATGTATCAGAAAGCATATAGCAATTGAACTATTGAAATGACTTGATCTTTATGCTATGCTTATCTATAGGAGTATGTCCACCATATCATTCTCCTAACGATATGATCTTGTTGTTGATAACATCTCAATGTTCATGAAAGGGAAACCACAATCATTTAATCAACCAACAAGCTAGTGAAGTATAGAGGCTATACTAGGGACTTCAAATTAAGTTTACAAATCACACAAGTATTAATGTTTCCTTGTTAATACTATTATAGCATGAATGTAAACATTTATCATAAACACAAAGATATAATAATAACTACATTTATTATTGCCTCTAGGGCATATCTCCAACAAAAATAAAATGCGAAGTCATCATATAATATATGTTTACCAACTGATATATATTTTTGTTAGTACCATACGTTGTGATAGGAATTATGCAACTACATTGGAAGATACTTCCAAGATTATACACATTCTAAAACTCCACTTAGGGCTAGGATATCTCATTAAGTGATAAAATGTATAAACATAATCTAATAAATACTATTGCATCATTGTGAAAGTAGACCCAATTTTTTTTGGTAATGTCAACTAAGTTACATTGTGAATGTTTCTCCCTTGATTTGTTCTATGTCCAATAGGGTGTAGTTAACTTAGTAACTTTTTGCAATATGACTTCTTGCTTCACACCAAAAGTTTGAAGATGTCATCAATGTTCATAATTTGGGATTAGTTTTGTGAATATATTGGTAGCATCTCATAAATTAGAAGATTTGTAACAATGAGCATGAAAAATGCAACCATGACATAGGAGAGAAGACCAACCGTCTTTGCAAACTTTACTCACCTTGGCATCTTCCTACATGATATCAAAAGCATGTTCAATTTAACACCAGTATTACACCAGAAAATAGCTTGTGTAACCTTTGCATAGTTTTGTTGGTGGTTTTAGTGTCACTTACTCCAACTAATTTCTATGTTGAACAAAAACCAACTCCACCATTAAATTATTGTACACAATAGAAAAGAAAATTAAATCTAAAAGTGGATCGGAGTAAGTGTACATTCATTTACTTTTTTATTAGGAACTTTCATTCCAACCTTTTTTACCTTACTTAAAAAGCGCAACTTTACAATATGAAATATAGTGCACTCGATGGATTCACAAAGTATATATAGCATGTTAATCTAGGAAAAAGTGTATGATTCCTACCAAAAAAACTTACACCACCTCTAACTAATAGCATATGACATCATATTTACATGGAGTAAGAAATGTAATACCATAAAACCTATTGCCTATTAGATATGTCTATCACACATATGAAGAATGTAGGAACCTTTTCTTGACTTAGAGGAAACCCTGATCTGCCATAGGGATGATAGGCCTATCTTCAAACACTACCAAAAAATACGAAGATATCGGCTACTTGAATAACCATGTCACAATCTTCAATGGACAAAATAGTGAGCATTCCGAACGATATTTTCTTGTATTTTGTAGATACTTAAATAGACAAAGGGGAAGGAAACGAACAACATTATGCTACAAAAAAATGACAAAATCCTAATATTGCTTAAAATCGCATCAAAAGCTCGTTCTAGAAGTTAAGGCTTTTTTGTTGGAGAAAATATGTACCGATAAATTAGCAGAAACAAATGAAAAATAAATATATATCTATAATTTTTTTTAATATGACCCTCTATGGTTGTTACACAAAGCTGATATGTGTATATATATCATCCAAAATAGGTACTGAATGTGACACTCTTTCTAATCTCCCCCGATGACCAATGTGAAACCTATAATACAAGTGGTTTTACATGCTCAAAGTGAATGTGTTTGGGAGCTCGTTTAAACATTCTAATATCCACTAAACAATATTTAAATTTATTCTTTATTTCTTGAATCCTAATTAAAATCCACAAACAATTTTTTACAGAAAAGTCCACACATACTCTTTTATATATACCGATTCCAGTAGAATTTTTTTTACCTTTCCGTATATCTCACCGTGATGATTTGTTTGTTGTACTCCCTCCGTTTTAAAATATAAGATGTTTTAGGTTTGTGAAGAAAATGAATCTAGACTTGTTTTAGTATGTAGGTTCACTCAACTTTGGGATAAACTACACACTAAAAACAGTCTAGATTCATTTTCTTCATAAACCTAAAACATCTTATATTTAGAACATGCCTATTTGCTTTTAGCACGAAGAGAAATTGATCAGATGACCAGATCCATCAAAGTGTTTTTATTTTTGTTTTTGAGATCCATCGAGGCTTGCATGCAGTTTATATTCTTCTCAAGCAGCCAAGGGATACACGTATATGCACAAAGGAAAATAAAAAGGGAACATACCACGTGTGGAGGTACAGAACAGCAAACGTGTTGTGTTTTTTTTTGTTGATTAAACGTGATGTGTTCGATTACGTACGCTGTTTTTTTATGGTTATGTGCCTCTCATATGGGGCTACCGTACATATGTTACTATGTTATCGTGTTGGGTCAACCGGAACACGTGACATATATGTTACGTAAATTTGGAAGTGATTTAAAATCCTAACCATAAATTCTAGATCTAACTATCCAAAATAATTCTGATGATGTGGATCAACTTGATGCCTCGAAAAACACCCTTATTAGATATGAGTATTTTTTTATACTACCTCTATCCCAGTATATAAGACTTACGCATATACCTAGGTCGTCCGCATGAGCTATATAATATAAATTATATAATATAAAAATTATATCATTAGAAAATATAACATTTGAAGTTTCTAATACTAGTATAGTTTTTATCTTATTTATCTCATGCTAAGTTGGTTAATTTATTAACCTAGAAATACGCGTAGGTCTTATAAACCGAGACAGAGGTGTACGATTGATCAAATATTTCAACACTCCCGAAAATTGACTTTGACCACAACTAATAATATGAAAGAAAAAGTGAGTAATACTGTATTGCAAATTAGTAGGAGAGTTCCACTAGGCCCAAAAATTAGGGGATCGTGTATCGAGCTTGGCTCGTGCTGCCACTCTTCACACGAGCATACATGAACTGCACAGAGATGCAGGTCCCAATGCCACCAACTAGTCGCGCACTATCTCCTCTTTGACCACAGCACTCTCCGTGCATTCGCAAGTTTGACAGGTTACTCGATCCATTTTAAAAGGGAAGGTGTCCCTCGGTGGAGCGATCTCCACCGAAGAAACTCAACCCGTCCGACCATGTTTTAACCGGTCCGTATGGACGCGTGGACCAGGCGCGATGTTTTAGCAGGACAATCCATTCGAATTAAGGGCATTTTCATCGGGGAGATCTAACCCGTCTGAATGTGTCTTAATTGGTCTGCACGGGGTGGCGGGCCGTGTGCGGTGTCCCAACGGAACGATCCATCTAGACTCACTCGGGCCGGACCATTCCATCTCTGATCCAAATCTGTTGCCCGAATGAGTTCGTTCGGACTCTGGCATGTATGATTGTTGTAGCAGACTGGTCCAGTTGGCACTCACACTATGAGTCTTCTTCTCTCTTCTCTCTTGGACTGGCCAAATAAAATAAAATAATTTGGGTCACACTGCTAGGCGCGGTTGGCTGGACATCAGACCACGACCCAAAAGCACCGGTGGCTTGACCAAAACGGACATTTTGGGTCACGCTTTTGGGTATCCCCGGTGGAGATGCCCTAACTCAGGTCGAATAGACCTATCTGTGTCCCAAATTTATTGCTCGGATGGGTCTATTCAGACAGACACGGATGCTGGCATGTCCGGTTGTTGTAGCAGACTGGGACAGTTGGCAGTCACACTATGGGCCTTTTATCTCTCTTTTCACTCTTGGGCTGCCTCGTCTCTCTTGAGCTGGCCAAACAAAATAGGACAATTTGGGTCACGCTGCCGGGCACAATTGCCCGTACATGCTGAACCACGACACAAAAGTGCTGGTGGCTCGACCCAAACAGCCTAAAATGGAACGTTTGGGTCTCCCGGCAGGTGGAGATGCCCTTAGCCCGTGGATAAAAAATGGACAGTTGTCATCCCTGTCCGTTCGGGATTGGGGGTGAGCCACGGGGGGCCAATCCATCGAGGACATGCCCCGTCCGCCACCGTAGAAGTGGCTTCCCGCCCGGCCATATTTAGTTTTCCACTTGTCTAGGCTAAAAAAAGCCGGTGCGATGTGGTGGAAGGCCAAGCCCTACCTAGCCACCAATACCTTGCTGCAAGATCAACACCTTGTCCAGGATCAGCGCACGAGCACTTCCCGGTGGACCATGTCAAGGATGAGGCGCACGCGATTGCATTTGTGGAGTTCGATCGTGGAGACCGCAGAGTGGCGGCAACGGACGTGTGCGCACCATCGGCGGTCGGCACCGACTGCCATGATGGAGGCAACCATGGAGGCAGAGCGCCTGCAATTGGGAAAGCGCATGGATCCAGGTCAGGCCATTGTGTCACGCGCCATGGAAACAACGCAAGTAGTAGAGAGCGCGGAATGGCGGGGATACCACGCATCATAGGGCGCAAGGACGACAAGCAAGGAAATTTTTAGGCAGTTGTCGTCGTTAGGGTATGGCATAGGTCGGTGATGCATGTAACATACATACATGGACTTTGTAGTTTATTATCACATATTCCAACATATTTACATCGATTAATAGTTATTACCTATGTTCTTAATGATTTCGAAGATTTTCTAAAAAAACCTTCTATTCTTTGGTTCTAACTCCGTCAGGCAGAAAATACCCGCTGTTAGTATTTTCTAAGTTTACAGGACCTACCGGACTCCAAAAAGGCCAATGTCAGAGAGAACACTTTAGAATTTTTGAGGCGCATCTAGCATGCCAAATGAGGTCACCGAAATCCCAATAGACTGGAAAAGAGGGCCGATGGCAGGGGCCCTATAGTGGCCGTGCTGCCTACCCTTGTTTCCACCTCATTGCTCGGATGTCGTTGATTATACCGCCATTCTCTTCGTCTTGACCTAAGACCTTCTAACAAAAGGGCCCCCAGCGTGATCTCAAAACACACGGATGCGGAGATAAAAAACCACGAAACAGCGAGTCCGTAGGCCGCCGCTAGAGGTAGATTGGAGGGGGGACCACTGCTGGAATCGCCTCTAGTAGCCTCTCCTCCTTTACCAAAACCTCCTCATCGCTCTCCACCAATACACCATGAGAGGGGAGTAGTCCACCCCCCCCCCTCGACTATGGGTTTATGATGGAAACTTGATCTAATCTCTCTATGTATGATCATTCTTGAAGTCCATATTGTGTGCCTTGCATGATTATGGATCTAGCTATATAATTCCTATGGTGTATATGGTGGTATGAGATGATACTTATTATGCATTTAGCGTTGTATTGGTACTTTATGGTTTATCATACTTTGGAGATACTTATATGATACATGTAGTGGTTTCATTCATAATGCATTGTTTACCTATTCATGAGGTACATTGACACAGATACTACAGTGATCCTGGCTATTGGTGGTTATCACGGCCAATGGGTTTTTGGATCGCCGTAGTCGTATTATAGGACCGTGTAATCAACGTAACAATTAATAATGAACATAGTCTTAATTTAGATTTAATGTGCCGCTGACTTGCGGGGCCAATCAGACACGTGGACATAATCGTACACGTACATATTCCGCGGCGCGTCTAGCCAGGCGCATTCCTGGCCCAAATTTGGGTTAGAAATGGGTCGTTCTGGGCGCACTTATTCGTTTAGGATAGATTTTTCTTGGTCTGCCTATCCGTTTCGACAGATTCGTACTAAGCCATGGTCGAATCGAGGACTGGTGGAGATGTCCTTACCACTTCTTAAGGGATGCTTGTCCAAAAGAAATCGACGATGCTCATTGCACACATTATTCTTACAATGTTCCAAATATATACTTTCAGTCTCATCTAAACAGTGTGTGCATGTATTGTATCCCTTGATGGACTGTCCTGAAAGGTTACTAAGAGCAGGCCAATCATTGATTGTTACGAAAAGCAATGCTTGGAGGTTAAATTCTTCCTGCTTGTGCTCATCCCACACACGTATGCCAGGTTCGTGCCACAACTATAAAAGTTCTTCCACTAATGGCATTAGGTACACATCAATGTCGTTGACGGGTTGCTTCGGACCTTGGATCAACACTGGCATCATAATGAACTTCCTCTTCATGCACAACCAAGGAAGAAGGTTATAGATGCATAGAGTCACGGGCCAGGTGCTGTGACTGGAGCTCTGCTCCCCAAAGGGATTCATGCCATCTGTACTTAGACCAAACCTTAAACTCCTTGCATCATCTGCAAAGTCCGGGTACTTTCTATCGATTTTTCTCCATTGTGACCCATCAGCGGGGTGTCTCAACATCCCTTCTAACTTACGTTCCTCTTTATTCCATCGCAAAAACTTGGCGTGCTCTTTGTTTATGAATAAGCGTTTCAACCGTGGTATTATAGGATCATACCACACCACCTTGGCAGGAACCCTCTTCCGGGGGGGGGGGGGGCTCGCCCTCAACGTCACCAGGGTCATATCGTCTAATCTTATACCTAAGTGAAGTGCATACCGGGCATGCATCCAAATTCTTGTACTCCTCACCGCGGTAGAGGATGCAGTCATTAGGGCATGCATGTATCTTCTGAACCTCTAAACCTAGAGGGCAGACAACCTTCTTTGCTTTGTACGTACTGGCGGGCAATACGTTATCTTTTGGAAGCATATTCTTCATCATTTTCAACAACTTTTCAAATGAGGAGTCAGGTACAGCACACTCAGCCTTCCATCGCAGCAATTCCAGTGTGCTGCCCAGCTTTTTCAGACCATTTTCGCAATTTGGGTACAACAACTTTTTGTGATCCTCTAACATGTGATTGAACTTCTCCCTATCCTTTTCAGTTTCACAATCTCTTCGTATATCGGCAATGGTCCGACCAAGATCATCAGCGGGTTCATCATGTGTCTCTTATTCATCCTCCCATTTAGCATCCCCCATGGAAGTATCTCCGTACTCAGGGAAACCATGATAGTTGTCATCCTCCTCCTCTTCTTCATTGTCTTCCATTATAACCCCTCTCTCTCTGTGCTTGGTCCAAAAATTTTAACTGGGCATGAAGCCGGACTTCCATAGGTAGTTGTGAAGGGTTTTTGAGTCAGAGTAATCCTCCTGATTCCTACATCCACTACATGGACAGAATACAAAACCATTGCGCTTTGTTTGCATCAGCAACACGGATGAATTCATGCACGCCATTAATGAACTCGCCAGAGCATCGGTCAGTACCGTACATCCATTCCCGGACCAGCTGCATTATAGTAAAAGTATATCAAAAACCATTACACAACATGATAAAATTATTACAAGTTATATTGAGAGCTTCTAGAGCATTAATTTTGAATTTTGAAAAATTTACATGCACCAATTTGCGAATTGGAGAAAACAATCAACATGATAAATGTGGAGTTTTTTATTATTGTCCTATTAGTGAAAACCTCATTCCATTCTAAGCTCTGAAACTCTAAAATTACACATTTCAATTTTCAGTAACTATGTGCCTAATCAAAATTTGTTAGACATATATATCAAAATCCTTCTACTTCTAGAGCATGCATGCATTGATCCATATCTCTATACTTCTAGAGCATTATAGAGCTAAAGTAGCAATAAGAGATGAAAGAATGAAGTTCTAACCTTTTAAAACTTTGGATTTAGGGGTTGCAAACTAAATCTTGACAAATCTTGAGAAAAAATGGCATGAACTCTCTTGCTTCTTTGAGAAAAAATGGCCACCATATGCTTTAGGGCAGCAGGACAGGAAGCAGAATATATACTGGTGGATAACTAGTCGCGGGTCGTGATACGACCCGGTACTAATAGTCCATGAAAAGACCAGCTAGCCTGCTCCAGGTCATTAGTCCCGGTCCGTATTACGGACCGGGACTAAAGATCTGGTCCGGCCCGGTACTAGTGACTACGGCCGTTTCTAGCCGTTCGAGGCCTCACGGCCCGGGACTAGTGCTCCCACTAGTCGCGGGCTGTGACAGGCCGGGACTGCTGGCGTTGTTCACGTCGAACCGAAGATGGTTTTTTCAGTAGTGGTTGCACCCATTACAACCTATTAGTTGGCAACAAATACTTCAATCAACTCAACCACTATAGTTTTGTGTCAACTCTATGCAGACATTTTATATTTAGAGTAGTGTAGTGCCTTACGCCTATGGGCTACTAGAACGTCCCTGAGACCCACGTGCCATCCTGCCAAGGAGAGGCACTACCTTGTTTGAGCATAGCGTTTTTGTGTTAGGCACTACATAAAAGGTTAGTCAGATCAAATTCTTTCGCCGTGAGTTTATTTTATGAATTTCTTTAAACTTTATATCAATTTTGTCTACGGATGGCACCCGCCGGGTATGTCACCTCCATACCCTCCTCCACCACCTCTCCCCGTCATAACCACCCGCCTCCATACCCGTCGTCGGGTCCAGGTCTCCACCAGACCCGCCACCCGGTGGGTACCCATGACCCGCAGACCCTACATGTAAAATTGACCAAAATCGGCAAATAACATGTAGATTTGAACAAAATTTTATAGTTAATACCAACATTTCAAGGCCTCGCTGGAGCGGTGGCGGGCGTGTGGGCGGCGCGCCTCGCTGGAGCTGTTCGACCCCGGAGTCGCCGCCATCCTCAAGGTTCACTGGCTCGGCCTCCATGGCGCTCCTCGACTGCAGGGAGGATTGCGGCGCGGGAGAGGAAGAGGAAGGCAGGGTGGATGCGGGGTGCGGGCGGGGGGCCAGTGCGGCCGTGCAACTGCGGGGACGCTTGCGGCCACGACTGGGAGGCAAGGTACGGCCGGTGCGGCCGCCACTAGGAGGCGAGGTGCGTGCCGCGTGCATATGGGGTGGGGGATTGCGGCGCGGGGGTGGGAATACAGGAGGGGTCGGGAGGCCTAGGGGGCTCGGGGGACTCAGGGTCGGGCCGCTCGACCAGGGTTAGGGTTTTCCATGCACACTTACATGTGGGGCCTACATAGAGTTGACGGGTCTGCGGGTTAAAGGGTATGGGTTTAGGACCTCCAGACCCGCACCCGCTAGACCCGATGGGTCTAGATATTTACCACTAAGTAGACCCATGGGTTTAAGTTTCAACCAAACCCTCCTCCATTTGATGCGGGTACCCACCGGGTTAGCAGGTGACGGGTACCCATTGCCATCTATAATTTTGTCCATTCTGTCCAACTCAAACGAAGACCCGCAAACGGAACGTCGGGATCCGACTCGATTCGTACAGATCCATGCGACAACACGCCACAGCCGGCTGCGGATTCCACCGACCAACTCTCCCCCACTCAGTTAAAAAAAACTCTCCCCCACTCATATCCTGGTCCAGAATGTTTTGCTATTTCCGAACCGTTTGGTAACCACTCGCACTACAAGAATGGATCTAAAGTTCTAAACGCCGACGGCCAAAAGTCAGGGCCATCGGTGTAGGCCACGAGCTGGGCGCCCCACGAAGCTGGCCGTCGGCGTAGAATTATCCTATGCTGATGGCTGCCATCGGCATAGCTATTTTTCCTTTTACCATATAAATATTATAAAAATCAGAACTAAATCATTCTAATTCATAAAAATACAAATAATATATCAAAAATTGCATAAAATAAGATCTATCTATCTATACTCAAATATTAGATATTTATGTTGAATAAGAATCTTCATACTCGTTGTTTTAACGATAGTTTAAAATAGGCATAAAAATTTAAAAATGATTGAAACAATGTGAAACCTTCGCTTGATGTCATATTATATGACATAGTTGGAAGCAAATATATCTAACTTGGTATATTGATTATGTATCAAAAAACCTTCACAAAATGACCTATCTCATTCGAGGTTTTCTGGCTTTCGGGTTAAATGACCAATCTTATGGCTAGAATGAAGGTGTAGTTTGTGATAATGTACACATATTGTGCATGCATATACATTATGGGATGGTGAACAATGTTGCAGAAGGAAGTTTTCCTTTTTGTCGCACCAAAAATTATTTTCTATTTTCCGGTAAAACGGGGGATTTTGTGAAGCAACCACCAAATGGCTAATTCAAAATGCTACCACGATATTTTTCAAAAATATTAGACCACCTCATATGGACAATGTACCAACAGGGGGATTCAAACATTTTCGTCCATCCTTGGTGAAAAAGATAAATTCCTGCCGAATCGATAGGAAGTGGGTCAGATATGAACTACAGGTACATGATCTGATGCTCATGATTTTTTATAAAAATCATTTTTAGGTTCACAATATACTATTTTATCAGAGATTCAATGCAACTTTAGCGAGGCTCGGCCCCGAGCTAAGAATCTACATATCAGCCATTCAACAAAGTTTGACGATAGTTTAAAACGGGCATAAGAAATTAAAAAACGATCCAAACAATGTGAAACCTTCGCATGGTGTCATATTATGTGACATATTTGGAAGGAAAAAAATATCAAACTTGGGATATTGATTATGTCTAAAAAAACCTTCACAAAATGACCTATCTCATTCGAGGTTTCCTGGCTTTCGGATCAAACACTAGTAGAAAAAGGGTCTTCGGTTCGGTCCAGAGTCTAACACTAGTCCCGATTTATTACGGACCGGGACTAGTCTGAACACTAGTCCTGATTTGTACCGTTTTCGGTGGCTAGGAGCCCGAGGAAACTCTAGTCCCGGGTCGTTTCGGACCTTTAGTCCCGGATCATGATATGACCCGGGACTAAAGGGGTTCGGGCACGGGCAACACCCTTTAGTCCCGGGTGATACAGTCCGGGACTAAATGGGTGCGAGCCGCGACAGGAAAACTTAAAATGGCTATAACTTTTATGCATTTATGTCGAAAAAATGTACAACCTATCAAAATGTGCGGAAAAAATTGTGAGTTTGATTTCAACGCCTTAGGCAGTTTTGGATTATTGTAGATTTTAAAATTAAAAGGCAAAATTTATTTAAAAAATTAAATTTTTGCAATTTATTTATTCCATATTTGGATTCCTCACATTTTTATGATAATTATGGATATAATATTTGTTGAATTTTGATTTACATATTTAAAGATATTATTTATGCCATATTAAATGAATAAATGGCAAAAAAGAATAAAATATTATTTTATTTAGTTTTTTTACTTTTGTTGGACTAAAATATTATTGTTACTTATTTATTGTTGTTTACTAAAATAGTTGTTTGTAATTTCCAAAAAATAAAGATGTATGGCATTTTGATATGAGTTAATAGGATTGATATGGTAGTGTTGACAACAAGATATAAATGGGTTTCGCGCAAGGACATCTTGATGGAACAGAAAAGTTAAGTGCCTTGAGAGTGGAGTAGTGTTAGGATGAGTGACCGAGAAAATTTGACCATAAGTGTAATTTAACCTAAGATTAAATATACTTAGTTCTAAAAATGTTCCAAGTAAGAGGTTTATTTAGTCAAACAATTCAAAATTTTAACAAAAATTGAAAACAAAATTTGAAAAATAAATTTTAAAAAATGAAAAAAATCTTTAGTCCAGGCCATATTACGATCCGGACGAAGGTCCTTCGTCCCCCGCTGCAAAAGCGGCCATACGGTGAGCCTCTAGTCTCGGGTTATAACAAACCGAGACTACAGATAGGGGCTTTTAGTCTCGATTTCGTAGTCCCGAATACAAAACCGAGACTAAAGGACCTTACAAACTGGGACTATATGTTCCTTTTTTCACTAGTGAAATGAATAATGTTATAGCTAGAATTAGGCATTGTTTGTGATAATATGCATATGCACGTGCATCATGGGATGGCGAACAATGTCGCAAGAGGAAGTTTTCCTTTTTGTCGCATCAAAAAATCATTTTCCATTTTTCGAGCGCAATAAAACGGGGGCTTTATGAAGCAACCACCAAATGGCTAATTCAAAATGCTACCACCCCATTTTTTAAAAAATACTAGACCACCTTATATGGACAATGTCCTAATAGGGGATCTCAAAACATTTCCGTCTACCTCTAGTAAAAAAGACAAATTCCTGCCGAATCGGTAGGAAGTGGGTCAGATATGAAGTACAGTTACATGATATATGATACTTATGATTTTTTATAGAAATAATTTTTAAATTCACAATATGCTATTTTAACAGAGATTCAATGCTAGTTTAGCGAGGCTAAGCCCCAAGCTAAGAATATTCATGCCAGGCGTTCGACAAAGTTTAACGATAGTTTAAAACAGGCATAAGAAATTCAAAAATGATCCAAACAATGTGAAACCTTCGCTTGGTGTCATATTATGTGACATAGTTGGAAGAAAACATATCAAACTTGGAATATTGATTATGTCTAAAAAACCTTCACAAAATGACCTATCTCATTCGAGATTTCCTGGCTTTCATATCAAATGACCAATGTTATGGCTAAAATCAAGGCATTATGATAAGTTGATATGGATATCATATTTAGATTCCTCTTATTTTTTGATCAATTTAGACATATTGTTTGTTAAATTCCGATTTACGGATTTAAATATATTAATTATTCCATATTATATAGAAAATATAAAAAATTAAAATCATAATTATTTTTTGAATTCAATAATATTTTTACTTATTCATTGTTGTTTACTCAAATAATTTTTTGTAATTTTAAAAAATAAAAACATGTGACATAATGATATAAGAGTTAATAGGATTGATATCATAGTATTGACAACTACTTACAAATTGCTTCGCGAAAACTGATTCGGAAGGAAGAGAGAAGTTAAGCGTGCTGGAGGTGGAGTAGTATGAGGATGAGTGACTGATCGGGATGTTTGACCAAAACTACAATTTGATCAAAGAGTAAGTGTAATTAGTGTTAAAAATGTTTCAAGTAAGAGATTAACGATTCAAACAATTCAAAAATTTAATAAAGTTGAGATAAAATTTAAAAACAAATTGAAAAAATAGTTTTTTTAAAAATTGTCCGTCGTTAGTCTATGCTGACGAAACCATGCCGAGGGAAAAGCTGCCTGCGCCGACGGTTTTTTTATACGCTGACAGGCCTCCATAACTGCGCTGAGAAAATGATTTGCCGAGAACAGGCATAGTCTATACCGGGTTTTATAGGCTACACGCTGCTGTAGTGTGGTCTGCACATAATTTAATACTAGCGGATGGCATTGTTTAGGTTTTACAGCCCAGGCCCATGGCAAGTGGCCGCAAACGCGCGCGTGCATGATTAAGCAATGCCAGTGATGAATGCAGGCTGCCATAGGATGGGGCCTATGTCGTAGGTAGGTTTTAATCAGTTCCGTACAGTGAATTTGATTATATATAAAATAAAAGTATGTTTTATGGCCAGTCTTACTATATTTATTACATATTTTAGATGTTGATATTTTTTTATATATTCGTATTTAAATTTTATGAAGTTTAACTTTGACTAAACCTAAAACGCAAAGTAATTTGGGACTGAGGGAGTATTCAAGGTTATACCGTATGAACGGTTAGATTTAAAACTACCGACTAAAGATCCTGGGTTACATAGACAGTTATCACGTATGTAGTTCATTCAACTTTGGAATAAATCTAAACACTAAAAAAAGTCTAGATTCATTTTCTTCACAAACCTAAAACGTCTTATATTTTGAAACGGAGGGAGTACATAGTAGATGGTCCATTATTATGGTCACGTGAAGGCAATCAGGCCCACTCATATCTCTATAAAAGTAACTGGCTACGATCGTGGGTTACATAGACAATTATCACGTACACAAATTTCACAAAACAAATTGACTTGAGCGATAGAGTTGTCCTTAACCTAGACGTGTTGACTCACGGTTAAGCATAAATCATAAACTGAATATACCAATCCATGGCTATGTCAACCATGTCAGGGCTATGTAAATAAAATATATACTCCACTTCCGTCCCGAAATATTTGCCACCGATTTATCTAATATGCATGAATCTAGATACGTTTTAGTGCACAGATACATGCGAATACTTACCTATGTGTATGTGTGCACCAAATCTTCACTCAACAACTTCCCTCTATGCATAAATACTTACACATAAGACATACTTTCATACTCCTAGCCTTATACATATGCATAAAATATAAAAAAATATCTCATACTCACTCCGTCCTGAAAAGGATGTCACAGGTTGTCTAAATTTAAATGTATAATGTATCTAGTTATTATTTAGTATATAGATTCAACAAACTTTGGATAAATTTTCAACAACCTTTTTAGAAGGGAGGAAGTAATATATTATTCTATTTTTATTAGGCCCTATTCCAACTAACCCGTACTAAGAGGTCGCTCTAGTCAGGACTGCATAAGAAAATTGATTTGTCCGCTGATTCTCTTGGAAACTTTGCTCGAGTTACATGAGGACACTTCTGCATATGTCAATGTTTACGATCTCCATGACAATGGAGTCCACTGATCCATGCATTAAACAACGATAGGAGCAACTTTAGGTAGCCGCCAGGGAGAGAGGCGATCCGGAGGAGCTAACTAAAACACTTTTGCATATGCGAATTTAGGTAGCCACGTGGCGTCGTTTGTTCGACAGATCTCTTGGGGTCTCAGTATTGTGTCTGTCGGTTTGTTTTTAGGTCAGTCTCTTCCGCTCTGTAGTTGTTATTGTTAGCGATGGTTGGTGCTCTGGTGTGCTCGTCCTTTGTGTCTTTTTTTTGGAAATGAGCGTTTTATTACTTAAAAGTAAGTTTAAACTCGGCCTTTGTATAGATAGGATGCACACAGCCGATCAATCACACAACTCGAGTCCAAAGAAAAAGTACCAGAATTACAAGTAATGGTAAAAAAAGCGAAGTCCTCCAAACACGCTATGACAGATCTATTTGTAAATCACACTGCCATCGATGTCGGGAGAAGATATCCCTCATTGTGTCCTCCAATCGCGTACAGCCCGCCATAAACAAGTCGTAGAACTCCATATGTTGGAGAGTGGTCCATGATCAGAGGATCACTGTGGCTCGATATATAACCTGCAAGGGAAAAGACACAATGTTATTAAAATCTTGTCATTTGTACATAGCCAAACGACCAAATAATGGCAAGCGCTCCTACCCTAAATAAATTATCATATTTATCCTCAGTCCCATTCAACCAGTTGCCAAATACATTGACTATCGAGCGTGGAGGAGATAAACCAGAGGCTATTTGGATGATTGACCATATAGCACGAAAATTTACATTGGAAAAATAAATGGTGTATTGTCTTATTATGGTGATAAAAATGCATTGAATACTTCCATGTCAATTCCTCTTAACAAGATTATCTTTGTGAGAATGACCCTTTACGGAGATACCAAGCGAAAATCTTCGCTTTAAGGAGTATTTTCATCTCCAAATTTTACAATTATCATCGACTGGAATATCAGGTTGGATCAAAGCTCAATACATGGAATCAATAGAAAATTTACCACTCGACGGTAATTTCGAATATCAGGTTGGATCAAAGCTCAATACATGGAATCAATAGAAAATTTACCACTCGGCGGTAATTTCTATTTGAATTCATCCACACCCTCGAACAGTTGTATCATGGATAATATTAATGAATATAATGGAGGAACGATTTCACTTCTTCGGTCTCTGCACCAACTAAGGATAAATTGCATGAGTATCGGGATAGCCTGGTCCTCAAATATAAATAGGAACCTAAATCGCATCCGTGAGAATTTGAACCCAGGTATTGGGTTTGTATATCTACTCCTCCAACCAGTTGAGCTAGGCTCACTCCCAATCCTTTGTTTCCTTAGCACGAAGACTTCTTGTCTATCTACTATAATAAGTTCTACTACAACAAGCTTTGTCCGGTCTCCGATGATGGAGGGATGGATATGGTGACATGCCTTCGGCTCACTTTATTGTTTATAGTCAGCCAGATGGTCCAACGATCCTTTTGTTACTTTTGGGAATCTTTGTACTATCGTTGTTCTTGATGGGTATTAATAAATTGGTGAAATTTTTGAAATAAAATATAAGAGAACGCTGGCCATGCAAATGTAGTACTACTAGCTGCTCTTAGAGCAAGTACAATAAGGTGATGTCAGCTGACTATAAGATATTAAATAATATATTTGTGCTGAGTTGGAAGAGAGAGAAGAGAGAGAAGGAGAGTAGACTCTCATGCAAGAGCCGGCTCTAACACGTGCTCCTAGGTACTTTGTGAGAGTGAATAGTGGGTCAAGTATCGATAAAATAGTATATTTCTATATCTTATTATTATACATATTGTTATTTGGTTGACTATAGATGATATGGCACTATCTTATAGGCAGCAGTTGGCCATATTATTATTCTTACTCTTAATAAAAACATTAATGATATAAGAGTGTGGTTGAGTGGTAGAAGGGGCAGCTGTAGCTGAGCGATACGCTAAATGCATATCCATGATTGTTTGGTAAGGTGATGTCATGTGTTGTGTTGGTCCGATGCCAGTAATACTACGAGAAGATCTGGTAGACCGATCCCACCGTTGCGTTTAGCCATGGAGTCGACCTTCATTTCGATTTATTAGGCTAATATGTATTTTAAGAAAATAGTTTGATCATAAACTTGATCAATAATACATAAGTTATGTCTCACAAAACTTTTTTTTCCTACCGGGGTATCTAAGTCTAAGTGGATTGGAAGGTTTTAATAAGACGATTTGCATGCTTAATATATATAGTTTACCTAAAAAATTTATATGCCACAGAAATAGTATAATTAAAAGCGTCTTTTAAATATGAATCTAATGATATAATTTGTATTTTATTGACCAAATTTATGGTCAAACATTTCCTTGGACTACGTATTTACCTAATAAACCGGAATAGATGAAGTATCATGTTAGGCTTAGGTTCGGCCAAACTTTGGTTAAAATTTTAACTTTTTAGAAAACATTTTTTAGAATAATTTAATCAATGCTTGCTAATTAATTCGCAAATTTGTAGAGAAAAATTTAAGGTTTGGTCACTTGTTAGATTCGACTAAATTTTGTTTGAACTTTAAACTTTTCAAAAAAGCATTGAGAAAACAACAATTCAATCCGTGTTCGCTAACTAATATATGAGAACTTCTAAACTAGATTGACCAGCTTTTTAAAGTAAAAAAAGATGACGCGGGAATTTGATCTGTACCGGTTGCAAGTGCTTACCCCAATGACTGGTGTTAGCAAAACAATTTGATACGTACTAGTCACACTTAATTAGTGAAGCCCCCCTGCACCCTTCCTTCGGCAAAATAAGCTTTTAATTCTCCGTTGGCTTTAAAAACACGGTTTACATGTCCGTGCATGTGGTGGGACTTCAAGTACTTCGAGCGCTTAATTGTTTTTTAGTTGGCTAGATATTATTGTACTTATGTTTAAGAGGTGTGTTTCAATGTTCTCTCACTTCTCTTTCTCTCGAACTTAGAAAATTGAAAACACAAAGAAGTCAAGATTGACCCAATACCTTTTCGGTTCAGACCAAACTTCATGCTTAATTAATTTTCTTTGGCTGCACGTGATGATGCTCACGGTCTTTTAATTTCCGTCACCGTCAAAATTTCATAAAATTGATCAAATCTGCAGAATATAATTCCAACTTCTATTAGTAGAACTTTACTAAATCATATTTTCTTATGTTTGTTACTATAAAACTAGCATGGTGGCCCTCGCATTTGCGAGGGCATTATGTTTATACGGTTTAAAATTGTCAAAATTTAATATTTGTTATGGCTTTTTCCCTCATATTTACACTCTTCATTGCGAAATACAAAAAATAAATTTGGATTATTTATGATGCGACTTTAACCTTTACTTTAAAATGATAATAATTATTGTAAAACATGTTTTACAAAAATCAAATGATATTTTTCCTCATATACTATTTATATACTCAAGCATGCAGTTGCAAACACACAAACTAATTATCTGTAATATGTGAGTCCCGTAGGTTAGTTCTGATGTGCTCTCTAGAATACTCCCTCCGTCTCAAAATAGATCTGTAGCACTAATGCATGGTCATTGTACTCCCTCCGTCTCAGCCGTCTCAAAATAGATGTCACAGATTTGTCAAAATTTGGATAAATCTAGTCACTATTTAGTATATAGATTTATTAAAATTTTGACAAACCTGCGACATCTATTTTGAGACCGAGAGAGTACATGGTTGCACACAGTAATCTGGTCCATATGTTCATACTTTTCTCTTCATAGCTCATCGTAGAGATACTTCATGTATGCACAACTGGATATATTTTAACTATGTATGCATTATTAATGATGTACCATAACCCTTATTTGATTTTTTTATAAAAATAATTATGAAATATCGTTACAAAATATCTAGTGAAAAAATTGTTCTATATATAGAATTTGTATAGAAAGGCATGGAGTTTCATACACACGGAGGACTATCCCGTAATCTACATGTCCGCTAGGTTAATTATTGTGTGCTCTTAGAAAAACAGATCCATATCTCTAACTCTTTGTCATTTTATGCATGGTTGTATACAACAATCTTGTATTTCTATTCATACCCTTCTCATACAGATACTTGATTGTATGTACAACTGGATTAACAAAACAATGCTTGACATGCCCATAGGATTCGATTCTAGCAATCAATGATAGTGCATTTACTCCTCCACCGATTGCTTTTGTTCATTCCTAATCACTTATTGACCAATTGGTTATTGATCGGGATATGGAAAGAAGAAAATTTAGATTGTCTAAGGTTTTGTTGGGTCTCAGTCATGTACCTATCGTGATTTGGATTATCTCCTTATTGTTTCCAAAAACTATATAGAAAGATTAATAGAATGATTATGAATAAAGACGGTCAAGGTATAGGTTTCCTAATGTAAAATTGTAGGGGTTCGTAGCATGGAAAACAAAAATTTTCTATCGCATACAAACAAACAAGCCAAGATCTATCTACTAGATTGTAGCAATGAGTGGATCGAATAACTCACCCTCGAAGATTCCAAAGTGTTTAACGAGAGCGGATTCTCGTGGGTGATGTATTCGTACTCTTTCCGGTCTCAAGATCGCGTAGACGATCCTTCCGGCGCTGCGTTCCGGCAGCGTTCCCGCATTCGGTCACACGTTCGGTACTCGACGAAGACCTTCCTCTCCCTTGTTCCAAAGAAAGGCGAGGTTGTAGCACTCCTCGCGATTCCGGCAGCACAACGGCGTGGTACCGGAAGTAGAGGGGAGATCCCGCAGGGCTTCGCCTTAAGCCGGAGCGAGTATGGTGGATTATGAGAGAGGGCTATTAGTGGATCTAGAGATTAGACACACCAATTAGAAGGCTCTAAACCGCAGGCTAAAGCAATTAGAAGCTCTAAACCAAACGGCTCTAAACCTGAGATTAGAGGTGGAAACTTGTGTGTCTCTAGGAGGAGCCCTGCCCCTCCTTTTATGGGAGGGGGGTCTTGGCTAGGGGAGGAGGAGTCCTCCCCAACTCGCCTTGGCTGGGCGCGGCTGGAGGAGTCTAACTCCTCCTCCAAGTTGGTTCCAACTCCTCTTGCTTGTTTCCCACAGTTTCTTGTTTCACACAGTTTCCTGTTTTAGCCGTTTGACTTTCAAACTAGCAATTTGACTTTCATGTTTTTGAAACAGCAAGAACACTTAGTACATGATGCAATCATTCAATGACACACTCATGTACCCTCCCCCCCCCGGAGTGCCGGACAATCCGGAACCTTCTAGAACATTCCCGATGAAAACACCGGAATCATTCCCGAACTCCGAAACGGGACTTTCCTTATATGAATCTTATTCTCCGGACCATTCCGGATCACATCGTGATATCCCGGATCCCATCCGAGACACCGAACATCATTCCGTCTCTTTCTCATAATACCATAACTACTCAAACAACGTCGAATCCTTAAGTGTGTCTCCCTACGGTTCGTGAATTATGCGGACATGATCGAGACACTTCTCCGAACAATAACCAATAGAGGAATCTGGAAATTCATATGGCTCCCACATATTTCTACGATTACTTTGCGATCGAATGAACCACTTACATACGATACCAATTTCCCTTTGTCTCACGATAGTTTACTTATCCGAGGTTATGATCGTCGGTATCTCTGCATACCTAGTTCAACCTCACATCGATAAGTACTCTTTCTCGTTCCGTGATATGTGATCCTTGTGACCAAGTCACATGCTTGCAAGCTAATTGGATGACATTCCACCGAGAGGGCCCAGAGTATATCTATCCGTCATGAGGATGGACAAATCCCTCTTGATCCATGTGTTTCAACCAATACTTTCCGAACACTTAATGCCACCTTTATAGCCACCCGATTACGGTGTGGTGTTTGATGTCATCAAAGCATCCATCCGGTAAAGGTGATATGCATGATCTCATGGTCGAAGGAATTAGGTTACTATGTATCAGAAAGCATATAGCAATTGAACTATTGAAATGACTTGATCTTTATGCTACGCTTATCTATAGGAGTATGTCCACCATATCATTCTCCTAACGATATGATCTTGTTGTTGATAACATCTCAATGTTCATGAAAGGGAAACCACAATCATTTAATCAACCAACAAGCTAGTGAAGTATAGAGGCTATACTAGGGACTTCAAATTAAGTTTACAAATCACACAAGTATTAATGTTTCCTTGTTAATACTATTATAGCATGAATGTAAACATTTATCATAAACACAAAGATATAATAATAACTACATTTATTATTGCCTCTAGGGCATATCTCCAACAGTCTCCCACTTGCACTAGAGTCATCTAATCTAGATTACATGGTAATATACCAACACCCATGGTAGTTTGGTGTTGGTCATGTTTTGCCCTCGGAGAGGTTTAGTCAACGGATCCGCCACATTCAGATCTGTGTACTTTGCAAATCTTTATATCCCCATCCCGGATATGTTCTCGAATAGCGTGAAAACACAGCTTGATATTCTTCAGACTTCTTGTGTGACCTTGGTTCTTGCGCATTGGCTATGGCGCCCATGTTATCACAAAGAGATAGACATTGGGTCCAGCGACTTGGAACCACACACCAGTAATGAACTCTTTCATCCATATCGCTTCTTGTGAAGCCTCCGAAGCAGCCATGTATTCCGATTCAGTTGAAGATCTCGCCACAACGCTTTGCTTTGCACTCCTCCAGCTAACTGCTGCACCATTCAAAATAAATACGTATCCAGATTGTGATTTAGAATCATCCGGATCGGTGTTCCAACTAGCATCGGTGTAACCATTAACAACGAGCTGTTCATCACCTCCATAAGAAAGAACCATATCCTTAGTTCTTCTCAAGTACTTAAGGATGTTTTTGACCGCTGTCCAATGATCCACTCCTAGATCACTTTGATATCTGCTAGTTAAACTAACAGCATATGCAATGTCGGGTCTAGTACATAGCATGGCATACATTAGAGATCCTATGGCTGAGGCATAGGGAGTCTTACTCATCCTTTCTCTATCTTCTGCCGATGTCGGACTTTGAGTTTTACTCAAGGTCGTATTGGGCAACATGGGCAAGAACCCTTTCTTGCTTTCGTCCATTCCAAACTTCTTTAGAACTTTGTCCAAATATGTACTCTGTGACAATGATATTTGGCGCTTTGATCTATCTCTATAAATCTTTATGCCTAATATGTAAGCTGCTTCGCCAAGATCCTTCATTGAAAAACTATTATTCAAATATTCCTTGACACTATTAAGAAGGTCTACATCATTCCCAATCAACAATATGTCATCCACATATAGTATTAAGAATGCTACAGAGCTCCCACTCACTTTCTTGTAAATACAAGCTTCTCCATAAGTTTGCACAAAACCAAAACTTTTGATTACCTTATCAAAACGTTGATTCCAACTTCGGGATGCTTGCTTCAATCCATAGATGGACCGTTGAAGTTTGCATACCTTGTTAGCATCTTTAGGATCGACAAAACCTTTGGGTTGCATCATATACAACTCTTCATCAATATCTCCATTGAGGAATGCTGTTTTGACATCCATCTGCCATATCTCATAATCGTAATATGCAGCGATTGCTAACATAATCCTCACAGACTTTAGCTTCGCTACTGGCGAGAAAGTCTCGTCGTAGTCAACTCCTTGAATTTGTCGAAACCCTTTTGCGACAAGTCGAGCTTTATAGACAGTAACATTACCATCAGCATCTGTTTTCTTCTTGAAAATCCATTTGTTCTCGACAGCCTTTCGGCCATCCGGTAAGTCCACCAAAGTCCATACTTGGTTTTCGTACATGGATCCAATCTCGGATTTCATGGCTTCTTGCCATTTATTGGAATCTGGGCTCATCATCGCTTCCTCATATGTCTCGGGGTCATCAGTGTTGTCCACCAACATGACACTCATAACGGAATCATACCAATCTGGAGTGGTACGAGTTATCGTTGACCTCCGAGGCTCTGTGGCAACTTCAACCGAAGTTTCATGATCATTATCATTAGCTTCCTCTCTAATTGGTGCAGGCACCACAGGAACTTCTTCCGGTGCTGCGCTACTCGCAATTTCGAGAGAAGGTTCGACAACCTCGTCGAGTTCTACTTTCCTTCCAGTCATTTCTTTCGAGAGAAATTCCTTCTCTAGAAAGGATCCATTCTTGGCAACGAAGATTTTGCCTTCGGATCTATGATAGAAGGTATACCCAATAGTTTCCTTCGGGTATCCTATGAAGACGCATTTTTCCGCTTTGGGTTCAAGCTTGTCCGGCTGTAACTTCTTTACATAGGCTTCGCATCCCCAAACTTTAAGGAACGACAATTTAGGTTTCTTCCCAAACCATAGTTCATACGGTGTCGTTTCAACGGATTTAGACGGTGCCCTATTTAAAGTGAATGCGGCTGTTTCTAATGCATAACCCCAAAATGATAGCGGTAAATCTGTAAGTGACATCATAGAACGAACCATATCTAAGAGAGTTCGATTACGACGTTCGGACACACCATTTATTTGTGGTGTTCCGGCGGTGTCAATTGTGAAAGTATTCCGCACTTCTTTAAATGCTCGCCAAACTCGTAACTTAGATATTCACCTCCACGATCAGAACGTAGAAATTTAATCTTCTTGTTACGTTGATTCTCTACCTCACTTTGAAACTCCTTAAACTTCTCGAAAGTTTCGGACTTATGTTTCATGAAATAGATATACCCATATCTACTCAAGTCATCCGTTAAGGTAAGAACACAACGATAACCACATGATGCTACACTCATTGGACCACACACATCGGTATGTATGATTTCCAATAAGTCCGTAGCTCGCTCCATCATACCAGAAAATGGAGTCTTAGTCATTTTTCCCATCAGACATGCTTCGCATTTTCAAGTGATTCAAGAAGTCCATCGGAATGGAGTTTCTTCATACGCTTCACTCCAATGTGACCAAGACGACGATTGCCACATATAGGTCGAATTATCGCTGATTTCAAACGCTTAGCCTCAATATTGTTGATATGTGTATTTCCACTATCGATATTCAATAAGAATAGACCATCTATCAAAGGTGCATGTGCGTAAAACATATTACTCATATAAATCGAACAACCATTATTCTCGACTTAAACAAGTAACGCCTCGCAATAAACAAGATCCTGATATAATGTTCATGCTCAACGCAGGCACTAAATAACAATTATTTAAGTATAAAACTAATCCCGATGGTAGATGAAGAGGTAGCGTGCCGACCGCGATCACATCAACCTTTGATCCGTTTCCCACGCGCATCGTCACCTCGTTCTTCGCTAGCTTCCGTTTATTCTGCAGCACCTTTCTTCTTGATGTTGCCGTTCTTCAGATCCGCCAAGTACTTTGGGCAATTCCGCTTCCAGTGACCTTCTCCCTTGCAGTAAAAGCACTCAGTTTCAGGCTTGGGTCCAGCCTTGGTCTTCTTTGCCGGCGTGGTAACTTTCTTACCACCCTTCTTGAAGTGTCCCTTTTGCTTAGACTTGCCTTTCTTAAATTTTGTGGTCTTATTGACCAACAACACTTGGTGCTCTTTCTTGATCTCCACTTCTGCAGATTTCAACATGGCAAAGAGTTCTGGAAACGTCTTGTTCATGTTCTGCATGTTGTAGTTCATCACAAAGTTCTTGTAACTTGGTGGTAGTGATTGGAGGACACGGTAAATCCCCAAAGCATTAGGAATCACTATACCCAAGCTTTGAAGTTTGTTTGCGTGCCCAGACATCTTAAGCACATGCTCACTGACGGAGCTGCCTTCTTCCATCTTGCAGTTAAAGAACTTTTCAGAAGCCTCATAGCTTTGAATTGCCGCATGAGTCTCAAAAATCAATTTGAGATCCTCGACAATATCATATGGGTCTGACTCTTCAAACCTTTTCTGAAGCTCCGATTCTAAACCATACAAGATAGCACCTGAACTATGGAGTACCGATTCTTCCAAGCGAGGTAAACATTCTTTACTTCATCGGGAGCATCACCGCAGTGGGTCACCCAATGTGCATCCAAAGACATAGGTCAAATTACCAATGTGAGGACAATCCTCAAATTGCGTAACCAATCCGCCAAGTTGCTTCCATTGTTTTTCAACTTTTCTTTCTCTAGGAACATTAAAATTGATGGTAGGGGCTGCCATTGATCTACAACATATTTGCAATTGTTTAGACTAAGTTTATGACAAATTGAGTTCAAATTAATTAATGAAATTAAACTAGGTGAACTCCCACTCAAAACAACATCCCTCACATTGTTTTAGTGATCACACGAACCAAATCCACTACATCAACACCGATCATCACGAGAGTTGATATAGTTTCAATGGCGAACAATCGTCATGTTCATCATATCTACTATACGATTCATGCTTTACCTTTCGGTAATCCGTGTTCCGAGACCATGTCTGTACATGCTAGGCTCGTCAAGATCAAACCTCAGTTTCTGCATGAGCAAATCTGGCTTGCTCACGTTGTATACACTTGCAGAATCTAACACACCCGATCATCACGTGGTGCTTCGAAACAACAAGCTTTAGCAACGGTGCTAACTAAGGGTGAACACTTTATGATTTGAAATTCATGTGCATGAGGGATCATCTTATAATGCTACCGTCGTCTACTAAGCAATACAAGATGCATAAAGGATTAACATCACATGCAATTCATAATATGTGATATGATATGGCCTTTGTTCTTTGTGCTTCCGATCTCCATCTTCAAGCACGAACATGATCTCCATCATCACCGGCATTGCATCAAGGTCAATGACGCTTCACCATGGTTGTCGTCCACCGGCTTCAACTATTACAACTACTTTGAATAGACACGCGGGTCTTAACATAAATTAAAGACAACCATATGGCTCCTGCCAGTTGCCAACTTACAATAAGGAACATTGCATACATCAAATATAATCACAATCATGGCCATATCACATCATCAGCACACCTGCAAAACAAAGTTAGACGCCTCTACTTTCTTTGCATATTTTACGTGGTTTGGGGCTTTCAATAAGTGTCGTTCTAACTTAACAAGAACCACAACATTGATACTAGCATTGTTGATTACCGTTGTAAATTGGATCTTAACTATGCTAGGAGAAACAGCACCATAAAGCCACTTATGCAATACAAGTTGCATGTCAAGCGTGAGTAAGTCTCATGAACGATGTCATGTAAGGTTAGCCCGGCCGCTTCATCCCAACATACCGCAAGATGCAAAGTACACAAAAGCAATCTACAATAAAAGCATCAACGCCCACAATGACCATTAGGTTCTACTGCAACAGATCTACATATAGACACGGCTCGATACCTTCGTAGGGGTTCGTAGCATGGAAAACAAAATTTTCTATCGCATACAAACAAACAAGCCAAGATCTATCTACTAGATTGTAGCAACGAGTCGATGGAATAACTTACCTCAAGATTCCAAAGTGTTTAACGAGAGCGGATTCTCGTGGGTGATGTAGTCGACTCTTCCGATCTCAAGATCGTAGACGATCCTTCCGGCCATGCTCCGGCGCTCCGCAATCGGTCACACATCGATTTCGACGAAGACCTTCCTCTCCTTGTTCCAAAGAAAATGGAGGTTGTAGCACTCTCCTCGCGATTCCGGCAGCACAACGACGTGGTACCGGAAGTAGAGGGGAGATCCCGCAGGGCTTCGCCTTAAGCCGGAGCGAGTATGGTGGATTATGAGAGAGGGATATTAGTGGATCTAGAGATTAGACACACCAATTAGAAGGTTGTGTTTAACGAGAGCGGATTCTCGTGGGTGATGTAGTCGTACTCTTTCCGATCTCAAGATCGTGTAGACGATCCTTCCGGCGCTGCGTTCCGGCAGCGCTTCCGCAGTCGGTCACACATTCGGTACTCGACGAAGACCTTCCTCTCCTTGTTCCAAAGAGCGGAGGTTGTAGCACTCTCCTCGCGATTCCGGCAGCACAACGACGTGGTACCGGAAGTAGAGGGGAGATCCCGCAGGGCTTCGCCTTAAGCCGGAGCGAGTATGGTGGATTATGAGAGAGGGATATTAGTGGATCTAGAGATTAGACACACCAATTAGAAGGCTCTAAACCGCAGGCTAAAGCAATTAGAAGCTCTAAACCAAACGGCTCTAAACCTGAGATTAGAGGTGGAAACTTGTGTGTCTCTAGGAGGAGCCCTGCCCCTCCTTTTATGGGAGGAGGGGTCTTGGCGCGCCAGGGGAGGGAGGGAGTCCCTCCCCAACTCGGCCTTGGGCTGGGCGCCGGCCTGGAGGAGTCTAACTCCTCCTCCAAGTTGGTTCCAACTCCTCTTGCTTGTTTCCCACAGTTTCTTGTTTCCCACAGTTTCCTGTTTTAGCCGTTTGACTTTCAAACTAGCAATTTGACTTTCATGTTTTTGAAACAGCAAGAACACTTAGTACATGATGCAATCATTCAATGACACACTCATGTACCCTACCCCCCCCGGAGTGCCGGACAATCCGGAACCTTCTAGAACATTCCCGATGAAAACACCGGAATCATTCCCGAACTCCGAAACGGGACTTTCCTTATATGAATCTTATTCTCCGGACCATTCCGGATCACATCGTGATATCCCGGATCCCATCCGAGACACCGAACATCATTCCGTCTCTTTCTCATAATACCATAACTACTCAAACAACGTCGAATCCTTAAGTGTGTCTCCCTACGGTTCGTGAATTATGCGGACATGATCGAGACACTTCTCCGAACAATAACCAATAGAGGAATCTGGAAATTCATATGGCTCCCACATATTTCTACGATTACTTTGCGATCGAATGAACCACTTACATACGATACCAATTTCCCTTTGTCTCACGATAGTTTACTTATCCGAGGTTATGATCGCTTGATCTCTGCATACCTAGTTCAACCTCGCATCGATAAGTACTCTTTCTCGCTCCGTGATATGTGATCCCTTGTGACCAAGTCACATGCTTGCAAGCTAATTGGATGACATTCCACCGAGAGGGCCCAGTATATCTATCCGTCATGAGGATGGACAAATCCCACTCTTGATCCATGTGTTTCAACCAATACTTTCCGAACACTTAATGCCACCTTTATAGCCACCCGCCACGGTGTGGTGTTTGATGTCATCAAAGCATCCATCCGGTAAAGGTGATATGCATGATCTCATGGTCGAAGGAATTAGGTTACTATGTATCAGAAAGCATATAGCAATTGAACTATTGAAATGACTTGATCTTTATGCTATGCTTATCTATAGGAGTATGTCCACCATATCATTCTCCTAACGATATGATCTTGTTGTTGATAACATCTCAATGTTCATGAAAGGGAAACCACAATCATTTAATCAACCAACAAGCTAGTGAAGTATAGAGGCTATACTAGGGACTTCAAATTAAGTTTACAAATCACACAAGTATTAATGTTTCCTTGTTAATACTATTATAGCATGAATGTAAACATTTATCATAAACACAAAGATATAATAATAACTACATTTATTATTGCCTCTAGGGCATATCTCCAACAAAAATAAAATGCGAAGTCATCATATAATATATGTTTACCAACTGATATATATTTTTGTTAGTACCATACGTTGTGATAGGAATTATGCAACTACATTGGAAGATACTTCCAAGATTATACACATTCTAAAACTCCACTTAGGGCTAGGATATCTCATTAAGTGATAAAATGTATAAACATAATCTAATAAATACTACTGCATCATTGTGAAAGTAGACCCAATTTTTTTTGGTAATGTCAACTAAGTTACATTGTGAATGTTTCTCCCTTGATTTGTTCTATGTCCAATAGGGTGTAGTTAACTTAGTAACTTTTTGCAATATGACTTCTTGCTTCACACCAAAAGTTTGAAGATGTCATCAATGTTCATAATTTGGGATTAGTTTTGTGAATATATTGGTAGCATCTCATAAATTAGAAGATTTGTAACAATGAGCATGAAAAATGCAACCATGACATAGGAGAGAAGACCAACCGTCTTTGCAAACTTTACTCACCTTGGCATCTTCCTACATGATATCAAAAGCATGTTCAATTTAACACCAGTATTACACCAGAAAATAGCTTGTGTAACCTTTGCATAGTTTTGTTGGTGGTTTTAGTGTCACTTACTCCAACTAATTTCTATGTTGAACAAAAACCAACTCCACCATTAAATTATTGTACACAATAGAAAAGAAAATTAAATCTAAAAGTGGATCGGAGTAAGTGTACATTCATTTACTTTTTTATTAGGAACTTTCATTCCAACCTTTTTTACCTTACTTAAAAAGCGCAACTTTACAATATGAAATATAGTGCACTCGATGGATTCACAAAGTATATATAGCATGTTAATCTAGGAAAAAGTGTATGATTCCTACCAAAAAAACTTACACCACCTCTAACTAATAGCATATGACATCATATTTACATGGAGTAAGAAATGTAATACCATAAAACCTATTGCCTATTAGATATGTCTATCACACATATGAAGAATGTAGGAACCTTTTCTTGACTTAGAGGAAACCCTGATCTGCCATAGGGATGATAGGCCTATCTTCAAACACTACCAAAAAATACGAAGATATCGGCTACTTGAATAACCATGTCACAATCTTCAATGGACAAAATAGTGAGCATTCCGAACGATATTTTCTTGTATTTTGTAGATACTTAAATAGACAAAGGGGAAGGAAACGAACAACATTATGCTACAAAAAAATGACAAAATCCTAATATTGCTTAAAATCGCATCAAAAGCTCGTTCTAGAAGTTAAGGCTTTTTTGTTGGAGAAAATATGTACCGATAAATTAGCAGAAACAAATGAAAAATAAATATATATCTATAATTTTTTTTAATATGACCCTCTATGGTTGTTACACAAAGCTGATATGTGTATATATATCATCCAAAATAGGTACTGAATGTGACACTCTTTCTAATCTCCCCCGATGACCAATGTGAAACCTATAATACAAGTGGTTTACATGCTCAAAGTGAATGTGTTTGGGAGCTCGTTTAAACATTCTAATATCCACTAAACAATATTTAAATTTATTCTTTATTTCTTGAATCCTAATTAAAATCCACAAACAATTTTTTACAGAAAAGTCCACACATACTCTTTTATATATACCGATTCCAGTAGAATTTTTTTTACCTTTCCGTATATCTCACCGTGATGATTTGTTTGTTGTACTCCCTCCGTTTTAAAATATAAGATGTTTTAGGTTTGTGAAGAAAATGAATCTAGACTTGTTTTAGTATGTAGGTTCACTCAACTTTGGGATAAACTACACACTAAAACAAGTCTAGATTCATTTTCTTCATAAACCTAAAACATCTTATATTTTAGAACGAAGGGAGTACATGCCTATTTGCTTTTAGCACGAAGAGAAATTGATCAGATGACCAGATCCATCAAAGTGTTTTTTATTTTTGTTTTTTGAGATCCATCGAGGCTTGCATGCAGTTTATATTCTTCTCTCAAGCAGCCAAGGGATATACACGTATATGCACAAAGGAAAATAAAAAGGGAACATACCACGTGTGGAGGTACAGAACAGCAAACGTGTTGTGTTTTTTTTTGTTGATTAAACGTGATGTGTTCGATTACGTACGCTGTTTTTTTATGGTTATGTGCCTCTCATATGGGGCTACCGTACATATGTTACTATGTTATCGTGTTGGGTCAACCGGAACACGTGACATATATGTTACGTAAATTTGGAAGTGATTTAAAATCCTAACCATAAATTCTAGATCTAACTATCCAAAATAATTCTGATGATGTGGATCAACTTGATGCCTCGAAAAACACCCTTATTAGATATGAGTATTTTTTTATACTACCTCTATCCCAGTATATAAGACTTACGCATATACCTAGGTCGTCCGCATGAGCTATATAATATAAATTATATAATATAAAAATTATATCATTAGAAAATATAACATTTGAAGTTTCTAATACTAGTATAGTTTTTATCTTATTTATCTCATGCTAAGTTGGTTAATTTATTAACCTAGAAATACGCGTAGGTCTTATAAACCGAGACAGAGGTGTACGATTGATCAAATATTTCAACACTCCCGAAAATTGACTTTGACCACAACTAATAATATGAAAGAAAAAGTGAGTAATACTGTATTGCAAATTAGTAGGAGAGTTCCACTAGGCCCAAAAATTAGGGGATCGTGTATCGAGCTTGGCTCGTGCTGCCACTCTTCACACGAGCATACATGAACTGCACAGAGATGCAGGTCCCAATGCCACCAACTAGTCGCGCACTATCTCCTCTTTGACCACAGCACTCTCCGTGCATTCGCAAGTTTGACAGGTTACTCGATCCATTTTAAAAGGGAAGGTGTCCCTCGGTGGAGCGATCCACCGAAGAAACTCAACCCGTCCGACCATGTTTTAACCGGTCCGTATGGACGCGTGGACCAGGCGCGATGTTTTAGCAGGACAATCCATTCGAATTAAGGGCATTTTCATCGGGGAGATCTAACCCGTCTGAATGTGTCTTAATTGGTCTGCACGGGGTGGCGGGCCGTGTGCGGTGTCCCAACGGAACGATCCATCTAGACTCACTCGGGCCGGACCATTCCATCTCTGATCCAAATCTGTTGCCCGAATGAGTTCGTTCGGACTCTGGCATGTATGATTGTTGTAGCAGACTGGTCCAGTTGGCACTCACACTATGAGTCTTCTTCTCTTCTCTCTTGGACTGGCCAAATAAAATAAAATAATTTGGGTCACACTGCTAGGGCGGTTGGCTGGACATCGCACCACGACCCAAAGCACCGGTGGCTTGACCAAAACGGACATTTTGGGTCACGCTTTTGGGTATCCCCGTGGAGATGCCTAACTCAGGTCGAATAGACCTATCGTGTCCCAAATTTATTGCTCGGATGGGTCTATTCAGATGCACACGGATGCTGGCATGTCCGGTTGTTGTAGCAGACTGGGACAGTTGGCAGTCACACTATGGGCCTTTTATCTCTCTTTTCACTCTTGGGCTGCCTCGTCTCTCTTGAGCTGGCCAAACAAAATAGGACAATTTGGGTCACGCTGCCGGGCACAATTGCCCGTACATGCTGAACCACGACACAAAAGTGCTGGTGGCTCGACCCAAACAGCCTAAAATGGAACGTTTGGGTCTCCCGGCAGGTGGAGATGCCCTTAGCCCGTGGATAAAAAATGGACAGTTGTCATCCCTGTCCGTTCGGGATTGGGGGTGAGCCACGGGGGGCCAATCCATCGAGGACATGCCCCGTCCGCCACCGTAGAAGTGGCTTCCCGCCCGGCCATATTTAGTTTTCCACTTGTCTAGGCTAAAAAAAGCCGGTGCGATGTGGTGGAAGGCCAAGCCCTACCTAGCCACCAATACCTTGCTGCAAGATCAACACCTTGTCCAGGATCAGCGCACGAGCACTTCCCGGTGGACCATGTCAAGGATGAGGCGCACGCGATTGCATTTGTGGAGTTCGATCGTGGAGACCGCAGAGTGGCAGGCAACGGACGTGTGCCGCACCATCGACAGGGGTCGGCACCGACTGCCATGATGGAGGCAACCATGGAGGCAGAGCGCCTCGCAATTGGGAAAGCGCACATGGATCCAGGTCAGGCCATTGTGTCACGCGCCATGGAAACAACGCAAGTAGTAGAGAGCGCGGAATGGCGGGGATACCACGCATCATAGGGCGCAAGGACGACAAGCAAGGAAATTTTTAGGCAGTTGTCGTCGTTAGGGTATGGCATAGGTCGGTGATGCATGTAACATACATACATGGACTTTGTAGTTTATTATCACATATTCCAACATATTTACATCGTATTAATAGTTATTACCTATGTTCTTAATGATTTCGAAGATTTTCTAAAAAAACCTTCTATTCTTTGGTTCTAACTCCGTCAGGCAGAAAATACCCGCTGTTAGTATTTTCTAAGTTTACAGGACCTACCGGACTCCAAAAAGGCCAATGTCAGAGAGAACACTTTAGAATTTTTGAGGCGCATCTAGCATGCCAAATGAGGTCACCGAAATCCCAATAGACTGGAAAAGAGGGCCGATGGCAGGGGCCCTATAGTGGCCGTGCTGCCTACCCTTGTTTCCACCTCATTGCTCGGATGTCGTTGATTATACCGCCATTCTCTTCGTCTTGACCTAAGACCTTCTAACAAAAGGGCCCCCAGCGTGATCTCAAAACACACGGATGCGGAGATAAAAAACCACGAAACAGCGAGTCCGTAGGCCGCCGCTAGAGGTAGATTGGAGGGGGGACCACTGCTGGAATCGCCTCTAGTAGCCTCTCCTCCTTTACCAAAACCTCCTCATCGCTCCACCAATACACCATGAGAGGGAGTAGTCCACCCCCTCGACTATGGGTTTATGATGGAAACTTGATCTAATCTCTCTATGTATGATCATTCTTGAAGTCCATATTGTGTGCCTTGCATGATTATGGATCTAGCTATATAATTCCTATGGTGTATATGGTGGTATGAGATGATACTTATTATGCATTTAGCGTTGTATTGGTACTTTATGGTTTATCATACTTTGGAGATACTTATATGATACATGTAGTGGTTTCATTCATAATGCATTGTTTACCTATTCATGAGGTACATTGACACAGATACTACAGTGATCCTGGCTATTGGTGGTTATCACGGCCAATGGGTTTTTGGATCGCCGTAGTCGTATTATAGGACCGTGTAATCAACGTAACAATTAATAATGAACATAGTCTTAATTTAGATTTAATGTGCCGCTGACTTGCGGGGCCAATCAGACACGTGGACATAATCGTACACGTACATATTCCGCGGCGCGTCTAGCCAGGCGCATTCCTGGCCCAAATTTGGGTTAGAAATGGGTCGTTCTGGGCGCACTTATTCGTTTAGGATAGATTTTTCTTGGTCTGCCTATCCGTTTCGACAGATTCGTACTAAGCCATGGTCGAATCGAGGACTGGTGGAGATGTCCTTACCACTTCCATCGATTGATGTATTGTCTTCGGTTGGTTTCCATTAGTTGATTTGATTCACACACACACACACTTTTTATTACACCTCCATTCCAATTTATTAGGTCAATACAGAGTTTAAGAAAAATGTAAGACCATAAATTTAGTCAATAAAACATGTAGTATTATATTTCATAAGAATATACTATTAGAAACGTCTTTTGTGCAGCGCTAAAAAAGTCAAACCCAAGGCAGCATGTTGTACTCTCTTCGTCCTAAAGTATATCGTAGATTTGTCTAAATTTACATGTACAAACACATTAAAACACGTTTAGATATATACGAATTTAACTAAATCCGTTGTTTCTAATCAGATCGTTTCTTTATGCATCGATGGCAACAAAAATGAGCTCGGGACTGCCTAGGGAACTGGCAAAACGGCAGGACTTTTTCTCAAGCGCATCTAACTAAGCGCCCCGTTGTACCTGCCCTAAGAACAAGTCCAGTAGGTACCATACATTTTTTCACAAAAAATTGTGACATATAGTCCGGCTAACCCCCACTAGTGGAAACGAGGCTTTTCGTTGATCCTGGAAAAGGGCTTTAAAGGGCGGCTACCAGCGTGGCCCGTGCGGCAAAAAAGGAGCCCCTTTAACACCGGTTCCTGCTACGAACTGGTGTTAAAGGACCCTGCAACAGTGGCACGCGTAGCCCCCCCCTTTAATACCGGTTCTTGGCTTGAACTGGTGTTAAAGGGGGGGGCTATATAAGACACCGCAGCCCACACCCCACTCTTTCATTTTTTCACTATCTCATTTTGGAGCCTAGCAAGAGGGTGCGAAGAGTGCTAGTTTGTGTTTTTTTCATATGCACAAGAGGTGTTCGGTGAAATGCCCGAGAGCTCAAAATAAGTTTTCTCGTTGCTCTTTTCTTCTCGGTCGAGGTCGGCAACTATCCTCTCATGTGTCATTGATGTACTATATATATAAATGGGCATCTCCCTATTAATTTTTGATATATACTACATATTAATGCAAACCGTGGTCACAATGGTTTTATGTGCTGTCCGTGTGTTCACTGTCAGAACAAGAAAGACTACTCAAATACCAGAACCATTCACGCCCACCTGCTTCGATCCGGTTTAATGCCCAGCTATAATTGTTGGACCAAGCACGGAGAAAAAGGGGTTGTGATGGAAGACAACGAAGAAGAAGAGGATGATGAAAACTATCATAATATGTATCCTGAATATGATGATACTGCAACGGGGGTAGATAATGAAGATCAAGAGGCAGCAGATGGGCCCGCTGATGACGATCTTGGTCGGGCCATACGGGCCATTGATGCAAAGGAAGAATGTGAAACTGAAAAGGAGAAGCTGGAGCAGATGTTAAAGGATCACAAAACATTGTTGTATCCAACTTGCGAAGATGGCCACAAAAGCTAGGTACCATCGGATTTGCTGCAATGGAAGGCAGAGAACGGTGTGACCGACAACATTTTCAAAGTTGTTGGTAAAAATGAAGAATCTTCTTCCATGAAATAATGAGTTGCCCGACAGACATACCAAGCAAAGAAGGTTGTCTCGCCTCTAGGATTAGACGCGTAAGATACATGCCTGCATTAATGACTGCATCCTCTACCGCGGTGAGAAGTACGAGAATTTGGATGCATGCCCGGTATGCACTGCACTGCGGTATAAGATCAGACGAGACGATCCTGGCGATGTTGAGGGCGAGGCCCCTAGGAATAAGGTTCCCGCCAAGGTTATGTGGTATGCTTCTACAATACCACGGTTAAAACGTCTCTTTAGAAATAAAGAGCATGCCAAGTTGTTGCGATGGCACATGGAAGACCGTAAGAAAGACGCGATGTTGAGACACCCTGCTGATGGGTCACAGTGGAGAAAAGTCGAGCGAGAGTACCCGGACTTCGCACGTGACACAAGGAACTTAAGGTTTGGTCTAAGTACAGACGACATGAATCCTTTTGGTGAGCAGAGCTGCAGTCACAGCACCTGGCCTGTGACTCTATGTATCTATAACCTTCCTCCTTGGTTGTGTATGAAGAGGAAGTTCATTATGATGCCAGTGCTCATCCAAGGCCCGAGGCAACCCGGCAACGACATTGATGTGTACCTAAGGCCATTAGTTGAAGAACTTTTACAGCTGTGGGCCAAACCAGGTGTACGTATGTGGGATGAGCACAAAGGGGAGCCATTTGACCTACGAGCATTGCTTTTCGTAACCATCAATGATTGGCCTGCTCTTAGTAACATTTCAGGACAGACAAACAAGGGATACAATGCATGCACACACTGTTTAGATGAGACTGAAAGTGTATATTTGGATAAATGTAAGAAGGTTGTGTACCTAGGGTATCGCCGATTTCTTCCGAACCTGCATCCAGTAAGAAAGAAAGGCAAGCATTTCAAACGTCTGGCAGAACCCCGGAGGAAGCCTGTCCTCCGTACCGGTGAGGAGGTATTTGGTATGGTCAAGGAACTAGAAGTAATGGACCGGGACTATGAGAAGAAGTTGTCCCGATTCGTACTTACCATTAAGATCTGATCTCCAAACGCGCGCGGTCACATATTAGGGAGTGCCTCTATGACCAGTTTCTTGGAGATGCCGGAGGACTGGGCTCCGTCGGCATCTCCCTAAAACTGGCCGTAGTGGTGTCCCTGCTCTCGAAAACCATCTTGCAGCTTGTAACTTCTCTAACTAGATCAATACACTTGGGAACTAACTAATTTCACATTTTAGGGAGTGCCTCTATGACCAGTTTTTCGGAGATGCCGGAGGACTGGGCTCCGTCGGCATCTCCCTGAAACTGGCCGTAGTGGTGTCCCTGCTCTCAAAAACCATCTTGGAGATGCCTCAAACTGGCTGGAGAACTGGACTCACAAGGATGCCTATTTATAGTACAAGCAGCTCGACATAGTGTCGACACTTACGAAATAATTTTGACACTCACCCCTATTATTAGTGCTGACTCGTGTTTTGTCCCGGTTGGTGTCTCCAACCGGGACTAAAGGTTCATCTTTAGTCCCGGTTGGTGACACCATCCGGGACAAGGTGTCTCCAACCGGGACTCGTGTTTACAATATGCTATTTTATCAAAAAACCAATGCAAGTTGAGCGAGGCTTGGCCCCGAGCTAAGAATCTTCATGCCCGTTGTTCGACAAAGTTTGTCGATAGTTTAAAACAGGGATAAAAAATAAAAAAAGATCGAAATAGTGCGAAACCTTCGCGTGGTGTTATATTATGTGACATAGTTAGAAGGAAAAATCTCAAACTTGGTATATTGATTATATCTCAAAAAAACCTTCACAAAATGACCTATCTCATTCGAGGTTTCTTGGCTTTCGGGTCAAATGACCAATGTTATGGCTAGAATCAAGGCATAGTTTGTGATAATATGGCCATATTGTGCATACATGTGCATCATGGCATGGCAAACAATGTTGCAAGAGGATGTTTTCCTTTTTATCGCACCAAAAAGGCATTTTCCATTTTCCGAGCATAAAAAACGGACGGTTTTGTGAAGCAACCACCAAATGGCTAATTCAAAAAACCACCAACACATTTTACAAAAATACTAGACCACCTTATATGGACAATGTACCAACAGGGGGATCTGAAACCTTTCCGTCCACCTCTGGTGAAAAATATAAATTCCTGCCGAATCGGCAGGAAGTGGGTCATATATGAACTACAGGTACATGATACAATGCTCATGATTTTTTACAAAAATCATTTTTAGGTTCACAATATGCTATTTTATCAAAAAACCAATGCAAGTTGAGCGAGGCTTGGCCCCGAGCTAAGAATCTTCATGCCCGTTGTTCGACAAAGTTTGTCGATAGTTTAAAACGGGGATAAAAAATAAAAAAAGATCGAAACAGTGCGAAACCTTCACGTGGTGTTATATTATGTGACATAGTTAGAAGGAAAAATCTCAAACTTGGTATATTGATTATGTCTAAAAAAAACCTTCACAAAATGACCTATCTCATTCGAGATTTCTTGGCTTTCGGGTCAAATGACCAATGTTATGGCTAGAATCAAGGCATAGTTTGTGATAATATGGCCATATTGTGCATACATGTGCATCATGGCATGGCAAACAATGTTGCAAGAGGAAGTTTTCCTTTTTATCGCACCAAAAGGCATTTTCCATTTTCCGAGCATAAAAACGGACGGTTTTGTGAAGCAACCACCAAATGGCTAATTCAAAAAACCACCAACACATTTTACAAAAATACTAGACCACCTTATATGGACAATGTACCAACAGGGGGATCTGAAACCTTTCCGTCCACCTCTGGTGAAAAAGACAAATTCCTGCCGAATCGGTAGGAAGTGGGTCAGATATGAACTACAGGTACATGATACGATGCTCATGATTTTTTACAAAAATCATTTTTAGGTTCACAATATGCTATTTTATCAAAAAACCAATGCAAGTTGAGCGAGGCTTGGTCAGATTCAAGTGTATACAAAAGATGCGGCATTTAAATATCCAATCAATTCAAAAATGTTAATACAAAAGATGCGGCATTAAAATATGATTTGCTCTAATAAAATAGGGTTAGATTCCTTTTTAGATGCTTAATATTTCTTATGTTCAAAGTTTTAGGATTTGACAATTTATTTTTGTTTGAATTGAATAATCAAAATTTATATGTAAGTGTTTTAATCATTTTGAAAATTTTCATGTAAAGTAAATATAAAATGTTTTTACATGAATGGATAGATATTATTTTTCTGAAAATTATGATATATTATTCATATTTTTCTGAGTTGAAATGAAAAAGATATGATTCATATCATATTTTTTGAATTAAAAATGCCCCTTTAATGCATGAAATAAATGCCCCCCTTTAACACCGGTTCCAGACACGAACTGGTGTTAAAGGGGGGGGGGCATTTATTTCGTTTCGCGCGCGCACCCCCCACTGCTAGAGAAAAGCCTATGCGAGGCGCACCTAAAAGCCTATCCGAGGCGCATATCATATGCGCCTCTAGCTTCAAGCCTCGGGTATTTTCTTATGCGCATAAGCATATGATATCGCGCTATACTTCACATATGCGAGGCGCATATCGATATGCGCCTCGCATATGTGAATTATAGGAGGCGCATATCATATGCGCCTCGCATATGTTTTACAATGCGCCTCGGATATTTATAGTATATGCGCCTCCTATAGTATCCTATATGCGCCTCCGGTAATATTTTCGAAATTCAAGTTTTACAGACCACTATAAATAATAATATACAGATATACAGTCCAGAATACAGTATAAACAACACAAAATTTTCAGAAACTTGCAATTGGCCAAAGCATAATAGAACCAACATGAATACAAGTATATTACACATCAATGCGACATACGAGTTCATACATCAACTAGAATCAACAAGTGCCAAATTTTCACACAACACCAAGTGTTTGTGCCACAAGTTCATACCTCCAAGTACAAGTTCACAATCACATTACAACTCCGACGACGGAGCTCTAGCTAGATGAAGTAGAGCACATAACCTATCATAAAGAGCAACAAGGTGGTGATCACGAGGAAGTTCCTCCACTTCTTCCTCCCGTGCCTCCTCCACTTCTCTTCCGCCACCTCTCTACTCCCGTAGCCTTGGTAGTTGTTCCCCAAGAAGTTGTACTCTAGCAGCATACAGAAGTATAGTACACACACAAGTGGTGGCTACTATTAAAGTTGCATTCATCAGCTGCGACCAAAGTTCATCAGTAGAATGTCATACAGGAGAATAATCCATAATACATTTAAATGTTAATCAGCATATCCACACACTTGCAAGGCTATTTCTGCTGCTCACATAATTTCAGGTCTGAAAAACTTTGATGGAAGATCCAAAAATGGACAAGTATAGCTGAAAATATATAAATTGTACGCTAAAAGGTACAGCACGTGCGCGTATATATAGAAATATCAGAACACTCTTCTGCACTTAGAGAAGACAAGTTTCTTTCTTCTACAAGAAAATCTTACGGCCAAGGTAGTTAAATTGACGCGAAAATAATGTTCTCAAGTCATAACTCGTTACGATGACTTTATAGACAAGTAGCAAAAATGGTAAACCCATAACTGGAAACAGTCTTTTAGTGTATATTCAATTTAGAGAAAATAAAATTTTGACAGTAGATCAAGAACTGGACTGGCACTCAAGAATAAATCAAGAATTTTCTGAAACCAAATATTCCTTTCAACAGGAAAACTTTACCCAAGTAGCAAACTCGTAAAAAATAGTAGGCAAAGGTGCATAAATAGAAACCATAATCAATATAATCTGTTTTATTGGCGAAGGATGTTTAATTTAACTGTCACAAGAACAGTAGTAGAAACCATAATCCGTGTGCATAAATAGAAACCATTTTTGTTTGCAAACATCACTTAGCTTACTTTTCTATAGAACACATGAATGTAAATTTCATCTGTCAAGTCCTAAGTCAAGCATAATATGAGTCGGCATCACTTTAAGGTTATGCAAAGATCATTAACAATGCAGAAATTATGGCACGGATGGCGAGGATCATAATAATAGGATTAAACACCGAGGTAGAAACTCGATGATGTGACTTACAACTGAACAGTCATTTGCAGCTCATAGACCAGAGCAACATCACGAAGAAAACGATTAAAAATTATCAACAGAATTAAGTAGTTGAAGCAATAGATTTATCTTAAGGTATTAGAGGAAGAATTATTAGAAAGAAACGGATTGGTCTTTCAGTACAAATTCACATTAGCTCCAAACGTCAAGCATAGCATATTAATGATGCGGTAACCTCCTCAAGCACATGATCTTACACACATACACATATATGGATAATATATCATGATAAAACAGCATAAGCATCACATAGAGGGAATGCAAACTGTATATATATATTACCATGATGAAGATATAGTAACAGACTTATCCATGTTCTGGTGCTGTCCTCACTGACAGGAGCACAGGGCTGGAAGCAAAGAGGGATGATTCCAGTTTATGCATGGCAGGCGATAAATACTAGTAGTACAAGTTTGGATTCAACTACTGTATGAGGTATATTTATCCAAGAGAACCAGGGAAATCCTAATTTGGCTCACGCACCTTGAGCAAACACCTTGGGCGCGTTAACACTGGTTTCGTCTGGAGCACATCCTCATCAGAGGCACGCCCTAAGCATGGCGCATCTGATCGATCTGATCCTTGGCAGGCAAACACTGAAACAAACAACTAGCCCGCACTGTCAGGAGCGTCACCCACCAGTAAGCACGCAGGTAAAACCAAACCGCAGAGCCTTATCTTATCAATCATGCATGCTCACCTGGCTGGCTACAATCAAGCGGGCCAGGACCAGGACCAGGAATGGGCAGGAGCGGCCAAACCCGATGTCGGCAACCCCTCGTCGCCGCCGCTTCCTTCCACCATTCGCCCCCGCGAGCTACTAGTGCTGGAGAGGTCGAGCGGAGAGATCGATGTGGCCGAGGCCAGGCAACAGGCTTGATTGTAGAGGTCGAGCGGAGAGATCAATGTGGCCGAGGCCAGGCAACGGGCTTGATTGTAGAGATCGAAATGCACACGATGGGGAAGGAGAGGGGAAGGGGGTCGGGGCTCACCTCGACGACGGGATGCTGCAGGCGCGGACGGGGTGGCCGGCGGCAGGCGCTGTCCACGGGCAGCAGGTCTTCAAGCAGCAGCGCCAGGCTCCTCCTCGACGGGGCGGCGGCGGTCTCCTCCTCCATGAGGCGGGCGGCGTTGGGCTCCTCCTTCCACGGGGCGGGCGGGTCACGAGGGCGAGGTGCTCCTCCACGGGTCACTGGTGAGGTGCTCGTCGACCCCTATGGATGGTGGCCGAGATATCAGGGAGAGGGGAAGAGGGATAGGGGAAGGGTAAGGAGAGGGGAAGGGGGTCGGGGCTCACCTCGAAGACGGGCTGTTGCAGGCGCGGACGGCGGGCTGCTGCGGGCATGGACGGTGGCAGGAAGGGAACGACGGCGGCACGGCAAAAATGTTAGGTTACTGTGTGCGTGAGAGAGAAAGAGGAATCTCGTTGGTCCTTATTATACGAGGTACCAGCTTATGCGAGGCCCATCTGGCAATAATGCGCCTCGCGTATTCTACAGAACTATTTTAATAGAGCAGTGCCCTCTTTTCTGTCAAAAAACACATAGGAGCCCATTGGTTACATGCCTTGTGCTAATCTAAACCATGGCCACCCAGGTTCGAATCCTGGTGGCAATAGATTTTTTGGAATTTTTTTTAAAAGCCATTTTTCTTGTAAAAACATTGTCCAAACATAATATAAACTATAAAATATACTACTCATTTTTTGGAATATTTTTAAAAGCCATTTTTCTTGTAAAAGCATTGTCCAAACATAATATAAACTATAAAATATTTGTCTTAGTGGAGGAGGAAGAAGTGACACAAGTGAGTGGGGTGGTAGTTGGCTCCATGTGCAAAAAGCTGGAAAAAAGTGGTGTTAGAGGCAGGCGCATATTGCACAATATGCCTCCTATAATTCAAACTATAGGAGGCGATATAGCAATATGCGCCGCATATGCCACCTACCTCCGCCCGGCCGCATGAGTTACTTGAGGCGGCGCATATGACCATATGCGCCTGATATTATCAAATATAGGAGGCACATATAGCCATATGCGCCTGCATATTCAGCACCTACCAACACGCTGCCCATTACAGAATGCGAGGCGCATTCTGTCCATATGCGCCGCCTATCGATATATAGGAGGCGATATGACTAGAATGCGCCTCGCAATATGGGGCTGCTAGATTCCGTGCATAGGATTATAGGAGGCGCATTCTTATCATATGCGCCTCGCCTATTTTTATACTAGAGGCGCATATCGCAAAGTGCGCCTCGCCTATTTTTATAGGAGGCGCATATGTCTAAATGTGCCTCGCATAAGCATGTCTCCTATAGCCTTTTCTCTAGTAGTGCCCCCCCCTTTAACACCGGTTCGTGGCTGGAACCGGTGTTAAGGGGGGGGTGTTAAATGCGCGCGCGAAACGAATTCCCCCCCTTTAACACCGGTTCCAGCCCCGAACCGGTGTTAAAGGGGGGGAGGGGTATTAAATGCGCCTTCCCCTTCCTTTCTTCCCCTAGAGCCAGATCGAACCCGCCGCCGCGCGCAGAGAAAAACAAAGAGCAGCCGCGCCAGCGCCGTCCAGCCCTCGCCGTCGCCGCCCTCGTGTCGGCCACCACCTCCAACTCGATCGGAGCCGCCGTCGCCCTCGCGCGTGCCAACACCGCCACCGCCACCGCGCGCGCGCCACCGAAGCCGTCGACGACGCCGGCGCCTACAAGAACCCCACCGACGACGTCGTGCTCGTGGTGAGGAGTTATGTTTCCTCTGTTTCCTCCCTCTCTGTTTCCTCCCTTTGGCGGCGGTGTGGAGCTCGCGCGGTGGCGCCGCCGGCCGACAGATTTCAGTGGAGCTCGCGCGGTGGCGCCACTCCGTCCACGCCTCTGCGTCGTTCGAGGAAGCAGGCGGCCGGCCGTTCGAGGAAGCAGGCGCTGCCGCTTCCCTACATCATCCTGGTCCGCATTGTCGGTGGTAGCTCGCGTCGGGGTTATGTTGGCAGTCGTCGTCGGCGCCCCGGTGCGGCCTGACGCGGCCGCATGGGAGCGGGTCTCTCTGTTACTTATTTGTAGTGAAACTTTTTAGAAAGAAATGACATTAAAACAAGATGAATAGACTTTGAATCAATCCGATTAGAGATATTTAAAAAAGGTCACCCTTCGGAAATCATGTTTCGCTCCTATAGGTGTATATGCACATGTTATCTAAAACCTCATTTCGAAATGTCAAAGAATGCTTTGACATGCATGTTAATGCACCATATGTGCTCAGAGGCATGGTGCGGTGATAACCGGCATTGCGCACTTAAAAGTGTTGATCCACTAATTTCCTCTACATAACAAACAACCTATGACTACATAGGAGTACTTACTCTATTTCTCCGAGCCTCTGTAAAACTAGACAGTTGTTTATATAGAAGTGGAGTCAAGCTTTCTCTATTTGATTGTAGGTAAAATATCTAGAAATAGAGAAATAAACCATGGGCATATATTTATCTCAAATACTACATTTGTACTCCATCCGTCCACAAATATTGACCATCATTTGGTGAACATTGTGGGGAATATGTGTGATGTATAAAAGATATAGTCGTGTATTCATATTTGAGTAAAGTTTCTGATGTTGTAATATCGATAATATTGTTCACTTAGTATTGGTGAACTTGATGGTCAAAATCGGGAAACTCGAAACTAAGATGGCATGTAATTATGGAGGGAGTAGTAGTATAGATAGGGTGTCAAGCGGGGCGGGTTTGCGGGAAACATAGTTTCACTGGCTAATATAAATTGTACTACATGCATAGATTAAAACTTGTATACAAATTGGACTGCGTGTAGGTGTAGCTGTATGAGACTAAATAATTGTCCGCAAACCCGCCCCACTTGTATACAAACTTGCATACTTCCAACGTTACCCTCTTGGGGGTGTCGTTGTGGAGCTCTGACTCATCCTGATTAGGGTTTGGACCCCTCGGAACTCGTTTAAAATGATCAAGCATCCTTAGGGTTTTAATTTCATTTGTGTATTGATTTGTGTATTTTTGTATGAATAATATGTATATTTGTGTATGAATCCAAGTCCGCTTGAATGTTTACTCTCTTACTCTAGATAATATTATTGTTTTAGAAACTATGGATCCACTTAGTAGAAACCTTGAAGAAGAAGAAATAATGGAGAACATTATTGATGACGACACCTCACAATATCTGAACTTGGAGGGACATGATGACATCTCAAGTAGTCATGGAGAAGATGAAGACTATGGTGAACGCAATTTAGTGATTACAAAGTCCGGCGAGGTATATGCATTGATTAAGCCCCTGCTGACTTCCACCAACAATCTTCTTCTACATGTATTAATTAACGCTTCTTTCTTCTTTTAGCCCTCTAGATCGACCAGCCAGCAACCATCTTCTTCTACGAAAAAGATCAAGCGAGGCGCGAGCCATTGGTTGAAAGATCGTGCAAAGTTCACGATCAAAGCAGTCCGTGTTGATGGCAGGCCGATGGAGCCCAAGAAGGCCGCAGACAAATTTGTACGTCAGGCTGGAGTTCTTGTTAGGGACCAAATCCCAATCATAATTGAATATTGGAATAAGCCAAAGAAGGGCGACGGTGCATTTGTCGATGAAAGATCCAAAGAAACGCTTTGGAATTCGTTGTTGGTAAATTTCACCCTTCCGCCAGAGGAGGATGAAAACAACCCGGTTATAAAGGAAAAGGTCAAAGAGTGGACTCTAAAGAAGATGGCTGACGCTTTCCGCAACTGGAAGACAAAATTGAACAAATTTGTCAAAGCTGGCGAGACTCCAAATTTCGAAGACGCATATTATGCGAAGATAAGACCTCATTGGCCCGAATTTGTGACATATAAAAAAGGTGCTATAGCTAAAAAGAGGTCAGAAACCAATACGATTAATGCCCAGAAGAAGGAATATCACCAGAGGACGGGGTCAGGTGGCTACATATCTCAGAGGCCTAAGTGGGGGGAAGTTGAGAAGGTCATGCGCGCTAGAGGGATCACACCCCAGACAGATGCATGGGACCTACGTGCAAAGACTTGGTTCTACGGAATCGGGGCAAGGTTGGACCCAGAAACAGGATTGTGTATCTTCCCAACCCTCCTTGCCAAACCGGTCACTGAACTCATCACGGCATACGAGGAAACAGCCGCCAGGACCTTCCATCCCAACAGAGAGAATGACCAGCTCACACGCGCCATTGGTAAAAAAGAACACCCTGGACATGCACGAGGCACAGGGGGTATGACGTGGAAGGATGAGTTTGCCGAGTGGAGCGACTCTTACAGATGGCGCGGCAGAAAAGAAAAAGAGCGTACAGAGCGGATGACACAGATAGAACATGCACTTGTGGCGCTGCAGGCGCAAGTGAATGCACAACAGAGCCATCAAGCTACCGGCCCATCTCAGCGGCACGAAGAGCCTGCATTGGAAGCTGCCCGCATCACTGGAAAAGCAGCGTGGCTTCCACGGAGAACATGCAACCCACGCTGAAATGGCGGGTCCTCGATACCCGTGGATGAGATCACGGAGAGCGAACGCTGAGCTGCATGTGAGATTAATGGGCTTATCCATTAAGGTGGCTACATTATGCCTTACCTCCTTAGCTGGTGGAACTTACCACGCCACCGATTCCAGATGGCTCTGCTATTGTCGGGGTGGATGAGGTTGTGAAGGAATATGATGAAGCACAGCTTGACCATGCTACAGGTGAAAGGGAAACTCAACTCAAATTTGCAGTGAAAACAACCATTCTTTGGAAGAAGGAACACATCGTGCTTCCAAATTGGAGGCCACCTGCACCGCCTCCGCAACGTCGATGGTCCGAGCCGCTCAGCTATCTCTGCTGCAGCCATCTCCGGCGCTTGACTATCTCTGTGGCAGCCATCTCCGCCAGCCATATCTCCATCTCCAGCCCATCTCCTGCTTCTTGACCATCTCTCGGCAGAAGCGGAAGAGCACTTCCACGAATAGCATCACTAGCACTTCCACAAAGAAATCCGCAGGAAACCGTACGCCAAAGAGTTCAAAAAACTACGTCCCGCAGCCTTCCACCAAGCCATTGCCGGTTTTACCGTGGAATCGCAGCAACGAGGAGACCAATAGGATCTCGGAAGAAGAGGTCAAGAAATTCTTTGCACCTAGACGGGCCGAGCCAAAGGAGAAAATAGATCCAGTGGTGGTGGAGAAGTTTTACAATAATCTTTTGAAACCTGAAACCCCGCTTGTGTCGGACTACGAGCGCCAGATTTTGAAGGGGGATGCAAGGCGCCGTAGGGAGACTGAAAGTAGTAGTCGTGCGGCACCCCAGAAAACAGTTCCCATGCTCGGAGAGAAGGAAAACCAATCATGCGCCCCGCTCCAAGTGTTCGACACACGGGACGCTCCTCCCGTAAATGATTACGAGGAAGAGCTACAAAGAAAGGCCAATGAGACGGGGATGACTTACATTGCATACTTGAACCTCATGGGAGACAACTTGCCCAAATGCGATGCCAACCCCATACAATCATGGAAGTATGGGAAGAATCTCGTCAAGAAAGAGGAGCTCAAGAATCTACCAACAAAGATGCGAAGATTGCACAAGTGGTACCTTGATTTCTGCAAGACGAGAAAGGAAAATGGATCACGGCGCATATAAGAGATCAGATTTTCTTGTGCGGAGACGACGCGATCGACTTCAACATTCAAGACTTACATTTTCTATTCAATCAGAAGGAACTCGACAAAGCTGCCATCATCCTTTATTGTGTGTAAGTACTATTTCTGTAATTTATATCTCATCTCATTCACTTTATTAATTGCATGTATATATATATGCTCACCATATATGTATATACTATTATGCATGAAAAAGGTTATGGAATGCATGAAAGGAGGCCCTTTTGACATTGGGTTCGTTGACCCAAATAGAGTTCATGAAGAAGTGGTAAGAACCAAACCCGGGCAAACAGAAGATTACTTGATAAAGTCTTTACTGAGACAACAAACCAAAAGGGAAATACTATTGCCTTACAACTTCTCGTGAGTACTGTTACCCTCTCTCTTGTACACATTATGTTTCGGCTTACTCGATGTTAAGTGTAACTGATGATGAGTTATGCGTGCGTAGGTTCCACTTTATTCTGCTAGTCATTCAACCCGACTCAGGAAAAGTCCTTGTCATGGACTCGTTATGAAAAGAAAAAGAGATATGAGCAGACTTTAGAGAGATGCTCCAGAGGTAATTTCAATCATATTATCGCACTAGATCAGCAACTTTCGTGACAACAAGTAATTAATTACTCCTTTATCCATTTTCTTTGTCGGACAGGGTTTGGAAAAGGTTCATGGGTAGGGCCATGGGTGAATGGTCAGAAGAACTAAAATTTGTAGACCAAAATGTAAGTAATACTAGCTAGCTAGGTCTGCGCACTAGAGGAAAAAGGGCCATCCGTTCGCCATCCCTGGGAGCATTAGTCCCAGTTGCGCCACCAACCGGGACTAATGCTGGCACGCGTCCCGGTTGGAGCGGGCACGGGGCCAGGGGGCATGGGTCCCGGTTGGTAAGGGGGCATGCGTCCCGGTTGGAGCCACCAACCGGGACTAAAGGTTTGGCCACATCCACGTGGCGTGGCACGCACCTTTAGTCCCGGTTGCTGGCTCCAACCGGGACTAAAGACCCCTGCCCTCTATAAATGCAACGCCCTCTCCGCCTCCACTGCTTTTTTTGAATGGTGTAAGGTGTGAGGGTGTGTGCTAGTTTTTCTCATGCATGCATTGAAGGTGTTTGTTGAAATGTTTGAGTGAAAATCCAGTTGAATTTCTCATAGAACAAAAATTAAGAAGGTGTCCGAGACGCACTTGAGCTTTCTCCTCTTTATTTCCCTCGATCGAGGTTAGCAATCTTATCTTTTCTAGGTCATTGATACAATTCATGTGTCGGTGTGAATTGGTTATTTCACTATTTATGATGTCCTATTTTTTGATAAACTTACTTATATGATGCAGCTGAACGGTCGGGAATGGATGTACGGTGACCGGCGCGTAGCCGGGTATATCAAAGACGTGGATAAATTTATCGATGTGGCTACGACAAACAAAGAGAATGGATTTATACGTTGTCCATGTGTTCAATGTCGGAACAATAAGGAGTACTCTTCCTCGAAAATCATTCGCTGCCACCTGATTATGAAAGGTTTCATGCCCAACTATAATTGCTGGACCAAGCACGGGGAAAGAGGGGTTATGATGGAAGATGGTGAAGAAGAAGATGATGATAACAACTATCATCATATGTTTCTGATACGGTGATACCGCTATGGAAGACAATGGAGAGGAAAAAGGTGAAGAACGGGCATCGGATGAGCCGGTGATGAACTTGGTAGGGTCATTTCGATGCAAAGCGAGACCGTGAAATGTAAAATGAGAAGTTGAAGTTAGAGGGCATGTTAGAAGATCACAAGAAATTGTTGTACCCAAATTGTGAAGATGGCAGCACAAAGCTCGGTACCACCTTGGAATTGTTGCGATGGAAGGCAGAGTGTGGTCTAACCGACCTCATTTGAAAAGATGCTGAAAATAATGGAGCCAAGTTTCCAAAACATAACGAACTTCCGAGAGTACCTCTGAAGCAAAGAAGACTCTCTGTCCTCGGGATTAGATGTGCAAAAGATACATGCATGCATTAATGATCGCATCCTCTACCGCATGTAAGGAGTATGAGAATTTAGATAAATGCCGGTATGCAACGTGCGGTATAAGATCGACGAGATGACTGGTGATGTTGAGGAGAGCCCCTCCAAGAGGGTTCTGCTAAGGTTATGTGGTATGCTCCTATAATACCAAGGTTGAAACGCATGTTCGTAAACAAAGAGCATGCCAGTTGTTGCGATGGCACAAAGAAGACCGTAAGAAAGACGGGGAGTTGAGACACCTGGCGATGGGTCACAGTGGAGAAAAATCGAGAGACTTCCCGGACTTTGCAGGTGACGCAAGGAACTTATGGTTTGGTCTAAAATCGGATGGCATGAATCCTTTTGGGGAGCAGAGCTGCAAACACCTGGCCCGTGACTCTATGTATCTACAACCTGCCTCCTTGGTTGTGCATGAAGCGTAAGTTCATTATGATGCGGTGCTCATCCAAGGCCGAAGCAACCGGCAACGACATTGATGTGTACCTTAGGCCATTAGTTGAAGAACTCTTACGGTTGTGGGGCAAACCAGGTGTACGTGCGTGGGATGAGAACAAACAGAGCCATTTAATCTCGAGGGTTGTTATTCGTAACCATCAATGATTGGCCTGCTCTTAGTAACCTTCGTGACGTACAAACAAAGGATATAAGGCATGCACCCACTGTTTAGATAAGACCGAAGGTACATATTTGCATAAATGCAAGAAGGTTGTGTACCTAGCGAATCGATGATTTCTTCCGACCAATCATCTCGTAAGAAAGAAAGGCAAGCATTTCAAAGGTGAGGCAGATCATCGGAAGAAGCCTGAACTCCTAGCTGGTGATGATGTATTTGGTATGGTCAAGGACATAGAAGTAATCTTTGGAAAGGGTCCCGGCGGTCAATCAGTTCCGAACGACGTCGCTACAGGACACGCACCCATGTGGAAGAAGAAATCTATATTTTGGGAGCTGCCATATTGGAAAGTCCTGCGTGTCCGCTCTTCAATCGACGTGATGCACGTGACGAAGAATCTCTGCGTGAACCTGCTAGGATTCCTAGGCGTGTATGGGAAGACAAAAGATACACACAAGCACGGAGGACCAACAAATTATGAAAGACCCAAAGAACATGCATCTGAGATAACAAGACGGATAAAGGCGTCACTTAAGTCGTGCCAGCTATGCTTGTACCAAAGCAGAGAAGGAAATCTTTTTTGAAGTCCTTTACAGTATCAAGGTGCCGTCGGGCTTCTCATCTAATATAAAGGGATAATAAATATGGCAGAGAAAAAATTCCAAAACCTGAAGTCTCATGACTTCCACGTGATTATGACGCAATTCCTTCCGATTGCATTGAGGGGGCTTCTACTGAAAAATGTTCGACTACCCATTGTGAAGCTGTGTGCATTCCTCAATGCAATATCTCAGAAGGTAATCAATCCAGATATTCGCCAAGGTTACGAAGGATGTGGTACAATGTATTGTTAGTTTTGAATTGGTGTTCCCACCATCCTTCTTCAATATTATGACGCATCTCTGGTTCATCTAGTGGAAGAGATTGCCATTCTCGGTCCGGTATTTCGCACAATATGTTCCCCTTTGAGAGGTTCATGGAGTCTTAAAGAAATATGTTCATAACCGTGCTAGACTGAAGGAAGCATCTCAAGGGATATGGAGCAGAGGAGGTCATTGAGTTTTGTGTTGACTTTATTCCCGACCTTAAGCCGATTGGTGTTTCGACTCGCGGCATGAGGGAAGACTAAGTGGAAAAACGCTGGGAAAGAAAGCAATGATATGTAGGGACGGATTCTTTCACTAAAGCACACTACAGTTCTACATAATTCCACCTTGGCAGCTCCGTATATGGAGGAACACAAGAATATTGTACGCTCAAAAACCGGGAAGCTGAATCATGGATTCTGATGAACACATGAAGTCTGCCGGTGGTTGGATGCGGACACATCTCTTGAATGACACCTGTTGGAGATCAGCTATACTTGTTGGCGCGTCACCATCTTCTCAGTATTGAATTTCCAAAGTACGAAATAAATGGGAATACATTCTACACGATCGCCCAAGATAAAAGAGCACCAACCAAAATAGTGGTGTCCGCTTTGATGCAATAGGCGAGAATGGACAAAAGGACACATATTATGGTTACATAGAGGAGATATGTGAACTAGACTATGGAGTCTCTTTTAAGGTCCCTTTGTTTCACCGCAAATGGGTCAACCTGAATGGGGAAGGGTAAAGATAGACCAGTTATGCGGAATGACAACAGTGGATCTCAACAATCTTGGTTATAGAGATGAACCATTCGTCCTAGCCAATGATGTGTCTCGTGTTTTCTATGTGAAGGACATGTCCTCCGGACGAAAAAAAGAAAAAAAATGCGAATACATCATATGATGAGCCAAAGCGTCACATAGTTCTTTCAGGGAAAAGAAACATCATGGGAATCGAGGACAAGATGACATGTCAAGATTATAATAAGTTTGATGAAATTCCGCCCTTCACGGTGAAAACGGCCCAAGCATTCCGTTAAGTAAAGAAGATGCTCCATGGTTACGTCAAGCGGTCATAAGGAATGACATATGCCAAGAAGTTCATGCTCATATTATGTAACTCTAGTTCATGTCTTTCGCGGTTTGTGGCTTGACCGAAGGATATCTTTCGCGGTTTGTGGCCTTTAGTCCCGGTTTTGTAGTCTCAGTTTTTAATATTAATAAATGTCTTGAGTGTTAGTCCCATTTTGTGGCTGGACCGGGAGTGCCTCTATGACCAGTTTCTCGGAGATCTTGGGAGGGCCCAGGCTCCGTCGGCATCTCCACGAAACTAGCATGATGGTGTCCTGCTCTCGAAAACCATCTTGCAGCTTGTAACTTCACTAACTAGATCAATACGCCTCGAGCTAACTAATTTCACATATTAGGAGTGCCTCTATGACCAGTTCTCGGAGATGCGGAGGGCCCGGGCTCGTCAAGATCTCCCTCAAACTGGCCGCAGTGGTGTCCCTGCTCTCGAAAACCATCTTGCAGCTTGTAACTTCACTAACTAGATCAATACGCCTCGGAGCTAACTAATTTCACATATTAGGGAGTGCCTCTATGACCAGTTTCTCGGAGATGCCGGAGGACTGGGCTCACGGCATCTCCTCGAACTGGCCTTGCATGGTGTCCTCTCGAAAACCATCTTGCAGCTTGTAACTTCACTAACTAGATCAATACGCCTAGGAGCTAACTAATTTCACATATTAGAGTGCCTCTATGACCCGATTTCTCGGAGATGCCGGAGGCTCGTCGGCATCTCCCCGAATCGCCGCAGTGGTGTCCCTCTCGAAAACCATCTTGGAGATGCCTCAAACTGGCCGGAGGACTGGACTCACAAGGATGCATATTTATAGTACAAGCAGCTCGGCATAATGTCGACACTCACGACATAATGTCGACACTCACCTATTATTAGTGCCGACTCATCTTTAGTCGGTTGGTGTCTCCAACCGACTAAATTCATCTTTAGTCGGTTGGTGACACCATCGGGACAAGGTACAAGCCGCACGACATAATGTCGACACTCACCCCTATTATTAGTGTTGTGCGCCCACTGCAATCCCTTTAGTCCCGGTTTGTGACTACATCCGGACTAAATGTCTTAACAATGATCATGTTTAAAAATACCGACTTGGTATATTGATCATGTTTCAAAAACCTTCACAAAATGACCTATCATGTTCGAGGTTTCATGGCTTTCGGTCCAAATGACCGATGTTATGTGCTGAATCACGGCATAGTTTGTGATGTTGTGCCCATATTATGCATGTGTGTGGACATTGGTATGTAGAACAATGTTGCAGAGGAAGTTTTCCTTTTTGTCATACGGAAAATCCCTTTTCCATTTTCCCGAGCGCAAAAACGGGTCGTTTTGTGAAGTAACCACCAAAATGCCGTTTGAATGCTACCGTCCTATTTTCCTAAAATACTAGACCACCTTACATGGACTATATCCCAACCGTACATCTCTAACCTTTTCGTCCATCCGGGTAAAAGGACAAATGTCTGTAGAATCGGGAAGTGTCGGTTTGTACTACAGTACATGATCTATCGCCGTGATTTTTTGAAAAAATCATTTTTAGACTCGCAATATGTGGTTTCTTCAGAGATCCAATGCAAGTTCTAACGATGCCCGTCCCCTATCTTCATGCACACCGGTTCGACCATAGTTAGAAATTCAGATAATTCAAAACGAGCATAATAAATTCAAAAAAAACCCGAACAATGAAAATCCTTCGCGTGGTGTCATATTATGTTACATAGTTGAAAGGAAAAATACCAGACTTGGTATATTGATCATGTTTCGAAAAAACCTTCACAAAATGACCTATCATGTTCGAGGTTTCATGGCTTTCGGTCCAAATGACCGATGTTATGTGCTGAATCACGGCATATTTTGTGATGTTGTGCCCATATTATGCATGTGTGTGGACATTGGTATGTAGAACAATGTAGCAGGAGGAAGTTTTCCTTTTTGTCGCACGGAAAATCCCTTTTCCATTTTCCGGCAAAGCAGATTTTGTGAAGTAACCACCAAAATGCCGTTTCGAATGCTACCGTCCTATTTTCCTAAAATACTAGACCACCTTACATGGACTATATCCCAACGGTACATCTCAAACCTTTTCGTCCATCCGGGTAAAAGGAAAAATGTCTGTAGAATCTATGTGAAGTGGTCCGGTTTGTACTACGGTACATGATCTATCGCCGTGATTTTTGAAAAATCATTTTAGACTACAATATGTGGTTTCTTCAGAGATCCAATGCAAGTTCTAACGATGCCCGCCCCTATCTTCATGCACACGGTTCGACCATAGTTAGAAATTCAGATAATTCAAAAGCGCATAATAAATTCAAAAAAACCAAGATATAAGTTCAAAATCCAAACACTTCTTATGTTTAAAGTTTTTCTAAATTCCAAATTGATATTAAAAAATATAAGTTAATTCATTTTTAATTGTAAATGGTTCATATTTTAAATGGTTACATAAATTATTTTTAAAAGCAGAAAATGTTTTGAATTATTTATTTAAATCCAAACACTTTTTATGTTTAAATTTTTCTAAATTCCAAATTAATATTCAAAATATAAGTTAATTCATTTTAAAAGGTTACATTAATTATTTTTAAAATAGAATATGTTTTTGAATTATTTATTCAAATCCATACACTTCTTATATTTAAAGTTTTTCTAAATTCCAAATTAATATTCAAAATATAAGTTAATTCATTTTAAAAGGTTACATTAATTATTTTTAAAATAGAATATGTTTTTGAATTATTTATTCAAATCCATACACTTCTTATATTTAAAGTTTTTCTAAATTCCAAATTAATATTCAAAAATATAAGTTAATTCATTTTAAAAGGTTACATTAATTATTTTTTAAAAATAGAATATGTTTTTGAATTATTTATTCAAATCCAAACACTTCTTATGTTTAAAGTTTTTCTAAATTCCAAATTGATATTAAAAAAATATGAGTTAATTCATTTTTAATTGTAAATGGTTCATATTTTAAATGGTTACATTAATTATTTTTTAAAACAGAAAATGTTTTTGAATTATTTATTCAAATCCAAACACGTCTTATGTTTAAAGTTTTTCTAAATTCCAAATTAATTATCATTTAAAAAACAATACAAATTTAAACCCCAAAATAAAAAATAAGGCGGAACAGAGAGAAAATACGAAAAATTTGAAATCGGGGAATATGTCGGTTGGAGCCACCAACCGACTAAAGACCCTAAGGCCAACGCTGGGCTCTGAAAATATTGGAGTATAGGTCCGGTTGGTGGCTCCAACCGACGTATACTTTTAGTCCCGGTTGGAGCCACCAACCGACTAAAGGTCCTTTTTATCGGGTGCCCTCCTCTTCTTCTTCCCCATCTCACCTCCTCTTCTCTTCTCGCGCGACGCCGTCAGTTGCCCGCGTGCCACGCCCTACCGCCCTCGCCCGATAGCGTGCAGAAGCTTGCCTCGCCCGAGGCTTCTCCCTAAAGGAATCGGCCCGCTCGCTCCCAATCGTGCCGACCCTCGAGCCCGACGATCGCCGGCCGATTCGGCTCGACCTCGCCTCCCGACACCACCACCGCACACACCGGTATCTTGCTGGTCCTCGTGGACCCTCTCTCGCTGGTTCATCCTCCCGTCGACTTCGCCACCGCCGCTTTCACCGTCGTCGTCGAGAAGAGGTCGATGGCGACGATTCAAGAACGCGCTGATTCCTCGGTGGAGATGATCTTCGCGATGAGGCGGTTCCAACGGCGGCCTCGGCCGTGAGGTGGCCAGAGGCAATGGGCGACGCAACACCTACGCAGCTAGGGTTCGGGCAAAGGGGAAACGGGAAGAAGAAGCTAGGGTTGTTGATGGCGCGGAGCTCTTATAGGCTCATGGGGCGGCGATGATCTTGGCATGCGGCGCGTCGGGTGGCGGCGAGCCACCATGAGTGCTGCGTCGGGAGGAAGAAGATGAAAGAAGGCCGAAGTGCAGACTGGGTGGCTGCTCTTGGGCCCGGGTGGGCTTCCTGCTAGCGCCAGAGAGAGAGAAGGAGAGATGGGCTCGGCCCAGTAGCTAGGTTGGATACATTTTTTTTTCCAGAATTTTTTTTCTATTTCTATTTCTGATTTCCCTTTTGTAATTTGAATTTCAAATCTGTTTTGAATCTTTTCAACTTACAGAAACTTTTATAAAGTATATGAAATAGTGTGAGACCCTTTTATACACTTTGGGCTCAACTCATGTAGTTAGTTGTTTAAATACAAAACTCATTTGAATGGTTTTCAAATGGATGGGGAAGTTAGGGTTTAGGGTTTGATTTGTTCTTTCTCACTCACCATAGCAGACATCGCCATTGAGACAACGGCCGGACGCCGTCGGCTGCCCGCAAATCACGCCGTCGTCCTCCTCCACGCCTCATTGTGCTTATCCTCCTCGCCGAAGGAATCGAAGCCTTGTTGGAATCGACCGCGTCTTCCCATCACCGACGAGCTCCGCCTTGCCATCACCGCGTTGCCGATCTCCTCCGTCCCGCCAAGGCTACACACGTCGAGGTGAGCTTGTGACTCTGGGACCCCTTCTTTCCTCCCTAGCTCTGTCCTTCTCTCGCCGCCCGCCGCCATCCGCCGCTGCATGTCGTCGCGTGCCCTATTCCGGTGACCAAATCCGGCGGTGCCCTACTAGTTAGGTTCGCCTTGACGCCCTCTTTCGAACAAACCCACGCCCCTCCCGAGCCCTCTAGCAACGTCGCCGGCCACCGCACAGTGCTCACCGGCGATGTATTTGTCTGGGTGGGGCCTGCTTGCGTGGAGGCTGAGTTGGCACTAGGGCCCATCTGTGCCTCACCGGCTAGGGTCGCCCGGTGTAAAAACTATTTGCCTTTTGTTTTTAATTCGAAAATGATTTAATATTGTAAAATCAATAACTTATTGTTTATAAGTCGAAAAATACAAATAATATATCAAATTGTTCGAAAAATGAAACCTATCTATCTAAACTATATTCATGCATTGTTCAACAACTTAAATGACAAGTATAATTAGAAGAACAAATGCACCCTCTCATATGTTCCGGAGTTTCCCGAGTTAGGATTTTCACCCTCGGAACCCCGATGAAATCGTCGAGCATGTCTTAGGGTTACATTCAATGCAAATTAACTTGTCATATCATCATACTTGCTTGAGCATTGCATCGATGCCATGTGTTGATTGTTTCCTTTCTTTTGGTGTTTCGATTATTAGGTTTATTATTAGTTAGGTATTATTAGGTTTATTAATTACTTTGGTATTATTGGTCTTCGGCCCCACTGGTCAGTCACTGTGGGTAGCCCCAGACCTGATTCACATTGTCAAGCAACTTAGGTGCATGTGGGTTCGACGATGTGCCTATCTACACGGTTTTCCTTTATCTTCATTTTTATTATTGTGTATGTATATATTAGGGTTTCTCTGAATTAGGATTTATATCTCTCAACACCGTACTGAACTTTCTCCTTTAGCCGCTTTGACTTATTCGTTTTTCCACCTATGCAGAAAATATGGACCCACACGTCGAGAGGCGAAGAAAGGAAGAGTTGATCCAAGGTGTGATCCGTGGGGAAGATAATTTAGACGTATCAACGTTTACGAACAACTCCGGTGAGGGTGATCCTCTTTTACGGAGTAGACAACTTGTTTGAGGTTGAAGGTGTTGCCTTCATGAGAGAAAGCGATGCCTTGTGTAATCGAAGACGACCGCTCCGGCAAGGTGCATGTAATCTAAATCAATTCATTAATTAATCATCTGCTATCTATATAGAAATAGTAACGGCGATCTTTCTTCTTTTAGCCCTCCGAATCGAAGGAATCTCTTGAAAAAAATGACGAGGCCCAACCAAAAGTTGGAAGACCATGAGAGGTTCAGATCGAAGATGTCAGAGGCAGGCACCGGGACTCCGGAAGTTCGCAACCAAATTTGTGGCACAATGCGGAGTAATGTCGTTAGGTACTTAATCCCGATCACCATTAGAAATTGGAATAGGCCTGCTAATGCGGATGAAGAGGAACATGTTTATTTGTCCCTAACCACGCCAAAGATTTCTTGTGGAAGAGGCTCATGGTTAATTTCAAACTACGAAGATAGAGCTGGATCCAAATGCGGAGGATCTAGTTGAGGACGCCTTACAACATGGGAGAGCCATGGAGGCTAAGGTCGAGGAGTGGGCTTTGAAGAAGATGGCCCATGTTTCACCAACTGGAAGAAAAGATTGCACCTTGACTATGTCGTGAAAAGAAGACTCGATTTCAAGAATATTCGGTTTGAGAAGATAAAACCATTACGGGATGAGTTTGTGGAATACAAGAAATCGAAAAAGCTAAGAAAATGTCGAAACGAATAAGCTGAATGTTGCTAACAAGAAGTATCACCATACTATGGGGCAAGGTGGCTCTGGTGGCATTCCTAAGTGGGAGAAACTTGAGCAGGAACTGCGTGATAAAAATATCACCCCAGAGACGATTGGGTAGAACGTGCAAGGAATTGGTTTTACGGGCATGGGGCACGTTGGACTCGGAAGGAGGTGTATATATACCATACGACATAAAGAAGACCCCTTGCCAATCGAGAGGATGAGAAAAGCGAAGAAGGCTGTTAAAGATGGGGACTTCATTCCCGATAGAGAGAATGATGACCTCACACTCGCCCTTGGAAATAAGGAACATGATGGACGAACACGAGGCACAATAGGCTCCCAATCATGGAGGACTGGGTTTCGAAGAGGAAGAAATATCTGATAGAAGCCGTCGGAGGAGTAAGGCAGGCGGCGGTTGAAGCAGAAGTCGAGAAGAGCGAATGCGTTTAATTGAAGAACGATTAAAGCAACAACAAGATGAAATTAACTCACTTAAAGAGCAAAGTACTACCGGCGCCCCATCTCAGCAGCACACTGCATTCGATGCTACCGGCCTATCGAATAATCGAAAAAGCAGTGTGGCTTCCACCGAGGTCTCGGGTGATGACAATGGCGATGCCGATGATGCACCAACGATGGCTCCTGTTGGCGAAGGTTTTGGATCTTCACTACCCTGCTGGTGAAGGGGATGTGACTGTGCTGGGTGACGCAAAAAACGTCACCATTCTATGGCCGAAGGATTGTATCGTGCTTCGAAATCACACGCCAAGGCCATCTTCGCCGCCGTCTCACCCGTCTCCGCCGAGGTCGCCGCCACGCCAGCCGTCTTTCGCCTCACCCCTCGCCGCCTCACCCATCTCGGTGCAGCCATCGCCGCGGAGCCATCGCCGGCGCCTCGGGATAAAAAGCGTAAGCGCATCGCTCTTGTCGCGTCGTAAGCGATCGCCAAACGTAAACAAGAGCCTCTTCCAAAAGTACCAACGGTTCCTCCCAAGAGATCTTATGGTATCTTGAAGAGGAGACTGCGGCGATCGTTGATGCGAAGCAAGCGTTTTTGCTAAGCCGAGGCGGAAAGAGCCAGAGTTCCCCAAGACCAAAGAAGAAAAAGCCAAAGTGTTGAAAATGCTAAAGACTCTTCATCAACCCGAGCCAAAGCTGTCATCGACTATGAGCGTTCTATTCTCAAGTCACATGCGGCACAAAAGCCTCAAGAGCAAGATCTTGATGCAAGCGGAAATCTGTTGCCCAGCTCGGAGAACAAGCAAAACAGACTTGCGCCCCTCTCAAGGTGATTTCTCAAACCAATGTGGGTCGAGCAAATATGGGGCGAAGCAGTATGATCCAGAGGTAGTTGCTGTCACGGAGAAGCCGCTGCTCAAGGTATGAGTATTGCCCAATACTTATCCCAGTTAGAGTTCTTCCCCGTGAGTGAAGTAGCATACCAATACCAGTACGGAAAACCTCTCGTCAAACCTGAGGAGGTAAACAATCTTTCAACAAAAATGCGAAGATTGTATAACTGGTACATGCATGCCACAAGGGCCGGGGCTAACTGGATAGTCTTTGAGGGTTACAAAAAGCATCATGGGAAAGATAAGGATGACATGATATCCATTGAATTTGATGAACTATTTCAATTATTCAATCAAGACGCCTTGGACAAATCGATCATGAGTTCCTATTGTCTGTAAGTACTAATTATGTAATTAATTTAGTCTCCATCTATATTATTTTGTTTATTGCATGTATATAATCATACTTTAATATGCAGAATGAAGATTCTCGAATGCAGCAGAGGACAAATCTATGACATTGGCTTCATTGACCCATATTGGGTTCATGAAGCTAATCTCAAAATAAGCCCCCAGGATACGGAGGATAATATAGTACACGCGTTAAGGTTTCAAGAAACCAAAAGGGAAATACTATTTCCTTACAACTTCCAGTGAGTGTTATTGTCTTGTATACACTTTCTATTTCGCTTACTCGATGTTAAGTATATAATTGATTAGTTCTGCATTCGCAGGTACCACTATATTCTGTTAATCATTCAACTTGACAAAGGGCGTGTACTAGTCATGGACTCGAAACATAAACCCCTTGAGACGTGGAAGGACATGCAGATACTTCTCCGGCGGTAATTCTAATCATTACGACACTATATCGGCAACGTTCGTGAATTTTATGATATCAAGTACTTAATAACTTATTTTATTCGTTTTCTACGCCGGGCAGCGCTTGGAAACGGTTCACCAAGAAGGCTAGGGGTGTTTGGAAAGAGGAGCTTACATTTCAACCACTAGATGTAAGCACCACTAGCTATATCCGCGCATCTCTTTGATTCTAGTTTTGATACAGTTATTATCATGCTTGATTATTATTTTGATTGAACTCTGTTGTCGTAAAGTGCCTGACGCAGGGACCAGGTAACAATCTATGTGGATACTATGTATGCGAGTTCATCCGGACGTGCGATGAGAAGGGCAGAAATTTAGAGCAACTCACGTATGTAAACAATTTCTATAGTTTTTAATTACAATCAAATTGTGTTTAGTTTCATATTCATATAGGCTGACTCCTTTTTAAATCAGATCGAGCGTCTACGGACGGTCTTCGCCAAAGGATCGCATATCTGAGCAATACAGAGGAATTGGCGGGATTCTTGGATGCGAAGTCCTAGACCCAAAAGGAGAATACTATTCGGTGTGTATAGACAATAGGGATTGTAAAAATAGCAACTTTCAAGGGATTGTAAAATGTTGTCATGATGATCTTGTGTAATATAAGGTTCCTTCATTGATAAGTGCAAACACTAAATAAACAATAAAACAACCTAAATGAATTCTCTGGCGGCACAAAAGTGGCGAAAATCTGCCTGACAACAAACCGTTCGTGTGCCCCATTTGTCCCCTCGCTCGATGTCATTACGTGCCCCATTTGTCCCGGTTCGTGTTACGAACCGGGACAAATGCTCCACCCCCCCTCGCGCTCTGATGCCGCCACGTGTGCCCCCATTTGTCCCGGTTGGTGGGGCAACCGGGACTAAAGGTTAGAGCTTTAGTCCCGATTGCCCCGTCCCGGTTGGGCAACCGGGACTAATGGCCCTTACCAACCGGGACGCATGGGGCGTTCTCTACCAGTGGCGTATCTCTTTGATTCTGCTTTCAATTCCATTATATCATGTTTTATTGATTATTATTTTGATTGAACTCTCTATTCTCGTAAAGTGCGTGCATCGGGGACCCGACAATAACTTATGTGGGTACTATGTTTGCGAGTTCATTCGCAACACGATATGTGCGACGGGCCAAGCCGCACTAGAACAACTTAGAGTAAGTAAACAAAGTACACAACATTACTTTATTACCATCAATTGTGTTGAGTTTTATTCTTATATATATATTGACCCCATTCTTCATATATATTCAGATCGAACGGATGCGGGACCAACTCCTATCATTTGACCGCATACGAGCCATTCAAGAGGAACTGGCGGGGTTCATACTTGATGAGGTCGTCACGCCTGGTGGAGAACTCTTTAGATATCCACCAAAATGAACGATGACGATGTATGTGCCGATGACGATGTTTGTGTATAATAATAGTTGCTTAATTATTCATGTACTCGTATGTACCGATGACGATGTATGTGTATACCGCTCCCGATCGATTCCCCCTCCCGCAGAAATACGCCCAGAACGGGGCAGAGGCAGAACTCTGCCGCGGCAGAGATTTAGGCCGTTTTCCTGCCGCGGCAGAGAACCTTTAACACCGGTTCGTGTTACGAACCGGTGTTAAAGGGGGGGCTGAGCCCTGCGGCAGCCCCACGTGCGCCACCCTTTAACACCGGTTCGTATAAGAACCGGTGTTAAAGGGGGCCCCCCTCTAACACCGAACCCTCAACAGCGGTTCTACAACCGCTGTTAGAGGGCCCTCCCAACCGGTGTTAGAGGGGGGAGTCTGCACTAGTGCCCATTCCCAACCGGACAGACTATTCGGTTGTTCGTTGTGCCACCGCGTCGTCGTCCAGCCTACACGCCGTCACGAACCATGTCATCACGCAACTACGATGCATTGTCGAGGCTCGCATCGGCCAGCAGTCTCGCAGTGCCACATGGCCGGCTAGCACCGACTTGCCGTCCCTCCTGCCCGTCGGCCATGACCGCCACCGCACAGAAGAGTCACCGCCAATGAGAGGCGTACATACTCGTATCCATATGTATGCTACATATGCGTATCATTTAGTTAAGCCATACGGATTCTATATAGGACTACGTGCACTCGTTTAGTATTAATTCCGAAGAGGTATCAAACAATATCAGTGGTCCTTATGTTTGAGTTTGCTCTGAGTTTGGTGGAAGGAATTGTTCCTAAGCAAACGCGATTCGTTTAACTCCTCGAGCGAGAACCTTAAGACATGTCTAGCAGGCCGATGCAAACCAATGACCCTGAGTTGACATGCAGGCAGAAAATGGGTCTTGGTCCGGCTAGGTCGAGCGGTGTGCCTAGTGGCCTGACGCATTTTGACCATCTCGTTCGCTGTCAATGCTTGACGACCTCTTTCTAATGGCGAAGGGACATTGCCAATCACCACTACCGACTTTCCGCGCGACTGGTGTTTCCTGCCCTCGTTGGCTCCTGTTTCCCTCGTGCGTCCGGTGGTCATTTCCCACCCATGGCCAAAAACATCCCTCACCCGGCTGACTATTTTCTGCCCTAGCCATGGTCTATAAAAGACGGCTGCAAGCGCCACGATTAACACCAGCCCTAGCACCACCAATAACCACCAAAGCACTAGCAAACACCAGTCATACCTCACTATAAGATTGCCAACTGGATGAGGATCAGGGAGATGTGTCGTAGCCGCTTCCCGCAGCCCTCGGAGGAGGATGTGGAGTTGCAGGACAGCGAGTTGGCCTGGTGTTTTGCCGAGGAGGAGGTGGGCCACTTCGAGCACCAAGCCGATTTGGCCGAGCAGACGTCAGAGGAGTTGGTCGAGACGGCGGTGCGCGAGGCTGCCGAGATCGCGGTGCGTGAGATCCACCACGTCGCGGCCATGGAGGCGGTGGATACGATGGTGAAGGAGGCCGTCTTCGCGTTACTATGCGAGATCTGCCATGATGCGGCTATGACGATGCTGGAGTAAGTGCCCAGGGAGGCCGCCAGGGTCGCCCTGCGCAAGCTTCGCCACGCTAACATGGCACACAAGGCGGAGGAAACAGCAGAGCGCGAGCACACCAACGCCACAATAGAGGAGCAACTCGTGGCAGATGCCGCCGAGGTTGCATCCTCTTGGGCGCGCTCATTGACGGTGATGAGATGGAGGTGGAGGAGGAGTACAGCGGTGAGGCAGAGGCTCAGGCCATGGCCGCCACTCTGGAGAGGTTGCGGCGTAGGGCTGCGGCGAGAGACTACGGCAAACACGAGCCGCAGGAGTGTCGTGCGGCGGAGGAGCAGCTGGTGAGTGTGGTGTCTGTGGTGCGCACTGTGGTGGAGCTCGCCGAGGCAGAACAGGAGAAAACTGAGGTGGCGAGGGACCACTGGGCGACCGAGATGGAGAAAGCGCTGGCCCTCCGGGGGGGTGGGGCGCAAGAGGGCAGCGATCGTGGCGGCGGATCGTGGTACCGTCGGTGAGCACCGCATCACCATCGTCATGGACCGCCTCCAACAGCATGCCATCTAGGCGGCGCAGGCGGCAATCGACGGGGCCGAACTCTCCGACAATTGTGCCCACAACAAATGCGACAAATAGACGTAGGGCTGGCCAATAACATAGGTTCATTGTTTATTATTGTTTAGCTAGGCTTTTTTAATAGACGGTGTCAAATCTAATGAAAGTTGGTATTAGTGATGTTTTACTTATGCCCAGTTGACGGCCAGAGGACACTCTTGCATGGTCCACGCTCTTGTCCAGGACAATGCAGCCGTTGTCCAAATTTGATGCATCTATAGATCGCGCTGAATGCATCAGTCTGGATAGATCATACAGTCCCTCCAATAACGATCACAAGGCCGGCATCCGTTCACTGATCATCCTAGTCACCTGGGTGATTTGGACGGAGCGCAACAACCGCGTCTTTAAGGATAAGCCGTCGTCCCTCCGCCACCTTGTCCAAGTCGCTCGTGACGAAGCTCAAAGCTGGGCCTTCGCGGGAGCGAAAAAACTAAGAAGGCTCATCTGGGAACCTCCTTGAATTCATGATGTAATGCCTGCTTGGGCTTTTCTATCTTCTTGTTTCCCTTTTTGTTGACTCCTTCGGTGTAATGCCTACATGTGCATAGTCTACCTTCTATCGAAATCGAAAGCCAGCAGTTGCTGGATCTTTAAAAAAAAAGATCATACAGTCGAAGGGACACACAGTCACCGCTCTGGTCCAGTCGGATAGACATGGCAGAACCATTTGGGTCATGCCATGGGAGATGCCATTAGCAGGTATTGTTTAACTCCTCGAACGAGAACCTTAGCTGGCATCGAGGACTATGGGGCAGGGAGCGGTTCATATTATATGAAAAGGACAGGGAGTAAATGGGATGCATGGTTGCATCGTGAGAGATTAATGACTGTATTTTTGTCAGATAAACGAGAAAAATTTATGTGGGGATTAACTGATAGTGGGGTATTTATAGATAAATCCTTGTATGAAGATTTCATGAATGGACATCCGAGCTTTCCCATAAAATATTTATGGAAGATAAAAATACCTATGAAAATTAAGATTTTTATGTGGTTTCTCAATAATAAGGTGTTGTTAACCAAAGATAACCTTGCTAAAAGAAAGTGGAGTGGAAGTAAAAAATGTTGCTTTTGTAATGAGGACGAAACAATAGAGCATTTATTTCTTTCATGCCCTTTTGCAAAAGTTATTTGGCGCATGGTTTTCTTCACACCTCCACCAACCAATATTACTAATATGTTTGGTAATTGGCTAAATGGAGTAGACAAAGCGAACAAAGGAAGAATTCGTATTGGAATTTCGGCCATATGTTGGTCCATTTGGAAATACCAAAATAATACTATTTTTAATAAGGCAAGAATCCCATCATTTTTGCAAGTTATTTATATGGCGGCGCATTAGATTCAACTATGGGTTTTCTTCTCCCAGAGCATCAGCGGCTACACATGGTTTCTGGGTGCATCCGTCTTGTGACGGTTACTTTGGAATTTTTTAGCCAGGCTTTATGGCGTCATTCTAGTAGATTGACAGATGTCTAGCTGTTATTTTATATCTCTTGTGAGATCTTTTGCTTTATTCAGATGGTTGGTGTTTGTATCAACCCTATCATGATCCGTGAACTGTAATACTTGGTTACTTTCGTTTGACTTTAATAAAGCCTATGTGCATCCGAGGATGCAGAGGCCGGGGTCCCCCTCCCCACCCCACCCCCTTTCGAAAAAAAACATGAAAACTTCAACTCAAACGAACTAAAGGAAAACACCCTATCGAGCACACATCCGATTGGGTCAAGTAGTCCCACAAACTTGTACTCCCTTCCTCCAGTAATAACTGACTGGAGTTATTTTCCAGATTCGAATGTATCTAAACGTATTTTAGTATATAGATATATTTGAATCTAGATAAACTTAAGTCAGTTATTTTCAAACGAATAAATTACTAATCATGGTTTAGTAGTGACGAGATGCCCTCGTATCATGGTGTAAGCCATTAACGACGGGCCACATCGCTGACCGTGCCTGTTGGTGATGACATTTCCTAACAAAAACATTTCTAATGTGAGTCACTGCTGACGGGTAGCTTGGGGTAGGGTTGCAAGCCGGGCAGGCTCGTGGACAGCTTTTTTGCCTGAGCTTACGTACGGAAGGTATAAATTAAATATCGATTCCTACGTAGTACAATTTGTACTGACGGTCCCGGTTTGCGGGCTTTAAGCGGGCCCCACACCTACAACCCTAGCTTGAGTCTCTGGCATGCTAATCCGTACGGGAACAGTTCATACTGAACTACTCCCTGGTAGGAGACATCTTCCCCACCCGGATGTTTTTTTCGGAAATGGGGCGGTATCTGTATTCTCGAACGCACACAGCCCAATTTATCTCTGATGCATACAGCCTAATTTATTACTTATTACCAATAGTGCAAACATTACAATTCAAGGGTCCGAGAGTGTTAATAGTACAAACATTAATCATCTAAAGAAGAAAAGTAGACCGACAGAGAATAGACTATAAAAGCTAAACATCTCTCAACCTACTAGAATAGATATATCCTGAGCATCGAGGCTATGTTTTGCCTTCACACGTGTATTTCAAAATAAGCCTAATTAACTTGGACGGAGTGGGTACCATGTGTTCCCGTGTTCTCTACATTTGTTTTAAAAAAAAACATGCAAATCAAGGCACTCTATGATGGAAGACATGTTTGCACGTAGTATAACCTCCTAAGAGCATCTCCAGCGGGCGTCCAATTTTGCAGCGCTAGAAATCTCGTATCGCGCGGCTATCGTGTTTGAGCGTTGTAAAATCGCGCGACCTCCACCGGAGACGCTAAAATGTAGCACGCGCTGTTTCGACGAATTTTGTGCATCCGGCAGGCGCTGCAAAATACAGCGCGCTACAGGCGCAAACCAAAAACACAATTGCAACCATCACAAAGAAGATCAAAATGGACCAAAAAAATCATGCATAAATGGCTCTAAAAATCCTCCAACCACCTAAATGACATAGTTCAAGCACAAATGACATAGTTCATCCACAGATAACATGGTTCAAACACAAAGGACATAGTTCAAACACAAATTTTAGACTTTTGGACATCTTCATCAGAGTCTTGGATGATGGTGTTTCCGGTTGAATCTCCATATGCTTCTTTGGTAGACGGAGATGGATCAACCAAGGAGGCGGAGCGGAGGTGGGAGGCACTTGCGGGACCGCTGCAGCCTGCGCGCGGCTAGCCGCGGCGCCGTTCCGCGGTGCCTTCGGTTTATCCGCCGCCGCCGCGCCGCGCTTCGTGGTGGTCTTTCCTCTCGGTGGAGGCCCGATGGGCGGCAGCGCTGCGTCGTTCCTTGTCCATGGCGGCAAGAAGATGGCGCGAGTGGCGGCCGACCCCGCGGCGGCGCCACCGCTAGGGTTTGGCCCCATCGCTGGCGGGATTGCCCCGGCGGCGGACGGGACAGAGTAGGGAGGGGTGGGAGCGGTGCTAGAGGAGCCGTCCATCGCCGGAGTTGCGCCGATGTCGCTCGGAGGAGAAGGCGGGGGGAGAGGTCGCACGCGCGGGGGATTTTTCCGAGCGGTTGGTTCTTCCCACGCGTCGCCAGCGATAGCGCGCGCTGTAGCCGGAGTCGGATATATTGCGCTCCGAATAGCGCAAAATGCAGCGCCGCGCTAAAAATTTGCAGCACGCGGGATTTTAGCGCATCTGCTGGAGGAGGTTTGCAGCGCGCGCGGTAAAAAAACAGTTATTTTAGCGCTGCGCTATTTTAGCGCCTCTGCTGGAGATGCTCTAAAAGCCCTTTTTTTTAATAGGCGGGAAGTTGAGCTCGTTTCCCTCCTCACTCTCATACAATGTTCTCCCAATCTATCATTAGTTTGTTTAATTTTCATTAGTCATTTCGATTCATAATAAGTGTCACTGATTTAGTATAAGTTGATTTAGTACAAAGTTGTATTAAGCGATACTTATTATTATGGGTCGGATGAAGTAGATACAACTAAATTTGGGTAAACAATAAACTTTTCAAAAAATATGTTTCAGTTATTCAATCAGTGTTCATCAATTGATTTTATATGCTTGAGATTTTTTCCTCCCGAGTACTAGTCACCATATTATTAAAAAGAATTAAAAACCATATTTTACGAGTTAAAAAAAACAGACGTAGCCAATGATGTATTCCACAAACATGCAAAAATCAAGTCTAACTAATTTGTATCTGGAGGTAAAAAAATAGCAAAAGTGTAAGTATGCATATTTTTAAATCTTCAAATATTATCAGATTAATTAATTTTGTGTAGCCCTTATTAGAAGGAATTTCTTATTTCGTATGCTTATAGACATCATTGAAAATGTCTAGATTTTTCTAATTTTTTTGAAACTTATAAATATAGTTTTTCTGAATCATAAAACATAATTTTGCATTTTATATGCATTCCCCAAATACCAAGTGCTTGGTACACACATAACACGTCTCACTGAACATGTTCTCCTTGTGGTTTTTCTATTTCCTCACCGTACAGCAATCGATTGCTGGGATCCACATAATTTAACCGTGGACAACACTGTTTAGAGCAGACGTCGGGCTCTATAGCCATGCCGTGGCATCAACATAAAACCCACCCGTCGGGAGTAGTTGTTAAGTTGGCTTCAAAAAATGTAATCATTTAATGCTTACATGTTGTTGGTTCTAAGCAAAAGGGGTATTGCCGGACGCTTTATCTGTAGGTGGCCCTTCTCTCTTTCCTCTTCTCTCTTTTCCACCTAGAATTTCAGTAACATGATGAGTACTATAATCACTAGACCTTTTTATACATGCTCTTAGTTTTTAGGGCATCTTCCCCGGCACCATCCGAACGTCCGTCCGAAATTGTCTGACCGGATTAGAGCGGTGGGCGCCCTCTCTCCAGCGGGACGACCCATAGGACCGACTTGTCTGGCGCGACCCATGGGCACACCAAATTTGGGCCACATTTTTGTCGGGACGAACAGTGAAACATTAATAGTAACAGTAGCTTCTCATTAGAGTTAACATCGCCCATTACAAAAAGGCCCAGGTAAACGAAATTAAAAAAGTCCTATACTAGTGGTCGTCCCTATGACTACACGTCGCCGTTGCCGGAGGGTTCGTCCCCATTGATTGTGGCGCCGTTCTACGACCACGTTTCCACGATCCACCGCCTCGGTCGCTGCCCTCTGGCGCTCCGCCTCCTGGAGAGCCAGCGCCTTCTCCAGCTCGACCGCCCAGTGGTCCCTCGCCGCTGTCATGGCGAGCTCCACTACAACGCTTCTGCTGACGCCACTAGCTTCTCTTGCACCGCACGATGCTCTTGTGACTCAAGCCGAAAGCGTTCTTTCGCCTGGGCCCTATGTTGCGACCTCTCCTAGCTGGTCAGCCATACCAGAGGCCAGCTGGAGCCGACATCCTACATGGTGCTCCTCTCCAGCGTGATGATCACGGCCTTGGTCCTATCCAAGATTTCGTCGTTGTCGCTGTCCTCCTCCTCCTCCACCTCAGTGTCACCCCCTTCAACGACCATCCAAGTTGATGCCACCTCGGCGGCTTCCGCCAGACGCTCCTCCGCCACCACCGCTTTCGCGGCCTGCTCTCGCTCTGCCGCCTTGTGGGCCATGGCGGCGTGGCGGAGCTCGTGAATGGCGACCCTCGTGGCCTCCCTATCTACCAACTCTAGCATCGTCATCGTCGCCTTGTGACATATCTCGCGCAAGTCCTCTAAGGCAACCTCCTTCGCCACCACCACGACCGCCTCCTTGGCCGCGACATGGTGAATCTCATGCACCACGAACTGGATGGCTCGCCCCGACCACCTCCTCCAGCGCCTGTTCGACCATCTTGCCTTCGTGCTCTGATGACCCACAAGTATAGGGGGTGTATCGTAGTATTTTTGATAAATAGGAGTGTCGATCCCAATGAGGATCAAAAGGTGTTGACTAGTGGTATGGAGCAGGAAATCTCTGTAAATACTTAGCAAACGGATTTTTAGGGGTTTTCTGATAAAGAAAGGAAATAAAGTGCAACTAAATAAAGACAGCAAATAACTGCAGCATGTGGCCCAATCCTTTCTTAGCAAAGGACAAGCCAGAGGAAATACTTATGAGGACCAAACGTTCTCGGGGACACATGGGAATACTGTCAAGTGCTTCCATTTCATATAGCTCATTAATCTTCTTTGATTTTATAAGTATTATGTGGGTGAACATGTGCTAATGTACCGACCTTACTTGGACTAATTCATACTTGTGATTAAACCCCTTGCAAGCATCCGCAACTATAAGAAAGCAATTAAGATAAAAACCTAACCACAGCCTTAAACTCTGAGATCCTACACTCCCTTGTGCAATGGTTTCCTAACGGGGTTCAGGTTCCTATCACTCCGGCAACCCCGCAATTAGTAGCCAAATACACAATGCATTCCCCTAGGCCCATAAATGGTGAGGTATCATGTAGTCGACGTTCACATGACACCACTAGAAGAATAACACCACAACTTAAATATTAAACCATTGAATAATACCTCAACACAAATCCACTACTAACAACATGAATTCTCCCATGTCCTCAAGAACTAAACGAACTACTCACGAGACATCATATGGATCAAGACCAGAGATGATATGATAATGGATAACAATCTAAACATAAACAATAATTTAATGGTTCCACTCACAAGCATCAACTACAATAGTAATCAACACTGGGAAAGTCCCCCCTAAGAACTATGCAAGATTCAACTTACAGCGGCATGGAGTGGTGATGATGGTGCTGGTGGTGAAAGGATACGGATGTCGCCTAGAGGGGGGTGAATAGGCGATTAAAACTTTTCCTAGAGTGGCTCAACAAAGGCGGAATAAAACTAGTGTTTACTTTGTAAGGCACAACCTAGAAACAACTAAGGTTCACCTATGTGCACCAACAACTTATGCTAAGCAATACAAGAAACAAAGTGATAGCAAGATATATAGTACTTCAAGCACGAAGGCTATCACAATGTAAAGTGCATAAGTAAAGAGCTCGGGTATAGAGATAACCGAGGCACGCGGGGACACCGATATTTTACCGAGTTCCTCCCAACATGGAGTACGTCTCGTTTGGAGAGGGGGTGGTATCAAACCACCAACGCCACAAAAGGCCTCCCTTATTCTCCGGTGAATCTCACCCCAATGGGATCGATCCACGCTTCCACTATCGGTGCACTTGTCGGTGGAAACCGGAACCTCTAACAAGGTTGGGGCACAACTCCACAACTTAATTGGAGGCTCCCAACAAACGCCACAAAAGACCACAATGCCACCAAGGCCACAAACCGTCTAGGGTTCCAAGAACCCAAGAGGGACAAGCTCCAATGAGCAACTCAAACCAAATCCTCCGAGGAGAACACAAACCGATGCACCAAATGCAAAAGGCAAGAACACCTCAAAGATGCTCAAATCCCTCACTCTCAAGTTCCAACAAACCTACTAAAGCTATTGGGGGAACAAGAAAGGAGGAATCAAAGAGAGACACAAAATCCCCCAAAATCTAGATCCCCAAAGATACACTCACAAAGAGATGTTTTGGTTTGGTCAAAACGTAGATCTAGATCACCTCCAACAACCCCTCAAATATATGCAAGAATCAATGGAGGGGTGTGTAGAAATCAAGCTTAAAGAGTAAAGCAAATGGGGGCAAAGCTTGGACAAGAAAAGGAGGAAGAAGTAACCCTAAATGAAAAGGGGCAAAGCTATTTAAAGAGACGGGCTGATTTGTCCGGTACTACCGGACCCAATACATCAAAACGCCAGGAAACAGCAAATGCAACAGCAGATCTGGGGCCAGCACGCGCGCGTGTGCCAGCGTAGTGGTGGGGCCAAGTAGAGTCAGTGGCAGCAGAAAGGTAGGTCAGCGCAGCAGCTTGACGCTGCGGCAGCAAAGAAGCGAGCGAGGCAACGGCTGGCGGCCAAATACAGCGAGCAGCGCTGGTCACCAAAGACGGCAAGAAGATGGCAAGCTAGCAGTGAGCAGCGGCAACACAAGAAAGCGCGGCAGAAGCGAGGCAGCGGGCAATGAAAAGCCGCCTAGCGCCAGCAAAGAAGCCAGCAGCGAGCGGGCAGATGCTGCAAGAAAGCGCAGATGTTTCGGGTCAACGCGTCACGAGCAAGCGAATCTGGATCTGGGAAATATCTGGGCCGAACGGTACTACCGGACCACCCGGGCGGTACTACCGGGCCGGCCGATAGTACCGGATTTAGGTACCTAGCGAGGCAGAAAGAAAACAGGCCGTTTTTAGGCCCGGGCGGTAGTACCGGCCCGTCCGGGCGGTACTACCGCTCGGCCAAAAAACAGACCGACAGACAAATATTCAAACGGCAATAACTTTTGACTGGAAGCTCCGATTGACCCGATTCAAATTGCGTTGAAAATATTGATTATCACCAAGTGAGAAAGTATCAAGTAGAATAATGTGATATACCTCACTTGGTGAGAAACCAAAAAACCGCATAAATCAAAATTGCAATAAGATACATATGGGAGATCCGATTTTGATGAGCAAGAGCTTGTTATGGAGATTACCACAAGCTCTATATCCTCACATGAATAAGACCAAATAACAACCAAATACGATGATGCAAGTATGCAAAGGTTTGAGCTCTCTCCGAACGATGTGACCGAATTACTCATATGAGAGCCCCTCTTGATAGTACGGTTATCTATCCTAAACCCGGTCTCCCACACACAACAAGAGACCGGAAAAAGGGAAAACCTATCAAGATTATACCTTTGCCTTGAGCATTCCACTTGAGCTCGATGTAGAAGGTCTTGCCCTTCTCAAGATAGAACGCCTTTCTTAATTCCTCATCATCGACCTCGCATATTGAGCTTGCCCAACATATCTTATTTGCATTTCATCGACCTTGAATCCAACACATGCTCCAAGCGATGCCAATGGACAAATCCTACAAGTATAACTTAATACACACATTAGTCCATAAAGATTGTCATTAATTACCAAAACCACACATGGGGGCCCAACATGTTCTTTTAGGTGGATATGATGGCGTGGATGATGATGATGAGGAGGAGGATCCCGATGAAGTCTAGCTTGGTGATGGTGTTGATGGCGATGATCTCCCCTCTCCGGGAAGGAATTTCCCCGGTAGAAATCTGTCTGCCGAAGAGATCTTTCTCTCTCGGTGTTTTCTTCCCCATAGAGGCGGCGAAATCTTTCTATGGCCGCTCCCCCATGTATTAGGGTTTCGAGGAGAAGATATAGGCGAGAGGGCGGAGCTAGAGGTGGGCCAGGGTGGCCACACCCCCTATAGGTGTGGCCCGGGGTTGCCCGCGCCTGGGGGCGGGGTGTGGGCCCCCTGTGGCCCAACTCCGCCTCCACTTCTGGCTTCCTTCGTCTTCTGGGAAAATATAATTTCACGTAGTTTTTATGGTATTTTTCTGAACTTCACGAAATTGCATCAAAACACCTCTTTTTCCATCAGAATCCTGACTCCGGCAGTTCATCCTCCAAGAATCATCCACCATGCAAAAACAGATGAAAAGACATAAGTAACACCTCCTAATATGAAATATATAAATGAATAGAGGCAAATTATGATATAGAATGGTGATGCAAATTGGACGTATCAACTCCCCCCAAGCTTAGACCTTCGCTTTTCCCCAAGCGAAAACCAAGCTCAGTAAACATGTCCACGGGTTTATAGAGTGATGTGTCGATAAAAAGAATACGGACAAGAAGCATCACACTTACCAATATACAACTCATAGAAGAAATCAACTCACCATTATATAACTTAGCTTGCAACAAGTATAGGAGTCACAATAAAGATGCATAAAGATAAATCATAATTGGGATCGGCAAACTTTGTTCTTGGTCAGAGAACAGTTGGCAAATATTTTTCAAGTAAAGATTTTGTAAAGAAGTTTACAACAAGAGTACTCTTTGCTCAAAAATAAAAGTTTTTTCACAATGATGGCTTTCAAAGTAATACTCATTTAGATAAGAGTCTTGTGCAAACAAGGAAGATAAAGAACATGATTGAATAAATCATCATATGAATGCTTGAAACACAACAAGTCAAATGCTTGCTGGAGATAGAGAGGAAGTAGGTTTACTGACTCAACTTAGAAGTAGAAGAAAGGCCCTCCATAGAGGGAAGCAGGGATTTCAAGTTCATAAATAACTTTCAAAAGATTATGGTACTTACTAGCTTAGAGCTCTCATTGCCCCTATCATAAGCATCTTGAGGAGATTAAGGTTAAAGTGAACAAAGATAGAGTATATGCTTGACGAAATATAAGTTGGCAATCTCATGTCCCTTGAGTACGAGGGCCGCTCCTCATGCTACTCAACTTTAGTTACCGGTAAGTTCTTGTCATAGTAAGTACATGCGTATCATAGAGAACCGCCATTGGGGTACCCCTTGCACATGATACAGGAGCTATCCCATAATCAAAATGACAAGGCATACAGACAATGATTATCTCAGCAATCTCTTATTTACCATGGGAAAATGGTGTTTTTTCTCTCTTTCCTCTTTTTAGTATGTCTCTTTTTTATATAAGAAGAAAGCTTCATAGATTGCTCATTATGGTTATGCTGCAAGTTTCCACCATGATTAGGCATGGCTTAGGCTAGCGGCCCAGGTGTTTCTCTAACATATATACATAACTCCATGGACTTACAATCTCCCCTTTTATTTCACACCGACGACATCCGCAAACAAAATAGCATGATATCAACTGTGTACGGTGTACAGGTGCAATGTTGAAAGTGTTCCCCGTGAAAACACGGTTCTGGTAATTCCAACGTATAGGTTCAAGCATATACAACTTCGATGACACAGTGGTTCAAGTTTATTAGGGGCAGGAAAGTAAGGTGTGCCTTTCGTGAGAGCTTTACTAACTAGTTTTCACATAACAAAATAATTTTTAATTTGAAAGATAGATGAAGCTTGACAATTTACTTGGAATAGCAATAATGCTAATAGGAAGATATGGTGGACGCAAATGGCATGGGTTTTGGTTTAAAGGATTGGATGCATGAGAAGTATGCCCTCTCAAAACAGGTTTTTGGCTAGCAAGGCTGGGTAGCAAGCAAAAGAGTTGAAGGAAACAAGCAAACATACAAGTGATAAAGCCAAACATGCAATCTTCCTTGAAGAGACAAAAGATCTTAAATAAAGAATACTAAGCTTATGAGGCAATCAAGAAAGAAAATAAATGATACAAAATACATGTAAGCTTTTCTCTTTTCCTTTCAAACCTCAAAAAGTGTTGCCACTGACTAGAGCTCGGTTTGCCAAAACCAATTTAGATCTACTTGATGCTCTCAAAGTGATACCAATACTGATCAACAAGATCAATCATATAATAGAGATTGCAAACTAAAATAAGAAGTGCAAAAAGTAAAAGATGAAACTTCTTATTAATATTCCATAAAGACATTCACACCAAGGGATACATAGATGACCAACTAAAGGAGAGATACTTCCACAATGCAAACCAACCTATAAGATAACTTCTCTACCCAAGATATGAATCTACTAAAAAGGTAAAAAGATAAAAGATAATAATGTGATACCGCGTGATGACCCACAAGTGTAGGGGATCGCAACACTCTTCTCGGATAGTATTACCCAATTTATTGATTCGACACAAGGGGAGTCAAAGAATACTTGCAAGCCTTAACAACTTAGTTGTTAATTCAGCTGCACCTGGAAATAGTTCTTGCTCAAAGAAGTTTATAAGTAGTAACAGTTTGTAGTAGCAACAAGAAAGAATAACAACAAAGGAAACAGAGCAATAATGTAATAATGGTAACAGATGGGATTCGAAAAGTAGGCATAGGGATGGATAGACGGGTGTTGCATGGACGAGTCTAAACATGTAACTTCAAGATCTAGGGCATTGCAGATAAATAATAACAAGAATCCAAGTACTAAACAATCCTAGGCATGTGCTCCATATATATTCATACGTTCTCGCAATGAGAACTTGCACAACATCTTCTGTCCAGCCAGCCCGTGGCAGCGGGGCCTCTAGGGAACTACTGGCAATTAAGGTGCTCCTTTTAATAGAGCACCGGTGCAAAGCATTAACACTCCGTGAACACATGTGATCCTCACACCACAGCCATCCCCTCCGGTTGTCCCAATTATTGTCACTTTGGGGCCTTTGGATCCGGACAATGATATGTGTACACAACTTGCAGATAAGATCACAAACAATACTATCATAATGATTCAATAATAATTTCAGATCTGAGATCATGGCACTCGGGCCCTAGTGACAAGCATTAAGCACAACAAGTTGCAATAAAGTCAAATAGCACTAATAGATATACTAGGCACTATGCCCTAATAGATCTTATTCGATTACATGATAGAACTCATCCAATCCCCACCATCCCCAAGCCTACAGCGGGGGATTACTCACTCATGGATGAGGGAAACATCGGTGGTTGATGGAGATGCGTTGGTGATTACGATGGCGATGATCCTCTCCAAATTCCCCGTTCCGGTAGGGTGCCAGAACGGAGTTTCTGGATCCGAATCTTGATTTGTGGTGGCGGCGGCGGAGCGGATCTCTTTCTGGAAAACTGTCGAACCCCCCTCGGTTTTTAGGTCGAAAGGCAACTTATAGGCGTAGAGGGAGGCCGAAGAGCTGCCTGGGGTGGCCACACCCCCTCCATGCGCGAGGTTAGGTGGGCCCGCGCCTGGGGTGGGTCTGGGCCCCCAGGACTCCTCTCTGTCTCCCCTTCTGGCTCCATGGATCTTCTGGTGAAAAATAGTTTTTGGCATATTATCTAGAATTTTTCCTGATAGTTGATTTTCTGCACAAAAACAAGACACCAAGGTAATTCTGCTAAAAACAGCGCCAGTCCGTGTTAGTTGTATCCAAATCACACAAGTTTAAAGAAGAAACAATAGCAAAGTGTTCGAGAAAGTAGATACGTTTTGGACGTATCAACTCCCCCCAAGCTTAGCTTATTGCTTGTCCTCAAGCAATTCAGTTGAAAACTGAGTGCGATAAAAGAACTTTCACGAACACTTTGCTTCATATGATGTATATATTCTCAGCACAGGAGTAGATGATTAGATTATTCATAATAATAAGTATGCAACTAAGTCTACTCAATAGTAATTGCAATCTATGAAGAGAAACCAACTCAGTAATTATAAGTAGCATGGAACATAAACATAAGCAACATTGCAATGCTCATAATAAGGTATGGTAGACTGGTATCTCGCTTGCCTTTGTTTGAAGAGCACAACATGAATGCCAAGGCACCTCTGAAGTTCAAGTGAAGATTATAGATAAAGATATCAGAGATACAAGGATCAAAGTCATGACATAATTAACCAAGTTTTGGAACAAACACAAGAATGACAACTATGCTCTCATGAAGGTGCTCATAGAATAAGTGATGACTCAACAAAATTGTGGAAATGGTTTTGTGAAGGTTTGAAAGGCTTCCTAATGCTGAAAGGAAGGTACTCGTTATCTTTGAGCTATCATTGCCCCTATCATAGGCATATTCATCTGGTTAAGGTGAAAGTGAGGTCCACTCTGAATCATATGCTTGACAGACCATAGGTTGGAAATCCCAAGTACCTTGAGTACGAGGGTCGCTCCGCATGCTACTCAAATTTGGTCACCTGAAAGTTCTTGTCATTGTAAATACATGCATATCATCGAGAACCGCCAACGGGGTACCCCTTGCATATGGTACAGGATCTTTCCCATAACCAAAATGACAAGGCAAGCAGACAATGAGCATCTCAGCAATCTTTTTATTTACCATATGCATAGATTTTTTTTGAGGATGCTTCCTAGATGCTCATTACAGTGATGCTGCAAGTTTCCACCATGATTAGGCATGGCTTAGGCTAGCGGCCCAGGCGTTTATCTAACACAATGTATAAACTCCATGAACTCACAACCTCCCCTTTTATTTCACATCGTCGACATCCGTAAACAAAAGAGCAAAGTATCAACTGGATGAGATATCCAACAGGTGTTGAAAGCGTTCCCCGTGACAGCACGGTTCTGCTGACTCCCATCATATAATAAGCAAGCATATAACTTTCATGGACTAGTCACAATGGTTCAAGATTATTAAACGCAAGGAATAAAGTGTGCCATCAAGTTCGTGAGAGCTTTACTAACTAACTTTCTCAAAACAGACAAACATTTTATTTTGGAAGAAAACACGACATATATAAAATATGCACTAAAGTAGCAAATGATGCTAATAGGTAGGTATGGTGGAAACAGCTGGCAGTATTGGTTTTGAGGAGTTGGAAGCACAGGTGGAGCACATACTCAGTGCAAGTGAAGGCTAGCAATAGAGAGGGAGCAACAAACGAGAGAGCAATAACTGTCATAATCATGATTGCAACAAAACAGGACTAATTATGGCATGAAAGTGATACAAGAACTCTGAGGCAGAATAAATCATCGAGGCTTATTGACTATTTATTATTCATATGCATGTGTGAGCATGTGCCAAGTCGATTCACATGAATAGTCAGAGGAGGATACCACAATTTCATACCAAAGTATGAATAAAACAATGCAAGCAAACATCCATATGACATGCTACAAACTATTAGCAAGCTGGAGCTAATCATAGACAAGCAAGAACTACTAAGCATCCATAATGACATACACCTTACACAAACAGGCTAAGCATGCTCACAGTGATGAGTATATGTACAAAAATGAAACAAATAGAGTTTGTTACCAGCCTCTTGCCACAGCTAGAGTTGTCTTAATCTTGATTATTGCCCTTCACTTGTGTGAGTTGAATAATAACATGAAAACCAAAAATCCACAGAGGACGGCTGAACCCTGCAAAGAACTGACAAAACCAAAGAAGAACATCAAATATTTTTGGTGTTTTTGAATTTTTAGAAACAAGCAAACAAAGAAAAACCAAACAAAAACAAAACAAACCAAACAAAGCAAAATCTTTTTGGATTTTTCATTTAAAGCAAAGAAACAAAGAAACAAACCAAGAGGAACAGCGAAAATATATTTGGTATTTTTGTGTTTTTTAGAAAGAAGCAACGAGAATCAAAAAGAAAGCGAAACAATGGATATACAAAGAACCGACCGAACATGATATATATGAGTGTGACGTTGATATAACTCGCCCAAATCTTAGGCTTTTGGCCTAAGTGGGGCTCAATAGCGCGGATAGTGCCCCCATGCTGGTGGGTCATCATAGGAATGATCATAGTCAGGCACCTGCGATGAAGAAGACGCGCCCCAATCAAATGAGGGTTGCTGGTATGAAGACTCTCCCAAGTTGGAGGGCTGAACCGAATTATCTTCGACATCCTCTTCAACATTCTCCTCTTGCTGGGAGAGTTCCCCAACATATGTGTCAACCTCTTCCTTCGTAAGCGACCATCCTTGCCTGTTATCAAAGTTAAACAAAGCAGGTGCATGCAAATAAACTAGTTTCTTAGTCCTACCCTTTCTCTGACCTTGCTAGGAAAAAGATAATTCATATGGTAAACTTCTCACATTAGCCCCCAAGGAAACAAAACCATGCTGAATCATGGATTCAATATCAAGCCTCTCTATGGGGAACTCAAAATATGAATAATGAGGCTCTAAACCATGGAAAGCTTGCAACCTAGAAGCAATGAGACCTCCACAAATTCCACCCTTCTCACAGTTGGTGGTGATATGGTGAGTTATCAGCGCACCCAAACTATAAGATCTACTCCTATTCAGAGCAGTTGCGATAAAAGCTACTCCCTCTGTTCCATATTACTTGTCACTAAAATGGATGTATCTAGACATTTTCTAGTGCTATATAAATCCGTTTTAGCGACAAGTAATATGGATCTGAGGGAGTAGATCAAAAGAAGACAACTTTCTAATAATCTTTCTAGCAAGAACACACTTGGTAATGATATAGGCAAAGTATCTAATAGCTGGGAGTTGAATGTTCCGAATTTTACCACTTTCCTTTGAGTAGTCGAAACCTTGGCAAATCTCAGCTTACAAATCAATAAGTGACTTGGACCTCTCCTTGATCTTCGCATAAGATCCCCACTGAGGTACTCTAATTGCTGCACAGAAATCAGCAAAAGGCAGGTCGACAGGTATATTATATATTTTGTAATGGACCATGGGATTAGAAGTAGACCAAGTGAACCGGAAGTCCTACACAAAAGCCATGGTTAGCTTAACATATTGGAATGGTTCACCTTCAACAAAGTGTTCCAACCCTGCATTTGTAACCATAGTTTGGAAATCTTGGAGGATCCCCGCAACTCTCATAAATTCATGGCATGGATATATGGAGGAAAAAACTACCTCCTCATGATGAACCTTCATTGGCTCATGCACCATCAAGTCATATTGATTCAGTGGATAAGCACTCATCTTCCTTGCTGAAATTTTTAGACAACCATCAAACCAAGTGATTTCTAAGTTGATAAATGATGAGCAACTACTGTAGGAACTTGCTAGAGGACTACACATGCATCAAAACAAAGTTTATAAGCATAGAACAAGCATGCAAGCTCAAACAACCTGTCACCTATAGTAGCACAATATTCAAGATACAATCTACCAATCACAAATCTAATTGGACAAGCGGAGGAGGCACATACCAAGGAGCAATCCCTCAAAAAAAACAGCACTTGAGATGGGCTGAACAAGGAGATCGAAAATCATGAGCAAGAACAGCAAGAACTCGAGCTTGAGCAAGTTTTTCGGTGTTTTTCGGAAGAGAGAAAGAAGATGGCTTTGAGGAGGAAGCCTTGAGGGGCCCAGGTGGGGCAACCCCCCTCCCTTGGCGCCACCAGTGGTGGGACCGCGCCTACCACATGTGTGGTGGCTTGGGGTGGCTCCTGGGTCACCTCTGGTGCCTCTCTGCCCCTTTTTTCGAGGAAAAATTTATTTTGAATTTTCTGGGATTTTCCGGGAAACTTTAATTTTGGCCAATTTTTAGGGTATGAAAATTGATTTTCTCGCAGAAACAGTTTTTTCATAAAAAGCAAAGTCAAACCAAAATCCAAACTACATGAGCTCTAAGAAACTCAAACAAGCAAACAACTAGCAAAACTAAAACTAAAGCAAAGACTAGGAAGGAGAAAAGTAAAAGAAAGCAAGTATAAAGCCACTCCTCGGAGGGCTCTTTTAGTGAGGCCACTTAGGAGGCCGTAGGGGAGTCAAAGCCGATGGCCCCTTCCTCTCAGACGGTGGCCACCTCTGGGGGCGATGCTCTGAAGTCCTCTTCTCAGGAGGCTCGAGTGGTCGTCTCCCAGAAGACTGCACCTGGACCTTCGGAGTCTCCATCTGAGCATGTAAGTTATTTTTTCTTTTGTCCTGGGGGGAGCCCCCGAGTCTTTTTCGGGTCGTTTTGTTCGACGTTTTTGCTTGTTTGGGGACGCAGCCCCCGAGCCTTGTTTTTGACTCTTTCTTTATTGTTTTCTTTTGGTTCTTTCCATAGCCCTTCATGCACAGTGCGAACCTGCTTATCCAGCAACATCTGGCGCTGGAGGCCAGCATGAAGCAGCTCCGAGGTACATGTCTTTCTCGCTATTATTTTGTTACCTGTTGCTTGGATGTTGTTTGTGTTGCTCATGTGCGTCCTTAACACTTGGTAGATGAGAATAACGCGGCTCTTCGCCGGCTGGATGCTCTTGAAAAGAGCCTCGGTCTGTCGGAGAAGCAGACTGTGGATGCCATGGAGCTGAAGGAGCACCTGCAGCGGGCGGCTTCGGATCATCTCACAACTGTTGCGGCTGCGTGCGAGAAGGAGGTGGCCGAGAAGCTGATGATTGCAGCCAAGGCCTTCTCCGGTATCTGTCTTGCATGTAGTTGTTCTTTTGGATTTTCGGTTGCGCTTTTCTTTGTGTCCTTATTCGGCTCCTGCCTGTTCTTATTTGTTCTAGATGCTTCGGGCATTGCGTTTGATCGCAATGTCTTGGAGCATGGGAGCGCTCTGGATGATTCCACCGTAGCGGTCGAAGATCGTTGTGGCACTGCTGATGGCTCCCTTTCCAAGGCCAAGGAGGTTCTCCAGCGTTTCTACAAGGAGATCCTTCCCAAGGGCGCTGTCGTTGAGGATGATGACTCTCTGGCGGATCCGCAGTCAGAGGATTCCCATGCGGCCTACAAGCGCAAGTAGAAGGGCATCGGCGCTTCCATGGGGCTGGCCATGGACATAACGTCCGGAGCGGAGCTGGATCTTCATGACGTCACCTCCCAGATGCCAACAGCACCCGACGGCGCTGAGGTAGCCTTTGCTGTCTTCTCTTCTCGTTGTAAGCGGTATGGTCTAAAGCTTATCGTCCTGCTGGCGGACTATGGGGCGAGGCAACAGGGAGAAGCTAGGAGCAGGCACTCTGGCTCTGAGGCCACTCCGGATACGGCTGCTTAGGCTTCTTTGCTTGTAGTTTCAGGATAGTGTATCCTCTTTTGTAATGTATGCTTTTGTGGATGAACAATTTCTCCTTGTGCCACGCGGTGGCTTTTGATGTATATAAATGATATTTCGAGCTGTTGCCTAAGACATGTGTTGTTCATGTTCTTGCCTGTTTTCCTTTAGGGACCTTCGGGTGAGGCTCATGTGGATACTCCGACTGTCCCCCAGCCGCGACCATCTTTGGATGATGCGTCGCAGCTTGCCTTTCTTCGCGATCGCGTCCGTAGCTTGGAGAAGGAGATCCTTAACGTTCAGGGCCATGCGGACGTTTGGAAGTCGAAGACTAAGCGAGCTGCCGCTAGGGAGGAGTATCTGATGGGGGAGCTGAGGCAGTTGAGCGAGCAACTGTAGTGTGAGTTTTCTTGGGCTGCTGCATGTCTTCGGATGCGCCTTGTTTGCGTGTCATCTTACTCTAAGTTTTTTGCAAGTGACAACTTTGTTCCGAGGGAGAAGGAACGTGTTATAGTTCGGATCAACTGCCTGACCCAACACGATATGGAAGCCGGAGGATTTTTCTATATGGACAGCGACCGGGCCACCGTCCTTCCGACAGCGCGGGATCGTGTTCATTAGGTGTCGCGGGTGCTGAGGCAGGTGAAGACTTCCCTTGCATCGATTATGTATGTCATGTTTCCTCTAGATGAGGCGTCGTCCACCCTGTGGGGTTTGCTGTCGAAGTTTCGGGACATGAATCACGTGAGGGAGTTGGTGCGGCACCAGTTGGTGGCAGGGGTGAAAGCTGCTCTTTCGCTTGTTCGGCTGCATCGCCCTGATGTTGACCTTGCGGCGGTGATGGCTGTTCTGCCCCCCCCCCCATTCCATATGGTGGCCTTTGGGATATGCGCTTGCATTATGCGGCTGTTTTTTGGCAGTATGCCGAAGAGATTGTAGATCTTTTTGAACATCGGGCGCATGTGATCCTTTAGAATAGGTAGGCCCTGAAAAAATATAGATGTAAAACTTGTATATGTTTCGACTGGGCTTGTTTTGACCTTTGTTGTAAAGATTATTTATATTAGCACGTGGTGCTTTGTTGTATGCATGCCCTTTTCATTAGCCTAACGTGATCAACTACTCAGGTTTACATGCGTTATGCTCAGTCGACGAAGTCGTGAGGTGAGGCGGAGCCCCCGAGTGTGTTGTAACAGAAAGTAATGTAAGGAAAAAAGATTTTCGGGCGAGACACTTAGCTTTTATTCATATCGTAATCGAGGAGGTACATTGCTCGGCTGAGTAGCCTTATTGAAAGTAAAGAGGGATAGCTAGGGGTAGAAGCGTCGCAATTGTGCAACGTTCCATGGGTTGGAGTATGCGACTCCAGACTCCACGTGCTTGAGGCGGTAGGCGCCACCTGGGATGACTTCGATGACGATGTAGGGTCCTTCCCAGGGTGACTCGAGCTTCTTCGACCGCTCTTGCTTGAGTCGTAGGATGAGGTCTCCTTCGACGAAGGACCTTGGGTGCAGCCGGCGGCTGTGATAGTTGCGGAGGCTCTGCTGGTAGACCGCCGAGCGAGCCGCGGCGATGTCGCGTGCCTCGTCGAGTGTGTCGGCGACGTCTTCGAGTGCGGCCGTTGATTCGGCTTCGCTATAGGCGACGACCCGTGGGGCCTTATGGCGTACTTCTGTAGGTAGCATGGCTTCAGCTCCGTGTACCATGAAGAAGGGCGTGTATCCTGTTGAGCTGTTTGGCGTTGTGCGCAAGCTCTAGAGGACGGAGGGTAGTTCTTCTGCCCAAGATCCCGCAAGCCGTTTGAGTGGGCTGAGTAGGCGTTTCTTTATGCCGCCGCCTACGAGACCATTGGATTTTTCATCCTGCCTATTGGTTTATGGGTGCGCCATGGAAGCGTATGATATGTTGATTCCAAGGCCTTCACAGAAGTCCTGGAATTCTCTGGAGATGAAGTTCGACCCGTTGTGCGTGATGATGCTGTGGGGGAAGCCAAACCTGTAGACGATGGACTCGAAGAACTTGATGGCCGTTTTGCCATTTTTGTTGGTGACAGGCATGGCCTCGATCCATTTGGTGAACTTATCGACTACGACCAAGAGGTAGACGTGGCCTGCTTTCGAAGATTTGGGCAGTTTGCCAATCATGTCAAGGCCCCATTGGGCGAAGGGCCAGGACAAGGGTATGGGCCTGAGCTTCGACCCTGGTGCGTGTGGTTTGTCCACAAACCTCTGGCAGCCGTTGCACCTCTGGACGATGTCCTTGGCATCGTTCATGGCCATTGGCCAGTGGAATCCAGCTTGTAAAGCTTTGGCGATAAGGGCGCGGCTGCCCGCGTGATGGCTATAGATGCACTCGTGGATGTCTTGGAGGATGGTTTTGCCATCACCGATGGTGACGCACCTTTAGAGTACATCCGAAATGTTGCGCTTGTACAAGTCGCCATTGATGATGGTGAAGGCCTTGGATCGGTGAGATATGCGCCGGGCATCTATCGGGTCATCAGGCAGTTCTCTGTTTATCAGGTACCGAAGGTACGGTTGTGTCCATGTTTCTTCGATTGTCATGACCTGCATTAAGCTGACCAACTCGACCTCCATGTTGAGTTTTTTGAGTCCTTCCTGTCCTTCGGGTGGCGCAGCCCCCGAGTGCTCTGCTTCTTCGGGTGATCCCATGGGGATTTTTCTTTTAATGGAAGGCACGCAGATTTGTTCGAGGAACACACCTGGTGGCACCCGTGTGCAGGTGGAGCCAATGTTGTAGAGTCTGTCGGCTTCCTCGTTGCTTTCCCTTCCAACATGCCGAAGCTCGCAGCCGTCAAAGTCTCCTTCGAGTAAATTATAGAGCGCGCGGTACGCGATCATGTTGGCGGCGTGTGCGTCGCACTCGTTCATTGTCTGCTGGACGACGAGGTTCGAGTCACCATAGATGACTAGGCACGTTGCACCACAGATCTTGGCCATCCTCATGCCGTGGATGAGGGCCTCGTATTCGGCCTCGTTGTTGGAGGCGCGAAATTTCATCCGAAAGACGTATTTCATCTTATCGCCTTGCGGGGACGTCAGTATGATGCCAGCTCCTGCTTCAGCCTCATGGTTGGAGCCGTCAAAGTGCATCGTCCATGACTGCGTCATATCCGGGGTGTCCGGCAGTTGGAGCTCCATCCAGTGGACGAAGAAGTCAGGGAGGACCTGAGACTTGATCGCATGATGCCGCTCGTAGACTATGTCTAAGGAGACAGCTCGATGCCCCACAGTGCTACGCGTCCTGTAGCTTCGGGGTTGTTTAGGATGTTGGACAGTCGCGCCTCGTTGACGACCATTATCTGATGCTCCTGGAAGTAGTGGCTCAGCCGACGAGCCGTCATGAACACACCGAAGGCGAGTTTCTGTTAGTGAGGGTACCTCTATTTTGTTGGCATCAGTACCTCGCTGAGGTAGTAGATTGGGCGTTGGACCCCATGGGTCTTGCCTTCTTCGGGTCGTTTGACCACGAGTATGGTGCTTACCACCTGATGCGTGGCTGCTATGTATAGTAGTAGAGGCTCGCGTTCCTTTGGTGTGACCAGGACGGGCAAGGTGGAGAGCAGTCGCTTCAGATCTTTGAATGCGTCGTCTGCTTCAGGTTTCCACTCAAATTTGTATGCTTTACGTAGCAGCTGGTAGAAAGGCATGGCCTTTTCGCCCATACGGATGATGAATCTGCTCAGCGCCGTGATGCACCCAGCTAGCTGTTGGACACCTTTGAGGTTCTTCGGTTTCTCCATGGCCAGTATGGCCCGGATTTTATTCGGGTTCGCCTCAATCCCTTGCTAGGAGATGAAGTAGCCAAGTATTTGGCCAGATGGGACGCCGAAGGCACACTTTTTTGGGTTCAACTTGATCTTGTAGTGATCGAGGTTGTCGAACGTCTCGTGGAGATTGTCGATCAATGTCTTGGCCTCCCTTGTCTTGACGACTGTGTCGTCGACATAGACTTTTATGTTGCGGCCTATCTGGCTCTTCAGGCATGCCTGCATGCACCGCTGGTAGGTGGCACCTGCGTTCTTCAGCCCGAAGGGCATTGTGTTGTAGCAGAATACTCCGAACGGCGTGATGAACGCTATTTTCTCCTGATCTTCGACCTTTAGTCGAATCTGATTGTAGCCTGAGTCGGCATCAAGGAAGGAGAGTTTCTCGCATCATGCAGTCGAATTGATGATCTGATCGATCCAAGGGAGAGCGAAGTGGTCCTTTGGGCAGTGCTTGTTCAACGACGTGAAGTCCACGCACATCCGCAGGATGTCCGTATCCTTTTTAGGGACCATCACAGTGTTGGCTAGCCACTCGCTCTCCTCGATCTCCCGGATAAAGTCAGCATCGAGGAGTCTGCTGACTTCGATTCCGACGGCTTTGACTCATGGTTTGGACAATCGTCGAATGGACTGTTTGACAGGCTTGGCATCCGAAAATACATTGAGTTCATGCTCGACGAATTCCCTGGGAACTCCTGGCATGTCCGCAGGACACCAGGCGAAGATTTCCCAGCGCTCACGAAGGAATTCGATGAGCACGCTTTCCTATGCGGGACTGAGGTCGTTGGCGATCAGCGCCGTCTTGGATGCGTTGGTTGGTTGTGTGGGGGTTCGTAGCATGGAAAACAAAAAATTTCTATCGCATACAAACAAACAAGCCAAGATCTATCTACTAGATTGTAGCAACGAGTCGATGGAATAACTTACCCTCGAAGATTCCAAAGCGGTTAACGAGAGCAGATTCTCGTGGGTGATGTAGTCGTACACTTCCGATCTCAAGATCGCGTAGACGATCCTTCCGGCCATTCCTAAGCGCTCCATGATCGGTCACATGTTCGGTACTTGACGAAGACCTTCCTCTCCCTTGTTCCAGCAGGCAGCGGAGGTTGTAGCACTCTCCTCGCGATTCCGGTAGCACAACGGCGTGGTACCGGAAGTAGAGGGGAGATCTCGCAGGGCTTCTCCTTAAGCCGGAGCGAGTACGGTGGAGTATGAGAGAGGCTTTAGTGGTCTAGGGATTATACACACCAATTAGAAGGCTCTAAACCGAAGGCTAGGGCAATTAGAAGCTCTAAACCAAAACGGCTCTAAACCGGAGGCTGTGGCTAGGGTTTAGATTTAGAGGATAGGAACTTGTGTGTCTAGGAGGGGAGCCCCTCCTTTTAGGTGGAGGGAGGCGTGCTGGGAGGAGTCCTCCCAACTCGGCCTCAAGGAGGGCCGGCGGTGGGAGGAGGAACTCCTCCCCCAAGTCGGTTTCAAACTTCCTTCTCCTCTTTCCCACTTCCCAAAATAGCCGTTTGACTTTCAAACTAGCCGTTTGACTTTTCAAACTAGGATTTGATTAAATCCTCTATTTGGTAGAGCAATGACACTTAGTACATGATGCAATCATACCAACTTGATATAACACATTCATGTACCCCTTCCCCCCGGAGTGCCGGACATTCCGGAACCTTCTAGAATGTTCCCGATGAAAACACCGGAATTATTCCCGAACTCCGAAACGGGACTTTCCTTATATGAATCTTACTCTCCGGACCATTCCAGATCACCTCGTGATATCCCGGATCCCATCCGAGACTCCGAACAACATTCAGTCTCTTTCTCATAATACCATAACTACTCAAACAACGTCGAATCCTTAAGTGTGTCTCCCTACGGTTCGTGAATTATGCGGACATGATCGAGACACTTCTCCAAACAATAATGAATAGAGGAATCTGGAAATTCATATGGTTCCCACATATTTCTACGATTACTTTGCGATCGAATGAACCACTTACATACGATACCAATTTCCCTTTGTCTCACGATAGTTTACTTATCCAAGGTTATGATCGTCGGTATCTCTGCATACCTAGTTCAACCTCGTTACTGATAAGTACTCTTTTCTCGTTCCCGTGGTATGTGATCCCTTGTGAGCTAGTCACATGCTTGCAAGCTAATTGGATGACATTCCACCGAGAGGGCCCAGAGTATATCTATCCGTCATATGGATGGACAAATCCCACTCTTGATCCATGTGTCTCAACCAATACTTTCCGAACACTCAATGCCACCTTTATAGCCACCCTGTTACGGTGTGGTGTTTGATGTCATCAAAGCATCCTTCCAGTGAAGGTGATAGGCATGATCTCATGGTCGAAGGAATTAGGTTACTATGTATCAGAAAGCTTATAGCAAATGAACTATATTAAATGACTTGATCTTTATGCTACGCTTAACTATAGGAGTATGTCCATCACATCATTCTCCTAATGATATGACCCTGTTGTTAATAACATCTCTATGTTCATGATCAGGAAACCATGATCATATATTAACCAACAAGCTAGTTTAACAAGAGGCTTTACTAGGGACTCTTTTATGTTTACAAATCACACAAGTATTAATGTTTTCGGTTAATACAATTATAGCATGGTATGTAAACATTTATCATAAGTATGAAGATATGATAATAACCACTTTATTATTGCCTCTTGGGCATATCTCCAACAGTCTCCCACTTGCACTAGAGTCAATAATCTAGTTTCAAACCTTTGTGTATTCAACACATATGGCTTTCCGGTGTTGTATGTACACGATTGCTAGTGGTCAACTGATCTCCGGATCTGACACTTCCAGGTCCGTGTGTAATTGCATGTATTTGCGTCTCTACGCATCACTCATTCTCTAATGAGATGGCTTTGTATAAATTTCGTCCTTTGGTGAGACCTTTAGTTCTTTGGGGTTAAAACATGTTGATAATATTGTCGCACAATATATCTTCATAGTATTATCCCGCTGTGAACTACACCTAGTTTGATAACAAACTACTTGACTCAAATGCCCTCTTTAGCTGCTATAGTAGCAGTCATATACTTAGCCTTTTGTTGTAGTATCTGTGACAATGTCTTAACTTTGGAACTCATCCAAATCCATTATGGAACTCACTTTCCATTATATTGTGCCACCCTTAGTTTAGATTGAGATAAACTTAATTTGTACTTTGTGACAAAACTAGTATCAATGTAGTACTTTTACAATGAACTAACCATCTATTTGTCACTTCTACAAATAATATACTCTTAGTTCTTCCAAAAGATCATAAGAATATCCTTACTATTTTCCAATGATCATCTTATGAATCATTCTGGTATATGCTCATAACATTTAGAGCATAGGACATATCTGGATTTGTACACATCACAGCATGATTGATATAAATACTCTTTGTGATTTCATACATCAAGTATCAATCTATACTTGAATCTTTGTTTCACTTACCCAGTGTCATTACACTTGAATATATCATCAATATTGAACTCATTCAATATTTTTTGTGCAACAAGAACCTTTCTTGTAGTTTCTATATTGAACTCATTCAATATCTCATCTATGTACTTCTGGCACAACCATATTGGCGTCTATTGATGCCAATTATTTGGGTTTTGCCTAAGTCTTTCATCGAGATGAAATTCTTATCATGTGTTAATAAAAAGATACATCACTTCCAATCAACAATATGTCTCCTACATAATGTATTAGAAATATGTCTTAGCGCTCCCACTTAATTTCTTGCAAATGCAAGCATCTTCATTGTCTCTGATGAATTTAAACTCTTTTAACAATTTCATCATTGTGAAGATTCCAACTCATGATGCTCACTTCAACCATTGAAGTTTGCATATGCTTTTAGCATCCTTTGAATTAACAAAACCCTATGGACCGTGTCATGCACACGTCCTAGGTAACAATTCTATTAGAAGAACTTGTTTTGTTTATTCTACTACCATATAACAAAATTATATGTAGTGGTTGCTACATTTATCCGTCTAGACTAAATCGCTATGAAAGATCATATCTTGTCATAGTCAACCTTTGAACATTGTTGTGAACTCTTTCCCAACATGTCGACTATTTCATAGATGTGAAACATCCATGTCTATTTCTTTTATAGATCCAAACACAACTGTAAGGTCTTACACCTTTCTCGAGGGTCCTTCAAGTTCAAAACTTGATTTCTCGTGTATGGAACTATCACGGATTTTATGGCTTCATGCCATTTTACGGAGTCAGGGTCCATCATCGCTTCTTTGCATGTAGTCGGTTCATTATTCTCAAATAATGATTCAACCCTCAAATCTTGGTATTTGATTGTTTAACCGACCTACTTGTTTCAATAGGAACTTAGATCTCCGCGACCACAACCTTTGAGGTACGCGAGCCATGAGCATTGTTGCTAACTCTGGAACACTTTTCGGCGCTGCACAACTTTGCACATATAGCTAAGGTTCTTTTAACCTTATCAAAGTTCTATTGTCCTCCCACTTAACTTTTCACGAAAAATTCCTTCTCAAAGAAACTTGACGTTCTAAGCGATAAACACTTTTGTCTACGGTGTTTATGGAGGAATACTTAACATTTATACAAAGACAGGTTCATCCGACTTTGGTTGCACACATCTTTCTTATGCATAGCATACCAATGTTTAAGAAAGGACAACTTGGGTTTTATCCCAAACCATAACTTTATATGGTGTCATTTCAACGGATTATGATGGAGCTCTTTCAAAGGAAAAACGGTAGTCTCTAAAGCTTTTAATCTTAAAAATATAATGGCAGTTTTATGAATTATACCTTTGATCTTACCATGTCAAACAAGGTTTAATTACATATCTCGAACGCTCCATACTCTTATGGTGTTTCGGGAAAATGCAAATCCACGGAACGATTCCTTAAATCTTAGGTATTATGCTAAACTTGTAACTCAAATATCTTCCTTTATGATCTTATCATAAACTATTTATATTCTTGTTACAGTGATTTTGCACTTCATCTTGAAAGTCTTTGAACTTTTCAAATATTTCACACTTCATCCTTATTAAGTAAATATTCATATATTCACTCAAATTTTCGGAGAAAGCATATGAAGTTGAAATCCATCGCTCTTGACTACATATAATGGATTTCGTACAACAATATGTACAAGTTCCAATAAGCTAGTCATTCGTTCCCTTTTTGGCCTATGAACGAAGTTTTAATTATCTCTAGGAAAGTTTCACAAGCGTCATTTGATCAAAAATCAAATAGACTCCAAAACTTCACCCATATGGAGTTTCTTCATGTTTTCTTTCCAATATAATTTAAACTGCGATGTCACTTCCTAAGTGATCTTTTAATCAATTTGTCTTTCGACATTTTTAGCACTAGTTTTATGGATGTGATTTCTCCAACGAGATTTGTGAATCATCCATCTTTTATGGATTACGGCAATTATTTGAACAACCCTTTTATTCTCATAATACCTGATAAAACAAATCTTGAAGGCAAGCTTTGATGTTTTAACGAGCAACACAATAACCCTTTATTTGTTCTCGATGAACATCATCACATATTCTTTTGCTAGTTACTTTGGCCATTGTAGTTCATGAATTGTGTTGTTTCGTATGACGATTCATGCCAACAAATTCAGTATCAAATACTTAAGAACCACAGTGTTTAATAAGCAAAGAATATAGCCATAACCTGTATATGATGTATATCATCTATATACTTAAACTGAACAATTCTAGTCTTTTATTTTCTGCCATATATTTATGAGATTCTCTTTCAGTATTTCCTTTTCTGTTTTGAAATAATCTATCAACATCAATAGTGGAGTCATACATATGACACATAGTCCAAAGCGTGTATAGTTAAATACCAATGTCTTTGGACTTCCACTTTGAAGTAGATCACCATTATCAAATGTTTGGTGTTCTTTCAAATTCCTTTCTTTAGTAATCTCTTGGTGTAGTAAACATTTTACCTACATCAAATATTCACCCTCATCATGGATTTATCCATGATCAAGCTACTTTTAGCTTGTAACGGTGAATTGCAAGTATAATGTTGCTCTCCAAAACCTTTTGGAGGATTAGGACAACTAGTGTCTCCCACCTTTTGCAAATTCTCATCAAATATGAGAACATGACTTTTGCCATATTATACTCTATCATGTTGCAACCAAAACTTCGTTTCAGATATCACAATATCTTCCACACATCATGGTTTCTGAAACAACTCTTTCAGATCCTGGATAACCTTGATATTAAGAGAATCCTTTGAATATCAAGAATCATGGAGACAAACATGATACTTATATACTAACACTTGGAATTGTTACTCTTGATTTAATACTAATTATTAAACTTCATGGAGTAACCGGAACTTATTGAAAGTTTGCAATAGGACTTTTAAACTTTAGATTAACACTTCAAAACAATACGATACCAGTCAGAAAGTAACTAACCAGAATTCTATAGTTCTATCATCTCAATTATAACTAAGCGCAAGGTGGTAAACGGATGCCAATGACTACAACAACTATGCAAATTCACTTTGATTTAGTTTATGATAAATTGAGTTCTAATTAATAATTAAATTAATCTAGGTGAACTCCCACTCAAAACAATATCCCTCACATTGTTTTAGTGATCACACGAACCAAATCCACCACATCAAAACCGATCATCACGAGAGTTGATATAGCTTCAATGGCGAACAATCAACATGTTCATCATATCTACTATATGACTCATGCTCTACCTTTCGGTAATCCGTGTTCCTGAGGCCATGTCTGTACATGCTAGGCTCGTCAAGATCAAACCTTAGCTTCCGCATGAGCAAACCTGGCTTGCCCACGTTGTATACACTTGCGGAATCTAACACACCCGATCATCACGTGGTGCTTCGAAACAACAAGCTTTAGCAACGGTGCTAACTAAGGGTGAACACTTTATGACTTGAAATTCATGTGCATGAGGGATCATCTTATAATGCTACCGTCGTCTACTAAGCAATACAAGATGCATAAAGGATTAACATCACATGCAATTCATAATATGTGATATGATATGGCCTTTCTTCTTTGTGCTTCCGATCTCCATCTTCAAGCACGGACATGATCTCCATCATCACCGACATTGCATCAAGGTCAATGATGCTTCTCCATGGTTGTCGTCCACCGGCTTCAACTATTACAACTACTTTGAATAGACACGCGGGTCTTAACAGAAATTAAAGACAACCATATGGCTCCTGCCGGTTGCCTACTTACAATAAGGAACATTGCATACATCATATATAATCACAATCATGGCCATATCACATCACACCACACCCCTGCAAAACAAAGTTAGACGCTTCTAATTTTCTTTGCATGTTTTACGTGGTTTGGGGCTTTCAATAAGTGTCGTTCTAACTTACTAACAAGAACCACAACATTGATACTAGTGTTGTCAATCACCTGTTGTAAATTGGATCTTAACTATGCTAGGAGAAACAGGCACCCGCAAAGCCACTTATGCAATACTAGTTGCATGTCAAGCGTGGAGCAAGTCTCATGAACGATGTCATGTAAGGTTAGCCCGTGCCGCTTCATCCCAACATACCGCAAGATGCAAAGTACACACGAAGCAATCGACAATAAAAGCATCAACACCCACAATGACCATTGTGTTCTACTCGTGCAACAGCTCTACATATAGACACGGCTCTGATACCACTGTAGGGGTTCGTAGCATGGAAAACAAAAAATTTATATCGCATACAAACAAACAAGCCAAGATCTATCTACTAGATTGTAGCAACGAGTCGATGGAATAACTTACCCTCGAAGATTCCAAAGCGGTTAGGAGCGATTCTCGTGGGTGATGTAGTCGTACACTTCCGATCTCAATATCGCGTGAGACGATCCTTCCGGGCCAAGTTCAGCGCTCCCGCAATGGTCACATCGCTCCACTTGATGAAGACCTTCCTCTCCCTTGTTCCAGCAGGCAACGGAGGTTGTAGCACTCTCCTCACGATTCCGGCAGCACAACGGCGTGGTACCGGAAGTAGAGGGGAGATCTCGTAGGGCTTCACCTTAAGCCGGAGCGAGTACGGTGGAGTATGAGAGAGGCTTTAGTGGTCTAGGGATTAGACACACCAATTAGAAGGCTCTAAACCGAAGGCTAGGGCAATTAGAAGCTCTAAACCAAAACGGCTCTAAACCGGAGGTTGTGGCTAGGGTTTAGATTTAGAGGATAGGAACTTGTGTGTCTAGGAGGGGAGCCCTGCCCCTCCTTTTATAGGTGGAGGGAGGCGCGCCTGGGGAGGGGAGTCCCTCCCCAACTCGGCCTCAAGGAGGGCCGGCGGTGGGAGGAGGAACTCCTCCCCCAATTCGGTTTCAAACTTCCTTCCCCTCTTTCCCACTTCCCAAAATAGCCGTTTGACTTTCAAACTAGCCGTTTGACTTTTCAAACTAGGATTTGATTAAATCCTCTATTTGGTACAGCAATGACACTTAGTACATGATGCAATCATACCAACTTGATATAACACATTCATGTACCCTTCCCCGAGTGCCGGACATTCCGAACCTTCTAGAATGTTCCCGATGAAAACACCTAATTATTCCCGAACTCAAACGGACTTTCCTTATATGAATCTTACTCTCCGGACCATTCCGGATCACCTCGTGATATCCCGGATCCCATCCGAGACTCCGAACAACATTCGGTCTCTTTCTCATAATACCATAACTACTCAAACAACGTCGAATCCTTAAGTGTGTCTCCCTACGGTTCGTGAATTATGCGGACATGATTGAGACACTTCTCCGAACAATAACGAATAGAGGAATCTAGAAATTCATATGGTTCCCACATATTTCTACGATTACTTTGCGATCGAATGAACCACTTACATACGATACCAATTTCCCTTTGTCTCACGATAGTTTACTTATCCGAGGTTATGATCGTCGGTATCTCTGCATACCTAGTTCAACCTCGTTACTTTGTGTGCTAGTCACATGCTTGCAAGCTAATTGGATGACATTCCACCGAGAGGGACCAGAGTATATCTATCTGTCATATGGATGGACAAATACCACTCTTGATCCATGTGTCTCAACCAATACTTTCCGAACACTCAATGCCACCTTTATAGCCACCCTGTTACGGTGTGGTGTTTGATGTCATCAAAGCATCCTTCCAGTGAAGGTGATAGGCATGATCTCATGGTCGAAGTAATTAGGTTACTATGTATCAGAAAGCTTATAGCAAATGAACTATATTAAATGACTTGATCTTTATGCTACGCTTAACTATAGGAGTATGTCCATCACATCATTCTCCTAATGATATGACCCTGTTGTTAATAACATCTCTATGTTCATGATCAGGAAACCATGATCATATATTAACCAACAAGCTAGTTTAACAAGAGGCTTTACTAGGGACTCTTTTATGTTTACAAATCACACAAGTATTAATGTTTCCGGTTAATACAATTATAGCATGGTATGTAAACATTTATCATAAGTATGAAGATATGATAATAACCACTTTATTATTGCCTCTTGGGCATATCTCCAACAGGTTGGACCTGCACCTTTTTCATGTTGACTGTGGAGTCGAACGACGTATCAGGTGAGTTTTTCCTGGCGACTGGGGGTGCCCCGTTGTCTGTCACCTCTCGGATCCTTGTGAGCTCCTCTTGCATGCTGAATGACTGGGCAATTCTGTTGAAATCTCTATCGCAGTGGTCCGATCGGGTGAAGCTTCCCTGGACTGTGATGTCGCCTTTGGGCCTAGGCATCTTGAATAGCAGGTACGCATAGTGCGGTACTGCTAGGAACCTTGCGAATGCTACACACTCATGAATGGCGTGGTACTGTGATGGCCAATCCACCACTTCGAACTTGAGCCGCTCACACCGAAAGTTTTCGGGCTTGCCGAAGATGACGTTGAGCCATATCTTTCCCAGGGGATATATGCCCTTCCCGGGGACTATGCCGTGGAACGTTGTATCAGACTGTTCCAAGCTGCACAGCGGGATCCGCATCGCTGCGAGGGTGCTGACAAACATCAGGTTGATGCCCCTGCCGCCGTCCATGAAGACGCGACTCATCTCGAATCCTCAGATCTGCGCTTCGAGCACCAAGGTGGCATGACCTAGGCGAGGGATCAGGAGGGGATGGTCCGAATGATCGAACGTGATGCAGGACTCCGAGACACTGAGGTACTCAGGTATGGCTGCTGGAGCGGTTACAGCGAGGCTGACCTGTCGAGTGATCTTCTTTTGCACCCTATTGGTAGGGCGTCCCTTTTGGATCATGAGGGACCCTTTTGGCGGTGGATATCCACCGCTGTCGTTGTTTGGCGCAGGTGCAATTGCGGGATTCGATGGTCCCACGGGTGGTGGTGGAGGAGCTCCGTGGGCGATGTCACCTGGTGCGGGTGTCGGTCTGAACCCAGGGTTCACGATCTGGCGCCGCATTTGGCTCAGACCCTAGCTAAGTTTCTGGAACTCACGGCATTCCTTGAGCATGTGGCTAGCCTTCTTTTTGCCACCCTGCTTGCCGAAGTTTCTGGAACTCGCTGCCATGTTTGTGTTGGGCGCCCTCCGTCGCGGAAGTTGCCTCTGCGGTATCCTCCGCTGCTGCGGTTGTTGTCGTTGCGGCGTTCGGCGTAGCCAGCCGCAACCTTGTCTGGTCCGTCGTGGTCATCGTAGCCGCGCGATCTTCGTTTGCTACGGCGTTCGCGCCTATGGCCGTAATCATCCTCCTCATTTGAATGTGTTCGGTGGAAGGAGTCCCCGCCATCTACCCACCTGTTGGCGATGTCCATGAGGTGGTCGAGTGTCTTGGTCTTGACGCGCCCAAGTTCTTCCTTGAAGTCTGAGCGCTTGACGCCATCCTTGAAGGCGTCGATTGTTCTCTCTTCAGACATGTGTGCCGCGGAGTTCTTGATATTGGACTAGCGCAGGATGTATGAGCGAATGGATTCGCCCGTACGTTCACTACAAGGAATCTAGGATTCTATGACCCTCCATTTTCGTCACAGAATCGTCATAGTAGTTTGTTTATGACGATTCTATGACGATTTTGAGATCGTCAAAAGCTGAGCGTCGCAAATAAACTATAACGAAGATTTTGGTAAAATCGTCATAATCGTCTATGACGATATTGGATCGTCATAGATGTTGTGACGATCCAATATCGTCATGGACCATCTATCCTGGCCAAGTCATATCCTACGTGGCTGATCCTACGTGGCAAAACTATGACGAAATTAAATCGTCTTAAATCAAAATCGACCCAATCCAGTTTGGTCGCTTATATGGGCTCAGCCTAGCAATTCTAGCATTTTTGTGTTTTTTCTATTGAAATTCTTGTCAGCTAAATGGGCCAATCCCAATCATTTCAGCCTGATTTATTTTCTAGGCCTCGGCCTTTTTATAATCCAATTATTCTCTAGTTTTGGCCTTTTATCAAATGAGTTCCAACTGTCAGATTCTTGTAGAAAGTGGGCCCTGGTTGTTAGATTCTTAATTGCTAATTAATTAATAGCTAATATAGCATCTAACATGAGATATAAAAAATATGACAATATTTAAATAAAAGCCAAAATCAATTCATTACAACAATATGACAGTCAAACAGATTGAACACGTGAAATTCCACTCTAGTTCACATCCGTACCAGTTCAAATAACAAATCTTGGACCCTCCTAATCTATAAACAAAACTTGATACTCTGGAACTTCTTTAGGCCCTTCAGCTTGTGGACTTGATCTTCTCGTCGATGTACTCTAGCCTTGATCTTCTCAGCCTCAGTGTTGTGAAGAATAGGGAGCCTTCTCCTACAACTGAAACAAAAAAGTAGTAAGCAAATATTTAGGCATATCAATGAATACCATCAGCACAAGAGCAATCCCAACAATATCCGAGACACAAAAGCATATATTAACTATAACAACCATTAGTAGGCACCTAGTTAATCTATAGAACAAAAAAACACATAAGTTATCAAGGAATAAATAATCGTACAAGAATCACTAGCTAGCATAGCATGCATAGATGATAGATCTATCATGCCATAACATGTGCCAGAAAACATCAAATTATGGACACATATCCATAATTTTAGCTACCATAACATGTGCCAACTATCTCCCAGGGACATTCACAGCAAAAACAAATTGATACCCAACACAAAAAACATGAAACTAGCAGCAATCAGTTTTCCTAGTGTTTACAGTAAGCCCAACAACCAGCCCTGGATGGCAGCACCTGCAAGCCTGAATCCAAATCAGTGACGCCACACGGCAGTAATCAACCCACCTCCGGAAGTTAAACAAACACGGCCAAAGCACGATCTCTGGAAGACTCTAGCAGCAGCTGGCCAGCGCGTCTCGAGCCCCACGAGTTCCTCCGCCCGCGACCACGAGTTCCTACAGCAGTAGAACCCTCAGCCCTCCAAAGATCCGTGAGGATGTTCCTATTGCGCTTTATTTGCACATAACATTAGAAATACAAGAAATTAAAAACAAGAAACATACTGAAGATGTGTAGCCATATCATTAACATAATATTATCCATGCTCCCCAAGAATGGTTGCTTATCCAATTGGGGAGCAGTTCTGAGAAACTATTGCAGCAAACATGTGTAGCATATATGTACCAGTAAGTATACCTAACCAAGCAAGCAATAGGAAGGCCAAAACTTTCAAGACTTTAAAAATGGAAATCGATCAATTAGTGTTATACAGAATGAACCTAAGAAAAGGCAACGCACCAAATAGGAACAAACTCGAACCAAACCATTCTCGCTGCATTTTCCATACAATGATATAAATCTACATATCTCTAAAACTGCAGGAGCAAATTGCACAAATAAATAACAAGGCAGATGGAAAAATATGTGGACTAATAGCAACTATTTTCTAATTACTTCCATAAATTTCTACAAGATGCAAGAAACATCTTCCTACAATAGCAATGCTATAGAAGACAACCATATGCTCCAGGATTATCTCCTACCAAGATGGTGCTACCATTCTCAACACCACTAGCTCCAGGATCACCAAGTGCACATGCAGGATCGTATCCTACCAAAATGGTGCTACCATTCTTGACACCACTAGCTCCTGTAAAAAACAAGAACATACTTAGCAGGCATGAACATCCTTACAATATCCAATGCCTCCTGTAAGTGCAATATGAGTGCCACTACAATTAAAAGCCAAACACCACATAACACACACAACTAATTAGCAGACAAGGAGAACTAATATAGCATTAGGTATTCAAATGCATGAAAAATGCTTCAGTATGGTATAACTTGTATCATGCAACCAAAAGGGTAACTATGAGATAAAAATTGAATGAACTAACAACTATAAACAGTACACAAGTATCATTGTTACTGGATTTGAGATAACAAAGAAAAAAATATTCAGGCTATTCGAATACAGTAGCAAAAAAATGAGATGCCATTTATAGTTGAATTCATTTAAACCATTTACTTGAGGTCTCAATCATATACGATATATCTAACTTGAGGCCATATATCTCATATATAATTTCTACACTGATCTATACTATGGATAAGTACAACACCACCTATACTACGGACAAATTAGAGATGAAATTAATCGAGACCTGCGCAAGTACTACTAGTAGAAGAGATATAATTTGGTGGAGGTACCTTGTGGCGGTAGAAGAAGTTGTACTCAGGCTGCTCGGCGATGGGCCCGACGAGATCGAGCCGATTGGTGACGCCCCTTGCCTCGCTGATCTGCTGCACGGTCCACTCGGAGGTGCCCCAGTAGAAGGCCCAACCCTTGTCGATGACCCAGTACATGGCCCTGGCGGTCTCCTCGATGGTGGTGGTGGTGTCGGGACGGTGGCAGTAGACGACGTCGACATAGTCCATGTCGACATATAACACACTGCAGTCATCACCATATAACATAGTGTGCTAGTGAAAACAGCGTATGATCACAGAAGTAAAAACAACTGCAGTAATCACCACTATGCAAATAGAAGAAATACCCAGTAAACATAAACAGGCAGAACATCTAAACATTTGGTACAGGTCATTACAAACTACAAACTACATTGCTCCTTACCAAGGTAGAGGTCATTTGCTAGTTTACTGCTACTGCTACTGTTTTTTCATCATGTATGAGATGCTCAACTCCTCAACAACCCCATATATATACAATGTGATGGTCATCATGTCAAAACTAAATAAAGTGGGATGCAGACACAACCTTAACAAAATTTAACACATCAGATATGTTTCATGTACACAAGTGTTTCTTTATTTTCAGAGATGGGCATACATCAGACACAACTAGCCCACCTACTGTTATGTATTGTATAAACATAATGAACATCGACAACTAATACTAGTAGCACTCATCGACTTAATGAACATCATACAAAACTTACTCATAACAATCACTTACATTCGAAACATACCAAGGAGTCCAGGACACTTGTAGCTTGTAGAGGTCTACGCTTAACTGCAAACATCAATAGTTCTTCATGTGATAGCTATACAAAATATAGGAGAGTACGTTCATGTTAAAAATACCAATGTATGAATGTCAAACATAAAAAATAAGTAGGGTGGCGATTTTGGCACTCTCTAAGTTATATGCTGCAGTGCCGCAAGTATCAGTGCATGCATATATGTGGAAACAGGTTCATCAATTCTTGTTTGGATGTAATATATTATTGCAAAGATCTTTAGACCTATCTAAGAAATATTTCGATCAACTGGTTGACAATAGAATACATTACTCTGCCTACTTCAGTACTTTCTGAAGTTAGTATATTATACACCCATGACTAAAATCTTTATATAGCAAATCAGCATTGGAGATACTAGTGCCTGCTCAAATGATATTTATAAGTTACTTGAACCAGAAAAAAGAATCCAAAATCATGGTAAATCAAAGTTCAATTGCTGATATGGAAATATGTAGTTCCTAATTAATTCCCTTTCTCCATTTGAAAGATGTAATTGAGAACATATCAGGTATCTTTTCTCAAGGAGCTTAAAGGTATCATGACGTATAACTAGGTAATGTTTTAGTAAAGATTTGCAAATGACTCTTTTTTCAAAGGGAATGAAATGATAAATGATTTGTCAAGACTCTAGTGCACATCAGTGGCTATTGTACTTACCATCGTGTGTCCATAGTACTTAATATCGTGGCTATTGTAATAAACAGATTTAATGCTAGCCTAGATTTGTAAGTGACCAATTAAACTAGTATCGAAAATATTGAGCATAATTTATTTTACAATCTTTTGTAGACAAAGTGCCAAGGAAATGAAAAGAATTGGTAAACAAAAGCTAACATAAGCAAACGTTGGTTATGCAGATAGAAGTATATCCCAGCAAACAGGCCTCTACATCAAATGAGTCGAATGCAATTATATACCATCTCTAGCCACTAGTTTTCTAAGATAAGTGGAACAAAACTCTCCATAGAAGCGTGGCTAGAACAAGCTTTTGCATTTCAATGAGTAGGAGTTTCTTGCCAAACATTTGAATCATCTACAGCAAAGACAACCACAAAAAATCAAAGTGCCAAGTAGCTAGCGTGCATGAACATCATGATAAACCAGCCGAGGCACTCTAATCCAACAATCCAACCACGAATCCAACTCCAAGTTGCGTTCCTCGCTAAATCGGAGGAGATCGAGCCCAAAACAAAATATGGCTTAAAATTGCGTAAAGGGGAGGAGAGATGGAAACCTTACCCGAGAGGCGTAGTTCTCCTTGTCTGCGAGACCCTCCTAGACACACCCGAGGCAGATCCCTCCACCCACTTTCCAACGGCTGCTAAAAGTCCCACCCAAGGCACTCCACTCCTCCATGGTATCGAGGATGCGGCCCTTCTCGTGACGGCACTGCCACAAACCCTAGAAGAGAGGAAAATAGTAAGGAGATGAGGAGGAGGGAGAAATGGAGCACAACAAGAGAGGAGTTGAGGAGTATGCTCACCTTGCTTCCTAGGCGCCCGCCACGCCGTGGTCGTGAGGGGCCTCGACATGGAGAATCGACGCCTCGACCTGGAGCCATCCACCACGTGCTAGACCTCCTCCGGATCCACTCCTCCGTCGAATCCTCCCCTCTAGCATCTGCTCCTTTCCTCCCCTCCGCCGCCTATTTCTTTTCTCGTCGGCTCTGCTGGGATACGAGCGTTGTGGAGGGAGGACGAGGGGCGCGGGATGCTGATGATGAGGGCGTTGTTCCTGTCCACCGCTGCGACTGTGGTGAGGTCAGGAGAGGAGGATAGGGTGGCTGTGAGATCTTGTTGGAGAAGGAGGGGAGCGGCTGGAGCAAGCGGGAAGAGTGTCGGCGCGCGGATCTCGCTGGAGAAGGAAGAGCAGCGGCTGGGGATCTCGCTGGAGACGATGGGTTCAACGGCGGCGTGGATCTCGCTGGAGAGGCGGCGCGGATCTCACTAGAGCGGCGGTGGTAGGTTTAGGGTTCGAGAGATGCGTTCGCTGGGAGAGGGTGGGGATGTGGCGGTTTTGGTTCGGTTGGCATGCGCGTGATGTGAAAAATATTTGGTGCCTGCGCGTGATGGTTAGTGCCATGTCATCGATCCATGTCAAAGTTCCCGCATATCAGCATCCTGCCCGTCCATCTTGTTTGGATCCAACGGTCCATGTTGCTATCCTCTATATTTAGATCTCCCTAGATATTATGACGATTTCATTTAAAGGAATTACGACGTTTTTGACCAAAATCGTCATAGTTTACTAAGTCTTTGACCCTCCCAAGTAGCTTGAGCGGAATCTTCATAAATCTAAGACGATTTTGTAGATGGTCACTACCAAAACGTCACAAGTTGACATATTTCTTGTAGTGGTTGAGTGTAGGCCTGCAGCTCCTCAATCAAGGCTGGCCTCTTGCTGGTGCCTTTGAAGTTTCGGATGAAACTGTACGCCAGCTCTTCTCGGCTTCGGATTGAGCCTGAGGACAGGCTGCTCAGCCAGATCCGAGTTGCGCCTGTCAGCTGCAGCTGAAGTCATTGCAGGGTGGTGTTCTTGTTGCCACCATGTAGCTTGACGGACGAGAGGTGGTAACTGAGCCAGGCCTTTGGATCTTGTGTGCCAAAAAACTTGAGTGTCCAGAGCTTGAAATTTTTTTTCTTGGCGCTTTGCGTCATATACATATCTCTGTCATATCATCATCCGCCCTCCATATCGTCCTCATCATCCTCAGGGGAGCACGCGAGCGCGTGGCGCGCGTGCGACCTTGCGTTGAGCGAGGTCGTTTCGGGTGTCATAATCGCTGCTGCGACGTCTTGGGATCCTACGACGTCGAGGCAGATCGTTTTAGTCCTCGTCGGATGATGGTGTAGGGCTGCGATTGAATCTGATCGCAGCCTTTTTCTTCGGCTCCATGGGAGCTTCTTCATGGAGAGCAGCTCCGACGAGTCCTAGTCCGGCTAGCGCGGACTTGTGCATGGCGCTCTTCGGGTCCCTCCCCCAAGGTGGATGGGACGCGAGGTACGTGGTGGCTGCCATGATCGCAACCTGAGGCGTTTTCAGTATGACGTTGCCATTGGCGTCCATCTCCATGAAGGACGTGTTGAGGGTTTTGGTGACCTCATGTCGTGCGGCGGGGTCCATGTGCTCTATACGAGAGCGGTGCTTGTTGGCATGATTGTCGTGCGAGCTAGAGCCACCAATGGCGGAGAGCGCAGCCCGCCGCGCGCTAGACTCCGAAGCCGCCTGCTTGCATTTGTCGAGTATCTCTTGTGTCTTCACTTGCTTGTTTTGCTCGTCGATGAGCAGTAGGTGGTATGCCATCAGCAGGTCCCGTGAAGCATTCACAGGCAGGATCTTGTTGCCCGCCACGGCTTCGCGTGCCTGGTGCCATCCTTCCTCGTTGAGGTGGAATCTTTGATAGGCGTTGACGTCGCCCTCGTTGGGTGGGAGGGATGGTTGCCTCCTATTTTCTCTGTTTCCACCCTGTGGGTTGGGTGGTGGCACGTGGGCACTCGAACCTGGTGGTTGTTCCACGTTGCTTTGGATGACCACGACGCACTGGTAGCGTCCGCGGATTGGATCGCTACTGCCACAGCTTTCGGATCCAGAACCGTAGGTTCCTCGTCGATTGGGGCCACAGACCGAGTTGCAGCCGCCGTATGACTCGCTCGTTGCGTTGACGTGCGTAGCACGTCGGGATGCGGGGCCCATGAAGCGGGCCTGATTGATGGCAGTGGAACCCGCTCTGGGAGGCGGAGGGTGCCGGCCTGTCCCACCTGGAAGCAGAAGCTCCCGAACAGAATCTCGAGCCAGTCGCCTACGGGCTCGAAATCCTTCATGGTGGCTGGCGAGTGGGCGGTGAAGTCGAAAGCGCCGAAGAGGAGATGACTCTCCGTCACCGAGGAGTTGTAGATTGCTTTGTTTGGGACCGTTACGATCGCACAATCAGCGCCCCCGATTCCCACAGACGGCGCTAATTGACGAGGTTCGATCTCGTCAATGCCCATTGTTATGAGCTTGGGTTTTGGAGAAGACGGGGATGCTGGAGATCATGGGACGATTAACAAACAAGCAACCAGGGGACACGAGATTTACCCAGGTTCAGGCCCCGGAGGGAAAACCCTACTCCTGCTTGTCTGCTCTTGATTACGGCGGAACCGAAAAGTACAAGGGTGCGTAGATGCAATCTGGCGTGGAGGTGTGTATGCGGTGAGGAGATTCCCTCCTCGCCGTGCCCTCCTAGCCTTTATATAGAGATAGGCAGGTTTTGGGCACAGATCGAGTCGGTTACAAGTTAGGGTTTGCCCCTTTGAATATTCTATCTACTCTAGTCTTGCTCTCCAAGGATCCGAAGACGCCATGGGCTTGGGCCACCCGAAAATCTCCACAGTCCTCGTATATTCTTGTGGGCCTTCCTTGGGTTGGACCAGGTATGCTAATATTGTGTACCCATAGGGTATAACCATGTTAGTGACCCCCCTGTAGCCCAACTCCACCTCTCCTTCTGGCTTCCTTCGTCTTCTGGGAAAATATAATTTCCCGTAGTTTTTCTGGTATTTTTCTGATCTTCGCGAAATTGCATCAAAACACCGCTTTTTTCCATCCGAATCCTGACTCTGGCAGTTCATCCTCCAAGAATCATCCACCATGCAAAAACAGGTGAAAAGACATAAGTAACACCTCCTAATGTGAAATATATCAATGAATAGAGGCAAATTATGATACAGAATGGTGACGCAAATTGGACGTATCACGCTCGAAAGCGCCCACCTCTTCCTCGATGAATTGACGGGCCAACTCAGTGGCCTACAGCTCCACATCCTCCTTAGAGCGCTGCTGGAAGCGGTTGCGACACATCTCGCTAATCTTCGTCTAGTTGGTGATCTAATGGCGAGGCATGGTTGACGTTTGCAAGTGACTTACTGATGGTGCTTGGGATGGTGTTCATCGTTGGGCAGCGGCCGTCTTATAGACCACGACCATGGCAGAAAACTGCGTGCTGGGCACGAAATGTTTCCGGCGGCGGGCGGGAAGGTGCACGAGGAAAATAGTAGCCAACAAGGATGTGAAACACGTGTCACGCGAGAAGCCGACTGGGCTGATTGCCGATGTCCCATCGCCATTAGAGCGAGGTCGTCAAGTGTTGAGCGGTCATAATGTGTTGGTCCGCTTGACGCATCGCTCAGCCTTGCCGGACCGTGACCAAATTCAATACGTGAGCCTATGCAATCGGACAAAAATGGACTCTTTGGATCCTGATTTTGCATCGAACCCGCTAGAGATGCCCTTAGGCTAGTCATAGTGAGAGTAACATAGGTAGTAACATCATCTACATGCAGTGCCAACTAGGCAATTTGATGACGTGGCATGTCATTAAATGATGAAAGAGAACATTGTGGTAACTAGCTATGTTACCATAACATCACATACCCTAAGATAAGATAAGTCTACATGCTAATAAATAAGACCATACAAGTACCCACTATGGAGATACTAGTAACATAGACTAGTATTATACATGTTACTAGCTTATGTTACAAGGCTCTCTTTCATCATTTAATGACATAACACATCACCAAATTGACCAGTTAACACTGCATGTAGATGTATGTTAACACTGCAGTTAACCCTCTGTTCGGGATTATAGGTCCTATGCACATAATTAGGTTGTTAATTTGACTAACAAAACATAACTTATATATCACAAAAATTATACCATTAGAAAATATAACCTCTAAAGTTTCTAATGGTATAATTTTTATGCTATATTATTTATGTTTTGTTGTCCAAATTGGTAGCCTAGTTATCCGCACGAAGTTATAATCCCAAACAAAGAGAATACAATCTATATTATTCCCACTATAACTAACCTTATAGCCCAAGCCATGGCAGGTGGCCGCAAACGCACGCATGCATGATTGAGCAATGCAAGCGAATGCAGGCTGCCATGGGGGACCATGTGGTCATAGGTTTTAATCAGTTATGTACAGTGAATTCCATGGAGCAAAACGACCCATGCCATTGCCGTTCTACCTGTCCGGCACGTTCCACTGCTACCAGCTGAAAAAATAAGGGGACAATCTCTAGGAAAGTCCTTTTGCTTCAGTGCTTTCCATATTAATTAAATTAATTTTTTATTAAAAATAAAAATTCTTAAAGCCAAGTATATATCCCACAAACGAGTAAATCTTAATTTATGATGTGTTGTATTCTAAGCTACAAAAAAAACACGGTCTGATTTTTTATTTGGAATCATTATAATCAGATCTACGGTTTTGTCATTTTACTACTTCAAAATAGACATAATTTATGCTGATATTTTGCACAATTATGGTATACATAACTTGCTACATTCTGACTTGTTTTCAGAATTTTTTGGAACACAGAAATGATTTTTAATTTATTTTAAAAAAATAACTGGCGCCCATGTGTACCAAATCTCGACTCGATGTATTCCATTTGTGCATAAATACTTATGCTTAAGTTTAGTTAGACGTTCACTAGAGGAAAAAGGGCCATCCGTTCGCGACCCCTCGGAGCATTAGTCCCGGTTGCGCGCCAAAGAATCGACTAACGGCACGTCCCGGTTGGAGCGGCACGGGCGGGGCATGGGTCCCGGTTGGTAGATGCGTCCGGTTGAGCCACCAACCGACTAAAGGTTTGGCCACACCACGTGGCTCGCACGCACCTTTAGTCCCGGTTGGCTTCAACCGGGACTAAAGGCCCTTGCCCTCTATAAATGCAACGCCCAGCCCCTCGCCTCCACTGCTTTTTTTCGAATGGTGTAAGGTGTGAGGGTGTGTGCTAGTTTTTTTTCATGCATGCATTGAAGGTGTTTGTTGAAATGTTTGAGTGAAAAATCCCGTTGAATTTCTCATAGAACAAAAATATAGAAGGTGTTCGAGACGCACTTGAGCTTTCTCCTCTTTATTTCCCTCGATCGAGGTTAGCAATCTTATCTTTTCTAGGTCATTGATACAATTCATGTGTCGGTGTGAATTGGTTATTTCACTATTTATGATGTCCTGTTTTTTGATAAACTTACTTATATGATGCAGATGAACGGTCGGGAATGGATGTACGGTGACCGCGGGTAGCCGGTATATCAAAGGCGTGGATAAATTTATCGATGTGGCTACGGCAAACAAAGAGAATGGATTTATACGTTGTCCATGTGTTCAATGTCGAACAACAAGGAGTACTCTTCCTCGAAAAATCATTCGCGCCACCGATTATGAAAGGTTTCATGCCCAACTATAATTGCTGGACCAAGCACGGGAAAGAGGGGTTATGATGGAAGATGGTGAAGAAGAAGATGATGATAACAACTATCATCATATGTTTCCTGAATACTGATACCGCAATGGAAGACAATGGAGAGGAAAAAGGTGAAGAACGGGCATCGATGAGCCGGTGATGAACTTGGTAGGGTCATTTCGATGCAAAGCGAGACCGTGAAATGTAAAATGAGAAGTTGAAGTTAGAGGGCATGTTAGAAGATCACAAGAAATTGTTGTACCCAAATTGTGAAGATGGCAGCACAAAGCTCGATGCGACATCGGAATTGTTGCGATGGAAGGCGAGTGTGGTCTAACTCCTCATTTGAAAAGATGCTGAAAATAATGAAGCCAAGTTTCCAAAACATAACGAACTTCCCGATAGTACCTACGAAGCAAAGAAGACTCTCTTCCGGGATTAGATGTGCAAAAGATACATGCATGCATTAATGACTGCATCCTCTACCGCGGTAAGGAGTATGAGAATTTAGATAAATGCCCGGTATGCAACGCGTTGCGGTATAAGATCAGACGAGATGACCCTGGTGATGTTGAGGGAGAGCCCCTCCGGAAGAGGGTTCCTGCTAAGGTTATGTGGCATCCCGCAAAACCACTACTAGAAAATCGCGTTGAATTTGTGCATTGCATCGTCATCATCATGCATTGTTTGCTAAAACTATGTTTGCAAAGCCCGTTTTGTTTTTCTAAAACGCCCCATCTTATTCAAACACCAAAAACCGGGTCCCCGGAATATTTTGTTTTGTCCGCTGTCGGATTGCAAAAACGCTGTTTGAAAATAAATATTTAATTAATTGTTTTAGTAGGGGCAGTCGAACGGGCCAACCCAACCCGAACGACCACCCCTGTTTTAAAATCGGTCCAGCTGAACCCGCCCTTCTAATCCTATTCCTACCAGTTAGTCTACCCAACCCTCCTCTCCACCTCACCCTGCCCAATAGCATCTCGCCACCTCAGCCTCCCTCTCCCCTCACCCAATCCCACACTGCCACTTGTCCCAGCCCACTCCCCTCTCTCTCCTTCCCCCTGGCCCCACCCGCCACCTGCCACTGCCACAGAGGCCACGCGCAGGCCACACGCCCCCACGCTGTTACTGCCACGCCCGCCGCCTCTCACCGCCGGGCTGACCCACCCGCACGCACAAAGACACACAACTGCTGCCCCCCACTCTCCTGACCACTGGCCCACTCGTCCACGTGGCCCCTGGCCCAGCAGGCCACCCGACCTAGCCCCTGCCCTGTCGCCACGCATGGGACCCACCCCACCGCTGCCCTGCCTTCTCCCTCCCCGCTTATCCTCTCGCTCGCTTCTTCCTCGCTCAACTCGCCGACCGCTCAGCCCCGCCGCCTCCATCCTAGCGCCATGCCCTCCTCCCCACCTCGCAGAGCCGCCAGATCGCCGGGCGCCGCCGAGCCACCCTGCCGCTTCGCCCGCGCAGCCTCTGGACGCGAGCGCCGCTCACCACTCCGCAGCCGCAGGCCTCCTCCGGCCAAGGCTCCGCCGTGCCGCTGCGTCGTCGCTGCCCTTCCTCAGCGTCAGCCACGCACAAGACGCCACGCCTGCACCGCTTGCCTCGCTCCGCCTCCCAAGCGCCACCGCCCAGCCTTTTCCGCCCGCCACTGCCCTCCCGACACGCCTCCCTCAACCCCTCCGCTTATGCTCCCGGGTCGGCCACGTCTCCGACGCCTCCGTGACCGGGCCAGCGACCCGACCCGTGACCCGTGCGCGCCGCTTCCCCGCCGACGGTCCCCAGCGCCGCCGCCCGCCTCCCTGCGGCCTCGCCGTTAGTGCGTCCAGCTGCCCGCCTTCTCGCAAGGCCGCGTCGAGCCCTGTGAACAGGAGTACCACGGTTGCAAGGTTCCCGACGCAAAACCCGACAAGATCGACGAGTGGCGAGGTAATCTGCAGTATGCCCGGCAAGAACGGCCCGGTGTCAAGATCTTCATCATGGAACGCGAAGGCCCCCTTCACGGAACGCCAAGACCTCCTTCTCGAAACCACCAAGCACTTCCCTCGGACGCCAAAACCTGTACCTAATGAACGCCAAGATCTGCCGACGCCGAGAACTCGCGAACGCCAAGGCCTTCGACACGGAACCCTGAACCCCGACGAACCCCCCCGGAAGCCAAGATCGACTCGATGGCGCGGACCCGACGAGACCCTCGCGACGATAAGAACGGCACCGACCCGTAAGAATCCGACGCGCCCCGACGCCGAACCAAGTCCTGCTCCCCGGAGGCGACAAGTGCTTCCCCCTGAACACCACGACCGTCGACATGACCGAGACCCCGATGCGACAAGACCTACCCCGGAGTCCGAGAACGCTTCCGTCGAACCCTGGACCCTGTCGAACCCCGAACCCCGGAACCCCAAGATTGTCGAGCCCCCTCTAATGTGTGAACCCTTCCCGAAACCCTATTTTATAACATAATAACAACTTGTTGCATATTGAATTGTCATACTCGCATGCATATCTGTGGTTTGGGGGCCTTATGCCGATTCACCTCTAATTAAATATGGGGCCCATATGCGGGCAAATCTAGTCTCATATCGGCCTCATTTAAACTTGTGTAGCGAACCGGTATCTTATCTTGCCTTGTTAAAACAACATTTAAAATGCGGGGTTTCTAAACAACTTGAACCACCTAATTAATTGTCGGGACCCCGGTTCCGCTTAATTTGACCTAAGTGCATCGCATCCTTGCCATGCCATACATCATGCATGCATCATGCCGATCTTCTGCCTTCGTCTTAAATATTGCATCCGGTGTTTCTTCTAGTGTTTTGCTTCTTTACGGATAAGGCCGTTGAGTTGATGCGAGTGTCGACCCGATCTTCGGGGAAAACCTTCGACAATGTTTTCAGGCGAGCACCTCCCCCTTTCTACCTATCTTCCTTTTATAGTATTTATTCCCTCCTGTTGATCTATTGCTATCTGTGTTGCGATGCTTTAGTTTCCGTACCTGTGATATACCGTGCAGCCCTATATTGCCTTGGACACACCCTATTACATGTTGTTTGGTAGTTAGTTGGACTTGCGCGTCGTAGTCGCTTGCTCAAGTGCTGATGTGTGTCGTCATATGCCACAGTTGCTGATGTTTTGCCACATGTTGATGATGGAGTTGATTCTAGTTTTACTTATCGTCACTTTAATTTCTGTTTAACAACTAAAAATTGAAATAAGCAGAGGCATCGGTGGGTGATAGATAATATTTGGTTTCCGAACGCCCACTTGTGTCCCGTAAGACCCCGAGTACTTGATACCTGTTCCTTGTTTTATCGCGCTATCCACATCCGGGAGGTATATGGGACCCCCCTGAGCCAGAGCTTGATTCAGTCTTATTTCTTGGGGCCACAAACTAGTTTGAGGTTTTATTTACGATCCTGTACTTATGCCATGCTACTTTCTGTATTTAAATTGTGCGACAGATAGCACACTGTACTTTTTAGGAAGGCGGAGTGATTACGCGGTATCGACACCCCGAGTTTTCGGGTTCCCGATCGCCATGACCATTGGCGCTAACCTTGAGGCCGTCTCGAAGCTAGCTTACTGCGGGATCTACTCAAAGGTGGCCTGAAATATTTCTCAATCTGTGATTGTTCACCGTGAAAGCCTCGTTGGGTTTTGATTTGGTTTTTCCGAGGTTGATCGAGCTTGTGTTGCTATTGGTGCACCCCGGCCGGGTAAAACTTTCTGAAAGCCGTGTCCGCGGATATGGACGACTTGGAGCACAGTATCTCGATCATAGACAAGCATAACTAAAGTTTATTGCTGTAAATTTGAATTATAATGACTAGTAATTAGCTTCACTATAATGGAATGGCTAAATAATACTGCCCACAATTGCTTGCTTGGAGTGTCGCTTGCGACCATTGTACCTGACTAGTAAGTATTGCAACTACAACGAAATGGCTGAATAAAAGAACCAACAACTGCTGGGTTTTGGGTTTATCTCATGCTATCTGGACCTGATTAGTAATTGTTGCAACTATCACGGAATGGTTAACTAAAAGTACCCACTGCTTAATTTATCAGGATGATTATCTAAACCTGACTAGTAAAGTGTCGCAACTATAACCGAATAAGTAAAACTGCCAACGGTGTGAGTTCCTCGGTTGACTTCCTCGATTGGACTCGAGGGGGAGACGCCAGGATGGGTTTGTTTGATGATAGCTTCAGGTTGGATCCGGATAGGTCACTCTTATCCCTCTCTGATAACCGCCAGTTGTATCGAGTCTCTATAGATTGTTTAGTGCATCTTTGCCGCCGCCACCACCATACCTATGTAGGCGAGGACCGCCAATTCTAGCCTCGCTGCATCGGCCTCAAGATCGACGCCCTTCTTTTTTCCTTTGCCCTTTGTCGGCGCCTTTTGTTTAAGCAGGTTTTGAGATCGACGCCGTTAGTGGTTACCCTTCCGCTTGGCTCGGGGGTTATGGACGCCTTTGGTTATTCTTCGTGGCTCTTAGCCCCATTTGCATCTTGTCCGTAGTCGGATGCTCCATCGCTTCAAGGTGATTTGGATCTTCGTATCAGATATTTGTATTCTTGACTCTTTGAGTCATTGTTGTATAACTCGCTCGTGGGTCCCATCGAGGACCGTTGTGTAATGTTATTATTGCTTTCCACCCGCACGAAAGTGCTGGTGGAACCTTTGAATCGCTTCTATGCGGGTTTGGCGAATTTTGCTCAAACTTGCATAGGTCCGATTCTCGAGGGTGTTATGTTATGTGGTATGCTCCTATAATACCAAGGTTGAAACGCATGTTCGTAAACAAAGAGCATGCCAGTTGTTGCGATGGCACAAAGAAGACCGTAAGAAAGACGGGAGTTGAGACACCTCGATGGGTCACAAAGTGGAGAAAAATCGAGAGACTTCCCGGACTTTGCAGTGGACGCAAGGAACTTATGGTTTGGTCTAAAACGGATGGCATGAATCCTTTGGGGAGCAGAGCTGCAGTCATAGCACTGCCCGTGACTCTATGTATCTACAACATGCCTCCTTGGTTGTGCATGAAGCGTAAGTTCATTATGATGCGGTGCTCATCCAAGGCCCAAGCAACCGGCAACGACATTGATGTGTACCTTAGGCCATTAGTTGAAGAACTCTTACGGTTGTGGGGCAAACCAGGTGTACGTATGGGATGAGAACAAACAGAGCCATTTAATCTACGAGGGTTGTTATTCGTAACCATCAATGATTGGCTGCTCTTAGTAACCTTTCGTGATGCATAAACAAAGGATATAAGGCATGCACCCACTGTTTAGATAAGACCAAGGTACATATTTGCATAAATGCAAGAAGGTTGTGTACCTAGCGAATCGACGATTTCTTCCACCAATCATCCCAGAAGAAAGAAAGGCAAGCATTTCAAAGGTGAGGCAGATCACCGGAAGCCCTGAACTCCACCGGTGATGATGTATTTGGTATGGTCAAGGACATAGAAGTAATCTTTGGAAAGGGTCCCGGGTCAATCAGTTCGAACGACGTCGCTACAGGACACGCACCCATGTGGAAGAAGAAATCTATATTTTGGGAGCTGCCATATTGGAAAGTCCTGTGTCCGCTCTTCAATCGACGTGATGCACGTGACGAAGAATCTCTGCGTGAACTCGCTAGGATTCCTAGGCGTGTATGGGAAGACAAAAGATACACCAAGCACGGAGGACCAACAAATTATGAAAGACCCAAAGAACATGCATCTGACGATAACAAGACGGATAAAGGCGCCACTTAAGTCGTACCTATGCTCTTACCAAAGCAGAAGGAAATCTTTTTGAAGTCCTTTACGATTCAAGGTGCCGTCGGCTTCTCATCTAATATAAAGGGATAATAAATATGGCAGAAAAAGTTCCAAAACCCAAGTCTCATGATCACGTGATTATGACGCATTGCTTCCGATTGCATTGAGGGGCTTCTACCGTAAAATGTTCGAGTACCCATTGTGAAGTTGTGTGCATTCCTCAATGCAATATCTCGAAGGTAATCAATCCAGATATTCTGCCAAGGTTACGAAGGATGTGGTACAATGTCTTGTTAGTTTTGAATTGGTGTTCCCACCATCCTTCTTCAATATTATGACGCATCTCCGGTTCATCTAGTGGAAGAGATTGCCATTCTCGGTCCGTATTTCTGCACAATATGTTCCCCTTTGAGAGGTTCATGGGAGTCTTAAAGAAATATGTTCATAACCGTGCTAGACTGTAAGGAAGCATCTCCAAGGGATATGGAACAGAGGAGGTCATTGAGTTTTGTGTTGACTTTATTCGACCTTAAGCCGATTGGTGTTTCGACTCATGCATGAGGGAAGACTAAGTGGAAAAGGCACGCTGGGAAAGAAAGCACTGATATGTAGGGACGGGGATTCTTTCACTAAAGCACACTACACAGTTCTACATAATTCCACCTTGGCAGCTCCATATATGGAGGAACACAAGAATATTGTACGCTCCAAAAACCCGGGGAAGCCTGAATCATGGATTACAGATGAACACATGAAGTCTGTCGGTGGTTGGATGCGGACACATCTCTTGAATGACACCACTGTTAGAGATCAGCTATACTTGTTGGCCGCGTCACCATCTTCTACTGTATTGAATTTCCAAGGGTACGAAATAAATGGGAATACATTCTACACGATCGCCCAAGATAAAAAGAGCACCAACCAAAATAGTGGTGTCCGCTTTGATGCAATAGACGAGAATGGACAAAAGGACACATATTATGGTTACATAGAGGAGATATGTGAACTAGACTATGGAGTCTCTTTTAAGGTCCCTTTGTTTCGCTGCAAATGGGTCAACCTGAATGGGGAAGGGGTAAAGATTGACCAGTTGTACGGAATGACAACAGTGGATCTCAACAATCTTGGTTATAGAGATGAACCATTCGTCCTAGCCAATGATGTGTCTCAGGTTTTCTATGTGAAGGACATGTCCTCCGCATCAAAAAAGAAAAAATATGCAAACGAATACATCATATGATGAGCCAAAGCGTCACATAGTTCTTTCGGGGAAAAGAAACATTGTGGGAATCGAGGACAAGATGCACATGTCGTAAGATTATAATAAGTTTGATGAAATTCCGCCTTCACAAAGGAAAACCGGCCCAAGCATTCCGTTAAGTAAAGAAGATGCTCCATGGTTACGTCAAGCGGTCATAAGGAATGACATATGCCAAGAAGTTCATGCTCATATTATGTAACTCTAGTTCATGTCTTTCGCGATTTGTGGCTTGACCAAGGATATCTTCGCGTTTGTGGCCTTTAGTCCCGGTTTTGTAGTCTCGCTTTTAATATTAATAAATGTCTTGAGTGTTAGTCCCATTTTGTGGCTGGACCGGGAGTGCCTCTATGACCAGTTTCTGAGATGCGGAGGACTGGCGTCGGCATCTCCTCAAACTGGCGCAGTGGTGTCCTCGCTCTGAAAACCATCTTGCAGCTTGTAACTTCACTAACTAGATCACGCCTCGAGCTAACTAATTTCACATATTAGGGAGTGCCTATGACCGATTTCTGAGATGCGAGGACCGAGCTCGTCGGCATCTCCTCGAACTGGCCGCAGTGGTGTCCCTGCTCTCGAAACCATCTTGCAGCTTGTAACTTCACTAATCGGATCAATACGCCTCGAGCTAACTAATTTCACATATTAGGAGTGCCTCTATGACAGTTTCTGAGATGCCGAGGACCTGGCTCGTCGGCATCTCCTCGAACTGGCCGCATGGTGTCCTCGCTCTCGAAAACCATCTTGCAGCTTGTAACTTCACTAACTAGATCAATACGCCTGAGCTAACTAATTTCACATATTAGGAGTGCCTCTATGACCCGTTTCTCGGAGATGCCGAGGACTGGCCCGCTCAAGATCTCCCAAATCGCCGTAGTGGTGTCCTCGCTTCTAAAACCATCTTTGAGATGCCTCAAACTGGCCGGAGGACTGGACTCACAAGGATGCATATTTATAGTACAAGCATTTCGGCATAATGTCGACACTCACGACATAATGTCGACACTCACCCCTATTATTAGTGACTCATCTTTAGTCGGTTGGTGTCTCCAACCGACTAGTTCATCTTTAGTCCCGGTTGGTGACACCATCCGGACAAGGTATAAGCCGCACGACATAATGTCGACACTCACCCTATTATTAGTGTTCTGCCCACTGGCAAGAATCCTTTCAACATGTTGGTTTCTCCAACCGAGACTAAATATGAACCTCTCTTTATATAGGCATTTCCTCTATTTATTAGGTAACACTTAAGACATTTATTAATATTAAAACCGGACAAATCAGACTAGCTAACAAACCGGGACAAATTCAAAAAAATCCGAACAATGAAAATCCTTGGCAAGTGGTGTCATATTATGTTACATAGTTGAAAGGAAAATACCACTTGGTATATTGATCATGTTTCAAAAACCTTCACAAAATGACCTATCATGTTCGAGGTTTCATGGCTTTCGGTCCAAATGACCGATGTTATGTGCTGAATCACGGCATAGTTTGTGATGTTGTGCCCATATTATGCATGTGTGTGGACATTGGTATGGAGAACAATGTTGCAGAGGAAGTTTTTTTTTGTCGCATACGGAAAAGCCCTTTTCCATTTTCCGAGCGCAAAACGGGTCGTTTTAAAATTAATATTCAAAAATAGAATATAAGTTAATTCATTTTAAAAGGTTACATTAATTATTTTTAAAAATATAATATGTTTTGAATTATTTATTCAAATCCATACACTTCTTATGTTTAAAGTTTTTCTAAATTCCAAATTGATATTAAAAAATATAAGTTAATTCATTTTAATTGTAAATGGTTCATATTTTAAATGGTTACATTAATTATTTTTAAAAGAAAATGTTTTTGAATTATTTATTTAAATCCAAACACTTTTTATGTTTAAAGTTTTTCTAAATTCCAAATTGATATTAAAAAAATATAAGTTAATTCATTTTTAATTGTAAATGGTTCATATTTTAAATGGTTACATTAATTATTTTTTAAAACAGAAAATGTTTTTGAATTATTTATTCAAATCCAAACACTTTTTATGTTTAAAGTTTTTCTAAATTCCAAATTAATATTCAAAAATATAAGTTAATTCATTTTAAAAGGTTACATTAATTATTTTTTAAAAATAGAATATGTTTTTGAATTATTTATTCAAATCCAAACACTTCTTATGTTTAAAGTTTTTCTAAATTCCAAATTGATATTAAAAAATATAAGTTAATTCATTTTTAATTGTAAATGGTTCATATTTTAAATGGTTACATTAATTATTTTTTAAAACAGAAAATGTTTTTGAATTATTTATTCAAATCCAAACACTTCTTATGTTTAAAGTTTTTCTAAATTCCAAATTAATTATCATTTAAAAAACAATACAAATTTAAACCCCAAAATAAAAATAAAGGAACAGAGAGAAAATACGAAAAATTTGAAATCGGGGAATATGTCCCATGGAGCCACCAATCGACTAAAGACCTCATGCCAACGCTTGGCTGAAAATATTGAGTATAGGTCCCGGTTGGTGGCTCCAACCGACGTATGTTTTTAGTCCCGGTTGAGCCACCAACCGACTAAAGGTCCCCTAGTTAACCATGCCCTTCTCCTTCTTCCCCGTTCCTCTTTCACTTACCCGCAACAGATCGCCGCCGCTTGAGGAAACCGCCGGACGCCGCCAGTTACCCATCACGCCGCTGCCGTCCTCCACGCCTCATTGCTTATCCTCCTCGCCGAAGGAATCGAAGCCGTGATCGAATCGACCGTCTTCCCCATCACCGACGAGCTCCGCCTTGCCATCACCGTTCTCGCCGATCTCCGTCCCGCCAAGGCTACACACGCCGAGGGTGAGCTTGTGACTCTCTGGGACCCCTTCTTTCCTCTAGCTCGTCCTTCTCTCGCGCCGTCCGCCATCCGCCGCTGCATGCGCTGCCTATTCCGGTGACCAACCGGGCGGTGCCCTACTAGTTAGGTTCGCCTCGACGCCTCTTCGAACAAACCCACGACGCCTCCCGAGCCCTCTAGCAACGTTGCGGCCACCGCATGCTGCTCACCGCGATGTGATCAGGCTGGTGGGCTCGCTTGCTAACGTGGAGGCTGAGTTGGCACTAGGGCCCAACCGCCTCTCACTGCTAGGGGTCGCCGGTAAAAACTATTTGCCTTTTGTTTTTAATTCCAAAATGATTTAATATTGTAAAATCAATAACTTATTGTTTATAAGTCGAAAAATACAAATAATATATCAAATTGTTCGTAAAAATGAAACCTATCTATCTAAACTATAATCATGCATTGTTCAAGAACTTAAATGACAAGTATAATTAGAAGAACAAATGCACCCTCTCATATGTTCCGAGTTTCCCGAGTTAGATTTTCACCCCTCGGAACCCCGATGAAATCGTCGAGCATGTCTTAGGGTTACATTCAATGCAAATTAACTTGTCATATCATCATACTTGCTTGAGCATTGCATCGATGCCATGTGTTGATTGTTTCCCTTTCTTTTCGTGTTTCGATTATTAGGTTTATTATTAGTTAGGTATTATTAGGTTTATTAATTACTTTGGTATTATTGGTCTTCTACCACTAGTCACCACCGTGGGTAGCCCTGCACCGATTCACATTGTCAAGCAACTTAGGTGCATGTGGGTCGACGATGTGCCTATCTACTACGGTTTCCTTTCTCTTCATTTTTATTATTGTGTATGTATATATTAGGGTTTCTCTGAATTAGGGTTTATATCTCTCAACACCGTACTTAACTTTCTCCTTTAGCCGCTTTGACTTATTCGCTTTTCCACCTATGCGAAAATATGGACCCACACGCCGAGACGAAGAAAAGGAAGAGTTGATCCAAGGTGTGATCCGTGGGGAAGATAATTTAGACGTATCAACGTTTCGAACAACTCGGTGAGGGTGATCCTCTTTACCGGAGTAGACAACTTGTTTGAGGTTGAAGGTGTTGCCTTCCTGAGGGAGAAGGCGATGCCTTGTGTAATCGAGAAGACGACCGCTCGGCAAGGTGCATGTAATATAAATCAATTCATTAATTAATCATCTGCTATCTATATAGAAATAGTAACGGCGATCTTTCTTCTTTTAGCCCTCCGAATCAAGGAATCTCTTGAAAAAGAGCGGACGAGGCCCAACCAAAAGTTGGAAGACCATGAGAGGTTCAGATCGAAGATGTCGTGAGACGGCAGAATCGACTCCCGGTTGTCGCAACCAAATTTGTGGCACAATGCGGAGTAATCGTTAGGGACTTAATCCCGATCACCATTAGAAATTGGAATAGGCCTGCTAATGCGGATGAAGAGGAACATGTTTATTTGTCCCTAACCACGCCAAAGATTTACTTGTGGAAGAGGCTCATGGTTAATTTCAAACTACCGAAGATAGAGCTGGATCCAAATGCGGAGGATCCAGCTTGAGGACGCCTTACAACATGGGAGAGCCATGGAGGCTAAGGTCGTGGAGTGGGCTTTGAAGAAGATGGCCCAAAGTGTTTCACCAACTGGAAGAAAAGATTGCACCTTGACTATGTCGTGAAAAAGAAGACTCGATTTCAAGAATATTCGGTTTGAGAAGATAAAACCATTCGGGATGAGTTTGTGGAATACAAGAAATCGTAAAAAGCTAAGAAAATGTCCGAAACGAATAAGTCAATCTTGCTAACAAGAAGTATCACCATACTATGGGGCAAGGTGGCTACAGGTGGCATTCCTAAGTGGGAGAAACTTGAGCAGAACTGCGTGATAAAAATATCACCCTGAGATGCAGACGATTGGGTAGAACGTGCAAGGAATTGGTTTTACGGGCATGGGGCACGTTGGACTCTAAGGAGGTGTATATATACCATACGACATAAAGAAGACCCCTTGCCAATCGAGAGGATGAGAAAAGCAGTAAAGGCTGTTAAAGATGGGGACTTCATTCCCGATAGAGAGAATGATGACCTCACACTCGCCCTTGGAAATAAGGAACATGATGGACGAACACGAGGCACAATAGGCTCCCAATCATGGAGGACTGGGTTTCCCGAAGAGAGGAAGAAATATCCTGATAGAAGCCGTCAGAGGAGTAAGGACAGGGCGGCAGTTGAAGCAGAAAGTCAGAAAGAGCGAATGCGTTTAATTGAAGAACGATTAAAGCAACAACAACAAGATGAAATTAACTCACTTAAAGAGCAAAGTACTACCGGCGCCCCATCTCAGCAGCACACTGCATTCGATGCTACCAGCCTATCGAATAATCGAAAAAGTAGTGTGGCTTCCACCGAGGTCCCGGGTGATGACAATGGCGATGCCGATGATGCACCGACGATGGTTCCTGTTGGCTACCCAGTGGATGATATCACAGAGATGACACACTGCGAGCTACATGTCAAAGTTGTGAACATATCAATGAAGGTGGCGGTCGGCTATGCCTTACCAATTGGACCCACACCAACTTACCACAACGTCCGGTTCGAGAGGGTTACGCTGTTGTCGGCGTGGATGAAATCATGCCCACCTTTGAGGTTTTGGATCTTCACTACCCGCCGGTGAAGGGATGTGATCGTCCGGGTGACGCAAAACGCCACCATTCTATGGTCAAGGATTGTATCGTTTCAAATCACACGCCAAGGCCATCTTCGCCGCCTCACCCGTCTCCGCCGAGGTCGCCGCCATTGCAGCCGCTTCGTCGCCTCACCGGCTCCATCGCCTCACCAATCTCCGGCAGCCATCATCATGGAGCCATCGCCGCGCCTCGGGATAAAAAGCGAAGCGCATCCATCTTGGCCGTAGCGATCGCGAAACATAAACAAGAGCCTCTTCCAAAAGTACCAACGGTTCCTCCCAAGAGAGCTTATGATCAGATCAAGAGGAGATCGGCGATCGTTGATGCGAAACGATTTTCTGCTAAGTCGAGGCGGCCGAAAGAGCCAGAGTTCCCCAGACCAAAGAAGAAAAAGCCAAAGTGTTGAAAATGCTAAAGACTCTTCATCAACCCGAGCCAAAGCTGTCATCAGACTATGAGCGTTCTATTCTCAAGTCACATGCGGCACAAAAAGCCTCAAGAGCAAGATCGATGCAAGCGGAAATCTGTTGCCCAGCTCGGAGAACAAGCAGACTTGCGCCTCTCAAGGTGATTTCTCAAACCAATGTGGGTCGAGCAAATATGGGGCAAGAAGAGTATGATCCAGAGGTAGTTGCACTGTCTGGAGAAGCCGCTGCTCAAGGTATGAGTATTGCCAAGACTTATCCCGCTTAGAGTTCTTCCCGTGAGTGAAGTAGCATACCAATACCAAGACGGAAAACCTCTCACAACCTGAGGAGGTAAACAATCTTCCAACAAAATGCGAAGATTGCATAATCGTACATGCATGCCACAAGGGCCGGGCTAATCGGATAGTGTTGAGGGTTACAAAAAGCATCATGGGAAAGAAAACGATGACATGATATCCATTGAATTTGATGAACTATTTCAATTATTCCATCAAGACGCCTTGGACAAATCTCTCATGAGTGCCTATTGTCTGTAAGTACTAATTGTAATTAATTTAGACTCCATCTATAATATTTTGTTTATTGCATGTATATAATCATACTTTAATATGCGAATGAAGATTCTCGAATGCAGAGGACAAATCTATGACATTGGCTTCATTGACCCATATTGGGTTCATGAAGCTAATCTCAAAATAAGCCCCGTGATACGGAGGATAATATAGTACACGCTAAGGTTTCAAGAAACCAAAAGGGAAATACTATTTCCTTACAACTTCCAAAGTGAGTATTATTGTCTTGTATACACTTTCTATTTCGCTTACTCGATGTGAAGTATATAATTGATTAGTTTTGCATTCGCAGTACCACTATATTCGTTAATCATTCAACTTGACAAAGGGCGTACTAGTCATGGACTCGAAACATAAACCCTTGAGACGTGGAAGGACATGCATACTTCTCCAGCGGTAATTCTAATCATTACGACACTATATCGGCATCGCTCGTGAATTTTATGATATCAAGTACTTAATAACTTATTTTATTCGCTTTTCACGCCGGCAGCGCTTGGAAACGGTTCACCAAGAAGGCTAGGGGTGTTTGGAAAGAGGAGCTTACATTTCAACCACTAGATGTAAGCACCACTAGCTATATCCGCGCATCTCTTTGATTCTAGTTTTGATACAGTTATTATCATGCTTGATTATTATTTTGATTGAACTCGTTGTCGTAAAGTGCGACGCAGGACCAGGTAACAATCTATGTGGATACTATGTATGCGAGTTCATCCGCAGACGTATGGCGAGAAGGGCAGGAATTTAGAGCAACTCCACGACGTAAACAATTTCTATAGTTTTTAATTACAATCAAATTGTGTTTAGTTTCATATTCATTTAGGCTGACTCATTTTAAATCAGATCGAACGTCTACGGACGGTCTTCGCCAAAGGATCGCATACGAGCAATACAGAGGAATTGGCGGGATTCTTGGATGCGAAGTACTAAACACACAAGGGGAATACTACTCGGCTGTGTATAGACAATAGGAATTGTAAAATAGCAACTTTCAAGAAATTGGCCGGTAGCATCGAATAGCAACTTTTGTATGTAGTGCATGAACTCGATCTGTATTGAATGTAATGTTGTCATGATGATCTTGTGTAATATAAGGTTCCTTCATTGATAAGTGCAAAACACTAAATAAACAATAAAACAACCTAAATGAATTCTTCGCCGGCACAAAAGTGGCGAAAATGCCGCGACAACAAAATGTGCCAATGAATTCTTCGCCATGCAGAAATGGGCTAAATCTCGCCATGCAAGAAGTTATTAGTCCCGGTTAGGTATTTAACCGACTAATGCTCCACCCTCGGCCTCGATGTCACGTGCCCCCATTTGTCCCGGTTGGTGGGGCAACCGGGACTAATGGTTGGAGCTTTAGTCCCGATGCCCCCGTCCCGGTTGGGCAACCGGGACTAATGGCCCTTACCAACCGGGACGCATGGGGCGTTTTCTACCAGTGGTTCTAAGTTTACAAGAATATATATAAAAATAGACAAATTCACCATATTATATTTTCATACCTCAATCCCTATACACATATGCATAAAGCATAAAAAGCAACTCCTAATATATTACTCTATGTTTATTAGTCCCCATTCCAATTTCCAAATATAGTTTTCCAGTATTATAAGCACACAATTCAACTCCTTTGTCTTAAACCGCTTGTCACTTAATTGCAAGTCTATTGAGTTTGAAATATGTTTAAACTTCGGCGAATGGAGCCCCACCAATCAAAAAACTATACTCTTAAGAAGTATTTTTTTATTCTAAATCTAATGAAAAAAAAGGAAAATATTTATTCAAAACTTAGGTGGAAGTCGAGCTCATTTCCCTCCTCTCACACAATGATCTCCCACTCTAATGCTAGTTTGTTAAATTCTTATTACTAGATACAACAAATTTGGGTAAAAAATGTAAAACTTTCAAAAAAAATATGTTTTAGTTATTCAATCAGGTTCATCAATTGATTTTATATGCACGAGATTTTTGCCTCGCTGAGTTCTAGTGATCCCTTTATTTAAAAAGGAAAAAAATGTATTTACAAGTTTTAAAAGAAATCTGGATGTAGCCAATGATGTATCCCACAAACCCCAAAAAATCAATTCTAAATATTTTGTATTTTTAGCTACACAAAAATACCAATTTGTTTTTGAAAATATGTATTCAAAACTTAGACGGAAGCCGAGGTCGTTTCCCTCGTCTCACACAATGATCTCCGACTCCAACGCCAGTTTGTTCAATTTTTATTACTAGATACAAAAAAATTGGGTAAAAATGTAAACTTAAAAAAAATGTTTTAGTTATTCAATCAAGTTCATCAATTGGTTTTATATGCACGAGATTTTTGCCTCGCCGAGATCTAGTGATCCTATTATTTAAAAAAAATGTATTTACAAGTTTTAAAAGAAATGTGGATGTAGCCAATGAGTATCCCACAAACCCCAAAATATTCTAAATATTTTGTATTTTCTGCTACACAAAATTAGCAAATATGTAGATCTGAGTGTGTATAATTTAAAATCTTCAAATTTTATCGGATTTATTATTATTACTGTGCAGCGTAGAATAAAACAATTCCGCAGTGCGCTTTTGCATGCTTGTATGATACTTTCTCCGTTTTAAAATATAAGATGTTTTAGGTTTGTAATAAAAATGTATCTAGACTTATTTTAGTGTCTAGATTCACTCCAAACCTTAGTGAACCTACATACTAAAAGTAGTCTAGATATATTTGCTTCACAAATCTAAAACATTTATATTTTGAAACGGAGGGAGTACATCATTGATAATGTTTAGAAAATTCAGATTTTTTTAACTTATAAATATAGTTTTTGAATTTTTAAAAATTAATTTTGCATTTTAATATGCAATTCCTAAATCCCAAGTGCTTACACCAATAACTGTCATCTGAACCTTTTTTGTGCTCTCCGTGTCTTGAAAAAGATGATAAAGATGTTAGAGATACTTCTAAACTAGATATCTTCTCCGATAGGAGAGAATACACATCTAGTCTCACCGAACATACTCTTCCGATGGTTTTTCTATTTCCGAATCGTTCAGCAATTGCTGGGCTGCACATAATTTAATCATTGACAGCATTGTTTAGTTTTAAACTTTTAGAGCAATTGTAATAATATAGCCGGCTTGCTGACTACTCCCTCCGTTTTAAAATATAAGATGTTTTAGCTTTGTGAAGCAAATGTATCTAAACTTGTTTTAGTATGTAGGTTCACTCAATTTTAGGGTGAATCTACTCACTAAAAGAAATCTAGATTCATTTTCTTCACAAACCTAAAACATCTTATATTTTGAAACGGAGTGAGTATAAGTTTATCTATAGTCAGCTTATAGTCAAGTAACACAATAGTTTCTTTTAAAGAGTACTACTTTATAAGCGAATGGCCCACTTACATCCTCACAAGGTGCCTAGGAGCACGCACAAGAGCTGGCTATTGCATAAGAGTCCACCTCTTTTCTCTCACCACTTCTCTTTTATCCAACTAAGCAAAACAATACTAGTTTAATTCTTATAGCCAGCTGACTAAAACTTATTGTATATATTTTTATATAATCCAGGCCCCATAGCAAGTGGCCGCAAAAGCGCGCGGCATCGGATAGGACAATGCCAGTGAACGCAGGCTGCCATAGGATGGGGCCTATGTGGTCGGTAGGTTTTAATCAGTTCCGTATAACGGGTCAGATGGAGCAAAACGGTCCTCGCCGTTGCCATGCTACCTGTCTGGAATTTTAATAAGACACATGCGACGTAAATTTCATAAGATAATAAAATATGATATGCAATGGTCACCTTTTAGTCTTATTTTTACTAAAATATGGTGAGAGAAATCGTTGCTAACCGATCATCTCGTAGCTAAGAGAAAACAACGGCTCCAACTCAAAAATTCTCCTATGTAGTATTTCTAAGATAAAACTATTATACATGACTTTACATTGCTCCGAGCTGCCTGACTAACAAAATTAAAGCGATAGCTTTTCGGAAAATCCAGTGCTTCATGCATGTTAAACAATAAATATAAAAAATTCTGAAAATAGCTACATTCTAAAACTAGCTGATATATCACTACAGGAATGGGAAGCTACGCCGACGGCCGGTCGCTATGCCGACGGCCAAACGTCGGGGCCGTCGGCGTAGCCATCGTCCAGGCCAGCCCCGCCAAGCGGCCAACGATGTAGAATTGCCCTCGGCTTACCCTATGCTACGCCGACGGCTGTCCTCGACGTAGCTATTTTTTATTTTATCTCATTAAATTTGAAAAATCATAACTAAATCATTCTAATTCAGAAAAATACAAATAATATATCAAAATTTGCAGAAAAATAAGACCTATCTATCTACACTCAAATATTACACATTTGTAAAAAAATTAAGTAAAACATAAAACATTATATATAGTTTAAAACAGGTATAAAAATTTCAAAAACGATCAAAACAATGTGAAACCTTCGCGTGGTGTTATATTATGTGACATAGTTAGAAGAAAAAATATCAAACTTAGAAACCTTCACAAAATGACCAATCTCATTCGAGGTTTCTTGGTTTTCGGGTCAAATGACCAATGTTATGGCTAGAATCAAGGCATAGTTTGTAATAATGTGCCCATATTGTGCATACATGTGCATCATAGGATGGCAAACAATGTTGCAGGAGGAAGCTTTCCTTTTTGTCGCACCAAAAATCATTTTCCATTTTCCGAGCATAAAAAACGAACGGTTTTGTGAAGCAACCACCAAATGGCTAATTTAAAATACTACCAACACATTTTACAAAAATACTATACCACCTTATATGGACAATGTCCCAACAGGGGATCCGAAACCTTTCCGTCCACCTTTGGTGAAAAAGACAAATTCCTACCGAATCGGTAGGAAGTGGGTCAGATATGAACTACAGGTACATGATCCGATGCTCATGTTTTTTTACAAAAATCATTTTTAGGTTCACAATATGCTATTTTATCACAGATCCAATGCAAGTTTAGCGAGGCTCGGCCCCGAGCTAAGAATCTTTATGCCCGCCGTTTGACAAAGTTTAACGATAGTTTAAAACGGGCATAAAAAATTCAAAAACGATCGAAACAATACGAAACCTTCGCGTGGTGTCATATTATGTGACATAGTTATAAGGAAAAATATCAAACTTGATATATTGATTATGTCTAAAAAAACCTTCATAAAATGACCTATCTCATTCGAGGTTTCTTGGCTTTCGGGTCAAATGACCAATGTTATGGCTAGAATCAAGGCATAGTTTGTGATAATGTGCCCATATTGTGCATACACATGCATCATGGGATGAAGAACAATGTTGCAGGAGGAAGTTTTCCTTTTCGTCGCACCAAAAATCCATTTTCCATTTTCCGAGCATAAAAAACGAACGGTTTTGTGAAGCAACCACCAAATGGCTAATTCAAAATGCTACCACCACATTTTAAAAAAATACTATACCACCTTATATGGACAATGTCCCAACAGGGGGATCCGAAACCTTTCCGTCCACCTTTGGTAAAAAAGACAAATCCCTGCCGAATCGGTAGGAAGTGGGCCAGATATGAACTACAGGTACATGATATGATGCTCATGTTTTTTTACAAAAATCATTTTTAGATTCACAATATGATATTTTATCAAATATCCAATGGAAGTTTAGCAAGGCTCGTCCCCGAGCTAAGAATCTTCATTCCTGCCGTTTGACAAAGTTTGACGATAGTTTAAAACGGGCATAAAAAATTTAAAAACGATCGAAACAATGCGAAACCTTCGCGTGGTGCCATATTACGTGACATAGTTATAAGGAAAAATATCAAAATTGATATATTAATTATGTCTCAAAAAAACCTTCACAAAATGACCTATCTTATTCGAGATTTCTTGGCTTTCGGGTCAAATGACCAATGTTATGGCTAGAATTAAGGCATAATTTGTGATAATGTGCCCATATTGTGCATACACATGCATCATGGGATGGCGAACAATGTTGCAGGAGGAAGTTTTCCTTTTCGTCACACCAAAATGCCATTTCCCATTTTCCAAGCATAAAAACGGACGGTTTTGTGAAGGAACCACCAAATGGCTAATTCAAAATGCTACCACCATATTTTACAAAAATACTATACCATCTTATATGGACAATGTCCCAACAGGGGAATCCGAAACCTTTCTGTCCACCTCTGGTAAAAAAGATAAATTCCTGCCGAATCGGTAGAAAGTGTGTCAGATATGAACTACATGTACATGATCCGATGCTCATGTTTTTTTATAAATATCATTTTTAGGTTAACAACTAGGATGGTGGCCCTCGCAAATGCGAGGGCATCACCTTTTTTTTAGAGAGGGCCATCGTCTTTAGTGAGCCATAATTTATGGAAAAATACCTTAAATCACATTTTATGGACAGTGACATTGTGAAATAGAAAATATTACATCATGTTGCCACCTTTGATGATAATATTACATTAGTATGGGTGATGCTATTTATTACATTATATAGCCACCTTAGGGTACTTGGGAAAACACTACATTAATGACCATATGTGAAGTTTGTGCATGATATTAAAACCGTACCTTGTAGTTATTAAGGGATCTTAGATCATTATGCAATGTTAACATAGAAACTGCCAAATAATTAGGGTTTACCTGAGGTAGGAGATGTTTATAACATTTTTATGGGACAAAGACTTTATAAGATAAAACAAAGAACTTATTCTCGTTAATATCCGTAACCAAGAACATGCTAAAAGAATGGCCACGACTTTTCACAACCAATACTTTAGGGATAGCTGCTCAAATATAGTTACAAATCTCCCTTTTGCGTGGTTCACCTTTTGATTATTAAATCATAAGGTTATAGACACCCTTAGTATCATCTTCATAAGGTACGGTGAGAGTGTCACTTCTTCTTGTATATATGACATAAGGATTCCATAAAAATTGAACTAACCAAATGCTTTTTCATATTTAATCCTTCAACTTGTAAATTCATTGGAAAATTAGTATATGGCATTTAAGTAAACTCATGAAATCTTTCAGTTGCAATAAGTTCAAGTCATACTATTATCATCTAAAAACATGATACACATTAGGAGGATCTATTATTGATTGTTAAACCTGTTACAATGTAGAAAGGCGATATGTTCATGTATGCTGGTCTATTAACTTTAATTTGCGTCAGTACAACTATGAAAATTTATTGACTTTTTTTAAGGAAAGCGGTAGGGGAAGACCCTACAACGAGTTTTTTAAATAATAAGAACCCAATCTACGTTCGTTAGGATTTGAATCTGGGTGACTCGGTTGTACATCCACTTTCCTAACTAAGTGACCTATGAATAAATATGATAATTGGTTTGATCTTGCTTACACATAGTTATGATGTACTGCCACATGAATCATCCATGATGGAGCCTAGCCACTTCTTTGTCTCTGAAATTCTCATGAACATACTATCTACCATTCTCATTTTCAATGAAAATAGCCCGTTTAATCTCCTCCCTTCTCACTGTAGGGTTCGCAGCATAGATAACAAAAAATTTCCTACGATGGGAACAACTATGTACCAAGATCTATCTACTAGATACAAACAACGGGCGGATGTATATCCGTAGAGAACATACCCTTGAAGACCGGCAAAGCTTAACGAGTCCAAACTCGTGGTTGATGTAGACGATCTCTTGCCGATCTCAAGATCGAGAGGAAGTCCTAGCGCCGCAAAACAGCGGCGCATCCGTGCTCGCACACACGTTCGAGGCACCGAGCAACCTCCGCCTCCTCGCTCCAGCGATGTAGCGAAAGCACAACTCTTTCTTGTCGAAAAGCCACCGGGAACATGTATCTCGCTAGTCCGAGACCATGGGGGATAAATTCTAGAGGAGGAGAGAGATCCTTCACGAGGAGGTGTGGTGTGAGAGGAGGAGAGGGGGGCCTTTTATAGGGGAGAGGGGGGCACCCAAGGGGCATGGCGCCCATCCATGGGGCTGCCCCCACCTCTTCCACATTCATGTGGGTGGAGCTCCCACTCAAAAATGAAAAGCCTCCACTCCCATTAAAAAGCCTCCACTCATAAATCCACTCACATGCATTAAATTTCCACCAAATTTAATGCAAGCTCTCATTTAAATAAAACTCTTTTATTTATTTATTCAGAATTTTGTTAATTACTTTAATTAACAAACATTCACATAAAACCCCTTGCTAGTATTCCATTTCACATGCGAACTGGGCCAAGAATTTCAACCAAACAGCTTTTGTGTCTAGTGAAATAAATTCCTGCGCTTTCCTTTTCTTTTCGGCATGAAACTTTTGCTCCAAATGGATGTCGGTGTCTCTTAAGTGTGTCACCCTACGGTTCATGAATAATGCGGACATGATCGAGACCCCTCTCGGATCAATAATCAGAAGCGGGATCTGGAGACCCATACTGACTCCCACACATTCAACGATGACTTTCTTGTGATCGTCGGAACCTTTTACGCTAGTATCTTAATCCTTTTGTTTCGCGATATATTACATGTCCGAGATTCGATCATCGGTATCTCCATACCTAGTTTGATCTCGTTACTAACATGCACTCTTTTCTCGTTCCCGTGATATAACATTCTAGTGATCAAATCACTTGCTTGCAAGCTAATCAATGTGATATCACCGAGGGCCCGAGCATATCTATCCGTCATCGGGATGAACAAATTCCACTCTCAATCCATGGGCCTCAACATAACACTTTATTAGTTCTGAATCCATCTTTATAATCCGCCGGTGACGGTGTGACTGTGGATGTTATTAAGAAACTCTTCCTTTTTTAGGGATTGACATGATCTCATGGTCTAAGGATTAGGATCACTTCGTAAGTCGTTATAGCAATATAAACTCAATGACTTTGATCGTAATGCTATACCTCGGATGAATGTTCATCACACCATTACACTAATGTTGTGATCCCGTTATTAACAACATCCAATGTCCATGATCAGGAAACCTTGATCATCTTGTTAATCAACGAGCTAGTTTATAAGAGAGGCATAACTAGAAACTTTCTGTTTGTTTATTAAACACACATGTATTAACGTTTCTGTATTAATACAATTATAGCATGCAAAATAAACATTTATCATAAACAAGGAATACGATAATAACCACTTTATTATTGCCTCTCGGGCATATTCCCTTCACTCACTTGAACTTGAGCAACAAATAAAGGCTCTCGGAGGTAATGATGGCACTAATCAGTCTCTAGAGTGTAGTTTAGGTATGTTATCTTAGTTTGTTTTTGGCACCAATGTCTTGGTGGTTGAGATGGTGTCGTACTGAGTAGAAATGCGTCAAAACTCCTATATACCCATTTATTTTCAAAAAAAACAACTTGTTTAAATCTTCCTCACATCAATTGACCTTTTAACAACTGATGAAGCCTCCGGGCGGTGATGGAAGCACTAATCAATATTTATATTAGAGGGTATTTTTATAAGTAATGTTAGTATGTTTTACATCAAATAGCCTTGTTGTTTGAGATGGTGTCATACATGAATTATTGGTATTTTTTGTATGGATCAATGTTTATTTTGCAATACTCTGTTTAATTGATGGTTTTCATGGCTTGTTCTTTCTTTTTCTCGGCAATTTGGTGATTTGCAATAGAATATTGGTTGGATAGTCTGCCTTGTGATGAATGAGTCTCTGCACAAGTTTATGTCTCACGACTTAGTCCTAGTCTCTGGAATCAATGTTTGATACATATATTTTGAAACATGTGAGGTTAATTTGGGTTTTACAAATTATATTCTTTAAGTTTCTATCTATGTTCTATATATGTAAAAATATGTTTGATTTCAGATCCCGTCATGTATTTTCCCTGCGAGGATACCACCATGTCATATTGTAGTACTCTTATGTCATTACACGCACGGAAGAAAGATAAAATCACACATCATATTGATTTGCTTCGGACTTGTTTTTTTATGGTGTTGTACAGAATAAATGAATATTGGCCGCATCTAATTCTTTGTATTTTCTCTATGGATCAATGTTTATCGTGCAGTAGTCCATGTAATTGGTGATTTTCATGGCTATAGTTCTCTTTTCTAGATACCTTAGCGATCTGGATAGAGTGGCCTTTGGACAGTTTGGTTTGCGAGGAACAGTCTCTAGCATAAATCTGACAACTTGGGTCTTACTATTTAAAGTCAACATGATATAACTTTTACTTAAACCAACTGTTTTACAAAATTATGTATATGTTCCGGAGATGCATGATATAATTTTTACTTAATCAGATTATTTTAAAATTTAGAGCATGTCCAAAAATCAGATCATGTTGATATGTTTTTGAGATTTTCCCATGGCCGATCAGTTTTACAGTTTCCTTCACACATATATAGTACGTATCAACTTATCTGCCGATCAATTTTGGAGTTTGCTTCCTAGACGTACCGATCGTTCTTTTTTTCCCCATCAGTTTTGAGTTTGATTCCGGACGTACCGATCAGTTTTTTTCCATCATGGATCGGGTGTGTTTTCTCAGGGACCGGATTCGTCTCCACGGTCGACCTAGCTATTGTAGGTAGTATTTTTTTCTCAAACGCTGATAGAGTCCTATGAGACATGCGTTGACACGGTTTGTCTTACGCGTTTAATCTGGTAAGATAATTCTTTTTATTTTATAAGTGTCTCCATTATGCCTGGTGTCATGTCCAATTACACTGTTACGTAATTTTCGGTATCTTGTTAAATCTTAGCCGTATATTTTAGATCTAACTATCAAAAATATTTTAAGTGATGTGGCTTAACGTGGTGCCTTGAAACACATCCTTATATTGCTTTTAGTATATAATAGATATGCTATTTTATCAAAGATCGAATGCAAGTTTTCCTTTTCATCGCACACAAAAGACATTTTTTATTTTCCAAGCGCAAAAAGGAGGATTTCCTGAAGCAACCACCAAATAGCTAATTCAAAAACGGAGGGTTTTTGATTAGTTGATATGGATATTATATTTGATTCCTCTCATTTTTCTGATCAATTTAGACATATTATTTGTCGAATTCCGATTTACGGATTTAAAGATATTAATTATTCCATATTAAATATAAAAATACAAAAAAGTAAAATTATTATATTTTTATTTGAATTTAATAATATTTTTTCTTATTCATTAATGTTTACTTAAATAATTGTTTGTAATTTCAAAAAATACAAACATGTGACACGATGATATAAGAGTTAATAGGATTGATATCATAGTATTGACAACAATGTATGAATTACTTTGCGAAAATAGATTCTGAAGAAACGAGAAAGTTAAGAGTGCTGGAGCTGGAGTAGTATTAGAATTGGTGACCGGCCGGGAAGTTTGACCAAGACTGCAATTTAATTAAATATTAAATATAATAATTAGTGTTAAAAATGTTCAAAGTGAGGATTAACGAGTCAAACAATTCAAAGATTCAAAAATTAAGGAAGAAAAAATTAAAAAAATATATTTTTAAAATTTTTTTTTACAACCTGTCGACAAGTTATGCCGACGGCCGCTAATGCCCTCGGCGTAGCATACGTCGACGGTATTTTGATACGCCGATGGCCTCTACGTGCTCCGCAGAGGAAGACCTTTGCCGAGAAGGCTACGCCAAGGGCAGCCGTCGGCGTACCATACGCTGAGGGCATTTTGGTCTACGTCGACGGCTTTTTGCCTTCGGTATAGCGCGCGCGTCCTGTAGTGTATCCTACAAACGAGCAAAATCTTAATTTGAAATCAATATACCTAGATCTACAGTTTTGATATTTTTGTGTACCTCAAATACACATTTTTAATACTTAATATTTTACAGCTACATCCTGATTTTTTTTAGAATTGTCTTTGTAACTCAGAAGTATAATTTTGGATATATATTTAAAAATGTGAGATCATCCGTGACCATGTGCACCAAATCTCCCGACAACTTCCCTCCGTGCATAATTTTAGAGTTTAACACAATTAAATGGGAAAATCAATTAAATGAGAATACGGTCATATATAAATAAAAAATGCAGAGCAGATACACATGAATTTGGCCGGTGATTTATGCTGCCCTTAATTGCCTATGTTCATGAAGTTACTTCGCTCTAGGCGTTGAGGAGTGAGGAGAGTGCAGCAGCGCTGTAGCATCATCTTCCTCCCATGAAAATTTCTTGGACGTGAACCAGAAAGAGATGCATCAAGCAACGAAAAGAGAAGGTTCGCTACCCGCAAAAAAAAAGTTAGCGACGGAAATAAATGTAGCTGCTCTTAAAAACATTAATGACATGAGTGTGTGGTGGAGTGGTACTAAGACCTTTTCCAATGGGTGTTTCTTAGCACGGTATCATAGGCAAATTGCTTATGTGGCACTATAGTTAATGAAGAGAGAAGGTGAGGTTGTATCTTAGCTTAGCTACAAGCCTTGCACGGTATCATAGGCAAAATACATGGTTAGCCCAATCACATGCATGCATGTATCCAAAATCATTAAATGTAGATACAACTATTAAGATACAATCCATTGTACTAGTTGTTTCTTAAGATACACCACTACCTAGAATAACGAGCTAAGAGACACCCCATTGTGAAAGGCCTAAAAGGGGCAGCTGTTACTGAGCGATGCGTAAATGCATATCCATGACGGTTTCGAAGGTGATGTTATATGCTGTTACTGAGCGATTAACTTAGGCATTTCATAATGGAGTGTCTCTTAGCTCGTTATCCTAGGTACTACTTTCTTCACGGTTTGCAGGGCGTCTAATTAAATTTGGGTTTTTTCAAAACTACGATGTTCCTAGGCGCATAAGAATTAATTGTTAATTAATGGCACCGTTTCTTCCAATTTCCTATGCATGCAACAGTCTTCCACCAATGTAGGCGCCTTAACCGCTCACTAATAGGCATAATTTTTAGTCAATACATTCACGCCTAGGTCCGTGAGATTTTTGTAAAGCGCCCTGCAAACCGTGCAGGAGGGAGTAGTGGTATATCTTAAGAAACAACTACTACCTCCTTCACGGTTTACAGTGCGCCTAATCAAATTTGGGTTTTTCCAAAACTGCAACGTTTCTAGGCGCATAAGAATTAATTGTTAATTAATGTGCATCTTTCCTCCCAACTTCTTATGCATGCAACAGTCTTCCACCAATGCATGCGCCTTAACCGCTCACTAATAGGCCTAATTTTCAGCCAATACATTCACGCCTAGGTCTGTGAGATTTTTGTAGGGCGCCCTGCAAACCGTGAAGGAGGGAGTAGTACAATGGATTGTATCTTATTGTATCTACATTTAATGATTTTGGATACATGCATGCATTTGATTGGGTTAACCATGTATTTTGACTATGATACCGTGCAAGGCTTGTAGCTAAGCTAAGATACAGCCCCACTTTCTCTCTTCATTAATTATAGTGCCACATAAGCAATTTGCCTATAATATCGTGCTAAGAAACATCCATTGGAAAAGGCCTTAGTCCCTACAGCTAGGGCGTGGGCGACAAAATCGGATCGATTGATTGCTCGTGTTCTGGTCTGAACCTCAAATCACCCTGCAACCGAGGACAATGCTTGATTTGGGCGTTTTGCCAGAGCCAGCCTCTCCACGTGCAAATCTGGGAACGCGGTGGCCGAGCTCATGCAACCAGCGAGATGGCGCGAGCTCGAGCATGGCCGCAAATTTCCAGCGGGAGAATTTTGCTTACCGCTAGCGTACTCCGCTTACTATTTAGAGACGGCGGTGTTCCGGACCCAAATCTGAATCCACCATTTCCCTCCTTGGAGATCGTCTTCCACCGGATCTAGGGAGATGTCGGCTCAGTCCTCCGCGTCGAGCACAAAGACGATGGTCCTGCCGGCTACTCCGTCGACCACGGCGACTTCTTCACCCTCTAGCGCCTAGAAGACGGTCCTGCTGGCTACTCCGCCTTCACCGTCGAGCGCATCGAGGACGATCCTGCCGGCTACTCCCTTGACCACGAAAACGTTGGTCCTGCCGGCAACTCCCTCAGCTACAACATTGGTGAGCCAGCCAACATCTCCCTAGTCCCAACATCTGTGTTGCATCGTCAGAACTGCTGTAAGAACCCTCTCACCGGTATGTTAGATTTGGGTACGTCTGCAATGCTCGTATGGTGTGTAATGATTTGGATAGATCTGTTAGTATGTATTATTGTGACCTGTTAGATCTTTCAACATGTGATTGTGTGCTTGTTGGTAGAGTAGGTCTTGTGTAGGCCATTTTGCTAGAAGGATGAAATGGTTTGCTTGTTATTCATTATTGTATAACAATTCGCTCGACAAGTATACCAATCTTCCTATTCACACTGTCATAACTTTAGAGTTTGAGAAGGCAATCCGTCTTCGAGCTATGTACATACCCCGACCAATGTAGTGGGTCGCTTGTCTATCCCTGTTCGTACTTAACAAGATTTGTGAATTGGTTAGAGAAGGGGTTAGGTGTGATAATAGTTTCAAAGAGGTATACATGCAGCCTTTATGCAATGATGTTCTTGACTTCACTAGAAAGAAAACCATACGAGGAAGTGGATGAATAAGTGGGCGCAAGTGCGCCAGCTGAAGGATCTGGACGGAGTTCAATGGAGTTCGGAGACCTCATCCTTCAGGATGGAGCACGCAGGCAGATGGAGCTCTCTAAGGTTGTGATGAAATGCTGAATGAATGTTTACTTGTTTCATGATTTCTTCAACTATTTAACTAACACATTTTTATATCAGACATTCCCTGTGGATCTCTTTAGTAATCCCGTGGACAACTTTGCTCAGACGGAGCTCATCTTCATGCCTAAGCCTCTTATTGAGAAGAATTTGTACACCAACCAGCGGTTGATCTAGGCTATGGACCACCTTGCTTATAACAAGATACAAGGTTGGTGGTACACTTCAATGCTTACATGTGAGAGGAGGGGATGACTGATGTGCTGGCTTCCCAGGAACTACGTCTGAGAGGAGGGCGTGCCTATGCTACATTGTTACTCGTACTACTTATCTATCTTAGATTTATGATGGTGCAGATGATATGGTTGAACAAGAGCTGTGTATATTTTGAGAGATGGTGAAATATCCCCTCCATTAGCTCTAGGCTCTATGAAACTGCCGTTGGAGGTGGTACATGGTTACCCCTGTAGTTATGAACAGCTATGTTAAACTTCTTGTTGAACTACTTGTTTTCAACTGCCCGTTGAACAAATTATGATGAACTCCTATGTTGAAGTACTTGTAGAATTGCATGTTGAATTTATTGTGCTGGACATATCTGCGATGAACCGGTTGATTGTTCTGATGAAATACATTCGTGATCAATTACTTGTTGGAGTGTTGGGTATCCTTGTCACTTCAATGTGAAAGCTTGTCACAACAGCTTCACTGCGGAAAACCAAACATGTCGAGAGGCTGTTTCAGGATGGCACAGTACCATCTCATCACTGCCTGGCCGGGCTGAGATTCGGTTGTAGACTACCAAACACGTCCAACGTGGATGACCAGATCTCTCAGACGTGCGGCAAGATATAGGCGAGGGGAGTCGGCGGGTGCTCTCGTATTTTTGCTATTCCAGTTTTCATATCGAGATTTTCCAGCATTATAAGCATAAATTCTACTCCATTCTCTCAAACCGCTTCTCACTTAATTGCAAGTCTATTGAGTTTTGAAATTGTTGTAACATCGGTGAACTCAGCTCCACCAATCAAAAAACTATACTCACAAGAAGTATTTTTATTGTAAATCTAATGGCAAAAAAGAAAACCTTTCACAGAACATCATGATTTTTTTGCATTAGCACATAGATCTCATATTATATTTTCTCTACTTCTATCTTCTTAAAATCTTTGCGAATCAACGTACTCGATGATCGTTGGCTTTGGCCTTCGCTGGAACCAAGGCGTCCTCTTCGGCATCCTTCCCACCCTCGGCATGCGTTTGTTCGGCCTAGCTTTCGGCGAAATCCTGGGACTCGATGCCATGTTCGACGTCGGTCCGGGACTGTTCCTGAGTGAAGAAGGATTTGTTGCCGGCCGCTGCCGATCCTAAGGCGATCATGTCTTTCATGTACTCTTCGCCCACCATTCCGCCGAACATGTTGTGGGCATTCACGTCGCCGAACGTTGCGGGCGAGGAGCTGCCGGCGAACGAAAGAGGGCCACGGTGCATGGCCGAAGAAGTGCTGGCGTACACCGGGTTGCTGGCGTAGGGGACATTGATGGCGACGTTGAAGGTCGGAGGAGGGCGAGGAGCGGGGCAGGGGAAGAGCACGTTCAGGTTTCACCCGCCATCGAACTCGGGGAAGGAGGAGTACCTTTGGGCTCTAGCACGGGTTCGCCTGGCTCTCCTGGAACATGGTCGGTGAGATTGGCGAGAACCCGATGATACGTTGGAAACGTATCTATAATTTTTTATGTTACATGCTTATTTAGTATCTACTTTGCTTTACTTGTCCACACTTTGAGGTGCTTTTAACATGTTTTCTGGTACTAACCTATTAACAAGTTGCAACAGTGCCAGATGTCTGTTTTCTGTTGTTTTTGGTTTCAGAAAAGTTAGTAAATAAATATTCTCGGAATTGGACGGGACGAAGGACAAAGTCAATAACTTTCCGTGGGGAACAAGAAGTCCAGAGAGGAGCCCGGAAGACCAGCCAGGGGGGCCAGACCCACCCTAGGTGCAGGTGGGCCCAGCCCCGCGCCTGGCTAGGTTTTGGGCACCCTGGCCGCCTCCCGGTCTCGCCCCTTCGCCTATAAGAAGCACTCGATACAGAAACCCTGATTACCCGATCAGAAACACGAAACCGTCTGTAGCCGCCGTCACCATCGTCCCTAGGTCGGGGGGATCTGAAGTTCTTCCCGGCACCCTGCCGGAGGGGAGATCATTCCGGAGGCCTTCTCTCTGGTATGATTCGTGAGTAGTTCCACCTTGGACTATGAGTCCATGTAGTAGCTAGAAGGTTGTATCTCCTCCTTTGTGCTTTCATGTATAGATCTTATGAGCTCCGTTCATGATCAAGATCTAATCTATTTGTAATCATGCATGTTGTGTTTGCGGGGATCCGATGGATATTGAGATTATTATGTTAGTTTGATTAATGGTTTATCTTTATGATTCTATCATGTGTGTGTTGTTTGTGATCTTGCATGCTCTCCGTTCCTAGTGGTTATCTTGGCCAACTAGTTGCTAGTGACTCCAAGAGGGAGTATTTATGCTCGATAGAGGGTTCATGCCTCTAGTTTCCAAGGGAAGTGACAATAATATTTTCGGTTGTAGATGTGTTGTTGCTATTAGGGAGAAAACAATGGTCTCTTGTTCATGGAACATGTGGACTGTTTACCTTACACACTTTGCTTAAAGCAATTGTCTGTTGCTTGCAACTTAATACTGGAGGGGGTTCAGATGATAACCTGAGGGTGGACTTCTAGTCATAGATGCAGTTGGATGACGGTCTATGTATATTGTTGTATTGCCCAATCAGTCTTATAGGATCTTTCTGGCTAGTAATTACATTGGTATGCCTTGCTTAGTTCCTGTCAATTGCCCTGCTGTAATTTGTTTACCCTTCATGCCATGTTGTTTATCTAAGGAGAGCACCTCTAGTGAACTATGGACTCCGGTCCAATCTTTACCATTGATACATCTTCCACTGTTACTTGTTTACTTGCTGCAAACCATTACCTTTCACACCATACGTTTAATCCTTTATTACAGCAAATCGGTGAGCTTGACAACCTCACTGATTCGTTGGGGCAAAGTCTTGAATTTGTGTTGTGCAGGTTTCCACGTTGCTTGCAACACCTGTGTGACGTTTCCTTCCTCCTCGTGGTTCGATAACCTCGGTTTATTACTGAGGGAAAACTTGCTGATGTGCTGCTTCACACCTTGCTCTTGGGGTTCCCAACGAAGCGCTCCTACATCAACCTAGCGCTGCATCACCCGACCAGCGATCCGACGCTTGGTTGGCTACCCCAGTGCGCGGCATATTGCAGGGGGACGATCAGCATCGGACACGACATCGTCGTACGCGGCGTGCACTCCGTAGCCGCCTGCGCTTCCCTCATCACATGCGCCTCAGAGCGCCTTCGCCTCCTACCTTGTCGTCCTGTCCTTGTGGCTCTCCATTTTGATCTTCCTGCGCCGGACTAAGTCCAGCCACTGGGCGTCGGTCAAGCCCTCCGACCTCGGCGCCCTCGGCTTCCTCGCCTTTTTCTCCTTTGGTTCGCCTACAGTGGATGAGGGTAAACCCTTGGGAGGCATGGTGAATGGGATCTCGGCGAACTGGCGGGAGATGTGGCGGGGAATGGAGAAGAAGAGACGGGAGGGGAAGAAGAAAAATACGGGAGCTCGGCCTCGAGTCGTCGACAGGGTTGGCCCACCAGCTTTTTCGCTTCGTTCGGCATTCCCAGGCGGTTCCCAGCGTCCCAGGTACGGCTTGGGAACGCCAGATAAAAGTTAGGTCAAATCCAGCGGTATTCGCGCCTTAAGAACTGACAAAAAATCGCCGCTTAGATAAAAAAAATATCCTAAGAACACCGTTCTAGGAACACGGGTAGAGTGGTGCTCTTAACCCAATAACTGGTGAGAGAGAGGGGGGCTTTTGATAATTGATACGTCACACTTAATTAGTGAAGCTCCCTTTCCTTGGACAAAATACGCTAGGTGGTGGTAGTTGGCATTTAATTTATTTCACTCACGTTTAATTAATTTCCGTTGGCTGCATTTGATGGTCCTCACGGTTGTTTAACTTTCGGTCGCCGTCAAATTTTATAAAACTGATCAAATATGCAGAAAAAGCTCCAACTTCTGATACTTGAACAATAAAAAAACATATTTTCCTATAGTATGTTTGACACTATAAAATATAAGTACTCCACTTTTTATATAATTGATCAAACTTTTCAACTCTCCCAAAAATTGACTTTGACCACTACTAATAATATGAAAAAAAAAGTGAGTAATACTGTATTATCAAAATTAGGAGATTCATTCTCTCAAAGAAAAAACTAGGAGATTCCATTAGGCCAAAAAATAAACGCATCGTGTATCGAGCTTGGGTGGTGCCGCCACTCGTCACAGGACAAGAGCATCCATATATAAGAAAAGATTCTGCACAGAGACGCATGTGCTTCGAAGAGCGTCCCAATGCCACCAACGCAGGTACTTGGTTTAGGTCTGGTCCACCCATTCAGTCCGAATTTGAACGTGTGGGACTTTCGTGGCGTTTCAGTGTCCCGATTTATTTAGACCAACATGTTAGACTCGATCAAATTTAGACAATGGTTATGTTGACCTGGACGGACGCTTACAGCGGTCGTGTTCTGTCCGTCGGCTACTCGATGCCCATATATAAGTGAAGTATTAGTATTTAACGATAACTATTCATTAGATTAAGCTATACCAGTTACAAAAAGGCTGTTTGAACCCCAGTAGTCCCTCGCCTCCTGGTCGGCGAGCTCCCTCGCCGCAGCAATGGCAAATGCCTGGCGCTAGAGTTCTGTCTCAGCTGCAAGCAACTCCGCTGGAGAAGGAGCCAGAGCCGGAGCTGGAGCATCATTGGGGCCGAAGCCCAGCGCATGCGCGATCTGCACGGGGACGGCGATCGCCTCCTCCCCATCGTCCTGCTCCGGCCTATCCACCTCCTCCCCCTCCTCCTCGTCGTCCTTCGCCACCTCCGTCTCGTCGCCTTGACGAGAGCCCAAGCAGCCGCCGCCTCAGCGGCCATAGCCACGCACTCCTCCTTCGTCGCTAAGTCGGCGACGTGCTCATGCTGCGTCTCTTCCACATCACTGTGTGCTTTGGCAGCGTGGCGAAGTTCGCGGACGACGACCTTGGTGGGATCCTTGGCCACCTCCTCCAGCGTGGTCATGGACGCCTTGTGGCGGATCTCGCGAAGAGCCGCTGATGCGGCCTCCAAGGCCATCACCTCGTTTGCGGCGATATGGTGTATGTCGCGCACCGCCCATTGGGCGGCCACCATGGAGGTCGCCTCCACCACCCGCTCCAGCGCCGCCTCAGCCACATGGCCTTCCTTCTCGAAGGCCAACACCCGTGCCTCGCTCATACGCCTGGCTAGCAACGTGGCCTCGAGGTGGACCTCGTCGACCTCCACCTCCGGGAAGAGGGTGCAACACATCTCCCGAATTTTTGTCCAGTTGGCGATCATGCGGCAAGGCATGGCTGCTGGTGGCTGGTGCTTTCTCGGCTGCTGGTTTGCTCTTGCTTTGGGCTTGTTGTCTCCGCCACACCAGTGGCCATCTTTTATAGACCGTGACGAAGACGGGAAACGGCCGAGGAGGTGCGGAAAGTTTTCTGGCCACGCGCACGGGAAGCCGCCAACGCTAATAGCCGATGTCTCGTCGCTATTAACGTCCCATCACGAGGGTGTCAAACAGTGATAGCGGGAGGGAGACGAACAGATGACTCGGGCCGCTGGACGGGCTGGCCGGACTGGTGGGACCATGACTCAGACCGTTTAAAATGACTGACCGGTGGAGACTTGGTAAACCCATACTCACTCGATAGAAGAAGTATAAAAAGGTGAAGATTCGAGACTCCACCGGTAATTCAATTTTTTTTGGTCCTGGTCAGTTGAGGTTAACTAATGTACTAATTAACGACATGACATGTCATCGGCGTAAGTGCGCGCTTGTCTTCTCCTTTCCACTAGTTTAGTGTGCGTCGGACAGTGACCGGGCCGGGGTAAAACTGGATCTTGGTCCTTACCGGAAAGCTAAGCGGCAGGAAAGGACAGGGGAAATGGGCAATGTCGGCCGAGAGGCAGCTCTCGCGGTGCTGCCCGCCGCCATGTCGACCGAGCCGCAGCAGGGCGTCGCCGCCAGGATGCTCTACTTCCCGGCGGAGCTGCTGGACTGCCACGCCTGCCGCCTCCCCCTCAAGCCGCCCATCTACAAGGTGATAAATCTGTCCCCTTCCCAAGTTTCTTCCTTCCTTTCTTGGCAGATCCATTAATCCTCTTTCCAAGTTTCCTTCCCGAATCGCCATGCCATGAGAACGCGTGCGTGCTGAATCTTGATAATGGTTTGCAGTGCGAGGCCGAGCACCGGGTGTGCTCCACCTGCAGCGGCCTCCACGGCGAGGTCTGCACCAGCGCCCTCCTCCACTCCAAGATGGCCGACGAGTTCGCCGCCGCCGCCAGCGAGACGTGCGACTACGTGCGCTACGGGTGCGACGCGGGCGCCGTCGTGTACCACCTGGCCGCGGAGCACCGCCGGTCCTGCCCGCACGCGCCCTGCGGCTGCCCGGATGGTTGCGGCTTCTTCGGCTCCCGGCAGATGCTCCTCAACCACGTCTCCGGGCCCGACCACTCGCGCCCCATCATCGACATCCGCTACGGCCAGGAGTGGAAGCTCAGCCTTCCCCTGTCCTACCGCTGGTACGTCCTCCTCGGAGAAGTGGACCAGGCCGCTGCCGCCGCCGGCGCGGACAGGCACCGGAACGTCTTCCTCGTCTCCCTCGGCGAGCGCGGAGACACCACGGCGGTGTCCGTGGTGTGCGTCAGGGCGGACGGCGGCGCGCCCGAGGCGGCGCAGTTCTCGTGCAGGCTAGCCGTGGAGCACCCGGGCGACGGCACCAGGGTGATCTTCGAGTCGCCCCTCATGAGCAGCAGCTCACTGTCCGGCGGCGCGCCGGCGGCGGGCAATGTCAGGGCGTTGCCGGTGCCGAACGAGTACTTGTCCGGCGACAGCATACCCCTCAGCATCCACATCCACAAGCTGGAGCCTCCCTCCGCTGCTGTTCCTGACATTCCTACTGCTGTTCCTGACATTCCTACCGCTGTTCCTCTTCCTCCTACTACTCCGGCCGTCGCCACCCCTTCTCATCCCCATTCGGCCGCCGCCACCGTCACCCTTGCCCTCCACTCGCCAACAGGAGATCAGAGCAACAAGAAACGGAAGGCTACGAATCCCAGGAAATACAGTACACCTAACCGAAGCTGAGATGTACTTAGTATGATCGACTAGTGTCCCATGTCAGTTAGCTATCCTGTCATCTGCAACTAGTGAACTAGTGAACCTCTTTTAATCTGAACAAGTCCATGGTATTCAGTCTGAAATATGTATAATCCCCCTTGCCCCTGTTGCATGCATATCCTGCACATTATTTTGTGGTTACTGGCTCTGTTACGCATGGACTGAATGTTTTTCAACAAAGACGTCTGCACTACTACAATTTAGCACTTCAGGAAAACAGCATTTAAAAGCTCAGATTTGAAGGGGAAAAAAACATGTCGCCATAACTTCCACATCCACACTCAGATGACATTATCCATAGTTTATACCCAATATAACAAAACCAGCATGTGTGAATACTTGCCAATGTACTCCTATATAAACCAAAATGATATTTTCTCTATTTTGTCATAGTATTAACTCACATTGGTAGAATCCTCTAGCTATCTTGTTATATGCAACGCAACTAGTACCTCTTTTAATCTGATGACGTCCATGGTGTTCAGTCTGAAATATGTATAATCCCCTTGCTTTTGTTGCATGCATATCCTGCCCACGATTTTGTGGTTACTAGCTCTGTTACGCATGAACTTACTGTTGTTTCTTCAACAAAGGCATGCACTACAGTTTAGCACTTTAGGGAAATACCATTAAAAAGCTTCAGAATTGAAGAAAAAACATGTCGCCATAACTTTCACATCCACTCTAAGATGACATTATCCATAGTTTATAGCAATATAGCAAAATCAGTATGCGTGAATACTTGCCAATGTACTCTTATATAAACCAAAATGATCTTTCTCCTATTTCCTCATGATATTCCTTATCTCACATTGGTAGAATCCTCTAGCTACTAAGATATGTAAGCATATTAAATGTAAAGATGATATAATACATCTGATTGTGAGAAATGTATATTTTTTTCTTTCGTTTTGCTCAAATTGATCTGTACATTTTTATTGTAATTGTGTATAACAAACATTTTGCATGCTCATATTTAACTTCATAGTGAGATGGGAATAAGACAAATTACTCCACACATGTTTGACAAGTAATAAAAAATAAATTGTTCAATATAAATACCCACACATTTCCGAAAATGATATTATGCTCCACTAGTCATGGATACAGCAGGATCTACTTTTCTTCTCTGGTCTTGCTCTCTAAGTTCAATTAAAACCATAACATTTAACTCTGCGTATATACAAACCACCATTTTCTATGAAATGACTGGTATCGTTGCGCCCATAGTATTTATATCTAAGGACATGCTCAGAAACCTAAGTAGTGAGTTATCTTATCAATATACATGTTTGTCCTATGGTCACTCACATTTGTTCTGGTTGCAGATGAAGTACTTCCATATGCCTAATTCCATCATACGGCTTATAATCATAATAGCTCTTATTTTGCAGTAATTCAAAATGGGTCCTGAAGCACATGCTCTAAACAATATTATATTTGAAATGTCAAAGCAATCTTAAAATTTTAACACATGCTCATGTCCATGTACCATGATCTCACATTAAGTTTCAGGATAAAATATTTTTTTTGTAGAATGGTGTTGAACTAGAATCATGATGCGTGGCGGTTTTGACCTTCACCATTGGACACCTTGTGCTCCACAAATTCGATAGCCTAGGTCACTCTAAGAAAAGGGGTCCAATATGATCCAATATGCTGACCGGGCGAGAAACAAATAGGTGAAGACATAATTCACATATTTCTTTTGAGTGAAGAAACTAGTTCAACTTTAAGGGGAAAACTAGCTCAGATGTGAGTTGCTAGCGATGCACATTTTCCAATTAGAGGAGTGCATGAGCAAAGAAACCCAACGGGAGATTGAAAAAAAAGGGAGTGACAGAAGAGAAAAAAAGGGAGTGCAGTACAAAGGCCGTAATCAGAAAGGAGGCGAGATGTTCTCTGCTGTTGCCTATAGTCAGCGCCCTAGCGAGTGAGAGGCAATCAGTGAGGAACGTATAGTAACCTGGCGCATCTGAACAAGAAGACGACCTGCAGCTTCCGGCTGGAGAGGAGAGGAGAGGGCACGGCATCTGAACAAGAGATTGGATGTTCTCCCGGGTGTAAGCCCATGTTTTGACCATGATGGTTAGACTTTTTTGTGCATTCTTACCTTCTTGGATGTGTTGTTTTGGAGAACCGGTTTCGGCGTCTAGGTGTCATCACCACTTGTGGTGTTCTTGCTAGTGCGAGTCTTTAATTGCTTTGGTGGGGTATTATTTTTATCTACTTCTTTCGTTTTTTCGGCAGTGTGCATCTTTAATATCGAGACCTACTCTAGAATTTATGATGTTGCAGATAATTGGTATCATCTTGATAATAATATATTTCTTTATCGAAAAGAAAATGTCTCTCAACGGCTTGTACTTCGTCCCTGTTTGCAATTAAACTTTGCACATCTCGGATGACTGGATGACACTTGTCCATCCCTGTTTGTAATTCAAACTTTGCACAAAAGGACAGAAAAGAAAAGTCCAATACCATGCCAAACGAAGACCAAGAAGAGAAGATGCTCCTCAGGAGACCACAAGCACCGAGTGTTCACAACAAATCTTAGGGCATCTTCACCGGGCCAACGCATCCCTTCCAAGCGTGTACAAACTCGTCCGCGTGGGACTTACACGGCGTCTCAACGGCCTGACCCATCCGGACAAACGCATCTGGCTCGACCCATTCGTGCATCTAATCTAAACAGTCGAAGTCGCGCGCATGGTCGCGAGCCACCGCCATGCGCGCCGCCTTCCTGCGGTCTTCCGTCGCCTGGTTCGCCAGGGCCTTGTCCATCTCGGCGGCCTAGTGGTCCCCCGCCTCCTGGTCGGTGAGCCAAGTGGTCCCTCGCCTCCTGGCCTCCTCCCTCACCATGAGCAACTCACTGAGAAGGAGCCGAGCGAGCGCCGGACGAAACACCATTGGGCGAAGCCCAACGCTTATCTACAGGGACGGCGATCGGCGCCTCCAGCTGGTCCACCTCCTCCCCCTCCTCTTCGTCGTCCTCCGCCACCTCCGTCTCCTCACCATCGACGAGACCCCACACGACCACCGCCTCAGCGGCCAGAGCCACACACTCCTCCTCCACCGCCGAGTCGGTGACGTGCTCACGCCGCGCCTCCTCTTCAGCGTCGCTGCGTGCTTTGGCGGCGTGGCGGAGCTCACGGACGAAGACCTTGGAAGCCTCCTCCAGCGTGGTCATCATTGCGTCGTGGCGGATCTCGCGGAGAGCCGCTGATGCGGCCTCCAAGGCCACCGCCTCCTTGGCGGCGACGTGGTGTATGTCGTTCACCGCCTATTGGGAGGCCATTGTGGCCATCGCCTCCACCACCCGCTGCAGCGCCAACTCGTCGACATGGTCTTCCTTCTCGAAGGCTAGCACCTGCGCATCGCTCATGCGCCGGGCCAACAACATGGCCTTGAGGTGGACCTCGTCAACCTCCATGCCCGGGTAGCGCGAGTGGCACATCTCCCGGATCTTCGTCCAGTTAGCGATCTTGCGGCGAGGCATGACTGCTGGTGACTGACGCTTTTTCGGCTGCTGGTTTGCTCTTTCTTTGGGGCTTGTTGTCTCCGCCGTGTCGGCGGCCAGTCTTTTATAGACCGTGACGGAGGCAGGAAACGGCCTAGATGCGCGGGAAGTTTTCTCGCCGCGGGAAGCAAGACGCGCGCGGAAAACGATGACGGGAAATGCCGGTCGCACGAGAAGTCGCCGGTGCTGATAGCCGACGTCGCGTCGCCATTAATGTCCCATCGCGCGGGTGTCAACCGGTGACAGCGAGAGGGAGACGGACAGATGGGTCAGGCCGTGAGCCGCTGTCAGCAGGACAGGCCGGACCCCGTCCCCATCGATCGCGGTCCGATCCAAACAGACAGAAATGAACCATCTGGGTCGACCGAATGGGTCGTCCATGTGGAGATGCCCTTAGTAACCTTTTCTTGGCGCGCGCGCGCGCACACACACACACACAAAAATCATAGTAAGTGTGCACCAACATCATTTTACAAAACGTACATGCGCACAAGACTCCCATAGGTTTCAGGGAGTGGATACGACCTGACTGTGTCCTAGTGAAAATCAATTCCAACAGGGAAGATTAGTGGTTTATAGCAGCTGATGCATAACAATCCAGCAAACCCATGATCCTGAAACCGATTCTAGAGGGAATGGCATGTTTAGAGGGATTAGTGCTTGTTCATGGTTGTTCTGTCTGCGCCAAGTGTCTTTAGTTTCAGATAACGTTAGTTCTCTTACGGAGCTGGAGCATATGTCCAAATGAACTTGTATGATGATTCTGAATGACATGAATAACCATCTACGATGATGTGTTGTTTATAAGTATGAAAATAGGGATCTGATGGAAAAATTGCGTAGAATCTAGAATTAGGATATCCTGATTGTGAATGATAAGAAGAATCAGAGCCTTGGCAAGGCAGCAGCGCAACCGGCCGGGCGGCCAGACCCCAAAGTCCAATGTACGGGAGGTGAGATGAGGCGCTCAACGCTCCTCCACCCCGAGAGGCCGAGACGAGACCGAAACCTCAGCCATGGGAACCAGAGATTTGGGGTGATCGTGGTGTTCAGGGAACCAGAGTCTGGTCTCAACGGCTGTCTCGGCTCTCCACGCCCATATAATTCAGGGAACAGGAAAAATCAATGTTGGCAGATATATGAATTAACGGAAGTATCGCAAGCTCTGTGAGATTCAGCCGGCACCAGTGTTTATTTATATACATGACCAGCAAAACAGATTCTAACAGGAGAATACACAAGGAGACATCGCAGACTTGTATTACAATCTTTAGCATGTGAACAGCAGCATGGCGTATATGTTGTAAACTTGTAATATCCCGGAATTGCTCTGAGATGTCAGAGCTCCTCCTACCTGGTAACAGTGAAGTTTTCAGGGAGCTCAGGCTCCACTCCAACTTGATATACCTTTGGTGTGCACACTGCAGGTGTTCCGATGATATACCTTGGTAAGGCAACAGCGCACCCGGCTGGACGTCCGGACCCCAAAGTTCAACGGGACGTCAGATGAGGCGCTCACGTACGGTACTTTGCTCACCGCTCCTCCACCTCGAGAGGCTGAGACGAGACTGAAACTTCAGCCATCGGAACAAGAGATTTGGGTTGAGGTAGGCTCCGCTATATATGCAGCGATACGAATAAACAGAGAACAAGAATAAATCAATGGTGCCATATATATGAATCAATGGAAGTATTGCGAGCTGTGTAAGAATCAGCCACAACAATATTTATTTATATACATGACCAGCAAAACAGATACTAACAGGAGAAATACACAGGAAGGAGACATTACAGACTTGTATTACAATCTTTAGCACGTGAACAGCAGCAGACGTCAGAGCTCCTCCTATCTGGTAACAGTGAAGTTCTCAGGAACCTGAGGCTCCCATCCATCTTGTAATACACAAGAAGGAGACATTACAGACTTGTATTACAATCTTTAGCATGTGAACAGAAGCACAACACAGGTTGTAAACTTGTAATATCCTCTGAGAAGGCAGAGCTCCTATCTGGTAACAGTGAAGTTTTCGGGAAGCTGAGGCTCCACTCCAACTTGATATACCTTTGGTGTGCACACTACTACAGGTGTTCCGGTGATATCCCATGGCTCATCATCCAGCACCATGCTACAGAGCACGGGGAAACCCTCCAGCAACTTCAGCTTCGGGCAACCCTTGATGGAGATCTTTCGTAACTTGGAGAAGCCACTGATCTTCTTGAGCTCGGGGCAGTAGAGCACGTCGAATTGCACAACGGAGGGGAAATTCTCCACAGATTCTAGGATTCTGAGTCTGTACAGGTGCAAGGTTCTCAAGTTATACCTGTTATGGCTAGCAAGTCCTTGGGGAAGACATCTCAGCTTGCAGTCTTGAATATAGAGTTCCTCAAGGGCAGACATGGCCATGGCTTTGCCCTGCTCCTCCTCCCAGTCCCACTCCTTCCATCGAGGCAACGCAAGCATCACCAATTTTCTCAATTTTGGGAACGGTCTAGTAACAACGGCACCTTCATCTCCACTGGCCAGGCTCTGAAAGTCAGGACCGACAACCTCGATGGATAGAGCATATTTGATCTGTACCTCTTCCAAATTGAGCATCCCACACAAACCATTAGGTAGTTCGTTGCAGTTGGACAGATACCACAGACAAATAAACCTCAAGCTCCTGAAGGCAACAGCTATTGGAGCTTGCATCCAAATTGGTGGTCGACGACCAAAGTATCTTGACAAGAATAAATCCTCCAAGGAAGGTGGAGGGCACAACCCATTGAATACTTCCTCAATTCTTTGCCCCTCCTCCTCTGTAGTTTGTTCCTCTTCTCCCATCCCCACATTCTCATCATATCTGTAACAGTGCAACTCCAAATAGACTAGACTCTTCTTGTTACTGATCATGGCCCTTGCAGCTGTTGAACTATCAGGCACATTTTCTAGATAATATATTGAAAGATTCCTCAGATCACAAAGAGGTCCTAACTCTTCTAGACTACACCAATCCCCATGCATCTTTGCTGGGAACCAAAAGATTGCCGTCAGTTTTTTCAAGGAACTGAACCCCATTGGTACATCATCAACATTGGACCCATCTAATGCCAAATATCTTAAGCGCTCTAGCTTTGTAATGCTGTCAGGAAGCTTGTTGAGACTCATACAGTGGAGGAGCGCTATGTGCTCAAGGAGCTTCATCTTATGGATGTCTTCTGGCAGTCTAGATATATCTAACCCTTTGAGTCTCAGGAACCTTAGGTGCCTCAACTGACACAAAGAATCAAGGATCCTATCAGAATTGGCAGATTCTATACTTAGTACCCGTAAACCAGCAAAACTAGCCAATAGACCACTAGGCTTAATGCTACATTTTAGCATTAATGTTCTCAGTGATTGTAGATTTTCTAGGATTCTCCACTCCAGTATTGAATCTTCTAGTGTTATAGACAGACGACGTACTTTTTGGGTTGACAATAGAAGATTTCTAATGTCAGTTTGGTCCTTCTGAACCACAAGCGCTTCTTCCCTGGCCACAAACTGAGCAAAGGAACAAACAACATCGTGCATGCTATAGGTGTACAGGTTGTCATATGAATCAAGCTCCAAAAGATTCCTATTGACCAACTCTTGGTGGTACTCAGTTCCTATTTCTTCTAGATCATGTTGGTCTGATTCTGACCTCTGGCCACCTTGAATAAACCCTTCACTTATCCACATGCTAATAATTGTATTATCGCTAGGTGCTGAACCCTTGGTAAAAAGTGAGTAATATAGAAAGCATTGCTTCAACTCTGGAGATAAATCATCATAGCTCAAGTGTACCGAGGAGTTCAGTTCCTCATGCAACCCATTTTCTTTCCATGCAATAATTTTTTTCATAATATTTTCCCACCCAAGTTTGCTTGGGCGCCTTGTGCTTAGAAGTCCTCCCATCACTTTAATAGCAAGTGGTAAACCATCACATTTTCTAATAATCTGCATCCCGATATCTTTGAGATGATCAAAAGCACTCTCACCGATAACCTACCAACAATATAGAGTACTTAATTAAGGCAAGATTTCTATAGTTGCACATGCACATATTCATATTCATATTCATATTTTCTGAGTACATTAGTTTAAAACTAAACAAAGGTAACCTAACACCATGTATTACTAATGTAGTGAACTATGATAACAACACTTCTAATAGAGTTGACTTCGGAGAAAAAGAATAATGTGTGGTATCCATAGATATAATAAAATTGCTGAACACATTAAAGTGTGGTTCCATATTAAATAGAAACTGATTTCCCTAAAAACTTTTTGCTACCACCAAATATAGGGAAATCACTAGAAATAATAACCCACAAACATAGAAAACAAGGCAAAATAAATTTAAATGAACATATAAAATATTCACAAAACTTTAGAGCTAAAAATGACACATAATTGTTTTTGAAAGTTATATTTCTATATTGCAAGAAAATGGTCAAGTTGGGTTTTTAGAAAACTCATACTATATTCATCAATCAGACTAAAGGCTTGTAAATTATGTTTTCATTTTTTATTTAAATATAATTAACCTATCGATAATTTTGTTGACGGACCCAAAATAACGTTACCGCTGATCCCCATGGTAGCCACACCGCATTCACACACAACACCTCCCTTCATCCCTCTCTCTCTCTATATATATGTGCATTCTTGGGGTAAGAGCATCTCCAATCGCCCCCCCCCCCATACGGCGTCCGGTGCAGCCTGATTTTGGGCCGGATGGAGGTGGGATTGGGCACTAGCTCCCAGTCATATGCACATAAAATTTTTGGAATTTATTTATTCGGCCATTTTATTACATGGTTGAAAAATGAAATTAGTCATAATCTTGCCTAGTCCTATAGTACACGGTTTCGGGGTCGTCGTTGTCGCTTGGCGCGCTCGGCTAGAATATGTCTCCTTCCGCGGTTTGATGCGGGTAGAGGAGACCGTGGCCGCAGTGCTGCAAAGGGCCCACTATGTCGCCCTCCATGTAGTACAAGGAGAGCGCATGGCCGCTTTTGCCCGTGAACTCCTCCGGTCGCCAAAGTGCCCGAGCCTTGCGCGACCACGTGGCATTCGGAGGCACCGCCACTCCGGCCTCGGGAGGGACGCCCAAAGGTGGGTTGCCCGGTTAACATCGCCGCATTCGCTCTGCCCATACTTAGACTCCGCGGTGGCTGAAAGTGCGGGTACCGTAGGCGAGGGTGATCTCCGTCGACGATGTGGCGCATCACACCGGCGAGGGTCTGGTTCGCCCACCACAGCTGCCGGCCGGCTTCGTTGTGATTCATCGGAGGAGGGCCGTCGCCCTCGTACCTGAAGATCTCTGTTTCCCGCCGATTGGCGAAGAAGGTGGTCCAGGTCACGATGTTGTCGGGGGCACCAATTGGGATGCAACCTCTGCTCCGGCGTGAGCTCGACGTAGTAGTGGCTCATGGGGCTGCCCGACGGACGGAACCTCGAGGCATAGGGGTGACAGGCACCCTCCCTCGGCGACATCGATCCATGAGAGGATAGTCACTAGCCCGGCGGACATGGATAGCTGGAGGCGCGCAATGCCTTCGTCTCCTCGAGGGCGAGATAGGCCCAGTGCGGGGTGTCCATGGTGAGAGGGATGTGTGGATCTGTGGATGGCAATGGCTGCCGCCCAAGATATAGCGGGAAAGCTGGGCGGGAAGAGTTGGAAAGGGCGGGAATGAAATGGTGCGTCGACGCGTGGCCAAACGACGGGACTCGTCGGCTCTGGAAACAAAGCACCTATCTCATTGCCAAGGCTGGCCCGCGTTGTTTTCATCTCCATGCAGCACCCCGCTAGCCCCTATGGGTTGGGTTCGGCCTGGGGCACCCGGCAACAAAACGGGCTACGCCGGCGCCAAAAAATAAGGGGGGGATGTTGGGCGTGATTTTCAATGCCGGAGCCCCCATAGCCCTTTAGGGGGGCTTTAGGGGCCCCGAGTGGAGATGCTCTAAAGGATTAGTGCCAAATCGTAGAATTACTTCTGAAACATATACCTTATTGTACGTTAGGCACTTGAAAGCATGCTGCAAATTACTCTCTATGTTTCGGAATTGTAATAGTTTCAGGTTTGCCTGAGTTAAACTTACTTCAAATTTGGTCAATTTTATAGAAAATATTATGGTTAAAACACCAAATTCATTTTATTAAGTTCATCATAAAAAATGTGTTGTAGTAGTATTAAAAATGTTGATATAATTGTGTATCTTTCTATTCAAACTTCAAACTAGCTTAACGGTTAACTTGGAAAACCCTTAAAACTATCGTACAACCATAAAGCATAGAGAGCTCTCTAAATTAACATGTAGTGAAGAGTAAATTAATTAGTTTGACTGTGTATATTAGTACTGAGCTACTGACCTCTGGCTCCGGCAACTGTTTCTTGAGCAATGACCAAGCATCATCATTGTCTAGTTTCCTGACACGGAGTAGGTCGCCGCTGGAGGCTCCCATCCTCTGAACAACATCTTCCATTCTGGAGGTGACCAGGACACGGCTGCCCGGTTGTGTACAACTGGCGTTAGCAGCGGGAACATGGAGTATGTATTTCCATGGTCCATCGCTCCATACATCATCCAAAACCAGCAGGAACTTGTTCGCCGATAGCGCCTCGATGAGAGTCCGCTCGAGGATGGACTCATCCTTCTCTTCGTGGTGCTTCCCCCCGGCGTGGGTGATGGCGGATCTTAACAGCTCTACCTTGTCGAAGTGTTGAGTGACGCTCAGCCATATCTTTGTTTTGAACTCATCCTTAATGACCTCGCTTGCAAAGATCTTCTTGGCGAGGAGGGTCTTACCCATGCCGCCCTGCCCAACGATGGCTAATACCTTAAGGTCTCTGCCATCCTGGGTGATCAGCTTCTGCACAAGCTTCTCTGTGTCCCTCTCGATGTTCTCCCCCACAACTTCTGACGCATTGAACCCCGCCGTCATCTTTTTGCTCTTAATATGAGCTGGATCTGTGAGCTTACTCCGTTCCTCATAGGAGCCGAGGTTGATGAAGTTAAGCTTGGTGGCATCCTTGCGGATGTTTTCCAGATCCTTGTTGAGCTTCTTGATGCGGATGCCTGTCTCATGGGCGAACATGGGGTTCCTCAGGCAGAACACCAACGGCTGGAAGCAGCCCTGTAGCTTCTTCTTCATTTTCCCTCCAATAGAAGTTGGACGGCGTGAGGATGAGGCACCGCCTATTTCTTCACTCTTCTCTGGTCTCTCCATGGCCTCGAGCTGGCAGAGCTCAAGGATGTCGGTGGCCTCATACATGACGTCCTTGAGCTTCCCCACCCACGCCTTGACGTTCTTGTCGGTGATGCGTCTTCTTTCGGCGTCGGTGAGGTAGTCCTGAAGGTGTACGACGTTGTTGTTCAGCTTCTGAATCTCGGCTTCAACGCCCAGCAGCATGCTTAGTTCTTCTTCCGCCATGTCAGCGATCATCTTCTTCACATACGGCGCCAAAGCATCCAGGACAACCGCCATGCCTCCTGCACTCAAGTTAATCATAGTACAAGTTGTTAGCATGCATAGACATTCTACTTAGAAGCGAATTAGTGGCGGATACTTAAGCTGTTCTCTCAAGTAAATGGCCCCGACTTAGTAGTACTGCACATACTAAGTTAAAACAAGTAGTAAACTGTTTAACTGTTCGAGCCAGATCTGCTCCGAAAGGTCTAAATCCAAGACTACAGATCTGCTCGTTCTTCACGGCTTGAGGTTTGGGCGTCATGTGTGGCAACATGAGGCAAAGAAATTCTTCCAAAGAAGCCAAGAAATTAATGCTCTGGGTGGGGAGTCTTCTCCAAAGGAGCCAGAAAGTTAATCGTGCAAACTAGAGATTTAATTAACACAGTGGCTATTATTATTTACAGCTGAATCAGAATTTTGCTGGTGCTATCAACCTCGGTAAAGGGTCATCAACGCACCAATAGGGTGTCAAATGAAATCCCATCAAAATCCTATCTTTAGTTTATTTATCAAAATTTAATTTAATTTTTAATAAAAAATTACACTAGATTTTAGGGTTTGCTTCGGTGTCCCCATAGGGCAAAGCTTGATTGTAAAACCGGTTTTTTGGGAGTTCTAGGTGAGTACCGGTTAAGATTTGGACTGTCCCATATATTGTATTTGTATACTATTTAGGGGCGGTTTGTATAGGACGACCCAAGAAAAAAATAGATACAGGTCCCATGTTCGTTGATCTTCTTCTTTCACGTTGTAATCGATTCCGTTACATGATGAGCTGATCTCCTATACATGTATCTCCATATTATACTCCTCTCAAAACAGGCTTTCGCGCCGCTATATTAATATAGCAACCACATGTACATCAGAACGGGCAACGCCCTACAGAAAAAAGAAAAGAAAGGAAAAAGAAAAAATGCCAACAACGGCAGTTTGACTACACAAAGATGGATCGCAACCGCTGCGCCCTCCGACTTTGTCCAACCGCACGCCAAGCACTCCGAACGCCGCACACAAAGCAACACCTTCAAGAAGGATACGACGATGTCGACGTTGTTGCCCGGGCAGATCCTAGGGTTTCCCCTGGTACGCGGAGGTCAGAGGAGAAGGGTACCCGACGCCCTTTAGGAAGGCAAGGTGGCGCTCGCAAGCGTCGCCGCATCGTGCCGGGCGACCGTCAAGGATTTCTCCCGACCCCCCAAAACCCCCTACCCCGAACGAATCCAAGCCTATCACCCAACCATCCACCCACGAGCTTGCGCCACCACGGTCTTGACTCCATCTTCGTTGTCTCACTGTGAATCGCCACGAGGCCTAGAACATGGGGATAGGACCATAGCCGAAACTAGGGGTAGCAGCACCACAGCCGAGCGGGAGGGAACTGCCTCCACCACTGACGCGGTAGCCGGCCGGACGCCGACCAGAAGCAAACCGCACCCGTCAAGCCGGGCCCGAGTTAGGGTGTGAAGCTCGCCGCCACGCTGCAGAAGCCGGCCGACGGCGTCACCACCACACCAGGACCACCGCCTTCCAACCCAACTCCGGAGGGAGCATCACGCAGTCCAGCCCGCCGAACCTAGATGGAGCCCAAAGGGCCCAGATATGGGCGAAGGACGCCAAAGACGACCAAGGACTCCCTGCCACCAACGGCATACGTAATCTCCGTATTATACTCCAGCCACGTATGCGTACAACCTTATGCATATGGATCAAAACGACCAGACTGGATCTAGATCAAACGTGAAACCCACCCAAAAACGCGGAGAGTGCTAGATTTTAGCAAATGGATTAGAAATAGGATTTTGATGAAATCCTACTTAACATCGCTATGCATGCATATATATAACTAATAAAAATATGGCAGATTTGCGCGGCTCCAACCTTGTGGCCTGTGATATTCGCCCCGACGTCGCCCTTGCCGTGCTAGCTGCTCCGGCGGTCGTCGCCGGCGGTGAGAGACAGAGGTGGAATTGAGTGAGGATTGATTCACGTACGTTCTATCTCCTGTAAAGCTGTGGGCTGCATTTGTTAGCAGCTATTTATAATTCCCCTGCGCTGGGGTGGGGTGCCGTGCAGGTGTAATAAACTTCCTCCCAAGCAAAGCGTCTGTCTCTGATGATCCACGGAATACCGAGACGGCGGAGCAGAACACGGTAGGCATCTCATCTCAACCAAAGGGAGACGGCAGGAATGTCGACCTTGCCTGCCACGCCTCACTTTGCAGCATAAGGGATCGGATTCCAAAGGGAGATGGAGTACGTATTCAGCGGTACTCAAAGGGAGAAATGAATAGGACTCCCTCCGTTCCATATTATTCCCTGTATTTTGTTTAATCAAAGGGAGAAATGAATAGTACGTAATGTTTGAACATGCATAAACTATAAAATATTAATATCTACAATTTCAATTATGGATAATATCACTGGTAGAAAACACCCCATGTGTCCCGGTTGGTAAGGCGTTAGTCCTTGCCCAACCGGGGCAATCGGACCTAAAGTTCGAACCTTTAGTCCCATTCTGCACCAACCGACAAACATTTTGCATATTTTGTTGCAGCGGCAGCATTTTCGCCACTTTTTGTGCCGCAAGAGAATTCATTTAGGTTGTTTTATTGTTTATTTAGTGTTTTGCACTTATCAATGAAGGAACCTTATATTACACAAGATCATCATGACAATATTACATTCAATACACGGATCGAGTTCATGCACTACATACAAAAGTATTCCCTTGTCTATACACGGACCGAGTTGCTATTTTTACAATCCCTATTGTCTATACACAGCAGTACTCCCCTTCGGGTCTAGGACTTCGCATCCAAGAATCCGCCAATTCCTCCTGAATTGCTCGTGACGATCCTTTGGCGTAAGACCGTCCCGTAGACGCTCGATCTAATTTAAAAAGGAGTCCTATATGAATGAAACTAAACACAATTTGTTTGAAAATAAAACTATAGAAATTGTTTACATACGTGAGTTGCTCTAAATTTCTGCCCTTCTCATCGCACGTCCGGATGAACTCGCAAACATAGTATCCACAGAGATTGTTACCTGGTCCTGTGTCGCACTTCACAAGAACATAGTTCAATCAAAATAATAATCAAGCATGATAATAATCGTATCAAAACTAGAATCAAAGATATGCGGATATAGCTAGTGGTGCTTACATTTAGTGGTTGAAATGTAAGCTCCTCTTTCCAAACACCCTAGCCTTGTTGGTGAACTGCTTTCCAGCGCTGCCGGCGAGAAAAACGAATAAAATAAGTTCTTAAGTACTTGATATCATAAAATTCACGAACATTGCCGATATAGTGTCGTAATGATTAGAATTACCGGAGAAGTATCTGCATGTCCTTCCACGTCTCAAGGGGTTTATGTTTTGAGTCCATGACTAGTACACGCCCTTTGTCAAGTTGAATGATTAACAGAATATAGTGGAAGCTGCGAATGCATAACTAATCAATTATATACTTAACATCGAGTTAGCGAAATAGAAAGTGTATACAAGACAATAACACTCACTGGAAGTTGTAAGGAAAAAGTATTTCCCTTTTGGTTTCTTGAAACCTTAACGCGTGTACTATATTATCCTCCGTATCCTGGGGGCTTATTTTGAGATTAGCTTCATGAACCCAATATGGGTCAATGAAGCCAATATCATAGATTTGTCCTCTGCTGCATTCGAGAATCTTCATTCTGCATATTACAATATGATTATATACATGCAATAAACAAAGTGAGATAGCTGGAGACTAAGTTAATTACAGAATTAGTACTTACAGACAATAGGCACTGATGAGCGATTTGTCCAAGGCGTCTTGATTGAATAATTGAAATAGCTCATTAAATTCAATGGATATCATGTCATCACTTTCTTTCCCATGATGCTTTTTGTAACCCTCAAGACTATCCGCTAGCGGCCCTTGTGGCGTGCATGTACCAGTTATGCAATCTTCGCATTTTGTTGAAAGATTATTTACCTCCTCGGGTTTGACGAGAGGTTTGCGTCTTGGTATTTGTATGCTACTTCACTCACGGGAAGAACTCTAATCGATAAATCTGGCAATACTCATACCTTGAGCAGCAGCTTCTCCAGACAGTAACTACCTGGATCATACCGCTCTTCGCCCCATATTTGCTCGACCCCACATTGGTTTGAGAAATCACCTTGAGAGGCGCAAGTCTGTTTTGCTTGTTCTCCGATCTGGGCAACAGATTTCCGCTTCAAGATCGCTCTTGAGGCTTTTGTCTGCATGTGACTTGAGAATAGAACGCTCATAGTCCGATGACAGCTTTGGCTCGGGTTGATGAAGAGTCTTTAGCATTTTCAACACTTTGGCTTTTTCTTCTTTGGTCGGGAACTCGGCTCTTCGCCGCCTCATTTAGCTTAAAACGCTGCTTCGCATCAACGATCGCCGTCTCCTCTTCAAGATTATAAGCTCTCTTGGGAGGAACCGTTGGTACTTTTGGAAGAGGCTCTTGTTTACGTTTCGATAATCGCTACGACGATGGCAGAGACGCTTACGCTTTTTATCCCGAGGCGGCGATGGCTCGCGGCGATGGCTGCACCGGAGATTGGTGAGGCGACGGAGCGGGTGAGGCGACGAAGACGGCTGCCCAGCGGCGACGACCTCGCGGAGACGGGTGAGGCGGCGAAGATGGCCTTGGCGTGTGATTTGAAGCACGATACAATCCTTGACCATAGAATGGTGACGTTTTTTGCGTCACCAAGCGATCACATCCCTTCACCAAGCAGGTAGTGAAGATCCAAAACCTCAAAGGTGGGCATGATTTCATCCACGCCGACAACAGCGTAGCCCTCCGGAACCGGACGACCGTGGTAAGTTGGTGTGGGTCCAATTGGTAAGGCATAGCCGACCGCCACCTTCATTGATATGTTCACAACTTTGACATGTAGCTCGCAGGTGTCATCTCTGATATCATCCTTTGGGTAGCCAGAGCCATCGTCGGCATCATCGGCATCGCCATTGTCATCACCGGGACCTCGGTGGAAGCCACACTGCTTTTCGATTATTCGATAGGCGGTAGCATCGAATGCGGTGTCTTTCGAGATGGGGCGCCGTAGTACTTTGCTCTTTAAGTGAGTTAATTTCATCTTGTTGTTGCTTTAATCGTTCTTCAATTAAATGCATTCGCTTTTCTCGACTTTTCGCTTCAAGCTGCCTGCCTTACTCCTCGACTTCTATCAGATATTTCTTCCTCTCTTGAAACCAGTCCTCCATGATTGGGAGCCTATTGTGCCTCGTGTTCGTCCATCATGTTCCTTATTTCCAAGGCGGTGTGAGCTCATCATTCTCTCTATCGGAATGAAGTCCCCATCTTTAAGCCTTTTTGCTTTCTCATCCTCTCGATTGGCAAGGGTCTTCTTTATGTCGTATGGTATATATACACCTCCTTCCGAGTCCAACGTGCCCCCATGCCCGTAAAACCAATTCCTTGCACGTTCTACCCAATCGTCTGCCTCGGGGTGATATTTTATCACGCAGTTCGCTCAAGTTTCTCCCACTTAGGAATGCCACCAGCCACCTTGCCCCATAGTATGGTGATACTTCTTGTTAGCAAGATTCACTTATTCGTTTTACATTTTCTTAGCTTTTTCGATTTCTTGTATTCCACAAACTCATCCCGAATGGTTTTATCTTCTCAAACCGAATATTCTTGAAATCGAGTCTTTTTCACGACATAGTCAAGGTGCAATCTTTTTCCAGTTGGTGAAACATGGGCCATCTTCTTCAAAGCCCACTCGACCTTAGCCTCCATGGCTCTCCCATGTTGTGGCGTCCTCAATGGATCCTCCGCATTTGGATCCAAATTTCTATCTTCGGTAGTTTGAAATTAACCATGAGCCTCTTCCACGAAATCTTTGGCGTGGTTAGGGACAAATAAACATGTTCCTCTTCATCCGCATTAGCAGGCCTATTACAATTTCTAATGGTGATCGGGATTAAGTCCCTAACGACATCCGCATTGTGCCACAAATTTGGTTGCGACAACCGAGCCGCTTGCCCGCCGTCTGCTGCAACATCTTCGATCCTGAACCTCTCATGGTCTTCCAACTTTTTGGTTGGGCCTCGCCCTCCCTTTTCAGTAGATTCCTTCGATTCGGAGGGCTAAAAGAAGAAAGATCGCCGTTACTATTTCTATATAGATAGCAGATGATTAATTAATGAATTGATTTATATTACATGCACCTTGCCGGAGCGTCTTCTCGATTACACAAGGCATCGCCTTCTCTCGCGAAGGCAACACCTTCAACCTCAAACAAGTTGTCTACTCCGTAAAGAGGATCACCTCACCGAGTTGTTCGAAACGTTGATACGTCTAAATTATCTTCCCCACGGATCACACCTTGGATCAACTCTTCCTTTTCTTCGTCTCGGCGTGTGGATCCATATTTTACGCATAGGTGGAAAACGAATAAGTCAAAGCGGCTAAAGGAGAAAGTTAAGGAGAAACCGATATATACATACACAATAATAAAAATGAAGAGAAACCTAAACCTAGCTACAAAAGGAAACCGTAGTAGATAGGTAACTCTAGCTAAAATCAATCGGTTATCAATATTCCGGAGTTCGAGGGTGTAACCTAGTTCGGAGAAACCTCCGATGCATATGAGGGGAACCCACATGCACCTAAGGGGTATTAATGATTCCTTATCTAACCACGGATCGGCAATGTGAATCAGGTGCAGGGCTACCCACATTGACCGGTGGGCGAAGACCAATAATACCAAACTAATTAATAAACCTAATAATACCTAACTAATAATAAACCTAATAATCTAAACACCAAAAGAAAGGGAAACAATCAACACATGGCATCGATGCAATGCTCAAGCAAGTATGATGATATGACAAGTTAATTTGCATTGAATGTAACCCTAAGACATGCTCGACGATTTAATCGGGTTCTGACGGTGAAAACCCTAACTCGGGAAACTCCGGAACATATGAGAGGGTGCATTTGTTCTTCTAATTATACTTGTCATTTAAATTGTTGAACAATGCATGATTATAGGATAAATAGATAGGTTTCATTTTTCTGAACAATTTGATATATTATTTGTATTTTCGACTTATAAATAAAAAGATATTGAATTTACAAGTTTATATCAATTTGGAATTAAAAAGGCAAATATTTTTACACCGGGCGCCCCTACCCATCGAGAAGGCAGATGGGCCCTGTGCCACATCAGCTGCCACACGAGCACGAGTGACGGCCAAGACGTCAACCGCGGCGAGCTCGAGCGGCGGCGGCGATATGAGAAGGGCCTGGACGCGGATGGGCGCGTTAGAGAGCGCGATCTGAGGAGAAAGGAGGTGGCGCCCTTGTTGGTCACCGAGGCGTCGCCTCCGCCGAGCTCGGCGGCGGCGTCCGGGCACACGCGGAGAGGAGTATAGGAGGAGAGGGAAAAAGACCACCGTGAGGATCAAGCTGCTCACCAGAACACGGAGGTGGTGGCGGCGAGGCGAAAGCACGGAGACGCCGAATCGGAGAGGCGGCGGACGGAGCTTCAATCCAGCGATTGAGGTCACGCGCGAGGAAAGTAGCAGGGCGCGTGGACGAGGCGTGGCCGGCGATTAAGCGGTGGCGGCTTCGGGCAGGCTTGGCGTAGAGGCTGTGCGCCGTGAAGCTGAGAAGTGAGATGGGAAGAAGAAGAGGCGAGCCAGATTATAAACGAATGGGTCATTTGTCGGTTGATGGCTCCAACTGGACTAAAGAGATACGTCGGTTGGAGCCACCAACCGGACCTATACTCCACTTTTTTTTCCAATTTTCAAGAATCGGAGGGCGCGAAGGGATTTAGTCCTTGGTGGCTCCAACCGAACATATTCTGCTTTCAAAAAAATTCGTGTTTTCTCTCCGTTCCTTTATTTTTTATTTTGGGGTTTAAATTTGTATTGTTTTTAAATGATAATTAATTTGGAATTTAGAAAAACTTTAAACATAAAAAGTGTTTGGATTTGAATAAATAATTAAAACCATTTTCTTTTAAAAATAATTAATGTAACCATTTAAAATATGAACCATTTACAATTAAAATGAATTAACTTTTTTTTTTTTATCAATTTGGAATTTAGAAAAACTTTAAACATAAAAGTGTTTGGATTTGAATAAATAATTCAAAACCATTTTCTGTTTAAAAATAATTAATGTAACCATTTAAAATATGAACCATTTACAATTAAAAATGAATTAACTTTTATTTTTTTAATATCAATTTGGAATTTAGAAAAACTTTAAACATAAAAAGTGTTTGGATTTGAATAAATAATTCAAAACCATTTTCTGTTTTAAAAAATAATTAATGTAACCATTTATAATGAATTAATTTATATTTTTGAATATTAATTTGGAATTTAGAAAAACTTTAAACATAAGAAGTGTTTGGATTTGAATAAATAATTCAAAAACATATTCTATTTTTAAAAAATAATTAATGTAACCTTTTAAAATGAATTAACTTATATTTTTGAATATTAATTTGGAATTTAGAAAAACTTTAAACATAAGAAGTGTTTGGATTTGAATAAATAATTCAAAAACATTTTCTGTTTTAAAAAATAATTAATGTAACCATTTAAAATATGAACCATTTACAATTAAAAATGAATTAACTTACATTTTTTTAATATCAATTTGGAATTTAGAAAAACTTTAAACATAAAAAGTGTTTGGATTTAAATAAATAATTCAAAACATTTTCATTTTAAAAATAATTAATGTAACCATTTAAAATATGAACCATTTACAATTAAAAATGAATTAACTTATATTTTTTAATATCAATTTGGAATTTAGAAAACTTTAAACATAAGAAGTGTATGGATTTGAATAAATAATTCAAAAACATATTCTATTTTTAAAAATAATTAATGTAACCTTTTAAAATGAATTAACTTATATTCTATTTTTGAATATTAATTTTAAAACTTCCTCCGCAACATTGTTCTCCATACCAATGTCCACACACATGCATAATATGGGCACAACATCACAAACTATGCCGTGATTCAACACATAACATCGGTCATTTGGACCGAAAGCCATGGAACCTCGAACATGATAGGTCATTTTGTGAAGGTTTTTGAAACATGATCAATATACCAAGTCGTATTTTTCCTTTCAACTATGTAACATAATATGACACCATGAAGGATTTTCATTGTTCGGATTTTTTTGAATTTATTATGCCCGTTTGAATTATTTGAATTTCTAACTATGGTCGAACTGTGCATGAAGATAGGGGACATCGTTAGAACTTGTATTGGATCTCTCAAGAAACCACATATTGCGAGTCTAAAAACAATTTTTTCAAAAATCACGGCGATAGATCATGTACTAGTACAAACCGACCCTTCTGCCGATTCGGCAGACATTTGTCCTTTTACCGTGGATGGACGAAAAGGTTTGAGATGTACCGTTGGGATATAGTCCATGTAAGGTGGTCTAGTATTTTAGGAAAATAGGACGGTAGCATTAAACGGAATTTTGGTGGTTACTTCACAACGACGCTTTTTTGCGCTCGGAAAATGGAAAAGGGTTTTCCGTGCGAAAAAGGAAAACTTCCTCTGCAACATTGTTCTCCATACCAATGTCCACACATGCATAATATGGGCACAACATCACAAACTATGCCGTGATTGACATAACATCGGTCATTTGGACCGAAAGCCATGAAACCTCGAACATGATAGGTCATTTTGTGAAGGTTTTTTGAAACATGATCAATATACCAAGTCTGGTATTTTCCTTTCAACTATGTAACATAATATGACACCACGCCAAGGATTTTCATTGTTCGGATTTTTTGAATTTATTATGCCCGTTTTGAATTATTTGAATTTCTAACTATGGTCGAACCGGTGTGCATGAAGATAGGGACATCGTTAGAACTTGCATTGGATCTCTGAAGAAACCACATATTGAGTCTAAAACAATTTTTCAAAAATCACGCGATAGATCATGTACTGTAGTACAAACCGGACCCACTTCACCGATTCAGACATTTGTCCTTTTACCGGGGATGGAAAAAGGTTTGAGATGTACATGGGATATAGTCCATGTAAGGTGGTCTAGTATTTTAGGAAAATAGGACGGTAGCATTCGAAACAGCATTTTGGTGGTTACTTCACAAACGACGCTTTTTGCGCTCGGAAAATGGAAAAGGGTTTTTTCCGATGCAAAAAGGAAAACTTCCTCTGCAACATTGTTCTCCATACCAATGTCCACACACATGCATAATATGGGCACAACATCACAAACTATGCCGTGATTCAGCACATAACATCGGTCATTTGGACCGAAAGCCATGAAACCTCGAACATGATAGGTCATTTTGTGAAGGTTTTTCAAACATGATCAATATACCAAGTCCGTATTTTTCCTTTCAACTATGTAACATAATATGACACCACGCAAGGATTTTCATTGTTGGATTTTTTGAATTTATTATGCCCGTTTTGAATTATTTGAATTTCTAACTATGGTCTAACCGGTGTGCATGAAGATAGGGACGGGCATCGTTAGAACTTGCATTGGATCTCAAGAAACCACATATTGCGAGTCTAAAACAATTTTTCAAAAATCACAGGCGATAGATCATGTACCTGTAGTACAAACCGACCCACTTCGCCGATTCGCAGACATTTGTCCTTTTACCGGGGATGGGCGAAAAGGTTTGAGATGTACCGTTGGGATATAGTCCATGTAAGGTGGTCTAGTATTTTAGGAAAATAGGGCGGTAGCATTCTGAAACGGCATTTTGGTGGTTACTTCAAAACGACCCGTTTTTGCGCTCGGAAAATGGAAAAGGGTTTTTCCGCATGACAAAAAGGAAAACTTCCTCCGCAACATTGTTCTCCATACCAATGTCCACACACATGCATAATATGGGCACAACATCACAAACTATGACGTGATTCATCACATAACATCGGTCATTTGGACCGAAAGCCATGAAACCTCGAACATGATAGGTCATTTTGTGAAGGTTTTTTCGAAACATGATCATTGTTCAGCACACATTTAGTCCCGGATGTAGTCACAAACCGGGACTAAAAATATTTTCCGCCATTTCCCACCTCTTCCCACCAAGTTTTCCCGCCCTTTCCTTTCTACTAGAGCTTTTAGTCCCGGATGTAGTCACTAACCGGGACTAAAGATATTTCCCGCCATTTACCAAAGCTTCATGCCAAGTTTTCCCGCCCTTTCCCTCTATATTTAGGATGATCATGTCATGGCTATCCACACATCCACACCTTCCTCTCTTAGAACAATGGACAACGCCTCTTGGGCCATTCGACCTCGAGGAGACCGAGGTACTGGCGCCTCAACTACCTTGTCCACTGGGTACCGCCGCCCGTGCTGGATCTTTGGCCAGCGGAGGGTTCTGTCCCTCCCCCTCAAGGTTCCGCACGCGGCCATCACAAACCACTTCTACCACGAGCTCACGCCGGAGGAGGCGGATGGATCCCAGTGGGATCCCGACAACTATGACACTGGAATGCCTTCTTCGCTAATAGGCGGAAAGGGAGCTCGCCAGTACGAGGGTGATGGCCCGCCACCGTGAACAACAACGAGTCGGCCGCCTGTGGTGGGAGAACCGTACTATCATCAGTGATGCGCTACATCGCCGGGAGACCATCTCGCCACGGTGCACGAGTCCACCCGCCAGCCCCACATTGTCCCGTGATGAAGCATCGTCTTCAGAGACCCTCTCCCACCCGCCGTGAATCCAAGGCTGGAATGGCTTCGGTATATGCCATGGATGGGCCGAGGATCCCGAGTGGCGGTGGCGATAGCGATGATGATGACGACGATGAAGACCCTAAAGGCTGCACTATAGGACTAGGCATGATTATGACTAAAGGGGCGGCTTTAGGCCCGGAAGTGTTAGTCCCGATTTGTCCGGTTTTAATATTAATAAATGTCTTAAGTGTTACCTAATAAATGAAATGCCTATATAAAGAGAGGGTTCATATTTAGTCCCGATTTGTACCGGTTGGGATATAGTCCATGTAAGGTGGTCTAGTATTTTAGGAAAATAGGACGAGCATTACGAAACGGCATTTTGGTGGTTACTTCACAAAGCGATCCGTTTTTTGCGCCGAAAATGGAAAAGGGATTTTCGATGCGACAAAAGGAAAACTTCCTCCTGCAACATTGTTCTACATACCAATGTCCACACACATGATCATTGTTCGGCACATTTAGTCCGGGATGTCACAAACCGGGACTAAAGGGATTGCGCAGTGGGCTACAACACTAATAATAGGGGTGAGTGTCGACATTATGTCGCGGCTTGTACCTTGTCCCGGATGGTGTCACCAACCGACTAAAGATGGTTTAGTCGGTTGGAGACACCAACCGACTAAAGATGAGTCAGCACTAATAATAGGGGTGAGTGTCGACATTATGTCGTGAGTGTCGACATTATGCCGAGCTTGTACTATAAATATGCATCCTTGTGAGTCCGGCCTCAGCGATTTTCTTGGAGGCATCTCCAAGATGGTTTTAGAGCGTGGACACCACTACGGCCCAGGAGATGCCGAGAGCCGGGCCCTCCTCGGCATCTCCGAGAAATTGGCATCGAGGCACTAATATGTGAAATTAGTTAGCTCGAGGCGTATTGATCTAGTTAGTGAAGTTACAAGCTGCAAGATGGTTTTCGAGAGGGACACCATGCGGCCGGTTTGGAGATGCCGGAGCCAGGTCCTCCCAAGCATCTCCGAAACCGGTCATAGAGGCACCCTAATATGTGAAATTAGTTAGCTCCGAGGCGATTGATCTAGTTAGTGAAGTTACAAGCAAGATGGTTTTCGAGAGCAGGACACCATCAGCCAGTTTAGGAGATGACGAGCCCATCCTCCCAAGCATCTCCGAGAAACTGGTCATAGAGGCACTCCAGTCCAGCCACAAATGGGACTAACACTCAAGACATTTATTAATATTAAAAGGCGAGACTACAAAACCGGACTAAAGGCCACAAACCGCGAAGATATCCTTCAAGCCACAAACCGCGAAAGACATGAACTAGAGTTACATAATATGAGCATGAACTTCTTGGCATATGTCATTCCTTATGACCGCTTCGCACGTAACCATGGAGCATCTTCTTTACTTAACGGAATGCTTGGGTTTTTCACCGTGAAGGGCGGAATTTCATCAAACTTATTATAATCTTGACATGTCTGCCTTGCCCTCGATTCCCACGATGTTTCTTTTCCGAAAGAACTATGTGACGCTTTGGATCATCATATGATGTATTCTGCATATTTTTTCTTTTTTCGGTCGAGGACATGTCCTTCACATAGAAAACGAGACACATCATTGGCTAGGGCGAATGGTTCATCTCTATAACCAAGATTGTTGAGATCCACTTGTCATTCATAACCGGTCTATCTTTACCCCTTCCCATTCAGTTGACCCATTTGCAAATGTAAACAAAGGGACCTTAAAAGAGACTCCATAGTCTAGTTCCCATATCTCCTCTATGTAACCATAATATGTGTCCTTTTGTCCATTTGTCTATTGCATCAAAGCGGACACCACTATTTTGGTTGGTGCTCTTTTATCTTGGGCGATCGTAGAATGTATTCCCATTTATTTCGTACCCTTGAAATTCAATACGATGAAGATGGTGGCGCTGACCAACAAGTATAGCTGATCTCCAACGGTGGTGTCATTCAAGAGATGTGTCCGCATCCAACCAGGCCGGAACTTCATGTGTTCATCTGAATCCATGATTCAGGGCTTCCCGGTTTTTGGAGCGTACAATATTCTTGTGTTCCTCCATATACGAGCTGCCAAGGTGGAATTATGTAGGCTGTGTAGTGTGCTTTAGTGAAAGAATCCCGTCCCTACATATCGCTTTCTTTCCCAGTGCCTTTTCCCATAGTCTTCCCTCATCATGAGTCGAAACACCAATCGGCTTAAGGTCGAATAAAGTCAACACAAAACTCAATGACCTCCTCTCTGCTCCATATCCCTTGGAGATGCTTCATACGGTCTAGCACGGTTATGAACATATTTCTTTAAGACTCCATGAACCTCTCAAAGGGGAACATATTGTGCAGAAATACCGGACCGAGAATGGCAATCTCTTCCACTAGATGAACCAGGAGATCGTCATAATATTGAAGAAGGATGGGAACACCAATTCAAAACTAACAAGACATTGTACCACATCCTTCTAACCTTGGCGAATATCTGGATTGATTACCTTACGAGATATTGCATTGAGGAATGCACAGCTTCTGATGGGTACTCGAACATTTTACGGTAGAAGCCCCTCAATGCAATCGGAAGCAAGCTGCGTCATAATCACGTGATACCATGAGACTTGAGTTTTGGAACTTTCTCGCCATATTTATTATCCCTTTATATTAGATGAGAAGCCGATGGCACCTTGATACCTTATAAGGACTTCAAAAAGATTTCCTTCTCGCTTTGGTAAGAGCATAGTCGGCACGACTTAAAGTGGCGCCTTTATCCGTCTTGTTATCTCAGATGCATGTTCTTTGGGTCTTTCATAATTTGTTGGTCCTCCCTGTGTGTATCTTTTGTCTTCCCATACACGCCTAGGAATCCTAGCAGGTTCACGCAGAGATTCTTAAATCCACGTGCATCACACGATGATTGAAGAGCGGACACGAGACTTTCCAATATGGCAGCTCCCAAAATATAGATTTCTTCTTCCACATGGAGTGCGTGTCCAGAAGCGACGTCGTTCGAACTGATTGACCGGGACCCTTTCCAAAGATTACTTCTATGTCATGAGCCATACCAAATACATCATCACCGGAGGGAGTTCAGCTTCTTCCGTGATCTGCCTCACCTTTGAAATGCTTGCCTTTCTTTCTTACGGGATGATTGGTCGGAAGAAATCGATTCGCTAGGTACACAACCTTCTTGCATTTATGCAAATATGTACCGCCAGTCTTATCTAAACAGTGTATGCCTTATATCCTTTGTTCGTCTGTCCTGAAGGTTACTAAGAGCGAGCCAATCATTGATGGTTACGAATAACAACCTCGTAGATTAAATGGCTCCTGCTTGTTCTCATCCACGACGACACCGGGTTTGCCCCACAACTGTAAGAGTTCTTCAACCATGGCCTAAGGTACACATCAATGTCGCGTTCTGTTGCTTTGACCTTGGATGAGCACTGCATCATAATGAACTTCGCTCATGCACAACCAAGGAGGCAGGTTGTAGATACATAGAGTCACGCCAGACAGTCTTTGTGGACTGCAGCTGCTTCCCAAAAGGATTCATGCCATCCGTACTTAGACCAAACCATAAGTTCCTTGCGC